>CM055125.1:232495175-233912245 GCA_029206835.1 Rana muscosa | reverse complement strand
ATTGTTTTGGGAGAGTCAAGTATCGTATTCGTAGCCACGGTTTCTTGTGTGCCCATATAAATTTGGTAAAGAGGGATTGTACTTGTCTGAAATATGGGAGTTGGGATCCTGATGGGCAGTGCTTGGAACAGATACAGGAATTTCAGGAGAATGCACATTGAGAAGATTGCATCTCCAAACCAGGAGTGGAGCCCTTTATTCCACTCCTCGAGAAGTCCTCTGGCTTTTGTCAGACCATTTGAATTTAAAATGTAGATTTCAGGAGGAGTTAAAGCTTGTTTAAAGTTTGCTGTACAACATTAAGGCCAGGTTCACATGTGAGCACGCAGCGGCTCACAGCAAGAGTCCGGTGCGGCTCCATTTACCACTTCAGGTCCGATTTCAGACCAAATTTTTGGCTGCAATTGGACCTGAAAACGGACAGGGCTCCTGTGCAAATCAAACTGGAGCCGCTACGGAGATATGCAAACTGGCTTCATGGAGAGCCGGTCACAATCTCCCGCTGTGCGAACCCAGACAAGCCTGTGAAATACTGGGAGAATATAGTCTGGTCAGATGAGACCAAAATAGAACTCTTTGGATGCCATAATACATAGTTACATAGTTAGTCAGGTTGAAAAATAGGATTTTTGTACTCACCGTAAAAATCCGTTTCTCTGGCATCCATGGACTGACACAGCGTGTCTTATACACCTTTACACGTGGGTTATGTCCCTGCTTGCAGGAGAAGACCTAGGCAGAATGTGAGATGTTATACATACATTCTAAACAGCCAGAGCTGAACAGCCCCGCCCAGGGGGCGGTCCCTCCGGGCATAACCCTCCCACTGCAGTCAGCAGACCTCAGTTCGTAACAAAGCAGTACAAACTTAAAAAGAAGGGTGGGTGCTGTGTCAGTCCATGGATGCCAGAGAAACGGATTTTACGGTGAGTACAAAAATCCTATTTTCTCTTGTCATCCATGGACTGACACAGCGTGTCTTATACACCTTTACACGTGGGATGTCCCAAAGCAGTGTCAAGAGGGATGGGAGCAGTATAAATGGAAAACCAAAAACTTCACTCCAAACTAGGCAGAGCTCCTCAACGGAGGAGTTGCAACATCAAACAGCGGCCTGCAACACCTTGCGGCCGAAGGAAGCATCCGAAGATGCAGCCACATCAACCTTATAAAACTTAGAAAAGGTATGAACAGACGACCAGGTCGCCGCCTTGCACACTTGTGCAACCGACGCTTGATGTCGGAAAGCCCAGGAAGCACCAATTGCCCTGGTGGAATGTGCCGTAACCGGAAAGGGAGGCGCCCGCCCCTTGAGAGCATAAGCTTGAATGACGGTTTGTCTGATCCATCTAGAAATGGTGGCAGACGAAACCGCTTGGCCCTGTTTTGGCCCAGAGACAGCCACAAATAGTGAGTCAGACTTCCGAATAGAAGCAGTAGCAGACAGGTATACCCGCAAGGCTCGTACCACATCCAAAGTGTGTAGCGCAAACTCTCTGGGATGCGATGGGTGAGGACACAAGGACGGGAGGACAATGTCCTCGTTTAAGTGGAAGGCAGAGACCACCTTTGGCAGAAAGGAAGGTCGCGGACGTAACACCGCCTTATCCTTATGGATGATCAAAAAGGGCGACTTGCAAGACAAGGCCGCCAACTCAGACACTCGTCTAATGGAAGTAATGGCCACCAAGAAGGCCACCTTCTGAGACAAAGTCAAGAGGGGAATATCTCTAATATTTTCAAAGGGAGGTTCCTGGAGGACCGAGAGCACCAAATTCAGATCCCACGGGGGGAGAGGAGGCTTGACAAGGGGGAGCACATGGCGAACCCCCTGCACAAAAGGTGCTAACCAAGGGATGACCCGCCAGCGGTCGCTGAAAGAAGATGGCCAAGGCCGAAATCTGACCCTTAATGGTACTCAAAGCGAGCTTTTGGGTCACGCCACGCTGCAGAAAATGCAGGATTCTGGGAACGGAATACGTTCGTGGGCGCCAGTCCAGCTCTTCGCACATGGCGATGTAAGCTCTCCAAGTACGGTGATAGATCCTTCTGGAGGAAGACTTCCGTGCCCTTAACATGGTCGAAATGACCGAATCCAAGAGACCTCGGTCTCTCAGCACCTGGCTTTCAATAACCATGCCGTTAAAACCAGAGACTGTAAAGCAGGATGAAATATAGGACCTTGAGACAGAAGGTCCCCCCGTATCGGTAACCGCCAGGGAACGTCTGCGACGAGACGTACCAGATCGGCGTACCAGTGACGCCGAGGCCAATCCGGAGCAATGAGGATCACCGGAATTCCCTCGGTCGCTACCCTGCGGAGCAGGCGAGGGAGCAACTGCAGCGGAGGATAAACATATATCAGGCGATACTGACCCCATGGGGCCACCAACGCATCAGAGGCATCCGCCCAGGGATCCCTGGATCTGGCCACAAACCTCGACACCTTGCGATTGAGTCGAGAAGCCATCAGGTCCACATCTGGCGTGCCCCACCGTCTGCAAAGGAGTTGAAAGACCTCCGGGTGCAAGGACCACTCCCCCTGGTCCAGCGTCTGGCGACTTAGATAGTCCGCCTGCCAATTGTCTACGCCCGGAATGTAGACGGCCGACACGCTTCTTTCGGCCCACCTCAGGATGCGGGCGACCTCGGAAGCCGCAGCTGAGCTCCGAGTCCCCCCTTGATGGTTGACATACGCCACTGCTGTGGCGTTGTCCGATTGTATCCTGATGGAGTGACCCTGTAGTTTCTCCGACCATGAGGAGAGGCACAGTCTGATTGCCCGTATCTCCAGCACATTGATCGGTAAGAGGGCTTCGTCCGGAGTCCAAAGCCCTTGGGCCGACAGGACTCCCCAGACTCCCCCCCCCAGCCCGTCAGGCTGGCGTCCGTCGTGATCACCGTCCATTGGATGGGGAGGAACGACTTCCCGGACCGAAGAGCCGGGGACCTCAACCACCACGTCAGGGACGCCCTCCTGACCAGGTGACTCACCTGGATCTGAAGATCCAAGGACAACTGGGATTTGTCCCAAGTGGACAAGATCTCTTTCTGTAAGGCCCTGGTGTGCGCTTGGGCATAAGGAACGGCCTCGAAGGAGGCCATCATGAGTCCCAGGACTCTCATGCAAAAGCGGATTGACGACCATTTTCGGGACGTCAGCACCCGTACTGCAGACTGAAGTGTCAGTAGTTTGTCTGGAGGTAGGAAGACTCTTGCTTCCAAGGAGTCCAGAATCAGACCTAGATACTCCAGACGCTGAGTCGGGACTAGAACCGACTTCTGAACGTTCAGGAGCCACCCAAACTCCCTGAGGGTCTGACTGACGATAGTCACACTTTCTTCCAATTCTGAGCCACTGTCTGCTCTTAGAAGGAAATCGTCCAGATAGCCCACGATAGCAATGCCTCGCTGTCTCAGCAAAGCTAGGACCGGAGCAAGCACCTTGGTGAACACCCTCAGTGCCGAGGCCAGGCCGAAGGGAAGAGCCACAAATTGATAGTGGACTTCGCCGACCGCAAAGCGCAGAAACTTCAGGTGGCTTGCGCAGATCGGAACATGCAAGTAGGCGTCCTTGATGTCCAAGGATGCCAGAAAATCCCCTTGACGGAGTGTAGCGACCACCGTGCGAATGGATTCCATGCGGAATTTTTGCACCTTCACGAAGGCATTCAGGGCCTTGAGGTCCAGGATCGGCCGAACCCCGTCCTTTTTTGGAACAACAAACAGATTCGAGTAGAACCCCTGAAACCTCTCCTGGGACGGAACCGGCACAATTACTCCGGACCCGATCAAATCCTGTACAGCCCCCAAGAGGGCTGCCCGACGGGCAGGAAGGAGAGGGAGATTTGAGGGAAAGAATCTGTCTGGGGGCCAGGAGCGGAACTCTATTCTGTATCCTGAGGTGACCACCTCGCACACCCACCGGTCGGAGATCCGGGAGGTCCACCGATCCGTGAACCTGCGAAGTCGTCCCCCCACCCCAGAGACGGGCGGGGGCAAGACTTCACGCGGAGGCGGGCTTGGGAGCCGGCTTGTTCGGCTTACGCACCCAGGGGCGCTTGTGCCCGCCAGCCGCACTGTTGTCAGTCTGGGATGGCTTACCCGTGGACTCTGACGGACGAAAAAAAAAAACCTTTTTTGCTGGAAAGGAAGGACCCGGTTTACGTCGGGCCTCCTTACCCTTGATAGTTTGAGGAAGGAGAGTGCTTTTACCTCCCGTGACATCCTTGATGATGTCATCCAGAGCAGCACCAAAAAGTCTACCACCCTTAAAAGGTAGATCCGTCAGGAGCTTCTTAGAGGCTAGGTCAGCAGACCAGCATTTCAACCAGATGAGACGACGCAATACCACTGCCGAGACAGAGGCCCTGGATATTAAAGGGGGCCGCGTCCAACGTGGCGTCGCACACATATATCAGACCCTGCACCATCTGGTGGGCCAGAGCAATAGTGTCTGGAGGAAGGTTATACTCCTGCACAGTTTGGTGCAAAATTTTTGCCCATTCCGTGAGTGTCTGAGACACAAGGGTCGCCGCTACTACGGGCCGTAGGGCGGATCCCAACAAGGCGAACATGGCTCTACTCACCACTTCTGACCTCCTGTCAGTGGGGTCCTTAAACGCAGGAGTCCCCTCCATCGGGAGAGTGGTGGCCTTGTTTAAACGGGCGACTGGAGGGTCGACCACCGGGGGAGAAGCCCACTTTTTAGGCAGGGAGTCTTCAAAGGGGTATCTAATAGACAAACGCCGCGGGACCATAAAAGTCTTCTGCGGCTTTTCCCCAGACCTGGTCAATGAGCTGGTCAAAGAAAGGTACACATGGAAAAACCTTTTTAGAAGGCTTGGTCTTAAAAGAACCAAAGGAGACTGTATCCGCCTGAGGTTCTGCGGTCGCAGCATCTAGCTTGAGAGTGTCCCTCACAGCATCAATGAGTTCACTAACAAGCGCCCTGTCATTTACTGACTCAGAACTGGAGTCTTCCTCACAAGGAATGTCCTGTTCAAAACCATCCAAATATTCAGAGCTAGGGTCCTGAGCAGCAATAACTAGGCCCATATCTGAAGCAGAGCACTCCCCTTGTGGAGATAAAGTGGGGAGAGGGCGCTTTTTTGCTCCCTTGTGCTCACACACAGCTTCCATCCTGGTCAGAAATGATTCCAGGACTGCCGACAACTGGTCCATAGGGACCGCAGGTGCTGGAGCACTGGCTGCTGCCTCTGGCATGTTAGGGGAAGCTGGTGACTCTGACTCCATAATGTCCCTCTCAGACCACCCACAGGCCGTGCTGACTGAAGTAGGGGAATGCCCAGGGAACCCACCAACCTGACCAGGACCGCTCGGTTCCGCCGCTCTGTCTCACTGCGCCGCGCTGCTCAGCGTGAGTGAGCTGAGAGGAGAGAGTGTGAGGAGATTCGCGCCGTTTCCAGCGGCGCTAGAGGCCAAACTAGTGCCAGAAAAGACGTGCGGCTACAAGAAAATGGCCGCCGCAATGTGCTCCGGCGGGCCCCGGCAAGATGGCCGCCAATGTAAAAATCAGCACACACACAAAACATGGCGCCGAACGGCGCCCAGGCCCCTCACCTCCAAAAACAAAACAGCCCCAGCGAGTGCAGAGCAGCATGAGCCCCCCCCCCCGGCCAGTATGGCCCCCAGGCACCCCCCATAGTACAGCACCAGCACTAGTGAACAGAGAGTGACATTAAAAACACAGGGGGAGACAGGGAAATCCCCCCACACAAGAAACACACAGCATGTACTCACCTGCAGCCAGGAGAGACTACTTACCCGTCCCCTGAGGGACCCGCTGGTGTGTTTCTGACAGAACTATCACAGTGCGGTACTGAGTAGCTGTCGGCCCGGTCCACCGCGAAAGATACAGCCGGACTGTTCTATCTTGAGAGGACCGCGGAGCTGGAAGCCCACCGGCCACCCCTGCAGTCGTGGGGCATGTCGTGAACTGAGTCTCACGCACACAAGGCGAGGATCAGCACGCTCGATGGTCGGACAGGGAAGACTACGAGGATATCTTGTACCCAACCTGTTGCCCAGCCGACAGTTGATAGAAGATCTCAAAAAAAAAAAAAAATATATATATATATATATATATTAGGAAAAAAATTCCCAAAAGAATAAAAATAATAGGTCAGGAGACTGGCTCCTGAGAGAGCCACGTCTTCTCCTTCTGCTAGGCAGAAAAAAACTGAGGTCTGCTGACTGCAGTGGGAGGGTTATGCCCGGAGGGACCGCCCCCCTGGGCGGGGCTGTTCAGCTCTGGCTGTTTAGAATGTATGTATAACATCTCACATTCTGCCTAGGTCTTCTCCTGCAAGCAGGGACATAACCCACGTATAAAGGTGTATAAGACACGCTGTGTCAGTCCATGGATGACAAGAGAAAAAGACAAAGTCCATCCAGTTCAACCATAAAAAAAAAACTAAAATAAAAAAATATCGTGCAATCCCATATACCCAATTCTATACCCATAGTTGATCCAGAGGAAGGCAAAAAACCCCAGCAGAGCATGCTCCAATTTGCTACAGCAGGGGAAAAAATTCCTTCCTGATCCCCCGAGAGGCAATCGGATTTACCCTGGATCAACTTTACCTAGAACTGTCAGTACTCAGTTATATTATGTACATTTAGGAAAGTATCCAGGCCTTTCTTAAAGCAATCTACTGAGCTGGCCAGAACCACCTCTGCAGGGAGTCTATTCCACATTTTCACAGCTCTTACTGTGAAGAAACCTTTCCGCATTTGGAGATGAAATCTTTTTTCTTCTAGACGTAAAGAGTGCCCCCTTGTTCTCTGTGTTGACCGTAAAGTGAATAACTCATCACCAAGTTCACTATATGGACCCCTTATATATTTGTACATGTTAATCATATCCCCCCTTATTCTCCTCTTCTCAAGAGTGAATAAATATCCTTTTTGAGAACTGGGGCCCAAAACTGAACTGCGTATTCCAGATGAGGCCTTACTAATGATTTGTACAGGGGCAAAATGATGTCTCTCTCTCTGGAGTCCATACCTCTCTTAATACAAGAAAGGACTTTGCTCGCTTTGGAAACCACAGCTTAGCATTGCATGCCATTATTGAGCTTAGGACCTACCAAAAATGCCATGTTTGGAGGTCAAATGGCACGGCACATCATCCGCATACCATCAGTGAAGTTTGGAGGGGGGAACATCATGGTGTGGGGCTGTTTTTCAGTATACAGTACTGGCAAACTTCATATCATTGAAGGAAGGATGAATGGAGAAATGTACCAAGACATTCTTGATAAAAATCTGCTGCCATCTACCAGGATGATGAAGATGAAACAAGGGAGGACATCTCAGCAAGTCAATGATCCCAAACACAAAGCCAAGGAAACTCTCAATTGGTTTCAAAGAAAGAAAATAAAGCTGCTAGAATATCTCAGCCAATCACCTAACTTGAATGCAAAGAAAATCTATGGAAAGAACTAAAGATCAGAGTTCATAGAAGAAGCCTACGGAACCTTCAGGCTGGGTTCACACTATTGTGAATTGGATGCGCATTTCTCCACATCCAATTCGCATGTCAGGAGCCTGTGGCCAGCTCTCTATGGAGTCTGTTCACAGCTCCAGGATGGCTGCGGAGCAAATTGCACAGGATCCCTGTGCGTCTTCTGGTATATTTCAGGTCAGCCAAAAAGTCAGCCCGAAATCTGACCTGAAAATGTTGAATGGGGACGTACTGGACCCCTGGCTGTGAGCCGCTCTGCACGAAGATGCGAACCAAGCCTCAAGATTTGAAGACTGTTTGTGTGGGAGAATGGGCTAAAAATCACACCTGAGCAACGCATGCAATTAGTTTCTGCATACAGGAGGCATCTTGAAGCGGTCATTCCCAACAAAGGATTTTGTATTAAATAAATTTCAGTTAGCGTGTTCAATACTTTTTCCCCGCAGTGCCATTGCAGTTTATTACACATAACTTAATTTCTGAACGGATTTGTTTTGGCTTCTTTGTATGAATTGCATGGGTTGTTGCCTACATGTGGCGAAAAGGTCATGTCAATACCACCTTTAGAAATATATTTACCTAGAAAAATGGTGATGCCTTCAATACTTATTTTACCTGCTATAGAGAATATATATATATATATATATATATATATATATATATATATATATATATATATATATATATATAGATAGATATAGATATATAAATAAATAAAACACACACACAGAAACTTGGTAAGCATGTTGGGTTGGACTTGCATGGAGTACCAGAATATATAATAAAATATTATTTACAAAAAAGAGAAGGGAAAAACCCCCACAGCAAACACAACACAAAATATAAACGTGTCCATAATTACTAGCCATGCTTCATATTTTATTCTACACAAAAATGAATGGTAAAAAAGCAGACAACTCTGACCCCCCCTTTTGCGGAGAACCGGTTACTGGTGATAACTGAACAGTCTTGCTATACAATGTGAGGAGTTTAGAGGTAGCTTAGCTGCACAGATTTGCTAGAGATTACCCCAGAGATCTGAATTGCTCCTACCCAAAAGGGTTTCTACCAACAGAAAACCGTGCTAGGTTTCAATAAAGAGCTAACTCTGCCCAGTACAGGAACACTTGCGATGTAAGTGCAAGCAAGATATGTTTTCAGGGTGGATTATATAATTTTGTAAATCGCAATAAGCGTATATTTATTGGTTTGCGCAAAATTTATGGCGTCTACAAAATCGGGGACAGATTTATGGCATTTTTATAATTCTTTTTTTTAACTAGTAATGGCGGCGATCTGTGATTTTTTTTTCGGGACTGCAACATTGCGATGGACACTTTTTTGGGACCAGTGACATTTATACAGCGATCAGAGCTAAAAAATTGCCAGATTACTATATAAATGTCACTGGCAGGGAAGGGGTTAACACTTACGCCCTGGACCATTTTGCTGGTCAAAGACCAGGCCACTTTTTGCGATTTGGCACTGCGTCGCTTTAACTGACAATTGCGCGGTCGTGCAACGTGGCTCCCAAACAAAATTGACGTCTTTTTTTCCCTCACAAATAGAGCTTTCTTTTGGTGGTATTTGATCCTCTCTGCGGTTTTTATTTTTTTGCGCTTTAAACAAAAATAGAGCGACAATTTTGAAAAAAATAAATAAAAAATTCTATATTTTTTGCTCTAATAAATTATATATATAAAAAATTCCCTCAGTTTAGGCCGATGCGTATTCTTCTACATTTTTTTTTTCTTAATAAAAATCGCAATAAGCGTTTATCGACTGGTTTCGCGCAAAAGTTATAGAGTCTACAAAATAGGGGGTAGTTTTATGGCATTTTTTTTTTACTAGTAATGGCGGCGATCAGCGTTTTTTTATTGTGACTGCGACATTATGGCGGACACATCGGACACTTTTGACACCATTTTGGGACCAGTCATTTTTACAGCGATCAGTGCTATAAAAATGCACGGATTTCTGTGAAATTACACTGGCAGTGAAGGGGTTAACCAGTAGGTGGCGCTGTAGGGGTTAAGTGTTTCCTAGGGAGTGATTCTTACTGTACGGGGGATGGTCTGTGTGTGACATGTCACTGATCTCCGCTCCGTGTAATCGGAGCGGAGATCAGTGTCGTTGTCACAGCAGGGAGATTGTTTACATAAGCATCTCCGCGCTCCATCTCTCCGTGAGACGTTCGCGGGTGTCCCCGCGGCGATCGAGTCAGCGGGACCAACAGAGATAGCGGCAAAGTTGCGAGCACGGCGGAATCTTAAAGGGGACGTACCTGTACGTACCTATGCCTGTCGGTGCCATTCTGCCGACGTAAATATACAGGCGGCGGTCCATAAGTGGTTAACAATAGGGGGTGATCAAGGGGTTAACTGTGTTTCCTATGTGCGTTTCTAACTGGGGGGGGGGGGGGGGGGGATGTGGCGAGAGAGATCGTTCCTACTTAGTATGAACAATCCGTTGCCTCTCCCCTGACAGAGCCAGGATTTATGTACACACACACACAACAGGTCTCGCCCTGTCACGAGTGATCGCGGGTGCCAAGCATGAGCATCGGCTCCAGAGACATGCTGTGGGCGCGCGTCTGCTACAGCGTCTTTAAAAAGCCGACGTACAGCTACGACGGCTCGCGCAGCTGTGCCAACCTGCCGCAGGATAACTTCAGCGGCCAGTGGGGAAGTGGTTAAAAAATGATTTAAGTTGATTTAAATTAGGGTTGTCCCGATACCACTTTTTTAAGACCGAGTACAAGTACCGATACTTTTTTTCAAGTACTCGCCGATACCGATTACCGATACTTTTTTTTAACCACTTAACGACCGCTCACTGTATATATACGTCGGCAGAATGGCACCGACAGGCACAATCACGTAGAGTGTACGTGATTGCCTTTGTATAGTTGGGGGGTCCAATCGGACCCCCCTCCTATACAGTGAGCGGTGGCTAAGTGTCCGGGAGCGTTCCGGGATGAGGGGGCAGCCATTCGTTTCTGGCCACCCCCTCGCGATCGCTCCCGGCGAATGGAAATGCCCCCTCTGTCTGTGTCAGACAGATGGAGCAGGAGGAAGTGATGTCATCTCTGGTGCGGCGCTCACATATACCGAGTGCCGTACAAGAGAAGATATCAGGTCAGTGCACACAACACTACACTGACACCAGGACACATAGGGACATAAATCGCCCCCCCAGATCACCCCCCCAGCCCCCAGTCACAGTGTCACCGATTGCAGTGACCATTTATTTAGTGATCACTGCAATCAGTGACATTTGTGACTGTAAAAGTGTCACCAAAGTTTAGTCTTAGGTCCAGTGTAGCCCCCTAATAAAGGTTTAACCCCCTGATCGCCCCCCAGATAACCCTTTCACCGCCTATCACCACTGTCGCTTAGCGATCATTTTTCTGATCGCTGTCTTAGCGTCAGTGATGCCGATCGGCAGCCAGTAATTTTTTTTAGGTTCGCCGCATGTTTTTATAGCGTCAGGTACCCCAATATATTATCTAATAAAGGTTTTAACCCCCTAATTGCCCCTAGTTAACCCTTTCACCAGTGATCACCATATAAGTGTTACGGGGGACGCTGGTTAGTTAGTTTGCTTTTTATAGTGTCAGGGCACCCGCCGTATATATAACCCAATAAAGGTTTAACCCCCTGATCGCCCGGCGGGTGATATCAATTAGGTTTTAGCGTCAGAGAGGGTCTGAGTCACACCCCAGGCAGCGTCAGGTTAGTGCCAGTAACGCTAACACCCACGCGTGAAGCATACACCCCCCTTAGTGGTATAGTATCTGAACAGATCAATATCTGATCAGATCTATACTAGCGTCCCCAGCAGTTTAGGGTTCCCAAAAACGCAGCGTTAGTGGGATCAGCCCAGATACCTGCTGGCACCTGCGTTTTGCCCCTCCGTCCAGCCCAGGCCACCCAAGTGCAGTATCGATCGATCACTGTCACTTACAAAACAAAAACACACATAACTGCAGCGTTCGCAGAGACAGGCCTGATCCCTGCAACTCCAGTGCTGTAGGAGGTGATTTCACCACCACAGTTAAAAAAAAAAAAAGCAAATATGCAGAAGCATTGGGGCAGCAGGAGCGATTTTGCTCCTAATGCCGCGTACATAAGGTCGAAATTCCGGCGGAGGCTTGCCCGTGGAAAAGTCCGACCATGTGTGTGTGCGGCATAACTTTTTTGCGGGAGGATGCCCCCATGCTTCGGCATATATAAATGGTGCGTGTATGCCCATCATTGGAAGTGGGTGGATGAAGGGCGGTATTCTAATGGTGGGCATACCCACCGATCAATCTCTTTTTTCGTTCAGCCAACTGGCTGCATGAAATAAAAAGATTACAATACATGTCCAACAAGGACCAGCAACGTACTGGTATGTTGCTGGACTTTGAATGTTTATACCAGATTGATGCCTGCGGGTTTAGGTATCATCTTGGTATCATTCTTTTCAGCCTGCGGCCGGGTTTCATGTAAAAGCAATCCTAGCCGCTAATTAGCCTCTGGACTGCTTTTACAAGCAGTGGGAGGGAATGCCCCCCCCCCCCCCCCCCCCCCCCGGATATAAAAAGCGCCATTGGGAAATTGGGAAAGCATTTTATCACACCGATCTTGGTGTGGTCAGATGCTTTGAGGGCAGAGGAAAAATCTAGGGTCTAGAAGACCCCAGTTTTTTCAAAAAAAGAGTACCTGTCACTACCTATTGCTATCATAGGGGATATTTACATTCCCTGAGATAATAAAAAAAAAAAAAAATACTTGGAAGGAACAATTTAAAAATAAAATAGCAAAATTAATAAAATAAAAAAAAAACAAAACAAGAAAACAAAAAAAAAAAAAAAAAAAAAAAAAAAAAAAAGCACCCCTGTCCTGCCCTGCTCTTGCCCAATGGCGAACGCAAGCGTCGGTCTGGCGTCATATGTAAACAGCAATTGCACCATGCATGTGAGGTATCACCGCGAAGGTCAGATCGAGGGCAATCATTTTAGCAGTAGACCTCCTCTGTAAATCTACTGGGGTAACCTGTAAAGGCTTTTACAAATGTATGTAGTTTGTCGCCAATGCGCGTTTGTGCGAAATTTTAAAGCATGTCGTGTTTGGTATCTATGTACTCGGCCTAAGAGCATCTTTTTTATTTCATCAAACATTTGGGCAATATAGTGTGTTTTAGTGCATTAAAATAAAAATAAAAAAAGTGTATTTTTTAACCCAAAAAATGCGTTTGAAAAATCGCTGCGCAAATACTGTGTAGAAAAAAAAAATGCAACACCCACCATTTTAATCTGTAGGGCCTTTGCTTTAAAAATATATATAATGTTTGGGGGTTCAACATAATTTTCTTGCAAAAAAAAAAAAAGTTTTCATGTAAACAAAAAGTGTCAGAAAGGGCTTTGTCTTCAAGTGGTTAGAAGAGTGGATGTAAGCTTCCTAATGTTGTGTATAAAATGCCAGAACAGTTCAAAACCCCCCCCAAATGACCCCATTTTGGAAAGTAGACACCCCAAGCTATATACTGAGAGGCATGTCGAGTCCATGGAATATTTTATATGTTGACACAAGTTGCGGAAAAAACGACATTTTTTTTTTTTTTTTTGCACAAAGTTGTCACTAAATGATATATTGCTCAAACATGCCATGGGCATATGTGGAATTACACCCCAAAATACATTCTGTTGCTTCTCCTGAGTACGGGGATACCACATGCGTGAGACTTTTTGGGAGCCTAGCCGCGTACGGGACCCCAAAAACCAAGCACCGCCTTCAGGCTTTCTAAGGGTGTAAATTTTTGATTTCACTTCTCACTGCCTATCACAGTTTCGGAGGCCATGGAATGCCCAGATGGCACAAAACCCCCCCAAATGACCCAATTTTGGAAAGTAGACACCCCAAGCTATTTGCTGAGAGGTATTGTGAGTATTTTGCAGATCTCGCTTTTTTGTCACAAAGTTTTGAAAAAAAAATAAAAATATATATATATATTTTTTTTCTCTTTCTTCATTTTCAAAAACAAATGAGAGCTGTAAAATACTCGCCATTCCTCTCAGCAAATAGCTTGGGGTGTCTATATTCCAAAATGGGGTCATTTGGGGGGGGTTTTGTGCGATTTTGGCATTTTATGGCCTTCGAAACTGTGATAGGTAGTGAGGAGTGAAATCAAAAATTTGTGCCTAGAAATCCTGAAGGCGGTGCTTGGTTTTCGGGGTCCCGTACACGGCTAGGCTCCTAAAAAGTCCCACATGTGGTATCCCCGTACTCAGGAGAAGCAGAAAAATGTATTTTGGGGTGTAATTCCACATATAACCATGGCATGTGTGAGCAATATATCATTTAGTGACAACTTTTTGTAATTTTGTCATTATTCAATCACTTGGGACAAAAAAAAAAATATATATTCAATGGGCTCAACATGCCTCTCAGCAATTTCCTTGGGGTGTCTACTTTCCAAAATGGGGTCATTTGGGGGGGGGGGGTTTTGTACTGCCCTGTCATTTTAGCACCTCAAGAAATGAGATAGGCAGTCATAAATTTAAAGCTGTGTAAATTTCAGAAAATGTACCCTAGTTTGTAAACTCTATAACTTTTGCGCAAACCAATAAATATACGCTTATTGAAATTTTTTTTACTAAAAACATGTGGCTGAATACATTTTGGCCTAAATGTATGACTACAATTGAGTTTATTCGATTTTTCTTATAACAAAAAGTAGAAAATATCTTTTTTTTTCAAAATTTTCGGTCTTTTTCCGTTTATATCGCAAAAAATAAAAAAATCGCAGAGGCAATCAAATACCATTAAAAGAAAGCTCTATTTGTGGGAAGAAAAGGACGCAAATTTCGTTTGGGTACAACATTGCATGTCCGCACAATTTACAGTTAAAGCAGCGCAGTGCAAAATTCTGAATTCACCTCTGGTCCTCTAGCTACCAAATGGTCCGGGGCTTAAGTGGTTAATCTCATGTGTCAGTATTTTTTTTTTTTTACAATTTATTTTATTTATTTATTTTTTACAATGCTTTGTTTTTTTTAAAAGGGGGGGGTCAGTGTCAGTGTGTGTGTTTTTATTTTTTTTACAATAAAATTTATTTATTTATTTTATCAGCCCTGTTGGGGGGCTTTGGTGAGATATCAGGGGTCTTAACAGACCTCTGACATCTCCCCTTTGAGACAGGGAAAGGGACTAGGGACACAGATTCCCCAGTCCCTTTCTCGGCAGCCTCAGCTGCGCTGAAAATGAATGGAGAGAAGACAGCGGCTCCTCTCCATTCATAAACTGAAACATTGTAAACACAGGTTTACGATGTTTCAGTTATGTGAATGGACAGAGTCAGTGATGACTCTGTACATTCCGACAAGTAAGGAGCCGGATTTACCGGCTCCTACCTCCGCTCTCCATCCTGAGATACCGAGGGGGTGGAGGAGGAGCACGGAGGGGCACGGCGGCATTGAGGTGAAGGCGGCACGGAGGGGAAGGCGGCACGGAGGGGAAGGCGGCACGGAGGGGAAGGCGGCACGGAGGGGAAGGCGGCACGGAGGGGAAGGCGGCACGGAGGGGAAGGCGGCACGGAGGGGAAGGCGGCACGGAGGGGAAGGCGGCACGGAGGGGAAGGCGGCACGGAGGGGAAGGCGGCACAGCGGCACGGAGCATTTGAGCAGCAGACAGGCAATTGGATCAGATTCATTTTACTTGCCTGCCTGAAGACTCGCTCTGGTCTCTGCCACGCTCTCCGACCCCCGCCCCGGTCTCCGCCGCACACTTTCCGTCCTGCTCTCGGCCCTGGTCTCCGCCCCCGCCACGCTCTCCGCCGCACACTCTCCATCCCACTCTCCGCCCCCCACTCTGAGAAAAAAAAAAAAAAAAAAAAAAAAAAAAGTATCGGACTGGGCATCGGGAGCATTTGCTCGAGTACAAGTACTCGCGCAAATGCTTTGTATCGGTACCGATACTAGTATCGGTATCGGGACAACCCTAATTTAAATCAAATCCACCCTGGTAATTTTATACATATCAATAAGAATATTTTCAAGCCGAGTAATACAGTGCAAGGAACATAATACGTAACATTCCCAGCAAACAATCAGTATCCAACTTATCTATAGTGCAGAAAGTTTAAAACTGTCAGATTTTTTTTTGCCGAGGAGAGTTCCCATCTGTTTGTCCTGGTGACTGTGGCCAAGGAGCAGAAAAGAAGGGAGGGGAAAGCTACAAATTGCTTTTCTATTGGTCTCCAAACTCCAGCCCTTTGCTTGTTTTTAAAATTTCCTTTGGGGCACCACTCCTCCTGCCACCAGTGATGGGCCACTACTCCTAACTAGGGCTGGGAAAAAAAAAAAAAAAAAACTATTTTAATTTTGAGTTGTTTAAATCGATTCAGATTTGAAGAAAATCGATTCAGATTTGAAGAAAATCGATTCAGATTTGAAGAAAATCGATTCAGATTTGAAGAAAATCGATTCAGATTTGAAGAAAATCGATTCAGATTTGAAGAAAATCGATTTTTTAAGATTTTTTTTTTCCTTCAAAGTTTCCGTATCAGGGCTGCAGGGGGCGTATCCGGAATGGCACTGGGTGGAGTTACCCCAATTACATCTACTTGCCACAGCGAGTAGATGTAATGTAACACTAACTAACCGCAAGCAGCAGTCTGCCTACCTGATCAGCGTGTCATGCAGACAGACGGCGTCCATTGCATTGTTCAAAAGCCGCGCCTCCCGAGTCCTCGTCTGTGATAGGCGGAACACTCAATTTCACAGCAGGCAGTGTTCAGCCTATCACGGACACCCTCTCATCCTGTCCATGATAGGCGGAACACTGAATGCTGGGAAATTGAGTGTTCCGCCTATCACAGGCGAGGAGGAGGCGCGGCTTTTGAATACTGGAATGGCCGCCGGTGTAGCAGTAAAATTCGTATCCCATGAAAATCTGCATCAGTGATTGAAGCACGGGCACAGTGAGGCACAGTTCAATTCAACTAAGAGTAACCTCAGGATTTTTTGTTGTTTTATTAGCTAAATCCAAATACAGTATTAATAATTTGGATGTTTAACAATCTTTGTTGCACACTGACTTTGCAGTTAGAGAAAGGGTTTGCCTTTGCAATTTTGTTTGTTGATGCACTTTAATTAATCTAATTAAAAAAATAAAAAAAAACTAATCGAATATCGAGTTTTTTTTTTTATAAAAAAAGATTTTTTTTGGAGGGGAAAAAAAATAAAATAAAAATAAATTAAAAAAAAGGCCCAGCCCTACTCCTAACAGGGCATTATTCCCTCCACTGACCCCAATGATGGGGAAATATTGCTCCCACTGATACCAACCGGGCTCTATTCCCTTTTCTAAGAGGAGTCATGGAGTAATATTCCTCCTCCCACTGACTACAGGCTTTTAATCCTACTGCTCACCAATTCTACGGCTTTTTTCTGGTACCAAAAAAGTTTTACTATAACCGCAAGTCACATAAGTAAAACAGACACCTATTAGGTACAGAGTGCCTAAAGAAACCAAGCTACATAAGAGAACATTTCACCCACACAGGGGTTATATGTATACAGTAGCTGGTCTTAGAACAAAATTAAGACAATATATCTAAATGTAATCAAATATCTAAATAATGTGGAGGTAGATTCTTTAAACTCAGAACAAAACAATATTTTGTCCTATGCCTTCCAATAAAGAACTGCATGAATGGTAAGCTTATGAATTAGTGCCAAGAGTCAAGTTCCAAAGTGAATAGGTTATAAACAGGTGTGGCAGAGTAAAAATGGAAATCAAAAAGAGTAAGGCCGGGTTCACACTTGTGCGACACGACAGCCGTCCTACTTTGGATCCGACTTTGCCCTGCGACTTGAAGCCGACATATGTCTGACTTTCAATGAACGGGGACCTGACTTGGATCCCCACCAATACCAGGCACTGTGTTTGATATGAATCTTGAGGGGGAACTC
This sequence comes from Rana muscosa, assembly GCA_029206835.1. Taxonomy (NCBI): domain Eukaryota; kingdom Metazoa; phylum Chordata; class Amphibia; order Anura; family Ranidae; genus Rana; species Rana muscosa. The sequence continues at coordinate 233,894,798 of CM055125.1, read as the reverse complement.
CACGCCAAATTTTTAATAAAAAACCGGCATGGGTTCCCCTCCAGGAGCATACAAGGCCCTTCGGTCTGGTATGGATTTTAAGGGGAAGCACCCTAGCAGATAAGGGTCTGGTTTGGTTTTTAGGGGGGACCCCCACGCCGTTTTTCGGCTTTGGGGGTTCCCCTTAGGATGATGGGAAGGGACAACACCGCCACCAACATTGTCTGGTGGTGAGGATGATGGGAAGGGACAACCCCGCCACCAACATTGTCTGGTGGTGGTGAAGATGGGAAGGGACAACCCCGCCACCAACATTGTCTGGTGGTGGTGAAGATGGGAAGGGACAACCCCGCCACCAACATTGTCTGGTGGTGGCGAAGATGGGAAGGGACAACCCCGCCACCAACATTGTCTGGTGGTGGCGAAGATGGGAAGGGACAACCCCGCCACCAACATTGTCTGGTGGTGGCGAAGATGGGAAGGGACAACCCCGCCACCAACATTGTCTGGTGGTGGCGAAGATGGGAAGGGACAACCCCGCCACCAACATTGTCTGGTGGTGGCGAAGATGGGAAGGGACAACCCCGCCACCAACATTGTCTGGTGGTGGCGAAGATGGGAAGGGACAACCCCGCCACCAACATTGTCTGGTGGTGGCGAAGATGGGAAGGGACAACCCGCCAACAACATTGTCTGGTGGTGGCGAAGATGGGAAGGGACAACCCCGCCACCAACATTGTCTGGTGGTGGCGAAGATGGGAAGGAACAACCCCGCCACCAACATTGTCTGGTGGTGGCGAAGATGGGAAGGGACAACCCCGCCACCAACATTGTCTGGTGGCGAGGATGATGGGAAGGGACAACCCCGCCACCAACATTGTCTGGTGGCGAGGATGATGGGAAGGGACAACCCCGCCACCAACATTGTCTGGTGGCGAGGATGTTGGGAAGGGACAACCCCGCCACCAACATTGTCTGGTGGTGGTGAACATGGGAAGGGACAACCCCGCCACCAACATTGTGTGGTGGTGGTGAACATGGGAAGGGACAACCCCACCACCAACATTGTGTGGTGGTGGTGGTGAACATGGGAAGGGACAACCCCACCACCAACATTGTGTGGTGGTGGTGGTGAACATGGGAAGGGACAACCCCGCCACCAACATTGTCTGGTGGTGGCGAAGATGGGAAGGGACAACCCCGCCACCAACATTGTCTGGTGGTGGCGAAGATGGGAAGGGACAACCCCGCCACCAACATTGTCTGGTGGTGGCGAAGATGGGAAGGGACAACCCCGCCACCAACATTGTCTGGTGGTGGCGAAGATGGGAAGGGACAACCCCGCCACCAACATTGTCTGGTGGTGGCGAAGATGGGAAGGGACAACCCCGCCACCAACATTGTCTGGTGGTGGCGAAGATGGGAAGGGACAACCCGCCAACAACATTGTCTGGTGGTGGCGAAGATGGGAAGGGACAACCCCGCCACCAACATTGTCTGGTGGTGGCGAAGATGGGAAGGGACAACCCCGCCACCAACATTGTCTGGTGGTGGCGAAGATGGGAAGGGACAACCCGCCAACAACATTGTCTGGTGGCGAGGATGATGGGAAGGGACAACCCCGCCACCAACATTGTCTGTTGGCGAGGATGATGGGAAGGGACAACCCCGCCACCAACATTGTCTGGTGGTGGTGAACATGGGAAGGGACAACCTCGCCACCAACATTGTGTGGTGGTGGTGAACATGGGAAGGGACAACCCCGCCACCAACATTGTCTGGTGGTGGTGGTGATGATGATGATGGGAAGGGACAACCCCACCACCAACATTGTCTGGTGGTGATGGGAAGGGACAACCCCGCCACCAACATTGTCTGGTGGTGGTGATGATGATGATGATGGGAAGGGACAACCCCGCCATCAACATTGTCTGGTGGTGGTGGTGATGATGATAAGTGACAACCCCGCCACCAACATTGTCTGGTGGTGGTGATGATGATGATGGGAAGTGACAACCCCGCCACCAACATTGTCTGGTGGTGGTGATGATGATGGGAAGGGACAACCCCGCCACCAACATTGTCTGGTGGTGGTGATGATGATGGGAAGGGACAACCCCGCCACCAACATTGTCTGGTGGTGGTGGTGATGATGATGATGGGAAGGGACAACCCCGCCACCAACATTGTCTGGTGGTGGTGGTGATGATGATGGGAAGGGACAACCCCGCCACCAACATTGTCTGGTGGTGGTGGTGATGATGATGATGATGGGAAGGGACAACCCCGCCACCAACATTGTCTGGTGGTGGTGGTGATGGGAAGGGACAACCCCGCCACCAACATTGTCTGGTGGTGAGGATGATGGGAAGGGACAACCCCGCCACCAACATTGTCTGGTGGTGAGGATGATGGGAAGGGACAACCCCGCCACCAACATTGTCTGGTGGTGAGGATGATGGGAAGGGACAACCCCGCCACCAACATTGTCTGGTGGTGAGGATGATGGGAAGGGACAACCCCGCCACCAACATTGTCTGGTGGTGAGGATGATGGGAAGGGACAACCCCGCCACCAACATTGTCTGGTGGTGAGGATGATGGGAAGGGACAACCCCGCCACCAACATTGTCTGGTGGTGAGGATGATGGGAAGGGACAACCCCGCCACCAACATTGTCTGGTGGTGAGGATGATGGGAAGGGACAACCCCGCCACCAACATTGTCTGGTGGTGAGGATGATGGGAAGGGACAACCCCGCCACCAACATTGTCTGGTGGTGAGGATGATGGGAAGGGACAACCCCGCCACCAACATTGTCTGGTGGTGAGGATGATGGGAAGGGACAACCCCGCCACCAACATTGTCTGGTGGTGAGGATGATGGGAAGGGACAACCCCGCCACCAACATTGTCTGGTGGTGAGGATGATGGGAAGGGACAACCCCGCCACCAACATTGTCTGGTGGTGAGGATGATGGGAAGGGACAACCCCGCCACCAACATTGTCTGGTGGTGAGGATGATGGGAAGGGACAACCCCGCCACCAACATTGTCTGGTGGTGAGGATGATGGGAAGGGACAACCCCGCCACCAACATTGTCTGGTGGTGAGGATGATGGGAAGGGACAACCCCGCCACCAACATTGTCTGGTGGTGAGGATGATGGGAAGGGACAACCCCGCCACCAACATTGTCTGGTGGTGAGGATGATGGGAAGGGACAACCCCGCCACCAACATTGTCTGGTGGTGAGGATGATGGGAAGGGACAACCCCGCCACCAACATTGTCTGGTGGTGAGGATGATGGGAAGGGACAACCCCGCCACCAACATTGTCTGGTGGTGAGGATGATGGGAAGGGACAACCTCGCCACCAACATTGTCTGGTGGTGAGGATGATGGGAAGGGACAACCCCGCCACCCACATTGTCTGGTGGTGAGGATGATGGGAAGGGACAACCCCGCCACCCACATTGTCTGGTGGTGAGGATGATGGGAAGGGACAACCCCGCCACCAACATTGTCTGGTGGTGAGGATGATGGGAAGGGACAACCCCGCCACCAACATTGTCTGGTGGTGAGGATGATGGGAAGGGACAACCCCACTAATAGCAGGCAGAGTCCTGGCAGACTGATAGGTGGAGAATGTGTGGGGCTCAGGGGTGAAGGAAGATCAGCCTCTGTGGCCATTGTCAGGGAAGATGGCAGCCCCCAGACAGGCAGCATGGTCACAGCTGAGCTCAGAGCTGGGTGTGGGAGGTCCCTGATATATTAGGACAGGTCCTCTTTATGTTGCTGACCCAGGTCCCAGCATGCCTTGCCAGGCTCTCCAGTCCGCAGCTGTTAGGCCCTCAGAAGAACATGGCGCTCCTGTGAGGACAAAGACGACAATGAAGGCCTCAGAGAGGCCCCAGCCTCGCCTGGCAGCCATTACCTGCTTGGACTTGGACTGCGCAGCAGTCGGGCCCTTCTTCCTCAGGACGGTGACGGTATCCCAGTCGCTCTCAGCCATGACTTCTCTTCTCCGCTTCTCCAGACGCTTGTGAAGCAGACGTGCTTAGCCAACGCTAATTTTCCTCCTTCCCGCCCACCGAGCGATTTCATTCGCCCACAACCACGCCAGTCACTGCTGCGTAGCCACCGATTGGCTCTCGGCTCCCCTCACCGCCATTGGCAGAGGCTCGAGGAAAGATCTGGAAAGCAGGGGCTCGGCAACCCCAGAGCACGACGATTGGTCCCTGCACTTTAGGATGCTGATGGAAGATTGGCCAGCCGCTCCTGTCTGCTGATTGGCCCCGGAGCATAGCTCCGCCCATTTGGGGGTCGCTGTTCATTGGCCGGGGAGTGAGTTGACTCCCGTGACTCGTCCTTGCTGATGTAACAAAATGTAAACAAGAGGTAAGCCCCGAGCGTACACGCTGCCGTCACACGCATGTAGTTTACAGGCCGGCCGCCAGAGGGGGCGCGGTGACCTTAGTCTGGAGGTTGCTGGCGTTTCCTGAAGGTGAACCACAAGTCCCAGCTGGAGAAGGAAGACATGGGGATGGTGGTGAAAGGCCTGGCCCCTGCCTGGAGGGCCCTAAGAGCCACAGCTCCCTTGGCTACAGGTAAGTCAGATCATGGCCTGTGCACATTGGTCTTCCATTTGTCTCTCTAGTCTAGACATAAACTGGGAGGGGCTAATAATACCCAAACGAGCTAATTGGCTAAAACCGGACACATGACTAATTGGTGGTCTGAGCCCACCCTGCTTGGAAATCATTGGCTGCCAGTGGGAGGCACCTTCAAGCGGAGGTTCCGCGGTCCATACATTTTTATTTTTTATATGCATTCTATGCAAGAACGTATGCATTGTAATTACTCACTTCTTCCGTGCTGGTAAAGATCCCCCGTCCATTTTGCGATAAAAAAAACACTTTATATAATGTCTCCTGCATTTCCCATTTTGCTTGTGGGCATCTTGAAGCCCACAAGCATATTCTTCCGGGTAGCGATGAATGCTTGACTCCCAGCATTCATCGCGGTATCTCGCGCATGTGCAGTGTTAACGGCGAGCAGCGCCGTCAACACTTCCTGGTTGCTATCACAACGGGCAACGCCCAGTTGTGATGCCATTCAACAAAAAAGAAACCGCGCTCTCGTCACGTGACCGGGTAGACGAGTCACGTGACGATTAAATTATCATGATGTTTGGAAGGAAGGCGTAACTATATTACTCCTGGGAAGCAGGACAGTTTGCTCCCAGGAGACATTGCAGGACAATGTCACAGAAAAGGACACGCCTACTCCCGCGGGAGGAAATCCCGGAAGTAGGAATAAAGAAACAAGAATAAAGAAAACTGCACAGAAAAAAAAAAAAGGTTAGTCTTTTAGTTATATACACGCAAAGAGGGACTGTTGACACGAAACTTCAAAATGTGGGTGAACCTCTGCTTTCATTTCATTTGTTGGAACCAACAATTTTGTTCTCGGTGTTGGATCAGGTAGGGAATGGCTAGAAGCCCTGGCAAGGTTTTTGTTTCTGTCTGTGTCCCACTTAGAGGGATTTTCCTTCACTTCCTGTCCTGGAGACACAACAGGAAGTCTCCTGCAAAGTCAGGGAAACCACTTTGTTGTAGCTGGGACAGGTCTGTGCCACTTCAATACTGCCCAGGCCAATTTTCAGCTTTCAGCGCTGTCACTTTTTAAATGACAATTGCGCAGTCATGCAACGCTGTACCCAAACAAAATTTTTATCATTTTGTTCACACAAATAAAGCTTTCTTTTGGTGTTATTTGATCATTTTATTTTTATTTTTTGCTAAACGAATAAAAAAAATACTTTTATAAAAGAAAAAGTGTTTCTGTTATAAAATTTTGTAAATAAGTACGTTTTCTCCTTCACTGATGGGCACTGATAGGCTGCACTGATAAGGTGGCACCAATGAGATGGCACTGGTGGGCACTGATAGGCGACACTGATGGGCACTAAAAGGCTGCACTGATGGGTACTTATGGGTGGCACTGATAGTGGGCACTGATGGCTGGCACTGATTGCACTGGCAGGCATTTTTAATGGGCACTGATTGGCAGCTGCCTGGGCACTGATTGGCATATCCCTGGTGGTCTAGGGTGTCATACCTGGTGGTCCTGTGTGGTGGCCATCCCTGGTGGTCCTGGTGGCATCCTGGTTTGCCTGGGCGGGCATCCCCGGGGAGGGTTGCGCTGATAAACAATCAGCCCAGACCCCCCCCCCCCCCGTCGGGAGAGCCAACCGATCGGCTCTCCTCTACTCGCATCTGTTAGACGCGAGTGAGGAAAAGCCGAAAAACGGCTCTTCTGTTTACATTGTGATCAGCCGTGATTGGACACGGCTGATCACGTGGCAAAGGGCCTCCATAAGAGGCTCTTTACCGAGATCGGTGTAGCAGTCTGTTTTCCTGGCTGCCTCTGATTCCTTTCTGCAGATCAGTAAAGCTTTCTGCATATTTGTTCTGAGTGAGTGACTCTGCGTATTCAAAACAGAGATTGCCGCTCCAAATAGACTCACCCCAACAACAAAGACCTCTCCAGGAACCAAGGGTGCTGGCAATGCACAAGGCAATGAAGAAAAAATGAAGGAATCTGGACAGCCGCACTCCAATCCAACGTGGCTTTTATTGGAAAAATAAAATAAAGCAGGCACTACATGTCACAGCAACGGGGTAACAGGGGCAGCTAACGCGTTTCACACTTAAAAGTGCTTACTCATAGCTTACTGACTCTGCGTATTGTAGCTAAACAGATAACTTTTTCCTGTGAAATCTGGAATTTGTTAACAGTGGATAGTGCAGACTTCAGTCAGTCCGTTAGTGGGAAGGAGGAGCAGGGGAGTGCGTTGCCATCCTAGGCTACTGGGCTGTGTGTTTCTATTGATGCACACAGCGTAAGGAGACACAACTCCTAGTCTCTGCATACAAGGGTGGCTCCAAAGGATGCAGCAAGAGAAAGGAGCCAAGCTGAAATAGGAGACCAACCGCAGCTTAAACTGGAACAGAGGCAAGGATTAAGCATGACAAGTCGCACCCTATTGCCGGCAATGGCACTGTTCAAATCTTCGCTTTGCTGACTTTGCGGATCTGCATCGGTTTGAAAAAGTAATTCCTGCACTCGTTTTGATGATTTTGGGTGTGACTTGCATGAAGCTGCACAGATGTCTTCCATGTCGCTCCCTAAGTCTCACTGACATGTGGCTTTGAAATCAAGCAATTTCGGATGAAGTCGCACGATGTCGATGTGAACGAGGGCTAAAAGAAGCTGAATACTAAGTGATTAGCCACTTGCCACCCGTAGACCATCATATGACCTCCTCAGGTTTCAGTGGTTATACTGCCACCTGCAGGCATCATCCCAATATTACCATTTTCAGCCAGCGGTTCCCTTTATTGTAGAAGTGATTCAAGTGGCTATAGAACCACTCAATCACTTCTGGCAGAAGGGAGTCACCCCGCATTTCCCAGACTCTCCTGTCCCATGGGGGAGCCCAGGATCGCTCTGACCAGCGACATCTGCAGCAGTGAACAGAGAGAGAGAAAGCGGAACCGACATTATTCCCTCTCTGTGAGGGCAGGAACCATAAGGAGGATTTGGTTACTTCCGGATTTGGTTTGAGTTTTGCAAGCCGCTCCTGGCTTGTACAAGCATCTGATCGAACCGATCTTGGTTTGATCAGATGCTTTGAAGGCCAGAGAAGACATCTCGTTTCTAATAGACCCCAGATTTCCCTACAAAGAGGACCTGTAATGCTTATTGCTATCACAGGGAGTGGTGTTCATAACATAGCAAAATAATTAATCAAAAAAATAATTAAAGTTTTAAATAAATGACATTTTTTTTTTTAAACCACCTGCTTCCCAGGCCTGCTATGACACTTCCCTCTTGCATGTAAAAATCATCTTTTTTTTTTTTTTTTTTTTTTTTTAAGCAGAGACCCTAGAGAATAAAATGGTGAGTGTTGCAACTTTTAATTTTTTTACCCGGTATTTTCGCAGCAGTTTTTAAACGCAACTATAGAAAAATACACTTTAATAAATGTAAGTGCACACAAACACAATATAATACAAATCAGTTGGTAAAATATAAAAGATGATGTTATGTAGAGTAAATAGATACCTAACGTCATGCTTTAAAATAGCGTTTGCCTGTGAAATGGTGCCAAACTGTGGTACATAAAAATCGCTATAGGCGATGCTTTTAAATGTCTTTACAGGTTAACAGTTTAGAGTTCTGGGGCTACCGTGCATGACAGACGCATTTGTTCGCCTTTGTGTGGGAGGATGGGGGTGCTTTTTTTTTTTTTCTTTGGTCTGTTATTTTTACACTGTCTCTTTAAAAAAATATATTTTTTATCGTTTTTATTGCTGCCACAAGGAATGTAAATTTCTCTTGTGACAACAATCAGCAGTGGCAGGTCCTCTTTATGGATAGACCCCAGATGTCTCCTCTGCCCCTAACTGTATCAGATCAGGCCAAGATCTGTCTGATCCCATGCTTGTACAAGCTAGTAATAGCTTGCAAACAAAAGACTAGAAGCGGAAGTGACAAAATACAGGTCGCTTCTAGTTCCTAATACCATAGAGGTGATGGGAGACGATCTGGCCTGCAAAAACCTCTATGGTTGTGAGTGCTTGATCCCGGGTCTTTATATGTTACTGAGTATGTGTTGTTTCTACAAACTCTTTTTTTAACTTTCGATCTTAAAGTGATTGTAAAGTCTTGCTTTTCCAAAAAAATAAAAATAACAAACATGTTTTCTTTCTCGTACATCACGGGACACAGAGCGACATAGTCATTACTAATGGGTTATATAGATACCGTCAGGTGCTGGCACTGGCAACTTCCAAAACCGGAAGTACCCTCCCCTATATAAGCCCCTCCCATCCGGGAGCACCTCAGTTTTTTGCCAGTGTCTAAGGTGTTGGGCAAGAAGAAACATGTGTTTTTCACTGAGCTTGCGTACAGGTTCTTTTGGGCCTCAGTAAGCTATTTCGGATCCGACCAAAAAAGCTTCATAGCTAAACGGTCGGTACCCGGGCCTTGCAGAGAAGAGCAAGGTTTTGCCTGTAATGCTTCTCTTAGGAGAGCTGGACCCTGGGATCCAGAGCTCTGGTCATACCCACGACCAAGATGTTTTCTGTGCAGGGTGCTATACAGGTCCAGGGGAGTGGAATCCTTGGGAACCCGGTCCCTGAAGGTTTGATTACAATGCCTGCCGTGATAGGTGAAGTTTGGGCTTTTGTGGACCAAACAAAGTCCTGCGGCGGGGAACAGGTAAGTGGGGGCCCCCAGGAACTTGGTTCTATTGGGGGACCCCCAAGCCTAATTTGTCTTTCTGTCTGTTACCTAATGGTATTCCCGCAAAATTCTGTGCATGCCTGTAACTACTAAAAAAATGTAATAATTTTTAATGGTGGTCAAGAAAAAAAAAAAATATATTTTTTTTTTTTAATATATAAATATATTAGACTGCGGTACCTGTGTTTGTCCACAAGAGGCCGCTGTGGAACGTTTCTTGTCATGTGGACTAGTTTCTTCTCATCAGAGCAAGTCCAGGCAGATGGTGAGTTCTCTTATGGGAAACTGCTTCCTCTGCCATGTTGCAATGCTCGTCCATCCCCCGGCCTGCGGCAAAGAGGGGCCCTGGCTCTTGTCCCTAGTTTCCATTTTCGAAATTAGCGCCGAAGGCGCACGTGGCCGCGCGTGTGCGCGTGCACGCGCCTCTATATATAGAGGTGAGCCGGGAAAGGGGGCGGAGCCTGGGGGATGACGCTCTGTGCGCGCCGCAGCGCTTCTGCGCATGTGCGGGCGTCCCAGCATGTTAAAAACCACAATTTTGTGTGGTGAGCTGGCTATGAAGTACAGAGACAGAGCTGGCAACATTTAAAAAAGGCATACAGCAAGCGGTTGATACAGGCATCCCCTAGAAAGGCACATTAGTAGACACCAACTGTTTCTTATAGCAGCATTTATGCTAGACTATTGTCAGTAACTGGTGTATTTCGGCTGGAATACCTCAGCTTTGTGGCTTAGGAATATGCCGTCTAAAAACTCCGGGACTAGAAATTCCAGGAGGAATAGGGGGTCTCCATCGGGCTCTGAGGATCTTGGGCATGCTTCGGCTGCACCAGTCTCCCCTGAAGAATCAGAGGTTAGTGACCGTAGAGCACCCTCAGGAGTACCTGGTACTGTGGCTGTCCTCAGTTCACCTGCTCCTGTGTATGTAACAGAGGAGGTTTTTTCCTCAGCTCTGGGAGGGCTGGAAGAGAGATTGTCAGCATTGATCGCGGCTTCCCTGTCACAGGAGAAAAGCGCCCGATCTCCGTCTCCTCCCTCAGAGTGCCTGTTAGCAGAGCAACAGTCCCATACAGGGATCGACCTACCTGAAGGGGATCAGGATGAGGTCGATTCGGTTGTAGAGGAATCAACAGTGGAAGAGCCATTCTCAGCATCACATGCTGAAAGGTTATGGGTTCAGTCCCTGACTAATATGGTCCGATCAGCATTTAAAATGCCACTTGCGGAGCCATCATCCACTTCTGTCTCCTCGTTGGGGTCGCTAAAAGCTCCCCAGACTGTTTGTTCCTTTCCGATCCATCCTTTACTGGAAGGGCTCATTTACCAGGATTGGGAGCATCCTGACAAAATATTTACCCCCCCCAAGAGATTTCCGGTGGTCTATCCCATGGAGGATAAGTTCATCAGAAAATGGAGGGTCCCTACAGTGGACGCAGCCATCTCTTGTGTGAATAAATCACTGACATGTCCGGTGGATAATGTCCAAATGTTCAAGGACCCAATAGATAAAAAATTGGAGTCCTTATTAAAATCTGCTTTTTCTACAGCAGGATTGGTGACACAACCAGCAGTGGCAGCTATTGGGGTCTGCCAAGCAGTGAAGGATCAGTTGAAACAGGTCTTAAGGGACTTGCCAGATCAGCAGGCTCTTGCCCTAGCTGATCTACCTAGAGCCTTATGCTTTGCGGTGGACGCTATAAAGGATTCAATCCATCAGGCCTCCCGCCTTACGCTGTCTGTAGTACATATGCGCAGGCTTCTGTGGCTCAAAAACTGGTCTGCTGAAGCTCCCTGTAAAAAATTGCTGGTCAGCTTCCCTTTTCATGGTGAGCGCTTATTCGGGGAAGACCTGGACAAGTATATCCAGAGAATTTCCAGCGGTAAAAGTACACTTTTTTAGAGGTCCCTCTTTTAAGAGGCCTGCTTCTCCAGTCCCTAGGACATCGGCTGTGAAACAGTTCCGACGGCCTCCTCGGTCAAATCCCGGAGGTAAAAATCAGGGACAGTTGCAGGGTAACAAGAAGCCCTGGAGCAGGAGAGGTACAAAACCTCCCCCAAAGTCAAATGCATGAAGGGTTGCCCCCACTCAATCGGGTGGGGGGAAGACTTCAGTTGTTCACAGAGACCTGGCGGGACACGATCCGAGACAGATGGGTGCTCTCCGCAGTAAATCTGGGATACAAATTGGAGTTAAAAAACTCCCCTCCATCCCGCTTTATAAGGTCAAACGTGCCAAGGGATCCCCAGAAGAGAGGATCCCTCCTGTTGGCACTAGAACAATTATTGCTCCAAGCAGTAATTATAGAGGTTCCCCTGGAAGAATGGGGGTTCGGGTTTTACTCAAACCTCTTTACAGTCCCGAAGCCAAACAGGGACGTGAGGCCCATATTAAATCTAAAAGGGCTAAACAAATTCCTACATATCAGGACTTTCCGGATGGAGTCGATCCGATCGGTAGCCACTGCCCTACAAGGGGAGGAATGGTTAGCCTCGATCGACATCAAAGATGCTTATTTGCACATTCCCATCTTTCCAGCCCACCAAAAATGTCTACGCTTTGCGGTAGAAGGGCGCCATTTTCAGTTCAGAGCCTTACCCTTCGGTCTGGCCACAGCACCAAGAGTGTTCACAAAAATTCTGGCCCCATTATTGGCCAATCTAAGAACACGAGGTGTAACGATAATGGCATATCTAGACGACTTGTTGCTGATAGACCACTCAGTGGAAAAACTAGAAGTGGTTGTTCACGAGACAATCAAGTATCTGGAATATCACGGTTGGATTATCAACCGAGACAAGTCAGCCCTAAAACCAGTCAAAAGTCTGGAATACTTGGGGCTAAGGCTGGATTCAGACCAGAGAAAATTTTTCTTGCCTCAAGAAAAGGGGTCGTCTTTGAGAGATTTGATCCACTTAGTGGGTTCAAAAAGACAGCCATCCATACGCCTGTGCATGAGGCTGCTGGGAAAAATGGTGGCATCATTCGAAGCAGTACCCTACGGTCAATTCCATTCAAGGAAGTTGCAAAGGGCCATACTGTCAGCCTGGAACAAAAAAGTTCAGGCTCTGGACTTACCAATGTCCTTGTCCCCTTCCGTTCGCAAGAGCCTCCGCTGGTGGTTGGTTCCCCAGAATCTGGAAAGAGGGAAATCCTTCAGTCCGATTTCCTGGAAGGTGGTCACTACAGATGCCAGCCTTATAGGCTGGGGAGCAGTACTGGAGCAATGGTCTCTCCAGGGCAGATGGTCGGATGCGGAAAAGGCCCTGCCCATCAATCTCTTAGAGATACGAGCAGCCCGGTATGCCCTAGTAGCATGGACATCCAAACTCCAAGGGTCCCCTGTCAGAATTCAATCCGACAATGCCACAGCAGTGGCATATATCAATCGTCAGGGGGGCACCAGGAGTCGTGCAGCCCAAAGGGAAGTAAATTACATCCTGAGATGGGCAGAAAGATATGTCCCAGCCATATCTGCGGTATTCATTCCAGGAGTGGAGAATTGGAAGGCGGACTTTCTAAGTCGCCAACAATTATGCCCAGGGGAATGGTCCCTTCATCCCGAGGTTTTCCGGACAATATGTCAGCGGTGGGGAACACCGGATGTAGATCTGCTAGCATCCAGATTCAACACAAAAGTGGACAGGTTTGTCTCTTGGACAAGGGATCCCCTAGCGTGCGGCTCGGATGCCCTAGTGTTCCCTTGGGATCAGTTCAAGCTGATATATGCATTCCCACCGCCACAATTGTTACCTCGATTACTCCGCAGAATCAGGGTAGAAAAGAAACCAGTGATTCTGGTGGCTCCAGCGTGGCCCCGAAGAGCATGGTACGCGGAGATTGTAAAAATGTCTGTGGGGAGTCCTTGGACCCTCCCACATCGTCCGGACCTGCTTTCGCAAGGACCGATATACCACCCTTCCTTACCAGCCCTAGGTTTGACGGCCTGGCTATTGAAGCCCACATTCTAAAAAAGAGAGGGCTCTCTAATGCTGTGGTATCTACCATGATCAATGCCAGGAAGCCGGTATCCAGGCAGATCTACTATAGAATCTGGAAGGCGTACATCGCCTGGTGTGAGGCCAAGAAATGGCATCCACGTAAATACGTAATAGGTAGGATTCTGGACTTCCTACAATGGGCTGTAGATAGGAAGCTTGCCTTGAGTACTATCAAGGGTCAGATTTCGGCCTTGTCAATATTTTTTCAAAGGCCCTTGGCTTCGCATTCACTAGTCAAAGCCTTTATACAAGGAGTGATGCGTATTAGTCCTCCGGTTAATATTCCCATATGTCCATGGGATCTAAACTTGGTTCTGTCGGTTTTACAGAAACAACCATTTGAACCATTACAGCATATTTCCTTGGTGCTTCTCACCAGGAAATTGATTTTTCTAGTAGCCATTTGTTCGGCTAAAAGAGTGTCGGAATTAGCAGCTATGTCCTGTAAAGAGCCATATCTGGTTATCCATAAGGACAAAGTAGTGTTACGTCCTCATCCAGCCTTTCTTCCTAAGGTGGTATCGAGGTTTCATTTGAACCAAGATGTGGTTCTTCCTTCTTTTTTCCCCAAACCTACTTCGGTAGAGGAAAAGTTATTGCATTCTTTGGATGTAGTAAGAGCAGTTAAAGCTTATCTAAAAGCCACTGCTCAGATTCGCAGAACGGATACTTTGTTTATTCTGCCGGAAGGCCCCAGAAAGGGTCAGGCAGCGTCAAAATCTACTTTAGCCAAGTGGATTCGACAGGTCATAATACAAGCCTATGGCTTGAGAAGGAGACCGCCTCCGTTCAAAGTTAGGGCGCACTCCACGAGAGCAGTTGGAACGTCATGGGCAGTGCATCACCAGGCCTCCCTGGCTCAAATCTGTAAGGCCGCAACATGGTCTTCAGTTCACACGTTTACTAGGTTCTACCAGGTGGACGTTAGAAGTCAGGAGGATGTCGCCTTTGGGCGCAGTGTGTTGCAGGCCGCAAAAGATCCTCATGTCTGATAGCGCTCAGCTTATATATGGTGTATCCCCCCCCCCCCTCATTGGGCATTGCTTTAGGACATCCCATTAGTAATGACTATGTCGCTCTGTGTCCCGTGATGTACGAGAAAGAAAATAGGATTTTTATAACAGCTTACCTGTAAAATCCTTTTCTTGGAGTACATCACGGGACACAGAGCTCCCGCCCCTCTTTGGGGACACTTATTGCTTTGCTACAAAACTGAGGTGCTCCCGGATGGGAGGGGCTTATATAGGGGAGGGTACTTCCGGTTTTGGAAGTTGCCAGTGCCAGCACCTGACGGTATCTATATAACCCATTAGTAATGACTATGTCGCTCTGTGTCCCGTGATGTACTCCAAGAAAAGGATTTTACAGGTAAGCTGTTATAAAAATCCTATTATACTTGCCTCCTCTGTGCAGTTGGTTTTGCACAGAGCAGCCCGGATCCTCCTCTTCTCGGGTCTCTCTTCACTGCTCCTGGCCCCTCCCTCCTGACGAGTGCCCCCATAGACCAGCAGCTTGCTATGGGGGCACACGAGCCGAGCTGCATCCCTGTGTGTTTATTCAGGCATGCAGCTGCCGTTTGGCCCTGCCTCCTCTCTCCGCTGATTGGCTAACTGACTTTGACAGCAGAGGGAGCCAATGGCGCCACAGCTGTGCCCCAGCCAATCAGGGGGAGAGTCCCAGACGGCTGAGGGAATCGTAGACATCGCTGGATAGTGAGGGGGCTTAGGGTAAGTGTTGGGGGGTGCTGGGGGGTCTGCTACACACAGAAGGTTTTTAATCTTAAGGCATAGGATGCATTGAGATCCCAAAAAAACTTTTGCCTTTACAACCACTTTAAATTTCACCACTAGATGGTGATCATCTATGAGCATTACTAACATCCCGGTGATCTAATTGGATACAGAGGTTAATCGCCTGCTTTAGTGATAGATCTGGAGATCTGATTGGTGATCATCTGGATCCTCCCTGAGGGTTTGCCTATAATAAGTGCAATGGTAGCGTCTTGCGTCCAATGCCCCTAATGATGTAGTTTATGACAAAACGCATAGGGTGGAGCAAGGATGTAGGATGCGGAACTTGCCACGCATGATCGGCAGATTGGGTACTGGTGAGCAGAGCTGTGCTTTTACTGTATCGTTTTATGCCTGTTTGTTGCCGATAACATGTAAGTGCATGTCTCAAACATACCGGGGAAAACATATAGTAAATTAATTTTGCGCCATCTTATCAGCGCCGCTAGATCATGTATCGTACGGCAGTGGAGAGATACGACGCCCTCCACAATTCTTGCATGGGTCACACGAATTGAAGAGGTTAATAGGATGGAGGATTTGTTTTTATCGTCTCAAAATCGAAAGGAGACATACTGTATGTAGAAACTTGGGGCCAATGGAATACATTTAAATTCTCGGAGGAAGGGAATTCCCTCTTTGCTCCTGAGAGTTTTTGAAAAAGAGAGGAATGGGGGGCCTTAGGGGTGCCCTCACCTCCCTGGATGATGGTATAGTAAACTCACCTTTTACCTCGGTACATTTCCTCCTCACCTCCGACTCCCCCTCCCCTATCAGTGTTTTTTTTTTTTTTTCTCTCTTTTTCTCTTTTTTTACTTTCAAAATATTTTATTTTCATAAGATAAATAATACAGAAGATTACATCCATGTTATATAAAAATAAAGAAAAAAGATTATGTTTAGGAATAAACAAACATTAGTCAATAAATGGATAAAATAATAAAAACATCCTAGAAAAAAGGATAGATTCATGTAAGCAATCAAAAGTTTGTCAGGGGGAGATCTCTTCATCCTTCTAATATAATGGAAGGGAGAAGGGAAACCCTCTCTCCTTGGTAACCTGGAGCCCCTTATCGGGAACTAACTGCTCCAGGCATAGAGACCTCCTTCTGACTCTTAGGCCCCGAGAAAATTATCAGGGCCAACAGATCGGGATGGACTAAACAAGGCCGAACAAAACATTTGATAGTATCCCATTAAATCTAAATAAAAGAGACATAACATGTAATGGGAAACTAGAATTCCCAGAAAAAGAGTTTCCATAAATCCTTTTTAGAAGGAAGAAAAGAAGAGGAAAATAAAGACAGCGGGTAAAAAAGAGGACGGAGGGAAAGGGATGGGTATGTGTCCAACTTAATGTTGAATAGAAGGTAAAACAGCATCTTCACCAATCGAAATCCCCATATATTTGGCCCAAGGTTCCCATATTTTTTCGAATTTGGGAATGGTTTTAGATAAGATGCTAGCTAATTTTTCCTGAGTTAGTATCCAATATATTTTGGTTTTGGCATCTGACAGGAAAGGTTTTGTTTTTTTTCCATGATTTGGCAATTGTGATTTTGGCGCCTGTAAAGATAAAGTGAATCAATTTTTGTGTAACCTTTTGGTATGTGAGGAATATGAGCGTTCAAAATGGCTACTGGTAGGGACCTAGGGACCTGAAAACCTGTTACCTTTAAAAACTAATAAAAATATTTTTCTCCAGAAGGGGCGAACTCTGGGGCACTCCCACCAAATATGAGGCATAGAGCCGTAAAGTTGGCAACCTCTGAAACACGTTGGATCTGATGCTGGATATATAGATGCCAGTCTGGAAGGAGTTAGATACCATCTGGTTATAACTTTAATATTTGCCTCCATTAAAGAGACATTAAGAATCCCTTTGAAAGATTTAGAGAAGGCTAAGTGCTCTTTTTCTCTTTTTATAATTTTTCTCTTTTTTTTTTTTTTTTTTTTTTTTTTTTTTTTTTTAGGAATTCTTTCCCTCATGGGGCTTTTTACTTTCTCCTTCTTCCTCTTTTTCTTCTTAGTAAAGTATGTTGTCAGGGCATACAAGAGAAGCAGATCTAACGGAAGATAGAATGGGGACTATCCCAAATAACTAGTTATTATTTTTTCTGTGGATGTATTTAAGATGGGAGTAATGCTGTTAACTGGATTTTGAATGGATTTGTTGGAGCTCATATGATTGATGGATTAATGAAATTTGTTTATTTCTCTGTAAGTATGACAACTAAAATAAAGAAATAATAAAAAAAAAAAAAACATGTAAGTGCAACCTTTATAGATTGAATAAATAGTTATTTTTTTTGTGGATTATGCTATGGTCGGTCTTCCATTTATACACTTTGAAGAGAGAAAGTTACCGCTCCAGGTGAGTGAGTTCTGTTAATCCTTCAACAATCAGGAAACCATGGGTGCTGGCAATGCACAAGGCAAACAGGAACAGCAGAAAGGAAGCTATGAGTAAGCACTAACATTTGTAGTGTGAAACGCGTCAGCTGATCCCTGCCTTGCTGTGACCTGTGGTGCATGTGTTTTATCTTTTTTACAATAAAAGCAACCTTTAAGGTTTTTTTTGGAGTGCGGCTGTCCATCCCTTCCTTTCTGCTGTTCCTATTTCTACACTTTGCATGTAACTTGACATACGTGGGTTGGAGGTCTGACCGAGGACGTATTTGAAGCTGGGACCATCTACCATGGCAATTGAGGAGTCTACTGGTGTTCCTACACGTGCATTGAGCTTGTTTTGACCACCTTAATCGGGATCAGAACGATCTGGTAGTAAACCTTCAAACTTACATCACGTGGTGGAGTGTTTTTTTTTTTTCTTTGAGGGCTTTCCAAGCTATCTTCTCACACTCTTCCCCTGGTGATGCTTTCATCTGTAGAAGGACTCTGAAACACTGGCTAACTGGACCGTTTTCTATTTTACCCTAATGACTGTTTTATGAGCCCTATTTGTTTGAGATTGAGTTACTATTTTTACTTTGAGTTTCTTCAGCATTGCTGTTTACTTTTATATGTGTCTTCACTATTATGACATATGCACCTTGCACTTTATTTGGGAATGTTACACTATAGTGGGGATGTTCATGATTGTATATTCCACACTGTATAATTATGCTGTTTAATAACATAAAATTTGTATGCACTTTTAGTTTATCATATTTCCATAACAATTTCTTGATGTACTCCACCAAGGTATAGTGCTAGCAGCTTATTTATTTTTTCTTTCACAACTGGTTCCTAAGCGCAAAGAAGGTTTGTTTTTCAAGCCAGCGCAACCGCCGCTTTCAGTGTCGGGCTCCTCAATCGCAATGAAGAGCCTCCGAGAGGCTGGTGGGGACGACCCCTCACGTCGCCTGTAAAGCAATCCAGCGGTTACTTAGCCGCTATGATGGCCTTTACATTAAAGGGAATCGCCGGATGAAAAAAAATACTGGGATGATGCCTGTAGCTGTGACATCATTTCAGTTGAACCACTTCAACATAAGGACGTACGGGTACGTCCTATGGGAAGGAAGTGGTTAAAGCATTCCTGTCCCCCCATGCTCACTCGCAAATGTGAACTCATACGTAAGGCCCACACGCGCATGTAAACAGTGATTGCACCACATGTGAGGTATCACCGCGAACGTCAGAGCGAGAGCAATAATTTTAGCTCCAGGTCTCTTGTATAACTCTAAACTGGTAATCTGTAAAGGTTTCTAAAGTGTCGCCTATGAAGATTTTTAGATACTTTAGTTTGCCGCTGTTCCACAGGCATACAAAATTTTGAGGCGTGACATGTTTGGCATCTATTTACTTTGCGTAATGTCATTTTTTTATAGTTTACCAAAAAAATGGGTATCATATTTTGTTTGTGTTCACTTAAATTCATTAAAGTGTATTTTTTTCAAAGAAATTTGCTTTTGAAAAACCACTGCGCAAATACCGTAAAAAACACCCACTATTTTATTTTCAAGGGCGTCTGATTAAATATATATAATATTTGGGGATTCTAAGTAATTTTTTAGCAAAAAAAATATGCTTTTTTTTTACATGTATGAGAGAAATGTTCGAATTGTCCTGGGTGGCAAGTGATTAAATCATCTGCTGAAAGCGATTTATTAAATTGAGGGATTTATATCACTTTAGAAACAGAAAATAATGTCTCTGGCTGCAGTATTTCAATTTGGAGCTGTCCGCTGCAGTACCTCTTCTCAGGCACAAGATGCCGCCAGACTTCCTGGTTGAATGACATTAAACAATATTCAACCTTCTTGCTGTGTCAACCCACCAGCCAGGGATTATGGTACTCCTGGACAGCACAGTGCTCAAGATCATTATGTGAGGACCACATTGTCCAGGGCCACATTGTATATTTTAAAAATATCTGCGGGCCCCCCAAAAAATTGGTTATTTATAATTTAATGAATACAATTTTAAATAATCCCATCAGAGGCTCTCTGCTCATCTGTGTCCCCATCAGAAACTCTCTGCTCATCTGTGTCCCCATCAGAAACTCTCTGCTTATCTGTGTCCCCATCAGGGTCTTCCCCACATCTGTGTCCCCATCAGAGTCTCCTCCATGTCTTTGTCCCCATCAGAGTCTCCCCCATATATGTGTCCACTATATCTGTGTCCCCATGAGAGTCTCCTGGATATCTATGTCCTCAGTGTTGGCGCATTCATGTCCAGCACATTGCCATTTACATTGCCCGAATCTGCCTCTTACATTGTTGTCACAGTACAGCTCTCCTACACCACCCTACTCCCCCTGCTGCTACACAAGCAGGCTGAATGCGAAAGAATCGCTAATATAAACAGGGGGCAGGTGCTGCGCTGATGAAATCATTGGTTGCTAGGACCCCAGCAGTCCTAGCAACCATTCCACAGTATAGCGTGGCATAGCCAGTGGGGTGGGGGGAGTGGCTTTGTCTGCTGTTTGCCAGGACTTGCTGCCAAGAACAACGAGAAATTCCAAAAGCAATCAGACCAGCAGTGCTGTGTCTGCAGTGATAGCAGCATCTGAGTGAGCTGCGGGCCGTATGTGGCCCGGGGGCCGGGGATAGGACCACCCCCACCACTGCCTAGGAAGGGCCCATGATGTCATTGGACTGGCGAGAAAACTGTAGGAAAGAAGATATGTATAGTTTGATTATTATATTTAAGCAGGGATGGATGGGTGGATGGATAGGGGAGTTTGGGGGGGGGCTTCAGGTAGAGAGGGAGGAGGACAGAGAGTGGTGGGAAAAGTTGGGCTTTAGAAATTCCATTTTGTTTGTGTATAATATGAACTTTTTTCTCTACAGGACTCCCGAAGCAGTTTAGCCAGTCATTTAATATAGTCGCAGAGGAGCAGCAGGGCGATGGTAAATTCAGTACTGATGGGCCTGAGCCTGGTATATTATATCCTAATCACATTCCCACCAACACCCTGCAAAAGCTGTTGTTGTCAACGGGCTCTGCGGTGATGTCACTGTATGATCCATATAGACATGGTAAGTGCCTTTAGCAGATAAGGAGTGAGCCATTGCAGAGCGTTTAAGGCATGGGCACTCCACCTGTGACCCTCCAGCTGTTGTGAAACTACAAGTCCCATGAGGCATTGCAAGGCTGACAGTTACAAGCATGACTCCTGAAGGCAGAGACATGATGGGACTTGTAGTTCAGCAACAACTGGAGTGCCATTGGTAGGGATCACCAAACTACGGCCCTCTAGCTGTTGTGGAACTACACGTCTCATGAGGCATTGAAAAAGTCTGAGGCCTCGTACACACGGCCGAGAATCTCGTCAGGAAAAACTTGTTGTTTTTCTTGACGAGATTCTTGGACAAGAAACTTGTCCCGGCCGAGTGTACACACGCTCGATTCAAAGAACCCGCGGTTCTTTAAATGGAGCGAACGCGGTGACGTCATCGACTACGACGAGCGTGCGCTCGTCACATTCGATGCCGTCGCCGCCATTTTTCTACACCCTACCTATGCTTAGGAAGCTACCGAGCATGCGTCAAAGTTATTTTGAGCATGCGCGGGTTTCCACGGCGACAGGTAAGTGTACACACGCACACACTTTTCTCGCCGAGAATCTCGACGAGAAAATAGAGAGCAGGTTCTCTATTTTTCTCGTCGAGATTCTTGCCAGTTTTCTTGACGAGAAAACTGAAAGCCGCGTACACACGACCGATTTACTCGGCAAGAAAGCTCTGACAGCAAGTTTCTTGCTGGTTCTTGCCGAGAAACTCGGTCGTGTGTACGAGGCTTCACATTCACAGACATGACTAGGCATGATGGGAATTGTAGTTCCTGAACAACTGGAGGGCCAAAGTTTGAAGACCCCTGGTAGGGGTCCTTCATAGCTCTACATTATCATGCTGCCTTAGGTGCCATTCCTCTGAACTGAACTGAACTGTTGTCATTGTCACATTTTATTTGCAATTTGTTAAAATGTTGCTAGCAAAGTTCCAAGTGTGTGTGTTTTACATGAAAACACACATTACCTAGAAATAAACGGTCATGCACGTGCAAAAAAAGGGTGCTAAGGGACAGGAATGAAAATTAAATAAAAATAATAAGGGTACTTACATTTTAACTACACATTTTTAGTATTGAATAAGTATTCTGTGATTTCTCTGTTTTATGAAGGCACCAGAATGAAGTTCCTGGTATAAGGCCCCTTTCACACGGACAGACCGATCTGGTCCACATGTCAGTTTTTCAGGTGGACCCAATCGGACCATCCATTGCTCTCTATGGAGTGGCGGATGTTAACGGACATGTGTCTGTTGACACCCGCTGCCATCAGATCCCATCTTGTCCACTAAAAACAGACGGATGAGGACGGTCCCCATACATCTGGTGGATTGGATCGGAGGACAGTCGAATGGAAATGGACAGGTGGTCCGTTTCTATTGGACAGCAGGCTGTGTCCATGTCTGCTCTGCATTAGCGGATCTGGTGAACTCCGCCAGATTGAAAGGGGCCTAAATCTATTTTCTATGAACTAACACAAATTTAAAAAGTGTACATACTAACAATTATAAAAAAGGTATCGACAAAAAAAAAAACTAAGGAAAGAAGGGGTTAATAAAAACTAATTGCAGTTCATTAGGATTTAAGGATTAATAAGGGACTAGAACTTGGAGCAGAGCATGAGGTGTTAAATTGATAGGTCAATCCTGCTGATTACACAAGGAGAGACGTTTTCTCTCAGTATAATCATTGGGACAGGGCTCCTGATACAGAGTGAGCAGCTGACAGTGGAGCAAAATGCCCCAGGCTGCACAGGGAGTGCCACAATCTCCCAGTGTAATCTGCGGGAATGAGCTGTCAGACCCATACAGTGCATGACATGGCTGGGCGGTACAGAGTGAGGAAAGTCTCCCACCCCAGCTGCGCCACCCGTGGCACGGTGTGCATGGTGGGTGTGTCTGTTGATTCTGTGGTGGCCTGCCCCAGGGTGAGATAGTCAGCCTATGCAGAAATGTAGGGGAGGAGCTGGGCACTCACCTTTTAGCAAGGGGAATAGAATAGTGATTGGTCACAGCTTTTTACACTGTATGAACGCTCTGATGAGCCTCAGCCAGTATTGTGTGTGGGTAACTCATAGACATTGCATATTAAAGTGATTGTAAACAATCACCTTGTAAAACAACCCTGTCAGTTTATAATAGAAATGAGTGGATTAGCCAGGGCAGAAAATTATCAATAGTTTAGCATTGATCGGTAACACCGATACAGATGCATTGTTCATAAATGTAATCATAATTGTAGCAATCAGATTTTGAGATTGCATTGTGAAGACAGAGATACGATGGATAACTTCTGATCATATCCTTCAAATATTAATGAAAAAATCCATTGCGTGTCACATTGATCTAATGGGTAGTGAAGTATAGATCAAATTTTTCTAATGGGAGGGATGGATTGGAAGAGAAATTTATAATTTATCGTTGTGTGTGTATGGCCACCTTTAGTCTCCAGTGACCAGATGAAGCTGGTTTATACGAGAGGCACACAGAATAAAAGTAATAGGAGGAATATTTTCTGCTGAGAAGAAGATTGGTTATTTTTAGAAGTCACGTCATAACCGTATGTCACAGGGGTAGGCAACCTGGGGCCCTCCAGCTGTTGTGGAACTACATTTCCCATGAGGCATTGCAAGGCTGGCAGTTAGAATTACTCCCAGAGGCATGATGGGACTTGTAGTTCTGCAATAGCTGGAGGGCCCCAGGTTGCCTACCCCTGCCGTAGGAGGTAGCCCAGTGAGTCACAACCTTCCAGCCGGGCTTGGACCAATATTTCTGTCTCTAACCCACAGATATGATTGCTGTTCTCGGGGAAACCACTGGTGTCCAGGCCTTGCGAAGCCTCAGAGAGAAAATGAGCAATGATCCGGAGGGGATACAGATTCTACAGTGAGTTTCTGTTCCATAGACCCCTGCTATAGGAAGTTTCATTTAGTTACTTTATTTGCAGCTTTTTGCAGTTTCCACCACTAGGTATAGCTAAACATTTTTACCAGCAAAAGGACCAATCAGAGACATTGTGACATTCCCCATACTAAACATTACTGGTGCTTATCCAACTGGAACAACTCTCTTGTTGCACTAATATAGTAATATCTTTTAGAGCTCATTTACACTTGCAGTTGGGGGGGCAATAAAAACATGCAGTGGAGCTGCTTTTTGCTGCCCCCCCAACCGCTGCCTCTTAAGCTGGAAAGGCAGCGGACGGGATATGCTCATGTCGTAGTGGTGATGCTTTTATCACAGCTACAGAAAGAATGAAATCCCCTGTCGCGTTCAGCGGGCAGTATTACCTACTGAACATGACCCATTCAAGTGAGTGGGGCTGCAACATAACCAAATGCACTGCAGGTGGGTGTGGCATGGTGGTACAGGCTTTTAGATTCCATTCAAAGTGCAACTTTGACGCAACTTTGGATGTGACTTGTTGTCCCTCTGCAAAGTTAGACCCATTGTTGCATGTAAAGTATTCAGGTACAACTTTCATGCAACTTTTGAGGGTTAAAGTATTACTAAACCCACAAAAGTAAAATCAGTCTGTATATGCAGTAAAGCATGCTTGTTATGCTCACTGTGGAACCTAAGAGGTTAATCCTCTGCATTGTGTAAAAAGGCTGTTTGATCCTGTCTTCTGATCCTCCCCTTTTTTACTGTCCCCAATCCATCTTCTGATTGCAGTTTGGTGTGTACTGCTAGAGAATTTTTCTTTTTTGGGAGAGTGCATGTGATCAGCACAGGGCCAATCAGCACTGTCCAGACAGAGGGTCAGGGGTCATGCAGCCTCATAGGACAGAAAGAGGAGAATGACAGACACTGATAAAAGTGACAAAACTGCTATATACTGCTGATGAGAGAAGGTATTTAGCAGTTTATATGTACTAAAATAATTGCATTTCCATGTTCTGTGTACTGTGGGAGACCAGATATAGTGAATGCAGGCTCCTGGGTTTAGTAAATCTTAAACATTGAAGTCAATGATCCTCAAGTTGCATGAAAGTTGGACCAAAGTAGTGCATGAACTACTTTGAATTTGCTGTGACTTTAAGTCACACATATAGAGTATGAATTGTTATTATTGGAAAACATGGGGTATGACTGATGTTTGAAAACAGGCAGCAAGGTGGAGAAATAACATCTCCTCACAACTTGTTAAGCACCCTTTGAAAAGAGATCCACCATGAAACGCTCTTCAGTGGGCTAATGCTAGAGTAAGCTAGTCCTTAAAGCTAAACTCCAGGCATATATAAAAGATGCACATTATTCAGATTTGTATTTATTAAAGTGGTTGTAAACCTCAGACATGAAATACAGTATGAACAAAGCATATCCTTCTATAGTGTGTACTTGTCTCTATTAGGAGCATTAAGTGTAATTTCTGTCTGTTGCTTTGTTCCTCTGCTATCAGTACACAAAAATACAAAAGCAGTAGCCCTGGGACTTTAAATGAGGTGAGAGAGGTTTAGCCAATGTTCACAGCGAACAATGAGACAAAATCAATTTATTTGTTTCAAAGTGTTATGTAACGAAGCGGCAACAACAATGATTGTGAGTTACCCGGCATAATAGCCAATGTACACAGCACAGATGAAAGTAAATATATAAAGATTTATTACAAATGTTATACATCAATCAGCAACAATAAAGCTTGAAAGTTGCTGGGCCAGTGGATACACATATACATTAAGAAAATAAAATGTACATACATATAAACAAGGAAATATGTAAACATAATGCAGACATCAGTAATACCCAGCATGTACCGGCATAAAACAAGCCTCAATAAAGCCCTAACTAAGCGTTTCGCGAGACCCTGCTCGCTTCTTCAGGGGCGGATGCATGAATGTTGTATCTGCAATGTACCGTATATACTCTAGTATAAGCTCAGTTTTTCAGAACATTTTTTTTTGTGCTGAAAATGCCCCCCTCATCTTATACTCGGGTCACCTTTTTTGCGCCTAATCTCCCGAAATTTGGGGACCCGGTACCGGCCGGTCGTAGGTCCTCTGGACCCCAAACTTGGCACACATGTATCTTCCTCTACAAGTATGCAAAGTTTGTTGTCTGGGGGACCTACGGCCGGGGAGCACCGATTGTTCAAAGCCAGGCACCCCTTCCATAGACTCCCATGTTAAACGGTAATTTCTCCGGTGATTTTGGGGACCCGGTACCAGCCGGCTGTAGGTCTCTGTACTGTATGTGTTTTCAATAAATATTATTTATTTACTTCTTTACTATCATTATTGTTACGGTAGTGCCTTCAAAGTCCCACTCCAGGGTTTCTTTTCTCTTTCCAATAGTCTTTGGGATGTGGCACAACTATCTTTAGTTATATTTATCAGATTCCCCTCTTTCAGAAAATATCTGCAAGGATGCACATGTATCAGAAGGCATCATAATTGCAAAATGAGCTTAATGTGTAAGGTTCTACTAGATAAAATGTAAGTTTTATATAAAGATGTAAATAAATGAATTAAGCTTACTAAAGTATGTTGGTATGAAGGACTATCTGAGATATGGGATATGGGATATACATGAATACAAACCAACGTGGTTACAAAGTTGGTATGGGCAGGGAGACTACGGGACAATGTAGAAATTATATAAATATTAGGCTCCATGTACACGGGACGTTTTTACAACTGCTCCTAAACTTGACAGATAGTAACCCACATCCGTTTTGCCGCGTTTACATGCCGTGTCTAGCGGAGTTTTGCCGCGTTTGCGTTTAGAAGCGTGTGCGTATATATATATATATATATATATATATTTTTTCTTTTTTAAATGGGCAAAAAGGTCTATAAACGAAACGCGGGTTACCGCGTTTAGTCGCGTTTGTTGTCTGAAACGTGGAAATCTTCTGCGTCTGAACCCATTTTTTTTTTTTTTTGCTTTCAAAGAAACGCTGTTAAATGCAACTGCCTAAAAACGCCAATAAACGAGAGTGTGTACATGGTCACATAGGATAACATTGAATGAGTTCAGGGGCAGTTGAAAAAAGTGTCCAACTGCCTCTGAACGTACGTTTAGCAGTGTCCCGTGTACATGGGGCCTTACATGTGTAAAAGAACAATGTAACAGACCCAATAGGTGTCAAGAAAGTAAAAAAGTTGTACCTCAGTTTGTTCTAAGACCCCTTTCACTACTAAAAATAGCGGCGCTTTACCGCCGACGCACCTCCCGCCCCAGTGTGAAAGGGGCCTTAGAGATGTGACCGCTCTATCCAACCGCCAAGTTGTGAATCAAAGTCCCAGCCGCGGTGAACGCCGAGATATGCCCACAAGGGCCCAAAGGCTCCGCCCCCAGCTTCATGTACGGGCAGTGACGCATAGGTCTCAGTGAGACGTCCACCGCCAGAGGGGGTGGTGCACAACCGCAGCAACCACCCAGCCGTCCAGGATGGCCCACACCTCTGTGACATCGGGGAGACGTCCGTGTGTGGGCGTGGAAAACATGGCGCCGATGTGCAGGTGGCCACCCCCCGTCTACAAACAGGGGGACTCTGCTATCAGTACAAATCCCTTCAGACAAGTTTTCCTGACTCCAAGAGAAATGTGACAGGGGAGGAAGCTCCAGCTGATTGACAGCCTCAGCTCTGTTCCTGTGTGCTGTGTGAAGGGAGGTGTGTCCCTTCCCTCCAATCAGCTTACAGAGATCTCTTCACTGAGCTCTGCAGACTGTAATTTCAGCTCTTTCCTTTTTCTGACAGCTCAGAGGAGCTTTATAAATTCTGAACTTTGAATGGATGTAGAGAAGACTTCAGATAAACGGGTATAATTTATGTAGGAGGATTTGTTTTATCTCTTTGCATCACCTGAGGCAGTCACTTCACTGGGTATATGTAGGGGTTTACAACCAATTTAATACATCATTAAATGTATTTATTTTTTTAATGCAAGAAGTGTAGGTACCTGCACTTGTCTTGGTATGAGCCTCTCACAAACTACTGTACAGTCTGTCAGTCTACAGTCAGAGCCCAGGGAGGGAGAGTGAAAGCATACCTCCCAACTTTCTGAGATGGGAATGAGGGACACCTATTAGCAAAAATATGTAGGCATAGGACATGCCCCCTTTAACGGAGAATTATACAAAAAAAAAAAAAGATTGGTTAAACCCACAGGTGCTTTTTTTCCACTACTATTCTTTTATATTGGCTTCTGAAATTTACAAATGCAGCAATTTAGAATATGAATTAAAGGTTTAGCTCTGTAAAATGTTTTTAATAGATAATTAGTGCATTTTATATCCAACTATATAAATCGGACCAGAATGAGGGACAAACAAGGAGGAAAGAGGGACAGAGGGACATTGCTCTAAATGAGGGACAGTCCCTCCAAATCAGGGACAGTTGGGAGGTATGTGAAAGCAGCACAAGGAGGCAGGCAGGTATGCTGCTGTGCATGAAAAGCTCATCAGTGTGCTGCTTCTCCTTTCACTGTCCAGTCACAGGGTGGGTGTAGGACCAGTAGGTGAAAGTGAAACTGCAGCAAAGAATCGTGTCACCTCCCATCCCCTGCTGGACAGGACTATGTGGTGGGGTAGAGGTGCATAAATCCCAGGACTCTATTGCTGAAAAACAAATCCTTTTGTATGTAAAATAGTAGATGTATACATATTTCATCTGTGCATATGACCATTTGCCGGGAGTTCAGCTTTAAAGGCTGTAGCTTTATTTTGGTATAAAAAAAAAAAAAATACAAATACTAGGAAATGAGCGTATTTGCTTATGTGTTTGTATATCATCTGTTGAATGGTGAAAATATCTTTGGATGCTTTAATCATTTGCTGCTCTCCTGTAACTGTATCATGTCTATAGCCTGCACTGGTATCAGGTTTAAAACACTTTAATAATAGTACAACATAGCAGAATGTTGTGTACTGGGGCCAGCACAGTAATATATACTGCTCAGGCAGGGGTCTCAAACTGGCGGCCCTCCAGCTGTTGCGAAACTACAAGTCCCATGAGGCATTGCAAGGCTGACAGTTACAAACATGACTCCCACAGGCAGAGGCATGATGGGACTTGTAGTTCCACAACAGCTGGAGGGCCACCAGTTTGAGACCCCTGTTAGGGGGTTGTTAGAAGGACAGAAACTTAGGCGGAGGATTTAATGCTGGTAGATTATTTGAAACCCACCTTTTGTGTTTTTGTTTTTTTTTCCCGATAAAATCAAGCAAATGTAAGCATTGGTAGGGTCACTGTCCACCCTATATAAATCTGATCTGTCCCTGCAGAGAAAGACCTCGGATTCGGATGTCCAATCTGGATATTGAGAGGTTCCGGGAGATGCCAGATGGGGCGTTTGGCAGAGAGTACGCCCGATTCTTAGATGTCAATGTAAGTTGTTTATTACCCGATTCCTTTGACATGTTTATTTGAAGGGAATGTATAATCTTGCATATACAGCATTATGTAAAAAAATCTTTATCAGGGGAGGTTAATTTTTTAAAGGCCCTATTTCTTTGTATAGTTTTTAATTATATATGTACATGGAGGGAACCATCTTTGCTCATTGCATACTCCGTTTTGCTTACTGCTTTGTAGTACTACACAATGGCTGTGTTTTACTGCACTCGTTTTTTCTATAGCTGATATCTTATCTCACATATGTCATACACAAGGCCCGCCAGGCCTTGCCCTGTGGCCCTCGCACCCAGTTATGTAGCCAGAACATGGCTGAACTCCATTCCGCTATCTCCGGCTCTTATCCTCCACTCCCGCCCACTTGTAAACCTAGAAGCCTTCTGTGTTTACTAGGAGGAGCTTTGCTTTCAGCGGCTCCCAGATCTAACCGATCCCTGCATGTACTCATGGCGGGGCACAGTGGGAACAGATCTCCAGAATCTGAGAGCCACAAATCTTCTTTTCCGGTGAAATTGAAGGCTTGGTTGGATCAAATTTCAAAATCAGTGGTGGCACCATCGGATTACAAAATGCACTAAATTTTCAATCGACAAATCATTCGGAATTTGACCCATGTATTGCCTGCATAAGTCTATAGGTCAGAAAGTGAAAGGAAATCTCCCTAATGAGACAAAGATAACAAAAAAAAAATCTGATAAGCCTCGTACACACGGCCGGGAATCCCGTCAAGAAAAAACGTTGGTTTTCCTGACGGGATTTCTGGCAAACTTTTCTTGCTCGCCGAGTGTACACACGGCCATTCAAAAGAACCGCCGTTCTTTTGAATGGCAAGAACACGGTGACATCATCGACTACGGCGAGCATGCGCTCGTCACATTCGATGCCGTCGCCGCCATCTTGCTACACCCTACACTACCCTTGTATGTTACAGCGCATGCGTCGAAGTCTCATCGAGCATGCGCGGGCTTACCTGGGACAGGTAAGCATACACACTCACGGTTTTCTCGGCAGGAAACACTCTGCTGAGAATCCCAACGAGAAAATAGAGAGCAGGTTCTCTATTTTCTCGTCGGGATTCCCGGCAGTTTTCTCGCCGAGAAACCAAACACACGGCCGGTTTTCTCGGCAAAAAGCTCTCCCAGCAGCTTTCTTGCCAAGAAAACCGGCCGTGTGTACGAGGCTATAGAGATTTTAGGCCTTCCCTACTTGATCAAAAAAAAAAAAAAAGAAAAATTTGGACTTTAGATATACTTTAACCACTTACAGACCGGAAGATTTTCCATAAATGACCAGGTTTTTTTTTTTATTGCGATACCGCACTGCATCGCTTTAACTGACATTTGCGCGGTCATGCAAAGCTGTACCCAAACAAAATCGATGGCCCTTTTTCCCCCCACAAATAGAGATTTCTTTTGGTGGTATTTGATCACCTCTCCGGTTTTTATTTTTTGCACTATGAACAAAAAAAGAGCGACAATTAAAAAAAAAAAAAACATAGATTTTTTTTTTAAATTGGGGATATTTATTATAGCAAAAAGTAAAAAAAAAAATAACATCTTCATCAATTTTGGCCAATATATATTCTTCTACATATTTTTGGTAAAACAAAATCGCAATAAGCTTATATTGATTGGTTTGCGCAAAAGTTATAGCATCTACAAACTATGGGACATATTTATGTCTTTATTTATTTTTATATATATATATATAGATATAGATAGATAGATAAAATTATTTTACTAGTAATGGCGGTGATCTGCAATTTTTAGCGGTACTTGCGACATTGCGGCGTACAGATCAGACACTTTTGACAAATTTTTGGGACCATTGACAAATATACAGCGATCAGTGCTATAAAAATGCACTGATTACTGTATAAATGTCACTGGCAGGGAAGGGGTTAACACTAGGGGCGATCAAGGGGTTAAACGTGTTCCCTTATTTGTGTTTCTAACTGTGGGTAGATGGAACTGACTAGAGATGACAGATCGTTTTTCCTAGCTAGTAGGAACAGACGATCTGTCTCCCCTCTCCTCACAGAACTGGAAGATTTGCCATAAATGACCAGGCTATTTTTTGCGATACGGCACTGCGTCGCTTTAACTGACATTTGCGCGGTCGTGCAAAGCTGTACCCAAACAAAATGTCCTTTTTTTTTTTTTCCCCACACGTCCTTGTTCTAGCTCTCGTGCCCCCGCCGTGCAGCGGGCACGCGCTCGCCTGCTATAGGCATTTAAAGGGCCGACATACAGCTAAGACGGTTTGCGGTATCGTGCCGACCTGCCGCAGTATAATGATGGTGGCTGGTCGGCAAGCGGTTAAGATGTGCATTTACCTTTAGCTGCCTCTGATTTCACTACCTGCATCTTACAGGTCAGTAATGCAAAGAGTGGTAGTCGGCGGCCAAAGAATTAGCATTTAGGGCCAGTTCATACCATAGAAACGTAGTCCAGATACTTTCCTGCATGCGCGTTTTTGGTGTATTTTTGATGCAGTTCAGAGCATTTCCCCCCCCTCTTTTTTCTTAATCTTAAGGATGTGTGTTCCAGTGCGTTTTTAGAGCATTTAGGTGCATTCCAGTGCATTTTTGGTGCATTTTACAGCGTTCCAGTACAGTCCAGTGCAGCAAAAATGCAGCATGTTCTACCTTTTTTTTTTTTTTTTTTTTTTTTGGGGAGGGGGGGGGACTGGAATGCACTGGAACTGCAAGCACTGGTGTGAACTATGCCATTGAATACTTGCTACTTTCCATTAGGGATGCACCGAATGGGTTTTTTGATGCCGATACCAAAAATGAAAAATACAAGATGCCGGAAACCGATACCGAAACAGCACCGATACCGAAAGTGACTGTTTTTAAAAAAAAAATTTTATACAGGAGATGGTCAGACACTGGGGACATGGTACAGGAGATGGTCAGAGACTGGGGACATGGTACAGGAGATGGTCAGAGACTGGGGATATGGTACAGGAGATGGTCAGAGACTGGGGATATGGTACAGGAGATGGTCAGAGACTGGGGATATGGTACAGGAGATGGTCAGAGACTGGGGATATGGTACAGGAGATGGTCAGAGACTGGGGATATGGTACAGGAGATGGTCAGAGACTGGGGACATGGTACAGGAGATGGTCAGAGACTAAGGACATGGTACAGGAGATGGTCAGAGACTGCGGACACATTACAGGAGATGGTCAGTGACTGCGGACACATTACAGGAGATGGTCAGAGACTGCAGACGTGGTACAGGAGATGGTCAGAGACTGCAGACGTGGTACAGGAGATGGTCAGAGACTGCAGACGTGGTACAGGAGATGGTCAGAGACTGCAGACGTGGTACAGGAGATGGTCAGAGACTGCAGACGTGGTACAGGAGATGGTCAGAGACTGCAGACGTGGTACAGGAGATGGTCAGAGACTGCAGACGTGGTACAGGAGATGGTCAGAGACTGCAGACGTGGTACAGGAGATGGTCAGAGACTGCAGACGTGGTACAGGAGATGGTCAGAGACTGCAGACGTGTTACAGGAGATGGTCAGAGACTGCAGACGTGGTACAGGATATCAATGCAGCCTCACCAGGTTCCTTTAAATGCAGCCTACCAGTGCCCATCATTTGCAGCCTGCCTTAGTATGTCAGTAAGGGGGACAGGGCAGTGTTAGCAAGAGCAGTGTTCTTGACTTTGCCTATCTATGGAAGAAAGCTGTCAGCACACACACCGCGTTAAGGAGCAGCTTGTCAGTATGATCAGCAGAGGAGCATTATCAGTGTGCAGCGCCGCAGGGTTAGGAGTGCAGGACTTGTTGTTTGACATGTAGTTAGAAACAGTGAGCCTGCTCGCTTCACGGAGCTCACTGTTTCTAACAGCATGTCAAACAACAAGTCCTGCACTCTTAACCCCTGCGGCGCTGCACACTGATAATGCTCCTCTGCTGATCATACTGACAAGCTGCTCCTGTGTGCTCTTAGCTTTCCTACATAGAGCACTTTCAGTTTTAGCCGCCTCGTCGAGGAGGGGGAGAGGAGAGGACTAGACTGGACTGGGGCTGGACAGGGACGCTCCAGAATGACACCTCCGTGCTGGGTGGCACCAGGGGCGGGGCCCCGCCCCATTTTCGGGGAGATTTCTCTTTTGGCAAATTGCCGAAAGGGCCCTTTTCGGACGATATGTTTCGGCGGCCGAAATTTCGGTGCATCCCTACTTTCCATGCGTGTTTGATGCAGAAAAAAAACGCACTGGACTGCATGTAGTGTGAACTGGCCGTCACAGAAGGCAGCTTCCACATATCTCTTTGTACAGGTTTCCTGCCTGAGATTAGTCCCTACTATCAGTGTATGTTTAGCTGCAAGACTGTTTACCTATTTTATAGAAAAATACAGAAATGTTTTCTTGCCCCCCAGAATGTTACCCCTGATACCCGAATGCCAGTGAGGTTTGTAGATGACAAGGAATTGGCGTATGTGGCCCAGCGGTATCGAGAAGTCCATGATCTCATGCACACTCTGCTGGGGATGCCAACCAACATGCTGGGTAAGATGTCACTACTAGACCCCTATATGTGGCTAAATCTTTGGACACATTAAATTTTTTTTATAAATATTCACCCAGTTATAGATTCATTAAAATGTATTGATGATTTGTACATAGAACTTGCGTAACTACCTGAATCTGACCTCATATAAGTCTATATAAGTCTTCTATTGATATCAGTCTTCTCTAAAGAAGCATTGCAAACTTTGCAGGAAGTTTGAGTTTTTCTAAATCTGGCCATAAACTCATAGATTTCTCCATCCACACCAATGGCATGGATAAACAATTCCCTGCACCGGGCTATTGGATTCTGATAGCCGCAAGTGCCAACAGTTTTCACCCCCCCCTTCTTTGATAAAATTCGATTGAGTAATCAAAATTGTATGGCCAGTTTTGCTCCAACATTGGGAGTTATCATGTAAGTATAGACAGCAGACCTTCCCACTCTCTTGCACTGACGTGGATTATCTCAATAAGACAAATACAGAATGGCGCACGGGAGGGTACCGAAACACACTGATAACACAACTAAAAGTCTATAAAGTCCAGGAAATATACGTATGCAGCATTAGTGGCTGCTCCCTTGAGAGCTAAGCAGTTTCTGGAAGAACAATGGGAGAAAAACAAGGTGCGCCAAAAAGTGCTGCAGGAGATGCAACGAATGGTATATTTAATTAAAATCAGCCAAATGGCTAATCACAGTAATATAAAGATCAATAGGCATATAATAGTATAATACTGTGGTCACTCAGCGGGTTGATGGTGGTGTGTAGATGTTAACACGAGAGGAGAGGAACAACCATCTTGTCGTCTCGGAACCAGCATAGAACACATTCAGAGTCGCATCGGAAGTGTCGTCAGAACATGAAGATAACGTTTCAAAGCATCCGCTTCTTCGTCAGATCTAAATGGCTATTGATCTTGATAGCCATTTAGACACATCTACACACCACCATCAACCGGAGACCCGCTGACCACAGTATTATACTGTTATATGCCTATTGATAAGGTGACCAGATTTTTAAAATTAAATCCAGGGACATATTTATTTTTTAATTTTTTTTACTAGTAATGGCAGCAATCAGCGACTCTCTGCCCGCCGCCGCTCACCTCACAGCCTGTCAAGTCTTACTCTCCGGGCCCCAGCTACTACTAGGTTGGGGGCGGAGGAAGATCACTCTACCAGGGAAGGCAAGGGGATAAGCAGGCAGGCGGCTGCCCCGGACTTGAGCCAAGGCAGAAGAACATGCCAGCGAAGCTGAATGGGCATGCACCCGAAACTGAAGAAATATTCCCTCCGCTCCGACCAGCACATGATTATCAGAAAGGGGCAGAGCTAATGGAAAAAAATACACCCCCCTAAGCTAGTAGGCGCGACGGAGCGGGGGTGTGTAATTCAGATTTTTTTTTTTTTTTTATTATGCACTGTTTGTCTTTGAAATTGCCCCAGCCCCTGTTCAAATCCAATCCGGGGACAAAACCGGGGACAGATTTGGTCCGGGGACAGTATCCTCAATCCAGGGACTGTCCCCTGAAACCGGGGATGTCTGGTCACCCTACCTATTGAGCTTTATATTACTGTGAGTAGCCATTTGGCTGATTTTAAATAAATATACCATTCGTTGCATCTTCTGCTGCACTTAGTTTTTGGTGCACCTTGTTTTTCTCCCACGGATTATCTCAGTATCTACGGCATAGAAGCAAGTAAGCACCTGTAGTGATGTCTGCTGAAACCTAGAGCTTCACTTTGATTACAGCCGTCTAACCTGTTGATCTCTGTGGCAGGGGAAGTGGTGCTGAAATGGTTTGAAGCTGTGCAGACTGGACTGCCCATGTGCCTCCTGGGAGCTGTTTTTGGGCCTCTACGACTCAGTACCAAGTGAGTGAAGAGACTATAGAAGCCATCACTATCTCCTTGCATTGACTTTCTCCTTGTACCTCTTGTTTAATTAGAATCCATCTACACATGACTACTATAAACCCAAGCTCCCCATACTGCCAGAGTGGGTTTCTCTCCACTAGGCGAACATTTGCCCTGTGACCGAGACACTCTAAAACAGGGATATGCAATTAGCGGACCTCCAGCTGTTGCCAAACTACAAGTCCCATGAGGCATAGCGAGACTCTGACAGCATCAAGCATGACACCCAGAGGCAGAGGCATGATGGGACTTGTAGTTTGGCAACAGCTGGAGGTCCGCTAATTGCATATCCCTGCTCTAAAAAAACAAGCAGTGAGGATGTGCAGTAATCAATGAAACATAGCTTGTGGTTCCAACATTACATTTACACATTCTGAGTAAGATTGGCATGTAGATATTGTTAGTGATTAGTGGTTTTTATGGAGAATTTAATAACGGGTTTGCTTTACCACTCTTCTCTTTTGCAGAAGAAAAAATAAACTGATTGAACTAGTTCCTTGGGCGGTTCAGAGTGGGCGTAACGCCCGATGCGTCCTAAGTTTCTACTATGAGAAGCGCTGGGAGCAGAGCGTGGAATCTCTGAGGAAAGATATTGGGATCCTGCCACTGCCCAGCATTAAATTCTGAACTTGTAAAGCTTTTTTTTGGTACCTGGACACTATGTGGAAGCCTCTTGTTTACCCATTGAAGTTTCCAAGGGGCATCTAGCAATGTAGGAAGAATATGCAACTGGATAATGCTTGAAACCTTTGTGTGCTCCACATTGATTGCACTGATTGTTACTACAGTTGTGTCATCATCGGACTTTCCCACACAATAATTCATTTTCTGTCTGGTAGTACAGCCTAAAGATTTACTGCTGCTCAGGGGCTCTGGGCTTCAGCAAAATGGCAGCCTTCGGTAAGTAGAAACTGGAGCAATGCTCAATTAAAAAACAAACAAACACCACAATAAACAAATAAATCAACAAACCCTTGATTTGCGAGTTGCAAGGGTTGCACACTCTTCCTCAGCTCCAAAAAACTCTGAGGAAGAGGGTACAACCCTTGACACGTGTAAGCCAACTAGGAACCAGGTGGTATCCTCCCATGTGAAGGAGCACATGCAGCGGATTAAGCAATACAGATCTTGACGCTTGCTTGGATGGGCTTTGTTTATCACGGTGTTTGTGAGTAAATTGGTGTTTTTTTAATAAATGGTCTGTTTGGATAATGCGCTAGGCTAGTGCGCCCTCTCTCTCTTTTTCTGTTTTTTTCTAGCATGATATCGGGGTACCATAAGTCCTGAGAGGGCAGCAAAGCATAGAGCGTCCCTGGTTTCCATCAAGGAGTGGATGTATGTGAAGCCTTGGGGTTATACTATCACACTTGTGCGCAGGAGCTGTTTAATTTAATACGGAAAAAAAATATATGACTTGGCTTGTCAATGTGTGTCCAAACATTAAACAGTTTTGGGTGGAATGACCTAGTTTAACTTCAGTAATTGGCAAAAATGGGCATAGCGTCATGCTGTCTGTCTTCAGTTTGTAGAAAAAAAAAAATTCTTCACTGTCTGGACATATCATTTTAAATAACTATAATTACTGAAATATATATTTATGATGAAGTAATTCAACTTTTTTTATCATACTGTCGTGTGTATTTTGTTAGCTCTGCCACAGTTTTTTTTTTTTCTACCATTCAGCCTCTCCTGCCTATCCCTAATTTAGACCACCGTTTCAGAAATTATTAGGAGAACTCGGCAGAAACCTATATACGTGGCAGAGCTGAAGCTTCTATAGAAGGCTGCCACCATCTGACCCCTGATGGTAGTGCTAGTTCAGGGCAGGTATGTGACGTTCTTTAAAGTGTTACCAAACCCAGGACCCTGCATTCTATATATCTGGTCTCCCACAGAACATGGAAATGCAATTATTTTAGTAAATATAAACTGCTAAATACCTTTTCTCATCAGCAGTATATAGCAGTCTTGTGACTTTTATCAGTGTCTGGACGAGCACTGAGTAAAGCTTATAGGGAGGAGTTTTCATTCTCATTTGACTGTCCTATGAGGCTGCATGACCACTGACCCTCTGTCTAGAAAAAAGAAGGAGAAGGGTCTGGTGTCCCCAGTGACACACTTCCATCCCTGTATTACCTGACCCTCTGTCTGGGCAGTGCTGATTGGCCCTGTGCTGATCACATGCACCCAAACTGAGCATGTGCAGAGCCCCCAAGGCTCTGTATTATCAGGAGATGGATTGGGGACTGTGGAAGAAGGGGAAAATCAGAGAAGACCGGATTGAGCAGCCTTTTTACACAATGTGGAGGATTAACCCCCTTAGGTTCCACAGTGAGCATATAAATGCTTTACTGTGTGTGTGTGTGTGTATATATGTGTGTGTGTGTGTGTGTGTGTGTGTGTGTGTGTGTGTGTGTGTGTGTGTGTGTGTGTGTGTGTGTGTGTGTGTATGTATATATGTATATGTATGTGTGTGTGTGTGTGTGTGTGTGTGTGTGTGTGTGTGTGTGTATGTGTGTGTGTGTGTGTGTGTGTGTGTGTATATATATATATATATATATATATATATATATATATATATATATATATATATACTTTTTACTGTTTTGGGTTTAGTAAGGAACTGCAGTCTGCTCACATTATTTGTAATAAAAACATCTTTGCCGTTCTGAAGCTTCCCTCCAACCACTGTATATTATTTTATATATACTGTGATTCTGTACTTGGCAAATATGCTGCAGAAATCTCCCTCCACTAAGTCTGGCTGCAACCATTTTAACTGTGGGCAACTGAAGCTGCTGCCTGTTCACTTCCTGGATTTACACAGAGGCACACCTCCAGCCCTGCAGCTCTCATTGGCCCTCTTATAACTCATTCCCCTCCCTTCCTTGCAAACTCTC
The DNA here is from genome assembly GCA_029206835.1 of Rana muscosa. Taxonomy (NCBI): domain Eukaryota; kingdom Metazoa; phylum Chordata; class Amphibia; order Anura; family Ranidae; genus Rana; species Rana muscosa. The sequence continues at coordinate 233,856,490 of CM055125.1, read as the reverse complement.
ATGAGAGTGAGAGAGAGAGAGAGAGCTATGCATGATGTCATAAGCCTAGGCTTTTTATCAGACAAGAAATAGGAAATGGGCTGTATAAGGTATTTACTGGCAGAAAAAAAATATGTTTTACTATCCAAAGTTAAAACAACAAGGGCAGAAGATCTAATAGATGGAAAGATGAAAAAATGACTGAAGTTCCGCTTTAACCGTAAATCCTGAATTGTACCAGGACATTCTGTAGCAGATTGTTAGGGCATCCAACCGTTAAATGAATGGTAAGAGGATCATATGGCAGGACAATAACCCTAAACACACAAGCTGTTCTATTAAAAAATGGTTAAAGCACAAGAGAGTTAAACGCACAAATAAAAACCTATATTTTGCAGCTTACCAATGCTTAGATGTGGTGGCTGCATTCGTTTTCTTTCTTTTGGCTTTTATTTTTTACCTGGTGAATTGGCCAGTACGTTTGTTATCTTTCAACTTATTTTAATAGACCAAGCTAGCAATCAAAATTTAGCAGTTAGAGGGTTGAGACAAAGCAATGTATCAATGTAGGAGTTATTTGCCTTCTCTTCCCTCAGTCATAAACATGTACTTTCAGGTGATCTGAGCATGAATTTTTGTGACACTCGGAAAGAGATATAAAAAGGTCACATCATGCCTCCACATCTGACCATCCTTCAGTGTCTTTGGGCAGCTTTTTTTTTGTAGACCTGCCAGAGGAGAAATTTGAAATAGAAAATGCTTATTACCACAGTATGTATGAGACCGAGTTAGGGACTTTAGATTTTCGCTCTTTGAGGGCAGGGCTTGATGTGAACGTTCAATATATACGTATGTAAAACTGCGTAAATTGTCGGCGCTATAGAAATACCTGTTAAAGAATATGCCTAGATAAAAATCGCAGCATTAACAGCGCTTCTAAAATATCTAAAAAAATATTCAGTGCAATAAGATAGCATTTAATGGGCTATGAACGTCATCTGCGCTTGAAGTGAGTGTCATCAGAGTCCATGCAAAAGCCCTTAAATCCGTGAACTAAAAGATGGCATTCAGTGGGCTATACACATCACACACATGAAGTGAGTAACATCAAAGTCCATGCAAAAAGTCCTTAAATTAGTGTGCCGTGCCGTATCCCATCAGAACTTTAAACCTAAACGTTCTTTGTTGGAATACCGTCACCGATCCACCACGTGAGCACCCCTTTGGTGATGCACTCACCACAATTAAAGCCCCGTATACACGATCGGTTTGACTGATGAAAACCGTCCGATAGATGGTTTTCATCAGACCAACCGATCGTGTATGGTACCCATCGGTCTTTTTTCCATCGGTTGTAAAAAATAGAACTTGTTTTAAAATTTTCTGATGGATAAAAAACCGATGGGAATTTCCGATCGTCTATGGGCAAGTCCATCGGTTAAAAAACCCACGCATGCTTAGAATCAAGTCGACGCATGCTCAGAAGCATTAAACTTCATTTTCCTCGGCTCATCGGAGTGTTTTACGTCACCGCGTTTGGAACGGTCGGTTTTTTGACTGATGGTGTGTGGCCAAGACTGATGAAAAACAGTTTCATCGGATTTCCGATGGACAAATCCATCGGACGAAAATCCATAGGTTATCCGATCGTGTGTACGGGGCTTAAGAGTTAGATGAACCTGGTAGCTCGGCTCTACTAGTGGAACACCTAGATCCCTTCCCTAGATGGCCAAAGATTTTTCCTAGGACGGCTCAGCTCAGCAGATACAACATGGAAAAACACAGGGGAATGCTCTTGTGATCTTGCCAGAAATCAAATCAGCTCCTATGTTCTCATTACACGTTGTGACAGCAGGAAGGTAAAGTCACCTGGTTGCATCCAGGGGGGTAGATATATTTCTCCCAGATTCAGGCTTTATGCTGACTTATACAACTAGGGTGGAGAGTTGTATAAGCCCAGCTGAGGCTAGTAGGCTCATGGATGACTCATACCTCTAGGGAGAGTGTGGGGCGTCGTGCAGACAGAGATGAGGAGACCAGCTGAACCTTGTCAGCTCATTTAGGCCTCTATAAAAACTCCCAGCTTCATTAGATGTTAGCTCATGCCTGGAACCAGACCTGTGTGGACTGTCTAGGGAGAGTGAACCCCTGTGCGGTGAGGCAAAGCCTGTGTGGCTATTTGTTTGGACTTTTACTAAACCAGGGACTTAGGGACTAGGACAGCACCAGGCTGATCCCAGTTGTTAGTTTAGGAAACCTGTATGTTTAGTCAGAGGTCAAACTGACCAGGATTTATTTTGTTTGTTTCTTTTTGGCTTTGCTGTGTTTTTGTCACTGTACATAGAGAAATAAACCGCACCTTTTGATTTTGAAAACCACAACCTCCGTCTGCTGGCCCTGTTTTTGTGTGGGGAGCCCAACCAGGGGGTCACACACACCCGCTACCGAGTTAACCCCCTCACAGTTGGTGGAGAACCAGTGGCAGTTTTTTTTAAGCCAGCATGGAGGAGATACTGAAACAGCTGGCTCTAGCAAATGCCAATCAACAGCAGACAAATGCAGGTTTGCAAAGGAGCCTTGCAGCCCAGCAGCAAGCTCATCAACAAGCCCAGCAGCAATCTGAGGCCCGCTTCATAGACCTGTTACAGAAGCAAGAGCAGAGACTACAACAAATGGAAGCAGTAATGCAGCAACGTCCGCAGACCAGTGAGGAAAGCCGTCCCACTAATACCGCGTCCTTTGGGGTGAGTCGTTTATTGACAAAAATGACTGGAGAGGATGATCCAGAGGTATTTTTGACCACATTTGAAAGGACTGCTGAAAGAGAAAAGTGGCCTGAGGAGCAGTGGGCTGGACTGGTGGCTCCTCTGTTAACTGGTGAATCGCAGAAGGCTTACTATGACCTAGAGCCTGACCAAGCAAAAGACTATGTGATGCTAAAAGCTGAAATATTGGCAAGGCTGGGTGTCACCCTGGCTGTCCGGGCTCAGCGTGTGCATAACTGGACTTTCCAGCTTGGAAAACCCCCCAGGTCTCAAATGTATGATCTCATTCACCTGAGCAGGAAGTGGCTACAGCCAGAGACTTTGTCCGCACCAGAGATTGTGGAACGTGTTGTAATGGATCGGTTTTTGAGAGCTCTTCCTACTGCCATCCAAAAGTGGGTAAGCCATGGAGACCCAGAGACGGCCGGTGGTCTTGTGGATCGTGTAGAGAAATACTTGGCTACAGAGAACCTGACGGCCTCTTCCAGAGACACTCGGACTTTCCACCCTAAGACCAGACCATCCCCAGGGGCGGATAAGAGGATTCCAAGGGGTGAGGGTGGAGAGAGTGAGAGGGTGGGAGCTCTACCCCAAGTTTGGCGAGAACAGCCTGGGAAATCAGCGGCTCAAGAGGCCGCAAGAAGGATCGTTTGCTACCGCTGCCGGCAAGCGGGACATATTGCAGCCAATTGCCCGGTTGTGGAGGAACCCATGCAGTGTGACTTTCTGACGGGCAGACGTCAGTCGCTGTGTGCGACAGTCGCATGCACTGCCATTCGAGGAACTGAGAAACATTTATGCAAAATGTGTATTAATGGTAGAAATGTTGTGGTATTACTGGATTCAGGTAGCCTTGTGACCCTGATAAAGGCTGAATTAGTTAAAACAGAGGTCTCTGGGAATAGCAAGGTAGCTGTTATTTGTGTGCATGGGGACACCCGAGAGTATCCAGTGACTACAGTGTGTTTCGAGACCCCCAAAGGTACCCTCTCTCATCCAGTGGGGTTAGTATCTCAATTACCGCATGATGCCATTGTGGGAAGGGATTTTCCGAAGTTCTGGGAACTGTGGGATGATCCTGAGCCCCCCACTGGTGCCCCTATGTACCAGGAATGTGATAGCCAGAACTCCTCTGAGAGTGGGGAGGACTCTCCAGAATTTCCCTTGTCAGTATTGGCAGGGGAGACTCAAGAAACTGGAGAGGAGCCCACCTCCTCAGACGAAAACCTACCGTCTGTGGAGTTTTCTGATCTGGAGGTTCACAGGGAAAATTTTGCCACAGAACAGTTAAAAGACCCCGCCCTAATAAAGGCACGGGAAAACGTAGTGGAAATAGATGGCGAGTTAGTGAACCCAGATAATACCTGCACTTACCCATACTTCAGCGTAGAGAAGGACCTACTGTATCGGGTGGCAAAAAGGGCAGAAGAAACCGTTGAGCAGCTGGTGGTGCCCAAACCTTACAGGAAGTTGGTGTTGGAGTTGGCCCATGGGCACATTCTTGGAGGTCATCTGGGGACAGAGAAAACCCGAGAGAGGGTATTACAGAGATTCTATTGGCCTGGGGTGATGAAGGACATAGAAAATTATTGTTCCTCCTGCCCTGTGTGTCAGAGGTCGGCCCCGATGCCACATTTCCGTAGCCCGCTGGTCCCTCTACCCATCATTGAGGTCCCGTTTGAGAGAATCGCAATGGATTTGGTAGGTCCTATAATCAAGTCCGCTAGGGGGCACCAGTACATATTGGTTATAATGGACTATGCCACCCGTTATCCAGAAGCGATCCCTCTCCGAAATACCTCGGCCAAAACCATAGCCAAAGAGCTATCTCTTGTTTTTAGCCGGGTGGGTATTTGTAAAGAACTGCTTACGGACCAAGGTACACCCTTTATGTCCCGGGTTATGAAAGAGCTGTGTAAATTGTTCAAAGTGACGCAATTGCGTACATCTGTGTATCACCCCCAAACCGATGGGCTGGTTGAAAGATTCAACAAAACCCTAAAACAAATGTTGAAGAAAGTGGTGGATAGAGATGGAAAGGATTGGGACTGTCTACTTCCTTATTTGATGTTTGCTATTAGGGAGGTGCCCCAATCCTCTACGGGATTCTCCCCCTTTGAGTTACTGTATGGGAGACACCCAAGAGGGCTGTTGGATATTGCCAAGGAAACTTGGGAAAGTGAGAGTTCTCCCCACAGGAGTGTGATTGAGCATGTCGCCCTGATGCAAGATCGAATTGCACAGGTAATGCCCATCGTGAAGGAACATTTGGCCCAAGCGCAGTTGGCACAGCAGAGAGTGTACAACCGTGGAGCAAAGACCCGTACCTTTTCCCCGGGGGATAGGATATTGGTACTTGTCCCTACGGTTGAAAGTAAATTCCTTGCCAAATGGCAAGGCCCCTACGAGATAATGGAAAAAGTGAGCGAAGTGAATTACAAGGTCAGACAACCAGGAAGGCGAAAGCCCGAACAGATATATCACGTTAATCTGTTGAAAGCCTGGAGGGATAGAGAGTCCCTAGTCGCAGAAACTTGGTCACCAGCTCAAACTGGTTGCGTGATTCCGGAGGTTGGAATAGCAGCCACCTTGTCACAACCCCAACAACAGGAGGTTAAGGAGTTTGTGCTTCGCAACAAGGAGGTGTTCTCTGAGCTGCCGGGACAAACATCTGGGGTAGAGCATGATATTATTACCCCGCCCGGTGAAAGGGTGAAGTTAAAACCCTATCGGATCCCAGAGGCCCGACGGGAGGTAATACGGGAGGAAGTACAGAAAATGCTGAACTTAGGGGTGATAGAGGAGTCCCAAAGTGATTGGTCTAGTCCCATTGTGTTGGTGCCTAAACCGGATGGGAGCTGGCGATTTTGTAACGATTTTCGTCAGTTGAACAAAGTTACAAAATTTGACACCTACCCCATGCCACGTATAGATGAGTTGATCGACCGGCTGGGAACAGCCCGATACATGACGACTCTTGACCTCACAAAAGGGTATTGGCAAATTCCCCTGGCCAAGTCGGCCAAAGAGAAAACCGCATTTGTAACCCCAGACGGGGCGTTCCAATATAAGAGAATGCCGTTCGGGTTACAGAATGCGCCGGCCACATTCCAGCGGAAAATGGACCAGATACTGAGGCCCCATCGGAAGTATGCTGCGGCTTACCTGGATGACGTAATTGTCCATAGCACAGATTGGGCCTCACATCTGCCAAAAGTGCAAGCAGTCCTAGACTCTATCCGGGAAGCGGGGTTTACGGCTAACCCCAAGAAGTGTACCATTGGGCAGGAGGAGGCCAAATATCTTGGGTACACCATTGGCAGGGGAGTGATAAAACCCCAACTCAACAAAGTCGAGGCCATCCAGAGTTGGCCACGTCCCAACAGCAAGAAGCAGGTACGGGCCTTTCTGGGAATCGCGGGTTATTATCGGCGCTTCATTCCCCACTTTGCTTCTAAGGCTGTGCCCCTAACCAACCTGACGAAAGGGAAAGGGTCGGTCATGATTAAATGGACCCCCGAGGCTGAGGCAGCATTCCAATTCTTGAAACAAGCCTTATGTAGCCAGCCAGTGTTGTACTCACCCGACTTCTCTAAAGACTTTGTCGTACAAAGTGATGCGTCAGATGTGGGGTTAGGAGCAGTATTGTCCCAGGTCTGGAACGGGGAAGAGCACCCAGTCATTTACCTCAGCAGGAAGTTGAAGTCCCATGAGGTAAATTACGCCACGGTTGAAAAGGAGTGTTTAGCGGTGAAGTGGGCTCTAGATTCCCTTCGGTACTATCTGCTAGGTAGGCACTTTGACATGGTTACGGATCACGCTCCGTTAAAGTGGATGGCTCAAAACAAGGAGACAAATAGAAGAGTGAATAGGTGGTTCCTGGCCCTACAGGAATTCAACTTCACAGTAAAGCATCGCCCTGGCGTTCAAATGGGGAATGTGGATGCTTTGTCTCGAGTACATGAATGCCTGATTGCTGGTGTTCCAACCCCAAGGTTAAAACAAGAGGGGGGGGTATGTGACAGCAGGAAGGTAAAGTCACCTGGTTGCATCCAGGGGGGTAGATATATTTCTCCCAGATTCAGGCTTTATGCTGACTTATACAACTAGGGTGGAGAGTTGTATAAGCCCAGCTGAGGCTAGTAGGCTCATGGATGACTCATACCTCTAGGGAGAGTGTGGGGCGTCGTGCAGACAGAGATGAGGAGACCAGCTGAACCTTGTCAGCTCATTTAGGCCTCTATAAAAACTCCCAGCTTCATTAGATGTTAGCTCATGCCTGGAACCAGACCTGTGTGGACTGTCTAGGGAGAGTGAACCCCTGTGCGGTGAGGCAAAGCCTGTGTGGCTATTTGTTTGGACTTTTACTAAACCAGGGACTTAGGGACTAGGACAGCACCAGGCTGATCCCAGTTGTTAGTTTAGGAAACCTGTATGTTTAGTCAGAGGTCAAACTGACCAGGATTTATTTTGTTTGTTTCTTTTTGGCTTTGCTGTGTTTTTGTCACTGTACATAGAGAAATAAACCGCACCTTTTGATTTTGAAAACCACAACCTCCGTCTGCTGGCCCTGTTTTTGTGTGGGGAGCCCAACCAGGGGGTCACACACACCCGCTACCGAGTTAACCCCCTCACAACGTGGACAAATTAGCACTCGCAACAAGCCCAGTCCATGGCTGCTTTGAATGTTCACCTCTCTTGGCCATCTAGTTCCACTAGTAGAGCGGAGCTACCAGGTTCATCTAACTCTTAATTGTGGTGAGTGCATCACCAAGGGGGTGCTCACGTGGTGGATCGGTAACGGTATTCCAGCAAAGAACGTTTAAAGTTCTGATGGGATGCGGCACGGCACACTAATTTAAGGACTTTTTGCATGGACTCTCATTGGCCCTCTTATGCTTCCCCCCCCCCCCCTCCCTGGCAAACTCTCATGAGAGTGAGAGAAAGCTATGCATAACGTCATAAGCCTGGGCTAATGACCAGGCAAGAAACAGGAAGTGGGCTGTATAAGGTATTTAATGGCAACATTTATTTTTTAACTATCCAAAGTTAAGACAACAACCAGAGGATTTAATAGATGGAAAGTAAAAAAAAATAAAAAAAATGACTGAAGGTCTGCTTTAAAAATTTTCTTTTTGGAGTTTTTTTGTAAAAATATGGTTACACTTGGCAAAGACATACGGATGAAGAAAATTTGACAGTGTCTCTTTACTGGACATTTTGTGAAAAATCTCCCACTCTTCACAATCACACCTTATTCATGTCATCAATTTTGAGCAACATCTACTTTATATTTGTGAGCAACTATTTTCAAGGATAAGTTATGGCAATCCATGTTACTATTTTCCAGTCCGCACTATCCCAGGGGCATTCTCCTTCAAATTTTTCTATTTTCAAGGATAAAGCACATGAAGGGTCTGATCTGATCAGCACCTTGAGAATTGCTACTACATCCATCGAACCAGATATTGATGTGTCCATTTATCAAAAACAGTGTCAAATATTGCACTGGTTTTATGTTGCCCTCTTTTTTACTTTTTTACTTTTCTAATAAATAAAAAAAAATGAAGTTTTATTACTCAGATAGGTAGATTATCTATATCACTGATCATTAACTTGTGATCTGCCTGACTTGTGTGGCCCAAGATAATTCCTCTTCTTCCAATGTGGCACAGAAAGGTCAAAAGGTTGGACACCCCTGACTTACAGGAACCGGACATGACTAATGTATGGTGAGTGCCATAGCTGAAGATGCTAGTTTTCTGACTGTTACTCTGTGCCTCTGGCTTCAGTACTTGGGATAACTGATCTGAGCATTTAGACCAAGAGTTCTGACTTTTATCGATTTTATCTGATTGTTGTATTTGATTCACATCAGAGACTTTGAAAGTTTTGAAACCAGAAGGTCTACATGACAACTAGGGAAGTAGTAAGATGACGTCAGAAATGGAAGCCCCCATATTTATCTCATGAAAGATTTACTGTAAGCTAATGGTAGGCAACAGTGCCATCTAGTGGTCTTTAGACATATTGCACCCTTTTCCTTTCCACTATAGTACAGTAGTAGCTTGCAGTGTCCTCACTGCAGGTGGGAAACTAGCAAGCTTGGAATTCTCTGCAGACCGACCTTGTGGGAGAATGCGCTTGCTTTAGTGTCACCTGCTACCAATGGCAGATATCTGAACGAGCACGTTGTATACATACGTGTACATATGTTCCTGTGGAGTTTTTGGAAAAGACAACATTGTAAGTGGATCCTGGCAGCGAAAGTCCGATGTCTTTTTTTAACAGTATTATTATTATTATACAGGATTTATATAGCGCCAACAGTTTGTGCAGCGCTTTACAACAACAGGGAAGACAGTACAATCACAATACAATTCAATATAGAGGGATCAGAGGGCCCTGCTCGTTAGAGCTTACAGTCTAGAAGGGAGGGTCAAGTGGAACAAAGGGTAGTAGCTGTGGGGGATGATCAGATGGACAAAATGAAAATACAGTTGTTAGGTGTGGGTAGGATACAGTACAGGTGGATCTCAAGCTGTGCACACACACGCTGCAATCTAATTGCACAGTCCCCAGCCTCTAGATTCATGTGCTTTATGGTTCAAGAACTAAAGAATAAGGGAGGGGTTGCCTAATTCAAATAGGAAAAAGTGGAAATAGAATTCTGCTGGCTGATACAGTAGAAAAAATTGATATATACCGGGATCCTCCAAAACAATAATAAGGCAGTTAAAAATAGAGGGCTGGGAAAGGACCCCAACAGAATGTTAGAAAGGTGAATCACCTACAACTCAGCTAAACACTTGAAAGACTTTATTGGTTGAACAATTGTAATTCATACACTTAATCCCAGGGTTGTCAACACAACCTAGAGGAAAAATAGGCGAATCCAGCACATGTACATGTCATAAAACATAGGAACATGCATGCAAAGAAAGGCTAAAAAGGACAGACGAGACGGTCCTGCTACCCCTCTATAAGGTACCCCACTAACCCAAATATGTGTTCACATTATCCCCATTGACCCGACACTTATGGCAAAATGAGAACCTTTTCAGTACGTTGGACATATATAAAGCACCAATATGTGGTGCATCAATATATATTCTCCAAAGCCCTGAGGGTGAGCTGAATTGACTGGAGATAACCTGGAAGAATAATGATGGGAAATCCACAAAAAATGTATAGGGATGGGATGAAGGTCCAGGGTGAATGATGATGACAAAAAATGTTGGTTGCAGAGCATCAAAACTAACATCAGATAAGGTCAGATAAACAACATGTTGTTGGCAAGATAGCTGTCATCCAGGTAATAAGATTCAATATTGGAGATAGGTACCTATCATTTGTATGTTGAGTTAACTGGAAATGAGGACTGATCAAACTTGAGCTTCACCCATTAGGAGGAGCTGATCTGTCACACGGTGTTTGGAAATATCAAAATAACTCATGACACAGGCATATATTGCAGATATAAGGTAGCTTGTAAGAGTGCAGGAGCTTACCCTGGCAGATGTCTGTGTACCGTGGTGGAGTCCATTTCAGAGTGTCCAAAGAGTCAGGTAGTACCTCAATCTGTATGACCTCTGTATTTTGGTGTCCTGGTCGTTACTCTCTGTCCCTCCACAGCGTGTGGGGTCCGTTCACCGTCATGCGGAGGTGCAGAGGAGGAAGTCCTGGAATCGTCTGTCCCGGTGGGACATGACGCGTTTCGTGACTAAAAGCCGTCACTTCATCTGGATGTGTTATGGTTCAAGAGCCTGCTTGATATTAACTGAAAGGATTGTTTAGGTTGGAGCTTGTACAATCACACTGCAATGTACAGTATCTCACAAAAGTAAGTACACCCCTCACATTTTTGTAAATATTTTATTATATCTTTTCATGTGACAACACTGAAGAAATGACACTTTTCTACAATGTAAAGTAGTGAGTGTACAGCTTGTATAACAGTGTAAATTTGCTGTCCCCTCAAAATAACTCAACACACAGTCAATAATGTCTAAACTACTGGCAACCAAAGTGAGTACACCCCTAAGTGAAAATTTCCAAATTGGGCCGAATTAGCCATTTTCCCTCCCCGGTGACTCGTTAGTGTTACAAAGTCTCAGCTGTGAATTGGGAGCAGGTGTTTTAAATTTTATGTTATCGCTCGCACTCTCTCATACTGGTCACTGGTAGTTCAACATGGCACCTCTAAGGATTTGAAAAAAAGAATTGTTGCTCTACGTGAAGATGGCCTAGGCCAGTGATAGCGAACCTTGGCACCCCAGATGTTTTTGAACTACATTTCCCATGATACCCATGCACTCTGCAGAGTACTTAAGCATCACGGGAAATGTAGTTCCAAAACATCTGAGGTGCCAAGGTTCACCATCACTGGCCTAGGCTATAAGAAGATTGCCAAGACCCTGAAACTGAGGTGCAGCATGGTGGCCAAGACCAAACAGCGGTTTACCAGGACAGGTTCCACTCAGAACAGGCCTCACCATGGTCGACCAAAGAAGTTGAGTGCACGTGTTCAGCGTCATATCCAGAGGTTGTCTTTGGGAAATAGACGTTTGAGTGCTGCCAGCATTACTGCAGAGGTTGAAGGGGTGGGGGGTTGGCCTGTCAGTGTTCAGACCATACGCTGCACACTGCATCAAATTGGTCTGCATGGCTATCATCCCAGAAGGAAGCCTCTTCTAAAGATGATACCTCTTCTAAAGAAAGCCTGCAAACAGTTTGCTGAAGACAAGTAGACTAAGGACATGGATTACTGGAACCATGTCCTGTGGTCTGATGAGACCAAGATAAACTTATTTGGTTCAGATGGTGTCAAGCGTGTGTGGTGGGAACCAGGTGAGGAGAACAAAGACAAGTGTGTCTTGCCTACAGTCAAGCATGGTGGTGGGAGTGTCATGGTCTGGGGCTGCATGAGTGCTGTCGGCACTGGGGAGCTACAGTTCATTGAGGGAACCATGAATGCCATGTACTGTGACATACTGAAGCAGAGCATGATCCCTCCCTTCAGAGATTGGGCCACAGGGTAGTATTCCAACATGATAACGACCCCAAACACACCTCCAAGCTGACCACTGCCTTGCTAAAGAAGCTGAGGGTAAAGGTGATGGACTGGCCAAGCATGTCTCCAGACCTAAACCCTATTGAGCATCTGTGGGTCATACTCAAACGGAAGGTGGAGGAGCGGAAGGTCTCCAACATCCACCAGCTCTGTGATGTTGTCATGGAGGAGTGGAAGAGGACTCCAGTGGCAACCTGTGAAGCTCTGGTGAACTCCATGCCCAAGAGGGTTAAGGCAGTGCTGGAAAATAATGGTGGCCACACAAAATACATTGTAGCAAAGTGTTATTTCTTCAGTGTTGTCACGTGAAAAGATATAATAAAATATTTACAAAAATGTGAGGGGTGTACTTACTTTTGTGAGATACAGTATGTCGCAAGCTCCAGACTGTGCAAAGGTTGTAATGGTGGAACACAGCTCAGTGTAAGATGCTGGAATATAATGAATTGTCATCAGTTCCAAAAGCCTTTGCTAAAGACTCTCCTAATGCCCTGTACACACGGTCGGACTTTTGCCCGGCCAAAATCACATCGGAATTACATCGGAGTAAAAGAGAACATGTTCTCTATCTAAACTCCGACGGAATTCCTCGGAATTTCCGATGGAAAAAGTCCGATGGGGCATACACATGGTCGGAATATCCAATGGAAAAAGTCTGTCTGACTTTTTCCATCGGAAATTCCGATCGTGTGTACAAGGCATAACTCAGATCCTTTATACAGCCAGTAATGCTGTCTGTACCATCTGCTATAGTCACAGTGAAACTGTATCCTAACCAATGTATGGAAAGCTAGTACTGGAAAAAGGACGTCCACCCCAAAGATAGAAGCCTGATGGGAAGATGAAAGGAGATGGGGAAATTATACATAGCAGTGAGCTTCTACTTCCACAGTTATCTGCTAATATTTACATCAGGAAAATAAAATGAGGAATTGGATGACTGAGTTTTGTGCATCATAAGGCTGAATATATAAAAAACAAAATGAATGCATTTAATAAAACATATTCAATTTATATTTAAATGCTGCTAGTTTAAGTACTTACATTTAACTTTGTATAAGCCTCATGCAATACCCTGTGCAGGACTATTAAGCCTCGTACACACGGGCGGGAATCCCGTCCAAAAAAAAAATGTTGGTTTTCTCAACGGGATTCCTGGCAAGCTTGTCTTGCCAAGCCCTGTGTACACACGCGCCATTCAAAAGAACCGCCGTTCTTTTGAATGGGAAGAACGCGGTGACGTCATCGACTACGACGAGCTGGCGATTGTCACATTCAATGCCGTCGCCGCCATCTTGCTACACCCTACACTACCCTTGTATGCTACTGCGCATACGTTGAAGACTCATCGAGCATGCGTGGGTTTCCCTGGACAGGTAAGCATACACACTCACGGTTTTCTCGTCGGGAAACAGGCCGACGAGAATCCCGATGAGAAAATAGAGAGCAGGATCTCTATTTTTCTCTTCAAGATTCCCGGCAGTTTTCCCGACGAGAAACCATACACACGACCGGTTTTCTCGTCAAAAAGTTCTCCCCAGCAGATTTCTTGCCGAGAAAACCGGTCATGTGTACGGGGCTTAACACTACAAGAGGGAAGGGCAGAACTAGGGGCTAATCAGATGTGTCATAAGCATATGTACTGATAAGTAACATACTGATAGTGAGCGAACGGATGAGCTCATCAGTCTTTTGCTGCTCTTTTAATGTCCATTTGTTGGGAGCAGAGAAGCACCCAGGCTGTGTTACAGAACTACACCGGAGAAATGTCAGGTCAAGTACCTGACTTTGCTGTCTGGCAGGGCTGTGTAAATCTTTACAGGTATTTTTTTTAACACCTCTCCTCTGTATGTCTCTTTGCATTTGGGACCAGAGGCCTTTGAAGGAGCAGTGAGCTCTAAACGTGTAGCCTGCCCATTCAGTACAGTGTTCCCAGCCATCTTCCTACTTCCAGTGACGTCATCTCCGTGCGTTCCACGCTGGTTCCGTTTGACTTCCTGGTGGCCACAGGATGTGCTACAGACCTCTCTCTACCCCTGCAGCCCATGGATGCAGTTTGGACGGTGCCAGGAGAGACCAGAGTGACACTATACACCAGATGAGCCCCTTTAAACTTCCATCTTAGGGTTCACTCCTCCACATTCATCCACTGTGGACCAGATTTCGGTGGCACCTGCAGGACACAGGATCCTCAGCTGACATCCTCAAAGATTTGAAAGGCGATCTACCCTGTTTTTATCCTGTGAGTGCTTTAAAGCCTCGTACACACGATCGGATCGAATCCGACTGTTTGTATGCTCCATCGGACAATTGTTGTTGGATTTTCCGACAACAAATGTTGAGCTAAAAAAACACGTAGTTTCGTATTTGTTGGCTGAGAACGTTTTCCCGTCTGTATGCAGAACAAGTTCACGGCCAACGCCCTTAAGACAAAATTCCACGGCTTTGCCTGACGGAAATCCTTCCTTCTACCTTCTAAAGCCCCGTACACACGGTCGGACTTTTCGGTGGATTTTTGTCCGAACGGAGTTGGCCGGGCACACCCATAGCATACACACCACAGGACTTTTCTGCAAACTTTCCCAAAACTTTTTCCAACATCACGTGGTTTTTCTGTTCTTTACCGCCACCCTTTGGTCAACTTCTGCTATTGTTGGTTGATTTTAACATTATTTGTTTTGTCCATCGGACAAAAGTCCGATGGTTTTCTGTACACACGGTCGGACTTTGCTCCATCGGACTTTTGTTGGCCAAAAGTTTGTCCGTTTGCAGACCGAACTTTTTTTCCGATGAAAACCAAAAAAGTTTGTCCGATGGAGCGTACACACGGTCAGATTTTTTGTCAAACTTGCTCAAAATGAAGTTTGTTGGCAAAAAGTCAGACCGTGTGTACGGGGCTAAAGACTTTCACAAACACCTGAGATTCTAACCCTTCCCTGCTACAATAAAGCCTCATACACACGATTGTATTTTCCGCGGACAAAGCGTAGGACTTTTGTCCGAAGGGCGTTGGCCAGGAATTTGTCTTGCATACAAATGGCACACAATTGTTGGCCAACAAACACAAAACTATGTGGTTTTTCAGCTCTTTAGCGCCACCCTTTGGGCAACTTCTGCTAATGTGTTATGGTGAGCATTGCTTCTGAGCGTGCGTGTTTGTACTTTGGAGTTTTGTCTGACGGACTTGTGTACACACGATTGGATAATCTGACAACACACATTTGTTGTCGGAAAATTTTAAAGCACGCTATCCCACATTTGTTGGCGGAAAATCAAACAACAATTGTCCGATGGAGCATACAAACGGTCAGATTCTCCGACAACAGCCTGTCATCACTGTCCTTGGCAGATAGGATAATAGAAGGGTGTAGTTTGGTTTCCAAAGTGAATGACTCTCAGGTACAGTAGAGTTATACTTTAATGTGATAACTTTAATATAAATAACGTTAACTGCTTCCATATACAGTTTTTCATTAAAAATATAGATAGGAGCTTATTTGTTTCTCACAAGTACTGTGCTGGAAGCACAGTGATAGAACCTTTAAAAGGGTAATCCTGTAATCATTTTATCAGAGGAGCTGTGCAGCAGGAATTGTAACTTTGCTGTCTGACATACAGACAGTACACAGGAATAGAACATGCAAATCATTAAAGTGGTTGTAAACCTCAGACATGAATTATGAACAAAACATATGCTTCTATAGTAAATACTTGTCCAGGACTTTTTTCAGCGGGAACGCAGTCCCGGCACCTCCTGGTCTGACTGTATGTAATGACACGGGGTGCTGGGGTGTGCTGCAGGGTATTGATGCTCACTGCTGGGGATCTATTTTTGCAGGGGGGTCTATTGTTGCTGAGGAGGTCTATTGTTGCTGGTGGGGGACCTATTGTTGCTGGGGGTGGTCTTATGTTGCTGGGGGGTCAGTTGTTGCTGAAAGAGATCTACTGTTGGGGAGAAATCTATTGTTAATGGCAGCCAGAGAGTCTATTAATGCTGGCTGTGTGGAGATCTGTTGATGCTGCCGGGAGTCTATTGTTGCTGGTGGGGAAATTTTGTTGTGGGTAGTCCATTGTTGTTAGGGGGGATCTATTGTTGCTGGCTGCAGGGGATCTATTTTACTGCTTTTCTTGATATCATTACCAAATTCCATACAAATTACTTAGCACCACAAAATGATACTTGGTCCTTTATTGTCTAAAAGGGATGGTACTGGGAGGTGGGTAGGGCCGGAGAAAAGGGGTGACTCGGAACGGGGGAGTTCCTGCACCTATTGTCTGAGTAAAAAAGCCCTGTACTTGTCGCAATTAAAAGCACTGTGGGCGATATTTACTAAAACTGGAGAGTGCAGAATCTGGTGCAACTCTGCATAGAAACCAATCGGCTTCCAGATTTTATTGCCAAAGCCTAACCGGTTCCCGACCGGCTTACGCAGATATACTGCGGCAGAATGGCTCTCCTGGGCGAAATTCCTATCATATACGGCTTTGCCCAGGAGAGCCACCAGAGGGCGCGTGGCCAGCCGCCGCGATTGC
The DNA here is from genome assembly GCA_029206835.1 of Rana muscosa. Lineage (NCBI taxonomy): Eukaryota > Metazoa > Chordata > Amphibia > Anura > Ranidae > Rana > Rana muscosa. Next base: position 233,840,140 of record CM055125.1, on the reverse strand, counting down.
CGCTGGCCACGCGTGATCGCATGAACGAGCGGCAGCACGGGGGTTTGTGTGTGTAAACACACAATTCCCTGTGCTGTGAGAGAAGAAAAGACAGATCGTGTGTTTCTACAAAGTAGAAACCACGATCTGTCATCTCTCCTAGTTAGTTCCATCCCCCCACCGTTAGAACACACAATAGGGAACACAGTTAACCCCTTGATCGCCCCCTAGTGTTAACCCCTTCCCTACCAGTGACATTTACATAGTAATCAGGGTATAGTTATAGCACTGATCGCTCTGTAAATGTCAATGGTGTCAGAAGTGTCCGACCTGTCCGCCGCAATGTCGCAATACCACTATAAATCGCAGATCACCGCCATTACTAGTAAAAAAAAAAACGCCATATAAATGTCATAAATCTTTCCCATAGTTTGTAGACGCTATAACTTTTGCGCAAACCAATCCATATACGCTTATTGTGATTTCTTTTACCAAAAATATGTAGAAGAATACATATCGACCTAAACTAAAGAAATTTTTTTTTTTTTTAATTGGTATATATACACTATAGCAAAAAATAAGATCTAGTGTTTTTTTTCAAAATTGTCGCTCTTCTTTTGTTTATAGCGCAAAAAATAAAAACCGCAGAGATGATCAAATACCACCAAAAGAAAACTTTATTTGTGGGAAAAAAAGGACGTCAATTTTGTTTGATTACAACATCGCACGACCGCGCAATTGTCAGTTAAAGCGACGCAGTGCCATATCGCAAAAAATTGCCCGGTTATTGCGCAGCCAAATCTTCCAAGGCTGAAGTGGTTAAAGTGATTGTAAAGTTTTTTTGATTTGTTTTTAAATAACAAACATGTCATACCTGCCCTATGCAGTTGGTTTTGCACAGGGCAGCCCAGATCCTCCTCTTCTCGGGTCCCTCTTCGGTGCTCCTGACCCCTCCCTTCTGTCGAGTGCCCCCACAGCAAGCAGCTTGCTATGGGGGCACCCAAGCCGAGCTGCAGCTTTGTGTGTCCATTCAGACACGGAGCCCTGGCTAGGCCCCGCCCTCTCTCTCTCCCCTGATTGACTAAATTACTTTGACAGTCGTGGGAACCAATGGCATTGCTGCTGTGTCTTAGCCAATCAAGAGGGAGAGTCCCAGGCAGCCGAGGGATTCGTGGACATCGCTGGACAGAGAGGGGGCTCAGGTAAGTGTTAGGGGGTGCTGGGGCGGCTGCTACACACAGAAGGTTATTTATCTTAATGCATAGAATGCATTAAGATAAAAAACCTTTACAACTCATTTAATTGAACAAGCTGTTAGAAGTTAGAAGCTGATTGGCTAACATGCAAATCTGTACCAGATTCTGAGTGCACCAGTTTTAGTAAATCTACCCCTAAAAGCCTTGTGCACACGATCAGATTTTCGGACGACCGTTGTTGCATGCTAGTCTCATGTCGAAAGTGAAGAGGTTACTCACCATACAAACATTTTCATATGACAGAATACAACTTCAGAAGTGACGTAACGTGTTAAATAGTTTTGTATTTCGTGTTCTTTGTGTTCTTTCGTTTCTGAGCATGCGTAGTCTTGCTCTTAAAATTTTATTCGTACGAAAACCGAATGAATTAAACGAAAATCTCACTCTGAGTTCACGTACGACAAAAATTTTATAGTCTGCCCATCCAGCTTTTGTCTGACGAAAAAACAGAATTGGCTTTTGAAAGCACCGTACTAACGATCTGAAAATCGGCAGATCGTTCGTCGGATTAATTTTTACTTCTGATTTTCTTATCGTGTGTACGGGCCTTTAGTGTCATTTTTGTCTGCTGCTTTGTTTTTCAGCTATCGGCATGAATCACTTCTGACAAGTTTTCCTGACAGCAAGAGAAAACAGGTAACAGGGGAGGGATCTCCAGCTGATTGACATCCTGAGCTCTGTTCCTTTGTAGAGGGGGGGGGGGATGTCTCTTTCCTCCAATAAGCTGACAGAGCTCTCCTCACTGAGCTCTGCAGAGTGTAACTTCAGCTCTCCGCCCCCTTTATTCTGACAGCTCAGACAAATTTTACAAATTCTGGACTTTGAACAGATGTTGAGAAGAGAAGACAACAGATAAACAGGTACAAGTTATGTAGGAAGATTTGCTTCATCTCTGTGTATCACCTGAGGCCAATCACTTCACTGGGTATATGTACGCGTTTACAACCACTTTAAATAAAACACTCTTCTGAAAATAAGTAAAAATGCAATTAATCTCTTTTTAAAAAGTTGTCTTCAGATTAATAATTAAAATACCTTAAAATACATACTCACTGAAAATACAGTTCTTTGCCTTTAAAAGAAAAAAAATTGTAATCCGGGATGCCTTACGGATTTACATTTTATAGCCTGCTGGTAATTATAAGGATTGTATGAATAAAAAGTTATTAATTCCTGTAAAACTACCAAGCCTTTGTTTCTGTAATGATAGGGTGGGACAGTTAGTGGCGCCAGTCACTGATTTACCCTTTCAGCATGTACAGAATGACACATTGATCTTTTTTCCACTGGTGACCGGGAAGGTGGCTCATTCCCGGTAGTGTGGGTTTTAAGTTATGATAAAATTATAGGTGCAAGGTCCCAACTCAGAGGAGGCCCTGTGGCTTTGGCTAAGAGTCATTCTGATATCCATCCAAAGAAAGGAAAGTCCACCTGTAATTAGTGGTGGGGACCAACTCTCTGCGGAACAATACTGGCGGGAGGAGGGAGCCGGAATGTCACCCCAGATTCTCCAATAATTGCTTGTATGTCCTTGTGAAGGCTTTCTGATAGTGATCCTTTCCTCCTGGAACAAAAACAATCATGTGTGATATGCCCCCTCTATTTCTCATTCACAAAAGGAAATGACCTGAGAAATATATAGGCTGCTATTGCTGGTTTCTTTCTGAAAATGCTCTTTGCCTTGTTTTTCACCTAAAACTACTCATCTGCCTAATTGTTCAAAAGACCAAGTCTTTCAAATCAACATAACAGCCAAATTTTCAAAAGTGGACTTGAGCAATGGTAGCATTCATTTTCTGCATATATGTTTCCTTTAATTTACCCAGATTTCTACGCTAAAGCCCTGTACACACGATCGGATTTCCTATGGATTCTAATCCGATAGATTTTTCCATCGGAAATCCGATGAAGCTGACTTCCATCAGTCTTGCCTACACACCATCAGTCAAAAAACCGACCGTTCCAAACGCCGTGACGTAAAACACTCCGACAAGCCGAGAAAAATTAAGTTCAATGCTTCTGAGCATGCGTCAACTTGATTCTGAGCATGCGTGGGTTTTTTCTCCGATGGAGTTCCACACAGACGATCGGAATTTGCTATCGTTTTTTTTCCCATCGGATAAATTTAAAACATGTTCTATTTTTTCTCACTGATGGGAAAAAAGACCGATGGGGCCCATACACGATCGGTTTGTCCGATGAGAAAAGTCCATCGGAGTGTTTTCATCGGTAAAACCAATCGTGTGTACGCGGCATTACTCTGAATTTGCTTGCTGTATGCTTGTTCTAGGTTAGTGGCACAATGTACTGAAGCATTAAACAGCCAGGCCATTAGCATTTTCAAAGAGAGGTCAGCCATAGTAGCCTCTATATAGATCATGTACTATGCAAAGCTACCAATAAGGCCATAAGTGCTTGGTGGTGCCACTCCAGGCTGAGGTTTAGGGCTTCGTTGGCACTAAGGATAGTAGGGATGCCATTGTAAGAAAAACTCATCCAGTGAGCAATGAACATTGAAGCATAAGACCTCCACTCACCATAGCCGATCCTGGTATGGATGTGTATATGTGAAAGTATCAGTTAAAGCCACTTCTCGGGCCAGTCCATACGGGTAGCTATGATTAAGCCCCCTGTGGGCAGAGTGCAGTGGCGTAGCGTGGGTTGTCAGCGCCCGGGGCGAGGCAAGTACTTTGCGCCCCCCCTAACACGCAGACTTGCCTATTTTGAGCTAGCTCCAGTCTGGTCACATGATCCCCTCTGTGAGACAGCGGTGGCTGTAGGGGAGAGGAGAGCATGCTTGACAATGACTGGTAAAGCCTGGAGTAGTGACATCATGCATAGGTTCCTATGTTCCATCTGTTGCTGGCGCTCCCTCCTCTCCCCTGCATACACCATTGGCTCACACAGGGGATAACATGACTGGACAGCCTGAAAATAGGTGTTTACATATTTTCTACACAGGTTAGCCACCATAGGCATTAGGAGGGGGGATTTTTATAATATTTCAGTTAATGGGAGCTACATATGTCATATTCACACTATAATACTTGTTGCAGCACTGTGCAAGTGGGATCAATACCCAGTAGGGTTTTGTATTTAACCTTTTTGAATTTTTTCTATATGTATTTTGGTATACAGTGGAACCTCGGATTGCGAGTAACGCGGTTACTGAGCGTATCGCAATACGAGCACTGTATTTAAAAAAATCCTAACTCGGTTTGTGAGTGTTGTCTCGTAAAACGAGCAGGATTCAAGCCAAAGCGGTGTGCAGTACCGCGTTTGGCCTGAGGTGGGGGGCGCAGGATGCCAGTTCGGTGCCATTCGGAAATGCTCGGAAATACTCAGTTCCCGAGCCTTTCCAAGGTTTGCCGAGGTCAGCCGAGCTGTCCTCGGGCCTTTCCGTGTGTTTCTGAGGCTCTCCGGTGTCCCCCCGCCCCTGGCCACATGCGGTATTGCATGCCATGCCATTTTAGTTTCCATTGACTTCAATGGGGAAACTCGCTTTGATATGTGAGTACTTTGGATTAAGAGCATTCTCCTGGAACGGATTATGCTCGTAATCCGAGGTTCCACTGTATATACATATCTCTATATCTATATATAGATATAGATATATATCTATATCTATATATAAACCAAAATATATATAGAAAAAATTCTAAAAAGTTAAATACAAAACCCTACTGGGTAGTGATCCCAATTGCACAGTGCTGCAACAAGTATTATAGTGTAAATATGACATATGTAGCTCCCATTAACTGAAATATTATAAAATAACCCTACTGGGTAGTGAGTCCTAATCACCGGTGCTGCAGGAAACCTCAACCTCATTGTGCAAATAAAGCAAACAAAGCACATACAATTTCAAATAACAATTCATCAAATACAATAATTCTAAGATTGCCCTACTGGGTTGGGAATCCAAATCACCAGTGCTGCAAGAACACACAATTGTGCAAATATATAAATAAACAAACTAATTTCATATAACAATCAGTAAGAAGCATCCAAAAAACATGGCTATGAATGAGCTTTATGGCTATGGATGAACTTTTTATTGATTATTATATAAAATTTGATTGTTTATTTATAAAATCGCACAATTGTGTGTTTTTGCAGCACTGGTGATTTGGATTCACTGAGAGAGAGGCAGAGAGAGACATTGGGATCAGAGAGACGGTGGAGCTGAGAGAGGGAGAGGGGCCTGAGGGGGAGATGAGAGAGACTGCTAGCTCTACCTTCCATGCCAGTCTGTCTCCTTAATCCAGGGGTGCTTTGATCCTTCCAGCGGCTCCCTGGTAGCGTGCGCCTCCTCGCCCATCCTCTGGGTCCCCAGTCAGCCTGTTCTCCGGGCCCCATGTTAGTGCGAAGAGGAAGTTGGAGCAATCCATGCTCTGGAGGCACGGGAGATGCTGCGCCCGCCACGTCTCATCTCTTGGGGGAGCAGGGTCAGGGGACCTAGGTCAAGGAGGAGGCGGCCGCGGTGGAACTATTCTTTCCAGTCTGTGGCTCTCAGGTGGCAAGCCTATCTGTCCTCGGCTCGGCCCTTTGCTTATGACCACTGTGAGACAAATCCCTCAGCCGCCCGCCCGCACCCCAAGAACGGCCACTGTTGCTGAACAACGTGGACTCTCCGGCGTCATAAATTTAACAAGGGGCATTTATCCCCATGCTAGACTGTCCACACTCTTGTCATCACCCCTCTAAATTTTTTGCCTGGGGCGGTGGCCCCCCTCGCACCCCCCACGCTACGCCACTGGCGGAGTGAAACATGTCAACGGGCATGGCCTGAGGGGTGGCTTTGACAAAAGCTTTCACATGTACACATCCATACCAGGAACGGCTATGGTGAGCGGTGGTCTTATGCTTCAATGCAAAGCTACTAGATGCTTTCCTGCCATTGATCCAGCCTCTTTAGCTGCCCCCAATGGAGGAGAACTATGGTGGGGAGGGGGGGGAAGCGAATAGTGCTGGGGTACTGGATCTATGTGCAGGCAGAGCTACTGACTGAACACCGCCCTTTGACGGCACCCATGTAACTTGCTGCCATGGCTGGCAAGAGACCAGAAGTTTGGGTACATTTTTGCAACTCTATTTATAAGCTTGCTATGAGTCATTGTAAATCTCAGAATGATTATGCAATTCTATTACAAACAAAACATTGTTGGCTGAATATGTTTATACCTGTGTTGTACAGATTTCCCTCCTGTGTTCTTTAAACTCTGCAGTGACAGCACAGGGTTCTGTCTGCTCTCCCGAATCCCTGTGGATAAGAAGAACTTCTAGCTAAATTACTGTTTTATTTTTAACTCAATGTTCTTACTCTGTGAAGAGAGAGAGTATGTAGAGAAGACTAGGGAATACCATTTGCATTGAAGTGCAGGTGCCTGTACATCTGTTTCCTTTTCATGTAGGGTACCCAGGAAGTCCTAAACACCTGATGTGCAGATAGCAGATAGCTGTGGTCACAGCCCACCCCTCATGCCTCACTAATGGCCTCCTATCACAATGATGGGCCAACAGTGGGGCACAGGAAGTGGAAGACCACTGGAACAGGTGGCACTTTACATATCAGTGCATTTGGATGTTTGGAGCTTCAGGGGTGAACTACAAAAAAGGAAAACTGATGCAGGTGCCTGCTAATAAATGCAAGTGGCAGTTTCAGAAGATTATAGTAACTACAGGTTTTCTTTATGTCTATATTTTGACCATTTCTAGAGCAGCCTTTCTCAACCTTTTCAACACAGAGGAACCCTTGAAATAACTTTCCGGTCCCAGAAAACCCCTGCTAAAATTTCTATATCTACAACTCATGATACATTCGTTTGATGGTCAGGGAGAAGAATGCTCATTACATTTGTGGTCATTAGGAAAAAAATGCCCCCTTACAGATAGGTAAATAGATCAGTGGTGTCAGCGGGAACTTATCTGAGAGGCAGAAATTACTCATTGCTCCTGTAACTCCTAGCAACCTCTGGAGTAGGGGTTTCCAAATGTTCTAAGCAAAGGGCAAGTTTACTGTCCTTCAGACTTTAGAGGGGCCAGACTGTGGACATTGGAAGTTGTCCTGGCATCAGTGGGAGTAAACATTACATCTTTGGCATTAGGGGGAGGAATAGTGCACCATTGTTGGTGTCAGTGGGAAGAATAGTACCCCATCATTGGTGTCAGTGGGAGGAATATTGTCCCATTCTTGGTGTTAATGGAAGAAATAGTGCCACGTTGTTGATGTCAATAACTGGAGTTATGTCCCATTTTGGGTCAGTGGGAGGAAAAGTGCCCCAAGGACCAGATAAGCAAAGGGCCACATCCAGCCCCCGGCCGCAGTTTGGGGACCACTGCTCTAGAACCCTGGTTGAGAAAGCCTGTTCTAGAGAATGCAGCATATAAACGTACTAGACCAATGACATTCTGGAGAATGCATCTTTTCTCTTCACTAGAGACTAGTGACATCACAAGTTTATGACAACATAGTTGCCATCCATGGGGCTGGGCATGATATCTAGCATTGCCAGTACAATATCTGCCACCACAGAGCATGGATTAGCCGTATATTATTATCTCACCTTCAGCATGTGACAGGAATTTATCTCTTTGTTGCATGTTCTTGGAAGTGGGAGATAGGTGTGATTCCTCATCAGAGATCAGAGGGCACTTGCTAGAAAAGCTACAAAACTTTCCACTTTCTCCACTGAGGTCCCAAATGTTGACCTTCTGGATCCTGTGTCTGTACCTGACTATAGGATCTGCCAAGAGAGATGTCTTACTGAAAAAGCCAATTTCTGTGCTCAGTATACATCCAGGTTTTGTGACCATCTCACCTCTTACTGGTTGCAATGCATTTTTGGAGCCTCGAGAACTTCTTTCTCTGTCTGTGGTCCTTGAGCAATCCGGGCTAAGACTGTGTGTTAGATATGCAAAGTCATTAAGCGTTAAAGTGTACTTAAATCAGAGAGACAAGCTGATGCAGATTTTGCTATTGTTGCATAGTATACTTTTTAACGCAAATAACCCTACAATACTCATTTTGCATGACAGACCTTTAAATCAATGTTTCACTGACTGGACTTTTAAAGAGGACCAGTCATAAAGGAAGTTAAATATGCACTTAAAGCGGTTCTAAGAGCTCAAGGCATTCTATGCATTAGGTTAAAAAAAAACACCTTCTGAGTGCAGCACCCCCCCCCCCCCAAGTCCCCTTATACTTACCTTACCCATCTTGTTTAAGCGATGTGCATGAGAGCAACGGCTCTCCCAGGTCTCTCTCTCCTCATTGGCTCACACAGCAGTGGGAGCCATTGGCTCCTGCTGCTGTCAATCACAGCCATTGAGCCAATGATGAGAGAGCAGGGGGCGGGCCGAGCCACGCTCTGTGTGTGAATGGACACACAGAGCACAGCTCGGGAGTGAGCCTACTTGAGTGCCCCCATAGCAAGAGGCTTGCTATGGGGGGCACTCAGCAGGTGGGAGGAGCCAGGACCGCCAGTGGGGACCCAAAAAGAAGAGGATCGGGGCTGTTCTGTGTAAAACCATTGCACAGAGCAGGTAAGTATAACATGTGTGACAGCAGGAAGGTAAAGTCACCTGGTTGCATCCAGGGGGGTAGATATATTTCGCCCAGATTCAGGCTTTACGCCGACTTATACAACTAGGTGGAGAGTTGTATAAGGCTAGTGGGCTCATGGATGACTCATACCTCTAGGGAGAGGGCTGGGCGTCGTGCAGACAGGGAGTTGATGAGGCCAGCTGAAGCCTGTCAGCTCGTTTAAGGCCTCTATAAAAACTCCCAGCTTCATTAGATGTTAGCTCATGCCTGGAACCAGACCTGTGTGGACTGTCTAGGGAGAGTGAACCCCTGTGCGGTGAGGCAAAGCCTGTGTGGCTATTTGTTTGGACTTTTACTAAACCAGGGACTTAGGGACTAGGACAGCACCAGGCTGATCCCAGTTGTTAGTTTAGGAAACCTGCATGTTTAGTCAGAGGTCAAACTGACCAGGATTTATTTTGTTTGTTTCTTTTTGGCTTTGCTGTGTTTTTGTCACTGTACATAGAGAAATAAACCGCACCTTTTGATTTTGAAAACCACAACCTCCGTCTGCTGGCCCTGTTTTTGTGTGGGGAGCCCAACCAGGGGGTTACACACACCCGCTGCCGAGCTAACCCCCTCACAGTTGGTGGAGAACCAGTGGCAGTTTTTTTTAAGCCAGCATGGAGGAGATACTGAAACAGCTGGCTCTAGCAAATGCCAATCAACAGCAGACAAATGCAGGTTTGCAAAGGAGCCTTGCAGCCCAGCAGCAAGCTCATCAACAAGCCCAGCAGCAATCTGAGGCCCGCTTCATAGACCTGTTACAGAAGCAAGAGCAGAGACTACAACAAATGGAAGCAGTAATGCAGCAACGTCCGCAGACCAGTGAGGAAAGCCGTCCCACTAATACCGCGTCCTTTGGGGTGAGTCGTTTATTGACAAAAATGACTGGAGAGGATGATCCAGAGGTATTTTTGACCACATTTGAAAGGACTGCTGAAAGAGAAAAGTGGCCTGAGGAGCAGTGGGCTGGACTGGTGGCTCCTCTGTTAACTGGTGAATCGCAGAAGGCTTACTATGACCTAGAGCCTGACCAAGCAAAAGACTATGTGATGCTAAAAGCTGAAATATTGGCAAGGCTGGGTGTCACCCTGGCTGTCCGGGCTCAGCGTGTGCATAACTGGACTTTCCAGCTTGGAAAACCCCCCAGGTCTCAAATGTATGATCTCATTCACCTGAGCAGGAAGTGGCTACAGCCAGAGACTTTGTCCGCACCAGAGATTGTGGAACGTGTTGTAATGGATCGGTTTTTGAGAGCTCTTCCTACTGCCATCCAAAAGTGGGTAAGCCATGGAGACCCAGAGACGGCCGGTGGTCTTGTGGATCGTGTAGAGAAATACTTGGCTACAGAGAACCTGACGGCCTCTTCCAGAGACACTCGGACTTTCCACCCTAAGACCAGACCATCCCCAGGGGCGGATAAGAGGATTCCAAGGGGTGAGGGTGGAGAGAGTGAGAGGGTGGGAGCTCTACCCCAAGTTTGGCGAGAACAGCCTGGGAAATCAGCGGCTCAAGAGGCCGCAAGAAGGATCGTTTGCTACCGCTGCCGGCAAGCGGGACATATTGCAGCCAATTGCCCGGTTGTGGAGGAACCCATGCAGTGTGACTTTCTGACGGGCAGACGTCAGTCGCTGTGTGCGACAGTCGCATGCACTGCCATTCGAGGAACTGAGAAACATTTATGCAAAATGTGTATTAATGGTAGAAATGTTGTGGTATTACTGGATTCAGGTAGCCTTGTGACCCTGATAAAGGCTGAATTAGTTAAAACAGAGGTCTCTGGGAATAGCAAGGTAGCTGTTATTTGTGTGCATGGGGACACCCGAGAGTATCCAGTGACTACAGTGTGTTTCGAGACCCCCAAAGGTACCCTCTCTCATCCAGTGGGCTTAGTATCTCAGTTACCGCATGACGCCATTGTGGGAAGGGATTTTCCGAAGTTCTGGGAACTGTGGGATGATCCTGAGCCCCCCACTGGTGCCCCTATGTACCAGGAATGTGATAGCCAGAACTCCTCTGAGAGTGGTGAGGACTCTCCAGAATTTCCCTTGTCAGTATTTGCAGGGGAGACTCAAGAAACTGGAGAGGAGCCCACCTCCTCAGACGAAAACCTACCGTCTGTGGAGTTTTCTGATCTGGAGGTTCACAGGGAAAATTTTGCCACAGAACAGTTAAAAGACCCCGCCCTAATAAAGGCACGGGAAAACGTAGTGGAAATAGATGGCGAGTTAGTGAACCCAGATAATACCTGCACTTACCCATACTTCAGCGTAGAGAAGGACCTACTGTATCGGGTGGCAAAAAGGGCAGAAGAAACCGTTGAGCAGCTGGTGGTGCCCAAACCTTACAGGAAGTTGGTGTTGGAGTTGGCCCATGGGCACATTCTTGGAGGTCATCTGGGGACAGAGAAAACCCGAGAGAGGGTATTACAGAGATTCTATTGGCCTGGGGTGATGAAGGACATAGAAAATTATTGTTCCTCCTGCCCTGTGTGTCAGAGGTCGGCCCCGATGCCACATTTCCGTAGCCCGCTGGTCCCTCTACCCATCATTGAGGTCCCGTTTGAGAGAATCGCAATGGATTTGGTAGGTCCTATAATCAAGTCCGCTAGGGGGCACCAGTACATATTGGTTATAATGGACTATGCCACCCGTTATCCAGAAGCGATCCCTCTCAGAAATACCTCGGCCAAAACCATAGCCAAAGAGCTATCTCTTGTTTTTAGCCGGGTGGGTATTTGTAAAGAACTGCTTACGGACCAAGGTACACCCTTTATGTCCCGGGTTATGAAAGAGCTGTGTAAATTGCTCAAAGTGACGCAATTGCGTACATCTGTGTATCACCCCCAAACCGATGGGCTGGTTGAAAGATTCAACAAAACCCTAAAACAAATGTTGAAGAAAGTGGTGGATAGAGATGGAAAGGATTGGGACTGTCTACTTCCTTATTTGATGTTTGCTATTAGGGAGGTGCCCCAATCCTCTACGGGATTCTCCCCCTTTGAGTTACTGTATGGGAGACACCCAAGAGGGCTGTTGGATATTGCCAAGGAAACTTGGGAAAGTGAGAGTTCTCCCCACAGGAGTGTGATTGAGCATGTCGCCCTGATGCAAGATCGAATTGCACAGGTAATGCCCATCGTGAAGGAACATTTGGCCCAAGCGCAGTTGGCACAGCAGAGAGTGTACAACCGTGGAGCAAAGACCCGTACCTTTTCCCCGGGGGATAGGATATTGGTACTTGTCCCTACGGTTGAAAGTAAATTCCTTGCCAAATGGCAAGGCCCCTACGAGATAATGGAAAAAGTGAGCGAAGTGAATTACAAGGTCAGACAACCAGGAAGGCGAAAGCCCGAACAGATATATCACGTTAATCTGTTGAAAGCCTGGAGGGATAGAGAGTCCCTAGTCGCAGAAACTTGGTCACCAGCTCAAACTGGTTGCGTGATTCCGGAGGTTGGAATAGCAGCCACCTTGTCACAACCCCAACAACAGGAGGTTAAGGAGTTTGTGCTTCGCAACAAGGAGGTGTTCTCTGAGCTGCCGGGACAAACATCTGGGGTAGAGCATGATATTATTACCCCGCCCGGTGAAAGGGTGAAGTTAAAACCCTATCGGATCCCAGAGGCCCGACGGGAGGCAATACGGGAGGAAGTACAGAAAATGCTGAACTTAGGGGTGATAGAGGAGTCCCAAAGTGATTGGTCTAGTCCCATTGTGTTGGTGCCTAAACCGGATGGGAGCTGGCGATTTTGTAACGATTTTCGTCAGTTGAACAAAGTTACAAAATTTGACACCTACCCCATGCCACGTATAGATGAGTTGATCGACCGGCTGGGAACAGCCCGATACATGACGACTCTTGACCTCACAAAAGGGTATTGGCAAATTCCCCTGGCCAAGTCGGCCAAAGAGAAAACCGCATTTGTAACCCCAGACGGGGCGTTCCAATATAAGAGAATGCCGTTCGGGTTACAGAATGCGCCGGCCACATTCCAGCGGAAAATGGACCAGATACTGAGGCCCCATCGGAAGTATGCTGCGGCTTACCTGGATGACGTAATTGTCCATAGCACAGATTGGGCCTCACATCTGCCAAAAGTGCAAGCAGTCCTAGACTCTATCCGGGAAGCGGGGTTTACGGCTAACCCCAAGAAGTGTACCATTGGGCAGGAGGAGGCCAAATATCTTGGGTACACCATTGGCAGGGGAGTAATAAAACCCCAACTCAACAAAGTCGAGGCCATCCAGAGTTGGCCACGTCCCAACAGCAAGAAGCAGGTACGAGCCTTTCTGGGAATCGCGGGTTATTATCGGCGCTTCATTCCCCACTTTGCTTCTAAGGCTGTGCCCCTAACCAACCTGACGAAAGGGAAAGGGTCGGTCATGATTAAATGGACCCCCGAGGCTGAGGCAGCATTCCAATTCTTGAAACAAGCCTTATGTAGCCAGCCAGTGTTGTACTCACCCGACTTCTCTAAAGACTTTGTCGTACAAAGTGATGCGTCAGATGTGGGGTTAGGAGCAGTATTGTCCCAGGTCTGGAACGGGGAAGAGCACCCAGTCATTTACCTCAGCAGGAAGTTGAAGTCCCATGAGGTAAATTACGCCACGGTTGAAAAGGAGTGTTTAGCGGTGAAGTGGGCTCTAGATTCCCTTCGGTACTATCTGCTAGGTAGGCACTTTGACATGGTTACGGATCACGCTCCGTTAAAGTGGATGGCTCAAAACAAGGAGACAAATAGAAGAGTGAATAGGTGGTTCCTGGCCCTACAGGAATTCAACTTCACAGTAAAGCATCGCCCTGGCGTTCAAATGGGGAATGTGGATGCTTTGTCTCGAGTACATGAATGCCTGATTGCTGGTGTTCCAACCCCAAGGTTAAAACAAGAGGGGGGGTATGTGACAGCAGGAAGGTAAAGTCACCTGGTTGCATCCAGGGGGGTAGATATATTTCGCCCAGATTCAGGCTTTACGCCGACTTATACAACTAGGTGGAGAGTTGTATAAGGCTAGTGGGCTCATGGATGACTCATACCTCTAGGGAGAGGGCTGGGCGTCGTGCAGACAGGGAGTTGATGAGGCCAGCTGAAGCCTGTCAGCTCGTTTAAGGCCTCTATAAAAACTCCCAGCTTCATTAGATGTTAGCTCATGCCTGGAACCAGACCTGTGTGGACTGTCTAGGGAGAGTGAACCCCTGTGCGGTGAGGCAAAGCCTGTGTGGCTATTTGTTTGGACTTTTACTAAACCAGGGACTTAGGGACTAGGACAGCACCAGGCTGATCCCAGTTGTTAGTTTAGGAAACCCGCATGTTTAGTCAGAGGTCAAACTGACCAGGATTTATTTTGTTTGTTTCTTTTTGGCTTTGCTGTGTTTTTGTCACTGTACATAGAGAAATAAACCGCACCTTTTGATTTTGAAAACCACAACCTCCGTCTGCTGGCCCTGTTTTTGTGTGGGGAGCCCAACCAGGGGGTTACACACACCCGCTACCGAGTTAACCCCCTCACACATGTTTCATTTAGAATCATTTTAAATTATCATAAATGTGCAGTCTTATGTTTGCCCCTATGCATGGGGTTGATACATCAACTGAAAGTAAACAGTTGCCTCCCTGTTCACTGCCTGACCTCATATATCATCTTCCGGATTGTTAGTGTGCTACATATGAATTCAGCCAATAACTATCAGACTTAAACGTGACCTTAACCTACTGACTTAAAGAAGAACTCCAGGCAAAATTTTTATTTTCCAATAACTGCATGCTCGTTTTGTCCAGGGGCGCAAGGAAAAGCTATATTTATTATTTCCTCGTCCAGCGCTCCCCTCGTCCAGCAGTGGACTGTTCCTGTTGTCCTAATGTTCAGAGCTGGTCTATGGGCATGATGACGTCAGGAACAGTCCATGCACAAGACCACTAGCGCCCGGGGGGAACGGTCTTGCGCTCGGAGGATCAGCGCATTAGGTGAGTATACCTCTGCTCTCTCCTCTCCCCTAGACAAAAATGAGCAGTTACCCCATGCAGCGCAGGCACAGCCCCACTGCATGTGAAAATAAAAATGTTGTTTTTCTTTAAGCACAAGATTCAGACACTGGTGAAATAAGCAGGCAAATAAATTATGTAATTACTAAGGCTGCACATGCAATATTTTTTTTCCTTTATTTTGTTACACATTTGAGCAACAGTCTTTACAGTTACAGAGTTATACCATGCTGTAATTACATACAAAAGAGAATTTTAATATTTGACTAAATATCTAGAGAAATACATAATCTCAGTCATTACTAGTTCTCTGTAAGGCCCCTTTCATGTGGGGCTGTCCGTTTTGACGAAATCCGCTTGCTCAGCAGGGATCGATCCGTTGATCTCCACTGAGCAGGTGGATGACAGGGCCATCTCTGCTCACTGTGCTGAGATGGACCTGTCAGAGCCCCGATCTCCGCTATGGGAGATCGAATGAAAACGGATCCGCCTATCCATCTTCATATTATCCGATCCCCCCAGACGGATGGAAAATAGGGTCCGTCTGGATTTGGAGGTTTGGATAGCGCCGGATGTCAGTGTACATGTCACAGCTGACATCCGTCGCTCCATAGAGGTGCATGGAGTGTCCAAACAGGTCCGCCTGAAAAACGGACAGGTGGACCTGATCGGACAGCATGTGTAAAAGGGGCCTTTACCATTACACATCCTTTACTGAATCAGAACACCAACCCGTGGGTAAGAATGTTTCACCTAAATAACCCTTATCACCATGGGACTGGTGATTCTGGTCAACATAAAGCATTACAGAAGCTACTTTATTGATACACAAAATACAGGTAAGACAATTTCATGTATTGTCTTTTGAAAAACATTTGCAGACTCTTCATAACTAAATGGACTTTGGCCCAACTCCAGGAAACATGAAAATGTTTGCATACCTTAAGGGTTAACTGCTTGTTTAGGTCTAGGGGGCATGGAAAAGTAGATTTATTTGTCCAATCCTCAGCGCTGCTAGACCAGTTCCCACAGCGTCTTCTTCCCCATGCTCCAGCGGTCTAAGATCCTGACATCATCAAGACTGATGCAGGGATGTGAGGGTGCCAAGGGGCAGTCCACCACTGGAGCATGTGGGGGCGCTGTCTGCAGGTGGAGTCATGTGTGTAAAAGTGCCTTTACTCTCCCCTAAATCTTAACCATTGCAGTATGGGTGCAGCCCCACTGCATGGGAGAATTTTTTATTCTGGGCTTTAACTAAATGCCTTACCACAATGTTTTTCAATCCCAAATACATATAAAGAAAGAGATATGCAGTCAGATAGACATTGTACTAACAAACTTTAGTTACAGCAGTATAGCAGGATGTCTAAATATGAGTGTGCAGTCTAATAGACCCAGCACTCTCATTATTTCCCATAGCTGGTCAAATATGGCCCCTTGTCTTCTCTGCAATACTAGTCATGGTTAGGACACTTGTGATGAGGGGTGTGGCTGTTACTCAGCTCTCTGTCAGCCACAAATTATGGCATACAGCGGTACAGGACTATGAAGATATAGAAGGGTGTGAGACTTTAATTTAGGCTTAAAGCATCACATGGCCTTAATTGAACCAAAAAAATCAACCAGTATCAGTTTCATCATTGTTCATAAGGCCTTTCTATTGATTAGTAAAAACTTACGCTGGATAATTTTGCTTTTCCTTGGATGCAGGTAGTACCAGTTCACTCTCAGTTTTAGATCTTTGCTGTAGAATAAATTCTTGCTCCAAGTTGCAGAGAGATGCAATGGGTGTCAGTCTGAACCCCATCGCACTCTGTGCTTTCCTGGCATCAGCTGACAGATAAGGCTGAATGGGAGGCATGCCGTCTAAAGATTTCAGTGGGTATTGCTTTGCAGGCTGTGTAAAGAATGTACAGGACAGTTAGAACAGAGAAGCACAAAGTCATTTTAAAGTAAAGTCCAATTCCAGCTTAATACATTTTTTCTAGTTTTGTATAGTTTAGCGAAGAGTTAAATTTTCTATCAGGTGTTTCTTTCTGTGTGTGACCCCTTTGGGGGGTTTTCCCTTCATTTCCTGCCCCTGTGAAGCCCAAATAAAGCCCGGTTGTTAACAGGAGAGAAAGGCATGGTTAACAATGAACACATTGGGGGAGATTTAGGGCCCTTTCACACGGGATGTCTGATCAGGTCCGTGTCAGTTTTTGAGGTGGGCCCGATCGGACCCTCCAGTCTCCCCTATGGAGCAGCGGGTGTCAGCTGTTACATGTTCGCTGACATCCGCCGCTATCCGATCCCATCCACTTTAGGACCGCCGCACGACGATGTACATCGACAGAATGGCGGGAGAAAGGGAGCCGCTCAGGTGTGGAAATCCCTGAAATTACCTCCTCCCAGCAGCCGAGGGTGCAAGCAAATGCAAATGCAATCAATAGAAAGAAAAGTCTTCTGGAAGCAGCACTCCGGTTAAAAGGCCTTTATTCCAAAAAAGGTTCAGGAAACCAAAACACACTGCACAACACAGCAAACTGGTTACATCTGGCTAACGCTTTTCACACTATTACAGTGCTTACTCATAGCTTACATCGACAGAATGGCACGGACAGGCACAAGGGCGTACAGGTACGTCCCCTTTAAGAACCTGTCCGTGGGTCGCGCGCGGTCTGAAGCTCCGTGACCGCGCCCGCGGGACCCGCAGACCCGATCGCCGCCTGTGTCCTGCGATCGGGTCACAGAGCTGAAGAACGGGGAGAGGTAAGTGTAAACAAACCTTTCCCCGTTCTTCCTAGTGGCATGTCAGTGATCGTCTGTTCCCTGTCATAGGGAACGACGATCAGTGACGTCACACGCCAAGCCACGCCCCCCTACAGTAAGAATCACTCATTAGGTCACACTTAACCCCTACAGCGCCACCTGGAGGTTAAACCCTTCACTGCCAGTGTCATTTTCACAGTAATCCGTGCATTTTTATAGCACTGATCGCTGTAAAAATTACAATGGTCCCAAAAATGTGTCAAAAGTGTCCGATGTGTCCGCCATAATGTTGCAGTCACGATAAAAATCACTGATCGCTGCCATTACTAGTAAAAAAAAAAATATTAATAAAAATGCCATAAAACTACCCCCTATTTTGTAGACACTATAACTTTTGCGCAAACCAATCAATAAATGCTTATTGCGATTTTTTTTTTTTTACCAAAAATATGTAGAAGAATACGTATCGGCCTAAACAGAGGAAAAAATAATTTTTTTTATATATATTTTCTGGGGATATTTATTATAGCAAAAAGTATGTAATTTTTTTTTTAAATTGTCGCTCTATTTTTGTTTATAGCGCAAAAAATAAAAACTGCAGAAGTGATCAAATAACACCAAAAGAAAGCTCTATTGGTGGGGAAAAAAGGACGTAAATTTTGTTTGGGAGCCACGTCGCACGACCGCGCAATTGTCAGTTAAAGCGACGCAGTGCCGAAACGCAAAAAGGGGCCTGGCCTTTAACCAGCCAAAATGGTCCGGGGCTGAAGTGGTTCCAGACAGATGGTGGTCCTATTTTCCATCCGTCTGGCGGATCGGATACAATCGGATAAAAACGGACAGGCTGCCTGTTTTTACCTGATTTCCCCATAGGGGAGAGTGAGACTGTGTCTGTCTCCGCTCTGAACAGTGAGCAGAGACAGACCTGTCATCCGCCTGCTCAGTGGGGATCAGTGGAGCGATCCCCCGCTGCGCAAGCGGATCCCGCAAAATGGAGGTGCCCTTAATAAATCTGGTGCAGCTGTACATAGTAGCCAATCAGCTTCTCAGTTCCCTATGTGAATGAGTATGGGGTACATTGTACCCCTACTCATTCACCCAAAAAAAGTGTCAAAAATAAATAAAACCAGTATACTGGTGTTTGACAAACTTTATGAAAGTAGCTCCAACGTGTCTTCTCCCTCCGGTTCTTCTCTCCCTCCAGTGATGTCTTCTTCCTCTGGTTCGTCTTCCTAGGCTGTCTTTTTCCTCTGGTCCTTCTGCCAGTTCTTCTCCCTCCTGATGTCTTCTTCCGACGCTAGCTCACGCTGTTGTGTTAGCTCAGGCGTGTGACATTACTTATATAGCCATGGGGCGTGGCCATCTGGTGATGTCATCCAGGGAACCCCCCCACTTGTGACGTCACCTGTGCCCCATAATGCCCCGGGTGGTGATGTCGCAAGGGGGTGTGGTCTCTGGATGATGTCACCGGGTGGCCTCGCCACATGGTTATATACAGTAAGTAATGGAACACGCCGGAGCTAACACAAAAGAGTGGGAGCTAGCAACAGGAGAAGACATCTGGAGGAAGAAGAACCGGAGGAAGAAGACAGCGGAAAGTGAAGAACCGGAGGAAGAAGACATCATCGGAGAGAGAAAAACTGGAGGGAGAAGACTCGTTGAAGCTACGACAGGGGACATTCTTCATTTTTTTAAAAAGGACTTTGTCAAAAACCTGTGTACTGTTTTTACATTAAATTACAATATGGCTTGTGTAGCAATTGTATATGCTAAATATTTTTTTTATTTGCTACATTTTATCCCTCAAAAATGGAGTTACTCTTTAAATGTGTTTAACTTTGGGGTTACCATAGAATTTCTTCTCAGTGGTGTTGCTGTCTTTTTCTCATGATGATTTTCAGCTTGATCCACGCTATTCCTGACTTTCCTATTTTGGACATTCTTGTCTATTGTTCTGCTCGGTAATAGTATATCACAAGGTGAGGCAGGCTAGATGGGAAAAATAGGATTTTTTGTACTCACCGTAAAATCCTTTTCTCTGACATCCATGGACTGACACGGTGTCTCTTTACACTTTACACGTGGGTTATGTCCCTGCTTGCAGGAGAAGACCTAGGCAGAATGTGAGATGTTATACATACATTCTAAAAGCCAGAGCTTAACAGCCCCACCCAGGGGGCGGTCCCTCCGGGCATAACCCACCCACTACAGTCAGCAGACTTCAGTTCGTAACCAAGCAGTACAAACTTAAAAAGGAAGGGTGGGTGCCGTGTCAGTCCATGGATGTCAGAGAAAAGGATTTTACGGTGAGTACAAAAAATCCTATTTTCTCTTATCATCCATGGACTGACACGGTGTCTCTTTACACTTTACACGTGGGATGTCCCAAAGCAGTGTCAAGAGGGATGGGAGCAGTATAAATGGAAAAACCAAAAACTTTCACTCCAAGAAGGCAGATCTCCTCAACGGAGGAGTCGCAACTTTAAACAGCGGCCTGCGGCCGAAGGAAGCATCCGAAGATGCAGCCACATCAACCTTATAAAAAACTTAAAAGGTATGAACAGACGACCAGGTCGCCGCCTTGCACACTTGTGCAACCGACGCTTGATGTCGGAAAACCCAGGAAGCACCAATTGCCGAGGAAAGGAAAAACGTACCGCTCAAAAGCTTGAGAATTCACCAAATAGCTGCTTCCGCCCGGTCACTCACACAGGTGCTGGCTCTGCACTGATGCATGGGAGAAAAAGAAACCCTGGACTGCCGCACTCTGTATAGACAGTTATTTATTCCAAAATTTCAGGTAAAAAATCCAAATTCAAAATAAATCCATAAATCCAAAACAACAAATGCAGATGGTGTGCATGCAGGGAAGGGTGGCTAACGCGTTTCACGTCACGAATTGACGCTTACTCATAGCTGTGCGGCAGTCCAGGGTTTCTTTTTCTCCCAAGCACCAATTGCCCTGGTGGAATGCGCCGTAACCGGAAAGGGAGGCGCCCGCCCTTTGAGAGCATAGGCTTGAATGACGGTTTGTCTGATTCCCCTAAAAATGATGGCAGACGAAACCGCTTGGCCCTGTTATGGACCAGGGGCAGTCACAAACAGTGTGTCGGACTTCCGAATAGAAGCAGTAGCAGACAGGTACACCCGTAAGGCTCGTACCACATCCAATATGTGCAGCGCAAACTCTCTGGGATGCGATGGGTGAGGACACAAGGACGGGAGGACAATGTCCTCATGTAGGTGAAAGGTAGACACCACCTTTGGCAAAAGGGAAGGTCGCGGATGCAACACCGCCTTATCCTTATGGATGACTAAATATGGCGACTTGCAGGACAAAGCCACCAACTCAAACACTTGTCAAACAGAAGTGATTGCCACTAAAAGGCCACCTTCTGAGACAAGACAAGAGAGGAATATCCCGGATATTCCCAAAAAGGAGGTTCCTGGAGGACCTAGAGCACCAAATTCAGATCCCACGGTGGGAGAGAAGGCTTGACAGGAGGGAGCACATGGCGAACCCCCAACACAAGGTGCTAACCAAGAAATGACCCGCTAGAGGTCGCTGAAAGAAGACGGCCAAGGCCGAAATCTGATCCTTGATGGTACTCAAAGCAAGCTTTTGGGTCACTCCACACTGTAGAGGACGCAGGATTCTGGGGACGGAATACGTCCGAGGACGCCAGTCCAGCGCTTTGCATATGGCGATATAAGCTTTCCAGGCACGGTGATAGATCTGCCTGGAGGAAGACTTCCGTGTCCTTAACATGGTCAAAATGACAGAGTCCGAGAGACCTCGGTCCCTCAATACCTGGCTTTTAACAGCTCTGCCGTTAAAGCCAGAGACTGTAAGCCGGATGAAACATAGGACCTTGAGACTGAAGGTCCTCCCTCATCGGCAACCGCCAGGGAACGTCCGCAACGAGACGTACCAGATCAGCGTACCAGTGACGCTGAGGCCAATCCGGAACAATTAGGATCACCGGAGTTTATATCAGGCGATAAGGACCCTATGGGGCCACCAACGCATCCGAGTCATCGCCCAAGGATCCCTGGATCTGGCCACAACCTCGACCCTTGCGACTGAGTCGAGAGGCCATCAGGTCCACATCCGACGTGCCCCCCCGTCGGCAAAGGAGTTGAAATATGCAAGGACCACTCTTCCTGGTCCGGCGTCTGGCGATTGGCGACTCAGATAGTCCGCCCCTACAGAGCCGGCACGTTTCTTCCGGCCCACTTCAGGATACGGATTACCTCGGAAGCCGCAGCTGAGCTCCGAGTCCCCCCGTGATGGTTTACATACGCCACCGCCGTGGCGTTGTCCGACTGGCTCCTGATGGAGCGACCCCGTACTCTCTCCGACCTGAGGAGAGACACAGTCTGATGGCCCGCATTTCCAGAACAGTGAATGGTAAACGGGCTCGTCCGGAGTCCAAGGCCTTGAGCCGACAGGACTCCCCAGACTCCACCCCAGCCCGTCAGGCTGGCGTCCGTCGTGAGTACCGTCCATTGGATGGGAGGGGAACGACTTTCCGGACCGAAGAGCCGAGGGTCCCAACCACCCTGTCAGGGACGCCCTGACCAGGTGAATCACCTGGATCCGAAGATCCAAGGACAACGGGGATTTGTCCCAGGTGGACAAGATCTCCTTCTGCAATGCCCTGGTGTGTGATTGGGCATACGGAACGGCCGCGAAGGAGGCCACCAGGAGTCCCGGGACTCTCATGCAAACAACGGATTGACAACCATGTTCGGGATGTCAGCACCCGCACCGCAGACTGAAGCGTCAGCAACTTCTCCAGAGGTAGGATACCTTTGCCTCCAAGGAGTCCAGAACCAGAACTAGAGACTCCAGACACTGAGTCGGGACCAGGACTGACTCCTGAATGTTCAGGAACCACCCAAAGTCCCTGAGGGTCTAATTGACGATAGTCACCTTTCCTCTAAGTCTGAGCCACTTTCTGCTCATAGCAGAAGACCGTCCAGATAGCCCACGACAGCAATACCTCGCTGTAACAGAAGGCTAGAACCGGAGCAAGCACCTTGGTGAACACCCTTGGTGCCGAGGCAAGGCCGAAAGGAAGAGCCACAATCGAGAGTGGACTTCGCTAATCGCAAGGCGCAGAAACTTCTGGTGACTTGCGCAGATCGGAACATGCAAGTAGGCGTCCTTGAAGTCCAAGGACGCCAGAAGAAAATCCCTTTTGGTGGAGTGTAGCGATCACCGTGCGAATGGATCCCATGCGGAATTTCTGCACCTTCTCGAGGCATTCAGGGCCTTGAGGTCCAGGATAGGTCGAACCACGTCCTATTTTTGGGACGACAAACAGATTCGAGCAGAATCCCTGAAAACTCTCCTGTGACGGAACCGGCACAATCACTCCGGACCTGATCAAATCCTGTACAGCCCCCAAGAGGGCTGCCCGACAGGTAGGAAGGAGAGAAAGATTCAAGGGAAAGAATCTGTGTGGGGGCCAGGATCGGAATACTATCCTATAACCTGAGGTGACCACCTCGCACACCCACCAGTCGGAGATTCGGGAGGTCCACCGATCCGTGAACCTGCGAAGTTGTCCCCCCACCCCAGAGTCGGGCGGAGGCAAGACTTCACGCGGAGGCGGGCTTGGGAGCCGCTTGTTTGGCTTACGCACCCAGGGGCACTTGTGCCCACCAGCCGCACTGCCGTCAGTCTGAGAGGGCCTACCTGTGGACTCTGACTGACGAAAAAACCCCTGTTTTGCTGGAAAGGAAGGCCCCTGTTTGCGGCGGGCCTCCTCACCCTTGCTAGTCTAAGGAAGAAGAGTGCGTTTACCTCCCGTGACATCCATGACGATGTCATCCAGAGCAGCACCGAAAGGTCTACCGCCTTTAAAATAGTAGATCCGTCAGGAGCTTCCTAAGGCTAGGTCAGCAGACCAGCATTTCAACCAGATAAGACGACGCAATACCACCGCCGAGACAGAGGCCCTGGATATTAAAGGGGCCGCGTTCAGCGTGGCGTCGCACACAGAAACCAGGCCCTGAACCAGTTGGTGGGCCAGAGCAACTGTGTCTGGAGGAAGAAGCAGAGCAATGGAAGAGAAATGGGATTACCCGCTGTAAACTATAGAACACTATATGACGTTTGTATGACATTCAAGGTTTTGCACTGCTTTAAATAATTAGCCAGAAGGTGCTTCTCTTTTATGTTCTCACCTGAGTTGGAGATCCTGTAGGATCCTCACTTGATTCTGTAGAACAGGATATTACAGACTCTCTCCTAGACACAGGAACGGGAAAACATTAAAGGTTGCTTTATTTATACTATTATTGTTCAATAAACTACAGTATATTAGTAATATTCTCAGCTAAGCCATCAGTTTGTACTATAAGGCATTAACTTAACACCCAATTGTTGCCTTTCCACTCCATCACAATTAGCTAAAGCTGCTTCTGCATCTTTTGTTCTCCGATTATTATCTTTTTTTTTTTTTGGAACAATCTTCCGAGTTGCGATAACATCACTTGCCTCAACCCTCTTTATAAATTCTACATTCCACAAAAAGCATGACTCAGGGTTCATACACATTTTTACCAATGAAATTCCATGACTTTTCCATGACTTTTCCATGACTTCACGTATAAATATTCATGACCTTATGTTTCATGAAATGTCTATGTATACATGTTAAATAAGAAAATCCATGTCACACCCAGCATATTTTTACTAATATAAATTAGGGCTGTTACTGATTAAAATTTATATGTTCGATTAATCGTTTTTTCTTTTAAATCGATTAAACGACTAATTTTGATTATAACGCACGCACAGATCCAACTACTTTAGCTGATCTCCTTGCATTGCAACTCTGCATTAGTCAGTGGTAAATGTGGTATACACTATATACAATCACCCGACACTAGTTAGTTTCCACAATCCATGACTTAACTTCACAGTTCACACAAATAAATTCAAACTGTAGTACTGACGTCAGTACAGTACAGACACCCCCAGTGCAGACCTCCCAGTACAGACACCCCCAGTAGTACAGCCACCCCCAGTGCAGACCTCTCAGTACAGACACCCCCAGTGCAGACCTCCCAGTGCAGACACCCCCAGTAGTACAGACACCCCCAGTGCAGACCTCCCAGTGCAGACCTCCCAGTGCAGACACCCCCAGTGCAGACACCCCCAGTGCAGACCTCCCAGTGCAGACCTCCCAGTGCAGACCTCCCAGTACAGACACCCCCAGTAGTACAGCCACCCCCAGTAGTACAGCCACCCCCAGTAGTACAGCCACCCCCAGTAGTACAGCCACCCCCAGTGCAGACACCCCCAGTGCAGACACCCCAGTACAGACACCCCCAGTGCAGACCTCCCAGTACAGACACCCCCAGTAGTACAGCCACCCCCAGTACAGACCTCCCAGTACAGACCTCCCAGTACAGACACCCCCAGTGCAGACACCCCCAGTACAGACCTCCCAGTGCAGACACCCCCAGTAGTACAGCCACCCCCAGTGCAGACCTCCCAGTGCAGACACCCCCAGTACAGACACCCCCAGTACAGACACCCCCAGTAGTACAGCCACCCCCAGTAGTACAGCCACCCCCAGTAGTACAGCCACCCCCAGTAGTACAGCCACCCCCAGTGCAGACCTTGCAGTGCAGACCTCCCAGTACAGACACCCCCAGTAGTACAGCCACTCCCAGTGCAGACATCCCCAGTGCAGACACCCCCAGTGCAGACACCCCCAGTGCAGACACCCCCAGTACAGCCACCCCCAGTACAGCCACCCCCAGTGCAGACACCCTCAGTACAGACACCCTCAGTACAGACCTCCCAGTACAGACACCCCCAGTAGTACAGCCACCCCCAGTGCAGACACCCCCAGTGCAGACCTCTCAGTACAGACCTCCAAGTACAGACACCCCCCAGTAATGCAGGCACCCCCCCACCCCTTACAGACCTCAGAACAGCAATACACGGCGCAGTGTGTGTCCCTCCAGTTCCTGCTGACGTCAGCGTGCCGCTAAGCCAATAGGCTGCCGCCGGGTGTACCAAGATGGCCGCGGCTCCGGAGATAGGCCGAAGCCGCGGCCTTTCCTAATGGCCGAGGCCCCGGAGCGCTCCGGGGATCGCGCCGTGTGCCGATCCGAACAGGATGACCTGTTCGGATCACGGATCGCTTACGATCCGTTGCACGACTAGTAGTGACTAAAATATTCCATGACTTTTCCAAAACTTAGTGGATTCAGTCATTTTCCAAAACTTTTCCAGGCCTGGAAAGTGCCATGTCAAAATCCCATGACTTTTCCAGGAATTTAATGACCGTACGAACCCTGATGACTGCATAGAGATCTGACAGTTGTCTCCCCAACCTCAAATGCTGCATTTCATTTTTTTAGTCCTAAGGGACAGAGCTACAGTATACGGACTTAAGCTGGCCATACACTGTTTAAATTTGCTCAGTAGCTGGCCTTGTTGACCGTCTCCTATCCGACATCTCTTGAATGATGAATCAAAGCAGCCAGGCAGAAAATCGTTGGCTGAACAAAGGCTGCATCCAATCAGATACAGGCACTGGTATTTTGAATAGCCGCAGTAGGAGATTCATGCATCAGCAGTGCACTATATATTGTGGATGGAGGAACTGGATAGATTTTATGGAACAGAACAGGGATAGTGGGAGACACTCATAATGATCACAGCAAGTGTGCAGAGCTAGGATCTCACCAAGAGAGTCCCCAAAACATAAAAAAAAACTATTAAGTGGTTTATCTCGCCAACATCTACCAAACACTGAATATGTTTTGGGTGCACTGACCATTTAAAAAAATCTTTTGGTAAATATTAATACTGAGTTGTGGATTTACATACCGGGATCTAGTCGTGGGGACTTTACCGTCTCCTTTTGACTTGCTGGACTGTATGACTATCCGGACACTCTGGTTCTTAGTGAGAGAGTTCCTCCTTATACCCTCACTGCGGGGCTGTCTCTCACTTCGTTCAGTTCCCTCTGGGGTAGGTGAATTAATAGTGTGTCGGTTGCTCCCAGTCTGGTTTCTGTAAATAATAAGATTATGGTCATAGCACCATATAGAGTTACCTGTATAGATGTAAATTCAGTTGTGATAACCTGTGCTGTCCGAAAAGACTTGTAAGATGTTGGCAACCACTTCAGGAAGTAGTAGAGAGTAACTGTCTGCCCTCACTGTCTACCATTTGCTGCTCTGCTAAGTGCAATGGTTGGTCCACCTCTTGCCATCAATATATAATGAGGTGGCGGAATGTTCCAATGCTCTTAGCAGGCACTAATGCCAAAAGGTTCCCAGTGGAGCCACAAACACTTCACATTTAATGTTACACCACCAACCTACTTTAGGGAAGTGGGGCTGAGTGGGGTTTCCTGATTTTGTTGACTGCCTTTCCTTATTAACAGATGTTACAATACAACTTTTAGGTTGCCCACAAACTAGCAAGCAATGCTTATGTGTCAATTCTGTGCTATCAATTTTTAGGCTGTTTCTGTTAGAGGACTGGCAGATATCTTCCTGAGAATGGCAAATAAGGAGCTATCTGCCAGAAATGGTCTCCTTATGTGTACCCATGAACATTAGATAACTTTTTCCTCATCCATTCTCCAAAAGCCCTAAGCAAATATTCTCAGGAGACAAAGTGATCAGATTTAAAAATGTATCTGATCTCTATGGTCCCCCCTGTCATGTTTAGGGCATAAGCTCAGCCAAAAGATATTGTACATGCAAGCCTTCTGACCTTTAGTTGATGTTTAAACTGACACTCTGCAGAAGCTTCTCTTCTAGATTGTTATCGATTTTCAAAAGTGTCTGCTAGGCTACAGAGATCAGCTATTGTGATCAATATTTTCTAATCTGCACATGCTTTGTAGGGATTTACACTCTTATTGGATGCCGGTGGATTATCTCCTTATTAGAGGTTACCAAGGGAAGACATTGATGTAAACTACACTAACAGAAGAACCAGACACAGATTTACACTCAGTTACACTTGGGCAATTTTGACAATTTGCAGTGTGATTAAAATGATGTAGTACGGCTTTGGTTGTATTTTGGATGTGATTTACATATTCCATGAAGCCTAATTGCGCTGTAAATCGCGACAAAGTAGCACAGGAACCTTTTCCAATATCACACTGCACAGAGTCACATGGATGTACATGGGCACCATTGAAAATAATGAGATTTCTCTTGTCGTGCAATACTGTGTAGCTCAAGTTGCATTCGAAATCGCACTAGCGTGAACCAGGCCTTATACAATAAAGCAATGGAAGAGGCCGTGATGATTTTGCAACCAATTGGATTTGAGTTTACTGAAATAGTTCACTAAAAGCTTAGCCCTGAGTGTTTGCTGCAGGTTAATGCATTTTTCACCCTTATGATAGCTATACAATTGGGCAGCTTTAAATTAGAATTTTGTGGCAATAAAATTACCAAGACTGTTGAAGTGCAATACAATTAAAAGTCTATAAGAGAGCAAACCCATTTTATACACACTCTGACATTTGTAAGTGATTGGATCAATCTGAATATAGCGTGCGGTAACTGGGCCATAGAAGTAGCTGACATCACACGCATAATATTTTCAACATGAATATATCTGCAAGTGCTCAGTTGGGGAGATTTACAATGATCCTATGTGGGGAATGCCTGTTGGAAAACACCTTGGTAACTCTTAGAAAATCCCCCCATGACTTTTCTGCTGCACTAGAATGCTGGATGAATGTTGCATATGTACGGTGAAGGGACTGTGCCTTTTGTTTTGTAGAAAAAGGGATGGTCTTAGCACACACATCAACTATGACATACAGTAGGTGTCATGGTATATAGCCTTCAAATAGACAGAGACTGCACAAAAAAATGGATCCATACTTGTTCAGATTGCTGTACTCATCCTTGGCAGTGCGCTTAGTGACAGGGCGGCTGTCATAGCGACCTTCACTGGTGATGGCACAGACGATGCAAGTGTATTCGGTGTTGGGGGTAAGGCGACGTGCTGCATAGGAGCGTTCTGTACCAAGGTACACTGACTTCCCATTCATGCTGAGTTCATAGTTGAAAAATCTCCCAATAGGATCTTTGGGGACCTCCCATGTGATAAACAGTTCACTCCGACCTATAACATACAATGTCAGTCTATCTGGAGCATGATTTCCTCTGTCCAACGTCCTTGTTACCAATGAAACTTTCAGGCTGTTGTTTCTGGCATTGCAGGAGCAAACACTGAATGTGTAACTAGTGGACGGAGACAGACCTGCCACAATACAGGTGTGGTGAGTTGTGGTTTCCACCAGGATGTCGTCTCGATATACTGCATAATATTTAACGTATGTGCTGGAGTCCAGTGGTGGGTTCCAGCTTAGCTTCACCTTGGTGGTTGTATGACCCACAGCTTGAAATCCTGTTGGGCATCCAGGTGTTGGCTCCACCACTGTCACAGTGGTGATTGGACTGTCTGGGCTACGATCTCCTTCTGTTTCCATGACTAGTTTAAGATGGTGCTGTCCAGGTTTGCAGTGTGGGATAACATAAGAGAAGGAAGGTCCCCGGTAGAGAAGTTTATCGCCATCAAAGAGACTGTAGAGAGAGCAAATAGCCGTTACTATATTACTAGATTTAAATTTTAATTAAATCAAAATTTAAATTACTTGGGACTTGTTTAGAATGGAAGGAAAAAACAAAACAAAAAAACAAAGGAAAAAAAGTAAGAGGAGAACAGATAATCCAATCCAGCGGTTCTCCATTCCATCATGCCGCACATTTTTCCCATCCGTATGTTATGTAAGTGACTGGGATTGGATACCCCTTTCCCTTTTTTGTTTTTTAAAAAATTCCCCATGGTTATTCATGCCATATACCTGACCTACCCATATGTTCTTTTTAGACATACCAAGGCATCCGCTCCTGATGAGTGGTTTGAACCAAAAAACGCGTTGAGCTATATAGGATGCAAACACATGACCACCACCCATCACCCCAGTATGATACGCTAATGTTTAAAGTATCATACACCAACTATGTCAAACAAGATGCAAGCATACTCATTGTAATTGTATCTATCATAGCAAGGATGGGTTATTGGGATGGAATGTTGTTTTTTATGCTGATGCATGTATGCACATGTCTATTACCTATGCCATGTATATATATATATATATATATGAAATTGCTTCTAACACTTTTGCACTTCTGTAATGTGTTAAACGTTTTTATTTGAATAAATAAAATTTTGTACTTGATTATTGATCATCTGCCTCATTTAATGTCACAAACCCTTCTGCTAGTATGCCCAAATGGGGATGGAGGCCTGCGTTTGCACAGGCTTAATTTAAAGCCCCGCAAACCCCCTTTTTTTTAAGGTCAAAAAGAAAAGGAAAGAAACAAGAACAGAAAAAAAAAAAAAATTTGAAGGAAAGGTAAAAAAAGGAAACAGAAAATAAAGGGAAAGGATAGGAAAACAGAATGGAAACAGGAAGGAAAGAAATGTAAAAGATAGATGACAAGTAATGTAAAGAAAAAAAGAGAAGGAAAAGGAAGGGAAGTAAGAGGGAATAAAAAAAAAAGCAGGAACGAACAAGGAGGAAGAGGGAATTAAAAGGTAAAAGGGAAAAATAAGAAAGAAAAAGAAGGGAAGTAAGAGGGAATAAAAGAAAAAGTGTAGGAAAGAAAAAGGAGGAAGAGGGAATGAAAGGGAAATCGAAAAAAAAGAGAAGGAAAAAAGAAGGGAAGTAAGAGGTGATAAAAGAAAAAGAGCAAGAGAGAAAAAGGAGGAAGAGGGAATGAAAGGGAACAGGAAGAAAATAGAAAGGTAAAGTGAGGTAAGTGCACATTGCTTCATAGTGGTCCATACTGCCTTAAAGTGATTGTAAAGGCAGAAGTTTCTATGCATTAAGATAAAAAGCCGTCTGTGTGCAGCAGCCCCCCTCAGACGCTCCAATACTTACCTGAGGTCCCTCTAGATCCAGCAATGTTGCAGGAGTGTCTCGGCCATCCGGGACTCCTCTTATCATTTGCTGAGACAGCAGCCCGTGCCATTGGCTCCCGCTGCTGTCAATCAAAGTCAGTCAGCCAATGAGGAGAGTATGAACACAGGGATCTGTGGCTTGCCTCAGGTGCCCCCATAGCAAGCTGCTTGCTGTGGGGGCACTCAACAGGAGGGAGGGGCCAGGAGCACCGAAGAGGGACCAGACAAGAGGAGGATCTGGGCTGCTCTGTGCAAAACCACTACACAGAGCAGGTGAGTATAACATGATTGTTATTTTTATAGAAAAAAAAAAAAAAGACTTTACAATCACTTTAACTATTTTGATGGAATCATATAGCAGAGGGGTACCGGATGTCTACTTTACCTGGGAGGGGTAATATGTCCCAAACTTTATTCTGTTATTATTTCAGAAGTTATGAAATACCCTGTAGTTTTTGATTCTTTGCCATTACCCAGTTAGTCAGGAATGCATATTGGCCATTCCACCAGCTGAGCTATTTATGACCCATAAACAACTGATATGTCTAAGATGAGGATGGGTGCCTATTAAAATTCTAGTTACTCAAGCCTGCAAGTTTGACAGTTTTATGAGGGCACTGATGTTTATTGAAGTTAGATTCTGCTATCTTGTCCATCTATAGTACAGCATTACTAGGAATCACAGTGATGATGAAGCAAATTCGGAACAATTACTCACCTATAAATGAGGGGGAGGCCACTGCGGGGAATATAGTCCTGCCAACCCACCATTACTGAGCCAGACTCCAGGATCTTTGCTGTAGGTGGGGCAGGCCGGGGGAGGCGCTGGAGGTTCTGTAATGTCATCTCCACTTCTTCCAACAACTCTGTTCCAGCCGTATGTGATGCTGCAACATTCTGATGCACAAATATGAATGCTAAACAGATGTACAATGCATTTGACAATAGGGAAAGACAAAGCAACTAGACAAAAAAATAGCTCCAAAAAACAACATAAATCACTTTATTTTAAAGGTGTCCATTACCAGCTAATTTACCCATAAAGCAAATATTTAGGCAGCTGCGGTGCATCCATAGTGGGCGCAGGAGCGCCGCCCCCTCTCTCCCCTGCCCGTCACTCACAACAACAATACATAGGTTCATGCATTGCATTTGGGGACAAACTGGCTGCATTTGGGGGGAAAACTGGCTGCATTTGGGGGGAAAACTGACTATTTGGGGACAAACTGGCTGCATTTGGGGACAAACTGGCTGCATTTGGGGGGAAACTGGCTGCATTTGAGGGGGCAAACTTGTGGCGTTTGGGCACAGTGGCTGTTTTTAATAGGCACAGTGGCGGCAATTGATGATTTATTTTTTTTCGGTTTGTTTGCGCCCCCCCAAAAATTTTGAGCACCAGCAGCCACTGTGTTTAGGTCTAACCCAGTTACTATACTGTATATTGGGGATCCGTGCCTTTGACAGTCTTCTTCTACTGAGCATAGGTAATTTTCCCTAGTTATCTCTAACTCACTCCTATGATAGATTGAGAGCTCAGCTGTCATCAACAGCCGCCAGAAGCAGCACTAGATGTATTCTATTCCCTGACTGCTGACTGGCTTGTTAATAGCTAACTATGCTGTGTCTTCAGTCCTCTTCGGCTGACTTGCTTGTGTTTGAATATGAACTCATGGCGAGCCCCCCAATCAAAGTTTTTGACCGGAAAGGGGCTCATATGACAGCCGTGGGTCAAAACACCCACTCATTAGAATTTTGTTCAGGAACTTGATGTGAGCTTATATAGCTTATGTCATCATTAACAAATCACATTGTCAAAAACACTAAAAAGAAAACACATTTTTCATGCCGTGAATTAAATGTCTGATTCTTGCTCATGTGATCCAGAGCCTAGGCAGCAGTTTTGTGGGTATTTCACAATTTTTTTTTGTTTCGCCTTTACTCCTCCATAAAACACTTTTTGATATCTGTCAGACAGCCAATTACTTCAACTTATCTTCGATGTCCAGTTCGCATTCGCTGCCTTTTCAAGCAACCATAGCGATCATCTCCATGGTGACAGGTCCTCCATTACTCACAATGTAGTCCTACTCAGAATACCCTGTGACAGCAGAATTGCCAGTAAAATATTTATGGGCCACCTTTCCATGGTGACCGTAGACACTAGGGGGGGTAAGGGGTGGGCAGTGGGCCATTTAATCATTCTTTTCTATAGTGACTCTACTAGACAAAGGAATATACAAAGTATATTGGTCTGGGATGATGTATTTGCAGTAATTATTGGTTGACTACCCAAGACATAAATGAAGAATATTTCTAGTTCAACCAACTGCAACCCTTCATGTTCTGATTAATGGCAGTAATAGCTGCTTCTACTTGAAGAAAGTTTTGCCATCTATATAAGAGCAAATATTTGGTGACTCTTTTAATGATATTTCCATGAGATGTGTGGATGACAGGGTGTTTTTTCCCCAAAAACTGTATATTATACAAAATAAAAAATTTCAGTTATGCCACAGTATCCACCCAGTTAATTGCAATTTAAAGTGAATGTCCAACCAAAACTTTTTTTTTTAGCTTTGGATAGAGTAGGGAAGGATGATAACCCCTGTCAAATTTTAATGTTAGGTTTCTGATTAGATCTCCCCTCACTTACTGTCAATGTGCAATGTATTCACTAGACAGGAATTTAGGGACAATTTCTTACAGAAAAACAGAGAGAAATATATACACAATGGGGTTGATTTATTAAAACTGGAGAGTGGAAAATTAGGTGCAGCTCTGCATAGAAACCAATCAGCTTTCAGTTTTTTTTTTTTTTTTATGTCAAAGCTTAATTGAACAAGCTGACGTTAGAAGCTTATTGGCTAGTATGCACAGCTGCCACAGTGGTTGGCTCATCTCTCTGTCACTCTGCTTTTCCCTTTGATCTGCATGCTTCTCGTCAGCTCCTTCTACTGCTTCTTCCTCTATCACTTTAGCCCTGCTGTACAGGGACTGTAGGTAGCTGATACCAGGTGAAATTCAGGTACCCACACTGCTTACATTTTAAAAAATACATTTATTGATGTATCAATGATTAATTTTTGTCTTTCATATCTGCCTAGAGTTCAACTAAGGGTAACTCCACCTTCATGGAAAAAGAAATAGAGCAAATAAAACAAAAAAATAAAATAGCACATGCAATTGGTACACAAGCTACATTGTAACTTAATGTGATGAATCCATTTATGCCTAAGGATGAAATTTTATTTGTGCATACAATTCAAATGTTACATAGAGAAATAGGATATAAATAACTCCCAAATCACTACTGTTCCAATATTAGAACAAGGGGCATTGATGGGTTAAAATTTACCTTTCCTTTTCAATCTGCAGCTGCTGTAATTTTATGTAAAATTCAAAGCAATATGGCAGTCTTGAGGCATTCTGTACTGGTATACATAACTTCCCCAGAAATGTTATTGCATGCTTGTGTGATTGGTTCACCGATTTTCTCAGAACTCTACACTAAGATACAAGTGAAATGTCATGTACCCTCTGCCAAAGGAAAATACATTTTTTGTGAGATACTTCCTAAAGGAGAAGAACAGCCAAAGCTTGTTCGGCACTCCTGTGACCCTCTTTCAGCAGACAGTGGACTGAAGCCCGCTGTCGGCTGATGTCACAGACCAGGACCAGGCTCAGGAAAGATCGCTCGGTTGGGATCCACCCGCATGCCTGGACTAGCACCCGGCTCAGGCTCTCAGCAAACTGCTCAGAGCCTGAGCGGGCCGCTCCCACCCCCTCCACAGCGCAACTCTCCAGTAAACGTGTCAGGAAAGGCTGGCTAGAGGAAGGAATGTTCCCAGCAGACTAACTCCTGCTCCCCGAACTTGTGTTTAAGAAGGTGCGTGCTAACGTAGGTTAGCGCATGCGCATCAGCGTGCACGGCGCATTGGCGCATCAGCGTGCACGGCGCATCGGCGCATCAGCGTGCACGGCGCACCTTGTGATCATTGAATTGCCTATTTAAACTGGATCAGTGCACAGACCCGGTGCTGCCTTGTCTACAGCATTCCCGTGAGAGTCCTGTTCCCTGTTATCCTGCATCTGATTCCGGTTACCTACCTGGCCTGCTCTGACTACTCCTGCTCTCCGCCTGCATCGATCCCGGCCTGAACCTTGACTATTCTCCAGCCTCTGAACCTGCACCTTATCTGACTGTTCTGTGTATGACCCGGCTTGCCTGACCCTGCTCTTGCCTCTGCCTTCCAGTCTGTGGAGTTCTGGTACCGCTGACCTGCATCTCCTGCATTCTGTCATCCACTGTCATCTGGCACACCATTCAACTGGAAGCCCAGCAGATAGCATGACTACTGGCCCTCGTGCGACTGCACTATTGCGCCACCTGTTTGCTCTATCAGGGGCCCCGAGTCAGAGGAGTAAGAGAAGCCTCCCTCTGCTAACCAGGCTCATCCCACCAGGTATGTAACAAAACGGTTCTGCTCATGGAGCTCTAAGAACTGAGCGATTAGCCGTGTTTGATCGCTCGTTTCTCAGTGTTAGAGACAGCGGGAGACAGAACGATGCTGCATCCACCTAGGTAAGTATGATTAAAAAATAAAAATCTCATACTCTTCTTTAAGGGTTAATTACTTCTAAAGAGAAGACTGCAAGTGCATCAGCTTATTAGAATGAATGCATACACTGCCATTCAGGAACCAGACTTCCAAGGACCTAGTAGAGCATACAGCTTTTTGTTAAGATCAGAAACAGATGGGAATCTGCTTCAAAGTTTGTTAAAATCCTTGCAGTGCAATGAATATAGATCACCCACAAGGGACTGTTTTTTTTATCAACAAAAGTGGAGTTACTCTTTAAGTATCACTCACTCTCAGCACAGGGTTCTGTTAAAACTCTTGCATTGGAGCACTGAAGTCCTAGGTTTAAAGCAAAAAAAAAAGTCTCCATACTTACCTGTCAAACAATCCGGCGGCAGCTCCAGCATCTTCTTCTTAGGGACGGTCTTTGGGCCTCTTTATTGGCCAACAGGGGTTAACGTCAATCCAGCGCATGCACAGTCATCCCGGCACTCGGAGACTGACCCGACACTGTAATCTGCATGCGCAGCTCAGTTTACAGTGCCGGAGGGGACGGCGGGCAAGCAGGGGCATTTTATGTGCATGTCTCTTCTGCAATAAAAACCTGCCCGCTCACAGTTTTTTACAATGGGACTTTAGTTCTACTTTAAATACCTTGCAAGTTTCAAATATACTGCGAAATGACAGTTTTGGCCAGAGAAGTAATTACTTCTCATGTTTCTGGTAATGAGATTTCCTTTAGTTTGTATCTCTGCTCTTCCCACAAGGCTATACATAGGAGTCACAGAACACATCCAACTGTTGCACATGGAGAAAGTTCAGAATATCTTAGTATCTGTAAAGTGTAGCAATATCTTACCTTAAGAACAGCCTCCAAAGACGGATGCTGGCGGAGTCGTACTACACCAGGAGGATACTTGGATAGCATCTTTATGGTTCTACAAAAAATAAAAAGTTAAAGGATCAAACTTTCACAAACCTGAAAACCTCGCTATAATTTTCTGGGATCTGACAAGGGTTTTTAAGTAAAATGTATGTTGCTGCTTGTTATCCATACTGACACTTTTAATTGGTGCAATCTTGTGTTTGATTAGTAATTACCCACATTAGGTTTAAGGCCTATACATACATCTTTGCTCTGTGACCCCCTAAGCACATATTTATTTAAAGCCAAATTACAGCTAAAAAAGTTTTTTTTTTTTTTTAAACGCTGGATAGAGTAAAAGGTTAGAACCTCTGGGAGATAGAAATGTATCCCATAGAGAGGCAATAGACTTAACAAACCCAGTTTTGATGCCTCACACAAAATTATTTCCAATGCAAATACCCTGCTGTTCAAACAGCCAGGTGCCTAATGCCGCGTACACACGGCCGTTTTTAATGTCATTGAAAAAAACAACGTTTTCTCGACGTGATTTTTCTTTTTTCCTCTCAAGCCTGCCTTGCCTACACACTATCGTAAAAAAAAATGCTTGAGCAAAGCGCGGTGACATACAACACGTACGACGGCACTATAAAGGGGAAGTTCTATTCGGATGGCTCCACCCTTTGGGCTGCTTTTGCTGATCCTCGTATTAGTAAAGTTTGCTTTTCAGCCTCATGCTCTTCAGTCTGTTACAGCGCGACGAATGTGCTATCTCCATTACGAACATTAGTTTTACCAGAAGGAGCGCTCCCGTCTCATACTTGATTCTGAGCATGCACATTTTTTTTCCCCTCGTAAAAGCATACACACTACCGTTTTTCACGACGTTAAAAAGAACGACGTGAAAAACGACGTGGAAAAATAGAGCAGGTTCTAATTTTTCTTAGGCCATTTTTCACGTCGTTAAAAATGCTCTGGAGCTTACACACAATCGTTTTTAATGACCAAGTTAAAAAATTTCATTTTTCACGTCATGAAAAACGGTCGTGTGTACGCGGCATAAAGTATAGTCGGTGTTGAAAACAGTGCTGACATTTATATTCATTGAAATACTCCTGGTAGGCAGTATTTTTACCCTGTTCCTGGAAGTACTAAACACAAACACAGAATCGCAGAACCAAAACTG
Source organism: Rana muscosa (assembly GCA_029206835.1). Taxonomy (NCBI): domain Eukaryota; kingdom Metazoa; phylum Chordata; class Amphibia; order Anura; family Ranidae; genus Rana; species Rana muscosa. The sequence continues at coordinate 233,802,970 of CM055125.1, read as the reverse complement.
GAATTCTACCACTTACATAGCTGCAAACCAGCAGGACTCCTGTTCTGCAGACTGCAAGAGGTGACAGAGCGTATCCAAAGCGCGGGGGAAGCATTCACTCTTCAAGACGTGCTGGTGGCCAGCCTGGCTGGTAGATAGGCAAGTGAGAGCAAAACAGGCATTCCTACTCCCTCCGGCATCTCCTTCAGACATCATGGCATCCAGTGCAGAGACCTAGACTTATCAAGGGATGAACACATGCTTATCAATCATCCTAAGGCTCCTGCCAGCATAAAGACGCTTTTGTTGTACTCACTGTAAAATCATTTTATTGGACGGACACAGGAAGACCTTTGGGTAATACTGCTGCCTACAAAAAAAAAATTGAGTGCAGGATAACCTCTTCTACTGTAAGCATGCCCCTGTTTTTCAGTAAAGCAGTATTAAGAGCATGATCATAAACCCTGAGGAGTGGGACATGCATCCTTTAATGAACTCCAATGAAAGGATTTTGGGCACAGAAATTCCATTTTCTTTCTAGGCAAGATTTTCTCAACCCTTTCAACACAGAGGAGCCCTTGAAATAATTTTCTGGTATCAGGAAACCCCTGCTAAAAATTACTATATCTACAACTCATGACACAATAGTGTGATGGTCAGTGGGAAGAATGCTCCTTACACTTGTGGTCATTGGGAAGAATTACTCCCTTACGGAAAGCCAAAAAGATTATTGGTGTCCGTGGGAACTTATCTGAGAGGCAGAAGTTGCTCATTGCTTAATGAATCCCCCTAGCAACCTCTGGAGGAACCATAGGGCTCCATGGAACCCTGGTTGAGAAACCCTATTCTAGGCCATTGAGGGACAGAGTATTTAACCTTTGGGACATCCAAAAGCAGTCCAATGAAGGGTGGTCAACACGGCAACAAACACTAACAGGCCCAAAATAACAACAGAGACCTGGATACTGCCTGCAGCTCAGCCACCTGAAGGATGCTAACATCCACTTGACAGAACTTAGAGAATGTGTGAATAGAAGACCAGGTGGTAGCTTTGCAAATCTGGGAAACAGTTGCTTGATGCCAAGAAGCCCAAAAAGTACTCACAGTTCTAGTAGTGTATGTCTTAACAGGTAAGGGTGCAACCTGATCCTTAAGACCATAAACTTGAATGATAGGTAGCACCTAAGCCATCTAAACATAGCATAAAGAAAAGTCAGAGCACCCTTCTGTGGTGAATCAGTCTTTCTCAAAGCAGAAGTATCTGAGAGAGAGATTTCCACAGCCCAAACCACTTCCAGGCATTAGAGCAGGGGTCTTAAACCGGCGGCCCTCCAGCTATTGCGAAACTGCAAGTCCCATCATGCCTCTGCCTGTGGGAGTCATGCCTTACAATGTCTCATGGGACTTGTAGTTTCACAACAGCTGGAGGGCCGCCAGTTTGAGACCCCTGCATTAGAGGGATATTTCCTTTGGGAGAACTGGTACCAGACAGAGGTACAGAAGAACAATGTCTTGGCTGAGGTGAAATGCCGTAACTACCTTGCATAAAGGTAGTCCTGGGTCTAAACACCACCTTGTCCCTATGAAAAAGCAAGATAATGCTGACAGTTCAGACACTCGCCTTGCAGAGGTGATGACAACAAGCAGCAAGTAATACCACGTTGTGGGTAAGAGCACAGATAGGAATGTCTCTAATGAGCTCAGATGCCACAAAGTGACAGGGGAAATATTTAAGAAACCCCCTGTACAAAGGTCTTCATCAAGGAGTGGGAGGCCAATAGGCTCTGAAACAAGATTGAAAAGGCAGAAACCTGGCCCTAGGTAGTTCTGAGAGACGAAATTCTGGTCTATACCCAGCTGCAAGGAGGAGGTGTTTCATCCCACAGATAAACTCCTAGAGTGGAAGCCTTGAGACTCAAACCAAGTGAAGTATACCTTTCATGTGAGAAGATGATGCGTTTAGCACAAAGGAGTCACAGATTCTCTGTTGAAGCCTACCTGGCTGACGGATCACATCCACAAAGGACAGTCTGGAGCAATGAGGATCGATCACTGAAATTACATCCCAGTCTTGCCAAGCAAATGAGAAAGAAGTCTCAGGAGAGAAAAGGTATCAATCAAGGTGTTCTGATCCCATGGAGTCACAGAACATCCACTGCTTTCACTAGAGGATCCCTGTACCTGGAAACAAACCTTCCCAGCCTGTTGTTGAACTTGGAGGACAGGAGGTCTGCATCTGGCATCCTCCACTTGAAGCACAGGTCCTGGAACACCTCCAGTTGTAGGGACCATTTCACCAGGTCTAAGTGCAGCACACTGAGGAAGTCTTCCTGCCACTGTCTATGTCTGGGAAGTACATGGCGGACAAGCTGAAAAATTAAGTTCTGCCCAGGACAAGATCCAATCTACCATTCTTGTGACGACAAGACTCTTGTTTCCTTCCTGATGATTGATGTATGCCACTTCAGTGATGTTGTCTGCCTGAATCCGGATCCGATGATCCTCTAGTAGAATGGTCCAAAGCAGCAGAGACAGCAACATTGCCCAAAGCTCCAGGATGTTGATCATGAGAAAAGACCCCCCAATTACCAAATCCCCTGCACTAAAAGTGTGCCCAAGACTCTTCCTCAGCCTGACAGGCACTCACCCACTGTGGGGATCCTTCAAAAGACAGGAAGGAAGGACTTGACCCTGATTCTAGAGGCAGATTCCTGAGTCACCAAGCCAGAGAAAATTTTGTCTTCGGTGCCAAAAAAATTGATCTGTCGTGGGACCTGATTGACTTGTCTGACAATGAAAGAATGTTGTGTTGTAGAAGTCTGGAGTGAAACTGGGTGAAACTTCCTTGAGATAAACTTCCTTCATTCCAAAGTCTCTTATTGAAAAATAGAGAGTTGGGCAACTCCTGGACTAAAAAAGTTGAATCTGAAATTTTTCCTGTGAGGGGAACACTCTGGCGTGAGCTGTATCTAGGTCTAGGCCCTGATACTCCAAACAATGTTTCAGTTCCAGAAATGATTTCTGAAGGTTCAGGATCCATCCAAAGCAGTGCAATGTCTGGACAGTCAAAGTCACATTGTCTGATTAACCCTGTGCTGACTGTTCCCCCCAACAGAAAGTTGTCCAAGTCTCCCACAATGCGAATGGCACAAGAGAACAGCAGGGCTAATACTGGGGCAAACACCTAGAGGGCTAGACAAGAGTCAAAAGAGTAGAGTCACAAACTGGTAGTTAAGGAGCACCACAGTAAAACATAGCAATCACTGATGTGCAGGAAAGTTTAGGACATGTAGGTATGTTTCCTTAATGCCTGCAAAAGCCAGATAACAGATTAGGTGACCTTCATGTTGAATTTCTGGGTTTAAATGAAGACATTCAGGGATTTGAGATCCAAGATGGGATGGGAGCCCTCTTTAGGTATGGGAACACTGAACAGGTTGGGGTAAAACCCTTGAAACCATTCTGCCTCAGGAACTAGGGCAATGACATCTTGATTCAGGAGACAAAGGTGGCTTTATAGCCTTATGCCCCATACACACGATCGTTTTTCATGCCGTTAAAAATGCCATTTTAAAAAATGGCCATTAAAAATGATCGTGTGTAGGCTCCAGAGCATTTTTAACGACGTGAAAAACGGCCATTAAAAATTCCGGACATGCTCTCTTTTTTCACGTCGTTTTTCATGTCGTTTTTTTTAACGACGTGAAAAACGATAGTGTGTATGCTTTCACGACGTGAAAAAAAAACGCGCATGCTCAGAATCAAGTATGAGACGGGAGCGCTCGTTCTGGTAAAACTAGCGTTCGTAATGGAGATAGCACATTCATTACACAGTAACGGACTAAAAAGCGCGAATCGTCGCTCAACAAACTTTACTAACATGAAGGGTGGCGCCATTCGAACGGAACTTCCCCTTTATAGTGCCGTCGTACGTGTTGAACGTCACTGCGCTTTGCTTGATCGTTTTTTTTAATGATAGTGTGTACGCAAGGCAGGCTTGAGAGGAAACATGAAAAAAAACGAGGAGAAAAACGTCGGTTTAAAAAATGACATTAAAAACGATCGTGTGTACGGGGCATTAGGCTTCATGCCCACAGACGTTTTTACAGTTGCGTTTTTTACAGCTTAAAAACGCCTGTCCATGTTATTGTAAAATTTTATTTATTTTTTTAGAAAAAAACCAAAAAAACGTCGGAGCTAAAAACACGATCGCGGCGTTTTCACGCGTCTTTGCGCTTTTTTGACGCTTCGCGTTTTTTTATGCCTAACGCCGACGCTGAGGAACGCACTGGTCCTGTTTTTTTTTACAGCTTAAAAACGTCTATGCTATTTGCAGCTCAAAAACGTCTAGGTGGGCATGAAGCTATAGACTAACATGGACAGGCGTTTTTAAGCTGTAAAAAACGCTCAAAAACGCGGCTGTAAAAACGTCTGTGGGCATGAGGCCTTAGAAGTTTTAAAGACCCAAAATTGGAAACAGCATTGGTAGAAGCAACAGGCTGATCCTCTAGTTTCAGAGTTGTACACGCTGCATCAATAAGACCTAAAAAGGTCTCCTTTGATTTGCGAGTATTCGACGGCGACTCCTCAGAGGTAAGCTCATCAGTAAAGGACTGGAGTGACTCAGGGTCAAACAAAGTCTCTGCAGCCAATGGCTTGGAAGCTACTAAGGACATGGGCAAGTCAGTTGCAGTCAACATGACAAGTTAGTTGTCATGTTGCAACTGTATGACAGTAAGGCAGTGTATAGGCTCCTAGTATGAGACAAGGCCTTGGGATCTCCAAAGACAGGGCAAGTTCTGAGGCAATGCCAGTGGCTTTGTACCAGGAAAGTGCTCTACAGCTAACTCTTTACCAGAACTGATTCTGGAAAGCATTCCATGCGGAACCGTGAAATGTCGGTCTCATGGTGTCCAGATGGAGTACTCTAAAAGCCAGGCTGAGGACGATTGCACGGTATAACTGCAAAGGTAGAGACAGTGTCTAGCACTGATCCAAAGAAGAATCTTGATTTAAAAAAAAAAGTAGAATAAAAAAGTACTAGCAAAAAATAGGTTAGTCTTTTTACACAGCAGAGCTGAAGAAAATACATCCATCCTCCTAGGACACTAGCAACAAATTTGGCATGCTGGTAGTAGGAGGGGTTACCCTGTGCTGGTACACAGATTTTTTTGCCAGTGTCTAATCTTCCTGTAGGTGGCAGTATAACCTGAAGGTTAAAGACATTGGGTGTTCCTCAATAGATGAGAAAGAAATACAGAATGCAGGTATGGATTCTTCTTTTTAAAAAGTTACTCATATCATATTATTGAGTCCTTTTTTTTATTTGTATTTTAAGTAAAACATTATTACTTGCAGTGCAATCCCATATTTCGATTACCATATGTAATATACAGATACATTAGTAAAAGGTGCTCCCACTAGTGGCTAGGGTATCTGACAGTGAAATCAGCATCCAAGTTGAATACCAGCTGTGAAAAACTCAATCACAAGACAAGCCACCGATTAATGCTTAGCTGCCTGGCTGCCATGCCAATTCAGGGCCTTCCAAATAAGGCAGCAGTCAGTGAAGTCTGTTTGGTCATTGGTTCAGAAGGTACTGAAGAAGGAGGATAAACATGACAGTCACTAAACTAGACCAGCATTTTCAGAAGGAGGTTAGCATTGACAGGCTATGTAGTCTCTTTCCACAACTTTACTATGGAGATCTCTCCGCAAAGTTTGAGGTTCCTTCTAATTGACAAATAGGAAGCCTAGCTTCAGTCAGTCTGCTCACCATCCTGTCAGCTTCTGGCAGGCTCAGCACGCGCCTTCTCCCAGTGTCAGAGTCACAGAGACGTCCCAGAGTAAATGCTGCATTCAGTCCACAGCCTGTGAAAGAATGGAAACATCACATATATTGGAGATAAAAGATGAAAGGTTACCCTCCATTAGAGGAGTGGTTCTCAACCTGGGGTCACCAAATCCTGGGCTGTTCCTGGAGCCTGCAGCTGCCCACTCGGCCTCTTCACAGCCGCCCATCCAGTTCACAGCATGGCTGGGGGGCAGAGACTAGAGGTCAGCTGACTGGTGAGGAATGTGAAGTGGGAGGGGCTGGAGGAGACCCTATCTCCTGATTTTGGCATACGTGTCACTGCTACGAGACACCACAGAGCCGGAGACACAATGAGTAACACTACCTGTGATTAGAGTTGCCATTAAAAGTCCCCACTACAGTTCTCAGATCAGCAGATGGCCTTGATCAAGAGCACCTAAGTTGGCCGATCAGAACTTTCTCTCCCCCCCCCCCCCCCAGCACTACCACTCATCCCATTTCCCCCCACCAAGGAGTAAGAGAAGGAATAAAAAGGGAATATATGGAAGGGAGAGGAAAAGAGGGGGAGGAACAAAGAAAAAGGGAAAGCATAAGAGAACAAGAAAGAAGGCTAGAGAGATGGGTGGGGGGAAAGAAAACAAGAAATTAGGATAGAGAGAGATAAAAGGGAAAGAAAGGAGAAGAAAGAGGGGTACATCCTAAAATGTACCATAAGGGTTTTAATATTGTAAGAGTGGAAGGGACTCTCGGAGTGCTAAATGTCCGTGGGTCAGGGGTGCAAATTACTTGTCTTGCCTTGGGTGCTGACAACCCACGCTACGAAAATTTAACTGTTAGGGGTCCCCACAACTTGAGAAATATTATCAAGGGATCACGGCACTAGCAAGGTTGAGAACCACTGCATTAGAGAAACATGTAGGTTACAAGTGCAGAATGTTTCCAACCCGCTCAAAAAAAGTCAAGGAGCTGGATGGCAAATGTCTTAGCCAAACAGCAGCTGCATCAATCAGGTGCACTCTCTGTTCAGGTATTCTGATTGCCTGTTGTACCTTCATTAAATGTAACCATATTGCTACACTTAGAGGCTCCTCTCTTCACTTTTATACTCAGTTGTGACATGACACTACTTGTATATTAAGACATTGCTTGTATATCAAGTCAACTTTTATTAAAAAATGTAGCTTGTCTTGCAAAATGCTCTCAAACCAAGTTAATCTCAAACCAAGGTTTTACTGTACATGGTTTAGCCTGGATGGGGGAACCAAGTGAAATCTCTTGTTTAGACAAACGTGTATGGCCAGTTTTAGTTCATACATTTTTTGATGACTCTCCAGCTCACCTGCTTCATCTGCATGTAGTGACATAATGATTTTCCTCAATATCATGTCCGATTTTGGGTGATCTAGTAACCGGGAGCAGCCTTCATGGCACATAGAGATGCGAGCGAGCACCAAGGCACAATTACTGGCTGTCCAATCACTGGGGGAGTCCAGGAGGTTCATGATGTTCTCAATAATGAAGTCAGAATCTGGAGAGGACAGCAGCCATCGCCTCCCACTACCATTCTCTGCCTACGAGGACAGGGAACAAACAACAACTTAATAGGTATCTTAAGAAAAATTCTACCCTAAAGTATATCTTTATACACTGGGAAGATTTGCCCTAATGCCCCACTCCCAGATAGCAAGGATAACTTGCCACAAATTTGTGGCAGTGCTGAACTGTAAGTCTGTTAACTTGCTGCATGTTTTTACTGGCAAGTTGTACACTTGCAGAGCACTTGAAGACACTTTTTCAGTTTGGAACAAATGTGTGTGGCAAGTCTCTAGTAGTGATGGGCTCGGGCGTGTTCAGATCGTGCCCGCCAGGAAGCCGTCACTGCACACCACCAATCATAGGCAGTGAGGCATTCCCCGACTGACAGCTGCACACAGGGCCGTCCTTAAGGCAGGGCAAAAAGGGCAGCTGCCCTGGGCCCTGTCATTGTTGTGGGGCCCAATGCAGCTGCCTCATACTTGCCAACTACCCCAGTTTAAATTCCCTTGTCCCTTGAAGTTTTAGTCCTGTGCTGTGTCCCGATATCCCAGTGTGAAGTGTTACTACTAATGCTGCCCAGCTTCAAGAAATTTTTTGCCCAGGTTCCAATTAATATTAAAGAAGGCCCTGGCTGCACATACACATGCTGCCTATAATTGGTGGAGTGCAGTGCCGGCTTCCTGGCGGGCTAGATCCGAACACGCCCGAGCCCATCACTAATCTCTAGCAAGAACAAAGCTGCAGTGGTGCGTCTACAGCAAGAGCTCTGCAATTCTACAGCATGAAAAGTGTAGGATTGAGAATAATGGAGTAAAAAGAAATGTGAACCAGCATCCTAGTTACCACACGGACCCATGACTTGCCAACACAAGTCCAATTGCCTTTGAACGGCACTATTATAATCATGCTGTGCCAATCTAAGTAACAAAACGAATATTTTTGTTTTTTGTTGTTGCTCGTTTACTCTGCAAAGCCCAGTCGAGTTTTATTGGCAGGCCCAGCTCTGTGGTAACATGATCTTTTCTCAGAGCCACTAACCGGTAATTATACCACCTGCCAAACCAAACATGAAATGGCACTTTCTCAAAACGACGGTCAGGCTTTGACAGAAAAGAGCACCTGCTGCCTACACAATAGAGTATTCAGCAGATTACAAGAAAATCATATTTTATTGCCAGGGACATACACTCACCGGCCACTTTATTAGGTACTCCTTGCTAGTACCCCCTTTTGCCTTCAGAACTGCCTTCACTCTTGATGGCATAGATTTAACAAGGTGTTGGAAACATTCCTCAGAGATTTTGGTCCAGACTGACTTAATAGCATCACGCAGTTGCTGCAGATTTGTCGGCTGCACATCCATAATGTGAATCTCCTGTTTCACCACATCCCAAAGGTGCTCTATTGGATTGGAATCTGGTGACTGTGGAGGCCATTGGAGTACAGTGTAACATTGTCATGTTCAAGAAACCAGTGGTGAGATGATTTAGGCTTTGTGCATTATCCTGCTGGAAGGAGCCATCAGAAGATGGGTACACTGTAGTAATAAAGGGATGGACATGGTCAGCAACAATAATCAGGTGTGCCGTCGCGTTTAAACGATGCTCAATTGGTACTAAGGGGCCCAAAGTGTGCCAAGAAAATATCTCCCACACCATTACACCACTACCACCAGCCTGAACCGTTTATACAAGGCAGGATGGATCCATGCTTTCATGTTGTTTACACCAAATTCTGACCCTACCACCTGAATGCCGCAGCTGAAATCAAGTCTCATCAGACCAGGCCACGTTTTTCCAATCTTCTGTTGTCCAATTTTGGTGAGCCTGTGTGGATTGTAGCCTCAGTTTCCTGTTCTTAGCTGACAGGAGTGGCACCCGGTGTGATCTTCTGCTGCTGTAGCCCATCTGTTTCAAGGTTCGATGTGTTGTGCGTTCAGAGATGGTATTCTGCATACCTTGGTTGTAACGAGTGGTTATTGTTATTATTGCCTTTCTATCATCTGGAACCAGTCTGCCCATTCTCCTCTGATCTCTGACATCAACAAGGCATTTTTCGTCCACACGACTGCTGCTCACTGGATATTTTCTCTTTTTCAGACCATTCTCTGTAAACCCTAGAGATGATTGTGCGTGAAAATCCCAGTAGATCAACAGTTTTTGAAATGCTCAGACCAGCCCTTCTGGCACCAACAAACATGCCATGTTCAAGGCACTTAAATCCTCGTTCTTCCCCATTCTGATTGCTGCTTACATTGAGTTGCTGCCATGTGATTGGCTGATAAGCAATTTGTGTTACCAAGCAATTGAAGAGGTGTACCTAATAAAGTGGCCGGTGAGTGTACATTATAGGCAACATTGCAGGTCAAACAATCACTCACAATGTGTAATGATATTACTGTGATTAATTCAGTAAGCTGGTGTCCGACCCTCCCCCCCACTTTCCTGAAAGCCGTTGTGTTGCAATTGGACACTCAATGGCAAACCCCTCTATCCCCATGAGTCAGCCTTGGGGCATGGATATTGGCTGCTCATGCAGACCCCATGCTCTGAATTATTGGAATGAAAGTGTGCCTCCTTTCCTTGTGAAAAAAAAAGTTAGGTTAGGTTTTTTTTTGGCAGGTGTGCTTTAAAGCAAACCTTTGCTTTATCCATAGAGGGCAAAGCAGCAGGATGGCTTTATTGCCTCTATCCTTAGCAACACATAATCAACTTTCCTTCCCTCCGACGCTGCTCCAATCAGCTGTTGGTAGCATACTTCCAGGTATGAATGAGCATGTGACTTATTCTTCTTGAGAAAAAGAAGAAATGGCTGCACATCCAAAGTTTCCAAAAGTGCCTTTTATTGCAGACGGTCAGAATACACCAGGGACACCAGGTGTTAATCACGTAGACGCGTTTCACACATCTGATCTGTGCTTAATCATGATTAAGTTCCAACCTTCACCCATTACGGTGGGCTGTGTTGTGCCAACCTTCAGGGTTCTGGGTTCCTACTAGAGCTGCAACTAACGACTATTTTGTCTGTCGACTAATCTAACGATTATTTCTTCTATTAGTCACGACTATAACGACTATTATTTTTTTATTAATCTAGTGTGTTCTTTTTGTGATTAGCTAATTAATCCTTTGGATAATTTTACAAAAAATGATAAGTACATAAAAAAAAAGTAAGATAAAAGAATATAACTACGGTACATACATATATATATATATATATATATATATATATTGTGACAGCAGGAAGGTAAAGTCACCTGGTTGCATCCAGGGGGGTAGATATATTTCGCCCAGATTCAGGCTTTACGCCGACTTATACAACTAGGTGGAGAGTTGTATAAGCCCAGCTAAGGCTAGTGGGCTCATGGATGACTCATACCTCTAGGGAGAGGGCTGGGCGTCGTGCAGGCAGGGAGTTGATGAGGCCAGCTGAAGCCTGTCAGTTCGTTTAAGGCCTCTATAAAAACTCCCAGCTTCATTAGATGTTGGCTCATGCCTGGACCCAGACCTGTGTGGACTGTCTAGGGAGAGTGAACCCCTGTGCGGTGAGACAAAAGCCTGTGTGGCTATTTGCTTGGACATTTAAAACCAGGGACTTAGGGACTAGGACAGCACTAGGCTGATCCCAGTTGTTAGTTAGGAAACCTGTATGTTTAGTCAGAGGTCAAGTTGACCAGGATTTATTTTGTTTATATGTTTCTTTTGGCTTTGCTGTGTTTTGTCACTGTAAATAGAAAATAAACCGCACCTTTTTTTTTGATTTTGAAAACCACAACCTCCGTTTGCTGGGCCTGTTTTTGTGTGGGGAGCCCATCCCGGGGGTCACACACACCCGCTGCCGATCTAACCCCCTCACAGTTGGTGGAGAATGCGGGCAGTTTTTTTTAAGCCAGCATGGAGGAGATACTGAAGCAGCTGGCTCTAGCAAATGCCAATCAACAGCAGACAAATGCAGGTTTGCAAAAGAGCCTTGCAGCTCAACAACAGAACTTCGCAGCCCAGCAGCAATCTGAGGCCCGCTTCATAGACCTGTTACAGAAGCAAGAGCAGAGACTACAACAAATGGAAGCAGTAATGCAGCAACGTCCGCAGACCAGTGAGGAAAGCCGTCCCACTAATACCGCGTCCTTTGGGGTGAGTCGTTTATTGACAAAAATGACTGGAGAGGATGATCCAGAGGTATTTTTGACCACATTTGAAAGGACTGCTGAAAGAGAAAAGTGGCCTGAGGAGCAGTGGGCTGGACTGGTGGCTCCTCTGTTAACTGGTGAATCGCAGAAGGCTTACTATGACCTAGAGCCTGACCAAGCAAAAGACTATGTGATGCTAAAAGCTGAGATATTGGCAAGGCTGGGTGTCACCCAGGCTGTCCGGGCTCAGCGTGTGCATAACTGGACTTTCCAGCTTGGAAAACCCCCCAGGTCTCAAATGTATGATCTCATTCACCTGAGCAGAAAGTGGCTACAGCCAGAGACTTTGTCCGCACCAAAGATTGTGGAACGTGTTGTAATGGATCGGTTTTTGAGAGCTCTTCCTACTGCCATCCAAAAGTGGGTAAGCCATGGAGACCCAGAGACGGCCGATGGTCTTGTGGATCGTGTGGAGAAATACTTGGCTACAGAGAACCTGACGGCCTCTTCCAGAGACACTCGGACTTTCCACCCTAAGACCAGACCATCCCCAGGGGCGGATAAGAGGATTCCAAGGGGTAAGGGTGGAGAGAGTGAGAGGGTGGGAGCTCTACCCCAAGTTTGGCGAGAACAGCCTGGGAAATCAGCGGCTCAAGAGGCGGCAAGAAGGATCGTTTGCTACCGCTGCCGGCAAGCGGGACATATTGCAGCCAATTGCCCGGTTGTGGAGGAACCCATGCAGTGTGACTTTCTGACGGGCAGACGTCAGTCGCTGTGTGCGACAGTCGCATGCACTGCCATTCGAGGAATTGAGAAACATTTATGCAAAATGTGTGTTAATGGTAGAAATGTTGTGGTATTGCTGGATTCAGGTAGCCTTGTGACCCTGATAAAGGCTGAGTTAGTTAAAACAGAGGTCTCTGGGAATAGCAAGGTAGCTGTTATTTGTGTGCATGGGGACACCCGAGAGTATCCAGTGACTACAGTGTGTTTCGAGACCCCCAAAGGTACCCTCTCTCATCCAGTGGGCTTAGTATCTCAGTTACCGTATGACGCCATTGTGGGAAGGGATTTTCCGAAGTTCTGGGAACTGTGGGATGATCCTGAGCCCCCCACTGGTGCCCCTATGTACCAGGAATGTGATAGCCAGAACTCCCCTGAGAGTGGTGAGGACTCTCCGGAATTTCCCTTATCAGTATTGGCAGGGGAGACTCAAGAAACTGGAGAGGAGCCCACCTCCTCAGACGAAAACCTACCGTCTGTGGAGTTTTCTGATCTTGAGGTTCACAGGGAAAACTTTGCCACAGAACAGTTGAAAGACCCCGCCCTAATAAAGGCACGCGAAAACGTAGTGAAAATAGATGGCGAGTTAGTGAACCCAGATAATACCTGCACTTACCCATACTTCAGCGTAGAGAAGGACCTACTGTATCGGGTAGCAAAAAGGGCAGAAGAAACCGTTGAGCAGCTTGTGGTGCCCAAACCTTACAGGAAGTTGGTGTTGGAGTTGGCCCATGGGCACATTCTTGGAGGTCATCTGGGGACAGAGAAAACCCGAGAGAGGGTATTACAGAGATTCTATTGGCCGGGGGTGATGAAGGACATAGAAAATTATTGTTCCTCCTGCCCTGTGTGTCAGAGGTCGGCCCCGATGCCACATTTCCGTAGCCCGCTGGTCCCTCTACCCATCATTGAGGTCCCGTTTGAGAGGATCGCCATGGATTTGGTAGGTCCTATAATCAAGTCCGCTAGGGGGCACCAGTACATATTAGTTATAATGGACTATGCCACCCGTTATCCAGAAGCGATCCCTCTCCGAAATACCTCGGCCAAAACCATAGCCAAAGAGCTATCTCTTGTGTTTAGCCGGGTGGGTATTTGTAAAGAACTGCTTACGGACCAAGGTACACCCTTTATGTCCCGGGTTATGAAGGAGCTGTGTAAATTGTTCAAAGTGACGCAATTACGTACATCTGTGTATCACCCCCAAACCGATGGGCTGGTTGAAAGATTCAACAAAACCCTAAAACAAATGTTGAAGAAAGTGGTGGATAGAGATGGAAAGGATTGGGACAGTCTACTTCCTTATCTGATGTTTGCTATTAGGGAGGTGCCCCAATCCTCTACGGGATTCTCCCCCTTTGAGTTACTGTATGGGAGACACCCAAGAGGGCTGTTGGATATTGCCAAGGAAACTTGGGAAAGTGAGAGTTCTCCCCACAGGAGTGTGATTGAGCATGTCGCCCTGATGCAAGACCGAATTGCACAGGTAATGCCCATCGTGAAGGAAAATTTGGCCCAAGCGCAGTTAGCACAGCAGAGAGTGTACAACCGTGGAGCCAAGACCCGTACCTTTTCCCCGGGGGATAGGATACTGGTACTTGTCCCTACGGTTGAAAGTAAATTCCTTGCCAAATGGCAAGGCCCCTACGAGATAATGGAAAAAGTGAGCGAAGTGAATTACAAGGTCAGACAACCAGGAAGGCGAAAGCCCGAACAGATCTATCACGTTAATCTGTTGAAAGCCTGGAGGGATAGAGAGTCCCTAGTCGCAGACACTTGGTCACCAGCTCAAACTGGTTGCGTGATTCCTGAGGTTGGAATAGCAGCCACCTTGTCACAACCCCAACAACAGGAGGTTAAGGAGTTTGTGCTTCGCAACAAGGAGGTATTCTCTGAGCTGCCGGGACAAACATTTGGGGTAGAGCATGACATCATTACCCCGCCCGGTGAAAGGGTGAAGTTAAAACCCTATCGGATCCCAGAGGCCCGACGGGAGGCAATATGGGAGGAAGTACAGAAAATGCTGAACTTAGGGGTGATAGAGGAGTCCCAAAGTGATTGGTCTAGTCCCATTGTGTTGGTGCCTAAACCGGATGGGAGCTGGCGATTTTGTAACGATTTTCGTCAGTTGAACAAAGTTACAAAATTTGACACCTACCCCATGCCACGTATAGATGAGTTGATCGACCGGCTGGGAACAGCCCGATACATGACGACTCTTGACCTCACAAAAGGGTATTGGCAAATCCCCCTGGCCAAATTGGCCAAAGAGAAAACCGCATTTGTAACCCCAGACGGGGCGTTCCAATATAAAAGAATGCCGTTCGGGTTACAGAATGCGCCGGCCACATTCCAGCGGAAAATGGACCAGATGCTGAGGCCCCATCGGAAGTATGCTGCGGCTTACCTGGATGACGTAATTGTCCATAGCACAGATTGGGCCTCACATCTGCCAAAAGTGCAAGCAGTCCTGGACTCTGTTCGGGAAGCGGGGTTTACGGCTAACCCCAAGAAGTGTACCATTGGGCAGGAGGAGGCCAAATATCTTGGGTACACCATTGGGAGGGGAGTAATAAAACCCCAACTCAACAAAGTCGAGGCCATCCAGAGTTGGCCACGTCCCAACAGCAAGAAGCAGGTACGAGCCTTTCTGGGAATCGCTGGGTATTATCGGCGATTCATTCCCCACTTTGCTTCTAAGGCTGTGCCCCTAACCAACCTAACGAAGGGGAAAGGGTCGGTCATGATTAAATGGACCCCCGAGGCTGAGGCAGCATTCCAATTCTTGAAACAAGCCTTATGTAGCCAGCCAGTGTTGTACTCACCCGACTTCTCTAAAGACTTTGTCGTACAAAGTGATGCGTCAGATGTGGGGTTAGGAGCAGTATTGTCCCAGGTCTGGAACGGGGAAGAGCACCCAGTCATTTACCTCAGCAGGAAGTTGAAGTCCCATGAGGTAAATTACGCCACCGTTGAAAAGGAGTGTTTAGCGGTGAAGTGGGCTCTAGATTCCCTTCGGTACTACCTGCTAGGTAGGCACTTTGACATGGTTACGGATCACGCTCCGTTAAAGTGGATGGCTCAAAACAAGGAAACAAATAGAAGAGTGAATAGGTGGTTCCTGGCCCTCCAGGAATTCAACTTCACAGTAAAGCATCGCCCTGGCGTTCAAATGGGGAATGTGGATGCTTTGTCTCGAGTACATGAATGCCTGATTGCTGGTGTTCCAACCCCGAGGTTAAAACAAGAGGGGGGGTATGTGACAGCAGGAAGGTAAAGTCACCTGGTTGCATCCAGGGGGGTAGATATATTTCGCCCAGATTCAGGCTTTACGCCGACTTATACAACTAGGTGGAGAGTTGTATAAGCCCAGCTAAGGCTAGTGGGCTCATGGATGACTCATACCTCTAGGGAGAGGGCTGGGCGTCGTGCAGGCAGGGAGTTGATGAGGCCAGCTGAAGCCTGTCAGTTCGTTTAAGGCCTCTATAAAAACTCCCAGCTTCATTAGATGTTGGCTCATGCCTGGACCCAGACCTGTGTGGACTGTCTAGGGAGAGTGAACCCCTGTGCGGTGAGACAAAAGCCTGTGTGGCTATTTGCTTGGACATTTAAAACCAGGGACTTAGGGACTAGGACAGCACTAGGCTGATCCCAGTTGTTAGTTAGGAAACCTGTATGTTTAGTCAGAGGTCAAGTTGACCAGGATTTATTTTGTTTATATGTTTCTTTTGGCTTTGCTGTGTTTTGTCACTGTAAATAGAAAATAAACCGCACCTTTTTTTTTGATTTTGAAAACCACAACCTCCGTTTGCTGGGCCTGTTTTTGTGTGGGGAGCCCATCCCGGGGGTCACACACACCCGCTGCCGAGCTAACCCCCTCACAATATATAATTCTTTTATCTTACCTTTTTTTTTTATGTTCTGTTTTTCTTTATTGTTCAGAAGTTCATGAATGTTTATAATTTATTTTTATTTTTTACAATGCTTTATATTTTTAAGAGGGGGGGATGTGGGGACAGTGTCGGTGTGCTTTTTTTTATTATTTAAAAAAAAAAAATTTTATTGTTTTTTTTTTTTTTTTTAGCAGCCCTGTTGGGGGGGCTTTGGTGAGATATCAGGGGTCTTAACAGACCTCTGACATCTCCCATTTGAGACAGGGAAAGGGACTAGGGGCACAGATTCCCCAGTCCCTTTTTCAGCAGCCTCAGTTGCACTGATAATGAATGGAGAGGAGGTTACGATGTTTCAGTTATGTGAATGGACAGTCAGTGATCACTGACTCTGTCCATTCAGAAAACTAGGGAGCCGGGTTTACCGGCTCTTACCTCCGCTCTCAATCCTGAGATACGGAAAGGGACGGCAGCACAGAGGGGGAGAAGAGAGAGGGGGGAGGACACGGAGGAGAGAGGGAGACACGGAGCAGCATGAAGGGGGAGAAGAGAAAGGGGGGAGGACACAGAGGAGAGAGGGAGACACGGAGCAGCATGGAGGAGAGAGGGAGACACGGAGCAGCATGGAGGGGGACAGTAGCATGGAAAGGGATGGCTGGGGACTGGAGGAGGATTGGGGACAGTCAGCGGCGATCGTGTGTGGGAGAGAAGCACCGCACCGAAAGCCGCGGTGGGGGTGCTTTAAACTTCAACTCGCAACGTGTGGCGCGTCAACGCCTTTTACGCACGTCAACGTATTTGACTACGTCGACGCGTCGCGGCTGCTCTAAAAAGAGGCCTCTTCCCTGGACCTGTTAAGCCCTGTACACACGATCGGATATCCTATGGATTCTAATCCGATGTTTTTTTCCATCGGAAATCCGAGGAAACTGTCTTCCATCAGTCTTGCCCACACACCATCAGTCAAAAAACCGACCGTTTCAAACGCGGTGACGTAAAACACTCCGATGAGCTGAGAAAAATGAAGTTCAATGCTTCTGAGCATGCCTCGGCTTGATTCTGAGCATGCGTGGGTTTTTTATCTGATGGAGTTCCCCACAGACGATAGTAATTTGCTATCGGTTTTTTAACCATCGGATAAATTTAAAACATGTTCTATTTTTAAACACTGATGGAAAAAAGACCGATGGGGCCCATACACGATCGGTTTGTCCGATGAAAACAGTCCATCGGACCGTTTTCATCGGTAAAACCTATCGTGTGTACACAGCTTAAGGCACTCTGCCAGAAACCCTTGGGCATTTTTGAATACGTGCCACAAAGTGCTGGATCCCAGAGTCCAGTCCTTAAAAAAGAGACATTACAGACAAAACCTCGCCGGGTACCATCCACTTTGCCGTTATTTTGTCCTTCTTGGATGGATCCGGATTGTGTAGCTCCTTAAACCCCCACAGGGATCTTCAGCAGAGCTTCTTCTTAGCACATTCTTTAACCGTGACCAACACCTTAGACACTGGTGAAAAAACTGTAGTGCTTCAGGTATGGGAGGGGTTATATAGGAAGGAAACTTCCTGTCTAATTGATCACACCAGTGTCCAGCACCTGAAGGTGAGATATAACCCATTAAGTAATTAACAAGGCTCTGTGTCCCGTGATGTACGATAAAGAAAGGCACTTTTGGAAACTTTGGATGTGCAGCCATTTCTTCTTTTTCTCAAGTTTTTACGGGCCGGGGCTAGCACTCCTACTTGGTTCCAATCAAGGTATTGCACACCTGGAGCAGCAGATTCCTCTTCTTTTGACTTATTCTTCTTATTGTCATGTGTGGGTGGGGAGAGTTTTTAGTCTTGTGTAAGCTCCGATAAACGTTAAGCTGGTCATACATAGTTTGAGTTTTGTGTGATCAGCCAGCAAGTCAGGTGAATGAAGGAATCCTCCCCACTGTGCTATTGTATTCTGACAGCTGGGACTCCTCCATTGTCAGAATACACTGATCAGTGGCTGCAGGCACTGATCGAATAAAAATTCACCAACAGACCTGTTTGAGAGGAGTCAATCATTAGATCGACACTTCTCAAATGGGAGTGGCCATAGATGGATCGCAATTAGTCCGGACCCTGTGGAGCTGGCCTAATCCGATCCATCTATGGCCAGCTTGAAGATTGTAAAAGTTTAGTAGGCTGCATTCAAATTAAAGAGGCATTCCATCCAAAATTTTTAATTTTTTTTTGCACTTATCGTGGAAGATTTAGGTCTACTGTTGAGTTTTTACTGAGGTCTGCTTCCTTATTGGGAAGAGCCACCTTACATACCATATGGTCAATAAGTGAAGGAAAATCTCTCCTTTTGGAACACAAATATCAACATTCTCTTTCCAGGGGAGCGCTGATAACAGCGCTCTCACTAGGGGCTGAATGGTTAATATTTTGAGCCAAAGGTGGGGTAAGGCTGCTGTTTAACACAAAGTTGACGTTAAGCAAGCTCTTCAACTTAAAAAAAGCGATGCTTCTCCAGAAAATACAAATAACTCCTTGTATAATAATGGCACAGTTCGTTAACGCATTATACTACAAATATCAGCTCCAATTACGTTTTATAACTCTTCTCTCTGTTTTGTGCAGCATTTTTGAGCTAGTACCACTGAGCTTGTACCAAACTCCACCAGCCCAGTTACCTGTCACCTCACTCCCAATGACATCAATTGGTATATCACACTTGAATACTAGGAAGCTAAACTCTTGTACATATCCCATGCTTATTCTTCTTCCTAAGGCTGGATCCCTAGGATTCCCTGAGCTGCAATGTTAGCCCTAGTATTAGGGTTCTAATCTCTAAGGAATCAGCCTAAGCATATACGCTCCTTCACTACCAGGGCCTCCGTCACCTATGCCAAGTCACACCGCTTCCTGACTGGCTGGCTGATAATGATTACAGTACTAGTGCCAAGTGCATAAACAACAGCAAAATAGCCTCCTCTGAATAGCTTCACTGCACGTTAGACTTTTGTACTGGGGGGGGGGGGGGCGTGACCGGATGTTGAGATGAGAGGCCGTAGCAGCTCGGACCTCGCAACCGCTCCCATGCTGCACGCTGTCTGAGAAATTTGTATGGAGGAAATGGGGATGAGGAGAGACACATGCAGGACTAACCAGCTGACCCTGACGTTCCGGTCTGAACCACTCCCATCCTGGCCCGGCTGTCCGTGGAGCCGCCACGATGCCTGGACGTATCTCCCTGGCTCTTCCCTGGCTGTTTTGGCCGCCTGCTAGCTGGGGGGAAGCTGGAGGGGCGGATACCGCTGAACCCCCGCTGAGACTTACGCAGCCGGAGTCTGCTGAGACCCGGCTGTTTTGGCCGCCTGTCTGCTAGGGGTAGCTGGAGGGGCGGACGGTGTTGAGCCCCGTCGAGACTTACACCGCCGGAGCTCACCGGGACCGGGCCCCTGGAGGTCAGCAATACTGAAACCGGAGGGAGGAGCGGAGTGACATTAATCTTTTTTTGTCAGCGGAGCAAGCCGGGAAGCCAGAGTAACTTAGCATAAGCGAGTGCCTGGCTACGGAGGTGGCAAGAGCGGAACGGACAGTTTGAATAACCGCTGATATGCCGGGTACATTGTCCGTTATGACAAGGAAGCGAGGGGAGGAAACTGCCTTCCAGGAGGGGACCTGTATGGGCACCGGAGCACAGATACAGTCACAGTTCAGAAGATGGGGGGGAGGGAAAGAGAGAGAGAGGGAGAGAGGTGGGTGGGAAAGGAAGGGGTGGACGTATGTTGGGGTAGGACACAGCAATGGGTGAATCCACTAGAACACAATTTCTTGAAGGAAAATAAAAGCACGAAAATGAAGAGGAAAGAACATTTAAGGTACAAGATCACAAAATGGGAGGTATACTGATAAATAAGAAATTATAAAATGGGTAGATGACAGACAATAGAGAGGATAAAAGGAGAACCCCAAATCAAGTTAATAGTATAAAGGTGTGTTCATGGAATGTTCGAGGGGTAAGAGATCCAGCCAAAAAACAGGTCATTTTTTCAATGGCAGAAATGGGTAATATAAAGATGCTGTGTCTGCAGGAGACACATCTGGAAAAGGAAACTACTAGCGTATTAAAACAGGAAATACCAAGTACAATACCATTCCACTCACACCTCCTATTCAAGGGGGGGTGAGTGTATTGGTTGACTCTGGTATGGTGTTCTCCTGCAGACAGAGCAAGGTGGATACAAAAGGGCGATATGTATTTCTTTTTTGCCTGATAGAGACAAGAGAATATGTGGTGGCTAATGTTTATAAGCCCCCCCCCCCCCTCCGTTTAGCACAGAAATTTTGCGGGATTTAATGGAGTTTGGTATGGACAAGGCGGGTGTGCCTGTTATAGTGGCAGGGGATTTCAATATGACTATGAATAAAAAGTTGGATAGATTTCCGGCCGGGATCTGCGCTGGCCCTCTTCTCCAATTTTGCGGGGAGACAGGGCTGGTGGACGTATGGAGGGGGAGACACCCGGAGGAAAGGCAATTCTCCTGCCACTCGAGGTCGCATGCGACCCTGTCCAGGATAGACCTTGTACTTTGTAATGAAGAGGCCCTGGGTGAGGTGGGGGAGGTGGAATATGAACCAAGAAGTATCTCGGACCACTCATCAGTGACCTTTGAAATCAAGACAAGTAGAAGTTATAGTAAGGGGGATTGGAAGATAAACCCATTCTGGTTGGAAATAATCGAAGATCCGGGGGGGGGGGGGGGGGATATGTGCCAGCCTGAAAGAATTTATAACATTAAACACAGGATCAGCCTCAAGGGGGGTTATATGGGACACTCTGCGAGGAGTCCTAATGCAAAAAATGTAATCTATCAAAAAGCAAACACGGGCCAAGGAGGTTGTAGCAAGGGAAAAGGTGAAAAGGGCAGAAATAAGTTATGTGGAAAATCCAACCATAGAGAAATGTAAAGAATGGTTAGAAAGACAGGAGGAGTATAAAAAAACTAGTACTAAAAAAGGCGGAAAACAAAAGGTTATTTCAAAAGCAGAGCTTTTTGGGGGAGGGTGAGAGAGTGGGGAGAATTTTGGCCCTAATAGCTAGGGCCAATGCTCCCCTATCGGTCATTCCGGCTGTTTGCGACGAGGAAGGGGAAATTAAGAGAGGTACCCCGGAAATAACAGAGGTCTTTAAAAATTATTATCAAATCCTGTATAGTAGTATACCACATAGTAATGTAGAAAGAGAGATGGAGACCTTCTTTGAAGGATTGCAGATTCCCCTGTTGTCAGGGGAAGATAGAAAGGGACTGGAGGCTCCACTGACGCTGGAAGAGCTACAAAAGGCAACCGCAGACATGGCAAACCAAAAGGCCCCAGGGTCGGATGGCTTGCCGATAGAAATATATAAAACTTACAGCGAGGTGCTGCTTCCAAAACTTCTGGAGGTATTTAACCTCCCTGGCGGTATGATTCTTTCTGGAATTATGTACCAAAAGCGGTACAATTATTTTGCATGAAAATTTGGTGTTATGTATTATAGGCCTGCGATTCTTAGTAATTACTTACTTAAACCTGACCAAACAAGAGTCTAGTAGACATCCCGGGTATGATAAATATGAAACACAAAATTATAAATTATAATATAATAAATAACTATAAATAATTATAAAAAATAGTAATCTAATTATAATAAAAATTATTCAATAATGTAATCAAATCAAAAACACTGAAATTTGCTCAGTTGCAGAATTGTCGCTGTCATTAGATTTAGTGTTTGATGACGAATTTCCCCACAAATCGCTATCGCTCAATTCTGCGAGTGATTCTAATTTATTATCGCTGCTTTCTAGTTGGTCTAAAACCACTTTTGACATAAAGGGACACTTTTTGGTTGCTATGGACAATCTCCAGTTTACAGGCAGAATGAACGATTTTTATTATATAAAAGTGCATGCAGGACACTGGGCAGACCACTAGGGACCAAGGGGGTGTGTAATTATTACATACAGTACTGTAATCTGTAAGATTACAGTATACTGTATGTATACTATGTGTTTACCTTTTTGAATTTGCCGCCCAGTTCCGCTCCCATGCGCCGCTGCGGCTCGCAGGGAACGGAACTAGGAAGTCAGATGGGGTCGAAAGTGCCGACACTCGCCGGAGATCTCGCTGGCGATCACAGCAGAGGACATCATCGCTGGATCGCCAGGAGAAGGTAGGGAAACTCCGCTGCGAGCTCTGCAATGTCTACCCCGAGCGTGACTCGGGGTTACCGATCCTAGCATAAAAAAACAACCCCGAGTCACGCTCGGGATTACCGCTAGGGAGGTTAATTGGGCAGCTGAAGAGGGGAAGTTACCCGCCTCTATGACAGAAGCAACAATCATTGTACTATTAAAAGAGGGGAAAAATCAACTTGAGACAGCATCATACATCTCTTTTGTGCTCAGATGTAAAGATTCTGGCCAAAATATTGGCAACAAGGCTAAATAAAATAGTGTCGAAACTGGTACATCCGGACCAAACTGGATTCATTCCAGGTAGATCCACAAGTATTAATATAAGAAGAACATATTTAAATATTCAGTTGCCAATAGAAAAAGGGGGGTCAAGAGCTATTTTGTCCCTAGACGCAACCAAGGCGTTTGATAGCCTTGAGTGGAATTACCTGTGGAAAGTACTGGTGGAATTCCAGTTTGGCCCTAAGTTTATCCAATGGATTAAAATATTGTATGAGGGTCCCAGGGCGAAAGTAAGAATAAATGGCGAGTGCTCGGATTGGTTCCAGTTGGCGAGGGGGACAAGGCAGGGGTGCCCGTTGTCGCCCCTGCTTTTCACCCCTTGCAATGGAGCCCCTGGCTATCGCCATAAGAGCATCCCCGGAAGTACAGGGCTTTAAGAGGAGGCTGGGGGAACAGAAGGTTGCAATGTACGCAGATGATGTACTACTTTTTTTAGGGGACACGCAGTCCTCACTGGAGACAGCAATGGGTATAATTAGGGATTTATGCAAATTTTCGGGGCTGACAATTAATTGGGATAAATCTGCACTTTTACCGATAGACCCATTATCACAGCATATAGCCCAAGTGAAAGTTGTGAGCCAAATGAGACACCTGGGAATAAATGTAACAAGAGATCCAGGGCAGTATATAGCTGGAAATTTAGTACCACTAATGACAAAACTGAGACAGAAGTGCTGAGTCTGGAACCGGCTTCCACTTTCGGTGGCTGGCTGGTGTAACCTGGTTAAAATGGTTTGGATGCCACAAATGTTGTGTCATGGATATGCAGTAGTGTTTGTCTGTCAGCTTACCTTCCTTCCCATGTGTTCATCTTAGAGGCCTGAGCCCTTTCACCTGGCTTCCTTTATAATCTCCTCCCAGCCAGACTCCACCCCAGGCCCTATCACAGAACACTATATTAACCTGTGCACTGCAAGCCTGCTTTGCTGATCAACGTGTTTGTTAGGCATTGTGTGTTTGGGTTCCTGCCTGCCGTGTGCTACGTCTGTCTCTCTGTTACGTTATTGGCTTGTCCCCGACTATCCCTGTCTGCTCGTGACCCTTGACCTTCGGCTCGTTCTTTCGTTATCCTTGTCTGCTTGTGGCCCCTGACCTTCGGCTTGTTATTCGGTTCTCTCTTATCTTGTGCTGCTGCTTCCCCTCTTTTCCCCTTATCCTACGGGGCGTGAGCTAGGAAACTCCAGGGGACGCGACCTGGTCCCAGCCTGCAGCACAACATCCTCACCACTAGAGGCCCTGGAGAAGACCAGCTGGGTCTTAGACTCCGCGCCCTGGGGAATCTTGGCTCTAGCTTCCGTTAGGATCCCGGTTGTGCTCCTCTGGTCCCGCTTTCCACAACCACCCAGTTTCCTACCCGCAGAAGCCAACCATAGGGTTCACTACCTTGCGGTGCACTCCTGTCCCCCTACGGTGTGCATCTGTCACCTGGCCACAGGTGACCTTGACAGTTTGATCAGCCATGAACCCGGCTGACATCCCGCTACCCGCGGATGATCCATTGCAGGGCATAGTTTGCAGACTTGAAACTCAGGAATCGAATCAGACTCAGGTGATGCGATTCCTCCAGGATCTGGCTTCTCGCTTCGAGCAGCTTCAGGCCTCCTTGGGAACCCTGAATCCGCAACCTCAAATACAATCAGCGGCTGCACCTATTGCACCAGTCGCAGCCACACACTCGCTACAACTGCCAGCTCCGTCCCGTTTCTCTGGGGACTCCAAGGCTTGCAGGGGGTTCCTTAGCCAATGCACGATTCATTTTGAGCTCCAGCCCCAAAACTTCCTGTCTGATCGGGCTAAGGTAGCCTATATCATTTCCCTCCTCTCTGGTGAAGCTTTAGCCTGGGCAGCCCCTCTGTGGGAACTGAATGATCCAGTGGTTTCTAGCCTGTCTGGCTTCTTGAAACTTTTTCGGAATATCTTCGAAGAACCGGCTCGTGTCTCTTCAGCGGCCAGCGCCCTTTTACGTCTCCGCCAAGAGTCTGCTTCTGTGGGACAGTATGCCCTTCATTTCCGCATACTGTCTGCTGAGTTGAGCTGGAACAATGAGGCCTTAGTCGCAACCTTTTTGCATGGCCTGTCTGATAGAGTGAAGGATGAATTAGCTGGAAGAACCATCCCCACTGATCTGGCCGGCGTTATCGCCTTGTGTAACCAGATCGATATTCGCTTTCAGGAGAGGACCTTAGAAAAGCAACGCCAGCACTCCTTGGTTCTTAGTCAGCCTGAGCTCCCCTCTCTTCGACCCGTAGAGCATCTCCTACCAGCTGAGGAACCCATGCAGCTGGGTCGGACCAGGCTATCCCCCGAGGAACGTGCTAGGCGCAGAACTCTTGGTCTGTGTCTTTACTGTGGGGGCAAAGGTCATTTTCGTGACACTTGCTCTCTTTGTCCAGAAAAACGTTCGGTCCACTTCATCTGGAAAGTGGAGTATTGGACCCAGAAATATCACCTGCCCCTTCTCGTCTTCTGCTTTCTGTGTTCCTTCATGTTGGTGCTTCTTCTCATTCGGTCTCAGCATATCTGGATTCCGGAGCCGCTGGTAATTTCATGGACTGGGAAATCGCATCGTCCATGAGACTTACTCTTTTGCCCCTCACCACGCCATTGGTGGTCTTGGCGATTGATGGTACTGTTCTCCCAGGGGGACCTATCCGCTTCCAGACCCTCCCTGTTAAGATGTCGGTAGGGACACTCCACCAGGAGTGGATATCCTTCCTTATCTTACCCAAGGCCTCAACGCCTATAATTTTGGGTCTCCCATGGTTACAGCTCCATTCTCCTCATGTGGACTGGACTAATGGACAGATCCTGGCTTGGGGTCCCTCCTGTTCCTCGTCCTGCCTACCCAAGGTTGCCCCCTGTGAATCTGAGCCGGTCATTCATTCCAGGTTGCATAACCATTTACATTTCTCTGTCCCTAACCACCCTTGGACGCACAGCCAGGCTAGCTTGTCTACAAGTCCTGCAGTCGCTACGTCTTGCGATCCGATTCAGGTAGTCGCTACACCTGACTCAGCTATTCACTCTGCCTCTGTACTAGTTATGCCAGTCCAGCCCATGCCCAGTGAGCCTCCTACTTTTTCTTGTTCGGGACATTCTGCTTGTCTTTCAGCTATTCAGCTTGACTCCGGCGACATGTCACCTTCTAACCAACCTGACTTCAGGGTTCCACTGACATCTGCCCAGTCTGATGGTCCTGTGCAAGATGACCAGTTCCCCTTTAAGGGTCTAGGGGACCCTCCTCAGATTCCTGTTGATCCTCTCATGCCCTTGCTTATTCCTAGAGAGCCTTTGGTCCTCAATAGATCTTCTTGTCATCTCCCTACCTCGTTTTCGGTCTCTGAGGATAATCTTAAGTACGAGGTTAGACAAGTTCTGGATTCTCGGCTCTGCAGAGGCATTCTTCAGTACCTTGTGCATTGGAGAGGTTTTGGTCCTGAGGAGGCGTCTTGGATCGCTGCATCTGATGTCGCTGCACCTCATCTGTTGAGAAGGTTTCATCAGAGATTTCCCTTTAAGCCTGGGTCCAGGCGGGGGAGGGCCCATAAGAGGGAGGGTACTGTCATGGATATGCAGTAGTGTTTGTCTGTCAGCTTACCTTCCTTCCCATGTGTTCATCTTAGAGGCCTGAGCCCTTTCACCTGGCTTCCTTTATAATCTCCTCCCAGCCAGACTCCACCCCAGGCCCTATCACAGAACACTATATTAACCTGTGCACTGCAAGCCTGCTTTGCTGATCAACGTGTTTGTTAGGCATTGTGTGTTTGGGTTCCTGCCTGCCGTGTGCTACGTCTGTCTCTCTGTTACGTTATTGGCTTGTCCCCGACTATCCCTGTCTGCTCGTGACCCTTGACCTTCGGCTCGTTCTTTCGTTATCCTTGTCTGCTTGTGGCCCCTGACCTTCGGCTTGTTATTCGGTTCTCTCTTATCTTGTGCTGCTGCTTCCCCTCTTTTCCCCTTATCCTACGGGGCGTGAGCTAGGAAACTCCAGGGGATGCGACCTGGTCCCAGCCTGCAGCACAACATCCTCACCACTAGAGGCCCTGGAGAAGACCAGCTGGGTCTTAGACTCCGCGCCCTGGGGAATCTTGGCTCTAGCTTCCGTTAGGATCCCGGTTGTGCTCCTCTGGTCCCGCTTTCCACAACCACCCAGTTTCCTACCCGCAGAAGCCAACCATAGGGTTCACTACCTTGCGGTGCACTCCTGTCCCCCTACGGTGTGCATCTGTCACCTGGCCACAGGTGACCTTGACATGTTGTATGTCCTGCACAACTCCACAGTATGGATTCCAAGATATTGGTTTAAAAGATTGGATAGTGTGTTTAGGGAACTGATTTTGAGGAATGGAGCAGCAAGGATCTGCCTCCGAACCTTACAGCAACCAAGAGAGAAGTGGGGAGTGGCACTCCCAAATCCAAGGCACTATTTTCTTGCCGCACAAATGCAACATATGCGGGGTAGTAACCTATCAGTGGGTAGAGAATCCGTGGGGTGTTTACCGTATATACTCGAGTATAAGCCGACCCGAGTATAAGCCGAGGTACCTAATATTACCCCAATAAACTGGGAAAACGTATTGACTCGAGTATAAGCCTAGGGGGGGAAATGTGCCCATTGTCACCTCACTGTGCCCATTGCCACCTCACTGTGCCACCTTACTGTGCCCATTGCTAGCTTACTGTGCCCAACCTCACTGTGTCCATTGCAGCCTCCCTGTGCCCGAGTCAGTGTACCTGAAAATCTTCTTATACTGCGGCCGGCGTCCATTGTTTAAATATCACGGCTTTCTCCTGGTCCCTTCCGTGATAGGCGTTTCCAGCAAACACTGTGTTGAGTGTTCCGCCTATCACGGAGATCCTCTCATTCTCGGACTCTGTTTCCCAGCAGGCACTGTGTTCAGTGTTCCGCCAATCACGGACGTCTTTTCATCCTCGGACAAGAGAACGTCCATGATAGGTGGAACACTGAACACAGTGTCTGCTGGGAAACGGAGTCCGAGAATGAGAGGACCTCCGTGATAGGTAGAACACTCAACACAGTGTTTGCTGGAAACGCATATCACGCAAGGGACCAGGAGAAAGCCGCAATATTTAAACAATGGACGCCGGCCGCAGTATAAGAAGATTTTCAGGTACTGACTCGAGTATAAGCCGAGGGGTGTACTTTCAGCCCTAAAAAAAGGGCTGAAAAACTCAGCTTATACTCGAGTATATATGGTAATATTGAATGACACCAGTCATGACACAGAAGTAGAGGCAGTGGAGGCGGACTCTTTCTGCTCTAGATGTCCCACAGTACAACTGATGGTAAAATGCTGGGAAACTGTCAAGAATATTCTGGGATACAGTGGATTTTCAGAATTTTCTCCCATATGGGATAATAATAATTTAAAAGGAACTTAAAGTTATGGGGAAAATTGAGGAATGGGATAGATGTGGTATACACCTCCTGGCACAACTTTTTAGAACAGGGAGAATAAAGTCATTCTAAGAGATAAGGGAAGATTATGCAGTCCAGAATAGATCCTTCTATAGATACCTGCAAATCAGGCATGCGCTGAATGTGCAGTTTGGACAGGGATCACCAGAATGGAACGAAATGCCCTTTCTTCGTAAATTAGTAAACGCAGATGCTTCTAGAGGGACGATCTCAGATATGTATAGGAGCCTAGAGGGGGCGGACCAGGGAGAAGGATCAGATATTAAAAACAAGGATAAATGGGAGAGGGACGTGGGCCCACTATCACAGGAACAGTGGAAACATATATTAGAAGCACGATCTAGAGTATCATTATAATCCTCCCAAATAGTATCCCACCTCTATTTGATACATAGAGCGTACTATACACCTCAAAGGATGTTTCAGTTTGGTAGGAGACCTGATGCGAAATGCCAGAGATGTGGAGATGACAGGGGAGACCTAATACACATGGTTTGGAGGTGCCCCAAGCTATATCAGTACTGGAAAGAGATTGTAGAGAAGATTTGTGAAGATTGTGTTTGGGACATCTCTGCAACCGGAGGTTAAAGCGGAGCTCCGCCGGAAAAAAAAATATTAAAAGCCAGCAGCTACAGCTACAGCAGCTGCTGGCTTTTAATATTTGGACACTTACCTGTCCTGGAGTCCAGCGACGTCCGCAGCAGAGGACGAGCGATCGCTCTTCACTCTGCTGCTCCCTCCGCCATCCTCGCTGAGGGAACCAGGAAGTGAAGCCCTGCGGCTTCATGCCCGGTTCCCTACGGCGCATGCGCGAGTCGCGCTGCGCCGTTCTGATTGGTGCTCCTGTATTCTGGGAGCCGAGTGTCTCCCAGAACACTACGGGAAGTCTGGGGGAAGTGACGTCACTCCCGCAGATTCCCGGAGAGAGGACTCCCGGATGTGGGTGAAAATACCTGTCTTAGACAGGTATCTTCACCCCCCTCCCCCCTGAAAGGTGTCAATTGTGACACCGGAGGGGGGGAGGGTTCCAAATAGCAAAAGTTGCTATTTAGGGTGGAGCTCCACTTTAAGACGTGTGTATTGGGTCTCCTGGAAGAAAGGGGAATGTCAGGAGACATACAAACGTCAATAATAAGGTGTTTGTTTCAAGGAAGGAAACTCATTGCGCAGAAGTGGCAAGCGAAAGATCCCCCAACAGGGACAGAATGGAGGAAGGTTATAGACGACACTGTCACAAAAGAGGAATTTATATATACTAAAAGGGGAAATAAAAATAAATGTAAAAATATGTGGAAACAATGGATAGAAGTGGAGGCACGTTTAAGGGTGGGTGATGGATAAGTGAGGATGGAATATGGTTGAGGGAGAAGGGAGAATGGAAAGGGTACAATAGGGGTTATGGGGAAGGGGAGGGGTATGTGAATTTTTCTATTTTTTGATATTTGATATACGAATTGCTGCATATAAAAGGAAAATGGTTGTGTGGTTTTACTATGTTGCAAAAAGTAAAATAAAGAATATTTGATACAAAAAAATACTTTTGTACTGCATCTTCTCTAGCTCGTCTTGCCCCCTAAATAGGCCTTTTCTTGTAATATGCCATGCATGCATGCACCCCTTTAATACTGTCCCCAAGTAACCTCAGACCAGGCCAAGTTGAATAACAAACAATCATTATTGAAGGTGTTTAAATGTAACAAATGAACAGTTCAACAAGTTATTTTCAATACACATTCCTGTACATGTGCTCTAAGTGCCCCCTAGTCAGTCTCCTGATGCCCCTGATTTCCCTAAGTCCAAAGCATATGTCCATAGTTCTGGAACCCCGACTGGGCTCCCAAGGGGGAAAGGGGGGTCAAATGCAGTATTCCCTACCCAAAAAAACAGGAAACCCTGGCCAGCAGAGTAAACCCTCCCAGGGAGTACCACCTCAGCAGGGCAAACACAACTAAACAGTGCAATATTCTAACACAAAAGACTACCCATAGACTTCAACTGACTTCATAGTAGAACATCTCAATAAACATAAACATTTAACTTCTACCTAGACTAGAGACCAGTTGTTAAAAACGATCACTTACCAGTGTTCCAAGGGCTCCAGCAGCATTCATAACAGCTTCTGCATCCTCCCACTGCAGCATGGCTCCCAGTCTCCCCAGCAGATCCCATTCTGACGCACCTTCTGCCAGATCCACCAGCATTTCAGCCACTGCAGCATCTTCTGCCACTGTCCCCAGAATGTAGGCAATGTTACTGCATAGTCTGCAACCAATGAAGAAGTATGGCAATACTTAACATACTGTCACAGACATACAGTATCTCACAAAAGTGAGTACACCCCTCACATTTTTGTAAATATTTTATTATATCTTTTCATGTGACAACACTGAAGAAATTACACTTTGCTACAATGTAAAGTAGTGAGTGTACAGCTTGTATAACAGTGTAAATTTCCTGTCCCCTCAAAATAACTCAACACACAGCCATTAATGTCTAAACTGCTGGCAATAAAAGTGAGTACACCCTTAAGTGAAAATGTCCAAATTGGGTCTGAAGTGTCAATATTTTGTGTGGCCACCATTATTTTCCAGCACTGCCTTAACCTTCTTGGCCATGGAGTTTACCAGAGCTTCACAGGTTGCCACTGGAGTCCTCTTCCACTCCTCCATGACGACATCACAGAGCTGGTGGATGTTAGAGACCTTGCGCTCCTCCACCTTCCATTTGAGGATGACCCACAGATGCTCAATAGGGTTTAGGTCTGGAGACATGCACCTTTAGCCTCAGCTTTTTAGCAAGGCAGTGGTTGTCTTGGAGGTGTGTTTGGGGTCGTTATGTTGGAATATTGCCCTGCGGCCCAGTCTCCGAAGGGAGGGGATCATGCTCTGCTTCATTATGTCACAGTACATGTTGGCATTCATGGTTCCCTCAATGAACTGTAGCTCCCCAGTGTCAGCAGCACTCATGCAGCCCCAGACCATGACACTCCCACCACCATGCTTGACTGTAGGCAAGACACACTTGTCTTTGTTCTCCTCACTTGGTTACCGCCACACATGCTTGACACCATCTGAACCAAATAAGTTTATCTTGGTCTCATCAGACCACAGGACATGGTTCCAGTAATCCATGTCCTTAGTCTACTTGTCTTCAGCAAACTGTTTGCGAGCTTTGTGCATCATCTTTAGAAGAGGCTTCCTTCTGGGACGACAGCAATGCAGACTCTTACATCTGTTTCCCAAAGACAACCTCCGGATCTGACATGTGCATTCAACTTCTTTGGTTGACCATGGCGAGGCCTCTTCTGAGTGGAACCTGTCCTGTTAAACCGCTGTATGGTCTTGGCCACCGTGCTGCAGCTCATTTTCAGGGTCTTGGCAATCTTCTTATAGCCTAGGCCATCTTTATGTAGAGCAACAATTCTTTTTTTCAGATCCTCAGAGAGTTCTTTGCCATGAAGTGCCATGTTGAACTTCCAGTGACCAGTATGAGAGAATGAGAGCGATAACACCAAATTTAACACACCTGTACCCCATTCACACCTGAGACCTTGTAACACTTATGAGTCACATGACACCGGGGAGGGAAAATGGCTAAAATGGCCCAATTGTGACATTTTCACTTAGGGGTGTACTCACTTTTGTTGCCAGCAGTTTAGACATTAATGACTGTGTGTTGAGTTATTTTGAGGGGACAGCAAATTTACACTGTTATACAAGCTGTAAACTCACTACTTTACATTTATAGAAAAGTGTAATTTCTTCAGTGTTGTCACATGAAAAGATATAATAAAATATTTACAAAAATGTGAGGGGTGTACTCAATTTTGTGAGATACTGTACCACTGTGTTCATCCAATGCCACCAACAGTACTCAGGGGTGATTGTTTATCTGTAGGCTATCCCCACACTGTGCAGACACCCTCTGGCCACAAATATATCCATCACACCAATGTAACAAAAAAAAAACACTGTATCCTTACACGTTTCTATTTGATCCAGAAAAAGGCAAAAAGCCTTTTACACTGTCGCCAGGTTATTGTCTGAGAATGACTGTTAGAGAAACATTGGCTGCAGCTGCTCTCTGTAGTTGCTGCCCTGCAGTTCTGAACTGGTTAACAACTATTTCAGCAAGAGGAGGAAGCTGCTGAGCAGGAAGAGTTCAATAGACTGGGTGAAGCAGCATTGCACTGTGGGAACTGTAGTTCAGAGGAGAGAGACTTTACTGTGTTATCAAGGGCTTCTGAACTGTGTTTACCAGAGGGAGATTGCCAGGAGGAGGGGAAAAAGTTGCATTTTCTCAGGCTGTACAGGACACAAAATCCAAAATATGAAGAACAGAAATTGCCGCTCAGGCAGATGAAATAAGGAAAGTACTTCTCTCAGGGACCAAGGGTGCCGGCAATGCACGTAGCAAATGAAGAAAATTAGTGAGGACAGCCGCACTCCAATCCAACGTATATTTATTCAGGCAAAACAGGCACTACAAAAACTAGCAGAACTCAGGACAACTGACGCGTTTCACACCAATTCAGTGTTTACTCATAGCTTATGAGTAAACACTGAATAAATATACGTTGGATTGGAGTGCGGCTGTCCTCACTAATTTTCTTCATGTACAGGACAGCTTCTTCTTGCCATGGCGGACCAAAACTTTGGTCCAGTTTATGCTAATGTAGCAAGGTTCCCATTTTCCTATGTAGATACAGACTACAGTTGACAAACTAGAAGGAACTTAGCTCCCTCCGGTGTTCAATCGTTATTATTAAAAACAAACAAGTTGATGTAACATATCAAAGCCAGGCATGCTGGAACTCGTAGTACAGGGAGAAAGAGACTCCGTTGCCATGGGGAGTAACTAGACTATAGTACCCACAGTGCAGCTGTACTCCCAACGTGCATTGCCTTGTCGCTTGGCCTTCTGGGACTGCTTACTTAAAGGAGGGGAGGAGCTATGGAAGGTCTCTCTGGACATCGCCCTGTTAGCAAGTGGAGCGTCTGAGAGGCCTGCTGTGTGTGTGTAGGCCGCATAACCTGGGCCTACTGTCTTCGGAGAGGCCTGCCTGACCTAAAGAGAGAAGAATCCTCCTTTGGGAAGCCCAGCTGACATTCCAATGTGTCCAGACATCTCCACCTACCGACATCTCGTGCGGCGGAGTGAGGGACGGAAGACCGGGACAGCGGAGAGATCGTGTACCGGAGCATCAGCAACGGAACCTGCCAGGCGGACTAGGCCTATTCGGGAAAGCGGGCACCTGCCCAGGATATCATTAACTACTTGTGACTGTTAAGGCCCACCATCACTAGAATAGTGTGCCACGCACCAGAACTTAGTGCATCGTGTGATAGTGCGCAGTTTAAAGTTGGCGTTTGCACCGCCTAAGAGTCACACTCTCCCAAAAGCATTGCGGGAGTCCAGTTTCCCTTCAACACCCTTTGGATTACAATTTGTATGTGCACCAACATTTGCTAGCGAAGACTCCTACCACTGAGGAACTTGGTACATTAAATTTAGTCAGGCCTGGCTAGAACTGACAGTGACGGGACACAGGGTGGTATTGCCCACTAGGGGGAGCTCGCGAGCATACAGTTCAGCCACATAGTAGACATTAATACTGCAAGTTATTATATATTGTCTATAAAATTAACTATTTCTTTTATTATTGACTCTCGCAGGGCTCTGCAGAGTCAACTGTATGTATAACCCTGTTTTACCTTTATATTTTACCAAGTAAAGTTCACCCTTGGTTAAGTGCAAACCTGTGTGCAGTTTCTCTGTTACCCTGTGGGACAAGTGGCCATTTCAAGGTAACAATTTATATTGCAATTTTACTGTGGTGTGGTTTTATTGTGTTCCCCAGCAACCGGTGGGTTCCACAATATCTGTATATACCAGTTGTGCCAAGGGAGGTTTCGAGCCAATTGCAAGAGGTTGATAGGCAGAACGTAGACCCAAAACAAAACCAGCAGCTCCTACGGGGGTAGTGCTACACTAACAATTTTTCCCGAACCATATTGGCAATCAGATAAGTCCCCAAATAATTATTCCGATATGTACAATATATTAGTCTAAGCTGTTTACATTTTGTTAGTATTCAAATCACTTTTTGAATTGTATCTGTGTGTGTGAACCCCTACTTGTGGTACAGGAGAGCTATTCCTAAATACACTGCCTGAAGACATGTTGAAGGCTAGCCCTAAATGGCTCAAAGTTTGGCTAAATCCTCCCTAAATGGACAAAATTATGGCCTTGGTAGTCCCTGTTGGAACCATCTAGCTTGTCAAACTTTGATTAAAGACTTAAGGACCGGAAGGATTTGCCCCCTTAATGACCAGGCCATTTTTGGCGATATGGCACTGCGTCGCTTTAACTAACAATTGTGCTGTACCCAAACAAAATTAATGTCCTTTTTTTCCCACAAATAGAGCTTTCTTTTGATCACCTCTGCAGTTTTTATTTTTGCGCTATAAACAAAAAAAGAAACAATTTTGAATTTTTTTTTTTACTTTTTGCTATAATATAATATGGGGATATATCTATGCCATTTTTATTATTTATTTATTTTTTACTAGCAATGGCAGCGATCTGTGATTTTTAGCGTGACTGCGACATTGCGGCAGACAGATCAGACACTTTTGACACATTTTTGGGACCACTGACATTTATATAGCGATCAGTGCTATAAAAATGCACTGATTACTGTGTAAATGTCACTGGCAGGGAATGGTGTTAACACTAGGGGGCGATCAAGGGGTAAATGTGTTCCCTGGGAGGTTTTTCTAACTGTGGGGGGATTGGGACTGACTGGAGGAGGAGAGAGATCGCTGTTCCTAATCACTTTGTTCTGTGCACGTGCCACAAGTATATGGGTAAGGCTGTCCATACACTGAACTAATTTTAGCTGATCCTCAGGATGGTTCCTTGGCCGGTTTCTTCTACCTCCTGCCCTACATCCCTCAGTTGATGTCAGACAGGCAGAAAATTATCAGTCAAACAGTAGCTGCATCCAATCAGCCCTGCTGGCTGTCAAAATATAATAGCCGCAGCAGGCGATTCATCCATCTCTGCTGTTAGCATGGATGGAGAAATCTGTTCAAGAGAAAAATCTAACTGTGCATGGCCAGCTTATAGGCGGGGCCACTCACCCTGCATGCTGGTGGTACCTTTCACCATGTACACGCTCATCGATGCCAGGGACAAGGCAGGGCCACATTCATGTGGAAATTAAACATTATGGCGGTACCCCAGCTTAGAGATGTGTGTAGTAGTTAAACATACAGAGTTTCATTCTGTCCTGTGTTACTACACACCTTCCTCGTATGTTGCATTTAGGAGGGACACTGCTGAGCTTGTGCCCTCTCCACCAGTGTACCTCTGCCACCTCACTCCCAGTGACAAAATGGAGTCCTGCCAAGCACTAGCGCAGACCTCATGCATGCTCTTACTTAGCTCCTTCAGCTCTCCTGTACCATGCAGGTAGGCTGTGGGTATCTGTGTAACGCGGGTTCAGTACTGACGCCTTTTGGGGAACCGACTGCTGGGGAGGGAGCCAGATCACAACTCCCTCGCTACCAGAAGTCCTTCTGCCATGCCAGGTACCACGCTTCATGACCGGCTGCTGTACAATCTCTATCAGTCTTTGGTTACCCGTAGAAACTGTTCTCTTCCTCCACACCTTATGCCGAATTAACCGTTTGTAGTAGCCATGCTTCATACCACCTATGTGCTTTACTGACAGTTCTTTAATATGCCAGGAACCATCATACACCCCTTTAAATAACTTCAGACCAGACTTGGAACAGTTTGATAACTTTTATGGTAGCGTTTCTTTGCAGAACAATTAATAGATACAATATAGTCCAGAGTCCAGACCTTAAACAAACTAACATAGGTGGCTGCCCAGGCATACCTTGACAGGAGTTAATCCATAACTAGCAATCTCCAACAACTGGTACTGTTCACTGAAACCCTGACATCCCGTAGGGTCACATACTGGCTTTATTATAAGTGTAGCAGAATCTCTGACCTCTTCCAGCCTAATGAGAGTCTTCAAGGGCAAAGATAGCTGACATTCTTCAATATGTGGTGGGTTGTGGCAGACTCCGATACTTCAACAGGAGGACAGCCGTACAGGGAAAGGCCCCAGCAAGGTGCCACTTCTGCATGTGCAGGATTGCTGTCTCCTATGGTAACAGTACTTAAACAGTTCCTAACTCAAAGTAACAGTTCTCTCAGCTGTACTACAACTTAACTCAAAGTAACAGTTCTCTCACTGTACTTCAACTTCTCCTTGTAGTTCTTCAGCCCCTTGAGCTCCCGGCCTCTCACTGGACCCTCTGATTCACTGACTCTGAATCCTGTGAGCTCCTCAAGGCCTTTGTTGTGGTATCTCCCTCAAGCATCACCCACGCTTCCCTGCTGGGTCCCTAGCTTGGCACTTTGCATACCTTCAAGCTTCACCCCTGCTGACCGGCTCGGTCCCTAGCTTGGCACACGAGGCTGCTCTGCAAGCGTCACCTCCGCTGGTTGGGTCCCTGACTTGGTCACTGCCTGAAGTTTCCAGATTCTCCACTGTACCCGTTCGGTGAGAATACTGCTCCAATACCTGCTTCAGTTACTCACTGTGGTCCCAGGTAAAGGCGATTGGTCCCTTAGTGGCAACAGCTTCCCTTCTACCTCCGACCATGATCAGGTTCTCCGGCCGGCAGAACCATAATTTTTGGTTGGACTGCAAGCCACAGTCCCAGCCCTGCACTGCCCCCTTACTTCTGGATAGGCCCTGGCAGCCTGATGCCCCGGCATAGGCCCAATCTCCGGCCTAGCAGCCTGGGCAGACGACACCCATCCACCCAGACGGCGGTCTGGGTGGCACACAAGAACCTGGATCACCTGACCTCACCCAAATATGTAGGCTCTCCCAGCAGGCCAAGGGATTCAACAAAATACCCCATATACCCATAATCTGACCTTGAGTTGTCCTTCTCAATCTAATACCTCCAAGTGCCTGGCCACCTGGTGGTAGAACAGGAAAGTACAACCAGGACAAACTAAGGGAGAAGTCAATGGTTCCCTAATAATTAACTACAGTAGCTACTCCTGACAAGGAATTTGGAGAGGCGCTCCCTAACTAAACCCCAGGGCGCTACACAAGCATACCTGTAGGTTAACATGAAAGAACAGATTTTATTACCACTTTAAAGGGTAGCATCTGACTTTAGCACACTGGCAGTGTTTGCTGGATAGCATTAGAAGCTCACTGATTGCTTTTGGTGCCTGTAATTGCTCTTTATACTGTATTTGTCTAATGTTTTAGATGGACTAACTCTTTATGTAGAACTTCCCATCTATATGGCCAGGATGATCAGGTGTCAGGCAGACCTTGTCTTCACCCCCTGCTTATCTTCCTGTGCTGGTACGGAAAGGAGAGGTAAACAGTAAACAGCCCCAGCCCAGCAGTTGCTGGGGAAACACATCCAACACTAAACGGATGCTTGTGGAGCCAGCAATGGAACAGTGCCAGGAGCACGCGTGGATGGTAAAACCAACCTGGGGCAGGAACTGTAAACAAGCCGATAAGTAGCTTAAAGCAGCCGTGTTTTCATACTGACCATTGGGATACAGAGAGATGTACTTTTACTGCAAAGCAAACATAAATGGGGGAAGTAGACAGGTGTATGTAAAGCCAAAACCTTTTTATTAGTTTAGTACATATGTTTAAAAGTTTTTGTTTCTTTTTATTTATTTCTTTTTTTGTTTTTCTATCTCTGTCCCATCAAGATTTCAGTTCCACAGACACAGCAGTAAATAAGACGAGAATTCTTCAAAGCGAGGGGATACCCCTCTTAGACAGTTGCCACCAGAACAGGTTTCTGCATTGAAAGACGTACCCTCACCTTTTCCTGTGGCAACTTAAAAAATTTCCATACAATTGAAGATCAAATAAAGTGGTTACAGTAAAAATTTGTAAAACATTCTCTAAGCTGACCATGGATATTGGAGAACAGTTGGATTCCACCACCTTGTTATGTCTTCCGGCCTAGCTTCTGATCTCAAACTGGCCACACACTATTAAAGTGGTTGTAAAGGTTCATTTATTTATTTTTTTAATAAAAAACATGTCATACTTACCTCCACTGTGCAATTCGTTTTGCACAGAGTGACCCCGATCCACCTGTTCTGGGGTTCCCCAGCGGCTCTCTTGGCTCCTCCCCGCAATAGCTAACCCCCTCTGGGAAGCTCTTTCCCGAGAGGGTTACCTTGCGGGCGCGCTCCCGTGTCAAACACTCGGCGTCCGTAGACACAGAGTGTATGACTCGGTCCCGCCCCCTGGCGGCCTCGTCATTGGATTTGATTGACAGCAGCGGGAGACAATGGCTGCGCTGCTATCAATCTATCCAATCAACTCCGAGACTCCGTGGAGAAGAGGACGCCCGGGACGAGCCGAGCAGGTGAACTGGCTCAGGTAAGTAAAACGTGGGGCTGGAGGGCCCGTGATTGCCTGGTGTTTTTTCACCTTAATGCATAGGATGCATTAAGGTGAAAAAACACAAACCTTTGCAACCCCTTTAAGTTCTTTCATCGATGCTAACCACTTAAATGCATGAATTCTCCTACTGGGCTATTGTGTTCTGACAAGTGGTGGCTTCCAGAATACCCAAGCAGCGGCTGCATCTGATTAAATGCAACTTTTGTTCATCTATTTTCCATCCGTCCCTCTCATTTGATTTTTCAATCAAAACATGTCGGGTGGGAGGGGGCCAACAGGGTCACCCACTAAGTGAATTTTGGCAAGTGCGTTAACAAGGAGTGTTGGGTGCCAATAAGAATCAATGGCACTGAAGTACACCAACTGTTTTTGCGTGTTGTGTTAATGCAGGCCTTACCAGCATATACCTTAAATTTATTTTTTAGCAGGGACAGCCTTTTTAAGTAATAAGTTGGTTCTGGGATTGGCCCTGGTCACATGGTCTAATGGTCACATGATCTCTGTTGATGCAGATGGTAATCAGGAAACAAACACAGCCACTAATTGGTCAGTTTTCCAACATCTGCCCCAAATTGGTTCTAGCTGCTTGTTGGGAATGGGCAAAGTGGCAGAAGCTGGGGTTCTGATCATGGTAACTCAATGCGCCCATGCAAGGTCACACAAACAGCAATTGCTGGCAATGTTTGTCTGTTGGTGGTACCTGATCCTAATATATAAAACTTTTCTCTTTACAAGTTGAACTTTAAAGCCACCATGACGCCCTACTATTCAGTGGTAGGAGAACACAGCTTTGCTAACCTGCTCCTTATTGGCTGACAGTGTTTGTCCTTCTACTCCCGCTGTTTACCCTACAATTTATTTTAGGCTTGGTTGCCGAGGATCTGTCATGCAACTTAAGGTATGTGTTTGCTCTTCAGATAGATCATGTTCAGACATTCTATTCTGCCATGATCCTAACAGATACCTTCCTGCCACAACCAAACGTGGCTCCACCTTGTGTACACTCCACCCGGAGTCTCCCCGATGTGTGTAATCAGAGGATAGCCTCTGTTAATAACACTCACAATGTACTTTCCATGTCTAACAGGTTTAAGCTATAATTCTCCATAATCCCTTTTAAATAATGTCAAGTTGACTGGAATTTGGAACAGGAGTCTAATGTATTCAGGAACATATGCAAGACATAAAGGGGAGCTCCACTCTAACAATTTACACTGAGGGGGTGAACCTGTCAGACACAAACACAAGGGCTTCCACTGCTGACCTCCTTCTGAAAATGCTAGCAACCTGTATGTGTCTAGCTTTGATATGTTCTCAGCCACTGACCTTACACAAGTATGAATTTCAGGAATGTCGCTACAAAAATCAGAAGTCCTATCTGCACTCTTGTCCCAAATCAGTGACTACTGAAGTCCAAGGGTCATCATAGTTAGTCTGGTTGAAAAAAGACATTAGTTCATCCAGTTCAACCAATAACATGACAGCCAGGCAACTAACATTTTCAGAAGGAGATAACAGCGAGGGCAGCCTTCATGATTCTTTCATGACAGGTTCCCTTTAAAATCTTAGGTCCATTCTGATGAGGAACATTAACTCATCAGTCTAATGTATATAGAAGCTTTCACCACAAAGTGTGAATAGGCTATGCCACATCTTTTAATTTGATAACATATACTAGGGCAGTGATGGCGAACCTCAGCGCCCCAGATGTTTTGGAACTACATTTTCCATGATGGTCAACTACACTGCAGAGTGCATGAGCATCATGGGAAATGTAGTTCCAAAACATCTGGGGTGCCAAGGTTCGCCATCACTGTACTAGGGCTTTGAAAGAATGGACTTTATAAGCATAATGCCTATATGCCTATAAAGTCCATGCTTTCAAAGCCCTAGTATATGTTATCAACTCATCAGGCTAACTTTGGGGATTGCAATATGGCCACTGCCATTGCTGAATTATTTTGAAAGGTGCCTATGATATACACCAGTGGTTTTTAAACTGCGGCCCACGGGCCAGATGCGGTCCATTGCTTGCCATTATCTGGCCCTTTGGGCACTATTCCTCCCACTGATACAAGATATTATTCCTCCCATTGATACCCAGGATGAGGCCCCATTCCTTCCACCAACACCAATAGTTGGGCATAATTCCTTCCACCGACACCAACAATGCAGCACTGTTCCTTCCACTGATACCAACAATGGTACATAATTCTTTCTATTGATATACTGTAAATGATAGAACACTATTTTCATTGTCACCAAAGATGGGGCAGTATTCCTCACACTGACACCAATGATGGGGCACTATTCCTCCCACAGACACCAATGATGGGGCACTATTCCTCCCACAGACACCAATGATGGGGCACTATTCTTCCTACTAATACTCATGATGGGGCACTATTCGTTCCACTAATACCAATGATGAGACACTTTTCCCCCCACTGACACCAATGATGGGGCTCTGTTCCTCCTCCTACTGACCACAGGTGCCATGTAATTTTTTTACAACCACCAAGCTTGAGACATTTTCTACTCCCACTGGCCATAGTCTGCCCCCCCTCCTCAAAGTTTGAAGGACAGTAAACTACTTCTTTGATTAGAAAGTTTAGAGATTCCGGCTATAAGATATTCCAAAAGGACCTATGATAGCAAGATGTCCTGATAAATATCTAAAGCACAAATCCAGCACACATTTTAACGTAAACGTGAAAAATAGTCAGGTTAAATTCCAGCCAAATACAGGCAGTCCCCGAGTTACGAACATCCAACTTGCGAAGGACTCCTACTTACGAACGGGAGGTGGCGTGACGTCTCTGCCGTTCTGCACATGCGCGGCCACTTTTCGACGGTGGGCACATTTCAATAGAACATCGGAAAACGACTCCTACTTACGAATGGGAGGCGGCGTGACGTCTCTGCCGTTCTGCACATGCGCGGCCACTTTTCGACGGCGGGGCACATTTCGACAGAACATCAAAAAAGGTACTGTTCCGACTTACGAACAGATTCGACTTAAGAACAAACCTACAGTCCCTAGCCCGTTCGTAACTCGGGAACTGCCTGTATAACAAATTGGGAATATGTATAGTGTGTGCCAACTGGAAAAGTTGCCAAATTATTTGTAGTTCTTTCATGTACTGTCATTTACATACCAACA
The DNA here is from genome assembly GCA_029206835.1 of Rana muscosa. Taxonomy (NCBI): domain Eukaryota; kingdom Metazoa; phylum Chordata; class Amphibia; order Anura; family Ranidae; genus Rana; species Rana muscosa. The sequence goes on along the minus strand of CM055125.1, from coordinate 233,761,238 downwards.
TGTGCCATACTGGTACTGCCATATTCTAAAGCTAGAGGGTGACAACTTTAAACACCTTGTGTCTCTGCCCTGCCTACTACCTAGCTACTGGACTCTCTAAATGTGCTTCCTCATCATCATCCTCTTGATCTTCCTTTGCATAAGTAAATACATTCTTCTGTCTCCAGCCCCCGGAGATTAAAACAGCACTGATGTGTAGTTGATGATGGAACTAAAGCCAATTTCTTTCAGTTTTGTGTATGGAAGAAATGGTACCCCTGTCAGGTTTTTATTACAGTGAGTATCCCTGCTGGGGAGATTCATCTTCTCTACTTCCTGTGGTGGCCATTATTCCTGGGACTAAGCATGGAGGAAAATCCAAAATTATGGAGTTGTAATTTAAACAAAAGTAGAGGTTAAATCTTCTGAAGGGGATGCTTGTTTTGGTGAGCTGTCTATAAAAGGATTTTCAATACTATTTCTTGATGTGTTCCTAACACAGGAAGTGATAAAAAGTCTCCCCAATGTTACAAAGACAAGAGAAAAAAACTTGACAGAGTTTTAACCACTTAGCGACCGGCTCATGTACATATACGATATACGTCGCAACTTTAAAGATGGATATCTCAATAACAGGAGCAGCTGCTGCCACAACCAAGATATCCATCTTTTCAGCAACCGGTCCTGTAAACGATAATGGTGGTCTCTGTGGCGGATTCACCGCGAGATCACCATTATCGGCGGCAGGAGAGGGCTCCCGCCGCTTTCCCGTGCCCTCCAATGCTTACCGGTGCCGTCGGTAGCGGTGGAGGCGATCGGGACCTGTCAGTGGCTGGGTATGGATACGAGTGAGGGCAAGGTGGCCCCAACCCATCTCCATACCATAGCAGGGCGGAAGCGACGTCAAAATGTCACTTCTGCCCATACGTTTTAAAGGCACATTTTTTTGTTGTAATTTTTTACAAATGACAAGGTTTTTTTTTTTTTATTGGGGTTTTTTTGACCTCAGATCTCATATTTAAGAGGACCTGTCATGCTTTTTTCTATTACAAGGGATATTTACATTCCTTGTAATAGGAATAAAAGTGACCCAATTTAAAACAAAAAAAAAAAAAACAGTTTTAAAATTAATAAAATAAAGTAAAATAAATAAGAAAAATATATATATATATTTTTTAAAGCGCCCCGTCCTGACGAGCTCACGCGCAGAAGCGAACGTATACATGAGCAGCGCCTGCATATGAAAATGGTGTTCAAACCACACATGTGAGGTATCGCCGCGATCATCAGAGTGAGAGCAATAATTCTAGCCCTAGACCTCCTCTGTAACTCTAAATATGCAACCTGTAGAATTTTTTAAACGTCACCTATGGAGATTTTTAAGGGTAAATGTTTGACGCCATTCCACAAGCGGGCGCAATTTTGAAGCGTGACATGTTGGGTATCAATTTACTCAGCGTAATATTATCTTTCACAATTTAAAAAAAATTGGGCTAACTTTACTGTTGTCTTATTTTTTAATTTAAAAAAGTGAATTTTTTCCCAAAAAAGTGCGCTTATAAGACCACTGCGCAAATACGGTGTAACAAAAAGTAGGATTTTTAAAACAGCTTACCTGTAAAATCCTTTTCTTGGAGTACATCACGGGACACAGAGCGGCATAGTCATTACTATGTGGGTTATATAGAATTACCTTCAGGTGCTGGCACTGGCAACTTCCAAAACAGGAAGTACCCTCCCCTATATAAGCCCCTCCCATCCGGGAGCACCTCAGTTTTGTAGCAAAGCAATACGTGTCCCCAAAAGAGGGGTGGGAGCTCTGTGTCCCGTGATGTACTCCAAGAAAAGGATTTTACAGATAAGCTGTTTTAAAAATCCTACTTTCTTGTTCATACATCACGGGACACAGAGCGGCATAGTCATTACTATGTGGGACGTCCCAAAGCAATGCCAAATGAGGGGGGGGATATACCATACATAAGCTGGGCACCATCAGGCATGAGGATCTTTTGCGGCCTGCAACACACTGCGCCCAAAGGCGACATCCTCCTGACTTCTAACGTCCACCTGGTAGAACCTAGTAAACGTGTGTACTGAAGACCATGTTGCGGCCTTACAAATTTGAGCCAGGGAGGCCTGGTGATGCACTGCCCATGAAGTTCCAACTGCTCTCGTGGAGTGCGCCCTAACTTTGAACGGAGGCAGTCTACTTCTCAAGCCATAGGCTTGTATTATGACCTGTCGAATCCACTTGGCTAAAGTAGATTTTGATGCTGCCTGACCCTTTCTGGGGCCTTCCGGCAGAACAAACAAAGAATCCGTTCTACGAATCTGAGCAGTGGCTTTTAGATAAGCTTTAACTGCTCTTACTACATTCAAAGAATGCAATAACTTTTCCTCTACCGAGCTCGGTTTGGGGAAAAGAAGGAAGAACCACATCCTGGTTCAAGTGAAACCTCGATACCACCTTAGGAAGAAAGGCTGGGTGAGGACGTAATACTACTCTGTCCTCATGAATAACCAGATATGGCTCTTTACAGGACATGGCGGCTAATTCCGACACTCTTCTAGCCGAGCATATGGCTACTAAAAATATCAATTTTCTGGTGAGTAGAACCAAGGAAATGTGCCGCAAAGGTTCAAATGGCTGCTTCTGCAGAACCGACAGAACCAAATTTAGATCCCATGGACATATGGGAGCTTTAATCGGTGGAATAATACGAGTCACCCCTTGCATAAAGGATTTGACAAGTGAATGCATAGCCAGGGGCCTTTGAAATAGTATTGATAAGGCCGAAACCTGACCCCTGATAGTACTTAAGGCAAACTTCCTGTCTACAGCCCACTGTAGGAAGTCCAGAATTCTGCCTATAACGTACTTACGTGGATGCCACTTTCTGGCCTCGCACCAAGTGATTACGCCTTCCAAACTCTATAGTAGATCTGCCTGGATACAGGCTTCCTGGCATTGATTATAGTTGATACCACAGAGTTAGAGAGACCTCTCTTCAGGATGTGGGATTCAATAGCCAGGCCGTTAAACTTAGAGTTAGTAAGGAAGGGTGGTATATCGGCCCTTGCGAAAGCAGGTCCGGACGACGTGGAAGGGTCCAAGGACTCCCCACAGACATTTTGATGATCTCCGCGTACCAGGCCCTTCGGGGCCACGCTGGAGCCACCAAGATCACCGGCTTCTTTTCCAACCTGACTCTGCGAAGGAGTCGAGGCAACAATTGTAGCGGAGGGAATGCATATATCAGTCTGAACTGATTCCAAGGGAACACCAGAGCATCCGAGCCGCAAGCGAGGGGATCCCTTGTCCGGGAGACAAATCTGTCCACCTTTGCGTTGAATCTGGATGCTAGCAGATCTACATCCGGTGTTCCCCACCGCTGACATATTGCTCGGAAGACCTCGGGATGAAGGGACCATTCCCCTGGGCATAACTGTTGGCGACTCAGAAAGTCCGCCTTCCAATTCTCCACCCCTGGAATGAAGACAGCTGATATACATGGGACATGCTTTTCTGCCCATTCCAGGATGTGACTTACTTCCCTCTGGACTGCACGACTCCTGGTGCCTCCCTGATGATTGATATATGCCACTGCTGTGGCATTGTCTGATTGAATTCTGACAGGGGACCCTTGGAGTCTGGATGCCCAGGCTACTAGGGCATACCGGGCTGCTCGTATCTCTAAGAGATTGATGGGCAGGGTTTTTACTACATTTGACCATCTGCCCTGGAGACACCATTGCTCCAGTACTGCCCCCCAGCCTATAAGGCTGGCATCTGTAGTGACCACCTTCCAGGATATCGGACTGAAGGGTTTTCCCTTCTGGAGATTCTGGGGGATCAACCACCAGCAGAGACTCTTCCGAACGGAAGGGGACAAAGCCATCGGGAAGTCTAGAGCCTGAATTTTTCCGTTCCAGGCTGACAATATGGCCCTCTGTAAATTCCTTGAGTGGAATTGGGCGTATGGCACAGCTTCGAATGATGCTACCATCTTTCCTAGCAGCCTCATGCACAGGCGTATGGACGGCTGTCTTTTTGCACAAAGCAGACGGACCAAGCCCCTCAAAGAGGATACCTTGTCTAGAGGTAAGAAAATCTTCCTCTGGTCTGAATCCAGCCGTAGCCCTAGATATACCAGGTTTTTCACTGGCTGTAGGGCTGACTTGTCCAGGTTGATGACCCAACCGTGAGATTCTAGATACTTGATTGTATCGACAATTACCACTTCTAGCTTGGCAACTGAGTGGTCCATCAACAACAGGTCGTGTAGGTATGCCATTATCGTTACACCTCGTGTTCTTAGATCGGCCAACAGTGGGGCCAGAATTTTTGTGAACACTCGTGGTGCTGTGGCCAGACCGAATGGTAAGGCTCTGAACTGAAAATGGCGCCCTTCTACTGCAAAGCGTAGAAATTTTTGATGACCTGGAAAGATGGGAACATGCAAGTAAGCATCTTTGATGTCGATCGAGGCTAACCATTCCTCCCCCTGTAGGGCAGCGGTGACCGATCGGATCGACTCCATCCGGAAGGACCGGACGTTTAGAAATTTGTTTAGACTCTTTAGGTCCAATATGGGTCTTATGTCCCCGTTTGGTTTCGGGACTGTGAAAAGGTTTGAGTAGAAACTCAACCCCCACTCTTCCATAGGAACCTCCATAATTACTCCTTGGAGCAATAGTTGTTCTAACGCCACTAGGAGACACCTTCTTTTCAGAGGGTCTTTTGGCATGCCTGACCACATAAAATGGGAAGGAGAAGACTCTTTTAACTCCAACTTGTATCCCCGAGTTACTGCGGAGAGCACCCATCTGTCTTTGATCGTCTCCCGCCAGGTCTCTGTGAACAACTGAAGTCTTCCCCCCACCCGTTTGAGTGGGGGCAGCCCTTCATAGGCTTGACTTGGAGGCTGGTTTAGTACCTCTTCGGATCCAGGGCTTTTTATTACCCTGTGACTGTCCCTGATTTTTACCTCCTGAGTTTGACCGAGGAGGCCGTCGGAACTGCTTAGTAGCAGACGTCCCAGGGATAGGAGAGGTAGTCCTCTTAAAAGACGGACCCCTAGACCTCTTTTTAATTGGTAAGAGAGTAATTTTACCACTGGAAATCTTCTGGATATATTTATCCAGGTCTTCGCCAAAAAGGCGTTCTCCATGAAATGGGAAGCTAACTAAGAGCTTCTTACAGGGAGCCTCAGCAGACCAGTTTTTGAGCCACAGAAGCCTACGCATATGTACCAAAGACAGCGTGAGGCGGGAGGCCTGATGGATAGAATCCTTGATGGCGTCAACCGCAAAGCATAATGCTCTAGGCAGATCAGCCAGAGCCTGGGCCTGCTGGTCTGGCAAATCCCTCAGGACCATTTTCATTTGATCCTTTAAAGCTTGGCAGACCCCAATAGCTGCCACTGCTGGCTGTGTAACAGCCCCTGCTGTGGAAAAAGCAGATTTTAATAAAGATTCCAATTTTTTATCTACTGGATCTTTGAACATTTGAACATTATCTACTGGACATGTCAGTGATTTGTTCACAGAAGAAATGGCTGCGTCCACCGTAGGAACATTCCATCTCTGGGTGAATTTTTCCTCCATGGGATAGATCACCTGAAATTTCTTAGGTGGAACAAATAGTTTATCAGGATGTTCCCAGTCCTGGTATATAAGTCCTTCCAATAATGGATGAATTGGAAAGGAGCAATTAATCTGGGGAGCTTTTAGCGACCCCAACGAGGAGACAGCAGTAGTTGATGGTTCAACAAGAGGCATTTTAAATGCAGATCGAACCATGTCAGTTAGGGTCTGGACCCACAATCTTTCAGTCTGTGATGCTGAAAATGGTTCATCTACTGTCGATTCCTCAAAAACAGAGTTAACCTCCTCCTGATCCCCTTCAGGAAGGTCAGTCCCTTCCTGGGACTGTTGCTCTGCCAACAGGCACTCTAATGGAGGGGATGGAGATCTGGCGCGCTTTCTTTCCTGTAGAGAAGAAGCGATCAATGCTGCCAATCTCTGCTCCAATCCCTCCAGAGTTGAGGCAAAAACCTCCTCTGTTATATATGCAGGAGCAGGTGGACTGAGGACAGCCGCAGTACCTGGCACTCCCGGGGGTTCCTTATGGGTATTAACCTCTGATTTCTCAGGGGAGGAAGGTGCAGATGACTGCTCCAGATCCTCAGAGCCCGATGGAGACCCCCCCTACACTTCCTGAGAGGTATATCTCGGAGTTTTTTAGGCGGCATATTCCTTAGTTCAAAGCTGAGGTATTCCAGCCGCAATACACCCCTTTACTGAAATAGTCTAATGCAATTTGCTGCTATGTACATCAGTGGGTGTCTACTAATGCGTCTTTCTGGGGATGCCTGTATCAACCGCCCGCTGTAAGCCCCTATACCATGCTACCAGCTCCTTTTCATGCTCTGTGTCCATAGCAAGCAGCGTGGACTGAGTCCTTTTATCTTGCTGGGACGCCCGCACATGCGCAGAAGCGCTGGGCGCACAGAGCGCGTCATCCGCCAGGCTCCGCCCCCTTTTTTGGACCAAAATCTTATAAAAAGAAAGCGCGCTCTTGGCGCCATGTAGGGAGAGGAGCCAGGGTCCCTGTTTCACCAGGACTCGGGGATGGAAGGAAGCTACTTGGCAGCATGACAGAGGAATGCAGCTTCCCTGATAGAGAGCTCACTCATCTGCCTGGACTTTCACCATGGAAGGAATAGTCCCAAGAAAAAAAGACGTTCCACAGCGGCCTCTAGTGGACAAACACAGGTACCGCACTTTTGTCTTTTTTTTTTTTTTTTTAAAACCTCCTTTATGAAAGACATTTCTAGGTTTACAGTTTTTAAAACTTCCTTTATGAAAAGACATTTCTAGGATTTCTTAGGCATATACAGCTATTAGCGGGAATACCTTTAGGTAACAGGCAGAAAGACATATTAGGCTTGGGGGTCCCCTCAATAGAACCAAGTTCCTGAGGGGCCCCCACTTACCTTTTCCCCGCCGCAGGACTTTGTTTGGTCCACAGAAGCCCAAACTTCACCTCTCACGGCAGGCATTGTACTAGACCTTCAGGGACCGGGTTCCCAAGGATTCCACTCCCCTGGACCTGTATAGCACCCTGCACAGATAGCCTCTTGGTTTTGGGTATGACCAGAGCTCTGGATCCCAGGGTCCAGCCCTCCTTAGAGAGGCATTACAGGCAAAACCCTGCTCTTCTCTGCAAGGCCCGGGTACCGACCGTTTAGCTATGAAGCTTTTTTGGTCGGATCCGGAATAGCTTGCTAAGGCCCAGAGAACCTGTACACAAGCCCAGATGAATACATGTTAACCTTGGCCAACACCTTAGACACTGGCAAAAAACTGAGGTGCTCCCGGATGGGAGGGGCTTATATAGGGGAGGGTACTTCCTGTTTTGGAAGTTGCCAGTGCCAGCACCTGAAGGTAATCCTATATAACCCACATAGTAATGACTATGCCGCTCTGTGTCCCGTGATGTATGAACAAGAAAGTATTGCAATGACCGCCATTTTATTCTCTAGGGTGTTAGAATTTTTTTTTTAAACTGTTTGGGGGTTCTAAGTAATTTTCTTGCAAAAAAAAGTGTTTTTAACTTGTAAACACCGAGTCTGAAAAAGAGGCTCGGTCCTTAAGTGGTTAATCATCTCCCACTCTATTAAAAACGGAACAAAAAATGACTTTAGATTTACTTTAACAAAACAGTAGTTACATCATTAATTGAGCTCCTGGAGTTAGTCCAGCCGTGGTTTATCGATGATTTCCTAAAAGTAGGAATAAAATGTAGGGATTTTCTTACCTGACGTTGGGTGTCTCCAACTGGCTGCATAAAGCAGCTAAATATTGGCTGCACCTTGTGTCTTTTACCAAAGCCTCCAGCAGTTCCTCACAGCGGCTCTGCACCTCGCTCATCAGCTGCTCTACGCATTGCTGCACCTCCTGGTGGGATAGGGAGAGAAGCTGCGGTAATATCCTCTCCATGGCAGAGGCACTGACTGCTGGCTCCTCTGTCACCATGAGGACACTGCAAGATCAAATAGATTCTGGTCAAAAAGTCAACTTGATAACTGGAAAAGAGATAGTTAGATCTGTGTATTTCACGTAGTTCAAAGCAACATAAAAACAGCAAAACTCCCAAAAATAAATAAGCTATTTCCTATAAATAGCTTGTGCAAGGTCTGCCAATGCTTCTATCATCCAGGCATTTTATCATCGCAAGTGGTCCTCCTTGGGAAAGGTGTCAAAGGGAATCCATAAATGTTGGGGTAGGACCTCACCTTTGCTCAGCCTCGCTTGCTGCCATTGCAGTTTAGATCTGGAATTCTCTAGTTGTACATACTCTATAATTGTCGAAAGTATTGGGACATCGGCCTTTACACACAAAATTTAATGGCATCACGTAGGGTTCAGTATTGAGTTGGCCCACCCTTTGCAGCTATAACAGCTTCACTTAATCTAGGAAGGCTGTCCATAAGGTTTAGGAGTGTGTCTATGGGAATGTTTGACCATTCTTCCAAAAGCACATTTGTGAGGTCAGACACTGATGTTGGACGAGAAGACCTGGCTTGCAGTCTGCGCTCTAATTCATCCCAAAGGTGTTCTATCGGTTTGAGGTCAGGCCAGTCAAGTTCCTCCACCCCAAACTCGCTCATTCATGTCTTTATGGACCTTGTTTTGTGCACTGGTGTGCACTCATGTTGGAACAGGAAAGGGCCATCCCCAAACTGTTCACACAAAGTTGAAGCATGAAATTGTCCAAAATGTCTTGGTATGCTGACACCTTCCCTTCACTGGAACTAAGGGGCCAAGCTCAATCCCTGAAAAACAGCCCCACACAATAATCCCCCTCCACCAAATGATTTTGGACCAGTGCACAAGCAAGGTATTTTGGACCAGTGCACAAGCAAGGTACATAAAGGCATAGATGAGCGAGTTTGGGGTGGAAGAACTTGACTGACCTGCACAGAGTCCTGGCCTTAACCCGATAGAACACCTTTGGGATGAATTAGAGTGGAGACTGCGAGACAGACCTTCTCTCCAACATCAGCGCCTGACCTCACAAATGCGCTTCTGGAAGAATGGTCAAACATTCCCATAGACTCAGGCCTCGTACACACGGCCGAGATTCTCGTCGAAAAAAACATGTCGTTTTTTTCGACGAGATTCTTGGACAAGAAAATTGTCCCGGCCGAGTGTACACACGCTCGATTCAAAGAACCCGCGGTTCTTTGAATGGAGCGTACGCGGTGACGTCATCGACTACGACGAGCATGCGCTCGTCACATTCGATGCCGTCGCCGCCATCTTGGTATACCCTACGTATGCCTAGGAAGCTACCGCGCATGCGTCGAATTCATTTCGAACATGCGCGGGCTTCCGGGAGGACAGGTAAGTGTACACACACTCACTTTTCTCGTCGAGAAACATGCCGACGAGAATCTCGACGAGAAAATAGAGAGCAGGTTCTCTATTTTCTCGTCGAGATACTTGTCGCTTTTCTTGACGAGAAACCATACACACGAACGAGTTTCTCGGCAAAAAATCTCTGCCAGCAAGTTTCTTGCTGGTTTTTGCCGAGAAACTCGTTCGTGTGTACGAGGCCACACTCCTAAACCTTGTGGACAGCCTTCCCAGAAGAGTTGAAGCTGCAAAGGGTGGGCCAACTCAATATTGCCATTAAAGTTCATTAGCGTTTAAAGGCAGGTGTCCCAACACTTTTTACTTCTGACAATATAGTGTATGTATTTCTGATATGTTTGCCCTTTGTGCAGAATGTTTGTACTCTGTGCATGTTTCATGGAGATATACTGTTATGTGCTAGACACACCACTGATACATAGGGTCATGCTGTGATCAGAATATTTGTATTGTGCTCTCTGACTTTTGTATATTTTGATTATAATAAATGTATTGCAATGGCAATAATGTGGTTTAAGGATGAGCTCCAGCTTGTACGCATTAAACACGTGCAGAGCCCGCCAGGAAGTCGGCACCCGCGCTGCGCTAATCACAGCCAGGGAGACATTTCCCGATCTCTGCAGCCGAGCATCGGGACAATGTCTCCCTGCCGGTGATTAGCGCAGCGCGGTGCCATCTTCCTGGCAGTCTCTGCACGTCTTCAATGCGAACACGCCGGAGCTCATCCCTAATGTGGTTTAGGTGGTCCCGTTTTGGTAGTTTTTCTGTTACGATAGGTATTTATGGAGTTTTACAAAATTGAGCAAGGCACTTCAATATACAGGTTACATTTCCTTCCAAAATTAGCATGACAGGCTTTAACAATAGGATGTAAAGATTACAGATGTATTGTTTGCAGAAATAAAATACCAAACCAAGAAAAATGACAAATCTTGACTTGGTAAGGGCCTGTGTACAAGGGCTAATGAACCTGCGTGCCGAGAACCAAGGTAGAACCAAAGAACAATGAGTAAGGAAGAAGATGGAAGAGGTGAAAAAAGTAAAAGAACAAGCAGAAGAGTGGACTTAAGAAGAAGGGGGAAGGGAATGGGAGAAAAGCAAGGGAGGGATAGGATAAATGGGGAGGGAGGGAGACCCAGGATGGCACAAATTTGCCAATAACAGGCTCCAAAGCGTATTACTTAGTCAGCAACATGTGGTCAAAATTTAATAACATGTAATGCTTCATCCATGGTGTCCAGACCTTAAGTTTACCAGAACCTCCAATGAATCCTTCCAGATAATTTTGCCCAAAATTGTATAAATCAGTTGATAAACACCTATCCAATAAGGTCTGATTTTTGGATAGTCCTATCAGACATGGATGAGTGTGCCAGTTTCTGCTCAACCCCGAAAAAACCCCAGGGACAAATTTGGCCAACCTCTGGGGCACCATGTACCAGTGTATTCATTATAAAAGATTATAGTTGGCCTCGGTAGCCATCAAGTTTATAGAGCAGTGGGCTATGGTGTCCTACATTTTATTCCATTTCAGTGGATCTAAGTGCCCATTTAGTTCCCTCTCATGCCGCGTACACCCGACCGTTTTTCATGGCGTGAAAAATGCCATTTTTTTAATTGGTCATTAAAAACGATGGTGTGTAGGCTCCAGAGCATTTTTAACTACGTGAAAAATGGCCTAAAAAAAATTAGAACCTGCTCTATTTTTTCACGTCGTTCTTTTTAACGTCGTGAAAAACGGTAGTGTGTACGCTTTTACAAGGGGAAAAAAAATGCGCATGCTCAGAATCAAGTATGAGACGGGAGCGCTCCTTCTGGTAAAACTAACGTTCGTAATGGAGATAGCACATTCGTCACGCTGTAACGGACTGAAGAGCATGAGGCTGAAAAGCGCGAATCGGCTCTCACCAAACTTTACTAACACGAGGATCAGCAAAAGCAGCCCAAAGGGTGGCGCCATCTGAATAGAACTTCCCCTTTATAGTGCCTTCGTACGTGTTGTACGTCACCGCGCTTTGCTCAAGCATTTTTTTTCACGATAGTGTGTAGGCAAGGCAGGCTTGAGAGGAAACACAAAAAATCACATCGAGAAAAACGTTTTTTTCAATGACATTAAAAATGTCCGTGTGTACGCGGCATCACAGTATTTTACACAAGAGGGTGTATGATGGCGGCATGGAGGGGGGGGGGGGGTATGATGGAAATATGGAGGGGGTGTATGATAGAGAGGTGGAGGGGGTGTATTATAGAGACATGGAGGGGGTATATGGTACAGACATAGACGGGGTGTATTATAGAGACATGGGGGCATTGAATGACTGAGACATGGAGGAGGTATAGGATACAGACATGAGGGGGGGGGGTGTATTATAGAGACATAGGAGGGGTGTATGACGGAGACATGGAAGAGATTCAGCTTCTATCTTCCATTTTTTTCACACATCTTATGCCGCGTACACACGACCGTTTTTCATGACGCGAAACATGCCATTTTTGAAATTGGTCGTGAAAAACGGTTGTGTGTAGGCTCCAAAGCATTTTTCTCGACGAGAAAAATGGCCATTAAAAATTTAGAACCTGCTCTATTTTTTCTCGTCGTTTTTCGCGTCATCGTTTTTCTCGTCGTGAAAAACGCCCGTGTGTACGCTTTAACGACGTGAAAAAAACCGCGCATGCTCAGAAGCAAGTTATGAGACGGGAGCGCTCATTCTGGTAAAACTAGCGTTCGTAATGGAGATAGCACATTCGTCACGCTGCAACGAACTGAAAAGCATAGAGACTGAAAAGCGTGAATCGGCTAACACCAAACTTTTACTAACACGCGGTAATACTAAATCAGCAAAAGCAGCCCAAAGGGTGGCGCCATCCGAATGGAACCTCCCCTTTATAGTGCCGTTGTACGTGTTGTACGTCACCGCGCTTTGCTCGAGCATTTTTTTTCACGATAGTGTGTAGGCAAGGCAGGCTTGAGAAGAATCACGTCGAGAAAAACTTCGTTTTTTTTTAATGACATTAAAAACGGCCGTGTGTACGCGGCATTAGAAAATGAAATTTTAAAGCTGACTGGCTATGTTCAAGTCAAATCAAAGTTGAGACAATTCACTCCATCTTTTCATCAATGTGTTATTTGCTCTTTTTAACAATCATTTTTCCTCACTACAGGCTTTAGGCCCGGTTCACACTGATGCACTGTGAATTTGGTCCGTTTTTTTGTCCATTCTGAGGTGCGAATTTTACCACAAATTTATCACGATTTTAACGCGAATTTCAGGAGTGGGACATAGCTGCGATTAATGTTCTAGCCAATGGAATCATAGTGTAAAAAAAAAAGAAGGTGTTCACTTCCTGTGTACTTCCTGGTTTTTGTGGAGAATCGCGTGGTGGAATTCGCACATATGTGAACCATCATTGCGATTCCAGAACAATTTACACTCATGTCTATGGAGACTAAATTTGCAACACAACGCAGTAAAGTCGGACAAGACCCTTTTTTTTTATCGCATCGCATTCGTAGAGGAATCGCAACGCATGTATATGAACAACCGTCATTGAAAACAATGACTTTAGGGATGACATGCAAATTCAAAGTGTTTTTGACACATCACATTCGTTATGAACTCGCACAAGTGTGAACCCGGCCTTATGGCATGTGATGAATTTACTGCATACACATTATAGGAAACATTTCCCTTCTAAAATTGCTATTTGTTTGGCTGTCAGTGGCTTAGGTACATTTGAGTCCTTGCTGTACATACAACAACAGGTATCACACAGCTCAGAGGCAGAAGAAGTATGATTAGGCTTTAGAAGTAGAAGGGATCACATTGTGCAACTGGTCCTCTAATCAGGAAAGAAATGGACAGACGCAGAGACAGCATGGACAGACGCAGAGACAGCATGGACAGACGCAGGGACAGCATGGACAGACGCAGGGACAGCATGGACAGTCACAGAGACAGCATGGAAATATGCAGGGACAGCATGGACAGACGCAGGGACAGCATTAACAGACGCAGGGACAGCATGGACAGTCGCAGGGACAGCATGGACAGACGCAGGGACAGCATGGACAGACGCAGGGACAGCATGGACAGAGGCAGGGACAGCATGGATATATGCAGGGACAGCATGGAAATATGCAGGGACAGCATGGACAGACACAGGGACAGCATGGACAGACGCAGGGACAGCAGCCATGGACAGATGCACAGACAGCATGGAATTATGCAGGGACAGCATGAACAGACACAGGGACAACATGGACAGATGCAGGGACAACATGAACAGATGCAGGGACAGCATGGAAATATGCAGGGACAGCATGGACAGATGCAGGGACAGCATGGAATTATGCAGGGACAGCATGAACAGACACAGGGACAACATGGACAGATGCAGGGACAGCATGAACAGATGCAGGGACAGCATGGAAATATACAGGGACAGCATGGAAATATACAGGGACAGCATGGAATTATGCAGGGACAGCATGAACAGACGCAGGGACAACATGGACAGATGCAGGGACAGCATGGAAATATGCAGGGACAGCATGTGCAGATGCAGGGACAACATGGACAGATGCAGGGACAACATGGACAGATGCAGGGACAGCATGAACAGACGCAGGGACAGCATGGAAATATGCAGGGACAGCATGGACAGACGCAGGGACAGCATGAAAAAAATGCAGGGACAACACATTGGACGGACGCAAGATGCAGAGACAGCATTGGACAGACACAGAGACAGCATTGGACAGATGCAGAGACAGCATTGGACAGACACAGAGAAAGCATTGGACAGATATTAGGACAGCATAGACAGATGCAGAGACAGCATGGACAAACGGAGGGACAGCATGGAAATATCCAGAGACAGCATGTACAGACATTGAGACAGCATGGACAGACAACATGGACAGATGCAGGGACAGCATACACAAACACAGAGAGATCATGAGCAGATGCAGGGACAGCATGGACAGACCTAGAGACAGCATTTACAGACACACAGACAGCATGGACTGAAACAAGGGCAGCATGGACAGATACAGGTACAGCATAGAAAGGAGGCCGTGTAATGGATGGACAGATCACCTGTGTGTGGCCCCGGCTCCTGTGCTAAGTGGCTCTCTGCAGTCAGTCTGTGTGTTTATCTGAGCTCAGAGGGATAAATGAGTTTTCTGTATCCCTCTCCACTCAGCACACAGTCCTCCCTCCTCCTGCCACTCCTGTTACTGTGTATCCAGATTGCAACACAAATAATAGAGATCCCTCCTCCCTGGGAGCAGGCAGGCAGACATCCCAGGACATGGGACCTCTGTCCAGATCAGCCCTCTCAGTACACTCACTCCTCTGTGTCCCCTCTATTGTCTCCTCATCTGATCCCAGCCTCCTTTCTCTGCATTGTTTTCATCATTTTACTGATTCTCTGAACTCTTTCCTCACCCCTAGGGTATCTGTCCGTGTACGATACACTGAGCGTTTCGCAAATCCTGTTTGAAGTTCGGCAAACCCAAGCTTAGCAGTGAGTCCTAATGTAGACTGTGTGTGGCGAATCAGTCTCTGGTCATTTTTAGGGCTTAGGCTCCATGTACACTGAAGCTGATAAACTGCAGTTTATTTGGCGTTTTTTTTAAAAGCCCATTAACTGCACTCTATGTTAGCCTATGTGTTCATGTAAACATGGTCGTTTTTTAGCGTTAATGAGCAGTGGAGTTAATGGGCTTTTTTCTGAACGCAAGAAATTTGCGTTCAAAGTGCCGTTTTTCAGCGGGAAAAAATGCAAAACGCTAATAAACGCTCAAAAACGCAGCTTGCGAGCGTTTTTTAGCATTTTTTGATCCATTGGAAAAAAAAAAAAGCTAAAAAACGCAACACTGAAAAACGCTAATAAACGCTATTGCAAAACATTGAAAGGCTCCCTGCCGTTTTTTATAGCTTTTTTTAGCGTCCAGTGTACATGGAGCCTAATAGACAAAAGATTATTTAAAACAAGCATTGGAAGCTGGGCACTGCCATGGCAGACACGTATCAATGCCAAAAACTGTAAAAATAAAATGTACAGCGGGGAGATGGTCTTTTCATGCAGCTTCAAGAGCAACATTGAAGTTACATAAATCCTTCAAATAACAGGCTTTGGGGTGCCTTAAAGCTGCATGTGATGTTACAGAACAGTCCCATTTTTAGGGACAGCCTGGAAATGCATACTAGAGACACAAAATATGAGCTTGTAGTTTATCACAAGAATTAAAGTGGTTCTAAAGGCTCAAGGTTTTTTTTTTTTACATATGAAGGTGAAAAACCTTCTGTGTGCAGGAGCCCCTCCAATACTTACCTGAGCCACATGACGATCCGGCATTGTGCACGAGAGTCTCAGCTTTCCGGGGACTCTCCCTCTTCTTTGTCTGAGACAACAGCAAGAGCCAATGGCTCCCACTGATGTCAATCACAGCCAATGAGCCAATGAGCCAATGAGAAGAGAGAGGATGAGGCCGAGCCGCAGCTCCGTGTCTGAATGGACACACAGAGCCTACTTGGGTGCCCCCACAGCAAGCTGTTTGCTCTGGGGGCACTTGGCAGGAGGGTGGAGCCAGGAGCGCAGGCGGGGGACCCAAGAAGAGGAGGATTACAGCTGCTCTTTGCAAAACGACTGCACAGTGCAGGTAAGTATAGAATGTTTGTTATTTATAAAAACAACAGAAAAATTTACTTTAATATCACTTTAACCACTTCCCGCCCAGTCAATAGCATATTGACGTCCAGGAAGTGGTTCTGTAATCCTGACTGGACGTCTATTGACGACCAGCAGGATAACATGCCAGCGTGTGCCTGCGAGGGCGTGCAACGGGGCGATCGCGAGTGCGGCGTGTCAGTGTGATATGCCGCATCTCCGATCGTGATAAGAAGCCTCTGTCAGAGGCTTCTTACTACGTGATCAGCTGTGACCAATCACAGCTGATCATCGCGTGAACCAGGAAGTGGAGAGCCGATCGGAGCCGGTAAATACTGGTAAATACCTTATATAGCCCACTTCATGTTTCTTGTCTGGTAAAAAGTCTAGGCGTATGACATCATGCACAGTTCTCTCTCTCACTCTCGTGAGAGTTTGCCAAGAAGGTAGGGGGGATGAGTCATAAGAGCGCCAATGAGAACTGCAGAGCTGGAGATGTGCCTCTGTGTGTCTGTGTAAATCCAGGAAGTGAACAGGCATCAGCTTTAGCTGCCCACAATTAAAATGGATGCAGCCAGACTTAGTGGAGGGAGATTTGTGCAGCATTTTTGGCAAGTACAGAATCAAGGTATATGTAAAATAATATGCAAAGTGGTTGGAGGGAAGCTTCAGAATGGCAAAGATGTTTTTATTACAAATTATGTGAGCATAATGTCTCCTCTTTAAAAGACCGCAGATGTTACAGCAGTTAAAAATTGGCCAGCAGCAGGACAATTTTAATTTGCTAAACGAGACCCAAGTGTATATTAGAGACTAAAAGCACAGGAAGGGGTTTTACTATAAGAATTTGGATACCACAGTGTAAAAATTAGCCAGCAAAAAAACATTTTTAAACATGACTAATAGGCCTCATTAGTCCATGCAAAATTGCCAGCTAAGCACGACAGCGAGGATAATTTTTGTCATGCTGTGATGGGTCTCAGCATGTGTACACCCCTGTGCTCTGCCTTCGCAGGAAGCGATTGGAAAGCAATAAAAACACAGCTCATCAGTATGCTTTTACTGCCCCCAAACGCAAGTGTAAACGAGGCCTTAGGATTATTGCTGATACTATGATTTAACCACTTGCTGCTGGGTGTTGTACCAGTACGTTGCCCGACTTTGAATGGTTTTACCTGGATATTGCCGGAAGCTGCAGGTATTATCCGCCATCTTGTTTTTAGCAATCCTATTGGCTAAATGGCTGGATTGTTTTTACAAATGGTGGGAGGGGGTCCATTACCACCTTCCCAGGCTCTCCTCTCCCACTGGGGAACCCGGGATTGCAGCTGGCGGTTCCGCTGGCTGACTATAGAGCTGAACGGGGACTGATACAGCCCTGATCATCTCTATGATCTATGAAAACTGGAAGCAACAAGTATTTAGTCACTTTTGCTTTTGCCGGTTGCAAACAAACCATTACTGGTCTGAAAAAAACTTCAAAACATACCAATCTTGGTATGATCTAAAGCTTTTTAAGGGCAGAGGAGACATCTGGGGTCTAACGGACCCCAGATGTCTCAGTAACAGTGGCAGCCCGTCTATTAGGTGCGCTGGAGCGCTGCCCCCTCTATCCATGGCCGCCAACCCCATGCTTTATCCAGGACCACTATTTTGCAGGACACCGCCACCCCCTATTAATGCGTCTGGCCCCTTCAGGACGCTGGGCGCGTGAATTACAGTGGCGGGGTGTTTTTTTTAAGCACCTGATTAGAACCAGAGGCTCTAATAGGCTTCAAAATAGGGTGGGTTTGTGGCGCAGAGCAACAGCGAGTGAATATTCGCTATTGAAACACTGATCCTCATTCCGGCCAATCAGAAGCAGGTCTGAGACCCATTTTCCGATTTGCCGAAAAGAGAAGAGTCCCAATTGGCCGCCGAGGAGGAGGGAAGAGGCTGCGATGCCCGTGGAGAGCAGGGGAAGGGAAAGCCGCCGCTGCCGCCAAGCAA
The DNA here is from genome assembly GCA_029206835.1 of Rana muscosa. Taxonomy (NCBI): domain Eukaryota; kingdom Metazoa; phylum Chordata; class Amphibia; order Anura; family Ranidae; genus Rana; species Rana muscosa. Next base: position 233,743,154 of record CM055125.1, on the reverse strand, counting down.
GGGAAGCCGCCGATGAACCTTGGCAGAAGCGCTGCCCACCATAGATGGGGTAAGTGCACCAGACCCACCCAACCGACTGCCGACCGACAGACAGACTGACCAGTAGAGGGGGGGGGGGTTACTGTTTGCCCCCCCCCCCCCAAAAAAAAACGCCCGCCACTGCTCAGAAAAGAGGACCTGTCACTGCATATTTAAATTCTTTGTGACGACAATAAAAATGATAGAAAATGTAAAGCTACAGTGTAAAAATAAAATAAATAATAATGAAAAAGAATTAAAGCACCCCTGTCCCCCTGTGCTTGCGTACAAAGGCGAGTGCACACATCAGTCCTGCATCTTACATAAACAGTGATCATACCACACATGTGAGGTATTACCACAAAGGTTAGATCGAGAGCAATAATTCTACCACCAGACCTCCTGTGTAAATCTAAAGTGGTAACCTGTAAAGGCTTTTAAAGCATTACCTATATACAAAAAGCGGTGTGCTGCTCCTCTAAATCAACATAAAAATAAATCCCAATGTATACCTGTGTTTTCAGTAACAAAATATTAGAACATATGAACAATAAACAATAAAATGCATGCATACACTATATTAGTGCCTCAAACTGATCAAATAAACAAGTTACAAGTTCTCTGTGCTCTTTTTCTCCCAATGTCTCCAGACAAAGTCATATAAAAGTATAAAAAAATGTCCTCTTGTGATTTTCAGTGCATAAGGTTTCCACAGTGATCAACCCAAACATTGATAAACTTCAGGCCCCGTTCACACCTATGCGAATTCCTTGCGACTTACACCACATCCAATTCGCATAACATTTTAAAATACATTGATTTCCATGAGGCTGGTTCACATATGTGCGATGCATTCGCACTGCGCATTGCCCAAAAAACGTGTGCGTTTTCTAGGCATTGCGGTGCGAATTGTCTGCTCATTATGTTCTATGGGAACGCATCTGATTCGCAGATGTGTTGCGTTCTGAACACAGTACGTATGAATCATGAGGGGGAACTCCACACCAAATTTTAAATAAAAAAACCGGCATGGGTTCCCCTCCAGGAGCATATCAGGCTCTTAGGTCTGGTATAGATTTTAAGGGGAACCCCCTACGCCGAAAAAACGGCATGGGGTTCACCCCCCAAAATCCATACCAGACCCTTATCCGAACACGCAGCCCGGCCGGTCAGGAAAGGGGATGGGGACGAGCTCCCCCACCCCAAAGCCCCCTGCCCCATGTTGATGAGGACAAGGGCCTCTACCCGACAACCCTGGCCGTTGGTTGTCGGGGTCTGCGGGCGGGGGGGCTTATTGGAATCCGGGAGCCCCCTTTAATAAGGGGGCCCCCAGATCCCGGCCCCCCACCCTATGTGAATGAGTATGGGGTACATCGTACCCCTACCCATTCACCTGGTGGAAGAAAAATGTCAATAAAAAAACACACTACACATGTTTTTAAAGTAATTTATTAGGCAGCACCGGGGGGTCTTCTTCCGACTTTGGGGGTCTCTTCCGGCTTTCCGGCCTCTTCTCCCGCTCTCCGGTGCCTTCTCCACGCTCTCCCGTTCTCCTCCCGATCTCCGGTGCTTTCTTCCTTCTGCCGGGCGCCTCTGCTATCTTCTTCCAGCTCTTTTGCTAGCGGCGGCCCGGTTCTCTTCGTCGCCTTCTTCCCTCTTCTCTTCTCGAGATGTTGACACGACGCTCTCTGCTGCTGTAATGCCGGTTACACGGTGCGCAATGATTTATATAGGCATGGGGCGTGGTCACCGACCCCGTATGACGTCACAGTCCCATCATTCCCCGGGACTGTGACGTCATACGGGGGCAGGGGTCACCAGGTGCCCTCACCCAGGGAGCACGCCCCATGCCTATATAAATCATTGCAAAAAACGTGCAACCGGCACGGACATGAAACGCACCAAAAAAGGCACAGGTTTTTCTGGCAATTCGCACCGGACCTGCTGCAGAGATGTGTGAACCGGCTCCATAGAGGGCCAGTCACATTCTCCTGCTATGCAAATTGGATGCGGAGAAAACAACATCCAATCCATAGGTGTGAGCCGAGCCTAAATATTGGTCCCCGCCCATCTCTATGACCCTCGGAGACCGGAAGCGACACTTCAGATGTAAAATCCAGATCACTTCAGATGATTAAAACCAATCAAGGTTTATTGAAGTAAAAAATGCCATACATATATGCCCCTGTTGATGACTTTCTTAGTCGAAACGCGTCGGTCTTGCATTACTGCACCCCACATTGCTTTTATCCATTTTCGTGATCACTTTTTATTCTATACCGTTTGTCATTTTTATGTATGGCATTTTTTACTTCAATAAACCTTGATTGGTTTTAATTGACCTGCACCATTGGGAGCAATTCCTTTTTTCTTTATCCCCATTTGTTTTCATCATTTCTGTGGAGCCTGATTGGGTCTACACCAAGATCAGCAGAAGGAGTGTAGGACATACACCTCAGCTCATCGGACCATCCTTCTTAGGACAGATCCAGACCTCCGTGGCAACCGTCAGAGATCCGGTCACCCAGATCCAGGTCATTGAGACCTAAAGCCTGTCTGACTCACTGTCATACGATAGATGAGTCCATCTGTTGTGGTAAGAGTACCCCATCTATTTACCCCATCTATTTGAAGTATCTGATTGTTTCAACAGTCAACCTGTTATTCCTGTACCCTGGGTCATTCCGTGGGAAGGATCATCATATTGTGCGTTCACATTATATGGACTTTTTTACACCTTTTGAAGTGTTTTATACATCACTTGTGTTTATCACATACGGACTTTAATTATACACCCTGGAGTTTCTTTTTATCACATTTATTTTGTTCTTCATGGTTCATTATCACTGTTTGATTTGTATCACCATTTATTTTATAGTGGTATATTTCTTTATTCACTATTGATATTGTAGCGCGGCACTATTTACCCCATATGTATGTAGCGGCCTCACTCTCCCTCTCCGTTTCTATCGCCTGGTTGGCTGTTTTTGTCTAGGGGTACCTGGGAGAGGAGAGTGCAGGAACACTACGCCAAGCTCTCCCCTCGTATGTATAGGAGGGTTGAGCAAAGTCACTTGAATTACTTTCGGGTCTGTTCACTGCATACGAAGCCTCCGAATTGCTCCGTGGATGTGTCTGCCAGTAACAGAGCCCCACACCAATTAAAAGTCCAACACGCTTTTATTTCTCCATTGCAGGGTAAACATAATAGTTGAACTTTCAGTAACAGACAGACAGGGGTGTGGATACGAGTAGGCCCAGGCACAAATAAACTCTCCTATTCCTTTGCAAGCGAATAGGCCTGGCGCACGGTCTCTGCCACCGACCGTGAGATTGGTCGCTGCCACCGACCGGATGAACCGTTGAGGCCCCTGCCACAGGCTAATAGCAGGTCTCTGCCACTGACCTGAGTTGACTAGTTGGACGGCTGCCACTGGTCATAGAACATGAACCACCCTCCTCTCTGAACTTGTCCCCTGTTCGGGAAAGATATCCATCCGGGCGGTCTCCAGAGGTTCACCCGGCACTGGCAATCTGCTGCACCAAGTCTTCGGATGAATCCCTCCTCCGGTCCCTTACGCCTCTGGATTCGAGTGCCCAACACCTGGGGCACCCTAGGACAATCCCTCCCTGGCGGGACCCAGCGGAAGGTACTGGGCCCCAGGCCTCCGGCTGAGTACCTCACCCCAGACTGAAGGTGTCTGGGATGGAACACGAACTCCAAGTGTCCAGGCCTAGGCCGCCTGGACACCGACCGCGGACAGCAGCCCTCAGGCTGAAGGTGCCTGGGACTCGAACCTCGTGGCGAAGATGTCCGCCCCCTTTATACCCTCTCCCAGCAAGCACAGCGGGTTCCCCGCCCCGCCGTACAACTGCTGCGAGAGGTCACCAAGGGTACGGCACTGCAGCGATGGTTCAACCCCGGCCCAAAGTGACAGCGCCACCTGCTGGGCCGCAGGGAACTAGACATCACTGATGTCTTCACCAGAATTAAACACTTTGAAAAGTATATATCCGCTACACGTATTTATACACACGTGTAAATTATGACCGTACGCTTCTCTCTGCATGCAGGTTTGGGGCATTTTTATTTATTTTTGCACGTGCCTGAATGCTGCTTTAAAATATGCCTGTAAATGACGCAATGTGCTTATACACATTAGATAACCTAATGCCTTTAACAGCTGTGTTTTTTGCACCTGTGTGCGTGCAGCCTCATGCTGGCCATACGCTATACAAAAAATCGGTAATTTGGCCAGTTCGTTCGTTTTTCGGCCAGTTAATGGGCATAAAACCGATAATCGTTGGGACTTTTTTGAGCCGAAAAAACAAAGTATAAGTTTATAAATTTTCTGCAGAACGAACGATAAATTGAAAGGTTAATGTGTTTACCGTCCAAACTGTTTGCACTAGGTATATGTGAAAAAACGAACAAAAACGTATTCATTTATGTCCACTGAACGATTTATCGGTTATTACATGATGACACTATCGTTTGCTCTCATGGCCGAATGTTCGTTTTTTGAAAATGTGTTAGGCCGATTTTTCGTATAGTGTATGGCCAGCATTATGCTGGCCATGCACTATACGAAAAATCGGCCGAAATTCGGTCATTTCGACAGTCTGTTCGTTTTTCGGCCAGTTAATGGGCACAAAATCGGTAATCGTTGGGACGTTTTTGAGCCGAAAAAACAAAGGACAAGTTTAGAACTTTTCTGCCGAACGAATGATAAATTGAAAGGTTAACTGCTTAAGGACCACGCATGTAGATTTACGTCGACAGAATGGCACAGACAGGCAAATGGGCGTACAGATACGTCCCCTTTAATTTGCTGCCATGTGGTCGCGCGCGCCACCGGCGGGCTCCGTGACCGTGCCCACGGGACCCGCGGATTCGATGTCCGTCGGTGTCCCACGATCGTGTCATGGAGCTGAAGAACGGGGAGATGTCGGTGTAAACACAACATCTCCCCGTTCTTCCTAGTGACATGTCACTGATCGAATGCTCCCTCTCATCGGGAGCAGCGATCAGTGACGTGTCACTCGTAGCCACGCCCCCTAACATTTAGAATCACTCCCTAGGACACACTTAACCCCTTCAGCGCCCCCTACAAGTTAACCCCTTCACTGCCAGTGTCATTTTTACAGTAATCAGTGCATTTTTATAGCACTGATCGCTGTGAAAATGACAATGGTCCCAAAATGGTGTCAAACGTGTCCGATGTGTCTGCCATAAGGTCGCAGTCGCGATAAAAATCGATGACCGCCGCCATTACTAGTAAAAGAAAAATTATTAAGAAAAATGCCAAAAAACAATCCCCTATTTTGTAGACGTTATAAGTTTTGCGCAAACCAATCAATAAACGCTTATTGTGATTTTTTTATTTTTACCAAAAATTTGTAGAAGAATACGTATCGGGCTAAACTGAGTAATTATTTTTTTTTATATATATATTTTTGGGGGGATATTTATTATAGCAAAAAGTAAAAAATATTGAATTTTTTTCGAAATTTTCACTCTATTTTTGTTTATAGTGCAAAAAATAAAAACCGCAGAGGTGATCAAATACCACCAAAAGAAAGCTCTATTTGTGGGGGAAAAAAAAGACGTCAATTTTGTTTTTCGGAGCCACGTCGCCCGACCGAGCAATTGTCAGTTAAAGCGACACAGTGTCGAATCGCAAAAAGTGCTCTGGTCTTTGGCCAGCCAAATGGTCCGGGGCTTAAGTGGTTAATGTGTTTCCCGTCCAAACTGTTTGCACTAGGTATTGTGAAAAACGAACAGAAAAATTATTCATTTATGTGCATTGAACGATTTATCGGTCATTACATGATGGCACTATCGTTTGCTCTCACGGCCGAATTTTCGTTTTCTCGAAAATGGGTTTGAACGATTTTCCTTATAGTGTATGATCAGAATGTAACTGACGTTCAGTATTAATGTGTTCATTTCTTATAGTCTCCACTCTCCAAAGAACTAACTGAATGTTCGTTGCCAGGTGCAGTCATTGTACGGTCACCTTAAATGAAAGCTACAGCACATGAAAAAAAAGACTCTTCTAAAGTCTTCTGTTGGCATGTGAAGTGTTAATCAGCCCGAGCAGAAAGCGCCTCCCCCTCCATTGCAGCCTGTGACTAGACATTCCCAGCATGGCTGCCGCCCCCGCCTGTTACAGGAAGACAACATTCACTCCACTGACAATGGAAGCCGGGCAATGGTCCCCTCTTTGTACCCTGAACTATGCCAGCCAGCGATACCTGTGCCACTGCAAAGCCCCAACCCAGGCTGGCAGCACCCTACAGATCCAGTGAGTAACATTTAAAGCTTTAAAGGAACTGTACACTAAGAAATAACTAAAGCTGGCCATAGATGAGTCAGTTTTATTGTTCAACTAACAGATTGAACGGAAAAAAGTGACCTGATTCACCCATCTACACGTTCGAGGTGGATGGGGGAATCCTCAGATCGGTAGATCGACTTGTGTACAACCACAGTGCCCATTAATGGATCGAAATCTGCTGAACCAGCCGAATTGCGTCATATAAATGGCAACTCAAGTCTGGCCAAACACAGTTTGTTTTTTAAACTACCAAGTTCCTTTATCCACACAAATGAGTTGGATTGAGGAATCCCTTCCACCGAACGTTGATTGGCTGATCAATGGAAAAATGAGTCGACATTTCCCCTCAACAGAAGTCGATTAAGCCCCTGTTCACACCAGTGCAACTTGTCATGCAATTTGACAGGTCCAAGTCGCACCCTATTGTCGGCAATGGAACTGTTGCCGACTTTGTGGTGCCAATTTTATTTTTTGCAATTTCAGGTGTGACTTGCATAGACCTCTGTGTATGAAGTTGCACAGATGTCAAGTCACACCTGAAGTCGCACTAACCTGCGGCTTTGAAATTGTGGGACTTCAAGTGAAGTCCGATTCACTTGACTTCTGAGGGGGAAGCCTATACCTTAATTGAAATTCAGCTGGGCTGCCTGAATTCTGATCACTAAATTGCCAGCTTTAGGGCATTTATGAGAAGACCTTATCACATTCTTGCAGAAAAAATAAGATATGTGACAGCTTTTCGTTCAGCCTTGGCTGCCATTTTTTTGAAAAAAGAAGCTTCTCAGACTTTAAGGACACTGGTGTAGGACTATGCCTTGGTTCACACTGAAGCTTGAAATTGTGCAAATTCAACTGAACGATTTCATTCCCGTATGTCAGTCAGACAATTTCAGAGACATCTGTGCGGTTTCCTGCACAGATGTCTATTGAAATCGCACCTGAAATCGCCAAAAGTAGTAGAGAAACTACTTTTGGGAATCGGTGTGGCGTCGCATCGATTCGGACGGTTCTATTGCGGGCAAAAGCTGCCGATTTGGCATGCGATTTGACATCTCAAATCGCATTCCAAATCGCATCAATGTGAACCAGGGCTGAAATATGGTTGCCACCATTGGTCGGTAATAAGGATGAGCTCAGGCGTGTTCGCATTGAACACGTGCAGAGCCCGCCAAAGAAGTCGGCACCGTCGGAACCGCGCTGCGCTAATCACAGGCAGGGAGACATTTCCCGATCTCTGTAGCCGAGCATCGGGACAATGTCTGCCTGCCTGTGATTAGCTAGTCGGTAACCACTTGCCAGATGTACTGCAGCAAAGCTCGACTGCGCAAATTGCTGTACCGGTACGGCAATTCGTGCACTAGCTTTCGTGGGTGCGCACACTCCGGTTGGCCAGCGGGGGAGCCAAGCAGCGGGTCGGGTGGACTCGATGTCCGCCGGCCTCTCGCAATCGTTCCCTGCAGAGATGGAACAGGGACCTGCCGAAGTAAACAAGGCAGATCTCCGTTCCGTCTTCCTGTGCGTCATCCCCTGACAGATCTGTGTGTTTCCCCAGTCACACAGTCCCCCATACAGTTAAAAAAAACACAAACAGGGAATACATTTAACCACTTGATTGCGCCTGATGTTAACCCCTTCCCTGCCAGTGTCATTAGTACAATGTCACTGCATATTTTTTTAGCACTGATCACTGTAATAATGTCACTGGTTCCCAAAAAAGTGTCTAAAATGTCAGTTAGGTGTCCGATGTGTCCGCCGCAATGTCGCAGTCCCGCTGAAAATCACTGATTGCCACTATTACTAGTGTAGCCGGGTCTCCTTTTAAGGCTCCGGGACTACAGTACCCAGAGCCCCATTCGGCCTCAGGGCGGAGGTTCCGCCGCAGAGACTCATGGGAGAGGTTACTTAAGAGAGGGGCGGGGAGAAGCTCGCTCTCTTGGGACAACGCGCTTCAAGCAACAAGTCATCCTGCGCGGATCTGCTGTGGGGTAAGGCCTAAAGCCTAAGGCCTTACCCGAAGTCCGAAGAGCCTTTCACCGTCCTGCGGAACCTGGGTGGATCCTGGATCGTCAGTGTAGGACTCCAGTTGGATTGGGGACCCGATCTGTTGCAGACGCTGTGTGCGACGGACACGCGCGGTGGAAGACCCAGGCTGGGATCGCGCCTGGAGCGGTGAGCGGGCACCTGCCCATACCCATAGACTGAGTTATATTCAGGCCTATAGACTGCCTAGGCCCACTGTTCGCTCACCAGTGTTCTTTGGGGGTCCGGTAGTTGGGACAGAGTTGAAGTGCCTACCCCCCCCCTGTTTGCATACTGTTGCTACAAGTTACCACCTTTTTGGATTACAATTGGTTCATTTCTTCAAGTGCACCAACGAAAGCTGGCCGGTGAAGAAAATCTTACTCCCGCAGGGAAAGGGGACTATTTCATACACTGTCAGGCCTGACATAGGTGGGGAAAGTTATTAAGTTTGTGTTGCTGTGTCTTAGGGCGCGCACCCCCTAATAGCTCCGCGTGGTGGATACTGCGCGGCGCCATTTTATAGTGCTGCCTCTGTAGCATTGGTTGATACAGGGTTCTGCAGACCCATGTAAGTGTTGCATGTCATGTTTTTTATGCCACCATTTTATAGTAAAGCTATTACCTATTCATATTCCTGCCTCAGAGTGTTGTCTGTCTATTTAGGAACTGTTAAGTATCATACACCTGAGAGTGATAGGAAGCTATCCCTAGACTAACTGTGCCAGAGTGGGTCGAGTCAGATTGCCGGGGGTTGGCGGTGCTGTATACAGGGTCTGAGAAAACAAACCAGCGGCTCTCTTAACTTGGGGTAGCGCTACACTAGTATAAAAAAAAATAATAAATAATAAAAATGCCATAAATCTATCCCCTATTTTGTACTCTATAATTTTTGCGCAAACCAATCAATATACGCTTATTGGGATTTTTTTTTTTTACAAAAACATGTAGAAGAATACATATTGGCCTAAACTGATGAATACATTTTTTTTTTTTATGTTTTTTTTGGATATGTAATATTGCAGAAAGTAAAAAATATTGTTTTTTTTCAAAATTGTCAGTCTTTTTTTTTTTTTTCTTGTTTATAGCGCAAGGTGATCAAATACCACCAAAATAAAGCTCTATTTGTGGGGAAAAAAGGATGTAAATTTTGTTTGGGTACAACGTCGCACGAGAGCATGATTGTCAGTTAAAGTGACGCAGTTAGGGTTGCCACCTTTTCTTCAAGTCAAACCCGAACACTTTAGCGGCGCACTGCAATTTTTTTTATAGTATAAACTATACATATATTTTGCTATTAAATAACACTTCAAATCATATGAAGTTAATAACATAAGTCCCCTTTTACATCAGAGTCCACAGAGTTCCCCTTTTACATCTGAACTCGCAGATGTTCCTTTTCACTGTAAGGGGGGACTCTGCAGACTCTGATGTAAGGGAGAACTCTGGGGACTCTAACCTAAGGGATGCTCTGGGAACCGTGATTTAAGGGGGACACTGAGAACTCTGATGGACTGAGAAAACTGTGATGTAATGGGGAACACTGAGAACTCTGATGTACGGAGAAGACTCTAATGTAAGGGGGAACACTGTGGCCTCTGGTGTAAAGGGGAATTCTGATGTAAGGGGTGCTCTGAGAACCCTGATTTGCCTAAAGCCCTGTACACACGATCGGATTTCCGATGGATTTTTCCATCGGTAATCCGATGAAGCTGACTTCCATCAGTCTTGCCTACACACCATCAGTCAAAAAACCGACCGTTCCAAACGCCGTGACGTAAAACACTCCGATGAGCCGAGAAAAATGAAGTTCAATGTTTCTGAGCATGCATTGACTTGATTCTGAGCATGCATGGGTTTTTTTATCCGATGGAGTTCCCCACAGAAGATAATAATTTGCTATCGTTTTTTTTTCCATCGGATAAATTTAAAACATGCTCTATTTTTTTACACCGATGGAAAAAAAAACGATGGGGCCCATACACGATCGGTAAAACCGATCGTGTGTACAGGGCTTTAGTGTACTTATTTAGAGGCAGGAGAGAGAAGGGGGAGATTTCAGTCACAGACATGGATGGATGGTGAGCTCACTCACCTCTTGGCCGTCAGCACCTCTCATCCAGATGTATCTGAGGCTGCTGGACTTCAAATATTTCCAGCCCCAAGTTTCCTTTTCTGAGGCACAGCACCGGGGATTGGAGTGTGGGCAGACACAGTGGTGTAGGGGTGGGGGAAGGAGGTGCAGATCGAGCCCTCTCTCCTTTCCCATCTGTGTGTGTGTTTGAGGGGGGGATGGTTGTTAGTGTTGGCTTTGGGCAGTGTGAAAGAGTGTAACAGACACTCTCAGCTTAGACAACTGCAGCCAGCAACCCTGCTGGGAAGCCGTAGTCCAGTCTAAATAATGTGTCCGGGTTTCAGGCAGTCTGAAACCCGGACACATGATTCCAAACCCGAACTGTCCGGGTGAATCCTGGACAGGTGGCAACCCTAGACGCAGTGCCGTATCGCAAAAAATGGCCCGGTCATTAAGGGGTTAAATCCTTCTGGCGCTGAAGTGGTTAAAGGCGGCACCCCAGGGTGCCACAGGAACCTGTTCTCTATACTTGTCCCAGGCCAGCAATTCAATAGGTAGTAAAGCAGGGATCAGGATGAGATCTCCTTTAGGTACAAACTCAACAGTTGTACGCTCTGATTTATATTACAGCCTGTACTTCCAATGTGGAGATCCTCTTCCTATTTGGTCACAAAGTTAGGAAGAGAGGAGAAATCTCCCTAATGGGGGCACAAACAGTAATAAAATGTGAAAGATATTCAAACCCTTCCCAACACCACTGAAAATAAAGATTTTGGCTGAAGTTAAGCTTTACAATTTGTTTCGCAGCATTTAATTTTTTTTTTCATTTTCTTAGTGTGACCAATGGAAATGAAGTATGGAGGTCAGATGCAACAGAGGAAACACTAGAAGAGTGGGTAAGTGATCCTAGTCAGGGCCGGATTTACATCTCAGGAGCCTATAGGCAGAGAATTCTTTCTTGATAAATTACCGCAAACGTCTAGGAAATTTCAGTATAAGGACACACTAAAGTGAATTTTAGGGCAAAAAAAGGCTCAAATTGTTGGCAAAATATAAAAGACGAGGTTGCAACGAGTATATAGATACCCAACATATCAAACTTTAAATTTGTGTGCGCCTGTGAAATGGCGACCGTACCCTATATTTCCATAGGCGACACTTCAAAAGCCCCCTATAGGTCATTCTTGTGCTAGAATTATTGCTCTCACTCTGACGTGCATGGCAATATGCAACATTTGTATCACAATCGTTTTCATGTGTAGGCGCCTCTGACGGGTTTTATGTGCTTGGGTGTAATCTTATTCTTTTTGCAAAAAACACTTTTTTTTTTTTTGCTTAACTTTTTTATACCACATTTTTGGTGACAGGTTCTCTTTAATGAGACATTCAGGGTCTAAAAGATCCTGCATGTCTCCTCTGGGCTCCACTGAAGGTATTGCAATGCACATTGCATTACATCCTTTACCGGCTAGCCAGGGACACTGGGAGGCTGACCCAGATGTGACGTCATACACGTCGCTTTCCGGGTCACAGCAAGAAGGGGAGGGGAGCGTAGGTATGTCCGCCATTCCCCCCCCCCTCCTCCACCACCTGCCATGTCAGTCCCGGGCCTGCAGATGGGCAAGCGGAGCCCGAAAAACATGACTCTATAAGGGCACCTGGAGGCACATGCCTACAGTGCCTAGTGGTAAATCCGGCCCTGATCCTAGTAGCTGGGAACCATCTTTTCTACTGCGATTGCTTTTGGGTGCTGCAGCTGCTCAATACAATAGTGGGCAGTAGAGATTCTTCCATCTGCACTGTTTAGCATGGATGGGGGACTCAACTGATTTTCTTTTATTCAGACTGAGCTGAACGAGAGAAAATTGAGCCGTGTATGATTAGCTTAAAGTAGAACCAAGCCCTTGTAGAACACCTCCCTGGGCACAGCTTTAGCCTCCTCCACTGCAAAATGATATGTAGCACGGTCCCATTGGGGACTGCTTGGATTTACCTGCTCATCTGCATCACCATGACCCTGTGAACCTTCCAACACACTTGACACTCTGGGTTCTGACATCTTTTCACAAGCACCTTTTAAATGACACGTCACACAAGTCCAACATATTTATGGTATCTCGGCTTTTACTGAAGTAGAAAAGTAGTGTTAGTTTGTAAAGGAGGGCAATAGATCAACCGAGTTCTGAATAACAGCACAGACTCGGTATAAGAATTTCCCCAAAGACAGCTAAAGAACAGTTTAACAGTAGGAAGGTACAATATACGTATATCTACAATGGCATACCACCTGTAATATGACCTGAAGGACAATGAATGGTTAAGTGCTTAATGCAAGTAGTTACACTCTAAAGCAGTGATTCTCAACCAGGGTTCCGTGGAACCCTAGGGTTCCTCCAGAGGTTGCTAGGGGTTCCTTCAGCATTGGGCAATTACGGCCTCTCAGATAGGTTCCCACTGACACCATTGATCTTTTTAGCTATCTGTAAGGAGGCAATTCTTCCCAATGACCACAAGTGTAAGGACCATTCTTCCCACTGGCCATCACACTAATGTATCATGAGTTGTAGATTTCTGATTTTTAGCAGGGGTTCCCTGAGACCGGAGAACTATTTTAAGGGTTCCTCTGTGTTGAAAAGGTTGAGAAAGGCTGCTCTAAAGGGAACCCCAGGCCGGCCTATTCAACCTTAAAATCCTAATGAGAGATCTAACAGAATAAGGATGGTGTAGGGCCCTTTAATTAGTGACAACACCAATGTCCGTGCATTGTCCGTGATGCAGGCCTGATGGTCTTCACCGGCAGTTGGAGCTCATTTAGATTATATCCAATAAGGCACAGTGATAAATGAACAGACTAACTGGCTTAAATAGGCTAATGGTATTCCTTGAAGTGGTTGTAGGTAAAGGTGTCTATGTGCAGTGTTCAAATAGAAGTGCAGTAAAGTGTTCCAAAGGTAAAGGTGTCTGTACACAGTGTTCCAATAAAGTAACCAGGGAAATAATAAAGAAATTGGGCAGTTGCCCTCTCACCAACGACTGGTCTGAACTAGAGGCCTTGAAGTCTGTGACCCGGGAAGAGACGTCCGTCGATGGAGCCGCCAGCGATGAGACACAGATGCCGAGTGTGAACGAACGTGATGTCAGGCTGCTGAGTTGGTGCCGTGAAGATGTCTGGCAAACAGCCGCAGAGATGGGCCCTACGAGACCGGGCTGGGGGTTTCTTGACACCGCGAGGTAGGCTGCAACCTCTCTCTCCCCGTCACAAAGAGGTATGACTTACACCAGGCCCAGGAAGAAGAGAGCGTGGGACGGAACTCCTGTCTCCTTTATAGTCTCTCCCAGAAGTCCCCTGGATGGTAGCAAGGATCCCTGGCATATGTAGTCCTGGTGTATAGTTATGCAATGGAACCGCCGGTCACAAAAACTACTAGTTCCACAATCCAGTGGGTTGGCTCACCAATATAATGACAGTCACTGGCGTCCAGCATTAAAGGGACACAATTATAGATGATGAATGACGGGGAGGGCACATAATGTTACACTTATAGCCCGCCATCGCTACAGATACACTACTGAAAACAGTGCCAACTCCTTGCCAGATGCATCACTAAACTGAATAGCGGATAGTAGCTAATTAAAAGCATAATTTCTGGTCAATGCCCAGAAAAACAAATAACAGGTTGCTCTAAAAGAAGTGCATCAAGTCAAAGTGCTGCTATTACATCAGCCCAATTACAGCCTCATTGATGAAAGATGAACGCCCTGCGTTGTCAATCATATCCCCTGTTTTATGCTTCTAGTGCATTGGTTAATATAGGCGTGACATAAAAAATTTTGCCTAATGCCCCGTACACACGATCTGAAAATCGGACGACAGATCGTCCGACTTTTTTCGTTTTACTAGTCGCAAGTAGAAATTGAATAGGTTACTAAAGTCACGAAAATTCTCATACGACCGAAAAAAAAATCGATAGTGATGTCATGTGTTATGTATTTGTATTGTATTTTCGGACGACAACTATACTGACTAAACGAAAATCGTACGATCTGGTGTCGTACGAGGAATATTTTCGTGCTTGTCCGATCGAATAATATCGGATGAATTGTCGTGATCGGCTCTCGAAAGCTCTGTACTAACGATCCGATTATCGTACGATTCTTCCTCGGACGATCGTTCTCGTACGATATTCGGATCGTGTGTACAGGCCATAACTTTACATCAGAGATTTGAAAGCTTATTACTTTATGTAACAACATTAAACTGTAACTATGTCCTCTTTTCCAGGACACTGTGCGGAGCCTCTCGTCTCAGGAGCTGGTAGAAAAATTGAGGTAAGGCTCTCACAACTCTTTCTAGTTTCTACTTTAGATTATGCTTTCGGTTAACTCTACTTCTGTAGTAACCTGGAGGTAACTTCACCCCTCAGAGCCCTTACAGGAAAGAACGGTCCTCATCTCGTTGTTATTTTCAGTGGTTGATAGAATTAAGGCTGACCATAAAATGTAGCGATTTTCTAATAATTGCATTTTTAGGTCAAGGTGCAATACAAGATTTCACAAGTAGATGTCGCTGCTGGTGCAGTCTTTATTTTAAATATTCTACTCCTAGAAAGTGTTGAACCTGTCAGATGGCGTGCTCTTCTTTATCGCTACATGTGGTGGTCCTAAATGGGCTGGGTATTTCCAGTTTTTGTGAAAATCACATTACGTGAGTTAAAGGGGTTGTAAAGGTTAGTTTTTTTATTTTCTAAATAGGTTCCTTTAAGCTAGTGCATTGTTGGTTCACTTACCTTTTCCTTTGATTTCCCTTCTAAATGTTTTTTTTTTTTTTTGTCTGAATTTCTCACTTCCTGTTTCTCCTCAGTAAGCTTGCCCCATCATCCGAACCCTGTTTCGTCAGCCAGAACAGCTTACTGAGGAGGAACAGGAAGTGAGAAATTCAGACAAAGAAAATAAAAATTTAGAAGGGAAATCGCAGGAAAAGGTAAGTGAACCAACAATGCACTAGCTTAAGAGCCCATTCACACAGGGGCGGCACGACTTGTGCCGCGACTGTGCTGGGCGATCTGCAGACGACTTCAAAGGAGACTTCCAAAATGACTTCTGTATTGAAGTCAATGGAAGTCGCCTTGAAGTCGTCTTGAAGTAGTACAGGAACCTTTTTCTAAGTCTGAGCGACTTCAGTTAGAACGGTTCCATTGTACAGAATGGGACGCGACTCGTCAGGCGGCTGAGACGCCTGACGAGTCGCCCCTGTGTGAATGGGGTCTCAAGGAACCTATTTAGAAAATAAAAAACAAACCTTTACAACCCCTTTAACATGGCTCTCAAGTGTCCCTGATTATGAGGGACTGTCCCGGATTTCGAGGGACTGTCCCGGATTTGGAACAAAGTCCCTCTGTACCTCTTTCCTCCTCATTTGTCCCTCATTTTGGTCTGATCTATATAGTTGTATATAAAATGCACTTTTTATCTTTCAAAAAGTGTTTCTCAGCGCTAAACCTTTCATCCAATTTCTAAATTGCTGCATTTGTAAATTTCGAAAGCCAGTATGAAGGAAAAGTAGTTGTAAAAAAAAGCACTTGTGGGTTTAACTACATTTTTTTGGTCTTATTCTCCGTTTTTAAGGGGGTGTGAAAAAGGGTAGTGTCCTACATCTACATGCTTTTACTAATAGGTGTCCCTTGTTCCCATCTCAAAAAGTTGGGCGTTATGGGTTAAGGCAGAACTCAATGCAAAACATATAGGGGACTGTAAGGGACTAAAGGGAACATATGGTAACTTCTTTACCTGCATAACTTTGATTTTCTGTCCATCCAATCTTGAGATTTACACAGCTCTAACACACAAAAGATTAGTGACCTGACTTTTCTCTGCTGTAGATAGGCATTACAGTTACATTACTTCCCAGTCCAAGCCTGTGATTGGACAGTGGAGGAGAAGAAGCATCCAGGTGATAAGTTGCCCCTCTGTTCACTCTGCTCTCTGTCAGAATGTTTCTTGACAACATTTTTTTTATTAAAACTAGGGAAAGCTAAAACCTCAGTAAGTTCTTAGTTGCTCTATGTCACAAATAGATCATTATTTTTTTTCACTTCCTGTTTTAGTGAACTCTTCCCCACAAAGGATTGGCTGGGGTTTCACTTTAAGCTTCACTTTAAAGTGTCACTAAATCCACATCATAAAAAAAACTATTAATAAATGGTGTATTACATGCTGTTCATACTCACTCAGTTACTATGAGATTAGTTTTCGCTGTTCTGCAAAAAACCTGATTGATCCTGCTGCTCTCTATCCCACATGTGGGCGTATACACAGTGGAAAATGATGGCCCACTCCCTCCCTCCCTTCTCCTCCATGCCCACTAACCAGCTAAACTCAATGTAGATTGATGGATGCTTCACCTCCCTCTAATTCTAAAACATAGGTTGGAGGGGCATGACACAGCCTGTGACTGGCAGAAATCTGCCCATATTATTGCCAAAAAATAATAAAGATTTGATTTCAAATGTGTGTGTGTATGTGTAATATGTATGTATGTATGTATGTATGTGTGTATATATATATATATATATATATATATATATATATATATATATATATATATATTGTGAGGGGGTTAACTCGGTAGCGGGTGTGTGTGACCCCCTGGTTGGGCTCCCCACACAAAAACAGGGCCAGCAGACGGAGGTTGTGGTTTTCAAAATCAAAAGGTGCGGTTTATTTCTCTATGTACAGTGACAAAAACACAGCAAAGCCAAAAAGAAACATAAACAAAATAAATCCTGGTCAGTTTGACCTCTGACTAAACATACAGGTTTCCTAACTAACAACTGGGATCAGCCTAGTGCTGTCCTAGTCCCTAAGTCCCTGGTTTTAAATGTCCAAGCAAATAGCCACACAGGCTTTGTCTCACCGCACAGGGGTTCACTCTCCCTAGACAGTCCACACAGGTCTGGTTCCAGGCATGAGCTAACATCTAATGAAGCTGGGAGTTTTTATAGAGGCCTTTAAATGAGCTGACAAGCTTCAGCTGGTCTCATCAACTCCCTGCCTGCACGACGCCCAGCCCTCTCCCTAGAGGTATGAGTCATCCATGAGCCCACTAGCCTCAGCTGGGCTTCATCAACTCCCTAGTTGTATAAGTCGGCGTAAAGCCTGAATCTGGGCGAAATATATCTACCCCCCTGGATGCAACCAGGTGACTTTACCTTCCTGCTGTCACATACCCCCCCCCCCTCTTGTTTTAACCTCGGGGTTGGAACACCAGCAATCAGGCATTCATGTACTCGAGACAAAGCATCCACATTCCCCATTTGAACACCAGGGCGATGCTTTACTGTGAAGTTGAATTCCTGGAGGGCCAGGAACCACCTATTCACTCTTCTATTTGTTTCCTTGTTTTGAGCCATCCACTTTAACGGAGCGTGATCCGTAACCATGTCAAAGTGCCTACCTAGCAGATAGTACCGAAGGGAATCTAGAGCCCACTTCACCGCTAAACACTCCTTTTCAACCGTGGCGTAATGTACCTCATGGGACTTCAACTTCCTGCTGAGGTAAATGACTGGGTGCTCTTCCCCGTTCCAGACCTGGGACAATACTGCTCCTAACCCCACATCTGACGCATCACTTTGTACGACAAAGTCTTTAGAGAAGTCGGGTGAGTACAACACTGGCTGGCTACATAAGGCTTGTTTCAAGAATTGGAATGCTGCCTCAGCCTCGGGGGTCCATTTAATCATGACCGACCCTTTCCCTTTCGTCAGGTTGGTTAGGGGCACAGCCTTAGAAGCAAAGTGGGGAATGAAGCGCCGATAATAACCCGCGATTCCCAGAAAGGCCCGTACCTGCTTCTTGCTGTTGGGACGTGGCCAACTCTGGATGGCCTCGACTTTGTTGAGTTGGGGTTTTATCACTCCCCTGCCAATGGTGTACCCAAGATATTTGGCCTCCTCCTGCCCAATGGTACACTTCTTGGGGTTAGCCGTAAACCCCGCTTCCCGGATAGAGTCTAGGACTGCTTGCACTTTTGGCAGATGTGAGGCCCAATCTGTGCTATGGACAATTACGTCATCCAGGTAAGCCACAGCATACTTCCGATGGGGCCTCAGTATCTGGTCCATTTTCCGCTGGAATGTGGCCGGCGCATTCTGTAACCCGAACGGCATTCTCTTATATTGGAACGCCCCGTCTGGGGTTACAAATGCGGTTTTCTCTTTGGCCGACTTGGCCAGGGGAATTTGCCAATACCCTTTTGTGAGGTCAAGAGTCGTCATGTATCGGGCTGTTCCCAGCCGGTCGATCAACTCATCTATACGTGGCATGGGGTAGGTGTCAAATTTTGTAACTTTGTTCAACTGACGAAAATCGTTACAAAATCGCCAGCTCCCATCCGGTTTAGGCACCAACACAATGGGACTAGACCAATCACTTTGGGACTCCTCTATCACCCCTAAGTTCAGCATTTTCTGTACTTCCTCCCGTATTGCCTCCCGTCGGGCCTCTGGGATCCGATAGGGTTTTAACTTCACCCTTTCACCGGGCGGGGTAATAATATCATGCTCTACCCCAGATGTTTGTCCCGGCAGCTCAGAGAACACCTCCTTGTTGCGAAGCACAAACTCCTTAACCTCCTGTTGTTGGGGTTGTGACAAGGTGGCTGCTATTCCAACCTCCGGAATCACGCAACCAGTTTGAGCTGGTGACCAAGTTTCTGCGACTAGGGACTCTCTATCCCTCCAGGCTTTCAACAGATTAACGTGATATATCTGTTCGGGCTTTCGCCTTCCTGGTTGTCTGACCTTGTAATTCACTTCGCTCACTTTTTCCATTATCTCGTAGGGGCCTTGCCATTTGGCAAGGAATTTACTTTCAACCGTAGGGACAAGTACCAATATCCTATCCCCCGGGGAAAAGGTACGGGTCTTTGCTCCACGGTTGTACACTCTCTGCTGTGCCAACTGCGCTTGGGCCAAATGTTCCTTCACGATGGGCATTACCTGTGCAATTCGATCTTGCATCAGGGCGACATGCTCAATCACACTCCTGTGGGGAGAACTCTCACTTTCCCAAGTTTCCTTGGCAATATCCAACAGCCCTCTTGGGTGTCTCCCATACAGTAACTCAAAGGGGGAGAATCCCGTAGAGGATTGGGGCACCTCCCTAATAGCAAACATCAAATAAGGAAGTAAACAGTCCCAATCCTTTCCATCTCTATCCACCACTTTCTTCAACATTTGTTTTAGGGTTTTGTTGAATCTTTCAACCAGCCCATCGGTTTGGGGGTGATACACAGATGTACGCAATTGCGTCACTTTGAGCAATTTACACAGCTCTTTCATAACCCGGGACATAAAGGGTGTACCTTGGTCCGTAAGCAGTTCTTTACAAATACCCACCCGGCTAAAAACAAGAGATAGCTCTTTGGCTATGGTTTTGGCCGAGGTATTTCTGAGAGGGATCGCTTCTGGATAACGGGTGGCATAGTCCATTATAACCAATATGTACTGGTGCCCCCTAGCGGACTTGATTATAGGACCTACCAAATACATTGCGATTCTCTCAAACGGGACCTCAATGATGGGTAGAGGGACCAGCGGGCTACGGAAATGTGGCATCGGGGCCGACCTCTGACACACAGGGCAGGAGGAACAATAATTTTCTATGTCCTTCATCACCCCAGGCCAATAGAATCTCTGTAATACCCTCTCTCGGGTTTTCTCTGTCCCCAGATGACCTCCAAGAATGTGCCCATGGGCCAACTCCAACACCAACTTCCTGTAAGGTTTGGGCACCACAAGCTGCTCAACGGTTTCTTCTGCCCTTTTTGCCACCCGATACAGTAGGTCCTTCTCTACGCTGAAGTATGGGTAAGTGCAGGTATTATCTGGGTTCACTAACTCGCCATCTATTTCCACTACGTTTTCCCGTGCCTTTATTAGGGCGGGGTCTTTTAACTGTTCTGTGGCAAAATTTTCCCTGTGAACCTCCAGATCAGAAAACTCCA
The DNA here is from genome assembly GCA_029206835.1 of Rana muscosa. Lineage (NCBI taxonomy): Eukaryota > Metazoa > Chordata > Amphibia > Anura > Ranidae > Rana > Rana muscosa. The sequence goes on along the minus strand of CM055125.1, from coordinate 233,722,696 downwards.
CAGACGGTAGGTTTTTGTCTGAGGAGGTGGGCTCCTCTCCAGTTTCTTGAGTCTCCCCTGCCAATACTGACAAGGGAAATTCTGGAGAGTCCTCACCACTCTCAGAGGAGTTCTGGCTATCACATTCCTGGTACATAGGGGCACCAGTGGGGGGCTCAGGATCATCCCACAGTTCCCAGAACTTCGGAAAATCCCTTCCCACAATGGCATCATGCGGTAATTGAGATACTAACCCCACTGGATGAGAGAGGGTACCTTTGGGGGTCTCGAAACACACTGTAGTCACTGGATACTCTCGGGTGTCCCCATGCACACAAATAACAGCTACCTTGCTATTCCCAGAGACCTCTGTTTTAACTAATTCAGCCTTTATCAGGGTCACAAGGCTACCTGAATCCAGCAATACCACAACATTTCTACCATTAATACACATTTTGCATAAATGTTTCTCAGTTCCCCGAATGGCAGTGCATGCGACTGTCGCACACAGCGACTGACGTCTGTCCGTCAGAAAGTCACATTGCATGGGTTCCTCCACAACCGGGCAATTTGCTGCAATATGTCCCGCTTGCCGGCAGCGGTAGCAAACAATCCTTTTGGCTGCCTCTTGAGCCCCTGACTTCCCAGGCTGTTCTCGCCAAACTTTGGGCAGAGCTCCCACCCTCTCACTCTCTCCACCCTCACCCCTTGGAATCCTCTTATCCGCCCCTGGGGATGGTCTGGTCTTAGGGTGGAAAGTCCGAGAGTCTCTGGAAGAGGCCGTCAGGTTCTCTGTAGCCAAGTATTTCTCTACACGATCCACAAGACCACCGGCCGTCTCTGGGTCTCCATGGCTTACCCACTTTTGGATGGCAGTAGGAAGAGCTCTCAAAAACCGATCCATTACAACACGTTCCACAATCTCTGGTGCGGACAAAGTCTCTGGCTGTAGCCACTTCCTGCTCAGGTGAATGAGATCATACATTTGAGACCTGGGGGGTTTTCCAAGCTGGAAAGTCCAGTTATGCACACGCTGAGCCCGGACAGCCAGGGTGACACCCAGCCTTGCCAATATTTCAGCTTTTAGCATCACATAGTCTTTTGCTTGGTCAGGCTCTAGGTCATAGTAAGCCTTCTGCGATTCACCAGTTAACAGAGGAGCCACCAGTCCAGCCCACTGCTCCTCAGGCCACTTTTCTCTTTCAGCAGTCCTTTCAAATGTGGTCAAAAATACCTCTGGATCATCCTCTCCAGTCATTTTTGTCAATAAACGACTCACCCCAAAGGACGCGGTATTAGTGGGACGGCTTTCCTCACTGGTCTGCGGATGTTGCTGCATTACTGCTTCCATTTGTTGTAGTCTCTGCTCTTGCTTCTGTAACAGGTCTATGAAGCGGGCCTCAGATTGCTGCTGGGCTTGTTGATGAGCTTGCTGCTGGGCTGCAAGGCTCCTTTGCAAACCTGCATTTGTCTGCTGTTGATTGGCATTTGCTAGAGCCAGCTGTTTCAGTATCTCCTCCATGCTGGCTTAAAAAAAACTGCCACTGGTTCTCCACCAACTGTGAGGGGGTTAACTCGGTAGCGGGTGTGTGTGACCCCCTGGTTGGGCTCCCCACACAAAAACAGGGCCAGCAGACGGAGGTTGTGGTTTTCAAAATCAAAAGGTGCGGTTTATTTCTCTATGTACAGTGACAAAAACACAGCAAAGCCAAAAAGAAACATAAACAAGATAAATCCTGGTCAGTTTGACCTCTGACTAAACATACAGGTTTCCTAACTAACAACTGGGATCAGCCTAGTGCTGTCCTAGTCCCTAAGTCCCTGGTTTTAAATGTCCAAGCAAATAGCCACACAGGCTTTGTCTCACCGCACAGGGGTTCACTCTCCCTAGACAGTCCACACAGGTCTGGTTCCAGGCATGAGCTAACATCTAATGAAGCTGGGAGTTTTTATAGAGACCTTTAAATGAGCTGACAAGCTTCAGCTGGTCTCATCAACTCCCTGCCTGCACGACGCCCAGCCCTCTCCCTAGAGGTATGAGTCATCCATGAGCCCACTAGCCTCAGCTGGGCTTCATCAACTCCCTAGTTGTATAAGTCGGCGTAAAGCCTGAATCTGGGCGAAATATATCTACCCCCCTGGATGCAACCAGGTGACTTTACCTTCCTGCTGTCACAATATATATATTTATTTGTATGACATCTTAAAAGAGTTTTTATTGATCTAAATTTATTTATTTTTACTGTTTTCTAAAAGCTGTTTTTTTTTAACATGTGACCAGCAGCAGAAGACTAGAAGCTCCTCCTGCTTAGGTTTCCCTGCAAACAGGCTGGGAAAGATCTGGGTCATATGACAGCTGTATATTAATTAGGAAAAGAGGACTTAGATTTATTTATTTTTTTATTAAAATAATTACAGTGCCATCATTCATATACAGAAATAGAAGGGACAATGTCAATTAAACATTGTGTGTTTAGTATCACTTTAAGGTCATCTAGACAGCGGTAAAGATTCAGCTGGGGGATCACACCATCTCTACTCCACCAATTAATATCAATGGAGTTGCTCACAGAGCATGATTTTTACCCCTTCTTTTTTTTTTTTTCTAAAGGGACACTTTTCAGCAAAACACCCCAGTCTTAGATATGCAAGGAAGCTTGGCCAGCCTGTCCATTCCTGTCGATTTGAAGAAAGTGACCCTTGACCTTCTCAAACTTCCCATTTCCGAGGCGCGAGCACATGTACAGCAGGTGTTATTCGACCTGGCGGATCGAGCTTGGAACTTGGACAAACAACTGAAAGGTAACAGTGACCAAGCTACAGGGGTTTTAATGACTTCATTCACATTGGTATATGCGCATTTTCTGCATGGAACGCAGGTTCTTGAAGGCAGAGCTAGCAGAAGATCCTGCGTACACATTTAGATGCATACAAGTCTTCTAATGACTCTAGGTGCATCTCATCTGCAGTTTACCTCCTTCCAAGCCCCATTAAGTTAGGCCGGCCATACATGGAGATTCGACCCATTAATGGGCAGGCTGATCAATCAACTTGGGTACAACCAGAAGGCTGGATTCTCTTGCGATTACTGTCTTCTCCCGGCGGGGACAGCCTCCTCCGCCCACCTCCCCGCCGGGGGAAGACAATAGCCAATGTCAACACTGTCCATGTTGATGGGGGAATCATGCAAATTTCTTTCCTGCAACTCATGGTTTCAGGAAAGAAATTTGCACTGTGTATGGCCGGCCTTACAAGCTGTCTTTGCATTCCTATTGACTTTATGGGGAGAAAAGCGGTTCTGACATGACCAAACACACACAGGCATTTAAAGGCAAGTGGGGAAAAAATTGTATTTATTATGTTTTTTGCACATGAGCCTGCAGAGCATTACATCCACCGACCGCAGATGCAATGCCAGGCTACTGCAGACTCTTCTTCCAGCTCCCTTCCTGTTCAGAAGTTCAGGCTTTCAAGCCTCGTACACACGACCGAGAATCTCGTCAGGAAAAAAACACGTTGTTTTTCTTGATGAGATTCTTGGACAAGAAACTTGTCCCGTCCGAGTGTACACACGCTCCTTTCAAAGAACCCGCGGTTCTTTTGAATGGAGCGAACGCGGTGATGTAATCGACTACGACGAGCGTGCGCTTGTCACACTCGATGCCGTCGCCGCCATCTTGCTACACCCTACCTATGCCTAGGAAGCTACCGCGCATGCGTCAAAGTCATTTCGAGCATGCGCGGGCTTCCCGGAGGACAGGTAAGTGTACACACACACACTTTTCTCGTCGAGAAACATGCTGACAAGAATCTCGACGAGAAAATAGAGAGCAGGTTCTCTATTTTTCTCGTCGAGATTCTTGTCGGTTTTCTTGACGAGAAACCTGATAGCCGCGTACACACGACCGATTTACTCGGCAAGAAAGCTCTGCCAGCAAGTTTCTTGCTGGTTCTTGCCGAGAAACTCGGTCGTGTGTACGAGGCTTCAGTTGCAGAGCTGGAGGAAGTGTCAATGGATTATGAGTGTGGTGATCAGTGCATTCATATTCTGTTGAGAACCACAAATCTGTCACAGTGGTAGATGGGGGGGGGGGATCCCCACTAGCTGTCACTAGGGGGTTGCTTAGCTATTAGATTGTAAGCCCTTATGAGCAGGGCCCTCCTACCCTCTTGTATTTTATTGTATTGTATCTGTACTGTCTCCTTTTATATTGTAAAGTGCTGCATAAACTGTTGGCACTATAAAAATCCTGTATTATAATAATAAAAATAATAATTGTTACATGCTACACCCTAAATATGGGTGTAACACGTTGAAAAGGTGGGGGTTAGCCTTTACCAGCTGTCTAACCCGCCGCAGCACATTTACTGCAGCAGTTCGGTTTGTACAGGCACAGTCACGTACCTGTACGTCAAGGCAGCTAAAAACCGGCACATTGCTTAGTGAAAGCAGCCCACAGTACAAACACCAACACTTTGTTAGGCACACATTTAACCCCTTGATCGCATATTTTTTAGCACTGATCACTGTATTAGTGTCAGTGACAGTTAGTCGTTCCCCCCTTCCCCAGTGGTAATTAGTGTCAGATTGTCCGCCACACTATCGCAGTCCCATTAGAAGTTGCTGATCACCGCCATTACTAGTATAAAAAAAAAATCCAGTATATGTGTGTGTAATATATATCTATATCTCTATCTCAGGGATATGCAATTAGTGGACCACCAGCTGTTGCCGAACTACAAGTCCCATGAGGCGTCGCAAGACTGACAGCCACAAGCATGACACCCAGAGGCAGAAGCATGATGGAACTTTTAGTTTTGCAACAGGCCGACCACGCCGGTTGGCCTGGGTTATCCTGGGAGCCGCCTGGAGTCAGAGGTCCGCTAATTGCATATCTCTGATATATACAAAAGTTTGTAGGCACTATAACTTTCACGCAAACCAAAGAATATACACTTATATTATACCAAAGACATGTAGCGGAATACATTTCGGCCAACATTTATAAAAAAAAAATATATTTTTTTTTATTATTGTGTATGTGTTATAGCAGAAAGTAGAAAATATTGTTTATTTTTTTTAAATTTGGGGTCTTTTTTTTTTTTTTTTATTTAAAGCGCAAAAAAAACAAAAACCCAGTGGTAATAAAATAGCACCAAAAGTAAGCTCTATTTGTGTGCGAATTTATATCAATTTTGTTTGCGCACTGCATTGCGTGAGCATGCAATCGCCAGTTAAAGTAGCGCAGTGCCAAACTACAAAAAATGGCCTGGTCATAAAGGGGGTAAAATCTTCCGGAACTTGAATAATTAAACAGACTTTCACTAAAAGCATCTCATTTTGTTCTATTTTGTAACTGATTTCCTCAAAGCGGTCATTTAGCTTTTGGAGTAGACTGCACTGTCTGTCATACAGAGAGCCACTAGAGGGGAGTACTTGCACACCTGTATATGAAATGTAAAAACATGACGAAATAGGCAAGTAAATATGAGTTTACCCTATAAAACATACAATTATATATATATATATATATATATATATATATATATATATATATATATATATATTATACAACATATAATTATAATATATATGCATGCAATGAAAATATACACTTGTTGCTCGCTAAATGTGCTTTGTCATCTATAATGAACATAAGTTCTCATAAAAAGATGACAGATCATGATCTTTAGAACCAGAATGTGGCCATTTTCTGCTGATGGTTCATCTTGTCTTCCAGCCGCAGAGTCCAGCGTCACTCCATCCAACAGTCCAGTTAAGCCGTCTCAGAAGAACCACTTTCTGCACATTCCAGGTATGTGCAAGCTGCAGCTGACATTGAATTTTTAGCATGCCCAGGAATCTGGAGGGGCTCCATGCACAGAATACTTTTGTATATATCTAAGTAGCAAGACCAGAAATGTAAGCAGAGGTGCAGATTACCATGCCTAGGGTGGGGTGGGGGGGGGGGGGTCGGCTGTCATGATTTCTAGTACGGTCCTGTTTATATCCGTCATCTTTCATTTCAATACATACTTGTATAATTTACTTAAAGTGGTTGTAAACCCTTACATATACCCAGTGCAGTGGCTGACAAATGTTTGATACACAAAGATTAAACAAATCCTGTTGTACCTGTTTAACTGCTGTCGTCTCTACATCCATTTAAAGTCCAGAATGTACAAAGCTTGCCTGAGGCTGTCAATCCGCTGGAGGTCCCACCCGTCACCATTTTTCTCTTGGTGTCAGGAAAACTTGTCAGAAGGGATTCATGCTGATAGCAGAGGAACGAAGTAGCAGCAGAGAGAAATTACACTTGGCCCTTGTTCACATTGGAGTGACTTTATCATGCGATTTGACAGGTCAAATTGCATGACAATTAGCACCCTATTGTCAGCAATGGCACTGTTCAAATTTGAAAAAGTCGTTCCTGCACTACTTTTGGTGATTTCGGGTGCGACTTGCATAGTCATCTGTGCATTAAGCCGCACAGAAGTCTTCAAAGTCGCACTGACGCGCGGCTTTAAAATCTGGCAATTTTCCACTAGTGCGACTTGTCATGTGACTTGGGACTGCAAAGTCACATGACAAGTCGTACCCCATGATTTCCAATGAGTACTGTTCATATCTGTGCGCCTTCAAGTCGCAGCGACTTCAAAGTTGTCCCTGCACTACTTTGGTCCCACTTGAGGTCCTTAGACCTCAAGAATACACAGGCATAGCTTCAAGTCGCATCAAACTCGCCGCAAAAATCATGACAAATTGTACGACTTTGGCGTTGCCATAGGTGTGCGCACAGGGTGTGCCAGGTGTGCCCAGGCACACCCTAATCACCCAGTGCAGCACAGTTTCACCCTATTGCCTTGGCTCACCCCCCCTCCCCCTGCAGTGCTGCTGGCTTCCCTTCTCTCCTCTCCCGCCGGCTGTTGCTGCTGGGATGTTTTAGAATGAATGTGGGAAGGGGCCGTTAAATATGTAATTTACTGGTCCCTTCCCTTTTCTGAATGAACATCGTGAGTGATCGGTAGGGTGTGTTTGAGCTTTGGGGTGCACACCCTAATGCAATAAGCTGTTGCACATCTATGGGGGTTGCCATAGTGGAAACCTAGCCTTAGGGGGAGATTTACTAAAACTGGTGCACACAGAATCTGGTGCAGCTGTGCATGGTAGCCAATTGGCTTCTAACTTCAGCTTATTGAATGAAGCTTTGACAATAAAACCTGAAAGCCAATTGGTTACTTTGCACAGCCACACCAGATTCTGTGTTCTCTGTGCGGTGTAGCCCCTCCCTCTCCAAAGTCGCATCAATTCACCAGCAAATCTCCAGGAAGTCACCTGGCAAAGTTTACGCAACTTTTAGGTTGCAGTAGTGTGAACCGAGCCTAATTATCCCCCATAGTGTTCTTAATTGAGAGATATATCTTTTGTACATATTTCACGTCTGAGGTTTACAACCACTTTAAAGCTGAACTCCAGCCTTACCTTTTTAGTCCTGCACAGTTGTAAAGGCTTCTCTCATGTGCTGAAATAGTTTACTCTGATTTCAGTGCACACTGTGACTAGGGTTGCCACCTGTCCGGCATTCACCCGGACAGTCTGGGTTTTGAATCATGTGTCTGGGTTTTCAGACCACCTGAAACCCAGACACATGATTCAGACAGGAATGTAGTTTAGAGCAGGGCCTGACAGGAGGGTGAGGGGGCACCATGTGTGCCACATTACTATTCTTTTTGGAGTGCCCAAAGGTATCCCAGGTTGTTACAATCCTATAGTGTATATTTAAAACAAAAAAATTGTCTGTGTGCCGCTAAAGTGTTCGGCTTTGGCTTAAAGAAAAAGTGGAACCTTTTTCTTGTGGGAAAAAAAAAAGAAAAAGTGGAAACCCCAAAATAAAGTAAGATAAATAGAAACATTTTTTGGAAATTTCATTAGCCAATTGATAAGGAGAGTAGGGAGGAACCAGGGAAGCAAAATATATTCAGATTAAACTTCGACAAAGGTTATGTTGGTGCTATATAAAAAATAAAATATAATTAAAAAATTCTCTGTTAGATGTCGATATTCGAAAGAAGGGATTTGCAGGATCCATGACACAAGTGAAAAAAAGAATCCCTGGGGAGTCGCTCATTAATCCCGGCTGTAAGAGGTACAGTTATACTTTTATATTCAAATTTCAAACAAAACTTCCTCCTAACTGTCGTTTCATGTGTTCCATTCTTTGATACTCTGTATAATAAAGCTACCGGGAGGCGGTGCGGGCGCTTCATTCCAAGTTATTTCATAATGGTGCTGCATACTAGCTCATTATGCCTTTGCCTTACAGGGTTTTTTTTTTTCTCAGGGCATACAACCGCTTTAAAAGTTTCAAAAAACAGTTCCATGCCTGGAATTCCGGGATTGCTAACTGTCACATTGGTTGTGTTCTCAACTAAACTGTCAAACCATCAAATGGCTGGTGTCATAACTGATCACATGTGCAGCACCATGGCAGTTGCAGATCAAACAGAAGCAGCTTCCTTGGCTGTAAAGGATAGGAGAGTTTAATTCTGCTTTAAGACCCCTTTCACACTGAGGCGCTTTACAGGCGCTATAAAAAAATAGCGCCTGCACAGCGCCTCTCCTGTCACTCCAGTGTGAGCACCCGAGGGCTTTCACACTGGAGTGGTGCGCTGGCAGGACGTTCAAAATAGTCCTGCAAGCAGCATCTTTGAGGCGCTGTATATATCGCCCCTAAAGCGCCCCTGCCCATTGAAATCAATGGGCAGCGCCACCGAAGCATTGGCAAAGCGCCGCCTTTAACCCTTTTTTTGGCCGTTAGCGGGAGAAAAAAGCGCTCCGCTAGCGGCGCAAAAATTACGGTAAAGCGCCGCTAAAAATGGCAGTGCTTACCGCTGACGCCTGTACGCTGCCAGTGTGAAAGGGGCCCTAAGGCCCCTTTCACACTGGCGGATCCGTTTTCAGACATCTGCTTGCTCAGCAGGGATCGATCCGTTAATCCCCGCTGAGCCAGCGGGTGACAAGTCTGTCTCTGCACATTGTGTAGAAAAGGACTTGTCAGAGCTCCGCTCTCCTCTATGGGGGGGATTGGATGAAAATGGACCATCTGTCTGTTTTCATCCGATCCGCCAGACGGATGGAAAAATAGGGTTTCCATCCGTTTTGGATTTAGCGGAGCTGATAGGATCGGGGCGGATCGGCTGTCAGCGGACATGTCACCGCCGACATCCATCGCTCCATAGAGATGTATGGAGTGTCCGGTCAGGTCCCCTGAAAAACTGACAGGCGGATCTGAACGGTCTGCATGTGTGGAAGGGGCCTAAGGCTGTCAGCAGATCGTCCTCTGCAAATTCAGCAGTGCCCAATAATCGAGATCAACTGAGCATGTGCACAGCAGAGTGAGACAACGTATTACTGGATTTTATACCCGTATAGACACTTATTTTAAATGATTTACATATCTATACCTGCAAAAGGGGTCAGCCTGAAGTCTTTCTGGCTAAAGTTTCACTTTAACTGCTTGCCGCCTGCCCGCCGTCAAATGACGGCGGAGTGGTGCGGCTCTCTTTCTGGGACGACGTCTTTTGACGACGTTCCAGAATGGCTGCTCTCGCACGCCCAGCGCGGCAATCGTGGCCGCGCCCGCGGCTCTTTTACCATGCGATCGGCTGTGTCCCATCAAAGCCGGTCACATAAAAACGCGGAGATGCCAGTAATCTGCTCTCCTCGCCTCACACTGACAGAGTGTGTGGTGAGGAGAGCCGATCAGCAGCATCTCCTCACAGGGGGACATGTAGGAATGTAATCAGGGCACTGATTAGTGCCCTGATTACAGTATATCAATTTTAAGTGTCACAAATCAGAGCCCACCATTGCCAGCAATCGGTACCAATCAGTGCCCACAAGTGCCACCAATCTGTGCCCATTAGCAATGCCAGTCAGTGCTGGCTATCAGTGACGCCTATCAGTGCTGCCTATCAATGTCCAGCACTACTGTCAATCAATGCCCATCAGTACCGCCCACCAGTGCTGCTCATCAGTGCCCATCAGTACCGCCCACCAGTGCTGCTCATCAGTGCCCATCAGTGCTGCCTACCAGTGCTCATCAGTGCCCATAAGTGCGGCATATTAGTGCCTCCTCATCAGTGCACCTTAAGTGCCACCTCATCAATGCCCACCAGCTCGGCCTATCAGTGCCCATCAATGCCGCCTCATCAGCGCACATCAGTGAAGGCAAAAAAAATACTTGGTTACAAAATTCACTGACAGAAACCAAGTAAAATAAACATTTTTTTTAAAAAAAAATATTTGACTTTTTTTTTTTTTTTTTGGGGAAAAAAATAAAAAATTCAGCAGTGATTAAATACCACCAAAAGAAAGCTCTATTTGTGTGAAGAAAATTATAACATTTTTTTATTTGGGTACAGGGTTACATGGCCGTGCAATTGTCATTCAAATTGCGACAGCGCTGAAAGCTGAAAAATGGCCTGGGCAGGAAGGGGGTATAAGTGCCTGGTAGGCAAGTGGTTAAAGTGGAAACTAAACCCTCCTTTCTTTCTCGTACATCACGGGACACAGAGCGACATAGTCATTACTAATGGGTTATATAGATACCGTCAGGTGCTGGCACTGGCAACTTCCAAAACCGGAAGTACCCTCCCCTATATAAGCCCCTCCCATCCGGGAGCACCTCAGTTTTTTGCCAGTGTCTAAGGTGTTGGCCAAGAAGAAACATGTGTTTTTCACTGAGCTTGCGTACAGGTTCTTTTGGGCCTCAGTAAGCTATTCCGGATCCGACCAAAAAAGCTTCATAGCTAAACGGTCGGTACCCGGGCCTTGCAGAGAAGAGCAAGGTTTTGCCTGTAATGCTTCTCTTAGGAGAGCTGGACCCTGGGATCCAGAGCTCTGGTCATACCCACGACCAAGATGTTTTCTGTGCAGGGTGCTATACAGGTCCAGGGGAGTGGAATCCTTGGGAACCCGGTCCCTGAAGGTTTGATTACAATGCCTGCCGTGATAGGTGAAGTTTGGGCTTTTGTGGACCAAACAAAGTCCTGCGGCGGGGAACAGGTAAGTGGGGGCCCCCAGGAACTTGGTTCTATTGGGGGACCCCCAAGCCTAATTTGTCTTTCTGTCTGTTACCTAATGGTATTCCCGCAAAATTCTGTGCATGCCTGTAACTACTAAAAAAATGTAATAATTTTTAATGGTGGTCAAGAAAAAAAAAAAAAAAATTTTTATATATATATTTAATATATTAGACTGCGGTACCTGTGTTTGTCCACTAGAGGCCGCTGTGGAATGTTTTCTTGTCATGTGGACTAGCTTCTTCTCAGCAGAGCAAAGTCCAGGCAGATGGTGAGTTCTCTTATAGGAAACTGCTTCCTCTGCCATGTTGCAGTGCTCGTCCATCCCCCGGCCTGCGGCAAAGAGGGGCCCTGGCTCCTGTCACCATTTTTTGAAATTAGCGCCGAAGGCGCACGTGGCCGCGCGCGTGCGCGTGCACGCGCCTCTATATATAGAGGTGAGCCGGGAAAGGGGGCGGAGCCTGGGGGATGACGCTCTGTGCGCGCCGCAGCGCTTCTGCGCATGTGCGGGCGTCCCAGCAGTTTAAAAAAACCACAATGTTGTAGTGAGCTGGCTATGAAGTACAGAGACAGAGCTGGCAACATTTAAAGACATACAGCAAGCGGTTGATACAGGCATCCCCTAGAAAGGCACATTAGTAGACACCAACTGTGATATAGCAGCAATTGTGCTAGACTATTCTCAGTAAAAGTGGTGTATTACGGCTGGAATACCTCAGCTTTAGGCTTAGGAATATGCCGTCCAGAAGCTCCGGAACTGAATCTTCCAGGAAGCGAAGGGGGTCTCATCGGGCTCGGAGGATCTTGGGCATACTTCTGCTGCACCAGTCTCCCCTGAAGTTCAGAGGTAAGTGACCGTAGAGACCCCGCAGGGGTACTTGGTACTGTGGCTGTCCTCAGTTCACCTGCTCCTGTGTATGTAACAGAGGAGGTTTTTTTCCTCAGCTCTGGGAAGATTAGAGAGAGATTGTCAACATTAATCGCTGCCTCCCTGTCAGGGAAAGCACGCCCGATCTCCGTCTCCTCCTTCAGAGTGCCTGTTAGCAGAGCAACAGTCCCATACAGGGATCGACCTGCCTGAAGGGGATCAGGATGAGGTTGATTCTGTTATAGAGGAATCAACAGTGGGGGAACCTTTTCTCAGCATCTCAAGCTGAAAGATTATGGGTTCAGTCTCTGACTAACATGGTCCGATCAGCATTTAAAAATGCACCTTGCGGAACCATCAACCACTACTGTATCCTCATTGGGGTCGCTAGAAGCCCCCAGACTGTTTGTTCTTTTCCACTTCACCCTTTACTGAAAGGATTCATTTACCAGGATTGGGAACGTCCTGAGAAAATATTTATTCCCTCAAGAGATCTCTTGTATGTATAAATCACTGACATGTCCAGTGGATAATGTCCAAATGTTCAAGAACCCAATAGATAAAAGATTGGAGTCCTTATGAAAATCTGCTTGGTGATACAACCAGCAGTAGCAGCTATTGGGGTCTGCTAAGCAGTGAAGGATCAGTTGAAACAGGTCTTGAGGGACTTGACAGATCAGCAGGCGTTGCCCTAGCTGATCTACCTAGAGCCTTAGGCTTTGCGGTTGACGCCATAGAGGATTCACTCCATCAGGCCTCCCGCCTTATGCTGTCTATAGACATATGCGTAGGCTCCTATGGCTCAAAAACTGGTCTGCTGAAGCTCCCTGTAAAGAATGGCTGGTTAGCGTCCCATTTCATGGTGAACGCTTATTCAGGGAAAACCTGGACAAATATATCCAGAAAATTTCCAGCGGTAAAAATACGCTCTTGCCGGTTAAAAACAGAGTTAGAGGTCCCTCTTTAAGAGGCCTGCTTCTCCAGTCCCTGGGGCATAGGCCGTGTAACAGTTCCGACGGCCTCCTCGGTCAATTCCCGGGGGTAAAAAACAGGGACAGTAGCAGGGTAATGAGAAACCCTGGGTCAGGGGAGGTACAAAACCTCCCCCAAAGTTAAATTCATTGAAGCCCCCACTCAGTCGGGTGGGGGGAGGACTCCAGTTGTTCGCAAGAGACCTGGCGGGACACGATCAAGACAGATAGGTGCTCTCCGCAGTAGGTTTGGGATACAGTTTGGAGTTAAAAGACTCTCCTCCTTCCCATTTTTGAGGTCAAACGTGCCAGGGGATCCCCGGAAGAGAGAGTCCCTCCTGTTGGCACTAGAACAACTATTGCTCCAAGGAGTAATTATGGAGGTTCCCCTGGAAGAATGAGGGTTCGGGTTTTACTCAAACCTCTTTACAGTCCCGAAGCAAACGCAGACGGGAGGCCCATATTAATTCTAAAAGGGCTATACAAATTCCTGTATATCAGGACTTTCCAATGGAGTCGATCCGATCGGTGGCCACTGCCCTACAAGGGGAGGATTGGTTAGCCGCGATCGACATCAAGGATGCTTATTTGCACATTCCCATCTTTCCAGTCCACCAAAAATGTCTACGCTTTGCAGTAGAAGGGCGCCATTTTCAGTTCAGAGCCTTACCCTTCGGTTTGGCCACAGCACCACGAGTGTTTACAAAAATTCTGGCCCTTTATTGGCCAATCTAAGAACACAAGGTGTAATGATAATGGCATATCTGGATGACTTGTTGCTGATAGACCACTCAGTGAAAAAACTAGACGTGGTCGTTCACAAGACAATCAAGTATCTGGAATCTCACGGTTGGATTATCAACCGAGACAAGTCAGCCCTAAAAACCAGTCAAAAGTCTGGAATACTTGGGGCTAAGGTTGGATTCAGGCCAGAGAAAAATATTCTTGCCTCGAGGAAAGGTGTTGTCTTTGAAAGATTTGATCCACTTAGTGGGTACAAAAAAGACAGCCGTCCATACGCCTGTATATGAGGCTGCTGGGAAAAATGGTGGCATCATTCGAAGCAGTACCCTACGGTCAATTCCATTCAAGGAATTTGCAAGGGGCCATACTGTCAGCCTGGAACAAAAAAGTTCAGGTCCTAGACTTACAATGTCCTTGTCCCCTTCCGTTCGCAAGAGCCTCCGTTGGTGGTTGGTTCCCCAGAATCTAGAAAAGGAAATCCTTCAGTCCGATTTCTTGGAAGGTGGTCACTACAGATGCCAGCCTTATAGGCTGGGGAGCAGTACTGGAGCAATAGTCTCTCCAGGGCAGATGGTCGGATGCAGAAAAGGCCCTGCCCATCAATCTCTTAGAGATACGAGCAGCCCGGTATGCCCTAGTAGCATGGACATCCAAACTCCAAGGGTCCCCTGTCAGAATTCAATCAGACAATGCCACAGCAGTGGCATATATCAATCATCAGGGGGGCACCAGGAGTCGTGCAGCCCAGAGGGAAGTAAATTACATCCTGAAATGGGCAGAAAAATATGTCCCAGCCATATCTGCGGTATTCATTCCAGGAGTGGAGAATTGGAAGGCGGACTTTCTAAGTCGCCAGCAATTAGGCCCAGAGGAAGGGTCCCTTCACCCCGAGGTTTTCTGGACAATATGTCAGCGGTGGGGAACATCGGATGTAGATCTTCTAGCATCCAGATTCAACGCAAAGGGGGACAGATTTGTCTCTCGGACAAGGGATCCCCTAGCTTGCGGCTCGGATGCCCTAGTGTTCCCTTGGGATCAGTTCAAGCTGATATATGCATTCACACCGCCACAATGGTTACCTCGATTACTCCGCAGAATCAGGGTAGAAAAGAAAAAGTGATTCCGGTGGCTCCAGCGTGGCCCCGAAGAGCGTGGTACGCGGAGATTGTAAAATTTCAGTGGGGAGTCCTTGGACTCTCCCACGTCGTCCGGACCTGCTTTCGCAAGGACCGATATACCACCCTTCCTTACCAGCCCTAGGTTTGACGGCCTGGCTATTGAAGCCCACATTCTAAAAAAGAGAGGGCTCTCTAATGCTGTGGTATCTACCATGATCAATGCCAGGAAGCCGGTATCCAGGCAGATCTACTATAGAATCTGGAGGGCGTACATCGCGTGGTGTGAGGCCAAGAAATGGCATCCACATAAGTACGTAATAGGTAGGATTCTAGACTTCCTACAGTGGGCTGTAGATAGGAAGCTTGCCTTGAGTACTATCGAGGGTCAGATTTCGGCCTTGTCAATATTTTTTCAAAGGCCCTTGGCTTCGCATTCACTAGTCAAAGCCTTTATACAAGGAGTGATGCGTATTAGTCCTCCGGTTAATATTCCCATATGTCCATGGGATCTAAACTTGGTTCTGTCGGGTCTACAGAAACAACCATTTGAACCATTACAGCATATTTCCTTGGTGCTCCTTTCCAGGGAATTGATTTTTCTAGTAGCCATTTGTTCGGCTAAAAGAGTATCGGAATTAGCAGCTATGTCCTGTAAGGAGCCATATCTGGTTATCCATAAGGACAGAGTAGTGTTACGTCCTCATCCAGCCTTTCTTCCTAAGGTGGTATCGAGGTTTCATTTGAACCAAGATGTGGTTCTTCCTTCTTTTTTCCCCAAACCTACTTCGGTAGAGGAAAAGTTATTGCATTCTTTGGATGTAGTAAGAGCAGTTAAAGCTTATCTAAAAGCCACTGCTCAGATTCGCAGAACGGATACTTTGTTTATTCTGCCGGAAGGCCCCAGAAAGGGTCAGGCAGCGTCAAAATCTACTTTAGCCAAGTGGATTCGACAGGTCATAATACAAGCCTATGGCTTGAGAAGGAGACCGCCTCCGTTCAAAGTTAGAGCGCACTCCACGAGAGCAGTTGGAACTTCATGGGAAGTGCATCACCAGGCCTCCCTGGCTCAAATCTGTAAGGCCGCAACATGGTCTTCAGTACACACGTTTACTAGGTTCTACCAGGTGGACGTTAGAAGTCAGGAGGATGTCGCCTTTGGGCGCAGTGTGTTGCAGGCCGCAAAAGATCCTCATGTCTGATAGCGCTCAGCTTATTATGGTGTATCCCCCCCCTCATTTGGCATTGCTTTAGGACATCCCATTAGTAATGACTATGTCGCTCTGTGTCCCGTGATGTACGAGAAAGAAAATAGGATTTTTATAACAGCTTACCTGTAAAATCCTTTTCTTGGAGTACATCACGGGACACAGAGCTCCCGCCCCTCTTTGGGGACACTTATTGCTTTGCTACAAAACTGAGGTGCTCCCGGATGGGAGGGGCTTATATAGGGGAGGGTACTTCCGGTTTTGGAAGTTGCCAGTGCCAGCACCTGACGGTATCTATATAACCCATTAGTAATGACTATGTCGCTCTGTGTCCCGTGATGTACTCCAAGAAAAGGATTTTACAGGTAAGCTGTTATAAAAATCCTATTTTCCTTTTTAGCCAAAGAAGCTGCAATCTTGGCCTATGTTTGATCTGATACTGCACATGTGATCAGTTATGATACCAGCAATTTGATGTTTTGACAGTTTGGTTTAGGAAACAACCAAATGTGACAGTTAGCAATGGTTTTTGAAGCCGTTAAATTGATGGGTTTAGTTCTGCTTTAAGGTGCCCACACCAGTTTCAATCTGATTGGGCAAAGAGAATTTTTATTTTTTTTTCACAAGAAAGAAAGAAAAAGAAAATTGATACTTGTATTTAATCCTAAGAAACCAAAGCTCTAGTCTATAGAGTGCTTTTTTTACAGTTTTTTTTTTACGGAAATACGGGACCTTATGATTAGGTATTGCGTGTTGATTTCAACACTCAAATATGCATGGGATTTTAAAGCTGGATTCCAGGTATAGAATTTATAGCATAGTTACGTTGGTCCAGCTTGGAACAAAGTAAGTATGCAAGTATTTACCTGTGGGATCCCATTGGAAGCTGGAAATCGCTGTAGAAGGTGCTGCTACTACTACAGAGATCTCTACTACATTCTGGGTCCCATGCCAAACGGCTGCCCTACAGCATAGTGAACACAGGGGGTCACTCATTTACACAGGTGCTACTTACAGAATGCAAGACTTTCTCTGATTGGATGAGGTAGAGGGGTGGGCTGTGACGTCACGATCTCCACCTAGTCCAACCAGAGAATGCCTTGCATTCGTTGAGAAAAATGTAATTAATTTTGTGAACAGGGCCCATGACAATTGAGCGACATTATGTTCACTCGACACGGTACCTGAAAGAGAATAGTGATCACTCTAGTAGTGGAGACGGCTACAGTGATTTCCAGCTTCCTTAAAGGATCCCACAGGCATATGCATACAACTATGCAATACAAACCATACCTGGAATTCAGCTTTAGTCCTGGACAGTGGCGGCTGGCGCTAAACTTTTTTGGGGTCCACACTCACCCCTCCATGGTCGTGGCGGCTCGGCTTCTCCTCCCGGCCAACCCGATATGCCTTCTATCATGATTGGCCGGGAGGAGAAGCCAGAAGACCATAGTGAATATTGATTCACTAGTGTCACAAGTGGGTGGCCCAACCTTAAAAGGCAGCACAGTGGTGTAGTGGTTAGCACTTTCACCTAGCAGCAAAAGGGTCGCTGGTTCGAATCTCGGCCACGACACCATCTGCCTGGAGTTTGCATGTTCTCCCTGTGTCTGCGTGGGTTTCCTCCGGGTACTCCGGTTTCCTCCCACACTCTAAAGACATGTTGGTAGGTTAATTGGATCTTGTCCAAATTGGCCCAGTATATATGTGTACGACTGTGTGTCCCAAGCGTGTCGAGATCCTACGGGGCAAAATGACCGCACAAGCCAAGCAGACACTGGCTGCAAAAAGCGCCTAGAGGCGATTCAGTTCGCATGTGTAGCGCTATACAAGTTACTCATTCATTCATTCATTCATATGCGGAGTCAGGCTTCGGGCGTCCATTGTTCAAAAACCGCACCTCCTCCTCGTCCTGTTCCGTGATAGGCAGAACACTCAGTCTCCCAGCAGAGCCTGTGTTCGGTGTTCCACCTATCATGGAGGTCCTCTCGTCCGAGGATCTTCGTGATAGGCGGAGTGTTCCGCCTATCACGGAACATGACGAGGAGGAGCCGCGGCTTTTGAACAATGGACGGCCGCAGTCTGACTGACTGCATACAGGTAACGGCGTAGAAGACGACCCTCGACTTTTGGGGGATATTTTTAAGTACAAAAGGTCGTCTTATACGCCGGAAAATACGGTAACTGAAATACATTACAGGTGATATGATTTGCTGCTCAGTGATTGCAGTATTCTAGTCTGCATCTCCCCCAAGGTAATACATAAAACCTGGCCTGTTAGTGGGCCCTGAGGACAGGGTTGATGATCACTGCATTATGCCATTAACTTGCAGGTGGCATTTTTTTAAAAACTAGTTTACTACCACTAAAAACTTTAAAGTTGAATACTGTATATCTGTAGTATTATGTACTTAACATTAATAAAATAATGTATTTTGATGTTTCCTTTTAGAAAAAAAATAGCAAAGGGAGTGGCTTTTGAAGAATCCTGAGCATTCCTGTAAGTTGTCTGTGCTGGATGTGACGCTGAGCACTATGATCTGGATCAACAGCACCATCTATAGACTGTTTGATGCAAAAACTGTGTGGTTCATCGGGGGATGTTTTTGTCATAAGGACGGGCCTTTTAATATCTACCTTCAAACAACAAGTCCGAGACAGAGATGTATCCCTACGTGATTGCACTGCACCAGTTATGTTAATACATTATCAAAGAGCACAGAGGACCTCTTGTACTGCTGCACAGACCTGCCATGGAAATGGCTGTCTCATTAACGTCATTGGCTGCATAACCCATTGCTTCCCAGAATCCACTGCAGGAGAAAACAAGTCTCATGACTACCCTATAGAAGGATTTTACTAGCAAACTATACTGGCTGTCGCTACTTCTCCCTTTCTTATAATTCCCTTTCATGGTGGAATGCAGGGCTGCGATTCCACTGCTGAATTAGGGTGCCTTTCAGATGTGGGATCTGGCCAATTACTACACGTCTGTTGGTCTGTCTGTAAATGTATGTATAGGCATCATAGGTGTGCACAGCCTATTGCATTAGGGTGTGCACCCCAAAGCTCGAACACACATGAACACCACCTGCTGTTACAGGGAGGAGACAGTTGATTGGGAGCATATTACATTACACCCTAAATACGGGTGTAATGGGTTCCTAAATTTGAACCTAGCCTTTATTATAATGGGGGCATTTACACTGGCACCCCCAACCACCCATGGATAATGCTAATGTGCATGGGACGATTAGGGTGTGCCCAGGCACATACGGCACACCCTGTGCGCAAGCCTATGATAGGCATATGAATCCAACCTACCTCAGAAGAAATCTGGATTGATTTATTCCAGCCAATTGCTATTGCATAAAAAAAAAAAAGGCCGGCATCACTGTTGGTTGCTTAGAGCATAAAGATGAATGCTCATCGGGTATGAGTGTACATGTTTATGCTACATCTTTCTAGAATATAGTTATTTAGTGTTTGGGGCTTCTAATCACCCTCTTCTTACTGTGGGTGGCATTACTTAAAGCAGAACTAAAGTCATACCTCCCAACTTTTTGAGATGGGAATGAGGGACACCTATCAGCAAAAGTATGCAGGCATAGAACACACCCCTTTCCACGCCCCTTAAAGGAGAACTGTACAAAAAAAACATGATTGGTTAAACCCACAAGTGCTTTTTTTTACCACTACTATTTCTTTATATTGGCTTTTGGAATTTACAAATGCAGCAATTTAGAAATCAGATGAGAGGTTTAGGGCTGGAGATAAAAAGTGCATCTTATATGCAACTATATAGATAAGACCAAAATCAGGGACAGTTGGGAGCTATGCTAAAGTCACTAGACTTACCTCCTCTCCAATAGTCCAAAGTCCACAACGTGCTGGCATCTTCTCCATGACTCCTTCCGGGTGCCAGTCTTTGCCCATTTTCATTGGCCGGCACAGGAGGATGTAACTCATTAGTCATCCGAACACACAGGGATCCCTAGGTTTTTAGTCTAGGTGTCATTCAGGCTAGAACACTGGCCATCAATGGAAATTCACAGAAGGGTCCAAGAAACTCTCCCCCAATCATGATGGTCATAAGTTGTTAATGACACAATGAAAAGAAGGGACTGATAGTGAAGTACAGTTGGCAGGTGTTTATTGCGCAAAAATGTAAGTTTGTACTTCCAAAATAGAGAAGTTAAACACACATCGCATAAAATCCCGGAAACTCTGCATCCAGCGTGCATTCCATCGAAACCAGAAGTGACGTCGTTTGGACTCGACACCGGAAATTATGCCAATGCGTTTCGACCTCCCACAAGACGTCATCGAGGGCCTTCACTTATTAGTTTTATAGGTGTATTTTATTGCAGAAGAGATATTGCATGTCTCTTCTGCAGTAAACAGTTCTCCTATAATTTTTTGTATATTTTGCCTTCATTTCCATGAAGTGCATGTCAAGCCAAAAGCTTTTTTCTGCTTTTGTGATCGAATTGGGGAGGATTAGAACCCCTGACGGGTTTTTACTGCAATCTGGGTTTTCATTAGAGGGATTTACTCTCACTTCCTGCCCGTTAACAGTTTCACCAGACAGCAAGTTGGGTAAAATCTGCAACAGGGACACAGACAGAACTAAGAAAATCTGCCAGAGGTTCTAGCATACCCATTCAACTAAAAAGTGTTTTTATTTCTGGCTATGTTGCTGTGGGAGAGTTCCACCTACTCTGGTAAAACTCTTTTAGCAAGACAGTCCCCTGTCTGTCTGAAAATGTATGCAGACAGACAGACGGATATATAGAACTCTTAAAGTTTAAAGCTGCAGTCACTACTGTACTAGAGTAATCACAACTGTATAGTAATGCAGGAAATGACAGGTTATCTCCAACGGAGCCCTGGATAGCAGTAAAAACCTGGGGGATCTAACCTATCCCCCTTCCCCACATTCAAACCATGAAAAAAAAAATTGGGCTACACATACACTTTAACTGTTTGTTCTTTCTGGCTAAAACCTTGTTTTTATAACCTATACAAGCCTAATTCAGCAAATTTATAATTTGAAAGGAGCAGCAATCCATGACAGTCAAACCGGATTCCTCGTTTGGTGCAATCGATTTTTACTGCAGTTTGCATATCACTGTTGCATTTCATACTTATTATGTGTGAACATCCTTTTAGCAGAAGTATATATGTGTGTATATTTATCAGATGTCCTTACTTGGCCCCCATTCACACTACTGTAGCGTGATGTTGGATATTGCGCATATGTGCGATTTTCACTCGTAGGGCAGCCCATTCATTTTCATGGGCTACCCTACGTGTGCCAAACCTTCAAAAGAGCTTGTATATCTTTCTGAGCTTCGCCTGGTTTTTAACCATGCATTTTGTTGCATCTGCAAAGCGTTTGGGGTGCCATTAACCACGAATGGCACTGCAAGTGCGACACGCATTTTTGCACGTTTCATTTTATGCACTAAACTAATGTGTGTTTTTTTTTTAAGCAATACAACAAATCTGTTACAGCGCAAAACAAGTCCAGAAATTCCAAAATGGTGAAGTTTGAGCGGAAAAGTTCATAATGACCACATAGGCTATATAACATGTAGGCTCAGCTGGCTTCCTTAAGACTTAGTGCAGCTCCTCAGCAGATAGAAGGAATATCCGAAGCAACACAAAGAAACACCAGAGGGTGTTTCTAAGTGCAGTATGTAAGTTTTTTTTTGAATTTCTGAATAAAAAGCAAATAATAATAATAATTTCTGTTGCCATCATCCAAAACCATAGGCAGTGCAATGATATTAAATGAAATCCACTCTTTGGTGGTCTCTGCTTCCTAACATTTTTGCACTGCCTATGTTTCTGGATGATGGCAACAGAACTTAGTACATGTGATTTTTATTCTACTACATGTGAGTGACTTTACCGTATTTGCTTTTTATTAATATATTGATCTTGCATACTGCTTTGGAAGCACCCTCTTTTGTGTTTCTTTTTATGTTTTTAAGCACTCGTGATTTTTGTATTAACAATTATGAACGCCTAAGTCACGTAAACTTGATTTTAAAACAACATATTTTTATTTACATATCCAAATGTCAGCAAGCAGAGTTTTAATTAAATTAACATGTGAATACAGTATAGGTAGATAACAGAAATATGTTCGTAGCGCATAGGGCTGTGCAAGGCTGGCCATAGACGACATTCATTGTGGCCAAATCCTGTTGAATTGGCCAAAATTTGAGCTGTGGGTGGTTTGAGACTGAGCCAGGTGGAAATTTTTTGGCCAAACGGGGATTGCATCTGATAAGATGCAGTCTCTGTTTGGGTATTCAGCCATGGCTGCCTGTATACGTGGGCGATTCCTCCAACCATACTGTTTAGCATGGATAGGGGAAACCCTTAATTTCTCTTGTTCAGTGGGACTGAACAAGAGAAATCGAGCTGTGTACGGCTAGCCTTTGAATTGCTAAACTACAGTATGTATTTATAACCCATAGGGTAGGATTGTGTTGAAACGCTAGCTATGGAGAAGGTGGCCAATTTTTGAGGAAACCTAATATTCATGGAAAAATAAATGTTCTGTTCATCTGGAACTGCCTCAACGTATTCCTTATTCAATAAACTGCTCAAGGAGCAAAGTACGGCAAGCCAAAGGAACCAATCAGTATTCACCTTCCTGGAGTCAGACCAGTACAAGATGGATGCTGAATGGCTCCTTTGGATGGTTCCACTAAATAGGCCTGTTCATGTATAACTGCCACCTACTGCTTTACGTCAACCTGTGAGTTCAAGCTATGAAAAGGTTGACTACTAGAGTATCAGTCAATGGTAATTCTCAACTTGTGTGTGCAGCCACTTATCTCCCCCCCCCCCCCCCCCCGAAGAACAATAGTTTATTTTTTGTAACCGCTTTAATATTGAATGTATATGTATACAGAATCAATAAAGTCTTTTTACTTGAATGAAGACAGGTCTGCTTGTTTATCTCCATGGAAGACGATATTAACATTGCTTGGCTGTACAAGGACTACTCAATGTTTCATACCATTGTTTGATACTGCATACCGAAAGCTGTAGAGGGCGCTCTTGCAACACAATTGTCTTTGTAGCCAAAGAAGGTAATAGGACGGTGATGGCAGTCCTGCACCGTGCACACTGGATGCAGCGGTGAAGAAGTTCAAAGCTTTGTATGGAAGGCCCTCAGCGTGGCAATGGTTTGGCCACAGAGCGATAGAACAGTATGATCTCGTCTTTGTTTGGACAGGTGTATGTGAAGGTCTTCAGCTGTGTTGCGTTGTTCAGGTAGCGAGATAAACCCCTCAGGTCTCTGGGGATGTCGAAATGGCGAAAGTGTTTGCAAACCGTCTGCCGAAGAGAAAGAAGAGGGTTTTTTTTATGGTTTCTTAGATCTACATGTCTATGCAAACAGCTTAAAGTAGAACTTTGGCCTACCATTAAAAACAATGCTGTACCAAATATTTAGGCATCTGCACTCATTTTTCTCTTGGTTCTCCCGTAATATTCCACAAATACCTGTTGATCCTGCCAGTAAAGTGCGCCTATTGCAGCTTCCTTTGATTGTATGCCAGCTATGCTCTTGAAGTCAGAGCAAAGTTGTCGCACTAGAGTAGGCTGTACCTGCTTATGCTACAAAGGGCATAAGAAGATATTGCAGGTAACAAGGCTATTAACATGTCATTGCTGATTCAATCAGCACCTGAACATACCTAGTCCTGCCCAGTGATTGACAACACTGCCTCTTCTGCTGAAACCCTCCCACTGTGACTTGCAGTGTCCAGGACGGGGAGCGTGGGAGACATAAATGAGGCTTGTGTGTCCCATAGGAACTTGTTCAGAATGACATATAGGAGCCTTCTCAGGCTTGGAGCCAGCGGGGGACAGCTGCAGCATTACACCAATGCTATAGCATGGAGGTGAGAATGCATGTTTTTTTTTTTTGTTTGTTTTTATACAGCCCAAACTTTTTGCCTTTTTTATGTTATGTAAAAAAAAAGTGCATATTCTAAAAAATACACTGGGGTGCATGGACCTATTTACTATAAAAGGGCTGCTTTATGCAATGCATGTCTACCTGTGAAATACCCCACGTTAATATACATGCCGTAACCTACTGCAACATGTTGCACACGTGGAAACCTACTGGACTAATTGGGCCCGACAGGTACCTTACATTTCCTATTCTGAACGCCATTAAATGTCAAGCTTCTCCAAAAATCATTTCAGTAGTGATTGCTGGAGAGTTCATATCTAAAGCCAAGACTATTGTTTTGGGTTAGAGTTTATATATATATATATATAATATATATATATATATATAATATTGACCAGCACATTGGTCCTTGCACCACATCCATTAATGTAAAAGGAGTATAGCTGGAAATTCTGACTGGGACATTTCAGGTGCTACAAGCACAATTTATAAAAAAGAAAAAAAAAATTCTTTACTACAAATACCTTAAAATAAATACATAATTAAAACAGGCTTGATTTAAAGTGGACGTCCAGGCTAAACCCTCTAATCTTAAATCTACTCTCACCCCCAGTCTAACTCTTATACTAACTACCCTGTAAAACAGGGGTGGCCAACCAGTGGCCCGCGGAGCCCTCTGATGTGGCCCGCGACCTCCTGCTCTGGAATGGCTGGTTGGCAAGCCCAGATCGCAGGTTGCCGACCTGTCATACCACAGCATCAGTGTTGTGAATAAAACTGGTGGTAGAGGAAGAAAACGGCTGTGGAGTAGAGCCCCATAAGCCAATGCTTCCTGTACAGCACCAGCTTTTGTCACAGGTGGAGTCTATGGCAAAATTCAGCTAACCTGCAGGATAGACATAGGTGTACTACGCTGCACCCGCGGTGTGGGTAAACCGCAGGACATCAGTGTGAAAGCAGTCTTGGGCCCTTTTTATACGATCGGCCCTACCCAATCGGACCCTCAATTTACCTCTACAGAGCTGCAGATGTAAACAGACTTTTGTCAGTTTAAGCCTGCCTACCTCCAATCCGATCCTCTAAAAAAAAAAAAAAAATAGAAGGGAATTCGTCCCCTTCCATCTGGGCGGATCGTATCAGAGGGCCTATAGAATAGCCATGACCTGTCATCCGCCTTCTCTGATCATTGTGGCCCACGACTGGTTACCAAGTTGCTTAAGTGGCCCTCGCTCTTCAAAAGGTTGGGCACCCCTACTGTAAAAATCTCTATACTTGCCTATATTCGGGGCACACTGGTCCGGTCATGTGATCTCCCCAGTAGCCGGAGAGGAGAGAGCACTGACATCGGCTGCAATGCCTGGGCGGTGACATCACCCATAGCTTTACTATGGGGCATCAAATGTTTCTTCTCTCCCCTGAAGCTGTTGCTGGGAGCCGATCATGTGGCCAGACTGGACCACCCTGGGATTGGGTAAGTATAGACATTATTCCTCTACAGGGTAGTTAGAAAGAGAGTGGGAGCAGATTTAGGATTAGATCGGTTCAGTTGAAGCTGAATCAAATGAAGCTCAACCGCTCAGCATCTGCCAATCCCTACACTGGTATCTGATTGCCCAGCAAATTCAATTAATAATACTAACAACATACAAAGCCATTCACAACTCTGCCCCCAGCTACACCACCAATCTTGTCTCCAAATATCATCCAAACTGTCCTCTCCGGTACCTGAATCAGTCTGGCTATCTCCTACTCTCGCTGCTTTTAGGCAATCCCTGAAAATTCCTCTCTTCAGGGAAGCCTATCGCACCTCCACCTTACTGAACTTATCACTTCCATCAGCTCATCCCCCCCAGTTATAGCCTTTTGTACCACTTGCCCCACTCTATTAGACTGTAAGCTCCTATGATCAGGGACCTCTTAACCCTCCTGTATTTTATCGTATTGGAACTATACTGTCTCCCTTTATATTGTAAAGCGCTGCGCAAACTGTTGGCGTTATAAATGCTGGATAATAATTAGGGTTGTCCCGATACCACTTTTTTAAGACCGAGTACAAGTACCGATACTTTTTTTCAAGTACTCACCGATACCGATACTTTTTTTAATGTCATGTGACGCACTGATAGATGGCACTGGCTGATGGGCACTAAAAAGGTGGCACTGACTGATGGCTGGGACTAATGGCTGGCAGTGGCACTGATGGATGGGCACTGATAGGTGGCACGCACTGATAGGTGGCACGCACTGATAGCTGGCATTGAAAGATGGCACTGATAGGTGGCACGCATGGATGGCTGGCACTGAAAGATGGCACTGATAGGTGGCATGCACTGATAGCTGGCACTGATAGGTGGCACACACTGAAAGATGGCACTGATAGGTGGCACACACTGAAAGATGGCACAGATATGTGGCAATGATGGGCACAGATGAAGTGGCACTTAAAGGGCTGCACTGATGTGTGACACAGGCGGCAATGATGGGCACAGATGAAGTGGCACTTATATGGCTACACTGATGTGTGACAATGATGGACACAGATAGGCGGCACTGATGAGGGGGGGCATTGATATAAGGGGGGCTGTGAGCTAATGGTTGGATACCACACATTAAATCGGCAGTCAGTACCCCCTCTTAGAGACCCTTATTAGCTCAAATCCCCCCCTTCCTTTGAGACTTCCAGAGATCAGAGAGCCCCCCCACCTTATAACAGCGGGCCCTGCCCTCTTTAAGACATAATTTTTGTCTTACCAGCAGGACTCGGGAGCCACTGCAAGGAGGGAAGTGTGAAAGTTGAGCTGGGGGAGGGGGGCAGAGCTGCTCTTGGGCTCCTCACACTATGCACAGTGTGTATGTGAACAGATCTGGCAGGTTATTACTCACATGCACACTGTCCCCCCCCGCAGCGCCGACAGCACTTTCTTCTCCTCTCCTATCCCGCCTCCCGAACGTCTGAATGATGTCACGGCGGGGCCAGCACTAGAAGGCATCTGTCGGCGGAGCTCATTCCGCCTTACAGGGAAGAGAATATGCCGGGTGCAGGAGGAGTGCACTCAGCATACCGCAGCCATCTCTGTACGGTCAGTGATTTTACCTGCGCGCCCGCTGACTTCATGTTGTACGCCGCCTCTCTCCCATCCCAGGTATCGGATCAGGCATCGGGAGCATTTGCGCGAGTACAAGTACTCGCGCAAATGCTCGGTATCAGTCCCGATACCGATACTAGTATCGGTATCGGGACAACCCTAATAATAATAATAATGAAGCAGATCACCTGATCTGAGAAACACGTAGAGTGCTCCCCACGTCCCATACTAGAATTTCCACTGAAATAGGTAAAATACTAATTGGTGAGGAATTTATATGGTAGCAGCTCATGTTATAAATGACTGTAATATTTTTAGACTTTAAAGTGTTACTAAACCGACAACAGTAAAATCAGTCTGTATATGCAGAAAAACATGCTTGTTATACTCACTGTGGAACTTCAGGGGTTAATCCTCTGCATTGTGTAAAAAGGCTGTTTTATCCTATATGCACAGATTCTCCCCCTCCTGCATTGTCTATCTGGGGAAGGCCAGCTAACACAGGCAGGGTAGCCGACCTGCACATGCTCAGTTGTGTTTTTTATGCTGGAGAGAACATTTATTTGTTCTCAGAGCTAGCCAGGTCACATGATATTGACATCACACATGTAGGCGTGTATACAGGCTGTTCTGAAAATCACCTCCTTCCTGAACTCTCAGCACTGGAGAAACTGTGCAGTTTATCATGTAACTGTTGTATACAGATCATCCAAAAAGGTATATAGTGGCAGTATTTTAATTTTAAAAAGATTTATAAGCTGTGGGCACTGTGGGGGGGCGGATGAACCATTTTCATATTACTGGGTTTAGTAACACTTTAAAGTGGATGTAAACCCTCTCCTATATCCAGTGAAGTGAACAGCCTCAGATGATACACAGAGAAGAAACAAATCCTCCTACATAAGTTTTACTTGTATATCTGCTATCTTTCCCTTTCTACGCTCTTTAAAATGTGCAGATCATGTTGGAAATCTTTCTTCCTCTTCTAGCAGTGGGAGGGGAGTCTGGACTTACACGGTGTGTAAGCTGATTGGAAGTAAGGCACACACCCCCCTGCACGTAGGCAGAGGAACGAAGGAACATGAAGAGCTGTATTTTTAAAGCGGAGGTCCACCCTCTGCTGCAAAAATTAAAAGCCAGCAGCTACACATACTGCAGCTGTTGGCTTTTAATAATAGGACACTTACCTGTCCTGGAGTTTAGCGATATCGGCACTGCAGCTGATGTTTCCATCAGGTATTGGGTGCTGCCGCTGACATTGCGGGTAAGGGAACCAGGCAATGTACTCTTACGGCTTTACACCGGGAACCCTACTGCACATGAGTGAGGCTCCGCTCCTCTCTCCTACTGGGCCGGCGGTCGGGGAAGGAGGAGGGAGCCCCAGCGATGACGTCAAAGGCCGGTCCGGACTCCCGAAAGTGGTATCGGCATATGTGTGAAAGACAGGTATCCGCGCCCCCCTCCCCCTGAAAGGTGCCAAATGTGGCACTGGAGGGGGGAGCAGGCAAATGAGCGGAAGTTCCACTGTTGGGTGGAACTCTGCTTTAATAGACAAGCTCCTTGCTTACCTCCCTCTAAGCACCCTCCCCAACACAAATTTTCAGCTGCAATGAGTCGGAGAACTTGTCAGAAGTTATCATGATAACAGAGGAACGGAACAGCAGAAAGACATGACACTTAGAGCTTTGGAGAGAGATAAGTAAACACTACAGATATATGTGCTTGGGTCAAATTTCCTGAATGAGGTTTACAACCACCTTAAGCAAAGTCCATATTTTATATGCACGTGTATTTTAAAGCTATTTCTACATAAATGTTATTTATTTTTTTAATTTACCACTGTAGCACCTGAAAAGTCCCAGTCGTAATTTCATGCTATATTAATGTTGGATAGAGTGTAAAAGGGTTTTAATCCTTTGTTGGGTTTACTTCATTGTCACTGGCACAGAAAGTAATGGGGAAAAAAATGCAAAATGTCAGTTTTTTCAAGAACAGAATGCGATGCATGATCTTTCAATGGTGACAGCTGTTCTACTCTAACCAAAGTTAAATAGAAGCCATGGGCTCACTCAACCTACTATGCTCCATGTATGATTAAATGGTACTTTTGGGTGAACTTCCCCTTTAAAATTCGAAAATACATGACATTTAGTATCCAAAGGATTAAAAGATGTATTTCCCACTCACGTTGATGATGTTGAGTTTAGGCAGGAGGTTACAGTCTGGAAGTGTCAGTTCATCTCCATCCAAGAACTTCCTCTGGGATTCGGTCATTTTGGGGTCTTTGGCCAACTCATGTGGTAGTGGAGTACACATGTAACGGTCTAGAAGTAGAAAGGAGCGCAGCAAATTCTTTTGTAGATCTAGAAAAAAAAAATGAGGACGTATTCCATCATAACTTTTGCAATATCAACCATAAAAAAATTACTTATTATGTTTTATTCTATATATTTTTGTAGCCCTGAAAAAAGGAGCCCTATTACCGCCAAAACATGATGGTTTTTCTAAGAACCTTGCTATTAATAAAATGTTTCAGGACTTTTTACTGCTCAGGCATGGAAAAGGTCATCTTCCATGACAGGGAGAGAATATACACAGTGCCTTTTCCACATTTTCTCATGTTACAACCAAAAACATACCGGTAAATGTATTTTTTGGGTATTTTATGTGATAGATCAACACAAAGTGGCACATACGGTAATTGTGAAGTGGAAAGAAAATTATAAATGGTTTTCATTTTTTTTTTACAAATAAAAATATGAAAAGTGTGGCGTGCATTTGTTTTCAGCCCCCCGAGTCAATACTTTGTAGAACCTCCTTTCACTGCAATTACAGCTGCAAGTCTTTTTGGGGACGTCTCTACCAGCTCTGCACATCTAGAGAGTGACATTTCTGCCCATTCTTCTTTGCAAAATCGCTCTAGCTCTGCCAGATTGGATGGGGAGCGTCTGTGAACAGCAATTTTCAAGTCTTGCCACAGATTCTCAATTGGATTTAGGTCTGAACTTTGGGCCATTCTAATACCCCGTACACACGGTCGGACTTCCATCAGACTTTTCCGTGTTTTTTTGTCCGAACGGAGTTGGCCGGCCACACCCATGGCATACACACGCTCAGACTTTTCTGCTAACTTTCCCAAAACTTTTTGCAACATCACGTGGTTTTTCTGCTCTTTTCTGCTCTTTACTGCCACCCTTTGGTCAACTTCTGCTATTGTTGGTTGATTTTAACATTAGTTGTTTTGTCCATCGGACAAAAGTCCGATGGTTTTCTGTACACACGGTCGGACTTTGCGCCATCGGACTTTTGTTGGCCAAAAGTTTGTCCGTTTGCAGACCCAACTTTTGTCCGATGAAAACAAGAAAAAAGCAAAAAAAGTTTGTCCGATGGAGCGTACACACGGTCAGATTGTTGGTCCAACTTGCTCAAAATGACGTTTGTTGGCCAAAAGTCCGACCGTGTGTACGGGGCTTTACACATAAGTATGCTTTGAGCTAAACCATTCCATTGAAGCTCTGGCTGTATGTTTAGGGTCGTTGTCATACTGGAAGGTGAACCTCCGACCCAGTCTCAAGCCTTTTACAGACTCTAACAGGTTTTACTCTAAGATTGCCCTGTATTTGTCTCCATCAACTCTCTCCAGCTTCATTTTCCCTGTTGAATAAAATCATCCCCACAACATGATGCTGCCACCACCATGTTTCACAGTGGGGGTGATGTGCAGTGTAGGCCAAAAAGTAAAATTTTGGTCTCATCTGACCAGAGCACCTTCTTCCACATGTTTGCTGTGTCCCCCACATGGCTTCTCGCAAACTGCAAACGGGTCTTCTTATGGCTTTCTTTCAACAATGGCTTTCTTCTTGCCACTCTTCCATAAAGGCCAGATTTGTGGAGTTCACGACTAAAGCTGGCCATACACCTATAGATTATCTGTAGATTTTCTATGGTTAGATGGAAAAAGTGCAACAGATTTCTCCATGTACGCTAAACTGTGTGGATGGAGGAATCTCCCACTGGGCCAAGCTTCAGTATCTTGCTAGTCGGTCCCGCTGGCTCTCAACCTAAACAATGCCTGCACCCAATCAGAATGTTCAGGTAATGTGAGAGCCAGTAGGGCCGACTAGCAAGATATAGAACCATAGAAAATCTGCACATAATCTATAGGTGTATGGCCAGTCTTAGACCCCATACACACTATACAACTTTTTTTGTCTGATTTCCTTTAGATTTACCAAAACCATGTAGTGCAAGGGCCTGCCTTGCATACAAATTGAAACTCTTAAGGTTTGACCTCATATTATATGGTTTTGGTAAATCTAAAGGAAAAAATCGACAGAAAATTGTATCGTGTGTATCCAGCTTAAGGCTGGATTCGCACCTATGCAGTTTTAGTGCTTTTTGCATTTTGCAGATTTGCACTACAATCCATTTACCATGGTTTCCTATGGAACACGTTCTGCAGTGCAAATCTGCAAAATGCAAAAAGCACTAAAAATGCATAGGTGCAGTGGCGGCTGGTGCTCAAATTTTTTTGGGGGGGGGCGCAAACAAACTGAAAAAAAAAAAAACATCAATTGCCGCCACTGTGCCCATTAAACGCAGCCACTGTGCCCAAATGCAGCCAGTTTCCCCCCAAATGCAGCCAATTTCCCCCCAAATGCAGCCAATTTCCCCCCAGCCCTGCACTTACCTTCCTCGGGTCAGCGCCGTCCGTCTTCCGTCGTCGATGTCGCTTCAGCCAATCAGGTCACCGGTAACCAGACCCAGTGAACCTGATTGGCTGAGACGCCTGTCAGTGTTAACCAAGGAACGTACCCCCCGTACGTCCCCTGGTTAACTATTTGGAAGCCGATTACAGCCCTCAGGCTGTAATCGGGAAGCCTATCAGAGCCGCTGGCTCTGATAGGCTATTCCAAAAACCAACCAGCCGCTGTTATTCAGATGGCCGTCGCTCACCAGGGGGCCGGCCATCTGAATAGTGGGCGGCAGCGGCGGCGACAATACATAGGTTCATGCAATGCATAAACCTATGTATTGTTGTGAATGACGGGCACAGGAGAGAGAGGGGGCAGCGCTCCTGCGCCCACTATGGACGCACCGCCACTGCCTAGGTGTGAATCAAGCCTAATAGTTGTCCTGTGAACAGATTCTCCCACCTAAACTGTGGATCTCTGCAGCTCCTCCAGATGGATGATGGATTGAACAGTGCTCTGTGAGATCTTAAAAGCTTAGGATATTTTTTTTATAACCTAACCCTGCTTTAAACTTCTCCACATCTTTATTCCTGACCTGTCTGGTGTGTTTCTTGGCCTTCATGATGCTCTTTGTTCACTAAGGTTCTCTAACAAACCTCTGAGGGCTTCACAGAACAGCTGCATTTATATTAAGATTAAATTACACACAGGTGGACTCTATTTACTAATTAGGTGACCTCTGAAGGCAATTGGTTTTACTAGATTTTAGTTAGGGGTATCAGAGTAAAGGGGGCTGAATACAAATGCACGCCACATTTGTCAGATATTTATTTGTAATTTTTTTTATATAATTTTCCTTCCACTTTACAATTATGTGCCACTTTGTGTTAGTTTATCACATAAAATCCCAATAAAATACATTTACGTTTTTGGTTGTAACATGACAAAATGTGGAAAATGTTAAGGGGTATGAATACTTTATCAAGGCACGGTATGTGTGAATTACCGCACACACACCTATTTTTGACAGGTAACCATGCATTATTATTAAAACAACCGTAGAGTGGAGTTTCAGATTCTTATAAACTTGAGTTTAAATATGTCGTTCTATAATTTTTAATATTGTTGTATTTATGATACAATAATAAATGTATTATTATTGTATTCTGTTATACAATGTGTATACTCACTGTCTTCATGGGCTGGTAATTGGTTCTTGATGTATGCAGAGAATTTATGGAAAACGTCATTCCCTACTGAGGTGGATTCCTTATATTTAGGTGTCATGCTAGGATAACTGAAATAATAAAAAAAAAAAAAATCACATATTGTAATAAAGATTTTAGAGCATAAGCATGTAGGATTCTATAAGCATTTAGCCAAAACTTGAGCACCTTCACTCTATCAGTCCTGACTCCTTAGTGCAACAACGACATTGTAGCGAATGTAAAGTAGTTTTAACACATGGGGGAGATTTACAAGAGCTTGTGCATTTAGAATCTGGTGCGGCTGTGCATGGTAGCCAATCAGCTTCTAACTTCAGCTTGTTCAATTCAGCTTTGACAATAAAACCTGGAAGCTGATTGGTTTCTATGCAGAGCTGCACCAGATTTTGCACGCTCCAGTTTAAGTAAATAACCCCCAGTGTCTTTGAGCATAGAAGTCCTCTGCAAGTGCAGAATATCTTTCAGAGAACCCAGATTGCCCTTAGCAACCCCACTTAACCACTTAAGGACTGGAAGATTTTCTCCCTTAATGACCAGGCCATTTTTTGCGATACGGCATGGTCGCTTTAAGTGACAATTGCGCGGTCATACGACGCTGTACTCAAACAAAATTGTCATCCTTTTTTCCCCACAAATAAAGATTCCTTTTGGTGGTATTTGATCACCTCCTGCGGTTTAAATTTTTTGCGCTATAAACAAATACCGACAATTTTGAAAAAAAAACCACAATTTTTTACTTTTTGCTATAATAAATATCCAAAAAATAAATAAATTTCCTCATTAGTTTAGGCCAATATGCATTCTTTTATATATTTTTGGTAAAAAAAAAAAAATCGCAATAAGCGTATATTGATTGGTTTGCGCAACAGTTATAGCGTCTACAAAATAGGTTTATGGCATTTTTATTATTTAAAAAATAATAAAATAATAAAAATGCACTGATTACTGTATAAATGTCACTGGCAGGGAAGGGGTTAACACTAGGGGTGATCAAGGGGTTAAATGTGTTCCCTGGGAGATGTTTATAACTGTGGGGGGCGTGTACTGACTGGAGGAGGAGAGAGATCGCTGTTCCTAATCACTAGGAACAGACGATCACTCAGTACTCCCCTGACAGAACGGGGATCTGTTAGTTTGCATTGACAGATTCCCATTCTGCCTCTCTGTGGAGCGATCGTGGGTGGCCGGCGGACATCGTGGCCGCCGGCCACACGCATCAGCTCCCCCACCACGCGCGCCTGCTATAGCTGTTTAAAGGGCCGACGTACAGCTATGGTGATTCGCGGAAAGGAGCCGACATGCCACAGTATATTGACGGCGGCTGGTCGGCAAGTGGTTAAACCTACCAGCCGCAAAAGTGTCGAAAGTGTCCGATCTGTCCGCCGCAATGTCGCAGTTAAGCCTAGTACACACAATGAGATTATCAGAAGAATGATCGTCCGTTTTTTGTTTTTTTTGGGGATGCTAGTCTCATATCAAAAACTAATAGGTTACTAAAGTACTAAAATTCTGATACGACAGAATAAAAATGTGGAAGTGATGTCATGTATTTGTATTGTATTTTCGGATGAAAACTGTACTGATTAAATGAAAATCATACGATCTGGTATCGTACGAGAAAACCTTTTGTGTTCATGTTCGGACGACAGCTGTGTACTAACGATGAGACGATCGCTTCGAAAGCGGTATTTTTTTTGTATGATATTCTGATCGTGTGCGCAGGGCTTTAGACTCTATCACTGGGCAGCCAAGTGCAATACAACCCAATGTGTGCCCGTGTAGGTCCACCTCATGACCACTGTGGCTGGAGTAACCATACATTGGGGTTGATTTAAGCCGGCCATACACGGTTCGAATTTCGAAAGAATTTTCTTTCGCAAATCGTATCAAAGAATTTTCGTACGAATTTCGCACCGTTAGTGGGCTGCAGCAACAGCCGATTTTCGTGCGGCAATCAAATTTGAGGAATCGGACATGTTGGAAATTTTTTGAAAAACAAACGATTTTCTAATGAATGATGGTAGAATCGTGCGAGAAATGTAATAGAAAAAAAAATGCGCATGTGCAAGAAAAGAAAATTCCCGGAGAGTAAAGAATATTCCCGGAGAGAAAAGAATATTCCCGGCTGAATTTCGAAAATCAATGGTGACATCATCGGATCACAAAAAAAAAAAAAAAAAAACTTTCTGATTTTGAAAAGAAAATTTGTTCGAAATTCAACCATGGTTTACTAAAGGCAAATCCACTTTGCACTACAAGTGCACTTGGAAGTGCAGTCGCTGTAGATCTGATGGGGACATGCAAGGAAAATAAAAAACAGCATTTTTGTTTGTACATGATTGGATGATAAAATAAGCAGAGCTTCTCCTCATTTCAGATCGATCTACCCCTCAGATCTACAGCGACTGCACTTCCAAGTGCACTTGTAGTGCAAAGTGGATTTGCCTTTAGTAAATCAACCCCTATGTGTGGGTAAGATGCTCTTAAAGGGACCAGCTCTTTTTAGTGGCGCTTTACCGCTATTTAAGTGCTGCTTTTACGCCACTTTTCGGCTTTTTGAATGGCTGGGCCGCGATGACATCACTCCTGTGCAGCACAGCGCTCTCAATGGACAGATTACTCCAGTGTGCTGTCCATTCAGAGCGCATTGTGCATGCGCTGGTGACACCACCGGTCATTACAAATGTGACTATCTCCTAAACGTCACGGTACCTACAGCTTATGCCGCGTACACACGACCGTTTTTAATGTCATTGAAAAAACTGCATTTTTCTCGACGTGATTTTTCGTGTTCCCTCTCAAGCCTGCCTTGCCTACACACTATCGTGGAAAAAAATGTTCGAGTAAAGCGCGGTGACGTACAACACGTACGACGGCACTATAAAGGGGAAGTTCCATTCGGATGGCGCCACCCTTCATGTTAGTAAAGTTTGTTAAGCGACGATTCACGCTTTTCAGCCTCGTGCTTTTCAGTCCGTTACAGCGTGACAAATGTGCTATCTCCATTACGAACGCTAGTTTTACCAGAACGAGCGATCCCGTCTCATACCTGATTCTGAGCATGCGCATTTTTTTTCACGTCGTTAAAGCCCACACACGGCCGTTTTTCATGACGAGAAAAACGACGATGTAAAAAACGACGTGAAAAATTAGAGCATGTTCCAATTTTTCTCGTCGTGATTCTCTGCGTTTTTCTCGTCGGGAAAACTGCTGGAAAGCCCACACACGATCATTTTTAATGACCATTTTAAAAAATTTAATTTTTCTCGTCATTAAAAACGGTCGTGTGTACGTGCCATTAGCCTTATTATAGGCTTTCCTGTAGGTACAAGTCATAAATCAGAGTTTACTACCAGTATGCTTCTCAGATCACTTCTCCCGGGTTTGGAAAATGTAAACGCCGGTGTGTCAGTGTGAATGAGGCCAAACAATGAAGAGTGCAGGGACGATTGAAAAATTGCTTTTTCTGTATTGGTCCCAGCAAGCAGTATGAGAAGCTGCAACAAGCAGCATTTTACAAGCATTTCAACCTCCATATAAACTAGTTATGAGTGTGAAAACTCACGTACATAGGCCTGCAAAGTTCAAGGTTGGCAGCAAGAGAACACGAGGAGGAAATAATCTAAAATGCTAATTATGAAATGCATACAAAATGAGTGGCACCTGCCATGGCTATAAACGGCATTTAGACCTAGCTCACACTTATGCATTTCTTAGTGCGTTTTCTGTTTTGCAGAAACACACTACATACAGTCCATTTAACATGGTTTCTTATGGATATAGTTCACTCACATCTGTGCATTTTATGGAAATGGCCAGGGATTTTTTTCTGGTTTTTGGTTCTATAGACTTCAATGGATCAAAAAATGTGTTTTGAAAAACGCAAAATGCACCTGCAATATGCAAACTGCAACCTGCATAAGTTGGTCTGGTTCACACCTATGCATTTTTAGTGCTTTTTGCATTTTGCAGATTTGCACTGCAGTCCATTTAACATGGTTTCCTATGGAATACGTTCTAAGTGCAAATCTACAAAATGCAAAAAGTACTAAAAATGCATAGGTGTGAATCAGGCCTTTACACCACAATGCTGGTGTGATGTTTGGTGCGTTGCAGAAAATTGGATGGCACCGCATATCACCACACAGCAACGATACTCACTGTGCTTCTGTGCAGTAACATTAATGAAGGTTCACTGTATGTTAAAAAAGATAAAAAAAGAAAAAACGAGCATCACACTTTTTCTTGCCGCAGTAGACACTCCACTAGCTTGCATGGTAAAACGCGTAATTTTCCCATGCAGGCCAGTGTAATTTCACTAATATTTTATGTGTCATTCAGTACAGTAATGGTTAAAAAACAAAAAAAACAAAAGACCATCACCACAGCCCACCATAGATATTGTCAACTTTTTGACCCAGCTGCGGTTCCTGGCAATTAGCTGCAAACTGAAGCCTCATTGAAAGCAATGGGGGGCTGACAGCTTTTGCAGCTAATTGCGACTGCTCGCTCATGGACCTGTGAATGATCAGCACTCGATGTAGACAGCCTACGTCCGACATCTGGTGCGGTGGTGCATTGTTGGTCCGTTTTGGTGCGTGGTCGATTTCTGGTCCATTCAAGTGCATTGCTAGCCCATTCATTTGAATTGGCTGCCTTAAAGTGATTATAAATGATCACCTTGCAAAACAATCCATTCCTTTTTCAATAGATATCATTTTTTATTTTTTTTATAAGTGATCACATTCCCTCTGTTCTCAGCTGCATAAGAGCTGGGGGGAGGAGAAGCAGCAATACACCAAGCTTCCCAGTGAATGGTTGTCCAGCGGGGGGCGTGCTAGGACAATTCTGATCATTGGAGGAGAGCACACTGAGTTTCCAGCATGGCTGGAGAACTGACCACTGTGTGTTGTCCTGCTTATTGTGGTCAGTATTTAATAAGAAAGCAGAGGGACTGGCAGGAACAACAGGGATTTCACATAAAGGGAGCAATACAAAGAGAACAGGAGACTTTCTCATACATGTACATGGTACAGCAGCCACGTAACAATTGCTTTAAAGCGGAGGTCTACACAAAAAGTGAACCTCTGCTTTTCGGAACCCTCCACCCCTCCGGTGTCACATTTGGCACCTTTCAGGGGGAGGGGTTGGGTATTTGCACTCACTTCCGGGCATAGATATCCGCAGAATCTGCGGGTATCTACGCCACTTCCCGCCCCCCCCCCCCCGGCCCCGCTGTCTCCTGGGAAACACACAGTTCCCAGAACACAGCGGGGACCAGTGAAAGACGTGCAGCGCGACTCGCGAATGCGCAGTAGGGCCACCGGGCAGTAAAGCCGCAAGGCTTCACTTCCTGATTCCCTCACCGAGGATGGCGGCGGGG
This sequence comes from Rana muscosa, assembly GCA_029206835.1. Taxonomy (NCBI): domain Eukaryota; kingdom Metazoa; phylum Chordata; class Amphibia; order Anura; family Ranidae; genus Rana; species Rana muscosa. Next base: position 233,684,392 of record CM055125.1, on the reverse strand, counting down.
GCAGCCGAGAGACGAACGATTGCTCGTCTTCTGCTGCCGACATCGCGGGCACCCTGGACAGGTAAGTGTCCATTTATTAAAAATCAGCAGCTCCAGTATTTGTAGCTGCTGGCTTTTAATATTTTTATTTTAGGTGGACCTCCCCTTTAAGGAAACACACATCAATGTAGAAAAAAAGTCACTGTAACACGCATGTGTGCTATCTTTTTTACCATGTCCTGGCAGATCTTTGTTGGCCGGACATGCTAAGATTGGTAGCTCAGTGTCAGCAACTAGCAGGCCTCCTGCCCGGGACATTGTCTCACCTTGGGGGTACCAAGTTCTCCTCCAGAAACTCTTCGATTTTATTGGTGTCTGTTTTGACTTCGGTGTCGTAGAGGAGAAACGGAGGCTGTGACCCTGGCGCCAAGTCTTTCAAGACTTCCGGTGCCCTTTGTGAAAGAAAATAGAACATAGAGACTTAATTTTTATTTTTAAACAGTAATACATTAAACATATATACAGTATACACACACACACACTAGTGTGCTGTCACAGGCTGTTTGGCATTAAATTTATTGCGCTAAAGAGCTCTGTCATGTGACCTGTGATATAGGTGTTTCTGCTTTGAAAAAAACAAATGTTGACGGATGCGGATGTAAACTGATGTAAATGGATGATCATCTGTTTACATCCGTTTTTCCATAGAGATGCATTGATGTCCGTTTTTCATCCGTCAATGGATGGATGAAAAACTGACAATTAGTCCACATGTGTGAAAGGGGCCAAGACTTACATTGGGTCCAAGTGGTCATCAGTCCTTAACCTGAGGTTGTTGGTGTAGCGCCCCCCCCCCCAAATATTTTGGGGCGCTATATGGAAATTTAAGGGCAGTCTGAGCCAGTAGTTGGGCTCAGACTAATTATAGTTCAAATTGTTTGCTCTGCTCTGGGTGTGATACTGCCCGGCAGTATAATTTCTCCTTTGCCTGCAGGTGGCACTGTCACCCCCGGCACCGGTTGGATCACGGGGGTATCACAGCATCTTGGGTGTCCTCTCTCGGCAGCCGTGCAGTGGGCGTGGTCTACCCGCTGTGCATGCTGGGAGAATGTACAAAAAGGGCAGACGCCATTTGGCGTAATGCGATTCCAGGGGGACCCCAAGACGTAAAGGGGGACCTCTGGTCCAGTGAGCGTGCCTCGTGGCCCACATGGCACGAGGTGCGCAGGTGTGTTTAGGCCTCGGGCACCTTTAGCCCGAGGCTCTGCTGCTGCATCGTAGGCCCAGCTCTCTTAACAAGGGCCTACGCTTCGGAGAAGGATCCCAGGCTGCCCGGATGTAAGGGGGTCCATCTTTAGGAAAGGAGACCAGAGGAAGATCAGTCCCGGCAGAGATAGCGACGGTACTGCTGTCTCGGGGAGAGGGCTGGAGGCTGCCTAAAGGGGGATCCATCATCTCTGACATCCGTGCTCCATCCCGGCTGCTAGGACCGCTCTCATAGGGACTATCCGGATGAGCAATACCCACTCAGGCTTGAGTGGCGACGAGTGTGTATATATTTGGGATCTAAGTGTTGCGTGCCTGAACCTTCCCTTACATCTTCAACTTTCCTGCCTTCGCTTTCTTCATGTTAACTCAAAAGTAACAAAAAGAATAAAGCCTTGCTGATTAGGTTTTACTCGTGTGTGGACATTGGCCTTATTCCTGAATACACTGGTGTACCTAGACAACGGAGCTGAAGGATCCACTCGTGGGAGGTAACTCGCTGCAGACCCAAAAGGTAATTAAACAGTGTATTTCATACTTAACAAAGTGTGGAGGGGAAGAGAAAAGAGGGAAGTGCAAAAACCCACCCTGGGAGCTACATTGGTATCATTGGAGGAACAGTGGCGTGCCGTCACTATTCACTAAAAACTAAACAAAGCACAGCCTTTGTGTATAATAAAAAGTCATGGAAGATTGTACTGTAAAAGTGCATCAGAAAGGAAACCTGTGGTCAGAGAATATACTGGCTGTTACTGCTGACCTCTCCTGAAAATGCTATGTTCCTGGCTGTCATGCTGTTCAAATTCCTTCAGTACTTTCTGACATTGAAAAACAATGCAGAGTTGTAACATGGCTGACTTTTTAATCAGCGTAATTGTGCTGGGTTAATGACTCAAAAGCACTGATCTTATCATGTTACACATGTTACGCTAAAGCGCCTGAAAACCGCCCCAGTGTGAAAGAGGTCTTGGGCAACTTTCACACTGAGGCGCTTTACAGGCGCTATAGCGCTAAAAATAGCGCCTCTCCTGTCACTCCAGTGTGAAAGCCCGAGGACTTTCACACTGGAGCAGTGCGCTTGCGGGGCGTTAAAAAAAAGTCCTGCAAGCTGCATCTGTGAGGTGCTGTAGGAGCGGTGTATATATATTAATGGGCAACGGCGCTTTGCGGGCGCTATTATTCCTTTAAAATGATGGTACAGCACCACTAAAACTAGTGGCGCTTTACCGCCGACGCCCCCGCGCCTCAGTGTGAAACTAACTGCTACTTGCATTACAGCACACCTGACTGGCTCCCTGTGCTGTTTCTCCCTTTATCAGTCTTATGCCGCGTACACAGGATCGGAAAATCCGTCAAGAAAACTGTGGATTTTTTTCCGAGGGAATGTTGGCTCAAACTTGTGTTGCATACACACGGTCACACAAAATTCCGACCGTCAAGAACGCAAAGACGTATGACGAGCCGAGATCAATGAAATTCAATAGGCAGTTCGGCTCTTCTGCTTGATTCTGAGCATGCGTGTTTTTTTGCGCGTCGGAATTGCATACAGACGATCGGGAATTTCCAACCAAAAGCTCACATCGAACTTTTCTTGTCGGAAATTCTGACCGTGTGCAGCATTAGCTCTTCTGTACAGGGACTGCAAGAGGCTGATACCAAGTCATATCAGGTACTTAGAAAATGATGTAATAATGATGGCAGAGCTGCATACAGTTGTGTCTTTTATATTTCCCTGGATTTCAGCTTTAGATTTCTGTGATCAATTAGAATGTCGATTTTGATCTAAACAGCGTACCTACCTCTTCATGTCCACTGTGGTCAGGGTGAAGGGGCATCCTTTGTGCATGAGGATCATGAATAGCCTTTGGCTAAATGGACAGTTCCCAATACTTTCACCATCATCGCTGGCCTGTAAGGAGACACAGTTATCAGAATGTGGTCATATACTCCTTAATCATTTACTTCTGTTCATACAGTCCTGAGGTTTACATAGCCATGCCAAAGAAACACAGAATTTTGACTTGCAGATAGGATGTCCTGCCTATTCAATGCAAACTGCGCTTTCTGGTATTACGTAGTGTTTTCTGTTTCTAACATTAAAGCGCGGGGGGGGGGGGGCGGAGGCTAGAAAAGCGGAACTTCCCCTTTTGGGTAAAGGTCCGCTTTAAGTGCGCCCATGTGAAGGAAAATGAAATAAGTGTTCCTGACTTTTTTGTGTGGCAACATCGCATTTCCTCCTTTCTTGCCAAGGAGAAAAGGGCTTTCTTATTGCCTCTAACAGCGCATGCCATGTGATTTCATGCATGCACAGATGTGTCACAGGACTTTGGACCTGGCAGAGACCTGCAGAAAATCTACGTGTAGGCAGGTGCAGTCTGTACTCCCCACTGTAGATGGCGCTCAACCGTAGCAGCAATGCAGAAAGGGGAAGAAAGTCACTGTGGTTTTGACGCTGGTGCCTCTTGTGACCTTTGCAACCATCTTGGGTGAGGGCAGAGCCTATTTCAGGCCCTGTCTCCCTGATTTGGCACACGTTATGTGAGTGGCTAGTGTATGGAGAGGTTACCAACCCTAACCGCACTCAAACGGTAGGCTTCCTAAGAGGAGACAGCATGGTCCCCCCTACACTTTCCCTACTCCACTGGAACCTTTCCATTATGCTAAGCACTGTCCCTGCCAGACGGGTTAGCCTGTCCCTACAAAGACAACACCTACCTGCATACACATGCGCAGGGGTTCCCTGTGCATATGCAAAAGCTACACAGGAATTGAGGATCCCGGGTCTCAAGTTTCTGCGCATGAGCGGAACACCCTGTGTGTGCAAAGATGCGCCGCGGGTCACTGCCAGGTCCTAAAGACCGGGCAGAGCCCTTCAATGCCTCTGTACAAGGCCAGGATTTTCAATGATTACAGCACTAGAGAGGGAGGGCCAGGTCAGCATTATTGGGACCTCTTTAGACTAGGTTCACACTTCTGTGTGTGGCTGCTGGTATCGCAACGATTCCCGCACCTGCAACTACCCGCAGTAAAAGCGCACTGCTCGGCGAAAACGTGCTGGGCTGCCATTCATCCTGAATTGCACCCCCACACATGTAAAATCACAGTCTGGGAACCGCAAGGAAATCGCATGGTCAAAAAGACCATGAAATTTCCCCGCAGCTGCATTTTTAAAAAGGTACATGCACTTTTTTTTTTTCCGGAAACATAGGCACGGCATATTCATTTGAATGGGCTGCTGTGCCTGCGCAAACGTGGCCCTCAAAAACACATAAGTGTAAATCTAGCATTAAAGTCACATAGTGATAAACTGAAAGAGAGGAACAGAGAACAACAATTATTTTTCCATGCTTCTAAGCCTGGCCATTTATTATACAATTTTCTTGTACAACTTTCCTTTAGATTTACCAAAACCATATAATATGAGGTTAAACCTAAACACGCTCAATTTTGCATGCAATCAGGCAGGCCTTTGCACTACATAGTTGAAGGTAAATCTAAAGAAAAGTGAATAAGAAAATTGTATGGTGTATGGTCAGCCTTAGTTAATGCAATGAGCAAATATGGCTGCCTCTTGTACATGAAATTCCAAATTATACATAGAAACAAAACATTTTAAGCATTAACAAATATATACGGAGATCATTGTAGACAGATGTTCTTCTAAAATATGTTGCCTTCATTTTTTTCGGAAGCTGCCAGTAAAACAAATTGGGTCTGGTTGGTGGACTGTGGAGCTTCAAGCTACACCACTCGCTGTCACTTGGCCCAGGTGATAAGGCCTCATTTTTCAGGAATGTGTGACATCTCTCTGTGGCTGCCTTAGTTTCATTTTTTTCCCTTCAAGAATGTTATGACATATGTTGAAATAAAAACTGAGGAATGACAAACATGCCAAGGGGTGTACTCATTGTGTAATTATTAAGCACCTGAATGTCGGCAATGAACACACAAGATCACACCTACCCGTCCCACCCATGGGGTGCATGCTGCTCCGGAAGGAGGATGCACAACTGGGGTCGGTTGCAAGACTGACTCGATAAACCGGTTAGAGCTGAGATCCAGACCTGCTGTACCCACAACGCTTGTCTCCGGCTCGCCTCTGCCGAGGCCAGGGAGACAATGCCTCATCTGTGTGTTTTTTTACAGAGATCCAGAAAATCTGGATTTGGGATCTAACCGCACCAATCTGCAGTTGTTAAATGTCCTCCAACTTCAGGGACAGTCTCAAGTCTAAAGTAATACATAGATTATTCTTTTTTTTTTTCATTCAACAAAAAAAAAAAATGAATTGATTCCCCCCCATCCACGTCAAATGTGGCCTCCCGCTGAGCTATTGTATTCTGACAGCAGGGAGACTTCCCAGCCGTCAGAATACACTGATCAGCATTGCCGGCTACAGCTTGCGGCTCTGATTGAGCTGCAAAAACCCAAAAAGAGTGACTTTTGCACAACCACAGTGCCTGTACGTAGATCAAAATTTGTCCGGTCCCTGCTGAACCCATCTGGATTTCAATTCATGTATGGCCAGCTTTAGGCTGAGTTCACACCTCTGACGGATGCGGCTCGCAGTCCGGTGCGTCCCTGTTCTCCGTTTCAGGGACGCATCAGGGCCGAATTTTTGCCTGAATTCAGCCTTGAGCCCTGGTTCACATTGGTACAATTTGTCAAATCGGCGGCAATGACACTGTCCTAATCAGTGCGACGCTGCACCGATTTCAAAAAGTAGTTTCTGTACTACTTTTTGCGATTTCGAGCTGCGATTTACATTGACATCTGTGCAGAAATCTGCACAGATGTCTCTTAAATTTTGGCCGAAATTGGGACTGACAAGCGGGAGTGAAAATGTGCGAGTTCAGCTGAACTTGCACGGCTTCATTCCCGCAGCCCAGTGTGAACCTGGGCGGAAATGGAGTCAAAGACACACAGCGTTCCTGTGCAAGCCGTTTCACAGCCGCCACAGAGATATGTGAACCAGCTCCATAGAGAGCCGATAACAATCTTCTGTCATGCAAATTGGATGCAGAGAAACCCAGCGGCTTGCACAGGAACGCTGTGCATCTTTGGCTTCGTTTCAGGGCCGAATTCAGGCAAAAATTTGGCCCTGGTTCTTTCCGTGATTTGGAGAACGGGGACGCACCGGACCCCTGCTGCGAGCTGTATCCATCGGAGGTGTGAATCCAGCCTGAGAGAGTGATCAATTAAAAGTTTTATCCTTAGAAACATTGTCCCATTGGAACACCGATCAAATCCCTGATAAAATCACTTTTTTTTTTCCATGTCATTTAATTAGTAATATCTATTGAAGTTCTTATTTATATTGCTACAGTGTATTAAATAAAGACAGAGATTGTAGCCGGAGAGAACAGTTTACAGAGTGATAAGAGGTGGTGCATGAGGGTGGTGCATGATGCAGTGAAAACCTGAGGCTAGCTGTGGGGCTTATGCCGCGTACACACGTTTTTAATGTCATTGGAAAAAAAAATGTTCGAGTAAAGCACGGTGACGTACAACACGTACGACGGCACTATAAAGGGGAAGTTCCATTCGGATGGCGCCACCCTTCATGTTAGTAAAGTTTGTTGAGCGACGATTCGCGCTTTTCAGCCTCGTGCTTTTCAGTCCGTTACAGCGTGACGAATGTGCTATCTCCATTACGAACGCTAGTTTTACCAGAACGAGCGCTCCCGTCTCATACTTGATTCTGAGCGTGCGCATTTTTTTTCACGTCGTTAAAGCCCACACACGGCCGTTTTTCATGACGTGAAAAATTAGAGCATTAATGACCATTTAAAAAAAATATATATTTCTCGCCATTAAAAATGGTCGTGTGTACACGGCATTATAATACGCACAGAAGGTAAAGTGACCAGATTTTCAAAATAAAATCCAGGGATGCCATACTGACCAAGCCCACTTTTAGCCATACCCATAAAATCACACCTCCATCTGTAGCTATGCTCACAAAATCACGCCCCCATTTTTAATGCACCCTCAAAAATTTGGTCGCAAATTTTTTGGAACAAGAGGCAGACATTGAAGATCTAAAAAGACAAAACAAATTTCAAACAAGGGGCACCAAGATACGAATGCATAATTAGAAGGGGCGCCTTGAGAATATCAAAAAGAAAAATGTGCTGGCTAGAAAACTGCTGAATGCCTGGGGCTGCAACATTGATAAGGACTAAGGCCCCTTTCACACTGAGGCGTATTTCAGGCGTTTTTGCGCTAAAAATAGCGCATAAATAACGCCTGAAATACTCCTGCCCCAGCATTCTCAATGTGAAAGCCCGAGGGCTTTCACACTGAGGCGGTGCGCCGGCAGGAGACAAAAAAATCTCCTGCAAGCCGCATCTTTGGAGCGGTGAAGGAGCGGTGTGTATACCGCTCCTTTACCGCTCCTTGCCATTGAAATCAATGGGACACCGCGGTAATACCGCCCGCAAACTGCGGCTGTAGCCGCGGTTTGCGAGCGGTATTAACCCTTTTTCGGCTGCTAGCGGGGGTTAAAACCGCACCGCTAGCGGTCGAATATCGCGGTAAAACACGACGGTGTAGGGCGCTGAAAATCGCGCCGCTATACCGCCACCGCATATGCCCGCCCCAGTGTGAAAGGGGCCTAACAAATGTGGGCAATAAACCCCATAAACATAGAGAGTTTTTGGTGTAAACATCATTCAAATAGTCAGAGACTTCTTAGCAGCCAGCAACTGTTGAGATAATGAAGACTTTGGTCAGGAGTATGTAATACCAGTATGTCCTGTAAAACCAAGAGTACATACTGTAGTATGGTCGGCAGCAGAAATATGTAACATACAGAGCAATCTCCATAAATATGAAACACACAACAGCAGGGCTAGGCACAGCGTAAACATTAAGTTATGGGTTGCCATCTTTTCTTCAAGTCAAACCCAAACACTTTAGCGGTGCACAGCAATTTTTTATTATACATATATTTTGCTAATAAATAACATTTCTAACCATATGAAGTTATTAACAAGAGTCCCCCCTTTACATCAGAGTCCACAGAGTTCCCGTTTTACATCTGAAGTTCCCTTTCACTGTAAGGGGGGACTCTGCAGACTCTGATGTAAGGGAGAACTCTGGGGACTCTGACACATGGGATGCTCTGGAAACCCTGATTTAAGGGGGAACACTGAGAACTCTGATGTACGGAGAGGACTCTGATGTAAGGGGGGACACTGTGGCCTCTGGTGTAAAGGGGAATTCTGATGTAAGGGGTGCTCTGAGAGCCCTGATTTGCCTTAGTGTACTCACTCAGAGGCAGGAAAGAGAAGGGGGGAGACTTCAGTCACAGACAGGGATGGATGGTGAGCTCGCTCACCCCTTGGCAGTCAGCACCTCTCATCCAGATGTATCTGAGGCTGCTGAACTTCAAATTTCCAGCCCGCACTTTCCTTTTGTGAGGCACAGCCCTGGAGATTGGAGTGTGAATGGGCAGACACAGAGGGGTAGGGGCGGGAGGAAGAGGTGCAGATCGAGCCCTCTCTCCTCTCCCCTCTGTGTGTGTGTTTGGAGGGGGGGGGGGATTAATAGTGCTGGCTTTGGGTAGCATAAAAGAGAGTGTAAAGCCCTGTACACACGATCGGATTTCCTATGGATTCTAATCCGATGGATTTTTCCATCGGAAATCCGATGAAGCTGACTTCCATCAGTCTTGCCTACACACCATCAGTCAAAAATCCGACCGTCCAAAATGCCGTGACGTAAAACACTCCGACAAGCCGAGAAAAATGAAGTTCAATGCTTCTGAGCATGCGTTGACTTGATTCTGAGCATGCGTGGGTTTTTTGTCCGATGGAGTTCCCCACAGACGATCAGAATTTGCTATCGTTTTTTTCCCATCGGATAAATTTAAAACATGTTCTATTTTTTCTCACCGATGGAAAAAAGACCGATGGGGCCCATACACGATCGGTTTGTCCGATGAGAAAAGTCCATCGGACTGTTTTCATTGGTAAAACCGATCGTGTGTACACGGCATAACAGACACTCTCAGCTTAGACAATTGCAGCCAGCAACCCTGCAGGGAAGCCATAGTCCAGTCTAAAAAATGTGTCCGGGTTTCAGGCAGTCTGAAACCCGGACGCGTGATTCCAAACCCGAACTGTCCGGGTGAATCCCGGACAGGTGGCAACCCTAGGTTATAAGTATATCATGTACATGGTATGCTATATATCACTAATCACTGCACTCTGTATGCTGTGCTATATGTTGCACACTCCTGACTGTTGCACTCCCAGCATACAGCGTACAGGGGTAAGGAGTACTTAGAAAGACAACGGCACCTTTGGTATAATTGTCCTTTAATCAATTCCCACTAAAAACAGTCTACCTATTTACCTTCCTCCCTGCTGAATCAACCATGAGCAAGCTGTACTGTGCTGGTCCTCTGCAGGTAGGGTTGCCACCTTTGTTCTGGCAAAATAAGGGACAAAGGTTGCTATGGGGGGGAATTTAGGGTGCCATGGGGGGGGGAATTTAGGGTGCCATGCGGAACTCTATTTCATGGGCTGGACGACACTGACATCTACACTAAATGATGATGACCCCCTCTTTTTGCACAGCTGGAGGAGTCCCGTCCTTGACATCAGCAGCTCTCCCTTTACATCAGAGTCCTATCTTCACATCAATAGCTCCTTATCTTTCAGGCTCCCCCCTCTCACATCAGAAGCCCCCTCTGCACATTGGATCCCCCCTTTTTCACATCATCCACTGCTGTTACATAAATGTTGGCCACCTACGTTCTAGCAACCAAGGATGCTATATGGCAGGAGCCACCTGTGTCCTAGCAACCAAGGATGCTATAAGGCAAGAGCCACCTGTGTCCTAGCAACCAAGGATGCTATAAGGCAGGAGCCACATGTGTCCTACCAACCAAGGGTGCTATAAGGCAGGAGCCACCTGTGTCCTAGCAACCAAAGACACTAGGTGTCAGGAGTCGCCAGCATCCCTGCAACCAAGGATGCTAGACAGCAGAAGCTACCGGCATCCCAGGACACTGGGCGTCAGGAGCCACCTGCATCCTAGCAACCAATGCAGCCTGCATTGATATAATAAATGATGTAGCATGTTAGTTTAAAACCTGAAATTATCCTGTATTATGGGATGTGTGGCAACCCTACCTACAGGCTGGCATTAGTATGGCTTGCTCATAGAATTGCATGGGGCTCCGGCACATATGTTCACTAAGAGGTTGTCACAGCAGGGAGGAAAAACCGGGTAAGGCCATGCAACAACGATTGCTAGATTGAGGAGGAAGATACGTATTTGAGCTGGTGGGCTGGACTCAGGAGGGTGGGAAGATATGATTGAAGGACAATTGTATTAAAGATACAGCTGAGACACTGGTTCTTTGCTGCTCACTTCTGGTCACCCTAACAGGAGGTTATACAGTGCACTTAAAGTGGACCTTCTATGCCAAATGGAAAGTCTACTTTTTTGCAAGCTTCATGCAACCCCCCATAGGGGAACACTAGTTTGAAGTATCCTTCCATACATAAAAAAAAGATCAGATACCAAGAATATCATGCATACAGAACAAAAGAAGTGCTACTGTCCAGCGCCCATCCATACACTATACAGAGTAAGAAAAAAATAGTGAGGGTAAACCCCAGCATTCAGAGCAAGATTGATGCTACTGTTTGACAATTGTATAGCTTCCAACTGTCCCTGATTTTGAGAGACTGTCCCTGATTTGGAACAAAATCCCTCTGTCCCACTTTCCTCCTCACTTGTCCTTCATTTTGGTCTGATCTATATAGTTGTATATAAAATGCACTTTATCTTTCAATTTTTTTTTTTACAGTGCTAAACCTTTCATCCAATTTCTAAATTGCTGCATATGTAAATGTCAAAAGCCAATAAAAAGGAATAGCAGTGGTAAAAAAATAGCACTTCTGGGTTTAAAGGGTAAGTGCACCTTTACAGAAAAATCTGTATGGTGAACTTACACAGAACCCCCTCCTCACCCCCTCCCCCTCAGTCCCGCTGACCTGCAGCGCGGTGATCTCCCATTCTGAGCCCTGCTTTAGCCGCCTCACCGGTTCAGGGCTTAGGAATCCCTGCAGTTTAATCTCCTAAACATCCCCCCCATCAGGAGGGATGTTTAGGAGCATTCTAATTGGTTGGCACCGACTAATCAGAACCCGCGTAGTCCGTCCTCTCAACAGGGAAGAAAACGTGTGAATGCCAAGGGGTTTTCTAAGCCCCGGCTATAGCAGGGCTCAGAACGGGAGATCGCCGCGATTTAGGTCAGCGGGACTGGGGGGGGGGGTGAGGAGGGGTCCTGTGTAAGTTCACCTTGCAATGCCTCATGGGACTTGTAGTTTCACAACAGCTGGGGGGCCGCCAGTTTGAGACCCCTGGTTTACAGTTGTTTAAAGTGAAAGTAAACCCTCCTATCATTTTCAGCCAAGGAAGCTGCCATTTTGGCCTCTGTTTAATCTTCAACTGCCATGATGCTGCACATGTGACCAGTTATGACACCAGCCATTGGATGGTGTGACAGTTTGGTTGAGAGCACAACCAATGGGACAGTTAGAATTTCTGGCATGCTGGGAATGTAATTGTTTTTTTAAACTATTAAATTGTTGGGTTTACTTCCGCTTTAATATCAGACTTTAGTTCTGCTTTAAGTGGATGGGCTGCCTTAACCAATGCACCTTGACACATGGCATAAAATACATTATTGTGCTACAATTCAGTGAATGGACCCTAATAATCCAGAATAAAGTCCTGCGTGTTATTACCACATGTATTGTTTAAACTGATCGTATTGCTTGCAAATATCTGACATTTTGCAGCCAGTTATAGCCTGCAGGCCACTAGTTATTGTGCAGTCAATATCACATTTCACAAGTCATAAAGCACGTGCCATCTGCTGAATGCTTTTCCACTGTAAATGGCTCAGGCGGTGAGATCAGACAGCTTGGGCAAATATTTGTACATAGTTCAAGTAATCGTATTCAACTTGAGATCTGATGGAGAGAGGACTTTGCCTGCCAATATAGCTGACCACAGATAGTTAAAGCAATTTTAAATCCAAAAACAAAGAAATATTATATTGCATCTTACCAACCTTTAAAATGGTTGTAAAAGCATGAAATAATTTTTTTTACCAGAATGCGTTCACTGCAATAAGGTAAAAAATGTCCCAGTATTTTTATCTCCCCCCCCCCCCCAAAAAAAAAAAAAAACTCCCACTCAATCCAGTGCTGTGCCCATCTGTAGCAGCTCTCTCCTCTCTCTCTGTTCACAGAGGCAGCAGCCAAATCCTGAGAGCGGGGGGCAGGACTGAGGCACGCTGTGTGTGTCTATGTACACACGCAGCCCGGCTTGGGAGCAAGCCCCCGTGTGTGCCCCATAGGAAGGAGCTTCCTCTAGTGGCACATGTAAAAGAGGATCTGCCAAGAGTGCTGGTGGGGGACCCCAGAAGAGGACGTTCGGGGATAATCTGTGCAATACCATTGCACAGAGCAGGAAAATATAACATGTTTATTAATAAAAAATAATATTAGCCTTTACAACCTCCTTAAATGTGGTGGCTGCATTCATTTTATTGGGGGTTTTTTTCTTCTTTATTTTCACCTGGTGACCTGACCAGTAACACACATCCTGTCTTATGCAGGCCTTACACCTGCAGACTTTTGCATAAACATTGAGATGAGAATGTATAATGTTCTCACGTAACGCATAATGTAACGATGCGTTATAATGTAACAAATATATATCCCTTCAATGATGTCTTAAAGGACTCGACTGATTTTGAACTGCTTCTCATTGGAGTACCATGTCAATTTCTCATTTTTCTTAGAACAAACATTCAACTCCTGGATTAACTTTGACAAAAGCATGCGTTACAATTTTTCTCAGCCTGGAGCAAATGTAACAATTAGAAATGTGTTTGTTCTCATTAGATTCATCAAAAAATTTCCATCCTTGTCCTTTGATTTTATTCACCTGTCTGGTCAAAACATTCAACAGTTGTTGAATTGTCCTCTTTAAGGCCCCTTTCACACTGGGGCGGTGGGTGCGGTGGCCGTATAGCGCTGCTATTTTTAGCGGCGCTATACCTTCGTAATTGCCACGGAATTGCGGCGGTATTCGGCCGCTAGCGGTGCAGTTTTAACCCCCACTAGCAGCCGAAAAAGGGTTAATACCGCCGGCAATGCGCCTCTGCAGAGGCGCATTGCCGGCGGTATTACCGCGGTTTCACATTACTTTCAATGGGAAGGAGCGGTAAACACACCGCTCCTCTCACCGCTCCAAAGATGCTGCTAGCAGGACTTTTGGAGCGGTCCTGCTAGCGCACCACCTCAGTGTGAAAGCCCTCTGGCTTTCACATTGACACTGCAGGGGCAGGAGTTTTCAGGCGCTATTTAGGCGCTATTTTTAGCGCTAAACCGCCTGAAAAAATCCTCAGTGTGAAAGGGGTCTTATTCTTAGTTACCCAAACGAACATTGTTAAAATGCCAATTTCCTAGTAAAACTCATATAGAGGTAGGGTCAGTTTTAGGGTGTCTACGCTCTGGAATGAGGAGCAATGAAGACACCTTTGGACATCAGGACTGACAATCTGGGGAGAGTGTAGTGTTAAGCCTAGATTTTCGAACGACTGAACGTCCGTTTTTTGTGGCATGCTAGTCTCATGTCAAAAGTGAAGAGGTTACTCACAATACGAAAACAGAATACAACGTCAGAAGTGATGTAATGTGTTGAATAGTTTTGTATGTATTCTTTCGTTTCTGAGCAAGCGTAGTCTTGCTCTTACAATTTTTTTTCGTACGAAAACCGTACTAATGAAACGAAAATCAGACGTTGAGATCACATCCGCCAAAAATTTTATAGTCCGCACATCCAGCTTTTGTCTCCGATTTAATTTAACTTTAATGTGGCCCAACTTCCTGTGACTTTCAAGGCTTAGCCCCGCCAACTTCCATTTTAGTGCCCAATGAGACTTCTTTAGGGCCCAGTAAAGGCACTCTGATTGGACAGAAAAATGGCAGTTGGCGGAGCTTAGCCAGAATAAAGGGCAAAATCTGTCTTTATATTGTCTTCTTACATACCCCAGCTGGAGGTGGACTGAAGAGGAGAGGTTCTGTATAGTTACATAGTTACATAGTAGGTGAGGTTGAAAAAAGACACACGTCCAACCTATGTATGTAATTATATGTCAGTATTACATTGTATATTCCTGTATGTTGTGGTCATTCAGGTACTTAGCTAATAGTTTTTTGAAACTATCAATGACCCCTGCTGAGACCTTCGCCTGTGGAAGGGAATTCCACATCCTTGCCGCTCTTACAGTAAAGAACCCTCTACATAGTTTAAGGTTAAACCTCTTTTCTTCTAATTTTAATGAGTGGCCACGTGTCTTGTTAAACTCCCTTCCACAAAAAAGTTTTATCCCTATTGTGGGGTCACCAGTACGGTATTTGTAGATTGAAATCATATCCCCCTGTCAAGCGTCTCTTCCCCAGAGAGAATAAGTTCAGTGCTCACAACCTTTCCTCATAACCAGGGCCGGACTTACCATTGGGCTTGACTGGGCTCAAGCCCATGGGCCCCGCCCAATAGGGGGCCCCGCTCTGTCCATGTAGACAAACTGTCTTCCTTTGGCATTTTTTTTTTTTTTAGCCTGAATACATCCGGCGCGCTGGGGCTGCTTCTGTCTCTGTTTTTTCTCCTCCGAGTCCCCTCTCACTACTGCTCTGCTGAGCTGAGCCATGAGTCCCCTCTCACTGCTGTCTGCACGATCATCAGATGCCTGTCTCACTCACACACAGCAGAACGAAGCTGTCTCCCCCCCCCCCCCCTCCTTCAGCTCTGTATACACACAAGAGGAGGGGGGGCAGCAGGAACATGTGCTGATTTCAGGTCTGTAAAAACGGTTTCTATGCTTTGTAGATGGACAGGGAGGAGGGGGAGAGAGTGGCTGGGATTGGGATGGAGGAAACTAAAACGATGTACACTTGGTGGAGTGATTGGGGGGTTAGGAGGATATGTGCTTTGGTATGAGAAAGGACACATGCCAGAAGTCAGTGTGGGATTCATTTGAAACATGACAGCCCCTTCCAGCACTAACCTCCTCTCCCCCCAGCATATTTCCACCTCCCCCCTTCCAGCACTGACCACCCCCCCAGCATATTTCCACCCCCCCCCCTTCCAGCACTGACCACCTCTCCCCCCAGCATATTTCCACCCCCCCTTCCAGCACTAACCTCCTCTCCCCCCAGCATATTTCCACCCCCCCCCCCTTCCAGCACTAACCTCCTCTCCCCCCAGCATATTTCCACCCCCCCCCCTTCCAGCACTAACCTCCTCTCCCCCCAGCATATTTCCACCCCCCCCTTCCAGCACTAACCTCCTTTCCCCCCAGCACATTTCCACCCCCCCCTTCCAGCACACTTCCAACCCCCTCCCTTTCCAGCAATAGCACCCCCCCTTCCAGCACTAGCCCTCTCATTCCCAGATATCCCCCCCCCAGCACATATCCAACTTCTCACAGAGGGCATGATCATGGCATCTGGGACCCCAAGACCCCCAAGAGATGGAGGACATTTTGCCCTGGAGGCCCACACTAGCTCCTGCTTGGCAAGTTGGCTGAGCCTAGTGCCAGGACTCAGCCCGGATTCATGGGACGCTGGGATTTTGTTCAAATCTCAGGAAAGGCCCATTAAAACTGGGACAGTATGGAGGTTTGGATTAGAAGGGGGGGAAAGGATTTGTGTTTGTGGGGGAAAAGTTTGTACTGGCAGGGGGGATTTAGGTGAGAAGATACGTGATGGAACTGGGGAGAGGATTTGTGTAGGAGGGGCTTGGAGGAAAGAGGATTTGCGCTGGAGAGGACAAGGGGAGAGGAATTGTTCCAGGATGAGGAGCATGTTGTGCTGGAACCCCCTTCCCCGATTTGGGGGAGAGAATTTGTACTGGGAGGAGGATTTATGCTTGGGGGATGTTGGGGTGGGGTATTTTTGCTGGGATGAGGAGCTGTGCTGGGATCGGGATTTGTGCTGGGAAGGGGGATTTTTTTTTAGGGAGAGGTTTGTGCTAGAAGTGGGATTTACTTTTTTTTTTGGTGGGGGAGTGGGAGGAGGAGAAAGATTTATACTACAGGAGATTTTTTTGTTTGGGGGGAGGATGTTCTACTGGAATGGGAGGCTGTGCTCGGAGGTAGGATTTGGTGGTGGCAGAGGATTATTTCTGAGAGGGGTATTGGGGGGAAGGAGGGTTTGTACTGGTTGAGAAAGAGGATTTCTATTAGGAGGGGGAATTGAGGAGGGCAGGGATAAGTGCTGGGATGAGGAAGAAGGGGGGGCTAGGACTGGGCATAGTGGAGGAGGACTTGTGCTGAGGAAGGGGGGAAGAGGATTTGTTTTGAGGGGGGAATTATTTTTGTTGGTGGCGTGGAGAGTGAGCATAAAGATTAGTGCTGGCTTCTTTTTTTTTTTTTCGCAGAAGAGGGAGTTGGGATATTTGATAAAAGTGTACCATGGAGGAGAGTATTGCTTGCGGGGGGGGGGGGGGGAATTTTGCGCTCTTCTTACCCCTACACTGTGTTACACACCCCTGACTTCTGTACTCTTTTTGTTTTGTAGTCATGACTCCTCCTATGCATTCCACACTCCTGTCCCCTGCATTTTGCACAGTAAATATTCCTGACCCCTGTATTCCATGCATAACACTCACAATTCGGCCACATCCACTGCGCTACGCATTACTGTTCTGGAGGCAACCAAGTGTCCCAGGTCTTGTCTTTTACAATGTTATAGCATATACAAAAAAAAAAAGATGTTGTGCGCCACTATAGTGTTCGGGTTTGGCTTGAAGAAAAGGTGGCAACCCTACCAGTTACACCTGAGCTGACCAGAGCTGCTGTGGTAAGAAGGAGGAGTGCTAAGAGGGGGGTGGTTGTTTTTACTGCTGGACACAGGTATATCATATATTTTATATATATACACGTGTGTGTATATATATATATATATATATATATATATATATATAAATATATATAAAATATAGCTGTGTCCAGCAGCACCCCCCCCCCCACTGGTTATCAGCTATATTATATACAGGTATGGTGGCAGAGCTGCCCACCCTGAGACGGGCTGATAACCGGGGGGAGGCTGGGAGTGCTGCTGGACACAGCTAAATTATATATATATATATATATATATATATATATATATATATGTGTATATAGCTGTGTCCAGCAGCACTCCCAGCCTCCCCCCCCCCCAGTTATCAGACCGTCTCAGGGTGGGCAGCTCAGCCACTATACCTGTATATAATATAGCTGATAACCAGTGGGGGGGTGCTGCTGGACACAGCTATATATATATTGTGAGGGGGTTAGCTCGGCAGCGGGTGTGTGTGACCCCCGGGATGGGCTCCCCACACAAAAACAGGCCCAGCAAACGGAGGTTGTGGTTTTCAAAATCAAAAAAAAAGGTGCGGTTTATTTTCTATTTACAGTGACAAAACACAGCAAAGCCAAAAGAAACATATAAACAAAATAAATCCTGGTCAACTTGACCTCTGACTAAACATACAGGTTTCCTAACTAACAACTGGGATCAGCCTAGTGCTGTCCTAGTCCCTAAGTCCCTGGTTTAGTAAAAGTCCAAACAAATAGCCACACAGGCTTTGCCTCACCGCACAGGGGTTCACTCTCCCTAGACAGTCCACACAGGTCTGGTTCCAGGCATGAGCTAACATCTAATGAAGCTGGGAGTTCTTATAGAGGCCTAAATGAGCTGACAAGGTTCAGCTGGTCTCCTCATCTCTGTCTGCACGACGCCCCACACTCTCCCTAGAGGTATGAGTCATCCATGAGCCCACTAGCCTTATACAACTCTCCACCTAGTTGTATAAGTCGGCGTAAAGCCTGAATCTGGGCGAAATATATCTACCCCCCTGGATGCAACCAGGTGACTTTACCTTCCTGCTGTCACATACCCCCCCCTCTTGTTTTAACCTCGGGGTTGGAACACCAGCAATCAGGCATTCATGTACTCGAGACAAAGCATCCATATTCCCCATTTGAACGCCAGGGCGATGCTTTACTGTGAAGTTGAATTCCTGGAGGGCCAGGAACCACCTATTCACTCTTCTATTTGTTTCCTTGTTTTGAGCCATCCACTTTAACGGAGCGTGATCCGTAACCATGTCAAAGTGCCTACCTAGCAGGTAGTACCGAAGGGAATCTAGAGCCCACTTCACCGCTAAACACTCCTTTTCAACGGTGGCGTAATTTACCTCATGGGACTTCAACTTCCTGCTGAGGTAAATGACTGGGTGCTCTTCCCCGTTCCAGACCTGGGACAATACTGCTCCTAACCCCACATCTGACGCATCACTTTGTACGACAAAGTCTTTAGAGAAGTCGGGTGAGTACAACACTGGCTGGCTACATAAGGCTTGTTTCAAGAATTGGAATGCTGCCTCAGCCTCGGGGGTCCATTTAATCATGACCGACCCTTTCCCCTTCGTTAGGTTGGTTAGGGGCACAGCCTTAGAAGCAAAGTGGGGAATGAATCGCCGATAATACCCAGCGATTCCCAGAAAGGCTCGTACCTGCTTCTTGCTGTTGGGACGTGGCCAACTCTGGATGGCCTCGACTTTGTTGAGTTGGGGTTTTATTACTCCCCTCCCAATGGTGTACCCAAGATATTTGGCCTCCTCCTGCCCAATGGTACACTTCTTGGGGTTAGCCGTAAACCCCGCTTCCCGAACAGGAACAGAGTCCAGGACTGCTTGCACTTTTGGCAGATGTGAGGCCCAATCTGTGCTATGGACAATTACGTCATCCAGGTAAGCCGCAGCATACTTCCGATGGGGCCTCAGCATCTGGTCCATTTTCCGCTGGAATGTGGCCGGCGCATTCTGTAACCCGAACGGCATTCTTTTATATTGGAACGCCCCGTCTGGGGTTACAAATGCGGTTTTCTCTTTGGCCAATTTGGCCAGGGGGATTTGCCAATACCCTTTTGTGAGGTCAAGAGTCGTCATGTATCGGGCTGTTCCCAGCCGGTCGATCAACTCATCTATACGTGGCATGGGGTAGGTGTCAAATTTTGTAACTTTGTTCAACTGACGAAAATCGTTACAAAATCGCCAGCTCCCATCCGGTTTAGGCACCAACACAATGGGACTAGACCAATCACTTTGGGACTCCTCTATCACCCCTAAGTTCAGCATTTTCTGTACTTCCTCCCGTATTGCCTCCCGTCGGGCCTCTGGGATCCGATAGGGTTTTAACTTCACCCTTTCACCGGGCGGGGTAATGATGTCATGCTCTACCCCAAATGTTTGTCCCGGCAGCTCAGAGAATACCTCCTTGTTGCGAAGCACAAACTCCTTAACCTCCTGTTGTTGGGGTTGTGACAAGGTGGCTGCTATTCCAACCTCAGGAATCACGCAACCAGTTTGAGCTGGTGACCAAGTGTCTGCGACTAGGGACTCTCTATCCCTCCAGGCTTTCAACAGATTAACGTGATAGATCTGTTCGGGCTTTCGCCTTCCTGGTTGTCTGACCTTGTAATTCACTTCACTCACTTTTTCCATTATCTCGTAGGGGCCTTGCCATTTGGCAAGGAATTTACTTTCAACCGTAGGGACAAGTACCAGTATCCTATCCCCCGGGGAAAAGGTACGGGTCTTGGCTCCACGGTTGTACACTCTCTGCTGTGCTAACTGCGCTTGGGCCAAATGTTCCTTCACGATGGGCATTACCTGTGCAATTCGGTCTTGCATCAGGGCGACATGCTCAATCACACTCCTGTGGGGAGAACTCTCACTTTCCCAAGTTTCCTTGGCAATATCCAACAGCCCTCTTGGGTGTCTCCCATACAGTAACTCAAAGGGGGAGAATCCCGTAGAGGATTGGGGCACCTCCCTAATAGCAAACATCAGATAAGGAAGTAGACAGTCCCAATCCTTTCCATCTCTATCCACCACTTTCTTCAACATTTGTTTTAGGGTTTTGTTGAATCTTTCAACCAGCCCATCGGTTTGGGGGTGATACACAGATGTACGTAATTGCGTCACTTTGAACAATTTACACAGCTCCTTCATAACCCGGGACATAAAGGGTGTACCTTGGTCCGTAAGCAGTTCTTTACAAATACCCACCCGGCTAAACACAAGAGATAGCTCTTTGGCTATGGTTTTGGCCGAGGTATTTCGGAGAGGGATCGCTTCTGGATAACGGGTGGCATAGTCCATTATAACTAATATGTACTGGTGCCCCCTAGCGGACTTGATTATAGGACCTACCAAATCCATGGCGATCCTCTCAAACGGGACCTCAATGATGGGTAGAGGGACCAGCGGGCTACGGAAATGTGGCATCGGGGCCGACCTCTGACACACAGGGCAGGAGGAACAATAATTTTCTATGTCCTTCATCACCCCCGGCCAATAGAATCTCTGTAATACCCTCTCTCGGGTTTTCTCTGTCCCCAGATGACCTCCAAGAATGTGCCCATGGGCCAACTCCAACACCAACTTCCTGTAAGGTTTGGGCACCACAAGCTGCTCAACGGTTTCTTCTGCCCTTTTTGCCACCCGATACAGTAGGTCCTTCTCTACGCTGAAGTATGGGTAAGTGCAGGTATTATCTGGGTTCACTAACTCGCCATCTATTTTCACTACGTTTTCGCGTGCCTTTATTAGGGCGGGGTCTTTCAACTGTTCTGTGGCAAAGTTTTCCCTGTGAACCTCAAGATCAGAAAACTCCACAGACGGTAGGTTTTCGTCTGAGGAGGTGGGCTCCTCTCCAGTTTCTTGAGTCTCCCCTGCCAATACTGATAAGGGAAATTCCGGAGAGTCCTCACCACTCTCAGGGGAGTTCTGGCTATCACATTCCTGGTACATAGGGGCACCAGTGGGGGCTCAGGATCATCCCACAGTTCCCAGAACTTCGGAAAATCCCTTCCCACAATGGCGTCATACGGTAACTGAGATACTAAGCCCACTGGATGAGAGAGGGTACCTTTGGGGGTCTCGAAACACACTGTAGTCACTGGATACTCTCGGGTGTCCCCATGCACACAAATAACAGCTACCTTGCTATTCCCAGAGACCTCTGTTTTAACTAACTCAGCCTTTATCAGGGTCACAAGGCTACCTGAATCCAGCAATACCACAACATTTCTACCATTAACACACATTTTGCATAAATGTTTCTCAATTCCTCGAATGGCAGTGCATGCGACTGTCGCACACAGCGACTGACGTCTGCCCGTCAGAAAGTCACACTGCATGGGTTTCTCCACAACCGGGCAATTGGCTGCAATATGTCCCGCTTGCCGGCAGCGGTAGCAAACGATCCTTCTTGCCGCCTCTTGAGCCGCTGATTTCCCAGGCTGTTCTCGCCAAACTTGGGGTAGAGCTCCCACCCTCTCACTCTCTCCACCCTTACCCCTTGGAATCCTCTTATCCGCCCCTGGGGATGGTCTGGTCTTAGGGTGGAAAGTCCGAGTGTCTCTGGAAGAGGCCGTCAGGTTCTCTGTAGCCAAGTATTTCTCCACACGATCCACAAGACCATCGGCCGTCTCTGGGTCTCCATGGCTTACCCAGTTTTGGATGGCAGTAGGAAGAGCTCTCAAAAACCGATCCATTACAACACGTTCCACAATCTTTGGTGCGGACAAAGTCTCTGGCTGTAGCCACTTTCTGCTCAGGTGAATGAGATCATACATTTGAGACCTGGGGGGTTTTCCAAGCTGGAAAGTCCAGTTATGCACACGCTGAGCCCGGACAGCCTGGGTGACACCCAGCCTTGCCAATATCTCAGCTTTTAGCATCACATAGTCTTTTGCTTGGTCAGGCTCTAGGTCATAGTAAGCCTTCTGCGATTCACCAGTTAACAGAGGAGCCACCAGTCCAGCCCACTGCTCCTCAGGCCACTTTTCTCTTTCAGCAGTCCTTTCAAATGTGGTCAAAAATACCTCTGGATCATCCTCTCCAGTCATTTTTGTCAATAAACGACTCACCCCAAAGGACGCGGTATTAGTGGGACGGCTTTCCTCACTGGTCTGCGGACGTTGCTGCATTACTGCTTCCATTTGTTGTAGTCTCTGCTCTTGCTTCTGTAACAGGTCTATGAAGCGGGCCTCAGATTGCTGCTGGGCTTGTTGCTGAGCTTCCAGACTCTGTTGGTGAGCTTGCTGCTGGGCTGCAAGGCTCTGTTGATGAGCTTGCTGCTGGGCTGCGAAGTTCTGTTGTTGAGCTGCAAGGCTCTTTTGCAAACCTGCATTTGTCTGCTGTTGATTGGCATTTGCTAGAGCCAGCTGCTTCAGTATCTCCTCCATGCTGGCTTAAAAAAAACTGCCACTGGTTCTCCACCAACTGTGAGGGGGTTAGCTCGGCAGCGGGTGTGTGTGACCCCCGGGATGGGCTCCCCACACAAAAACAGGCCCAGCAAACGGAGGTTGTGGTTTTCAAAATCAAAAAAAAGGTGCGGTTTATTTTCTATTTACAGTGACAAAACACAGCAAAGCCAAAAGAAACATATAAACAAAATAAATCCTGGTCAACTTGACCTCTGACTAAACATACAGGTTTCCTAACTAACAACTGGGATCAGCCTAGTGCTGTCCTAGTCCCTAAGTCCCTGGTTTAGTAAAAGTCCAAACAAATAGCCACACAGGCTTTGTCTCACCGCACAGGGGTTCACTCTCCCTAGACAGTCCACACAGGTCTGGTTCCAGGCATGAGCTAACATCTAATGAAGCTGGGAGTTCTTATAGAGGCCTAAATGAGCTGACAAGGTTCAGCTGGTCTCCTCATCTCTGTCTGCACGACGCCCCACACTCTCCCTAGAGGTATGAGTCATCCATGAGCCCACTAGCCTTATACAACTCTCCACCTAGTTGTATAAGTCGGCGTAAAGCCTGAATCTGGGCGAAATATATCTACCCCCCTGGATGCAACCAGGTGACTTTACCTTCCTGCTGTCACAATATATATGTGCATATCTATAATTTAGCTGTGTCCAGCAGCAAAAACACCCCCCCCCCCCCATCAGACCAGTGGGATGTCTGCAGCCAGGGCTGCTGATGGGGAGTACCATCGGGCCTCTTGTAGGGGGGCCCGGTCTCATCACTTTAACAGGGGGGCCGGCAGCTTTAAACTTCATAATGTAGTATACATGGCATACATAGTGTGAACAAATAATGTTCCCCCGTGGCCCACTGGTGGTGAATCATATTTACTGGGTGGGGAGGGGGGGCATTCAGTTCATCCAGAGGGGCTCAAGAGACTGCAGAATAGAGGGACTTCTTTTTTCCTTTTCAGTACTGGCAGACTGACACAACAACCAGTGCCGCACTTGCATAAAGTCCTGGGTCACAGTTCCTGCTGCTGGCGGAGTGATATACAGTACTTGGCTTTCCCGCTGCCTGCCTCCTTCAGCAAGTAAGTGCTGAGGACAGGACAGACTTCGGCTGAGGGCATCAGTGGCAGGCTGACAGCTATTAACAACATCAGATACCTCACCTCCCGATCTACAATCTTAAACCACAATTTATATATATATATATATATATATATATATATATATATATATATATATAAATGTAATTTAATTAGCTAAATTAAATGTCAGTCATCTTGAGGTTTGCTGATTGGTTATTGGCAGTTACGTATTACGTCTATTTAAAGTAATGTATTTGTATAGAAGGTAGGGCCCGAAAGTGACTCAAGCCCAGGGGCCCCCACCACCCTAAGTCCTGCCCTGCTCATAACTAATATCCTTCAGATGCTTTATTAGCTTTGTTGCCCTTCTTTGAACTTGCTCCATTTCCAGTACATCCTTCCTGAGGACTGGTGCCCAGAACTGGACAGCATACTCCAGGTGCCGCCGGACCAGAGTCTTGTAGAGCGGGAGAATTATCATTTTATTTCTGGAGTTGATCCCTTTTTATAGCATTCCAATATTCTGTTTGCTTTGTTAGCAGCAGCTTGGCATTGCATGCCATTGCTGAGCCTATCATCTACTAGGACCCCCAGGTCCTTTTCCATCCTAGATCCCCCCAGAGGTTCTCCCCCCCAGTGTATAGATTGCATTCATACTT
The DNA here is from genome assembly GCA_029206835.1 of Rana muscosa. NCBI lineage: Eukaryota > Metazoa > Chordata > Amphibia > Anura > Ranidae > Rana > Rana muscosa. Next base: position 233,660,048 of record CM055125.1, on the reverse strand, counting down.
TTTCCACCCAAATGCAATTTTTTTTAATTTTTCGACATGGCAGTTCACACGATCTGATTTCTTATGCTGGTTACATCAGCTGCATTACATAAAGGGTAATTAATTGCAAGTTTATAAATGGAAACGGAAGTGTTCCTCTAAAGTTATTTTCCATTGTCATATATTCCAACAAGGAGAGTAAAGAGCCCGCATAAACCTCATCCAGGGAGGGTCCCCTAAATGAGTCATTTAATTAGAGGCGTCATCCTTAATTGTTCTCACCACACCCTCCGACGGCGCATTACAATGCCAAACCAGAAACCATGGTGCCAGTTGTACTGCCCATCTTATACAGCAGAAGCTTTGTCTACCTTATGTTATCAAGCATATAGGAGAGCAATGGTGTTCTTGTATTTAAATATAATACAGATATATTTATACAATTCTCGCATAGCTACCACATTATCTGCATATTGTATGTGAGAAGGATACATGTTCTGGCAAGCATATAAATTTGACTGCCTTCCAATGACATAACTCGATTTTTCCAAGTAGCAATCATTGAAAACATATCTTTAATTTGAATTCTGATGCACAGCTGAATGTTGAAATTAGACTTGCAGTGGGAGGTTCTGGCCTCCAATCTGGTAGGTAGGAGTTGGAGGGGCTTAGTTGGTCTGCACAGAAAAGAGGATCACCATTGTGGTGATTTGCTTTTGTAGTCTAAAGGGTAAGCGGGAAGCAAGGAATTGTTGTCACCACCTCTGAGCAAAGCCATTTGGCACAGTAGGGATGGGGGCTTTCAAAAATGCAACCATTATGCTAATAGGATAATAGGAATTTATTTATTAAACAATTACCGTATATACTCGAGTATAGGCCGAGATGTTCAGCCCTTTTTTTTGGGCTGAAAGTCCCCCTATCGGCTTATACTCGCGGTCTCTTCCTGGTCCCTTCCGTGATAGGCGGAACTGTGTCTGCTGAGAATCGCCTATCACAAACGTTCTCTCATCCTCACCCATCCCAGCAGACACTGTGTTCCGCCAATCACAGACGTCTGCTGGGAAACTGAGGATGAGAGAACGTTCGTGATAGGCGGAACTGTGTCTGCTTAGAAAACGCCCTTCACGGAAGGGAAGAGGAAGAGACCGCGAGTTTTAAACGATGGACGCCGCAGCCTCTCAACTTTTTTTCAGGTACTATTTACAATGTTCAATTTAAACAGTGAGCTAGGGAACAGTGAGGATAGGAACAGTGAGGATGGGAACAGTGAGGATGGGAACAGTGAGGATGGGAACAGTGAGGCATTGTTGACCCTCGGCTTATACTCGAGTCAGTAAGTTTTCCCATTTTTTTGTGGTAACATTAGGTACCTCGACTTATACTCGAGTCGGCTTATACTCGAGTATATACGGTAATACTCATTAACTGTTTGTCTGGAAGGGACCTTTTAGAGATCAAAAATCTGATTCTGGCCATGATGAGGTCCACCCTGTACCACCATACCTTCAGATCCTACATTAGGTTACATATGCTTTATACACATTCAGCTGCTCCCATCATTGTTATCCAGGTTATATTGGCACAGAATTGCTTTTTATGTACTAAGCTCCTCATTTTAAATTAGGCAAAATAGGCATGTGCTTATGGACTACAGATAAAGAGAGGAGTCCATAGCTCCCAACTGTCCCTGATTTCAAGGGACTGCCCCTCATTTGGAACAAAGTTCCTCTGTCCCTCTTTCCTCCTTATTTGTCCCTCATTTTGGTCTGATCTGTATACCATGTTTCCCCAAAAATAAGACAGGGTCTTATATTTATAGCACTACCCCCCTAGGAGCGGCTGGTTTAAAGTTTTGGGCGTACCGTTATCTTTTCTGTTCACTGCACTCGTTTCAGGGATCCTTCTTGAAGAGCCTATATAAAAGTTCACACCAACACCTGTATACGTTTTCTTCAGGAGGGTTTATTTTACCAGTTCCAACAGAGGGATAGAGGGTTAGGGGAGTTTCAGGCACTTTACTTTGCGGATCAGGGGAACAATCTCAGATCCAGAGGACAAACGGTTCCACGCTGGATTCAGCAACCACCGGACAGGCCTACTCTCACCGGCCCAGCAACCGGTGCGAAGCTCGCTCAAAAGTCTCTGCCACAGACTTGATGAGTGCTGTACAGTCATTCCACAACCTTCCGCCACAAGATCGTGTAACCACACTGACACTTTGCAAAAATTTCCTTCAAGAAGTACATAGCTCACGGGTGCCAGAATCTTTCAGTTGTCCGGCAGCACCGCAAGGCAAACTGGCCAGGATGCGTCCTTCTATTGAGTCCCCAATTGTTCCGCTTCTTCCCACAGGCAAGACCGCGTAGGACCATCCCTGGACTAGTAGGCCCCAGCAACTCCTGGGCCTACTTCTCAGTTGCAGAGCCTCGGGCCAGCAGGCCCCGAGGCCGAAAATGGCTCGTACATCCCTGAGGCCAGGAGGGCCCTAGGGTCAGGATCCGGCAACGACCCCCGGCAACGAACCCCAAAAGAGTGGTCTCTGCCTCTTAAGTACCCCCTCCCAGAATGCACAGCTGGTTGACCACGCCCCCTGAGCCACTTCTGGGAAAGGAATACCCAACACACCTAGCCTGCTGAATTTCCAACCCTGACCCATGATGACAGTGACACCTACTGTCAGGTTGAAAACGCGCAGCCCAGCTAGACTGAAACAGAGCCATACATTTACATAATTCTTTCTGAGCTGAACTACAGCTCAGATAACTAAATTTAACATATAGCGTTTACCCAACAGGAGTAGGGCGCTACATATTTGTTTTGGCTACAAATAAAAACACACTAGGGCTTATTTTCAGGGGATGTCTTATTTATTTACGGTATGTACAATAATCTGCATTTATTCATCTTGTTCTGGAAAAAATAAATAAAAATACCCTGATCCTTTAAAGCATAATAGACAGCATAGTGCTTGTGCTGTGTCATTTACCCCACTCTATGTTCTAAAAAACCTGAAATAAAACAATACATTTTTTTTAAAAAGTTCCTGTGTCCCCTGTCTTCTCTCCCCGTCAGCTCAGGAGTCAGCATTAGGAAAAACCTTGGTTAAAGTCCTTGTAAAATGATGTAATCCGTTTTGTAAAAAGATTATATAATGGGCAGTTTGTCTCCTTGTGCAAATTTATTGTGGAAAATACCTTATTTACAGCGCCGCTGGGCGCTCACGTGACCCGTCGGAGCTCTTCTTCCCCGCTCTGAATACTGCAGAGGGAAGGGCCGAGATCCCCGCTGATGTCAGCTGGGAGGAGAGGAGAAGATCTCCGGTGGGTCACGTGAGCGCCCAGTGGCGCTGTAAATAAGGTATTTTCCACAATAAAGTTACAATAGGAGACACGCTGCACATTATATAATCTTTTTACAAAATTAATTTTTTTTTTTTTACAAGGGCTTTAACTAGGGCTTATTTTCAGGTTAGGGGCTTATATTGCAGCCATCCCTGAAAATTACACTAGGTCTTATTTTCGGGGTAGGGCTTATTTTTGGGGAAACAGGGTAGTTGTATATAAAATGCACTACTTATCTATCAAAAAGTGTTTTACACAGGGCTTTTTTTCAGGAGGAATGTGGGAAAATGCAGTTCTGGCACTTCCAGCACAGAAAGTATGTAATGGCAAGGGGTGCTAGAGTGTGCTGGAGGGTCTACTGATGCTGGCTGCTGGGGGATCTATGGCCTCTGGAGGAATCTATTGTTGTTGGGGGGTCTAGAGTTGCTGGGGAGGTTTATTGTTGCTGGTGGAGGATCTATTGTTGCTGGAGGGGGGGCATCAATTGTTGCTAGGCAGATCTATTGTTGCTGTGGTGTCTATTATTGGCTGCAGGGGATCTATTTTATTGCTTTTCTTGTTATCAGTATCAAATTCCATATAAATTACTTGGTTCTGTATGCTCTAAAACGTGTGGTATTAGAAGGTGGGTAGGGGTGTTACCGGGGGCTGGGGGATGGTGCTCGGAGAAGGGTAGGGGGTGGAGTCAAGGGGTGATTTGGAAGGAGGGAGTACCTGCACCTGTTCACTGAGAAAAAAATGCCCTGGTTTTACAGTGCTAAAACCTTACATCCAATTTCTAAATTGCTGAATTTGTAAATTCCAAAAGCCAATATAAAGGAATAGTAGTGGTAAAAAAGAAGTTGTGGGTTTAACCAATCAATTTTTTTGTACTAGTCTCCTTTAAGAGGGGCATGGCAGGGGATCTGTCCTATGCCTACATACTTTTGCTAATAGGTGTCCCTCATTCCCATCCCAGAAAGGTGACTTCCCTCTATAGTCATCAGCCACATATACACTATATTTCCAAAAGTATTGTGCTGCCTGCCTTTACACACACATTAACATTAATGGCATCCCAGTTTTAGTCTGTAGGGTTCAATATTATGTTGGCCCACCCTTTGCAGCTATAACAGCTTCAACTCTTCTGGAAAGGCTGTCCACAAGGTTTAGGAGTATGTCTATGGGAATGTCTGACCATCGCAGTCTCCGCTCTAATCCCTCCCAAAGGTGTTCTATCGGATTGAGGTCAGGACTCTGTGCAGGCCAGTCAAGTTCCTCCACACCAAACTCGCTCATCCATGTCTTAATTGACCTTGCTTTGTGCACTGGTCCAAATCATTTGGTGGAGGGGGATTATGGTGTGGGGTTGTTTTTCAGGGGTTAAGCTTGGCCCCTTAGTTCCAGTGAAGGGAACTCTTAAGGCGTCAGCATAGCAATAAATTTTGGACAATTTCATGCTCCCAACTTTGTAGGAACATTTTGTGGATGGCCCCTTCCTGTTCCAACATGACTGCGCACCAGTGCACAAAGCAAGGTCCATAAAGACATGGATGAGAGAGTTTGGGGTGGAGGAACTTGACTGGCCTGCACAGAGTTCTGACCTCAACCCGATAGAACACCTTTGGGATGAATTAGAGTGGAGACTGCGAGCCAGGCCTTCAGGTCCACATCAGTACCTGACCTTACAAATGCGCTTCTAGAAGAATGGTCACACGATTCCATAGACACACTCCTAAACCTTGTGGACAGCCTTCCCAGAAGAGTTGAAGCTGTTATAGCTGCAAAGGGTGGGCCAACTCAATATTGAACCCTACGGACTAAAACTGAGATGTCATTAAAGTTCATGTGTGTGTAAGGGCAGGCGTCCCAATACTTTTGGTAATGTAGTGTATTTTTCTCATCATCATCAGATCTATCGTTTCTTCATGCAAATTTATTTTCACATTGTCCCGATATTCTATCTAACCCCACTTAGGATCTGTAAAACAAGAAAATGTTGTAACAGTGGTAATCCAAGTGAGGAGTGCAGCTTTGGATACTACAGGTTGTAATCTCTTTTATTCCCAAATTGAGTTTTCCCCGTTCTTATTCTGTAATAATGAACATTCTACTAGTTAGACTTTCCTTTGGAACAGCATATCACTTACTTCTCGCACTTAGAGCAGGCCATTAAAAATTAGGGGCTGCCATAAACGCAGCATGCAGAAATGTGCGCGGCGCTCCATTGCACCTGCGGAGTGTGAACAGGGCCTTATATCCCAGTCCTCCACTCCACCACTCCTGCTAAGTACAGACTAAAAAACATCTCTCATCTTATTGACCTCTCTATAGTGGCAGTTCCTTTTCACGTCTAATACAGTGCTAATGTTCTTCTTATTACAGGTGTTTATTATAGTGTTGTCAGTTTACACAGCACTTTACATCAGTCTTTGTCATTAAGGAGTTTACAGTTTAAGATCCCTATCTCATCTACTAAAGCCAAGTTGTAGAGGAGACAATTACCTACCAGCATGTGTTGGGAACAAGCCACAAGCACAGGAAGAACATGCAAACTCTATACAGGTAGTGTCCTTGTTGAGATTTGAACCGAGGACCACAGTGCTGCAAGGGACATGTGTTAACCACTGAACTACAGTGCTGCCCTGACACATGCTAATGTGTATTCCTTTTTTTATTGATCGAGTTGTGAACGGTTTAAACCATTGTTTCCCAACCAGGGCTCCATGGATCCCTAGGGTTCCTCTTGAGGTTGCTAGGGGTTCCTTGAGCAATGAGAAATTTCTACCTCTCAGATAGGTTCCCACTGACACCAATGATCTTTTTAGCTATCTGTATTTTTCCCAATGACCACAAGTGTACGGAGCATTCTTCCCACTGACCATCACACTAATGTATCATGAGCTGTAGATATAGTCATTTTTAGCAGACCGGAAGTTCAGTTCAAGGGTTCCTCTGTGTTGACAAGGTTGAGAAAGGCTGGTTTAAACTTGGTGACGTCATCACGCCCGCCGAGAGGTTGTTGGCGTTTATACTATGCGCTGGTTTTATGCTATTTTGTAAGTACCTGTCTCTATCTTAAAGTGGAAGTAAACCCACCTATCGTTTTCAGACAAGGAAGCTGCCATCTTGGCCTCTGTTTACTCTACAACTGCCATGATGCTGCACATGTGATCAGCTATGACACCAGCCATTGGATGTTTTGACAGTTTGGTTGAGAGCACAACCAATGGGAGTGTTACATTCCCGGCATGTGCCGGAAATGTAACATTTTTCTAAAACTATTAAATGGATGGGTTTACTTCCGCTTTAAAGCAGGGTTCCACCCGCGATTTTTTTTTTAAAAGTCAGCAGCTACAAACACTGTAGCTGCTGACTTTTAATAAGGACACTTACCTGTCCTAGGCGCCCGCGAAGTCGGCCCCCCCGAGGCTGATCGCTCGATCGCGGCAGGTCCCCGCGCCGCCATCCTCACTAAGGGAAACAGGCAGTGAAGCCTTGCCGTTTCCTACTGCGCATGCATGAGTTGCGCAGCGCTGTATGAATGGGCGGCTGCTCTCTGGGATACACACAGTTCCCAGAAGGCAGCGCGCCCCATTCACCAGAAGAAACCGCGAGTAGGACGAGGAAAAAGACCAGCCGCAGAGGATGAAGAGGCAGATTAGGAACTTCTGCATAGCACCTGCTAATTCTGGTAAGTAAAAAAAAAAAAATTTTCCAATTTATTTTTTTTGGTAAAAAAAAAAAATTCAGGATGGAACTCCACTTAAAATAAATGCTGATATAGCAGTTTTACACTATGTGTGGCCTTTGTTCCTTTTCCCATTGCTGATGATGATGAGACCAGGCCTGGTGTATTAATTCTTTGAGCTGAGATTCAATGGTGGGCGGTCTGATGTGGACTATCGCTGAGTGCCTGGAATAGCCTGTTAACAACATGCTGTATTGATCTCTTTTAAACCCCTTTCACACTGCAGCGCCCGGCCATTAGCACTAAAGCACTGCTTGTTTTTGCGGCGATTTTCTGCCGCTAGCAGGGTGTTTTTTACCTTAAAAACAAGGTAAAAAGTCCAGTTTTGCAGCGCTTTCAAAGCGCTTTTATGGCTTTCAATTCATTGCAATGGGCAGGGGTGTTTTGGAAGCGCTATTTACAGTGCTTCCAACCCGCCACAAAGATGCTGCTTGCAGTACTTTTCATAACGTCCCGCAAGCGCACCGCCCCAGTGGGAAAAGACACACTGCAATGAATGGGAGGCAGTTTTCAGGCGCTTTGTCTAGCGATAAATAAAAACCGCCTCAGTGTGAAATAAAAACCGCCTCAGTGTGAAAGGGGTCTTACAAGAGATCAATAGGATTGGGTAAAAGCCTTGCATTTACAAAGGAGGGCACAAGGTGTTTTATCGATTTATTCCAAGAATTGCCCACTTTCCTGGTGGATGGCTGAAACTTTCCATTTAGATTTTTGGTGTATGGACTCACTGTTCTAAAACGCTTGATATAAGTGTAGCGCCCTGCTCCCAATGAGTGGGCGCTATGTGTTAAAATTATAGTTGTCTGAGCAATAGTTTGGCTCAGAAGGATTGTGTTCAAATTATACCTCTGTTTCAGTTCAGCTGGTTGCATGATTTTTTCCCCCTGACGGTGGGTGTCGCTGTCACCACTGGTCAGGGTTGGAAAGGCAACAGGCTGGATGCATTGGGTATCTCTTTCCCAGAAGCAGCCCAGGGAGCGTGGTCAACCCGCTGTGCATTCTGGGAGAGGGTACTTAAAGCGGAAGTAAACCCACCAATTTAACAGTTTCAAAAAGCAGTTACATTCCCAGCATGCTGGGATTGCTAACTGTCCCATTGGTTGTGCTCTCAACCAAACTGTCAAACCATCCAATGGCTGGTGTCATAACTGATCACATGTGCAGCATCATGGCAGTTGAAGATTAAACAGAGGTTAAGATGGCAGCTTCTTTGCCTGAAAATGATAGGAGTGTTTACTTCCACTTTAAAGGGACAGACACCATATTGTGGGGTTCGTTCGTGGGTGGTGGGCGCCACCGGTATCCCAAACTGAGGGCCCTTCTGGCCTCAGGGATGTGTTGGTAGTTTCCGCCTCTGGGCCACGTGGGCGCCGGAGGCTCCGTTACTGAGATGTAGGCCGAGGAGTCGCTGGGGCCTACCAATCCAGGGATGATCCTGTGTCGCCTTGCCTGTGGGAAGGGACCGAGCAATTGAGGACTCAATTGGAGGATGTACCCGAATCAAAATCTACCTCACAGTGCTGCCGGAATGGCTGAAAGATCCTGGCACTGAGAGCTGTGTTCTTTTTCATCAGAAGGTAACCCAGTGAGTGGGTGCACAAGTCTGTGGCAGAGACTATTGAACAAATTCTACTTTCGCATGTCTGTGGCAGAGACTTTCTGTGATCGAGCTACGCACCGGTTGCTAGGCCCAAGAGAGTGGGCCTATCCGGTGGTTGCTGAGGCCAGCGTGGAGACAGTTGTTCCTCTGGACCTAAGAAAATTCCTGTGATCCGCAATTAAGGTGCCCGAGTCCTCCCCATCCCTTTCTACCCCTCTGTTGGAAACTTTAATCAATAAAACCCTTGAAAGAGACTTTGTGTTGGTGCAAACTTCTTCTGGACAACTCTTCAAGGAGAACCCCTGAGACGAGCATACGGAACAGTGAGGTAACGTGTAGGCCCAAAATTAAACCAGCAGCTCCTACGGGGGTATCGCTACATAAGATTTTATTATTTGGAATTTTGGACACTATAAAAACACAATTTTACTTTTATCAGATATATTTTTTTTTGCATTTGTGATTTGTTTGGATGCTCACTTATTATTTGTATATGTATTTTTTGATAGTATTCGAATGGTTAGTGAGTTCATCTCTGGACATATTATTCCAAATTTGTATTTTTATATATTGGTTTAGGCTCAGTTCAAAAATGTCCAGCCGCGGTTTCAGTGCGATTTTTAAAAGGATTCTGGTGCGGTTTTGTTCACCGGTTCAGGTGCGATTTAAGTGCAAATTTTTATTTGAAATCGCACCTGATGAACCTGACAGAAAAACTCACAGGCCCACAGATATGTTAACCGGCTCCATGGAGAAGGCTGCCGGTTCACATGTCATGCGAATTAGATGCAGTTTAAAAAGCTTTCAATTCGAATATATGTGAACCAAGCCTTAACCCTTTGTCATTTTTTCCCTGGGGCAAAGGAAGTGACAGGAAATCTCTCCATACTTCTCCAATAGACAGTTGTCAAACTGGTGTCTCTATTGGAAGATTTTAGCTCCTGTTCCAGTGATCACTATAAAATGTATCCCATCCTTCCCAGCACCAGGACAAACGGACAGGGACGGGACACAGACAGAAATAACAACCTAACAGGGGTTTCCTTGCGCCATTAAAAAAAAAAAAAGAGTTTGATGCACTTCAAAGCTAAACAGCAAACTCCAGCTTTTAAAATATTATTTTTTGGGCAGTTTTGGTTAGAGTAGGGGAGGGTTAGAACCTCTGTAGGGTTTTTATTGCTGCCTCTGTGTCCAGTGAGTGGAGCAGCAGGAGAGTGAAAGGAAGCTAAGCATGAGCTACTGTGAGGGCCGGCATTAAATTCAACCTACGGTATATATATACTAAACCTGGCCATAGACAGATTGAAATTTGTCTGGTTCAGCAGAAACCGACTGAATTTCAATCAGCATGTGGCCTTCCCTGTTAAAAAGAAGTCGATCATTTGATCAACCTCTGTCGAACAAACAAGTTTTAAAAACTTTTCTTCATCAGCGACTGCAGCCACTGATCAGTGTATTGTGACTGCAGCCACTGATCAGCGTATTGTGACTGCAGCCACTGATCAGCGTATTGTGACTGCAGCCACTGATCAGCGTATTGTGACTGCAGCCACTGATCCTGATCAGCATATTGTGACTGCAGCCACTGATCAGCATAGTGTGACTGCAGCCACTGATCCTGAGCAGCATATTGTGACTGCAGCCACTGATCAGCATATTGTGACTGCAGCCACTGATCAGCGTATTGTGACTGCAGCCACTGATCAGCGTATTGTGACTGCAGCCACTGATCAGCGTATTGTGACTGCAGCCACTGATCAGCGTATTGTGACTGCAGCCACTGATCAGCGTATTGTGACTGCAGCCACTGATCAGCGTATTGTGACTGCAGCCACTGATCAGCGTATTGTGACTGCAGCCACTGATCCTGATCAGCGTATTGTGACTGCAGCCACTGATCCTGAACAGCGTATTTTGACTGCAGCCACTGATCAGCGTATTGTGACTGCAGCCACTGATCAGCGTATTGTGACTGCAGCCACTGATCCTGATCAGCGTATTGTGACTGCAGCCACTGATCAGCGTATTGTGACTGCAGCCACTGATCAGCGTATTGTGACTGCAGCCACTGATCAGCGTATTGTGACTGCAGCCACTGATCCTGATCAGCGTATTGCGACTGCAGCCACTGATCAGCGTATTGTGACTGCAGCCACTGATCAGCATATTGTGACTGCAGCCACTGATCAGCATATTGTGACTGCAGCCACTGATCAGCGTATTGTGACTGCAGCCACTGATCAGCGTATTGTGACTGCAGCCACTGATCAGCGTATTGTGACTGCAGCCACTGATTACCGTATTGTGACTGCAGCCACTAATCCTGATCAGCGTATTTTGACTGCAGCCACTGATCAGCGTATTGTGACTGCAGCCATTCAGTGTATTGTGACTGCAGCCATTCAGCGTATTGTGCCTGCAGCCACTGATCACCGTATTGTAACTGCAGCAGATCCAGCTGTCAGAATACAGTGTCCTGGCGGGGGGATTCCTCCATCCACTTGCTTTGTATGCATGGAGGAATCTGTTTTTTTTGTTCTGCCAGCGGAAGTATGCCCATTGAGTTCTGCCAAAAGACAAAAACAAATGAGGTAAAAACCTGCATCCTCGCAACCTAAACCCACAGCTAATCCTGAGGAAGACAGAAAACCCTTAGGCCCCCTTCAAATGATTATGCCCTCACGTTACGGTGCACTGCATTGAGTCAACCCATTCGTATTAAATTGGTTGGCAGCACCATTTTGGAATACATGCTATGTGCATTCTAGTGAACTGTGCGTTAGGCACTACCATAGAGTGTGTTGGGGTTGCATTCACAATTAATGATATTGCAATACAGCGCACGGCAGTACATGCATTGGCATGCTGCGTTGTTCACCAATCTGATTGGGCACTGATAAAGAATGGTCTAATTTCCTCCAGTAAGCAAATCAAACCAAAAATTATACCTTTTTCCCAGAGCATCACAACACTGCAGTTTCAAATGTATGCAATGAATTGTGCTTAAGCCCAGGTTCACACTGGGTCTGCGGGAGTGAGCCGCGCGAGTTCAGCTGAACTCGCACGATTTCACTCCTGCCTGTCAGTCCCGATTTCAGCTCGATTTCAGAAACATCGGACACAGATGTCAATGTAAATCGCGGCTGAAATCGCAAAAAGTAGTACAGAAACTACTTTTTGTAATCGGTGCAGCGCCGCAGATGCGGCGTCGCACCGATTAGGACGGTGCCATTGCCCGCAATTTGCGGCAAATTTCGTCGATTTGACATGCGATTTGACATGTCAAATCGCACCAGTGTGAACCAGGGCTAATGGTCAGGTGCACTGTGTACTGCGTTGTGTTGTAGTTGGCGGCCTATTAGAAATGAATGGGAACACCCCAGTAGTTGTATGCAGTACAACGCAGGTCATTGTTTGTGATAACACATTGGTTTGAAGACAGCCTGAACGCTTTTCTCCTGACAGCGTTAAAAATGCACCTAAATTGGCGTTTTTCAAACGTTTTTAGATGCGTTCAGGCACGTCAAGCATTTGGGTGTTTATTAATTTCATTGTCTAGAATATACATTTATTCTGGCCATTGAAAGGAATAAATGCTCAAGTGCTAAACCTGCTTAGCATGTAGGTGCATTTACATGAGTTTAGGCCTGTTGGGTATTTTTTCTGGCCAAACACTCCTTTGCTGAAATGCAATTTTGGTGCGTTTAGATTTCTGCACATCTACAGCGACTGCACTTCCAAGTGCACTTGTAGCGCAGAGTGGATTTGCCTTTAGTAAATCAACCCCTATGTGTCAGTGGCGGCTGGTGTTTTTTTGTTGGGGGTGGCAAACAACCACCCCCGCTGTTTGCCGGTGGGTCCGGCACTTACCCCATCGTGGCGGGTGGCGTGCAGCGTCTCGGCTCTGAGTGTCCTCTCTTCCATGGTGGCTTTCAGCTCCTCCCCTCCTCCTCCAATAGGATTGCCTGTCCTTTCAGCCAATCGGGTGACCGGTGTCGAAACCCTCTTCCTGATTGGGCCGGAGGAGGATCAGTGTTACAAGAGTAAATATTGATTCGCTGTTGTAACACACCTGGGTGGGCTCGGAGCGCACTCTCTGCGACCCTCGTCAACCCTATATTGAAGCCTATTAGAGCCTCTGCGCATTGGAATCTATGCGCCGGTGTCCTGAAAGGGGCCGGACGTATGGATAGGGGAGGCGCCCGTGCGCCCTTAATGGACGGGCTCGACCCTGCTATGTGTGCATGGACACAGGCTAACATAGAGGGGTGTTTAGAGGCAGAAAAAAAAAATGCTTGTAAAATGGGCGTATGACAGCTGCAGTGTACATGTGGCCTAAAACTGACACAAAATTCTGCAGATAAGGACTAATTCATGACTTGCTTTATGGGCATACTTGGTGGTGGTCTCTGACATAAGTGTTATCCCATGACAGGTTTACTTTAAGGCCCTGAAACTTCTCAGATGGGTTTAATGAAGACAGACCCTCCCATTCAGAGACCAATCAGAGAGAGGTCAGAGCAAAGAGACGAGAAAAAAGGTGAGTGCAAAAACCTCTTCCTAAAATGCCTGCAATGTGTGTAGATTAGAGTGTACCTGGAGGCCTTTCTGTTTTTTGTTGCGACTAATATCCACAGTTAAGTTGGCCATAGACAGACCGTTTTTGTTCAGCCAGTAGGCTGAACAAAAAAAAAAAGCAAAACAAACGGATTCCTCCATTTACAAAAGCAAGGTGGTTTCCATTGTATACTGACAGCAGGACTCTCCTCTGTCAGAATTTGCTGATCAACAAGCCAATGCAACAGAAATCAATCATTACAGGCCACACATGGATCAAAATATGGTTGGTCCCTGCTGAACCAGCAAGATTTCGATCTGTCTATGGCCAGCTTTACATTTTAAATGGAACCTGTACTGAGACTTACCGTATGTAGGCTACCATGGCTGGACTCCTTACAAAAAAACTTCAGTGGTTTTTAGAGTCAGACGTGGAACAAGTTTGCAGGTAGTGAAGTTGGAATCCATATCCTTACTCTGAGTACCAAAGCCTGTAGAGTAACACGCCAACCAGGCAACTAGTATTTTGGTAAATGGTATCGTACATATTTCTTCCCAGTTAGGTAGACTGGACATTTTGCTGCTAGTACAGGTACATTATACCTCTTGCATACACTTTGTAGTTCACGCATTAATGTGGTGTAGTGTGCAGTTAGCCTATAAGGCCTTGTTTACACTTTTGGTTGGGGGGGGGGTGGTTTCCCGATTTGTGGCTGCACATATCGGGAAATGTTTCACCACCTGTGATTAGCGCTGTGCAGTGTAAGCTTCCTGGCGGGCTCGGGCACTTGGAGCTGCAAACACGCCTGAGCTCATCCTTATTGAAGCGCACGGTTGAGAACCCGCTATGCTGGTCCCGGGCCTGAAGATGGGCAAGCGGAGCCTGGGATACATAGCAGGGGGTGTGGGGACTCAGGAGCATTCAGGTGCCAGGTCAAAACTTTTAAACGCCATGGTGACCCGGCGCCTGGGGTTTGTTGAGCCCTGCAGGACTTGATACTGTGACTTTCCTGACGTGCATAGTTGCTCCAGGTCAGTGACTCAGGAAGGACTGAAACAAGAGCATTAGCGTAGCAGCCAGAGAACTAGCATTTTTGGAAGCAGGCAAACAATGGTAGCCCTCCTATATAGGAAATGTTTACTTAAAAGGGGTTACTGTGGTAAGGATTACGGGTGTAATATACACCTGTCACTCTTAATGACAAGCATATTACCGGCTTGACACTGAGCCATAATTAAGCACATTGAGGGACCAGCACACAGACCTTGGTTAGCAGAACTTGAACAGCACTCTACTCTTTGATTAGGAAGTGCCCAGACTTGTTTCTCCGCTTTGAAGTGGCGCTCGCCTTAGGCCGCATCCCTGACAAGTACTGGCTGCCAATCTCCAGAACTCTGATTTATTGAGGGGCAGAGCAATACAGCTAGCCTGTTCTGTTGTGGTCCTCCTAGGGCAACAGAAAACCCCTAAGAGGTTCTAACCCTCCCGCACACTATTCAACCCTCCTTTAACCATTTGCCAGCCGCCCCGTAGGACATTTACTGCTACAGGGCGGCTGCGCTGCTCAGAATCGCATAGTTATATATACTAGGGTGTCCCGGATTGCCCGGGACAGTCCCGCATTTTGCAGGTCTGTCCCGGGCACATTCATTCCAGGACAATACAGTGTCCCTGAATGAAACTGACACAGCCACCCCCCCCCCCCCGGGCCAATCTGATGCCCCCAAAAAATGCCGGCACATCACCGCTTTACTCACTGACAGTACTTGTCCTGGCCGGGAATGACTGGAGGAGCACAATCCCACCCCCTGCTTGTGATTGGAGAAACCATAAATCCCGCCTTTTGTGTTCAATCACTGTGCTGTGATTCGTTACAGCACAAGCTGATTTTTGGGAAGGGAGGGTGTCCCTGAATGTTAGTTTGGAAATGTGGTTACCCCAATATATACGTGATTCTGCACTTCCGTGTTTCGGAAAGAACAGGAACACCGATCCATACCTTCCACTAGTAAAAGCACCTTCCCCACTAGACTGAATCACATGTTAGGCACACAGTTAACCCTTTGATTGTCCCCTTTTAACCCCTTCCCTGCCAGTGTCATTAGTACAGTGACAGTGCATATTTTTAGCACTGATCACTATATTTGTGTCATTGGTTCCCAAAAAAGTGTCCAAAGTGTCAGTCAGGTGCCCGATTTGTCTGCCTCAATATAGCAGTCCTGCTATAAGTCGCTGATCACCGCCATTACTAGTAAAATAATAAAAAAAATAAAAAATCCTAAATATATCCCATATTTTGTGGACGCTATAACTTTTGCGCAAACCAATCAATATACGCTTGTTGGATTTTTTTTTTTACCAAAAATATGTAGCAGAATACATATTGGTATAAATTTGATAAAGAAATAAAACATTTTTTACTTTTTTTTTAATTGACGGCCGTTTTTTTTTTCTTTTGCGCAAACAATAAAAAAAATGCAGGGGTGATCAAATACCATCAAAAGAAAGCTCTGTTTGTGGGGAAAAAAAGGACATACATTTTATGTGGGTACAGCATCGCATGAACGCACAATTGTCGGTTAAATTAACGCAGTGCCGTGTCGCACGAAATGGCCCGGTCAGGAAGCAGAAGGGGTAAATCTTCCAGAGCTGAAGTGGTTAAAGCACAATCCATTGAACAGTGTTATACTGTATATCGGGGGTCAGCAACCAGTAGATCAGATGACTGGTAGATCGCGGTTTGGGCTTGCTGACCTATCATCCCAGAGCATCAAACAGAGTGCAATGCAGAGGGACTACTTGTGAAGTTAGAACTGTAGTAGGGATCAAGAGCTGATGCCTCCTCTGTAGTGCCGGCTCCTGTCCCATGCGGAGTGATACCAACTGCACTCCAGAGTGGTGACAGCAGCAGGAAAGGAGAGATCTTCAGGTCAGTATGAAGCTGATTTAAACCCATGATTGCCGTGCAATTCATGTGATTGCGACACAGTAGTACGGAAATTAGAGGTTTAAATCAGGTGTGAGGAGGAGACACTGTGCCCGGTGATCTTTGACTTCTCCCATGTTGTTCAGGTAGATCTCCACCTCTTTAAGGTTACCTACCCCTGCTGTATATAAAGATACTAAGTATTTGGTCCATATCCAGGGATAGGTATAGATCAGCACATTTTGAAAGACGACAAATAGTATACATTAAAGTAAACCCTAATGATTCAAGCTTAGTGAGTGTGATACAAAATGCTTAAAGCCTAAAGCCCCGTACACACGGTCGGACTTTTGGCCAACAAACTTCATTTTGAGCAAGTTGGACCAACAATCCAACCGTGTGTACGCTCCATCGGACAAACTTTTTTTGCTTTTTTCTTGTTTTCATCGGACAAAAGTTCGGTCTGCAAACGGACAAACTTTTGCCCAACAAAAGTCAGATGAAGCAAAGTCCGACCGTGTGTACAGAAAACCATCGGACTTTTGTCCGATGGACAAAACAACTAATGTTAAACTCAACCAACGATAGCAGAAGTTGACCAAAGGGTGGCGGTAAAGAGCAGAAAAGAGCTGAAAAACCACGTGAT
This sequence comes from Rana muscosa, assembly GCA_029206835.1. NCBI lineage: Eukaryota > Metazoa > Chordata > Amphibia > Anura > Ranidae > Rana > Rana muscosa. The sequence goes on along the minus strand of CM055125.1, from coordinate 233,643,265 downwards.
GTTGCAAAAAGTTTTGGGAAAGTTTGCAGAAAAGTCAGAGCGTGTGTATGCTATGGGTGTTCCCAACCAACTCCGTTCGGACAAAAAACCACGGAAAAGTCCGATGGAAGTCCGACCGTGTGTATGGGGCTTAACTGAACTTTCAGTTCGCGTCAGCTAAATACATTCTTGGGACACCAAAACAAAGATGTTCAACACCTTGGGAAGGCCATAGATTATGCCATTTTCTTTCCTTCCCCCACAGGTGGAAGGAAAGAAAATTGCTTGATCCCCCCCATCAACACAGTCAGTGTTGATGGGAGAATACCTCCCGCAGCGCTATTGTGTTCTCCCAGCAAGGAGCCTTCCCTAACGGCAGAAGTGTGCCGGAGGCATGAATTGTTTGGGGAAAAAAACAACAGGCTGGTTGTGCACAAGTCAATTGATAGATTAACTTGTGTACAACCAGGGTGCCCATACATGGATCGAAATTCGGCCCGTTCTTGCTGAACCAGACAAATTTCTATCCACGTATGGCCAGCTTTATAATTCAGTTTCTTTAGAAAGAAATGACAGCCTGAGTACAAATGTCTGTCCTCTACTGAGGCAGACCTAGAGCTCTGCAATCAGCAAATCTTAAAGTGAACCTTTCACTAAAATTGACATCTGCATGCTGATATGAAATAATGTTACATTCATTAGTTATACAAACATTTTTGGCTTTTATTTACAGCTTCCCATTTTTTTCCCGCTTTGTGGTTGAATGAGGAACTAGGGATGTAACCCTGGCCTCACAGCTGCATATTGGGAACTTCCTGTCACATGTTCCAGGAGGCAAACCCAGAGTTCCAGGAAGTAAAGGGAGATGTATTCATCTGCCCTTAGTAAAAATGCCCCCCCAAGAGAAGAATGAGGAGGAAAAGAAAAAAAAAAAACTGCAATCATCTAGAAGTATCTGATTGTAGATTACCATTATAAACAATTCTAAAGGTGCGTTTGTTGTCGTTTTTATGATACCGGTGAAGATCCTCTTTAAAGTGTAAGTGTACCTTTTCAGAAAAAGTGAACGAACACTGTACACCCTCCCCAACTGCCACCCCAGTCCCCATTTTACTTACTTCTGTGGGTGATGAGCTGTTAGTTTCCACACAGCCTGTGTAGTGGTCCAGTGATTTGAAGTCCCACTTTTCTCCCTCTTCTCTTTGCTGGCGCTGACAAATCGGAATCGGACAGCAAATCGAGTCAGCCAGCCCAACTTTTTTTAACCACTTGCCAAACAGCGGCCGTCATTATACTGCGGCATGGTGGCACAAACTCGCAAATCGCCGTAGCTGTACGTCGGTTCGGGAGCTCGCATTTGTGGGCGCGCGCTCCCATTGGCAAGCGCGGGAGCCAATCAGCGGGTCCGGCTGACTCTATGTCCGCCGGCCACCGTCGATCGTTCCCCGCAGTGATAGAACGGGGATCTGCCTGTGTAAACAAGGCAGATCTCCGTTCTGACAGGGGAGATCACACAGTTCCTGTCTTTCTGCTATGCAGGAGGATGGATCTGTGTGTTTCCCCAGTCACACAGTCCCCCATACAGTTACAAAACACCTGCAGGGAACACATTTAACCCCTTGATTGCTCCTGATGAACCCCTTCCCTGCCAGTGTCATTAGTACAATAACAGCGCATATTTTTAGCACTGATTATTGTAATAATGTCACGTCTGGTTCCCAAAAAAGAGTAAAAAATGTCAGTTAGGTGTCCGATCTGTCTGCCGCAATGTCGCAGTCATACTAAAAATCACTGATCACCGCCACGCCATTACTTGTAAAAAAAAATTTAATAATAATGCCATAAATCTATCCCCTTTTCGTAGACTCGATGACTGTTGCGCAAAGCAATTAATATACGCTTATTTGGATATTTTTTACCAAAAATATGTAGCAGAATACATATCAGCCTAAACTGAGGAATACATTTTCATGGAAATGTTTTATAGCAGAAAGTAAACAATACATTTTTTCTTTCAAAATTGTCGATTTTTTTTTTTTTTTTGTTTATAGCGCAAAAAGAAAGCTCTATTTGTGGGGAATAAAATGAATCAGTTTTGTTTGGGTACAACATTGCACAACTGTGCAATTGTCAGTTAAAGCGACGCAGTGCCGTATCGCAAAAAATGGCCTGGTCAGGAAGTGGGTAAATCTTCCAGGGCTGAAGTAGTTAAAGCAATCCTACCTGTCTAAACAAGATGAGGTTCCCCCAAAGCCTATAATTTTACACTGCCTTTTGTGTTTCCACAGTGTCAGAAGCCTAGTGTGAAAAGAGAAGTAAAGGTTTTTTTTTTTTTTTGCCCATCATACTTACCTCGGTGGATGGAGCATCAGACTAATGCTGCGGCTGTCCCCTGGCGTCTCTGCACTGAGAACCGAACCACGCCGATGGCTCGGTTCTCACTCCTCCCCGAGCAGAGTGATGCTGACTGTCAGTCAGCATAGCTTTTTGCTCTACTTCTCAACGCTCATTGGAGAGCTGAGCAGTGGAGGGGCGGGGAACGGTCGTCTCAACGACTCGCTGAGACTGCCATCAATCAGGGCAGCTGGCGGATCCTGACTTGGAAGTCGGGATGACGCGGTGCCTCGACTGATTGCAGTGACGTCAGCGGACTTCAGACCACTCTCCGCTGAAAAAGGGGCACAGGAGTCCAAAACGAATTGCACTTCTGTGATCCGTAGGAGAAGCCCAGCCTAAAAATCTCAGGCTGGACTTCTCCTTTAAAAAAAAAAAAAAAAAGATTTAAAAAAAAAAAAATTGTTGGCAGGTAACGTTTTGTGGTCAGAGACCTTGTATGTCTCTTCTGTACATTCACACCAAAACACGGTGCGAGAAACCAGTGTTTTGTGCACATTTCCCGCACCGCAGTCAAAGCAAGCTGCACTTGCAATCTGCAGTGCGTGTCAATGCAATGCTAACGATAACCCAAATGCAGGTTGCAACCAGAGTGTGTTTGCCTGCACCAGCATCAGCGATTGATAGATCTGACTTCTGTACAACCAGGGTGCCCATACATGGATTGAAATTTGTCTGGTACCTGCTGAACCATCTGAATTTTAATCCATGCACGGTAGGCTGAAGACAAAAAAGTGAAATAATTAGGTTTGTAGCCCATCTTTTTTTGTTTTGCCTCTAAAGACTTTTTAAGAAAACCAGTCCAGTATGAGCTATTCTTTGAATTTGAATCTCTTACATTTTTATAATAATTGTAATAGCGCAGCCTTTGTTCCCAGCAGAAATACAGTACAACGTACTGTCTGATCTCAGGGTTGATAAGTGACACACTGCTGGCGCATCTGTCAATTAACAACATTTCTGCCTTTATTTCTGAGTGTCTGCTGTCAGCACTGAGCTCAGGCATCTGAAAGAATGGCCTTGCAGCCTAAAACGTTTACTACAACAGGAAATACAAAAAAAAAATGTTAAAATTGCAATACTATAACAATTCATGGTTGGAGATGCAGAGCGTTATTGGCAATGGTGGCTGCTTCTTATACATTATCCATATAAACCACCTAAATACCAGGCACTTTTACCCCCTTCCTGCCCAGGCCATTTTTTTAGCTTTCAGTGCTGTCACACTTTGACAATTGCGTGGTCACTTTACTAAAGAAAAAAAATAAGAAATTAAAATTTTGAGAGAAAAATTTTTTTTTCTTTATTTTCTGTCAGTACATTTTGTAAATAAGTAATTTTCTCCTTCACTGATGGGCGGCACTGGTGGTCACTGATGGGCAGCACTGATGAGCGGGCACTGACTGGCATCACTTATGGGCACTGATTGGTGGCACTGAAGGGCACTGATTAGTGGCACTGCTGAGGCTTTCCTGTAATCACGGCACTGATTATCAGTGCCCTGATTACCTGCCCAGGTCTCCTCTGCGAGTAGATGCTGCTGATTGGCACTCCTCGCCACACACTCTGTCAGTGTGAGGCGAGGAGAGCCGATTCACGTATTTACATGTGACTGGCTGTGATTGGACACAGCCAATCACATGGTTAAAGAGCCGCTGCTCTTTACAAAGATCGGGGTCGCGCCGTATCCTAGCAACACATCGCGGCCACGATCACCGCGCTGCGTGCCCCCACATCTGTGTGATAGCAGCCATTCTGGGGCGGTGGGTGGGCGGCAAGCGGTTAAAGGGGTTGTAAAGTCGCATGGTTTTTCACCATAATGCATAGAATGCAAAAAAAACTTTTTTTGTTGCACCTGCCCCCAGAGCCCCCCCTTTTACTTACCTGAACCCGTCGGTTCCAGTGACAAGCACAAGCCCAGCGGCTCCAGCCGCTGTCTCTGTCCTCATTGGTTAGATTGATAGCAGCAGAAGCCGTTGGCTCCTGCTGCTGTCAATCAAATCCAGTAACACGAGAGCGGGGCCGAGTCCTGCTGTCTGTCAATGGACGCAGCAGCGGGACTCGGGGACCGTGCCCGCACGAACACCCCCATGGAAAGCGGCTCTCCGTGTAGGCGCACGTTGAAGGGGAGGAGCCAAGAGCGCCAGTGGAGCACCCCAGAAGAAGAGGATCGAAGCTGCTCTGTGCAAAACTCTTGCACAGAGGAGGTAAGTATAACACGTTTGTTATTTTTTATTAAAAAAAAATGTGAATCTTTACAACCCCTTTAAAGTTTATGTGAACCCTTACCTTGTAAAACAACCCATTCAGTTTAAAATAGAAATGCAAGACAAAACATTTATGTCTAGATATAAATAAAAATAAAAAAAACATTTCTATAAGGGGTTACATGAGATCTGTTCTCTGCTTCATAGGGGGCTTAGAGAGCTGGGGGTGGAGACTGCAGGGGAGGGGGCAGGGGTCAGCAGGAGGCAAGGAGAAAGCAGGACAATGACCTTCCCAGTGATTTAGGACTTTATAACCACGGGCAAACCAACCTGTTATTAGCACCACATCCCTTAGTTGAATGGATAAAGAGGGATTAAATGAGATTTTTAAGATGCAGAATAAGATTCAGTGATATCGAAATATGTTATAAAAAAGTTTTATTTAAAGACAGAGTAAAAGATTGTTAAAATTTAACCACGGGGACACACACGCTACCGCAGGACACCAGCCTTAGAGACAAGTTCCGGCTTGCTCAGATAGCTTACGTCCCTGGGTATTTAGTTTACTGCAAAACTTTGTTTTCTGGTCCTTGAATGCTACCTATGGGCACCTATAGCTCTTGGTCTCTTTGACGCAGGCAGACATTTTTTGACCCCCAATAGTGACTTGATCATAATATACAATACTTCAAGAGACTTGGAAGGCTTGTACCTCTAATTGGACAGCATCCCCTGAAGAAGCCCGACATATGGGCGAAACATGTTGGGAACTCCATTCTACAGTGCTGTATCCATGAAACTGTATTGAAACGTACTTGCCAATTGTTTTTTTTAACAATCTTTTACTCTGTCTTTTAATAAAACTTTTTATATCATATTTCGATATCACTGGACTTTATTCTGCACCTTAAAAATCCCAGTGATTAGCTGTGCAGAGGGGGAGGTGTCAACACAAGTCTTGGCCATTGAAGGACAGGCAGGCTTTGATGACCACCCTGGGATACAGTAAATGTGATCTCATGCCTAGCGTGGTCAGTTTGATAAAGGAAAGCAGGGAGTTTGGCAGAATCACCAGGTATGTCACACATGGAAAGAAATATAGAGTGTGCAGGATACCTTATAACACCAGTATATAGTAAAACAGACGCATATTAGGAATATGAAATGTTGAGGTAACATATACGGTACTTTAAAACTTAGGCTCAGTCTCCTTGTCAATGTTTTAAAAAAAAAAAAAAAAAAGCACCCCTATGATTTTCTTTGCTAGTACAATTGAAAGTGTAAACTGTTATCAGTGTGATCATTGATGTGGCTTATAAATCCCTGGTATGCAGACAGCGCCCAATGTTACTGTGGGCATCGCTCGTACTTGTTTCTGGGATTTGGTGCAGCTGGCTACCCAGCATGCACCTCCCGATTTCGCGCCTGGGCAGTCACCAGAAATTTTAACTCTTCCCCCACTCTACCCAAATCTAAGCAAAATTCTATTAAATTCTTCACTTTTTTGGGCAACAAAGCATCATCTGTTCACCTTAAGCGCTGTATTAATGGCAAGGGGAGTGAAGATAGCTGTAGAAGTTGGATGGTGGTCAGACGTGCTGCCACAATCTAACTGCCTTTGGGCCCATACATTAACAAATGCTGCATTCAGATCTGTGTACAGTGCATACTTTTTACAGATTGGAATGCACCAGTATTGTATATTATGGGCCCATGCACACAACTGCATTGTGCTCAGTATTCCTACGCTGCGTTCAGCTGCATTAAATCAAAATTCTGCATCCGCAGTCAGTATTTCTTTGTAATTTATGTGTGTGCATGCATATATGCGGGGCTTGAAAAATGAACTGTAGGAATGGAAGAATCATTTTACCTATGTTTATGGGTCTAAATGAATGGAAACACTTTACAGACCATTACATGCATTGTTTTACGCTGCGTAGACAGGGCCGCCATCAGGGGGGTACAGACAGTACACCTGTAAGGGGCCTGGATGGCCCCCCTTTTTTTTTTCAATTTTTTTTTGTAAGGGGCCCAGAGGTCCCCAGGGGCCCGGAGTTCACCAGGGCCCCCGAATGTCAACCCCCCCCTTTTTTTTTTTATTATAATTTTTTTTATTAATTGTTTTATTTAATTTGTTTATTTATTTATTTTTTTGTAAGGGGCCCAGAGGTCCCCAGGGCCCCGGATGGAAACCTCCCCTTTTTTTTTTTTATAATTTTTTTTTGTAAGGGGCCCAGAGGCCCGGTGGTCCCCAGGGCCCTGGATGGCAACCCCCCCTTTTTTTTTTTTTTTTTTTTTGTTCTTCTGTTTTTTTTGTGTTCGGCAGCACCCAAACCCCCTCTCAACTTGCGGCAGCCCCCCCCCCCGCTTCTCAATTTGCGGCGGCAGCACCCCCCCCCCCCCGGTTCTCCTCGGGGGCCCCATGCCTGAAGCTGTGTAAGGGGCCCCAAAATTCCTGATGGCGGCCCAGTGCGTAGATATCAGTATTTTATTATGCCCATGTGCGTAAGCCTTTTATAAACATGCAGGTTTGTATCACCCTTATGGGCAAGGGTAACAGCAGGATTGTGTCTGGGCCATGTCAAAGAAAGGGATAAAGGTATTCTGGGACTGTCTGCAAAAAAAAGTCACTGGATGTAAATTTGATTGCAAATGACAGGATTGATCATCCTGAATATACAGTATATGGCCAAAAGCTTGCAAACACCTGACAATTACACCATTACGAGCTTGTTGGACATCCAAATTATTGAGATCAGGTTTTTCCAGTGAAAGGTACTATTAATTCTATTACTATTGCCCAAATTGTCCTCTTCGCTTATTCCAAAACATGTTGTTCTCTACCTCCTTTGTTACCTCCTCCCATGCTTACCTTCAGGACTTCTCTAGAACCTCTCCCATCCTCTGAGACTCCTCACCCCAGTATGTCTGGTTAGCTCCAACCCTGTCTGCTTTTTAGGCGATCTTTGGAAACTCATTTATTCAGGACAACCTACCCCACCTCCACCTAAAAACTGTACTTGGGTCACCTCCATCAGATCACCCCCTGCAGCTATTACCTTTTGTACCACTTCCCCCTCCCTTTAGATTGTAAGCTCCATTAACAGGGCCATCCTATTCCTTCTGCATTGAACTATTTTCTAAATGTACTGTTCCGCTTTATATTGTAAAGTGCTGTGCAAACTGTTGGCACTATAAAAAAATCCATAATAATAATAATAATAATAATTACTGTAATTGTATTTAAAAAAATCAATATAAGGGTGTTGGGCTCCAAATAAATTATACAGTGCCAGAAGTGACACAAGATGTATGTGTAATATAAAATAAAGTGAATAAGAGTTATGAACTCGTATGTAAACGATGCATGGAATTATTAGACAAATAATAATATATAAAACATGCGATTAAATTTCATAAAAGTCCATATAAGGTGCAAACCAATGTGCAAATACTATGAAAAAATTATTATTAATCTTCAATAAGTGAAAAAAGGTGCTGGTGCAGGAATTAAAGTGCTGAGTTGTATCAACAAAGTGACACTATGACTTCAGTGGTTGAAATCTTTGATGTGTTTCCCACCCGTGGGTGTGCTAACTTCTTACCTTACTGCCCACGAGCAGCGAGCTCGTGGGCCTGGACATCACTTCCGGTGTCCGTCTGTTCCATTTGGACGTCCAGGCCCACGAGCTTGCTGCTTGTTCGTTTATGTGCATGTTTACGATTTGTAAATGTGAGTAATTTTACGTTTGGCTTTGTTTAAAAAATAAACACCTTATAATACATACTTACTACACTATGGAAGTATCTTCCTTCTTCTAATCTCCTCTCCTCTGTGACTGATATGGTAATACCTGAGATGATCTCTTGCTGACCTTGCATTGGGAGAAATATATATGAAGGAATATCCAGGCTGTATTTTAAACGGAACCATCAGGAAAGAACGCTCAAGGGATTCCCCTGTGTGTGATCACCTATGCTTACTTGATTATGGTGATTATCATATAGCAGTAAGGTAAGAAGTTAGCACACCCACGGGTGGGAAACACATCAAAGATTTCAACCACTGAAGTCATAGTGTCACTTTGATACAACTCAGCACTTTAATTCCTGCACCAGCACCTTTTTTCACTTATTGAAGATTAATAATAATTTTTTCATAGTATTTGCACATTGGTTTGCACCTTATATGGACTTTTATGAAATGTAATCGCATGTTTTATATATTATTTATCTGTCTATTAATTCCATGTATCGTTTACATATAATGAGTTCATAACTCTTATTTACTGTATTTTATATTACACATACATCTTGTGTCACTTCTGGCACTGTATAATTTATTTGAAACGCAACACCCTTATATTGATTTTTTACATACTATTACCTGTAGATAGTGTTTGACCCATACAGTGTCTGCTGCACCAAAGCTCCTCACTTAACCTCATAGTAGCGCGGGAATATCCATTCAATATAATAATAATTAATTGCTACAGCATACAGTACAAAAGGCATTTTAGACAACTGTGCGCTTTCAAACTTTTGGCGACAGTTTGGCGATGTCCCTTTTCTGTTCCAGCATGACTGTGCACCTGTACACACAACCACCAACTCTATAAAGGCATGATTTGTCCAGTTTGGTGTAAAGCAGGGGGTCTCCAAACTTTCTAAACAAAGGGCCAGTGTACTGTCCTTCAAACTTTAGGGGGGCCAGACTGTGGCCACTGGGAGTAGAAAAGATGCTGACTTCAATGGGGAAAAAAAGACAAGGCCCCATTGTTGGTGTCAGTGGGAGGAATTGTGCCCCATTGTTGGTGTCAGTGGGAGGAATTGTGCCCCATTGTTGGTGTCAGTGGAAGGAATTGTACCCCATTGTTGGTGTCAGTGGAAGGAATTGTACCCCATTGTTGGTGTCAGTGGGAGAAATTGTGCCCCATCATTGGCGTCAGTGGGCGCTATTGTTGATGTCATTGGGAGAAACTGTGCCCTATCGTTGGTTTCAGTGGGGGGAATTATGCCTCATTGTTGGCATCAGTGGATGAAATGGTGCCCTAAGGGCCGGATAAAAGCAAGCAAAGGGCTGCATCTGGCCCCCATGCCACAGATTGGAGACCATTGGTATGGAGCAACGTGAGTGTCTTGGATAGAGCCCCCCCACCCTCAACCCTACTGAAAACTTTTGGGATAACATCAATACCTGACACCACACATGCTTTTTTGTCTGATGGCCACAAAGTCCTAAGGACACAGGTCCATGGTCATGGAATAAATGGGATGTCCAACAGGCTCATATAGGTGTTCTGGTCTACACACCATAGTGTATCATTGCATTGTCCACATCAGAAAATACAGTTCCATCAAAAAAAAAATTTGGATTCATAGATTACAGATCAAACAGATCTGTGTGCAAATAATAGAATCAGAAATTGGCATATCGACAAGAGTCTTGGATCAGTCACCTGGTGTGGGCTTCAGCTGTCATGTATGCAGTGTTAATTTAGTCGACTAAAACAACTAAAACATTTTAGTCAACTAAATGAATACTATTTTAGTCGACTAATCTAGAAAACTCTCTTGAAAAGAGCGCTGTCAAGCTGCTCACACACACACATTACAGTCTATATAATGTCTGTACAATCTAAATTTGTACGATGACAGGTACAGAATACATAATAAAGGTAAATACAGGCCCTGTCACTTATGACGTCCTTCTGAAAATGCTGGGCGCCTGGTCTTCTCTGGCTTCAATACTGCGAATCGCTGACCAGGAACAAGCAATAACGCAGTAAAGTCCTGATCTACATACCTTTTCTGGGCCAGTGACTCAAAGTACTGAAGTCAAAGAATCAACATAACAATCTAGTTTGTCCACCAGAAGAAGTCAACCTCCATGTTCCCTCATTAGAAGTTCTCTTTAAAATCCAATAGGCTTTTCCCAAGAATCTGAATTTGCAGCACTGGTGGTTGGCATTCTTAGCATCCATCAAAGACTAGTGTTATATACTGACCAAAATAAAAGGGCAGCAATTGTGTAATGAGCACCCCATTTACACCTTAAATTCTGGACCCCCTATTTTTTAGAAATGCCTGCTAATGATAGAGCACTGTCTATAGGAGCAATAATCTGCCACTATAAAAAAAATAAAAATAAAATAAAATATCAAGCATGTTCCTCTTTACCTTGATGAAGAGCTGGATTTTTCGTTTCTCCTCTGGGGTGCCGCTTGCTTTGGACATTGTGGCATGCAACTTTTTTTCCTCTCTGCAATTATTCCTGGCTGTACTTCTATCAAGGTCTGATCTGGCTTGCTGAAGAGCAGGTGTGAACACTGTCTCTGCTTCTCCCTGCTAGTTTTAGAGGCTGACACTCCCTTTTTCATCAAAACCTGCACAGACCACATTCCTCCATACTGCACGTCAGGCAAAGATGCTGCTGACACTCCATGTTCAGTACAGACTGCTCTGTTCAATCCACCCATAGCTTCCCCTGACCACCCAAATACTGGTCACCCTAGGTGACATTCCTGCTACAAATTGGATGCTTCTCAATTCTCATTCCTATCAGACAGATCATATACATAATACTACACTACCTGTACATACATTCTGATCCACCCAGGTGATCAACATCAAACCTGACTAAATCCACAACGGCATTGGATAGTTGCCGAAAAGTAGCATTCCAGCAAAAAAACTTTTATGTTTTGGAGAAGAAAGGGTTAGAGCCTGTGTCAGGTTTTTATCACTTACTGTGGTCTGGTAGGAACAAAAGGCACAGAGCTGATTCGACTGACTCTGTGCCTTATGATTACTGTGATGGTCAATCACAGTGATCACAAATGTAAATGTAGCACACCGACCCGATTACTACTGCCATCTCCCACTTGCTTGCAGTCGGGCACACCTGCTACTTGCCCAGTATCCCCCCTTTTGATTAAAGAGGAGCGAGCGGTGTTATTGTTTGGGCCTTGCGGGGAGTTACCTCTCTTAAGTGGATCCTTTTTCTTCTTTCTCCGTTGTCTAGGTAAAAGTTCCTCCAAAATAACGCCAATATCCACACAGGAGTAAAACCTAAGCAGTAAGGTTTTATTCTTTTATCTTTTTCCAATAACTTGAGTAGGAAGTAAGAAGATGAGAGAAGTAGGGGGTAAAGGTTCAGGCACGCAACACTTAGAGCGCAGTGTTAAACTTTTGTCGTCACTCAAGCCTGAGTGAGTATTGCTCACCCGGCTAGTCCTTTTTGAGAGCGGTCCTAGCAGCCGGGATGGAGCACGAATCAAACTTTTCCTTTCCTGAGTATCTAGGGATACGATCGGGGAATCCTCTGCCACAGAATCTAAGTCCCAAACCTCCCAGCAAACAATACTGAATAAGAACCTCTGTGTTAGACCGGCGTATTGCAAGCTTTGTCATTTTGAAGATGAATCCCTCTTTAGGCGAGTTTCCAGGCCTCTTCCTGAGACAGCAGTACCGTCGCTAGTCTCCTCTGGGACTGATCCTCCCCTGGTCTCCTTTCCTAAAGTTGGGCCCCCTAGAGGTGGGCAGCCTGGGATCCCTCTCTGAAGTGTAGGCCCCAGCCAGCAGAGGCGGGCCTACCATGAAACGAAGCTGCCTTTGGCTGAAGGTGCCCGAGGCTCGAACACACTCGCGCACCTCGTGCCATACGGCCACGAGGCGCACACCCAGGACCAATGGGTCCCCTGGAACTCTCCTCACCCCCAATGGCATCTGCCCCTTATGTACCCCCTCCCAGCATGCACAGCAGGCCGACCATGCCCACTGCATGGCTGCCAAGAGAGGACACCCATGGTGCTGTGATACCCCCTCACTGGTTCAACCTATGCCGGTGGTGACAGTGCCACCTACAGGCAACAGAGACCACTACTGTCAGGCAGCATCACACCCAGAGCAGAAGCATTAAAGAACTTAACAATTGGTCTGAGTCCAACTACTGGCTCAGACTACCCCTAAATTTCCACCTAGCATCCCCAAATATTGGGAGGGGCGCTACATAAACAAAGCTAGTGTTTACATTAACAAGTTAACCCTTTCCTCCTCTGCCACTAATCATTCTAATCTTCTTCATTATTCCATAGTGGGCATTTCTCCTGCCTGGTCTGGTATGTAGCAAGGTCCCAGGCCTTCTTTAGTCTAATGAGAACCTCCAGAGCCAGGGACAGCTAACATCCTTCTGTATAGAGTGGGTTGCAAGGCATGGTGGGTGTAATGCAAAATTCATGGGCGCCAGACACTCCTTGAATGCAAAGAGATTGAGGGTTAGGGCCATGACACCCTTAGGTAGTTGCAGTGTTAATTGGCAGACCCTGAGACTTCTACAGGTAGACAGCCATGCAGGGAAAGGCATCCAGCAAGACACCACATCTGCATGTGCTGGAGCGCTGTCTCTTATGGAAACAGTCTTATAACAGTTCCTTGCACAAGTTGTAACAAACTCCTTTACTTCCTCTACAATCACTTCTTGTAGATTCTCAGCCCACTGAGCTCCCACTTTCTCTCACTAGACTTGCTGGTTCACTTCCACTGAACCCCGTGAGCTCTTCCAATCGTCTTACTTAGTATCTTCCTCAAGCGTTGCCCCCGCTTCCCTGCTGGGTCCCTGGCTTGGCACCTGCTGAAGTTTCCAGATTTTTCACCGTCCCCGGTTGGTGAGACTACTGCTCTGGTACTTGCTTCAGTTACTCAATGTGGTCCCTGGTAATAAGGTGGATGGTCCCTTAGTGGCAACAGCTTCCCCTCCTACCTCCGACCATGACAGGTTCTCTGGCTGGCAGAACCGTCACTTTTGGTTGGACTGCAAGCCGCAATCCCAACCCTGCACTGCTCTCTTGCTTCTGGATAGACCGTTGAACAGCCTAGCAGCCAGATGTGCCCAGGATAGGCCCAATCTTTGGCCTAGCAGCCCGGGCAGCTTAGGCCGCCCAGGTGGCACAGAACACTGATCACCTGACTCCACCTACATGAATAGGTTCTCCCAGCAGGCTAAGGGGCCCAAGAAAACCCCTGCCCATTGGTTGAGACACCCCATATACTCAGTGCCGGCCCAAGACATTGTGCTGCCTGGTACCAAGAATTAAATGCTGCCCCCCCCAAAAAAAAAATCACGCCCACCAAATACCCCACATTCATTATTTTATATCATGATAACTAAAGTGGACCTGTCATGGCTCTATACATGTAAAGGAGTATAAAAGGACCTGTGCGTGGCTGGTGGCCGCGATCGCTCCAGAGAGCCAGAACGGGGATCTGTTAATGTAAACAGACAGATCCCTATTCTGACAGGGGAGGAGAGACAGATCTGCTCTTCCTAGTGATTAGGAACAGAGATCTCTCTCCTCCTACAGTCAGTCCCATCCCCCCCAGTTAGAAACACCTCCCAGGGAACACATTTAACCCCTTTCCTGCCAGTGACATTTACACATTAATCAGTGCATTTTTATAGCACAGATCGCTGTATAAATGTCACTGGTCCCAAAAAAGTGTCAAAAGTGTCTAATCTGTCCACCGCAATGTCACAGTCTAGCTAAAAATCGCAGATCACCAGACCCCGCTACACTAGTAAAAAAAAAATAATAATAATAAAAATGCCATAAATCTATCCTCTATTTTGTAGACGGTATAACTTTTGCGCGAACTAATCAATATACACATTGCATTTTTTTTACCAAACATATGTAGAAGAATACATATCGACCTAAACTGATCAAGAAATGTTTATTTTTATTTTATTATGCTCCACTAGACCCTAGTCTCTTTATTGGCTACAGCCCTTAACCCTTCATGGATTTGCTTTTGGAATTAACTCTTCACGGACTATGTTGTGTTCTTTTTGGACTCTGCATTAGTTTTCTTTTTAATTAATTTTTCATATATTAATTTTTCACATTTCAAGGTTTAACATTTATTTCACACATGGTTTTAACCACATAGCGCTGCACATTTTTTGAACACATGTGACCTATCTGACCCCTACACTGACCCCCTGACACACCTACGTGACACATGCACTGATCCACCTGACTCCTACTTCCTGCACTACTCACATTACACTGACCCACCTGACCTACATGACCATTACCCTGACCCCTACCCTGACCCCTACCCTACTCACATTACACTGACCCACCTGACTCCTACTTCCTGCACTACTCACATTACACTGACCCACATGACCATTACCCTGACCCCTACACTGACCCCTACCCTGACCCCTACCCTGACCCCTACACTGACCCCTACTTCCTGAACTACTCACATTACACTGACCCACCTGACTCCTACTTCCTGCACTACTCACATTACACTGACCCACATGACCATTACCCTGACCCCTACACTGACCCCTACCCTGACCCCTACACTGACCCCTACTTCCTGAACTACTCACATTACACTGACCCACCTGACCTACATGACCATTACACTGACCCCTACACTGACCTACCTGACACCTACACTGACCTACCTGACACCTACCTCACTCCTACATCCTGCACTACTCACATTACACTGACCTGACAGCAACACTGACTATTACACTGACTGACACATACACTGACCCACCGACCTTACACCTACACTGACCTACTACACAGACCCACCTGACTCCTACAGTAGGAGTCCTACTTCCTGCAGTACTCACACCCGACCCCCTCCCCACAGCTCGGTGCAAATCCATCCTTTGAGTCCTCCTTACCTTTGTCTGCTCTTCACCAGGACTCTCCTCCGGACCTCAGCACTGGATGTGCAGAACTGCTTTGGCGTCCCAACTTCCCCCCAGCGCCATCCACCCGCAGCCCGCTCCATGGTGTCAGACGCTGCACGCCTGCACCTCCATGATCCCATCTCCACCGCGCCGTAACAAAGCAGAGGGACAGGCGGAGGCGAAGACAGCTCACACTTCCAGTGCTTGTCTCCCGCCACCATGTTCGTGTTTCCCGGCGCACTGTGATTGGGCGTATGGCGGTCATGTGCGGAGGCGGGACTTCTAGAGCGATCGCTGACAGGCCAGCCCCACGCCGCACATGACCCCCATTCGTCCAATCACAGGGCGCCGGACACTAAACATGGCGGCTGGAAAATCGGGGACACAGGAAAGGAAAATCAGTAGGAGACACGGAATGTCGCTGGCTGACGGGCGGCAATTTGCCGCCCCCCTTAAAGTGCCGCCTGGGACCGGGGTACCATCGGGTCCCATGGTAGGGCCGGCCCTGCATATACTCCTAATCTGTCCATGCACCGCCCTTATCTTATCTAATGCCATCCAGCAACAGAAGAGAGAAGTGCAGCAATTCCAGACTTGGGGTGAAATCAATTGATTCCTAACAATTGGCTAAAGCAACTATACCTGGCAGGTAAATTTAGAAGAAACCCTGTCTAAACACCAGGGTGCTGCAGGTAAATAAAACTGCTCCCACTAACCACTAAAAAAAAAGGGGGCACACTGATCAGCAAGGGAGGCATGATGAGCACAGGGGCTCATGGAACTTTAAAGGGGCACACTGACCACCACTTGCCACAAATGTTTTGGGACCCTTACCACTTATCACCAACGGTAAAGGAAACACACCACCACTGACCACTAATGTTATGGGGCACTTATCGCCAACATTAAAGGAGGAATATACCACCACTGACCACCACCATTAGGGGGCACTAACTCCTGGCCACTGAAACCATCAAGCTGTTCTGTGGAATACATAGCCCTGACCCCTGCACTTGGACTGCTGCACTGTATATGCTATGCCCTAAACTACACAATTTTGGGGGCATGTTAGAGCCTCAAGAAATTACGGTAGATAAATCCAACTTTTTGGTCTCTTTTTTTTTTCCTTTCTATAGTAACAACAACAAACAACTGAATTGGTTTGACACCAAAAGAAAGCTTCGTCTGTCAAACATCCTAAATTAATTTGGGTAGAATGTAGCATGAGCGAGTATCTGGGACAAAGACAGCTGAAAAAAATACAGAGATTCTAACCCTTCCCCACTACCTTTGTTGCATTCCCACATACCAAAATACTTTCCTAAATGTGCTGCTTATGTTCTGAGGCTGCTGTGTGCTGCACTGTACATGTCTGGCAGTTACTCAAAGTAATATGTTTCTGTACATAGAGGGGCTCTGTGCTTAGTCACTGTCAATCAGAAGGTTGGATTTACTAAGTCAGATCTGAGGAGTATCACAGGATTTAGAAATCTGGGCAAACATGTCGATCACTGAGTCAGCAACCACACACACACCTTTTATACTTGTATTCAGCAGAACCGGCCCCAATTATAACACCTGTTTTTTGGTGTTCTTTTCTTTTTTGTCTCGCAGTATATCAAATTTTTGCCTGCTGTTTTCTCAAGGTCAGTGAGTGTTAATGCACTGTGTTCACTCTTCTAAAGCCCGCACCCCAGCTGAAAGCACGCCAGTCTTTATTTTCTTCTAAAAATACTGTACATGTAGTAAAACATTAACATGACCTGAAATATAGAACTTTCTCTTCTGCAAAACAGGCATAAAGACCAGCAGAAATCGATTAAAGTGGTTGTAAACCCTTACATATACTCAGTGATGAGACTGGCCTCAGGTGATATACAGAGATTAAACAAACTACATAAGTTGTACCTGTTTATCTGCTTACTTCTCTTTTTTACAGCCTGGTTTGGATGGGCTCTCCATTCTTTGCCTCTACCTCCTGAATGACTCCAGCCCCTTTGACACACACTAGGTTAAGTAAACACAACTTACAATATCATAGTAAACACTGAAGGCAATACCAGACACACACTAATGTTGTGTTAAAAAACGGACACCAAATAAATGAGTAAAGGAAAGTTTCAATATACCGGTATTGTCACCAAGTATGATTGGTAATAATAAAGGCATGAAAGATAATTGGCAATAGTATTGTGCAACTCGACATACAATATGATCAATAATCAGCAATAGGACTAGGAGAACACTTTTCACCATGATCAGCATAAACAGTAGCAAGACCGGTGTGAGTGCAGCAATGGACAGTAATAGGGTTAAATAATTGCATGCAGGAGACTATACTGTCAAAGTGCATTAATGGTGACTATGCTAAGACTAGGCTAACTGGACAGATGAACCCTTTAAATGAATAATAGATATGGGCTACTAGAATAGCTTTGTAGGGGGCATTCATTTACTGTGTTCTACCAGCTATAATTGGGGCCCATAATCAACGTTGGTGCACCTATCAGCTATGCCCTCCTACCAGTCCCTGTGGTGTGGCTGTAGACTACCGCTGTAGGAAAGGGGTGACTTGCCTCTGCACTGATGGCTCTGATGCCCTCCCCTTTCCTTTCTGTTCTTTATCTCCTTATATTTGTTTTTACCTTTGTACTTTTTTCTTTTATTTGTCTCTCTTCCGTTTCCTTTCTATCCGGTTTTTCCCTGGTTTATATATATATATGTGTGTGTGTGTGTGTGTGTGTGTGTTTGTTTTTTTTTATCATTCATTTATTTATTTTACTTTACTTTTTATTGCCCTTCATGAGTCATCACTGGAGATGTCCACAGACACAACACCTCTCCTGCAAGCATGGTGTAAAAATGTGTGTTCGGGCACTGAAGAAGTAGTACAGTAAACCCCCCTCCATCGCTGGGGTTACGTTCCAGACCCACCCGCAATAAGTGAAAATCCACGAAATAGAAATACCCTATTTAAATACACACTAGGCATGTTTTTATAACTTTCACTGTACTTTAAACACACTTTTAAAACAATAGAAACACATTTAAACACATAAAAGATACTGAGAGACATAGCAAGAGCAATGGAAAACACAAAAATATTTAATTAACAAGGATTTAATCAATAAAATAATGTTAATAGGTCTTACAGAAAAAAACGCAATATACCGGGACCGCGAAACTGAACCGCGATATAACGGGGGTTTACTGTAGATGTATTTTGTACATTTACAGAGCAATACTTTGTACAGAACATAACTGTCTAATTAGATATTGTTGCCATCTCTGAAGCAAACGAGAGTAACAAGGAAGTCCTGTGCTTATTAATAAAAGGAGAGTAGCTACAAACCCATAATTTTCAGCAGCATTTATAGGTAAACCTGTATAATCCGCACCTTGAAAGGACCGGATCAAAGTACACAAAGGACTAAAAAGACTAAATACATTGCAAGAGAGCTGGGTGGGGATTTTACAAGATACACACATTATTCCACCTGTCTACAGGCACACGAAACACGGTCTGCCTTATTTAAATGTAACCACTGTATTCATGGTTACTGGAAAGAAATGTATTGACATTTGCACAGTTTCCACTCTTGCTGTGTCATATTTTCTTTATTTCCCTTCAGACTGTGTTGAGGTTCTTGGACTTTTGCACTGGGGTTGCAAAGCAACAGGTTGACTTAAAGTGGTTCTAAAGCCTTACGGTTTTCACCTTATTACAATCTATGCATTAAGGTGAAAAACCTTCTGTGCTGCAGCTGCCCCCCTCGACCCCCCCCTTTTTTTTCTTACCTAAGCCCGATCTGATCCAGTGATGTGCACAAGCACAGCGGCTCCGGCTGCTGTCTCTCTCCTCATTAGAAGGATTAATCGTAGCGGGTGCCATTGGCTCCTGCTGCTGTCAATCAAACCCAGTGACACAGGAGCCGGGGTGCCATTGGACATAGGAGTGGGACTTAGGAGCGAGCACGCACGGGTGCCCCCATGGAAAGCGGCTTTCCCTGAAGAGGAGGGGCCTGGAGCATTGGTGGGGAACCCCAGAAGAAGAGCACTGATCACTGTATAAATGTCACTGGTCTCAGAAAAGTGTCAAACGTGTCCTATCCGTCCACTGCAATGTCGCAGTCCCGCTAAAAATCGCAGATCATCGCCATTACTAGTAAAAAAAAAAAATATAATAAAAATGTCATAAATATATCCCCTATTTTGTAGACGCTATAACTTTTACGCAAACCAATCAATATACGCTTTATGTAGAAGAATACTTATTGGCCTAAACTGATGAAGAAATTATTATTATTTTTTATATTTATTGCAGCAAAAAGTAAAAAAATATATATATTTTTTTTAATTGTCAGTCTTTTTTGTTTATAGCGCAAAAAATAAAAACCGCAGAGGTGATCAAACAGCACCAAAAGAAAGCTCTATTTGTGGGGACATACATTTTGTTTGTGTACAATGTCGAATGACCATGCAATCAGTTAAAGCGACGCAGTGCCATATCGCAAAAAATGGCCTGGTTATTAAGGGGGTAAATCCTTTTTGGGCTGAAGTGGTTAAGTATGGGGGTGATCAGCTCATGTTTTAGAGGTGAGGGAAGGTGCCAGTAGAAAGGGAGAGATTGAAGATGTGAGTGAGGGAGCATAGGATAGAAGAAGGGGGTGACTATAGTAGCTGTGAGGCAAAGGGGTCCTGCAGACAGGTGTGTGTGTGTGTGCTGTTATTCTCTTGTATTTTCTACCTGTCAGAAAAGAAATGTCAACATGGTGTAAGGCTCCATGTACACTGAAGCTGATAAACTGCAGTTTATTGCCATTTTTTTAAAAAGCCCATTAACTGCACTCTGTTAGCCTATGTGTTCATGTACACATAGCGTTTTTTAGCGTTAATGAGCAGTGGAGTTAATGGGCTTTTTTCTGAACGCAAGAAATTTGCGTTCAAAGTGACGTTTTTCGGCAGAAAAAAACGCAAAACGCTGAAAAACGCTCAAATGCAGGTCGCCAGCCTTTTTTGATGCATTGAAAAAAAAAAAAAAAAAAGCTAATAAACGCTAACACTGATAAACGCTAGTAAAAAACGCTGATAAAAGCTATATTTTAAAGCAGCCTTTTCTGCCAGAAATCTGGCGTTCAAAACGACCATTTTTGAGCTTCTGTGTACATGGAGCCTTAGGTTGAAATCCCCCTTAGGAGAAAATCGAACCTATGCCTGATAACTGTTTCATATCCAGATGCTTGAGGAGACGAAAATAAAAAAACAAAGATGAATATGGGCTTTAAATTGGTAGCCACCAGTAGACCCAAATGAAAGAGAGAGCACTCAGTTGAAAAAAAAATCTAATTTATTATAACCTCATAATAAAACCATTTTGTAAAGTCAAAATTTAAACCAAGGATCTAAGTGTATGTACATAATATTGTCCCAACTAGGTGTAACCTATGTGAACACCAGAAAACCTGTAGGTATGCCCATAAATATGGTGGACTCTGTAGCTGAACTATAGAGAAGGATTTTAATAACAGGGCCCTGCGGGATATCTATGCGTTTTTGCTTTACAGCTTTCTCAGGAGATCCTAATTGTATCAGTTTGCAATTGAGAAACATGGAATGCCCAGCTTGATGCCACAAGAAGAGACAGAGGAAAAATGCGCGTTTCAGCCAAAAAACGGAGCTTGCAATAAGGTAAAAGCATACACCATACAAAAAGTTTGTCAAGAGAGCATGTCCAGTAAAGCAGGACTTGGAGAGATGTAAGCTGTTTATTTCGAGTATTATGCCATCCTTTAGGCCTGGTTCACACTGGGGCGACAAACGCTCCGACATTGGGAGCTCATGTCACATGACGTGTGAAAATCAATGTTTCCCTATGGGAGCCGTCTTAACTGGTCCGACACATGTCGGTCCGACTTTGAAAATGCTCCCTGTACTACTTTGGTCTGACTTTGATCCGACTTCAGCCCATTGACTATCATTGAAGTCAGATCAAAGTCGGACTGCAGTCTTGCATGATCCGACTTTGGCATGCGACTTGTGCTCTGCTGCTCTTGAGGGGGAACTCCGCGCCAAATTTTAAATAAAAAAACGGCATGGGTTCCCCCTTAAGGAGCATACCAGGCCCTTCGGTCTGGTATGGATTTTAAGGGGAACCCCTACGCCGAAAAAACGGTGTGGGGGTCCCCCCAAAATTCAAACCAGACCCTTATCCAAGCACACAACCTGGCAGGCCGCAGGGGAAGAGGGGGGGGCGAGAGAGCGGACCCCCCTCCCTCCTGAACCATACCAGGCCGCATGCCCTCAACATGGGGGGTTTGGAGCAGGGGGGCGACCTGCGGCCCCCCCACCCCAAAGCACCCTGCCCCCATGTTGATGAGGACAGGGCCTCTTCCCGACAACCCTGGCCGTTGGTTGTCGGGGTCTGCAGGCTTATCGGAATCCGGGAGCCCCCCTTTAATAAGGGGGCCCCCAGATCCCGGCCCCCACCCTATGTGAATGAGTATGGGGTACATCGTACCCCTACCCATTCACCTGGTGGAAAAAAAATGTCAATAAAAACACACACACACACACAGTTTTTTTAAAGTAATTTATTGCACAGCTCCGGGGGTCTTCTTCCGACTTCGGGGGTCTCCACATTCTCCGGTTCTTTCTTCCTTCTGCCGGGCTCTATTTTTGTTTATAGCGCAAAAAATAAAAACCGCAGAGGTGATCAAATACCACCAAAAGAAAGCTCTATTTGTGTGAAATAAGGACGTCAATTTTGTTTGGGAACCACGTCGCACGACCGCACAATTGTCAGTTAAAGCGACGCAGTGCCGAATTGCAAAAAGTGACCTGGTCATTTGGCAGCCAAATGGTCCGGGGCTGAAGTGGTTTAATAAAGACCACAACAGGTCTAGTGGCGCTTTGGTATACATATCCTTAGCAGCAGTTCACGTTCCACTCTCCTCCCCTATCCTGCATTGAAATCCACAGCTTGTCTGGCAAGGCTTTAATATATGGATCCTTTAAGGACAATAACATTCCACTCTCCTCTCCTTATAGCATAAACCCAGGGATAAATATCCGCTGTGCTGTATTGGATCTCCTCCATTCATAGGCCATACAAGTGTAGCGGCCCCCTCTCTCTCTCTCCTCTCAATTCTTCTGGCTCTTTCTGTTGTCTAGGGGTACCTCTGAGGAGAGAGTGCGAGGTCACCACGCCAAGTTCCCACTGCAGGTGTGTGTGTGTAGTGGGAGACAATTCTCTTTTACCTTCGGGTCAGTGTTCTGCATCTGGAGCCTCCTCCTGGTTTCTCGAACAGTGTCTGCCAGTAAATGAGCCCCACACCACTAAAGTCCAACACTCCTTTATTCTTCTCATAGAAAAGTGAACACAATCAGTTGGACTCCCTCAACGAACAGAACAGACAAGGGGGTGTGGATGCGAGTAGGCCCAGGCACAATGAACTCTCCTACTTCCTTCCCAGAAGTAGGTTTCTGCTCCATATCGAGGAAGACATCCCTCCGGGCGGTCTCCGGAGGCTCACCCGTCACTGGCAATTTGCTGCACCGGGTCTTCATGTAAGTACCCCCTCCGGTCCCTTACGCCACTGGATTCGGGCACCCCCTCCCGGGGTCCCCTAGGAAGTTCCTCCCTCGCGGAGCCTTAATCCGGGACCCTCAGTCCCAGACCGCCATCCAAGTACCTCACCCCAGGCTAAAGGTGCCCTGGGATGGAACACGATCTCCAACATCCTCCAGGCCTAGGCTGCCTAGAGGACCGACACGAACCACCGCCTTCAGGCTGAAGGTGCCCGTGACTCGACTCCCGCCACCAAAAATGGCCGCCCCCTTTATACCCTCTCCCAGCAAGCACGGCGGGTTCCTCGCCCCAACATACAACCGCTGAGAGAGGCCAAAAAGAGGTACGACGCTGCAATGATGGCTCAACCCCGGGCCCAAAGTGACAGCGCCACCCGGTGGGCCCCAGGGAACCACACACCACAGTTTCCCCACCAGATTCAAACAGAAAAGCACATACCCGCTACACAAGACAAATAAGAACTCCATAGTGTAGTAATTTCACAGAAGAAATGGTTTTATTAAAACAGAATACCTTACATCTAGGTTAAAAGCAAGCAGTATCGATAAAATCCCTACTTCCTGGTCTCGGCCGTGACCAGAAGTGATGTCACCAGCTCTTCCTATGAGTTACGTCACTGGTCACGTGACTTTTACAAGGATAAGAGATCTCCTAATATCTCATGTCCGCTTGGGTGTAATGCACTCTCCTAGTGCTTGTGCCAATCCTGGCTGTAATCAGACCCCCCTGACTTGGGTAGAGACAGGACATCGAAAGGTCGTCCCATCTCTACCTAAGTCGGGGGGGTCTGATTACAGCCAGGATTGGCACAAGCACTAGGAGAGTGCGTTACACACAAGCAGACATATAATATTTGGAGATCTCTTATCCATAAAGGATGGCATCATAATACTCTAAATAATCATCTTGCATATCTTCAAATCCTGCTTTACTGGACATGCTCTCTTGGACAAACTTTTTTTATGGTGTATGCTTTTACCTCATGGCAAGCTCCCTTTTTTGGCTGAAACGCGCTTGATGCACTCTCGCATTGGGGCTGCCCATGCATTGTTCCTCTGTCTCTCCCTGTGGCATCAGGCTGGGCATTGCATGTTTTTCAATTGCAACCTGGTACCAAAAAGCAATACCAACAGCGATCCATCTGTACTCTGATTTTCTGTGGGGCCCTGATATGAAAGACCCAAACATTCCAAACTTTTTTAGTTTTGGATAGAGTAGGGATGGGTTAAAACCTCTGTCAGTTTTTTTTCATGCCTGTATACTAATGTACAAATTTGCCTTCACTTTCTGGAGATGTAACAGGAAGTGGGAAGAAATCTGTTCAAATTGAGGGTAGCTCTCCTAGTTGTCCCTAGAACAGGCATCCACTTTTGTCAGATTTCCCTTCACCTTCTGCTCCAGT
The DNA here is from genome assembly GCA_029206835.1 of Rana muscosa. Taxonomy (NCBI): domain Eukaryota; kingdom Metazoa; phylum Chordata; class Amphibia; order Anura; family Ranidae; genus Rana; species Rana muscosa. Next base: position 233,618,969 of record CM055125.1, on the reverse strand, counting down.
GACCACCTTTGCATTTCCCATCACTTTCTGTCCCAGTGAAATGGTAAGTCTCTACAGCGGGGAGATGGCAATGAATACCTGACAGGGGTTCTAACTAGGGTTGCGCCAACCCCAGTATCGGTATTGGTGCAGATACTAAACATTTGTGCGAGTATCAGTATTCATGCAAATGTTACGACACCTGAAACCAATACTTTCAGGCTTAGTTCTTTCAGCTAAAAAAAAAAGAAGAAGCAATTATCGGTTGTGGAGCAGGGCTGCCACGTCCTTAACAACCGATGACACGTTCAGCTGTCATTGGGGTTCCCCTGTTGACAGCTAAAGTTTAAACTAATTCCCATTGGAGCTGTCAAAAAAAAAAAAGTGACCAGGCAATGTTATTAACAACAGAAAGATAAAGGGAAACCTTGTTTCTTTTTGTAGCTTTCTGTTTATTCATCTACAGATCAAAGGGATGAACTTTGATCTGCAGATGAAGTCAGTTTAACCACTTAACGACCGCCCACTGTAAATATACGTCGGCAGAATGGCACGGACAGGCACAATCACGTACCTGTACGTGACTGCCTTCGTATGGGTGGGGGGTCCAATCGGACCCCCCTCCGGTACAGTGGGCGGCCGGGATCACTTCGGGAGCGATCCGTGATGAGGGGGCCGCCATTCGATTCTGGCCACCCCCTCGCGATCGCTCCCGGCGAATCAAATGCTTCCTCTGCCTGTGTAATGTTTACACAGGCAGGAGGAAGTGATGTCATCCCTCATGCGGCGCATAAGAGAAGACACAAAGGTTAGTGCACATAACAGTACACTGACACCACACACATAGGTACATAAATCGCCCCCCCAGGCCCCCCCAGACACCCCCAGATCACCCCCCAGCCCACAGTTACAGTGTCACTGATTGCAGTGACCATTTATTTACTGATCACTGCAATCCGTGCCATTTGTGACTGTAAAAGTGTCACTACAGTTAGTGTTAGGTCCAGTGTAGCCCCCTAACCCCCCCCTAATAAAGATTTAACCCCTTGATCGCCCCCCAGGTAACCCTTTCACCCCCTAGCACCACTGTCGCTAAGCGATCGTTTTTCTGATCGCTGTTTTAGTGTCGGTGATGCCGATCGGTAGCCAGTTATTTTTTTTAGGTTCGCCGCAGGTTTTTATAGCGTTGGGTACCCCCATATATTATCTAATAAAGGTTTAACCCCCTAATTGCCCCTAGTTAACCCTTTCACCAGTGATCACCATATAAGTGTTACGGGTGACGCTGGTTAGTTAGTTTGCTTTTTATAGTGTCAGGGCACCCGCCGTATATAACCCAATAAAGGTTTAACCCCCTGATCGCCCGGCGGGTGATATCAATTAGGTTTTAGCGTCAGAGAGGGTCTGCGTCACACCCCAAGCAGCGTCAGGTTAGTGCCAGTAACGCTAACACCCACGCGTGAAGCATACACCTCCCTTAGTGGTTCAGTATCTGAACAGATCAATATCTGATCAGATCTATACTAGCGTCCCCAGCAATTTAGGGTTCCCAAAAACGCAGTGTTAGCGGGATCAGCCCAGATACCTGCTAGCACCTGCGTTTTGCCCCTCCGTCCAGCCCAGGCCACCCAAGTGCAGTATCGATCGATCACTGTCACTTACAAAACACAACACACATAACTGCAGCGTTCGCAGAGACAGGTCTGATCCCTGCGACTCCAGTGCTGTAGGAGGTGATTTCACCACCACAGTTAAAAAAAAAAGAGCATATATGCCGAAGCATTGGGGCAGCAGGGGCGGAGGAGTGATTTTGCTCCTAATGCCGCGTACATACGGTCGAAATTCCGACGGAGGCATGCCCGTGGAAAAGTCCGACCATGTGTGTGCGGCATAACTTTTGCGGCAGGATGCCCCCATGCTTCGGCATATATAAATGGTGCATGTATGCCCATCATTAGAAGTGGGTGGATGAAGGGCGGTATTCTAATGGTGGGCATACCCACCGATCAATCTCTTTTTTTCGTTCAGCCAACAGGCTGCATGAAAAAAACGATTACAATACATGTCCAACAAGGACCAGCAACGTACTGGTATGTTGCTGGACTTTGAATGGTTATACCAGATTGATGCCTGCGGGTTTAGGTATCATCTTGGTATCATTCTTTTCAGCCAGCGGCCGGCTTTCATGTAAAAGCAATCCTAGCGGCTAATTAGCCTCTGGACTGCTTTTACAAGCAGTGGGAGGGAATGTCCCCCCCGGATATAAAAAGCACCATTGGGAAATTGGGAAAGCATTTTATCACACCGATCTTGGTGTGGTCGGATGCTTTGAGGGCAGAGGAAAGATCTAGGGTCTAATAGACCCCAGTTTTTTTTTAAAAAGAGTACCTGTCACTACCTATTGCTATCATGAGATAACAATAAAAATGATAAAAAAAAAAAAATATATGGAAGGAACAGTTTAAAAATAAAATAAAAAAGCAAAATTAATAATAAAAAAAAAAAAAGCACCTCTGTCCTTCCCTGCTCTTGCGCAATGGTGAACACAAGTGTCGGTCTGGCGTCATATGTAAACAGCAATTGCACCATGCATGTGAGATATCACCGCGAAGGTCAGATCGAGGGCAGTAATTTTAGCAGTAAACCTCCTCTGTAAATCTAACGTGGTAACCTGTAAAGGCTTTTAAAGGCTTTTAAAAATGTATGTAGTTTGTCGCCAATGCGCGTTTGTGCGAAATTTTAAAGCATGTCGTGTTTGGTATCTATGTACTCGGCCTAAGATCATCTTTTTTATTTCATCAAACATTTGGGCAATATAGTGTGTTTTAGTGCATTAAAATTAAAAAAAAAGTGTATTTTTTTCCCCAAAAAATGCGTTTGAAAAATCGCTGCGCAAATACTGTGTGTAAAAAAAAATGCAACACCCACCATTTTAATCTGTAGGGCCTTTGCTTTAAAAAAAATATATAATGTTTGGGGGTTCAACATAATTTTCTTGCAAAAAAATATATGTTTTCATGTAAACAAAAAGTGTCAAAAAGGGCTTTGTCTTCAAGTGGTTAGAAGAGTGGATGTAAGCTTCCTAATGTTGTGTATAAAATGCCAGAACAGTTCAAAACCCCCCCAAATGACCCCATTTTGGAAAGTAGTCACCCCAAGCTATATACTGAGAGGCATGTCGAGTCAATGGAATATTTTATATGTTGACACAAGTTGCGGAAAAAAGACAATTTATTTATTTTTGCACAAAGTTGTCACTAAATGATATATTGCTCAAACATGTCATGGGCATATGTGGAATTACACCCCAAAATACATTCTGTTGCTTCTCCTGAGTACGGGGATACCACATGTGTGAGACTTTTTGGGAGCCTAGCCGTGTACGGGACCCCAAAATCCAAGCACCGCCTTTAGGCTTTCTAAGGGTGTAAATTTTGGATTTCACTCCTCACTGCCTATCACAGTTTCGGAGGCCATGGAATGCCCAGATGGCACAAACCCCCCCCAAATGACCCCATTTTGGAAAGTAGACACCCCAAGCTATTTGCTGAGAGGTATGGTGAGTATTTTGCAGATCTCGCTTTTTGTCACAAACTTTTGAAAATTTAAAAAAAAAAAAAAAAATTATTTTCTTTCTTCATTTTCAAAAACAAATGAGAGCTGTAAAATACTCACCATGCCTCTCAGTAAATAGCTTGGGGTGTCTCCTTTCCAAAATGGGGTCATTTGGGGGGGTTTTGTGCTATTTTGGCATTTTATGGCCTTCGAAACTGTGATAGGTAGTGAGGAGTGAAATCAAAAATTTGTGCCCTTAGAAATCCTGAAGGCGGTGCTTGGTTTTCGGGGTCCCGTACGCGGCTAGGCTCCTAAAAAGTCCCACACATGTGGTATCCCCGTACTCAGGAGAAGCAGCAAAATGTATTTTGGGGTGCAATTCCACATATAACCATGGCATGTGTGAGCAATATATCATTTAGTGACAACTTTTTGTAATTTTTTTTTTTTTTGTCATTATTCAATCATTTGGGACAAAAAATAATAATATTCAATGGGCTCAACATGCCTCTCAGCAATTTCCTTGGGGTGTCTACTTTCTAAAATGGAGTCATTTGGGGGGGGGGGGGGGTTGTGCTATTTTGGCATTTTATGGCCTTCGAAACTGTGATAGGTAGTGAGGAGTGAAATCAAAAATTTGCGCCCTTAGAAATCCTGAAGGCGGTGCTTGGTTTTCGGGGGCCCGTACGCAGCTAGGCTCCCAAAAAGTCCCACACATGTGGTATCCCTGTACTCAGGAGAAGCAGGAAAATTTATTTTGGGGTGCAATTCCACATATAACCATGGCATGTGTGAGCAATATATCATTTAGTGACAACTTTTTGTAATTTTTATTTTTTTTGTCATTATTCAATCACTTGGGACAAAAAAAAATATTCAATGGGCTCAACATGCCTCTCAGCAATTTCCTTGGGATGTCTACTTTCCAAAATGGGGTCATTTGGGGGGGTTTTGTACTGCTCTGCCATTTTAGCACCTCAAGAAATGAGATAAGCAGTCATAAATTAAAAGCTGTGTAAATTCCAGAAAATGTACCCTAGTTTGTAGACGCTATAACTTTTGGGCAAACCAATAAATATACGCTTATTGACATTTTTTTTTACTAAAGACATGTGGCTGAATACATTTTGGCCTAAATGTATTACTAAAATTGAGTTTATTCGATTTTTCTTATAAAAAAAAGTAGAAAATAATCATTTTTTTTTCAAAATTTTCAGTCTTTTTCCGTTTATATCGCAAAAAATAAAAATCGCAGAGGCAATCAAATACCATTAAAAGAAAGCTCTATTTGTGGGAAGAAAAGGACGCAAATTTTGTTTCTGTACAACATTGCATGTCCGCACAATTTACAGTTAAAGCAGCGCAGTGCAAAATTCTGAAAACACCTCTGGTCCTTTAGCTACAAAATTGTCCGGGGCTTAAGTGGTTAAAGCTTTCTTATTAATGTTCCTCTGTTTAACCCCTAATTTATTCTAACTAGCCTTAATTAACTGCTCATTCTCCTTCTCCATTTAATTATTATTTTCCTGCTGTTTTTTTTTTTTCACTATTTTATAAACTAAAAAAAATTGTAGTTTGCTTTGTTCGGTAATATTTTTACACCTTTTAACATATATTTACACGTTTCACATTGGAAAAAAAAGCGCAACAAAAAGTAAAAACAAAACAGTTTCGTTAGGTATCGGCAAGTACTAAAAAAAAGTATCGGTGCTTGTACTCGTTGTTAAAAAAAAAATGGTATTGGTGCATCCCTAGTTCTAATCCTTTCCCATGCTATCCAAAAAAAATTACAAAAAGTTATTTCTTTAGATGTACTTTACAAAACGATTTAGTATTCTTTCATTGAATCTTGACAACACTTGTGTTATTTGATATTCTCAAAGCTAAGATCAGGCAGGAGAGGATAGCCTCTGAGAGGGACAGAATACAACTAGCGATGGGCGAACGGTTCGGGCCGAACTTTCGCTGTTCAGTCATTCGGCAAACAGCCGAACAAGCAGGTTGTTCGGCCACCCCGAACCGACCACAATGCATTGTGGCGCTGAACAGAGCATTGCAAGCCCTGATTGGCTGAAGCAGTGAAAGCTTCAGCCAATCAGGGCACAGAGCACTGTCAGAGTCATGATTGGACACTGTCATCATGCCTTTAACCAATCATGGCTCATTCCCGCCCCACAGTATAATAGTATTCTTTCAATGGCAGCCATTTTCAGTGTGATTTTGGCGTGGAGAGAGATAGAACAGGGCTATATTATACAGTGCTATTAGTTAGTGTGCTATACTGGTGCTATTTTGCTTCAATTGTCAGTGTAGAATAATAGTTTAGTGTCAGTCTAGGGATAGTGTGAGTGTAGTGAGGAGGACCATCATTCAGCTTTGCATAGTATGCAGCTAGAGTAGGGACAGCTCAGATAGTTTCACTGTAGTGTAGTGAGACCATGTCAGTAATCTTGACATTGGTGAATAGCTAGAGTAGGGACAGTTCAGATAGCGTCAATGTAGTGACGGCTGAACACGGTCTATTTGATTGCGTTACTGCCAGTTTAACGCCATATAGTTCTGTGTGCATTACTGCTAGTTTAACGCCATATCGTTTTGCGTGCATTACTGCCAGTTTAACGCCATATATTTCTGTGCGTCACTGTACATTTGGCGCATTATATTGCAGTATATTATAGTGTATCTGTGGAGTGTGTCTGTGTAGTGTGAGTACTCAAATTAAAATGCACAAAACACCTCTTTACATTGATTGATTAAAGTGCATCTACGTACAGATTTCAACTTCTTATTTACATTTGCTTATAAGCACCGCCCCCTCCCTCCCAATAATGTCTGGGAGGACAACAAGGAGAGGCATATGTTCCCTTGGCACTGTAAGGGGGCCAGTAACGGATGTGTCCACAGGCAAAGGTGGATGTGGTGGTCTGTCATGGAAACCCTGTCAGGAACAGACGCCCTGGACTTCCTGGTTCCCGCCCCCGCAGGTGACGCCCGAAGGGCTATTTAAACTCCTCACTTGCAGACAGTCCCTGCTGTCTGCTCTACAGCGTTTATCCCAAGTGACCTGGTCTGCCTTGTTTACCTGTATCTGACCCGGCTTCCTGTGACCCTCCTGCTATCTGCCTGTACCTGACCATCGGCCTGTTTTCTGACTTCGGTATTGCCTGATCCTTTTGTGCCTCGCTGCCTGCCAGTTTACCCGACCCCGGCTTGTCTGACGATCCTGCCTGACCTTGGCTCTTGTTCACCTGCTGCTGCCTAGTGGTTCCAGTTTACCTGCTGTGCCTCCCGGTCCGGGTCATCTGCTGAGTTCCTGGTTCCTGTCTAGGGTGACCACATTTCCAAACTGCCATTCAGGGACGCCCCCCCCCCCCCCCCAAAAATGATGATTTTTGACCCAAAAAAATGCAATTTTTTGGGGCAGGGGTGTATCATGAAATCAGCGGGCCCGTGTGCAGGAGAGGAGTGCGGAGTGCATGGTGGTGAGTAATATGTACAGGAGAGGAGTGCAGTGTATGGCAGTGGGTAGTATGTATATGAGAGGAGTGCAGAGTGTATGGTGGGGGGTAGTTAGTGGAGAGAGGAGGAAGAGGAGTGAAATACCACCTCCTGATAGTCTGTCAGCCACTGCTATACCACCTTGGTGGTGGGGCACTCCGAAGGATGTAAGGGGGCACTCTGGAGGCACCCTTGAGGTTGTAAGGGGGGTATGTAAGAGGGCACTCTGGCGGTTCTTAGTCAGAGCCCCGTTACATCCTCCGGGGTGCCCCCTTACATCCTCCTCCAGAGTGCCCCCTTACATCCTATCCTCCTCCAGAGTGCCCCCTTGCATCCTATCCTCCTCCAGAGTGCCCCCTTGCATCCTATCCTCCTCCAGAGTGCCCCCTTGCATCCTATCCTCCTCCAGAGTGCCCCCTTGCATCCTATCCTCCTCCAGAGTGCCCCCTTGCATCCTATCCTCCTCCAGAGTGCCCCCTTGCATCCTATCCTCCTCCAGAGTGCCCCCTTGCATCCTATCCTCCTCCAGAGTGCCCCCTTGCATCCTATCCTCCTCCAGAGTGCCCCCTTGCATCCTATCCTCCTCCAGAGTGCCCCCTTGCATCCTATCCTCCTCCAGAGTGCCCCCTTGCATCCTATCCTCCTCCAGAGTGCCCCCTTGCATCCTATCCTTCTCCAGAGTGCCCCCTTGCATCCTATCCTCCTCCAGAGTGCCCCCTTGCATCCTATCCTCCTCCAGAGTGCCCCCTTGCATCCTATCCTCCTCCAGAGTGCCCCCTTGCATCCTATCCTCCTCCAGAGTGCCCCCTTGCATCCTATCCTCCTCCAGAGTGCCCCCTTGCATCCTATCCTCCTCCAGAGTGCCCCCTTGCATCCTATCCTCCTCCAGAGTGCCCCCTTGCATCCTATCCTCCTCCAGAGTGCCCCCTTGCATCCTATCCTCCTCCAGAGTGCCCCCTTGCATCCTATCCTCCTCCAGAGTGCCCCCTTGCATCCTATCCTCCTCCAGAGTGCCCCCTTGCATCCTATCCTCCTCCAGAGTGCCCCCTTGCATCCTATCCTCCTCCAGAGTGCCCCCTTGCATCCTATCCTCCTCCAGAGTGCCCCCTTGCATCCCATCCTCCTCCAGAGTGCCCCCTTGCATCCCATCCTCCTCCAGAGTGCCCCCTTGCATCCCATCCTCCTCCAGAGTGCCCCCTTGCATCCCATCCTCCTCCAGAGTGCCCCCTTGCATCCCATCCTCCTCCAGAGTGCCCCCTTGCATCCCATCCTCCTCCAGAGTGCCCCCTTGCATCCCATCCTCCTCCAGAGTGCCCCCTTGCATCCCATCCTCCTCCAGAGTGCCCCCTTGCATCCCATCCTCCTCCAGAGTGCCCCCTTGCATCCCATCCTCCTCCAGAGTGCCCCCTTGCATCCCATCCTCCTCCAGAGTGCCCCCTTGCATCTACTGTACTAAGGGGCACTCTGGAGGAAGTAAAGGGAGGCAAGGGGACACTCTGGAGAAAGTAAAGGGGCACTCTGGAGAAAGTAAAGGGAAGTAAGGGAGCACTCTGGAGGAAGTAAAGGGAGGTAAGGGAGCACCCTGGAGTGTGACAGGAGGGGGTCATAGAAACATTGGGGGGAGACAGTGTGACAAGGGAGGGGTCATAGAAACATTGGGGGGGAGACAGTGTGACAGGTGGAGGACATGTGGAGTGGACACTATTCTCCCTCATGTACAGGGCACTCTGTCTTATGCTAGCCCCAGCCCTGACTGACAAAATCATCTCTCACTACACAGATCAGAGACTCCTCAGAACTCCCCCCCCCCCCCCCTTCTTCTCCTCCTCAGGTCGGCATTTCTCTTACTGTGACTGGTCTCCTGCAGCATCTGTTCCTCCCGGTCGGCTGTGGATAAACAATCCAGCATTGATGTCCCTTCTGCAGTTACGCGCCAACACTATGCAGAGTGAAGACAGTGACACACGGTGCCGGCCAGAGGCGGCTCTATGAGGCCTTAGGCAAATCTTAGACATGAGGCCCTACTAACTCCCATAATGGGAAAAAAAATCAAGCGATAGACCCCTAGCAATTTCGCTCTCCATCCCAACATCCCAAAAAACAAACATGCACAATTGCACATAGACTTATCTAAAAAAACAACATAATGTACACATAAAAGTCTGGTTCACACTCACTAATTGCTCCAAGCTCACTGATTGGTTGTTAGAGGTTAGTGCACATCATTACTGCTCACTGATTGGTTGCTTGAGGTTACTGCACAATATTACCACTCAATGATTGGTGCTAGAGGTACTGCACATCATTTATGCCCACCCATTGGTTGCTAGACGTTACTGCACATCATTACCGCACATTGATTGGTTGATAGAGGTTACTGCACATTATTACTGCTCACTGGTTGGTTGCTATAGGTTACTGCTTATCATTATCACTCACTGATTGGTTACTAGAGGTTACGGCACATTATTACCTCTCGCTGGGTGGTAGGGCAGTATTGTGGGGTGTGATGCAACTGTTGGGGTACAGTTGGTTGAATGACAGGATGCAGTTTGGGATGATGGTGGCAGCATTGGGGTGAGAGGCTGAGATCATATTTTCCCTATAATTATAATGGGTAGGGGGATAGGATGCCAGAGGTGGGGTACAGGAGGAATGAGGATGATAATGACAGGAGGCAGGGTGGTAGGATGCCAGAGGTGGGTTACAGGGGGGTGATGGGAATAATAATGACAGGGGGTGGGGTGGTAGGAAGCTGGCAGTGGGCTGCAGGGGGGATGAAGATGACACAGGAGTGGGGTAGTAGGATGCTGGCAGTGATGTGCAGGGGGGGTGAAGATGACGGGGGTGTTAGGAAGCTGGCAGTGGGGTGCAGGGGGGATGTCAGGGGTGGGGCAGTAGGAAGCTGGCAGTGGGGTGCAGGCGGAATGACGGGGGTGGGGCGGTAGGAAGCTGGCAGTGGGGTGCAGGTGGGATGACGGGGTGGGGCGGTAGGAAGCTGGCAGTGGGGTTCAGGCGGGATGACGGGGTGGGGCGGTAGGAAGCTGGAAGTGGGGTGCAGGCGGGATGACGGGGTGGGGCGGTAGGAAGCTGGCAGTGGGGTGCAGGCGGGATGACGGGGTGGGGCGGTAGGAAGCTGGCAGTGGGGTGCAGGCGGGATGACGGGGGTGGGGCGGTAGGCAGCTGGCAGTGGGGTGCAGGCGGGATGACGGGGTGGGGTGGTAGGAAGCTGGCAGTGGGGTGCAGGCGTGATGACGGGGCTGGGGCGGTAGGAAGCTGGCAGTGGGGTGCAGGCGGGATGACGGGGGTGGGGTGGTAGGAAGCTGGCAGTGGGGTGCAGGCGGGATGACGGGGGTGGGGCGGTAGGAAGCTGGCAGTGGGGTGCAGGCGGGATGACGGGGGTGGGGCGGTAGGAAGCTGGCAGTGGGGTGCAGACGGGATGACGGGGGTGGGGTGGTAGGAAGCTGGCAGTGGGGTGCAGGCGGGATGAAGATGACACAGGGTGGGGTAGTAGGATGTCAGGCACAGGGGGATTATGGTGAGGATAGAAATGATGACAGGGGGTAAATTGGTAGGAAGTATGATGACAGGAGATAGGGTAGTGGGATGTCATGCCAGGAATGATGAGGAGGAGGATTATGGTTATCAGATTCACGTCACTTAGGGCTGTGAGGTCACGGGCGGCTGGGGTTCCCTCGGTCTGGATATCACGGCCGGGATGCTGTTTTTGTCATGCAGTCTGCAGTACCTTAATGCTGTGGCAGACTGGCTCCTCGATGACGCGGCACCTCAGGCAAGTCCTCCATTACAGGCCGATCCATCCCAGGGAGTAGAGCAGTGAGCTGCTCAGCCGCTGCATGCATGAGATTCGCAGAGCGCGGAGGAAGGGGGAGGAGCCGGGGGAGGGAAATACATACAAGCATCCCGGGCTGGAACAGGACAGCCAGACAGTCACTCAGACAGGCTTCAGCTGACGTCACTGGTTGCTAGATGCGGAGCGGCCCCTAGCCTAGCAACCAGACTGTCATCATGTGTGAGAGTGGGAGAGATGTGTTAAACTTTATAAGGTGGCGGCGGCGGACAGGCGGAGTTGGCGGAGCGGACTGGTGTGGACTGGTCACTGTGTTTTTTTTTCATTCCGGGACTTCTGTATTGTCCCGGAATGAACTGGCCGGGACACGGGACAAAAATCTCCAATCAGGGACTGTCCCGGGCAATCCGGGACACGTGGGCACCCTATTCCTGTCTGCTCATCTGCTGGTTCCTGTCTGCTCATCTGCTGGTTCCTGTTCACCTGCTGCTGCCTAGTGGTTCCAGTTTACCTGCTGTGCCTCCTGGTCCGGGTCATCTGCTGAGTTCCTGGTTCCTGTCTGCTCATCTGCTGGTTCCTGTCTGCTCATCTGCTGGTTCCTGTCTGCTCATCTGCTGGTTCCTGTTCACCTGCTGCTGCCCAGTGGTTCCAGTCTACCTGCTGTGCCTCCCGGTCCGGGTCATCTGCTGAGTTCCTGGTTCCTGTCTGCTCATCTGCTGGTTCCTGTCTGCTCATCTGCTGGTTCCTGTTCATCTGCTGCTGCCCAGTGGTTCCAGTCTACCTGCTGTGCCTCCCGGTCCGGGTCATCTTCTGAGTTCCTGGTTCCTGTCCACTCACCTGCTGTAGTTCCTGGTTCCTGCCTCCTCACCTGCTGGTTCCTGATCACCTGCGGTAGTTCTTGATCCTGCCAGGCACTCGTACCCCTTCCACCTCCGTGCTTCCTGTTGTTATATCACCAGGGGCCGCCGGTGGGAGCCGTAAGGGAGGCCTCCCTCTGCTAACCGGGCTCGTCACCGTCAGGTACTTGACAGTAGCAGACAGCCATGTCTGAGCCCGAGCAGGGAGCCTCACCTATGGAGGAACTATGCCGACACCTGGCGGGACTGACCGAGGCCGTTAAGAGCCTCCAGCAAGGCTACACTCACCTGGAAGGACAAGTGCGGGCCCTCACCAACCCCGATGGAGCTCAAGGGGGTCCACGTGCCTCCACTTCTTCCGCCGGGGCAGGAGCTGCGCCCACGGTGGTCATGCTTCCCCCTGAACCAAGGGTCCCTTTAACGGAGGTGGAACAGGGGGCCCTGAAGGACTACATCGATGAGAACCTTTTAAAGGGGTTCATTCGCCCCTCTACGTCGCCAGCAGGCGCAGGCATTTTCTTTGTAGAAAAGAAGGACCATACCCTCAGGCCATGTGTGGACTACCGTGAACTAAATAAGGTCACCATTAAAAATCGTTATCCTCTTCCTCTGGTACCAGAGTTGTTCCAAAGATTGGGAGCTGCCGTTATTTTCACTAAGCTTGACCTCCGGGGAGCCTATAACCTGGTCCGAATCAAGGAGGGCGATGAGTGGAAAACCGCCTTCCGCTCCCGGTTCGGACATTTCGAATATTTAGTGATGCCCTTCGGGCTGTGCAATGCCCCTGCCACCTTCCAGTATTTAATTAATGATGTTCTTCGGGACTTTTTAGATCTCTTTGTGATTGCTTATTTAGATGACATACTAATCTTCTCTTCCTCCCTTGACTCTCATCGCAGGCATGTCAGAAGTGTGTTAGACCGGCTTCGGCAGCATAAACTATATGCGAAGGCTGAGAAATGCGAGTTTGAGCGGGAGAGCATAGCATTTCTGGGATTAATCATCTCTGGCGAAGGCATCAGGACGGACCCACAGAAGATCACCGCAATCTTGGACTGGCCAGCGCCAGTGGATAAGAAGGGAATCCAACGGTTTGTTGGATTCGCCAACTTTTATCGTAAATTCATCCGGGGGTTCTCCGCCATCATTGCACCCATTACTCAGCTAACCAAGCAAGGTACCTGCTTCCACTGGTCCCTTGAGGCCCAAAAGGCCTTTGAGGATCTCAAAGGGCTCTTCACCTCTGCATCCATCTTAAAACACCCAGATTCCTCCCTACCATTTGTACTTGAGGTAGATGCTTCTGAGGTTGCAGTAGGGGCAATATTGTCACAGAGGCAAGGAACCAAGGCTTTGCTTCATCCGGTGGCTTTCTTTTCTCGCAAATTATCTGCGGCAGAAAAGAACTATGACGTGGGAGACCGGGAACTCTTGGCGATGAAGTCCGCCCTGGAAGAATGGAGGTACTTACTTGAAGGTGCTGCTCACCCGATCTTAGTATTCACAGACCATAAGAACTTAGAGTACCTGAAAACTGCAAAAAGACTAAAACCACGACAAGCCAGATGGGCCCTGTTTTTTTCCCGGTTCTCCTTCCATGTGACATACCGCCCCGGTGCCAAGAACACTAAACCTGACGCCTTGTCCCGAATGTTTCATGGATCCAAAGAACTCTCCTCACCCGATACAATCCTCGCTCCTGGGAATTTTCTCCTACTTCAGGAGGACCTACTCTCCCGGATCAGACAAGCCACCACTAGACAGGAACCCTCTCCTGAACTGGATCTGCAAACCAAGGATGGATTACTCTGGCACCAAGACAGGATATTCATACCAGAAGAACTAAAGATAACCGTGCTAGAGCTCTGCCACGATCATGCCCTTGCTGGGCACTTTGGCGTGGCTAAGACCACTGAGTTGGTACAACGTACCTTCTGGTGGCCTCGACTACGCGAGGATTGCAGGAGGTTCGTGGAGTCCTGTACTACATGTACCCGGAATAAAGGGTCCAGATCCAAAGCCTGGGGACTACTGAAGCCCTTACCCGTTCCAGAGAGACCGTGGAAAATGCTTTCTATCGACTTCATAGTTGAACTCCCCCCGGCTGAGAATCACACCACCATCTTTGTGATTGTGGACCGTCTGTCCAAGATGGCACATTTTGTTCCTATGAGAGGGACCCCCTCGGCCCCGGAAACTGCACAAATGTTCATTAAAGAAGTCGTCAGGCTCCACGGGGTACCTGCTAATATAGTCTCCGATCGGGGGGTACAATTTACCTCCCGGTTCTGGAGGTCCCTCTGCAAGACTCTGGGAATAGAGCTATCATTCTCTTCGGCTTACCACCCTCAAACCAACGGACAGACTGAGAGAACAAATCAGACCCTCGAGCAATATTTGCGTTGTTTCTCCTCCTTTGCTCAGAATGACTGGCTCTCCCTGCTTCCGCTAGCGGAGTTCTCCTACAATAACTCCATCCACTCCGCAACTAACCAGACCCCATTTTTTGCGAACTTCGGGTTTCACCCCACATTTCTGCCCAACTCTCTCCCAGAGTGCTCAGTGCCCGCAGTTCTGGAAAAAGTGAATTTCCTCTCCTCTAACAACCAGCTTCTACGCGAAGCCATGGCAAGAACTCAGGAGTATAACAAGACGGTCTACGACAGGAGGAGACGGGGTGAATTAGCGCTGGCACCGGGCGACCAAGTATGGCTTTCCACCATCAATCTAAGATTGGCTTGCCCGTCCAAGAAATTGGGCCCCAAGTTTCTAGGGCCTTTTCCTATCAAAAGGAAAATCAACGAGGTGGCCTACGAGCTGGAGCTCCCTGAGGGTCCACCCTGTTTTTCATGTTTCTCTATTGAAACCGTCAGTCTCCAACCCATTCCCAGGTCGGACCCCGACTCGCCCTGATCCCGTCATCATAGACGGGGAACAGGAATTCGAGGTAGAAGCTATTTTAGATGCACGAAGAAGAAATGGCCAGAGTCAATTTTTAATAAAATGGAAGGGTTACGGACCAGAGGAGAACTCCTGGGAACCCGAAGAGAACATTCACGCCAAAGACCTGATACAAGCCTTCAGGAGGTCTCACCCCGAGAAGTTTGCTCCTAGGGGCATCCGGAGGCTGCCCCTTGGGGGGGGGCAATGTCATGGAAACCCTGTCAGGAACAGACGCCCTGGACTTCCTGGTTCCCGCCCCCGCAGGTGACGCCCGAAGGGCTATTTAAACTCCTCACTTGCAGACAGTCCCTGCTGTCTGCTCTACAGCGTTTATCCCAAGTGACCTGATCTGCCTTGTTTACCTGTATCTGACCCGGCTTCCTGTGACCCTCCTGCTATCTGCCTGTACCTGACCATCGGCCTGTTTTCTGACTTCGGTATTGCCTGATCCTTTTGTGCCTCGCTGCCTGCCAGTTTACCCGACCCCGGCTTGTCTGACGATCCTGCCTGACCTTGGCTCTTGTTCACCTGCTGCTGCCTAGTGGTTCCAGTTTACCTGCTGTGCCTCCCGGTCCGGGTCATCTGCTGAGTTCCTGGTTCCTGTCTGCTCATCTGCTGGTTCCTGTCTGCTCATCTGCTGGTTCCTGTCTGCTCATCTGCTGGTTCCTGTTCACCTGCTGCTGCCTAGTGGTTCCAGTTTACCTGCTGTGCCTCCCGGTCCGGGTCATCTGCTGAGTTCCTGGTTCCTGTCTGCTCATCTGCTGGTTCCTGTCTGCTCATCTGCTGGTTCCTGTCTGCTCATCTGCTGGTTCCTGTTCACCTGCTGCTGCCCAGTGGTTCCAGTCTACCTGCTGTGCCTCCCGGTCCGGGTCATCTGCTGAGTTCCTGGTTCCTGTCTGCTCATCTGCTGGTTCCTGTCTGCTCATCTGCTGGTTCCTGTTCATCTGCTGCTGCCCAGTGGTTCCAGTCTACCTGCTGTGCCTCCCGGTCCGGGTCATCTTCTGAGTTCCTGGTTCCTGTCTACTCACCTGCTGTAGTTCCTGGTTCCTGTCTACTCACCTGCTGTAGTTCCTGGTTCCTGTCTACTCACCTGCTGTAGTTCCTGGTTCCTGTCCACTCACCTGCTGTAGTTCCTGGTTCCTGCCTCCTCACCTGCTGGTTCCTGATCACCTGCGGTAGTTCTTGATCCTGCCAGGCACTCGTACCCCTTCCACCTCCGTGCTTCCTGTTATATCACCAGGGGCCGCCGGTGGGAGCCGTAAGGGAGGCCTCCCTCTGCTAACCGGGCTCGTCACCGTCAGGTACGTGACATGGTCAGACCTCAGGCAAGGCATCATTTCCTCTGTTTAGTGAGTTTGCCCGTGCTATCCAGCCACAGCATGCAGAGGAGGTGGTGGACTGGCTTACTAAACCTTCCTCATCCTCTGTCACACAAGCAGAGACAAGTGTGCAGTCTCCTGCAGTTGCCAGAGTGGATAAATCTGCCTCTTTGTCCACATCTATTCCTGCCATAGCCCCAACATCAGCCATTGAGGAGTCAGCTGAGTTATTTGACCACAGCGTCAGCCACTTGCTTCTTGATGATGCCCAGCCATTACTGGATTCAAATGTTGGTTCTGAGGTTGAGAATGACAGGAACATGAGCCTAGAGAGAAGGAGGAACACTGGTAGACAAATTGGCATTCATGTTCCCCAAGCTGCAGCATATAAGTTGTCTCCAGGGGTAATGATGAAGATGGAGGAGATGGAGATGATGATGATGATGAGGTCACTGATGCGACTTGGGTGCCAGATAGAGCAGAGGAGGAATCTGAAGGTGAGGCGGCATAACCCCACGGAGGGCGACATCAAGAAAGAGTAGAGAGTAGCCACCCTATTCCATCACATTCTGTAGCTGTTATCTCCTGGCCCACTCCTCAAAGCTCAGCTGTCTGGGCCTGTTTCAGCACATCTGCAGCAGATCACACTGTTGCTATCTGCAAACTGTGTCTCAGGCACATCAAATGTGGCAAAAGCACCAACCATTTGGGTACCACATGCCTAACAAGGCATTTAACCTCCAACCACTCAGCCCATTGGCAAGAGCACCTAAAAGCCACACAAAAGGGGCACAAATCTGTCCCTCCTCCTCCACCTTACCCACTTCAGGCTGCCCCTGCTATACCGAGTCATTACCTTTCAGCAGCCTTCACTGACAGGGATGATGGTATAGCACAGGGTGTCCCAGGTCCTAGCAGCTCATCTGCCAGCAGCACACCACCAGCTGTAGATTGTAGCCGGCAAATATATCTGCCCCATCTTCTGCAGCGGAAAAAAAATACAGTCCCTGCAACCCACATGCCCAGTCATTTTGTGCTTTTTTTTAATAAAATAACCTTTTTTGGAGTGCGGCTGTCCAAGCGTTTTCCTCAGATTTTTGCATTGTCATATGCATTGCCTGCACCCACGGCTCTGGATCTTGTGAATGAGTCACCAGTCACATCTGAGCGGTAACTCTCTCCACATGCCCAGTGTCTGAATGCAAGCTTGTCAAAGCTGTTGGCTCTCCAACTTCTGCCTTTCAGCCTGGTGGCTTCTGCCCCCTTCCGGGAATTCGCACAATGTGCTGTACCACAACTGGCAGGTTCCCAGTCGCTACTACTTTTCACGTAAGGCCGTTCCATCTCTCTACCATCACGTGGATGGGAATGTTCTGGCATCGTTGGGCAAGGCAGTCAGTCGTAAAATCCAACCTGCTGCTGACACGTGGTCCAGCAAGCATGGGCAGGGACGATATATTTTGTTCACAGCACACTGGGTAACGCTGCTTGCAACTCGAAAGGATGCAGGACAGGGCTCGGTGCTGCAGCTTGTTGTGCCCCCACATCTACATACAGCTAGGGGTGATGATGCCAGACCTGGGAGCTCTACCCCCTCCACCACCTCCATGCCCTCCTCTGCTGAATTGTCCTATGAACATCGGGTACCCCCTATGCCAGGGGTGCCCAACCTTTTGAAGAGCGAGGGCCACTTTAGCGACTTGGCAGCTGGTCGTGGGCCACAATGAGCAGAGCGGGCAGATGACAGGTCTATATCCACTCTGCATATGCAGAGCAGACAGGGACACAGCCCGCTCTACTCTATGGGCCCTCAGATCCGCCCAGACAGAAGAGGGCGTATTCCCTTCAGTTTTTTAAAGCAGATTGGATTGGAGATAGGCGGGTGTAAAAGGACGCAGGTCAGTTTAAATCTGCCGCTCTATAGAGGTGATCACGGCTGCTTTCACACTGATGCACTGTGGTTTACCTGCACCTTAACTGACCTCAATCTTCACTTCTTCTTTAGGATTCCACAGGGATCGCTGGCGGCTGGTGGCTACTGCTGGCTGTCTTTCAGGGCGGGTACGGCTGGTGGGTCCTGCTGGCTGGCACTGTTGGCTGGTACTGGTGGGTACCGCTTTCTGCTACTGGTGGGTACCGCTGTCTGGTTCTGGAGGGTACTGCTGGCTGGTACTGGCAAGTACTGCTGGCTGGTACTGGCAAGTACTGCTGGCTGGTTCTGGCAAGTATTGCTGGTGAGTACTGGTGGATACTTCTGGCTGGTGCTGCTGGCTGGGTACTGGTGGGTGCTGCTGGCTGGGTACCGGTGGGTGCTGCTGGCTGGTACTTCTGGGTACTGGTGGGTAATTTTTGGTACTGCTTGGTGGTGCTTGTGGGTACTGGTGGCTGTTTTTTCTGGGTACTGCTGGCTGGTACTTCTGGGTACTGCTGGCTGGTACTTCTGGGTACTTTTTGATACTCCTGGCTGGTACTCATGGGTACTTTTGGATACTGCTGGCTGGTGCTTATGGGTACCGCTTGCAAGTACTTTTGGGTACTGCTGGCTGGTACTTTTTGGCTGGTATTTCTGGGTACTGCTGTCTGGTATTTCTGGGTACTGGTGTCTGGTTCTTGATCCTCCCAAACCTGCCATCAGTGTGACAGGAGTGGTGCTGGAGGAAGCATACGGCTGTTGTAGAGAGCAGAGCCCATGCTTCCTGTATCGCGCTGGGAACTGTCACAGGCGGAGCACATTTCGTATTACTCCGCCTGAGACAGAAGGCTCGGATCTTCCCGCTGATGCTCGGGGGTGGCGGGTCGGAAACCCGCAATCTGGGCTTGCCGACCCGCCATCCCAGAGCAGGAGGTGGCTGGCCACATCAGAGGATGCCGCGGGTGGCCCGCGGGCCAGCGGTTGGGCACCTATGCCCTAAGCGTTCAAAGGGCTATTCCCAGAGTCAGGCTAAAAGGTGCCATGCAATGCTTCAGCTGGTGTGTTTAGGGGACAGGAACCACACGGGAGCAGAGATTCTTGCAGCTCTGCAAGGACAGGTCCAGAGGTGGTTCACACCACGCCAGCTGGAGCCAGCTGGTGTCTGATAATGGCTCAAACCTCCTCTCTGCCCTTAGACAGGGAAAGTTAACACATGTGCCATGCCTGGCACATGTCCTCAATTTGGTGGTGCAGCGTTTCCTAAGTACGTACCCAGGGTTGCAAGATGTACTAAAGCAGGCCAGAAGAGTCTGTAGCCATTTCAGGCGGTCATACACAGCCAGTGCTCGGTTGGCTGAAATTCAGTGGGAATTCCACCTGCCCATAAACCGCCTGATTTGTGAAATGCCCACCAGGTTGGAACTCAACTTTGGGAATGCTGCAGTGGCTATACATGCAGCAGAGGGCCGTCAACGAGTACTTCAGTGTCAGTATGGCACGACGACAGGCTCAGGCCACCTCGGCTTTTTTTCCCCATGTATTGTCACTATTTG
This sequence comes from Rana muscosa, assembly GCA_029206835.1. NCBI lineage: Eukaryota > Metazoa > Chordata > Amphibia > Anura > Ranidae > Rana > Rana muscosa. The sequence continues at coordinate 233,599,542 of CM055125.1, read as the reverse complement.
TGGAGGCCACAAGGATGGTGAGCAGTGACAGTACATGCATCAGTGACACAATCCCTGTTGTGTTCCTGCTGGAGCAGAATCTGCGTGGCATTATGGACAGGGCACTGGAGGCAGAGCAGCAGGAGGAAGAGGAGGACTTCCTGTCCTCTCAAGGCCCACTTTATCCAGACACCATCAATCCTATGTCAACACACAGGAGGAGAGAGGGGAGGAGGATGAGGAGGAGGATTCTGGCACTTTCATAGGCTTTGAAGAAGAGGAAGACATGCGTCAATCTGTAAGTGATGGCTTTCCAACCCCAGGACGCTTGGGAGTAGTACGTGGCTGGGAGGAGGAAGTTCCAGATGCTGTCATCCAGAGTGACCCCGAGGAGTCTGCTTCTCAAGCCTCTGCAAATTTGAGGACCCAAGAATACATGGCATTAAGGAGAAGGATGATTACTGGCTGGAAACCCTCCTTGACCACCGTTAAAAGGGGAAGGTTTCAGAACTCATCCCGTCCCCACAGAGAGTGCAGAGGATAAAATCTTTTGAGGACACATTAAAGAGGATTTTATTGAACATTTTTCCTGACTCTAGTAGGTTACAGTGTGGTGGAAAACGTCGTTTTGAGTCTTCCGTTGGTCAAGAAAGGAGCGTTGGAGAAGGTGTCCACCTAAGTTAAGCATTTCAGATTTTTTTTAGTCCTCGCCGCCCAGGGCTGTCAGCTTCCACATCCCATCGGCAGCGTCTGCATCACATGGTGGACGATTATCTCTGGGTCAAAACAGAGATGGAGAGCTTTCCAGCTGACGATCCACTGGCTTACTGGGTCATGAGAATAGACCACTGGCCAGAACTTGCCCAGTATGCTTTTGAGTTGTTGTGCTGCCCTGCATCCAGCGTGCTTTTAGAACGGGCATTCAGTGCTGCAGGAGGTTTCGTTACTGATCATAGAACGCGTCTGTCCACAGACTCCGTGGACCGTTTGACTTTTATAAAAAATTAATCCGTCCTGGATTACCAGCTATGAAGCCCCTGATGCGGATGTCACTGATTTCAACCTTTTTGGGATGTGGAATCTCTGCAAGACTTCGAGGCTGCCTAGCTTTGAGGGTGTTCAATCATTTCATCTGGAAGAATGTTTTTGGTATAGGTTTCATAGGCACAATTAACACACAAAGACCAATTTTTCAGCACCTGTTTGACAGGTGCATATCATTGCAATTTTTTACAGCAAGGCCAATTCTTGCTTTCATCAAGATTATCTCTATAGGGTTATGGTGGGAAGGCGCCACCAACACCCAAAGACCAATTTTAACGCACCCGTTACTTCTATCCAAAGTCAAAGTGAAACCAGAATGTATCCAAAAAATCTCTAATCTTGTTCCCAGTGCACTACATTGTGGCCTCATCATACACACTGGCTCCCCAGCTGTTTCTGAGCAAAATAAAGACAGCTTGCAGGAAAAATTTCATTTAATTTTTTTTGGCTTTAAAAAATTAAATTATTGCTGCAGCAGATTCTAGACATGGTACAGATCTGCCACTTTACATTTAGACTAAGGGGACCCCCCAGGCACTATATCGGAAGGAATTTTTAATTTTTAGGCTTTCCCTTTAAAAATCAAAAAAATCACTGCTCATTAGTTTAAGGACCGCCTCACACAGATTTACGTAGACAGAATGGCATGGACAGGCAAATGGGCGTACAGGTACGTCCCCTTTAATTTGCTGCTGTGTGGTCGCGCACTGCCGGCAGCGTGCTCGCGACACTGTTGCGAGCTCTGTGACCGTGCCCGCGGGACCCGTGGGCTCGATGTCCGCCGGTGTCCCGCGATTGTGTCACAGAGCTGAAGAACGGGGAGATGTCAGTGTAAACACAACATCTCCCCGTTCTTCCTAGTGACATGTCACTGATCGAATGCTCCCTCTCATCGGGAGCAGCGATCAGTGACGCGTCACTCGAAGCCACGCCCCCTAACAGTTAGAATCACTCCCTAGGACACACTTAACCCCTTCAGTGCCCCCTACAGGTTAACCACTTCCCTGCAAGTGTCATTTTTACAGTAATCAGTGCATTTTTATAGCACTGATCGCTGTAAAAATTACAATGGTCCCAAAATGGTGTCAAAAGTGTCCGATGTGTCCGCCATAATGTCGCAGTCATGATAAAAATCGCTGATCGCCGCCATTACTAGTAAAAAAAAAAATATTAATAAAAATGCCGTAAAACTATCTCCCATTTTGTAGACGCTATAAATTTTGCGCAAACCAATCAATAAACGCTTATTGCGATTTTTTTTTTTTTTTTTTTTTTTTTTTACCAAAAATATGTAGAAGAATATGTATCGGCCTAAACTGAGGAAAAATATAGAATTTTTTTCGAAATTGTCGCTCTTTTTTTGTTTATAGCGCAAAAAAAAAACCGCAGAGGTGATCAAATACCACCAAAAGAAAGCTCCATTTGTGGGGAAAAAAGGACGTCAATTTTGTTTGGGAGCCACGTCGCACGACCGCGCAATTGTCAGTGGCCTGGTCTTTGGCCAGCCAAATGGTCCGGGGCTTAGGTGGTTAAAAATTTCGTATTTTACAAACTTTTTTTTTTATTGATACATTTCCCCTAGGGCAGGACCCGGACCCCTATAACCATTGTATGCCCAATGGGCACTTTTGATTTTTGACGTTCGGATCCCATTGACTTTAATGGGGTTCGCTATTCGGGTCCGAACTTTTGCGGTGTTCTGGTGCGAACCGAAAAGGGGTCCGTTCGGCCCATCCCTAAATACAACTGTAGCGGGTATTTGAATTTGTAAGGACTCTGGTGGTGTGAAGTTCCTTGGGGTCCCTGGGTGGCGCTGTTGCCTTGGGCCCGAGCTGAACATACACCGCGAACCGTGCCTTTTTGTCCTCCCCTGGAGCTGGTACAGCGGGGCGGGGAACCCGCTGGGATGCAAAGGGAGAGGTCATAAAAGGGGCGGAGGCCCTGATTTTGGGAGGAGAGTCGGAGGACGTGGCCGCGCCCAGGCACCTTCAGCTTGGGTGAAGAAGAAAAAGGATATATGGACAGCCGCACTCTGAGAACCATCAAGGTTGCCTTTATTTAGGTAAAACACACATAAGGCACTGCAAGTCACAGCAAAATAAACAGGCACAGCAGACGCGTTTCGCACTAAGGTCTAGTGCTTAGTCATTGCTAACTTAGCAATGACTAAGCACTAGACCTTAGTGCGAAATGCGTCTGCTGTGCCTGTTTATTTTGCTGTGACTTGCAGTGCCTTATGTGTGTTTTACCTAAATAAAGGCAACCTTGATGGTTCTCGGAGTGCGGCTGTCCATATATCCTGTTTCTTCTTCGCATTAATTGCATTGCCAGCACCCGTGGTTCCTGGGAAGACACTGATTGTCCACTTGTACTCACCTGGAGCGGTGATCTCTTTCTTTCTCACCTTCAGCTTGGGTGCCGGCGTTCCGGTGTTCCAGGCCTAGGCGCCCTTGGCCTAGCTGGAGCAGAGATGGAGTCCATCCCAGGCACCTTTAGCCTGGGGTGAGGTACTATGGCAGATGCCTGGGGCTCAGTACCTTCGACTGAGTTCCGCAAGGGTGGAGGAATCTGAGGGGGCCCTAACGCCTTGGGTGCCCGTGTCTGAGTTTGTGAGGACTGGCGCGCAGTAACTTCTCCGGAGAGTCCGGCGCAGCATCACTGGTGACGGAGAGGCCTCCATTTCTCCCTTGGATGGATTTCTTCCCCTGACAGGGGCAAAGTGAGCGAAGGTAATTCACGCTCTATATTACCTAGTCAGTGGCAGTGACTATTCACCACTGGTGACAGCACAGTGGGCAGCAGCAAGAAGGGAAAGGATTATGCCTCGATCTGTCCCCCCCCCCCCCCATTATTCCAAAGGAGAAAGACTGTTTTATTGCTTGGCAAGAAGAATAAAACTGAGTTGTACCTATTCACTGTGTGGAACTTGGGTTACTAAGCAAAGGAGTCCGGGACGAAGGACTAGACTTGGCTCTAGGACACCTACACAAAAGCCCAATCTTTGGCCTTCACCTCCTAGTTACGGGAGGACATGGGCCGTGGTGTGTATCATCTCTCTCCCCCAGGTACCCCTAGACAACAGCCACATAACCGATAAAGCAAGGGAGAGGGGTGAGGCCGCTACCCTACTTGACTTTTGACTATATAGTTGTGTAAGCTTGCACCAGTATAGCAATAGTGGGAATTCAGATTACTACATATGTTGGTTTCCTTAATTTATGCATTGGAGGAAAAGACCTGTGTTACCCATTGCAACTACCTATGTCACAGCTATTTTTGTTGCTAGTATGTAGAACATCTGATTGGTTTCTCTAGGAAACAAAAACTCTTCTGTCATCCCAACTTAATTAGTATGCATACTCATCCCAGCTTGCTGTCTAATCAAATTCTGACAAAGCCGAAAAGTCACATACCTCTTCGAGGCAGTTACCGGGTTACAAGGGTGAGGCTGCATAATAAACAGGACAGATGGGGAAAGGGGATGTGGAAATGGCTGAAGTACAATATTAGGACATACTAATCAGTTCTTGGTATGTGTGTATTCCACATACCTACTTCAACCCCTTACTCTGGCCATAAACCTGTAAACTATATTACCAAAAGTATTGGGACACCTGCCTTTACACGCACATTGAGTTGGCCCACCCTTTGCAGCTATAACAGCTTCAACTCTTCTGGGAGGGCTTTCCACAAGGTTTAGGAGTGTGTCTATGGGAATGTTTGACCATTCTTCCAGAAGTGCATTTGTGAAGTCAGGCATTGATGTTGGACGAGAAGGCCTGGCTCGCAGTCTGTTCTCTAATTCATCCCAAAGGTGTTCTATCAAGCTTTGTGTACTGGTGTACTGGTCCAAATCATCCACATCAGTGCCTGACCTCACAAATGCGCTTCTGGAAGAATGGTCAAACATTCCCATAGACACACTCCTAAACCTTGTGTATAGCCTTCCCAGAAGAGTTGAAGCTGTTATAGCTGCAAAGGGTGGGCCAACTCAATATTGAACCCTACGGACTAAGACTTGGATGCCATTAAAGTTCATATGTGTGTATAGGCAGGCATCCCAATACTTTTGGTAATATAGTGTATATGGCAGCACGGCTGTGGGCTTTAATGCTGAACTGCTACATATATGCATAGAGTCAGTTCCTGGAATTCTTAGACTGGTGCATTCGTTCTAAAAGCAGCGCAAGGTGCAATAAATTCATACCTCTCTAGAGCTTGTACTTGAATTTGGTGCATACTGCGCCACTTTTAGAACATATGCAAGATGCTTTTGCACGCCAAAAGAAAGTTGGTCCTAATTACCTCCACTTTCATAAGATACAAACTGTCCATATTTTAATATGAATTTGGTTCAGGTGTTGTGCCATAATTTAGAAGTGGAGCAAATTAGAACTACCTGAATTTGGCGCACGAGTTGCAGTCAGAACCAAAACTGTTGCAGATGGTTTTAAATTGAGTGCAACATGTTAACAAAAGCGATTTAACACCAGGAAAGTGGTGTAGCAGCTTTATTGAATTCCCCCCAGTGTTCCTTGTTTGTGCTGGGGGCATGCTCACTTGGTGCTTGTAGAATATATGATTATTCTCTCGATATTCTGTAAACTTTTATATTGATGAGAAAAGTCCCGAAATACAGAGTCCGTTCAGTTCTTGTGTAAAAACTGAAAAATGGATTTAATGAATAAAATAGCATAAGATTACAAGCTTTTATACTGGAAACAATTGGCAAATTATAATCTCCCACTGTACAGAGATGCCTACATGAATAGGGGTTGCCCTAGTAAGTATGACAAAGTTTGGGCAAAGTGGCTGGATAAACCATATACACCAGCTTCTGATCATAATATAGGTAATTCTATATATAGGATGTTTGGGACCATTATGTATAGAAGGGATTAAAGTTTTTAGTATACTAGATGTGGACTGATATTTAAAGGTCCACCTAAATTTTTTTTAATTAAAAGCCAGAAGCTACAAATACTGCAGCTGCTGACTTTTATTAAATGGACACTTACCTGTCCAGGGTGCCCGCGATGTCGGCAGCCGAAGCCGATCAATCGCTCGGCTCTCGGCTGCCCCCGCCGCCATCCTCGGTGAGGGAATCGGGAAGTGTAGCATTGTGGCTTCACTTCCCGGGTCCCTACTGCGCATGCGCGAGTCGCGCTACGCATCCTAACTGGTCCTGCTGTCTTCTGGGACCTGTGTGTTTCCCAGAAGACAGCGGGGGGGGAAGGGGCGTGACTCCCACGGGAGTCTATGCTCGGAAGTGGGTGCAAATACCTGTAGTATTATACAGGTATCTGCACCCCCCTCCCCCTGAAAGGTGCCAAATGTGACACCGATGGGGGGGGGGGTAGCGTTCCGAAAAGCGAAGGTTCCATTTTTGTGTGGACCTCCGCTTTAACCTGATAAATGGTATGGCTTAGACCCCTGCCCAGTTAAAATACCCTTTTGTTAATTATTTTACTCTCTTTACCCTTTTTTTGAATTGATGGCTGCCATGCAAGATGATTGGATTTTGAATATGCATTCATATTTTGGTCTAATGTATGATGTTTTGTTTTGCCTTGTCTTGTTTTGTTTATTAGGGCAATAAATAAAAAGATTTATAAAACAAAAAAAATAAAAGAAACACTGTAGCACAATACTTTTAAGTATGGGTGTCACTTCATAAATAGATGTTCCATACTTTCCCTCCAAAATGCGTTTAACATAAGGCCCCTTTCACGTTGGGGCTGTAGCGGCGGTGGCGGTAAAGCACCGCTATTTTTACCGGTGCTTTACCGCTAATTTTGCGGCGGTATTTGGTCGCTAGCGGGGGGCGGTTTTACCCCCCCTGCTAGTGGCCGAAAAAAGGGTTAAAAACCACTGCAAAGCGCCTCTTCAGAGGCGCATTGCCGACGATATAGCCGCGGTGTCCCATTGCTTTCAATGGGAAGGAGCGGTGGAGGAGCGGTAAACACACCGCTCCAAAGATGCGGCTAGCAGGACTTTTTTTACCGTCCTGTTAGCGCACTGCTCCAGTGTGAAAGCCCTCGGGGCTTTCACACTGGAGAAACAGCAGCCGCTGTTTAGGGTCAGTTTGCAGGCGCTATTTTTAGCGCAATAGCGCCTGCAAACCGCCCCAGTGTGAAAGGGATCTAAAGTTCTATAATCCATACATTTCAAATAACTTTGTCAAAATCTAAACATAAAATATGTTTCCCAACTTAAATTCATTCATATATGTGAAATAAATTAAAAATAAATACATATTACAATGTAAAACCTGTCCTAACTTGTCTGAATGAACTTATACTAAAATATACTATATTGTCTTAACCACTTACGGACTGCCCACTGCAGTTTTACGTCGGCTGTTTGAAGAGAAATACTGTTATTATGGTAGCAGCTAGCTAAAAGTGGTCTCTGCGGCGGATACGCTGCAAGATCACTTTTATCGGTGGCGGGAGAGGGCTCTCCGGTGCCGTCGGCAGCGGCGGAGGCGATCCGGTCCTCTCCTTTGCTGGGTATGGAGACGATTGAGGGGAAGATGGTCCCCACCCGTCTCCATATCACTGCAGGGCGGAAGCGACGTCAAAATGTCACTTCTGCCCATAGGTCTTAACCACTAGAGGCCCGCGCTATAGCCGAATGACGGCTACAGTGCGGACCTACAATGCCGGGAGGCCTCAAATTGACGTCCGTCCCTTTCCTCGTTCCCCCGTCGCGTGCATCTGGGAACTTCTGTGGCCGACCGTGTCACGTAGGTGCCGATGCGCGTGCCTGGCGGCCGCGATGTCCGCCAAGTAGGCGCGATCGGCATTCGGTCACCTCCCCCAGTCAGTCCCCTCCCCCCACAGTAAGAATCACTCATGAGGGAACACATTTAACCCCTTCCTCGCCCCCTAGTGTTAACCCCTTCCCTGCCAGTCACATTTATACAGTAATCAATGCATTTTTATAGCACTGTTCGCTGTATAAATGTGAATGGTCCCAAAATAGCCCCAAATGTGTCAGATGTGTCCGCCATAATGTCGCAGTCCCGATTAAAAACCGCTGATCGCCGCCATTACTAGTAAAAAAAAAAAAAATATTAATAAAAATGCCATAAAACTATCCCCTATTTTGTAGACGTTATAACTTTTGCGCAAACCAATCAATAAACGCTTATTGAGATTTTTTTTTTTTTTTTTTTTTTTACGAAAAATATGTAGAAGAATACATATCGGCCTAAAATGAGAATTTTTTTTTTTTTTATTTGAATTTTTTTTTTTTTAATTGGGATATTTATTATAGCAAAAAGGTAAAAATATTGTGTTTTTTTTTTTTTTTCCAAAATTGTCAGTCTTTTTGTTTATAGCGCAAAAAATAAAACCGGCAGAGATGATCAAATGCCACCAAAAGAAAGCTCTATTTGTGGGAAAAAAAGAATGTCAATGTTGTTTGGGAGTCACGTTGCACGACCGTGCAATTGTCATTCAAAGCGTGACAGCGCTGAAAGCTGAAAATTGGCCTGGGTAGGAAGGGGGTTTAAGTGGCCAGTAAGCAAGTAGTTAAAGGGACTTTTTTTTTTCATGATTTTTTTTTTATTTTTTTATAATTGCATTTTAGTCCAAATATGAGATCTGAGGTCTTTTTGACCCCAGATCTCATATTTAAGAGGACCTGTCATGCTTTTTTCTATTACAAGGGATGTATTGTTTACATTCCTTGTAATAGGAATAAAAGTGACCCCAATTTTTTATTTTTTTTAAATCGTGTCAAAATAAATAAAATAAAGTAAAATAAATAAGAAAAAAATGTTTTTTTTAAAGCACCCCGTTTCGACGAGCTCGCGCACAGAAGCGAACTCATACGTGAGCAGCGCCTGCATATGAAAACGGTATTCAAACCACACATGTGAGGTATCGCCACGATCGTTAGAGCTAGAGCAAACATTTTAGCCCTAGACCTCCTCTGTAACTCAAAACATGCAACCTGTAAAATTTTTAAGGCTAAATGTTTGTGGGCGCAACTTTGAAGCGTGACATGTTGGGTATCAATTTACTCAGCGTAACATTATCTTTCACAATATAAAAAAAAAATTGGGTTAATTTTACTGTTGTCTTATTTTTTAATTCAAAAGGTGATTTATTTTTTTCCCAAAAAAGTGAACTTTTAAATCCGCTGCGCAAATACGGTGTGACAAAAAGTATTGCAAAGCCCGCCATTTTATTAGGGTGCTAGAAAAAAAATATATAATGTTTGGAGGTTCTATTGTATTGTAAAGAGGTTTAACCCTTTCAACTCTGAAAGTACACATGTGATTGTAAATGTTAATGCTAAAAAATATCTCATCTTGATATGATAAACATATCACGTCACATTAAAATCTATATACAAAAACTGCAAAATATATGAAGGATAAATTATTTCATCAGTAGTTAAAAGTAAATTTTGATTTATAAGTTCCTCTCTTATGAGAGCTTTGATATTTCCTGTCTTCTTCTTCTTTTTCTTCTTCCTGCACGCTGTAAAGTTGAAAAAACTTTATTGCACATGAAAAGACAACAATATCTATGACAAATTAAACTCTTGTGTCCAAATCTTCTCCCAGAATAGATGTTCTTAAAAGAGAAGTATGGGTTAAATTTTTATTTGAGATTCATGCTTACCTCGGTGCAGTGCCGATCCTGACCTCCGTGGGGCCCTAAGCAAAATTCTGCTAAGGGGCCCTCTACCTGACCCGTGATGCCCAGACCAGCCACGTCACATACCCCAGGACCAGTGGCGGCCCGTCAATAGGGGGCGCAGGGGCGCCGCCCCCCCCCCAAAGCTACTTATTAAAAAAATAATAATAATAAAAAAAAAAAGATTTTTTTTTTTAAGTGTCCCTTTAAGTGCGTGTGTTAAGGGCGCCGGACATGGGGTGCTATTGGAGGCATGACTAAGAAGCTCTATTGGCGTAGTTTAGCGTGTGTTTGGGGCGCAAAGCTTAGCGCCCCGAACACTCCACCTCTAGCATTAGGCTTCCAGTGCTTGTAATTGATTGGGTCCATAGGGTGGGGCTTTAATCAGACCTGTAGCCTCATTGGCTCACAGGCTGCCTGTCTCCTTCAGTAAGTGAGGGGGGAAACCCAGCAGAAGAACAACTGCTCAGGGAGTGATAGGTCCTTGCAGAGGCAGCTGCCATTTATCTCCCTGTGACACAGACTCGGCATCAAGCAAGCAGTGCACACAGAAATCTCCAGGTACAATACATGCCAGGATTGAAGGGGGGAGGGGGACAGAAGGGGCTATTATCACTGTGTCCTGAGAGACTTTACAGCAGCATTTTTAATCTCCAACTTTACTTCACCTCTCTCTGTGTAATGCAGGTCTGTACACCTTCCCTATATCACACCATCCCCCTTCCCCCCTTCACTATCTTCTGATTGCATAGTTCACTGCTCACATCCTGCAGTCTCTGTCACCACGCTAAGATAGTTTGTCCTTGCTAGATGGACCCCACATCCCACTCTGATCCCCAATGACTGTCTGTGCAGTTTTCTGGACAATAGTCCTCCGGCTCCAGGCTGTCCTGATTCAGATGTCTTCAGTATTTGTGCAAGGCTAGGGGTGCGTGCATCATGTTCCTGACCTGTATAACTAACACATGCTTCTTGGGCCAAATCTCAGCAGGCTGGTGCTGTGCAATGCATTACCGGATCTCCCCAGCATGTTATTGTATATGGCTCCAAGGTGGATGGGTGTCCAGTAGTGATGAGCCGAACACCCCCGGGTTCGGTTCGCACCAGAACCCGCGAACGGACCGAAAGTTCGAACGAACATTAGAACCCTATTAAATACAATGGATGCGAACGTTCGAATTCTAAAGTGCTAATTATAACAACTATTATGCATGTTATTGTCATAAATAGGGTTTGGGAACCCGGGTTCTGCACCAGGGGACATGTATCAATGCAAAAATAAGTTTTAAAAACGGTCGTTTTTCGGGAGCAGTCATTTTAATGATGCATAAAGTGAAAAAAAAAAGTCAAATATTCCTTTAAATATCGTACCTGGGGGGTGTCTAAAGTATGCCTGTGAAGTGCCACGTGTTTCCCGTGTTTAGAACTGTCCCTGCACAAAATGACACTTCTAAATGAAAAAAAAGCCATTTAAAACTGCTTGCGGCTTTAATGTAATGTCTGGTCCCGGTAATATGGATGAAATTCTTTAAGAAAAATGGCATAGCTACCCCATGACCCCCCCCCCCCCCTACCCCAGCCCATTACCAGCCCCTTTGGGTCTTGTATGGATATTAAGGGGAACCCCGCACATAAAATAAAAAAGGCCCTATATACTCTGAACAGCCGTATACAGGCGGTGCATACAAGACAGGGACTGTAGGTTTGTTCTTATGTAGAATCTGTTTGTAATTTTGAACAGGTACATTGTTGAAGTGTAGCTCCAGCCCAAAAATCTATTTTTAAACTTTTTGGGAAACATAGGTAAGGGTTATCACCCCTGTAACATTTGTTTTGCTGTCTGTGCCCCTGTTCAGAACATTTCACCTCACTTTCCGTCCCAATGACAACTGTTTTTGAAATGTGGTGTTTTTCTTGAAACAAGGATTGCTGATAAAGCATCAGTACAGATGAGACCCCTTTCTCCCATATTTATTCTTACAGGAGAGAATTTTCCTTTCTAGGGGTAGATTTCCTCTCACTTCCTGTTGTCTTCTTTCGTTTGCAAGTAGGAGTCGTTTGTAAGTTGGATGTTTGAAAGTAGGGACCTGCCGTATATACTCTGCAGAAATAGGCCCCTTAGTTGTTGGTGTTGGCACAACACTGTAAGCACTCAGTTACTCTTGGTTGGTGCTGGAACGCCCTGCTGTCAACTATTATATCAGGAATTTTAATTACATATAATTGTTGAACAGTGGTAGTAAAAATTGGGGCTTTGATGGTGGTGCTGGTGCCACAACACTGTAAGCCCTGACAGTTACTCTTGGTGGGTGCAGCAATGGGCCCTGCTGTGAATTATTAGATCAAGAATTGTAATTACATGCCCCTTTTGAACAGGGGCTGAAAAATTGGGCCTTTCGTGGTGGTGGTGGTGGTGGCGTTGCCACAAGACTGTAAGCCCTCAGAGTTACTCTTGGTGGGTGCAGCAATGGACCCTGCTGTGAATTATTAGATCAAGAATTGTAATTGCATGCCCCTGTTGAACAGGGGCTGAAAAATTGGGCCTTAGGCACTGGTGGCACAACACTACAACCCCTCACAGATACTGTACTTGGAGCACAGCAATGAGCCCTGTTGCAAAGTATTGCTTCAAAAATTGTAATGACACGCCCCTGTTAAACAGGGGCTGAAAAATTGGGCCTTAGGCACTGGTGCCACAACACTCCAACCCCTCACAGATACTGTACTTGGAGCACAGCAATGAGCCCTATGGCAAATTATTGCTAAAAAAATTGTAATTACACGCCCCTGTAAAACAGGGGCTGAAAAATTGGGCCTTAGCCACTGGTGGCGGCACCCATAAACAAAAATGATCTTCCAAGCTATCATCATCAATCGTATCATTGAGGACTCGGAGGAGGAGGATAGCCAGTCAACATAACAGCACAGGCACTCAGCATCAGCATCAGTCTTGAAGGGATGTGACATGTTAAAATCAATTAGTCTGTTATATCAGCATCAGGTGTGTGGTAGCTGGTGGTGATCCAAGACTGGTTCATCTTGATGAAAGTCAGTCGATCAACCGAGTCGGTGGACAGGCGCACCCTGTGATCCGTGACAAATCCTCCAGCAGCACTGAATGTGCGTTCCGAAAGAACGCTGGATGCAGGACAGGCCAGTAGCTCAATTGCATACTGTGCAAGCTCTGGCCAGTGATCCATCCTCAAGACCCAGTAAGCCAGAGGATTTTCGGTGGGGAAGGTGTCCAAGTCTGACCTTGCCCCTAGATATTCCTGCACCATGTTTATCAGACGCTGGCGATTGGTTGCTGGAACCGATCATACTTTGGGGCTGCGGACTAAAGAATTGTCTGAACGCATCGGTCAGACGGCCACCTTCCCCACCGCTCCTTCTTTGACTGGCCGAAGCCTCAGCAACTCGTTGTCCAGGACCAGGAGTTTGTAACCTCCCAGTCTCTGGGAACGCGTTGCACAGACCTTTCTGCAAGGCCTCCCGGAGTTGTCTCATCCTCTGCTCCCTCTGCGACAGTAACATAAGGTCCGCAACCTTACCCTTGTACCGTGGATCAAGGAGAGTGGCCAGCCAGTAATGGTCCCTCTCCTTGATCCGAAGAATACGAGGATCCTTCCGCAGACTTTGCAGGATCAGGGAGGCCATGCAGCGTAGGTTTGCTGAGGCATTCGCTCCGGAGTCCTCTGGGTCACTAAGGACGACATGATCCGCAGCCACCTCCTCCCAGCCACGTACAAGTCCACTGGTTTCTTGGGACTGTAAATCATCCCTAAAAGACTGCTGCTGATGATGCTGAGTGCCAGCCTCCACCTCCATGCTGACACAATCCTCCTCCTCCTCCTCCTCCTCCTCTTCCTGTGCGATGGGTGGGACAGAAGGAACACTGTCTGGGTAAAGGGGGCCTTGAGAGGCAAGGAAGTCCTCCTCTTCCTGCCTCTGTTCTGCCTCAAGTGCCCTGTCCATTATTCCACGCAGCGTGTGCTCCAACAGGTGGACAAGAGGTACAGTGTCACTGATGCATGCACTGTCACTGCTCACCATCCTCGTGGCCTCCTCAAATGGTGCCAGGACAGTGCATGCATCCCTGATCATGCCCCACTGGCGTGGAGAAAAAAAACCAAGCTCCCCTGACCCTGTCCTGGTGCCGTAGTCGCACAGGTACTCATTGATGGCCCTCTGCTGCGTGTGCAGCCGCTGCAGCATGGCCAACGTTGAGTTCCACCTGGTGGGCATGTCACATATAAGGCGGTTCTTGGGCAGGTTCAACTCCTTTTGCAGCTCAGCCAGGCGAGCACTGGCATTATAAGATCTGCGGAAATGCACACAGACTTTCCTGGCCTGCCTCAGGACATCCTGTAAGCCCGGGTACCTGCCCAAGAACCGCTGCACCACCAGGTTAAGGACGTGAGCCACACAGGGCACATGGGTCAGTTGTCCCTGTCGGAGGGCGGAGAGGAGGTTGGTGCCATTGTCGCAAACCACCATTCCTGGCTTAAGCTGGCGTGGCGTCAACCACCTCTCGGCCTGGCCCTGCAGAGCAGACAGGACCTCTGCCCCAGTGTGGCTTCTGTCCCCCAAACACACCAGCGCAAGCACGGCATGGCATCTTTTTGCCTGCGTACTTGCGTAGCCCCGTGAATGGCTACGGAGCACCGCTGGTTCATAGGACAAACCACAGGAAGAGGCCATGGAGGAAGAAGAAGAGGAGGGGGTGGAGGAGAGAGGTGTGTCACAACCAGTAGTAGCATTTTGGAGGCGTGGCGGTGGGACAACCTCCAACACTACTGCACCTTGTCCTGCATAGTTCCCAGCTGCCAAAAGAGTGACCCAATGGGCCGTGAAAGAAAGGTAACGTCCCTGTCCATGCCTGCTGGACCATGAGTCAGCGGTAATATGCACCTTACCGCTGACCGCCCTGTCCAGCGAGGCCAAGACATTGCCTTCCACATGCCGGTAGAGAGCCGGAATAGCCTTCCGTGAGAAAAAGTGGCGTTTGGGAACCTGCCACTGAGGAACCGCACATTGCACAAACTCACGGAAGGGGGCCGAGTCTACCAACTGAAAAGGCAGCAGTTGAAGCGCTAGCAATTTAGCCAAGCTAGCATTCAACCGCTGGGCATGTGGATGGCTGGGAGTGAACTTCTTTCGACGGTCCAGCAGCTGGGGCAGGGAAATTTGCCTGCTAGAATCGGACGTCGGTGTACTGCTAGCAGAGTGGCCGCAAGTACTTGGCTGTGACACACCTAATTCTACACCTTCATTCCTCTCAGTGCATGTTTCAGAGAGGACTGAAGTTATAGTGGGGTTGGAGATCCCAGCTGATGCGGTGCAAGGAGAGGTCCGCTTTGTTCTTTGGTGTGGGTCTTTGAGGTAGGCTTGCCAACGAGCTGCATGGCAGGTCAACATATGTCTGGTCAGGCATGTGGTACCCAAGCGGCTGATGTTTTGGCCACGCGATATACGCTTGAGACATATGTTGCAAACAGCAGCTGTGCGATCTGATGCACTAGCCTCAAAAAAGGCCCACACCAAAGAACTTTTTGAATGACGGGCAGAGGCAGCGCCCTGCACAGGCGGAGCTCTGCGGTGTGATTCCGTCGGTGTACTGCCCTTACGCTGGCCACCAAAGGGCATCCTGCCTCGTTGGAGATGTGCCTCCTCCTCCTCCTCCTCCTCTCTCCTATTAGGCACCCACGTGGAGTCAGTGACCTCATCATCACCTCCCTCCTCATCACTGGAGCCAATCTGGCAGTATGCTGCAGCTGCTGGAACATGACTGCCAGATTGGTGTCCTTCTTGAGCATCCCCTCTGTCTGCTCTCACGCTACTGCCTTCCTCTAGCTGGGTTTCATCATCAGACCCTTCGAAACGCTGGGCATCCTCCTGGAGCATGTACCCAACACTGTGCTCAAACAGTTCGGGGGACTCCTCAGGAGGAGGACATGGTGGGTCTAGGGAAGGAGTGACTGATGATGAGTCTGACATTGATACCAGGGAAGAGGACGCTTTGGCAGCTGCTTTTCCAGTACCCTGAGCCTGGGTGAGAGAGGATGAGGAGGAGGAGGAGGGCTTGGTCATCCACTCTACCAAGTCTTCGGCATGATGTGGCTCAACATGTCCAGCTGCCGAAAAGAAGGACAAGCGTGTCCCATGGCCATGTGCTGATGACAATGCACCGCGTCCACGACCAGCACTGTTGCCCCCAGACACAGAGCCTGCTTGCCCTCTTTTATTGCCTCCTGACTGTCTGCCTCTCCTTGTTTGCCTTCCAGACATTCTAATAGATGGCCTGCAGGGAGATGGGAAAAAAGCAATAAGGGCTACCTTCAGGTGTCCTTCTCTGTCCCTTGAAACAAGGACTTTGACAGTGAAAGAAACTGACACACTCTCCCTACCTACAGTTTTCTGTCCCTAGAAAAAATGTTTTTTTTTAAGCACAATTTAGCACAAGGAGAATTCACTCACTGTCCTTCCAGGTCCCTGGAAACAAGGACTTTGACAGTGAAAGAAACTGACACACTCTCCCTACCTACAGTTTTCTGTCCCTAGAAAAAATGTTTTTTTTAAGCACAATTTAGCACAAGGAGAATTCACTCACTGTCCTTCCAGGTCCCTGGAAACAAGGACTTTGACAGTGAAAGAAACTGACACACTCTCCCTACCTACAGTTTTCTGTCCCTAGAAAAAATGTTTTTTTTAAGCACAATTTAGCACAAGGAGAATTCACTCACTGTCCTTCCAGGTCCCTGGAAACAAGGACTTTGACAGTGAAAGAAACTGACACACTCTCCCTACCTACAGTTTTCTGTCCCTAGAAAAAATGTTTTTTTTAAGCACAATTTAGCACAAGGAGAATTCACTCACTGTCCTTCCAGGTCCCTGGAAACAAGGACTTTGACAGTGAAAGAAACTGACACACTCTCCCTACCTACAGTTTTCTGTCCCTAGAAAAAATGTTTTTTTTAAGCACAATATAGCACAAGCACAAAACACACTGACACTCTCCCTACCTATCCTTCTCTTTCCCTAAACTAAAGGAATCCAGGTTAAGCAAGAAAGAAATAAAAGTCACTGTCCCTGCCTATGCTGCTCTATCCCTGCTCCGGAACACACTACACTAGGCCGCCGTGCTGGCGGCCTTTAATAGTGTGGGGCGTGTACTAAACACCCTCAGCAATAATTGGCCACAGGCATCCTGCCTGTGGCCAATCATTGCTCTCCTCGCTGCCGGCGCTGTGATTGGCCAAGCATGCGGGGTCACAGTGCATGCTTGGCCAATCACAGCGCCTGGATGACACTGCGATGGCGTAGTGCATTGTGGGCCGTTCGCGTCACTCGAATTTGGCGCGAACGGCCCAAATCGTTCGATCTTCGTCGAACGATCGAACAGCCGATGTTCGAGTCGAACTTATGTTCGACTCGAACACGAAGCTCATCCCTAGTGTCCAGGTGTTTTCCTAGCACTGCAGGGACTTGTAGTCCCATACATGGAAGATTGCATGAACCAGAGTCCCAGCAGAAGATGAAGAACTACAAGTCCCAGCAGGTTATAGCATAGGGCTCCAAGTAGATAAGTGGTCATGCGATGCTGGGACTTGTAGTCCCTTACCTAAGAGAATTGCATGAACCAGAGTCTTAGGAGGGAGAGGCTGGAGAACTACAAATCCCAGCAGGCTGGTGTGCAATGCATGATCCTGATCTCCCCAGGAGAGGGTGGAGAACTACAAGTCCCAGCAAGAAATAGCATAGGGCTCCAACATAGATGGGTACACATGTGATGCTGGGACTTGTAGTCCCATACATGGGCTATAGCATGAACCTGCAGAACCTAGCAGAGGATGAAGAACTACAAGTCCCAGCAGGTTATAGCATAGAGCTCCAAAATGGCCGAGTGCCCATGCGATGCTGGGACTTGTAGTCCCTTGCCTAAGAGAATTGCATGAACCAGAGTCTTAGGAGGGAGAGAATGGAGAACTACAAATTTCAGCAGGCTGGCGTGCAATGGGTTAACCTGATCTCTCCAGGAGAGGGTGGAGAACTTCAAGTCTCGGCAGGTTATAGTATAGGGCTCCAAGGAGGATGGGTGCCCCTGCGATGCTGGGACTTGTAGTCCCATAATGGGGGATTGCATGCACCAGAGTTCTATGATGCTGGGATTGTAGTCCCACACATACATAGGGAACTAAATCATCCGGGGACCTAGCAGATTATAACTTAAAACTCGAAGGATGATGAGTGGTCATGACTTTTTTTCCCAATGCTGGGACTTGTAGTAGTGTTGTAAGAAGAAGAGGCTGTCGCCTGGAGGAGTGTGTCTGTCTGCCCTGCCACCCTGTGCTGGTCTGAGGGGGGGGGGGGGGTGATTGCTGTGTCCACCACCCCCCTACCATGTATATAGTCTAGCACTGTAGCTGACCTGATTGGGGGGGGGGGGTTGCAGAATGCAAATTTGTGCGATTTACAGGTTGCAGATATGTGCGTTTTTTTTTTTTTTTTTTTATTTCTTACAGGTTGCAAAATGCAGATTTATGCGATTTACTAACAGTGTAATTTTTTTAGTTTGTTTGCGTCGATCTGTAAGGCTACGCTATATACCATGATCTGTGATGCTGGGGCTGTATACTCTGTCCTGTGATGCTGATCTCTATACTCCTGACACTATGAGTGGAATACAGGGCACGGAGTGGGTGGATTATATAAGGGGTGTGGCTTATGAGAAGTGGTAGGGACCAATGTGGAGGGGCGGGGTCTTGCGCCCCCCCCCCCATCCTAAAACTTCACCAGCCGCCACTGCCCAGGACTTATGGAATGTAATAAAACACAGTATCCCAAGACTGGTAGAAGGTTAAAAAAAAAAGGTAGAAAGTAAAAAAAAAAAAAACAGTACCCCCTGGGACATGCAGAAGGTAAAGGACCTGCCAAAGGTAATAAAAAAAAAAAAACAGTACCCTAGGACCAGTGAAATATATATAAAAAAAAAAGGACAAACAGTGCCCCAGGACCAGAATAACCATACAAATTATAATCTGAGCACAATCTACGTTAGACCTTCTAACAACTATATAGATCTATATAGGACATGTTTAATTGGATACAGATTTATTGGTTCGTTAACGTAGGCCCTCATAATTACATAGTTTTGATCAATCTAAAATTGTATAAAAACAGTACAGTCGGATTTCAAAAATGTATGGAGCATCCTATCAAAGTAATAAACCAATAGTGGGGATTGGAGGAGGCTGCTGTGACCAGGAAGTAGTTTGCAGGAGAAAAGTGCACTAATATTCAGGGATCATGGATTACTGGACAGAAGAACAGAAATGTCAAGTATCAGGTTTTTTTTTTTGTAATTTACCCACTCTTGCCACACTATTTGCCCAGTAAAACTCCTTTTATTTCTTGATTCACCTACCATTTTTTCCTGTGGCAGTGGCAGGCAAAATATACGACCATGGCGATGGGACTGAGTTGTAGCACGTAGGCTGGCTCTGCTCTGCTGCGCTCTTCTCTTCAGACTGACGTCTCCACCCCCCCCCCCCCCGGGAGCAGGGAGCTTGAGCACGCCGCCGCGGACTACAACTCCCATAAACAACTGCGGTGGCGGCCGTCACGGACCCACATGACGTCACCTGACAGACTGACAGTAGCGAGTAATGATTCAGTGGGTGGACACTCGGCCCGCGGCGGCGGTGGCCAGCGGCCATTGTTTTGGTTATAAAAAAAAAATGAGGGGGTGGCGGGGCCCTACGCACAGCTCGGGGCCCTACGCAGCTTGCGCAGACAGCGTATAGGGCGGATTGGCCCTGCCTCGGTGGATGGAGCATCAGACTGATGCTCCATCTGTCCCCCGCCGTCTCTGCACTGAGAACCGAGCCACCGAACACCACCGATGGCTCGGTTCTCCCAGATTCCCGAGAGGAAAGCTGCTGACTGTCAATCAGCCTCTTTCTTCTCTGCTTCTCCACGCTCATTGGAGCGCTGAGCAGTGGAGGGGCGGGGAGAGGCTGTCTCAGCGTCTCAGCGCCTTGCTGAGACTTCCATCAATCAGGGCAGCTGGCGGATCCCGACTTGGAAGTCGTGATGACGCGCTGCCCCGACTGATGGCAGTGACGTCAGCGGAGAGCAGACTTCAGACCGCTCTTCGCTGAAAACGGGTCACAGGAGTGCAAAACGAATTGCACTCCTGTGACCCAGAGGCGAAGCCCAGCCTAAAAAGCTCAGGCTGGACTTCTCCTTTAATCTTCAAGGGTTTATTTTTCATCTGGAAGGTCTACAAACATTAGATTTCAATTCTAATGGTGACTCATAAGTCATTTCCTGTAACAGAAATGCAGTATCATTATTTTGGCATTGATAGTATTGCATTGGTTAGGACAGGGCTTAAAATTTCAAGTCTAGACCTACTAGCCAGGCAAAAACCTTACTCTCCACCAGTTGCCCCACCAAACCTTTCCCAGGTCCGTCCCCAACCCCGCCCCTTAAAGCCCCACCCCCTTAAAGCTTATGACATTACATTTTTCTTTAGAATAAAGAGTCCAAAATATAAAAAAATCAGTGTCCCCAGAGAGCCTCCCCTTGCATCAGTGTCCCCAGAGAGCCTCCCCTTGCATCAGTGTCCCCAGAGAGCCTCCCCTTGCATCAGTGTCCCCAGAGAGCCTCCCCTTGCATCAGTGTCCCCAGAGAGCCTCCCCTTGCATCAGTGTCCCCAGAGAGCCTCCCCTTGCATCAGTGTCCCCAGAGAGCCTCCCCTTGCATCAGTGTCCCCAGAGAGCCTCCCCTTGCATCAGTGTCCCCAGAGAGCCTCCCCTTGCATCAGTGTCCCCAGAGAGCCTCCCCTTGCATCAGTGTCCCCAGAGAGCCTCCCCTTGCATCAGTGTCCCCAGAGAGCCTCCCCTTGCATCAGTGTCCCCAGAGAGCCTCCCCTTGCATCAGTGTCCCCAGAGAGCCTCCCCTTGCATCAGTGTCCCCAGAGAGCCTCCCCTTGCATCAGTGTCCCCAGAGAGCCTCCCCTTGCATCAGTGTCCCCAGAGAGCCTCCCCTTGCATCAGTGTCCCCAGAGAGCCTCCCCTTGCATCAGTGTCCCCAGAGAGCCTCCCCTTGCATCAGTGTCCCCAGAGAGCCTCCCCTTGCATCAGTGTCCCCAGAGAGCCTCCCCTTGCATCAGTGTCCCCAGAGAGCCTCCCCTTGCATCAGTGTCCCCAGAGAGCCTCCCCTTGCATCAGTGTCCCCAGAGAGCCTCCCCTTGCATCAGTGTCCCCAGAGAGCCTCCCCTTGCATCAGTGCCCCCAGAGAGCCTCCCCTTGCATCAGTGTCCCCAGAGAGCCTCCCCTTGCATCAGTGTCCCCAGAGAGCCCCCCCTTACATCAGTGTCCTCAGAGAGCCTCCCCCTTACATCAGTGTCCCCAGAGAGCCCCCCCTTACATCAGTGTCCTCAGAGAGCCTCCCCTTACATCAGTGTCCCCAGAGAGCCCTGCCCCCCCTTACATCAGTGTCCCCAGAGAGCCCCCCCTTACATCAGTGTCCCCAGAGAGCCCCCCCTTACATCAGTGTCCCCAGAGAGCCCCCCCTTACATCAGTGTCCTCAGAGAGCCCCCCCTTACATCAGTGTCCCCAGAGAGCCCTGCCCCCCCCTTACATCAGTGTCCCCAGAGAGCCCCCCTTACATCAGTGTCCCCAGAGAGCCCCCTTGCATCAGTGTCCCCAGAGAGCCCCCCCTTGCATCAGTGTCCCCAGAGAGCCCCCCCTTGCATCAGTGTCCCCAGAGAGCCCCCCCTTGCATCAGTGTCCCCAGAGAGCCCCCCTTACATCAGTGTCCCCAGAGAGCCCCCCCTTACATCAGTGTCCCCAGAGAGCCCCCCCTTACATCAGTGTCCCCAGAGAGCCCCCCCTTACATCAGTGTCCCCAGAGAGCCCCCCCTTACATCAGTGTCCTCAGAGAGCCCCCCCTTACATCAGTGTCCCCAGAGAGCCCTGCCCCCCCCTTACATCAGTGTCCCCAGAGAGCCCCCCTTACATCAGTGTCCCCAGAGAGCCCCCTTGCATCAGTGTCCCCAGAGAGCCCCCCTTGCATCAGTGTCCCCAGAGAGCCCCCCCTTGCATCAGTGTCCCCAGAGAGCCCCCCCTTGCATCAGTGTCCCCAGAGAGCCCCCCCTTGCATCAGTGTCCCCAGAGAGCCCCCCCTTACATCAGTGCCCCCAGAGAGCCCCCCCTTACATCAGTGTCCCCAGAGAGCCCCCCCTTACATCAGTGTCCCCAGAGAGCCCCCCCTTACATCAGTGTCCCCAGAGAGCCCCCCCCCTTACATCAGTGTCCCCAGAGAGCCCCCCCCTTACATCAGTGTCCCCAGAGAGCCCCCCCTTACATCAGTGTCCCCCAGAGGGCCTCCCTCTAAATAAGTGTCCTCAGATGGCTCCCCATCTTACCTTAAGCTGGTGGGTGTAGGGATGTGCACCGTTGGCAGGCCTCTCCTCGTGTCTCCCTCGGCGGTGGAGAGCGGACCTCTCCTCGTGTCTCCCTCAGCGGTGGAGAGCGGACCTCTCCTCGTGTCTCCCTCAGCGGTGGAGAGCGGAACTCTCCTGCACCTGTCCCCTGTAATGGCGCTGCCGAAGACGAAGCCGGATGTCGCAAACTGGAAGTCGGCTTCAAAATGAGGCTTGGAGCGCAGGTGTAAAGCAAATCGATCCCTGGGGCCTGGGGATCACATTGCAAGCCACCCGCTCTGTTACTGCGTTCGCCAAACAGCAATTTATCCTCGCATTTGGCGAGCGGGCGAGTGCAGTTTTCAAGCCCTGGGTTAGGATATACCTTCATTTACTTATTAATTTTACATATCCCAATCCAAGCATTTTTATCATGACATGAAAGACATATTTTGATAATAACATTTCTAATTAACTTGCATTGCTCTATTTTACTTAGAATAGCCTATACTCTTATGGTAGTATTCTGTGTATTTTAAATATAACAGGACACAATTTCTCATTTTGGTCATGACTCAAAACCTTGTTTTCACAAACAAAGAAAGGTTTCAAATTAACCCAGAAGTCTGAAGTGGACTGTGTCTATTCACTTTTCTTCTTTAAAGTTAGTTATGGGATTGTAGGTCGCACCTTCTATAACTTACCTGGTCCACGTCGAGGGAGATGTCATTTTCCCCAGCGGCTCATTGCGAGGGGAATATCTCCTAAACCATACAGGTTTAGGAGATATTTTTTTTTACCTACAGGTAAGCCTTATTATAGGCTTACCTGTAGGTAAAAGTGGTAGTACAGAGTTTACTACCACTTTAATAAAAACACAATACAACCAAATTGGTGTTTTAAATGGCCGCGGCACCTTTTATTGGTATATTTAATTAAATTAAATAACTTTATTCAAATAGTAATTGGTAAATGAATAAATAACTTATATTTAAAATTTTAAAAACAAACTCTAAACTCGCTCAGTCATAGAACTCGAGCTATAAATTATTCAATTCATAAAAACCAAGGTCCCCCCTTGATCCAAGGGTTACACAACCACATAATGGTGCCTGCAACAAGGGTGGGAGGGAAGGGGAGCTCAGCCAAGCCGCTTCAGGGCAACTGTAAGGCACCTTTCACACGGACGGCTGTTTTGCCGCAGTTAAAATCATGTAAAATGTTCTGTGAAATTCAAGGCTCCATGCACTGCGATTAGCTGCATTTGTACATTGCGATTACCTGCGTTTACGTGCGTTTTACATGCGGCCGCGTTTAGCTGCGGTAGTCATTCCCATAGCAACCCTTTTTATACTTACTGATTATGATGTGCTTCCTGTTGTTGTTCTTTTTTTTTTTTTCTCACACTGCTATCCGCAATTGACAAAAAAGACTGCGATTACCTGCGGTTATGTGCATATAGCTGCGCTGCATCGCACCTGGACGCATTCAATTCTATTTTTTCTATTCGCACCAAACCGCATGATACGAAATCGCAGCTAAACGCTGTGTGTGAATGGGGCCATAGGAAGGCATTGTGTGCTTTTAGCTGCGGTAGAAAACTAGAAAATCCGCAGCTAAAAGCACCATTCTATCCGTCTGTGTGAAAGGGGCCTTAGCGGATCTGTCACACGGGGTTTATATAGCCCACTCTTTTTTTTTTTTTTTTTTCCTATAATTTTTTTTTTAATTTAAATTATAAAACTTTATAAACACGCGTGGCGGCTACAATCCCATGTTGTGGGCTCCTTAAAGGAGCACTAAAGCTTCCTTTTTTTTTGCTTAAAAATAACAAACATGTTATACTTACCTCCACTGTGCAGCTCGTTTTGCACACAGTGGCCCCGATCCTGGTCTTCTGGGGTCCCTCGGCGGCTGTCTTGGCTCCTCCCCGCAAGGACTCCACACCTTAATGCGAGTGAGCTCGCATGGTGTGGAGTGATTGCGGGCGCGCTCCCGTGATACAGCGGCGGCCATAGCCGCCGACTGTATCACTCGGTCCCGCCCCCCGCGCGCCGCGTCATTGGATGTGATTGACAGCAGCGCCAGCCAATGGCTGCGCTGCTTTCAATCCATCCAGTGTAGCCAATCGGCGGCCAGGCTGAAAAACGAAGAGGATGACGGGGACGAGCATGGGACTTTCGAGGGGCCAGGTAAGAAAAACGGGGGCTCGGGGGGGGGGGCGGTATTGTCGAATGTTTTTTCACCTTAATGCATAGGATGCATTAAGGTGAAAAAACATGTAACTTTACTACTCCTTTAATTGTGCCCACTTTTCATACGTGCTGTACTGTAATTTTTGGAATCTTCCAATTTCAGCATTTTCTGTAGAACTTTTGCTGAATAGCATAACCATTCTTTGGGTACCATATATGTAGGAAGAACGAATCTCGATAGCATCAACAAATACTGACTCAAAGCCTCTCTCGGCACTTGTTCTAAAAACACAATTTACAGGTTTTCTAGATGCATTCGTACAAGCATCAGTTTGTGCAGAATGCTGAGAATGTTCTGTTATCAGATCTACCTGTATAGATTTAAATTGCAAAGTTTGTCTGTAATATGATCCTACTAGATCTCACAATGTTTTCTGTTACTTTGACTGCTAAATAAACACTTAAAGCGGAGGTCCGCCGTTTTTTTTTTTTTTTTTTTTTTTAAAGTCAGCCGCTACAAATACTGCAGCTGCTGACTTTTAAAATAAGGACACTTACCTGTCCAGGGCGCCCGCGATGTCGATCTGTGTCTCGGCTCTCAGTTGCTGCCGCCGCCATCTTCGGTAAGGGAATCGGGAAGTGAAGCCTTGCGGCTTCACTTCTTGGTTCCCTACTGCGCATGCGCGACTCGCGCTGCGCATTCCCACTGGTCCCTGCTGTCTTCTGGGACCCATGTGTGTCCCAGAAGACAGCGGAGGGGGGGCGGAGAAGGCGCCGGAAGGGGCGTAGATACCTGCGGGTGGCTCGGGTATCTATGTCCGGAAGTGGGAGCAGAATACCTGTATTAGACAGGTATCTGCTCCCCCCCCCCCCGAAAGGTGCCAAATGTGACACCGGAGAGAGGGAGGAACCGGAAAAGCGGAAGTTCAATTTTTGGGTGAAGCTTATTAATTTCTGATCACCTTCTTTTAATTGAGATAAATTCTCATATACAGTACAGTAAAACCTTGGATTGCGAGCATAATTTGTTCCAGAAACATGCTTGTAATCCAAAGCACTTGTATATTAAAGCAAATTTCCCCATAAGAAATAATGGAAACTCAAATGATTCGTTCCACGACCATTTATTCATAGGTCCTTCAGTTTATAGTCCATATAAAAAGATTATAGCAATGTGATAGGTTGTGTAACCATAATATGTCCATTCACAAATGGAATCCTCCACAAGGGGACTAGAAGCAAAATCCAGCAGGAGCTAGAGAGTATAAAAGAGAAGAGAGGCGCCTCTAAGGCCCCTTTCACACTGAGGCGTTGAAAAAATGCTCAAAAATTATGAGATTTTGTACCGCGATTTTACCGCTAA
Source organism: Rana muscosa (assembly GCA_029206835.1). Classification (NCBI taxonomy): domain Eukaryota; kingdom Metazoa; phylum Chordata; class Amphibia; order Anura; family Ranidae; genus Rana; species Rana muscosa. The sequence goes on along the minus strand of CM055125.1, from coordinate 233,573,876 downwards.
CGCCTATGCGGTTTTACCGCGTTTTTACCGCGTTCACGCTAAAAATAGCGCGAACGCGGTGAAAACGCGGTAAAAACGCATAGGCGTTAGCGTTATTTTTTAAAACAACGCTTATGCCTATGCGTTTTTACCGCGGTTCCCATTCATTCCAATGGGGATAGGCGTTTTTACAGCGCTATTTTATGCGCCCTAAAGTTGCTCTAAAAAAGCTGTTTGCAGGATTTTTTTCAACGCCCAGCCAGCACAACGCCTCAATGTGAAAGCCCTCAGAGATTTCACATTGAGAATGCTGGGGCAGGATTATTTCAGGCGTTATTACAGCGCTATTTTTACCGCGAAAACGCAGTAAAAACGCCTCAGTGTGAAAGGGGCCTTAATGTAGCAATATGTTGCTAAATGTTGTACCTTCATTAAATGTAACCATATTGCTACACTTAGAGGCTCCTCTCTTTCATACTCAGTTGTGATATGACGCTACTGAGATATCAAGACATTGCTTGTATATTAAGTCAAAATTTATTAAAACATTTTGCTTGTCTTGCAAAACGCTCTCTAACCAAGGTTTTACTGTACATCAGTTTGCAATGCAAAAGGAATAGAATAACAAAATTCAACAGTATTTAAAGCAGAGTTTCACCCAAAAATGGAACTTCTGCTTTTCCGGTTCCTCCCCCCCTCCAGGGTCACATTTGGCACCTTTCAGGGGGGAGCAGATACCTGTCTAATACAGATCGCCGCCATATCCGGCCCCCTCCTGCGTCCCCCTCGCTGTCTTCTGGGAGACGCACAAGTCCCAGAAGAAAGCAGGGACCAGTGAGGATGAGCAGCGTGACTCGCGCATGCGCAGTAGGGAACCAGGCTGTGAAGCCGCAAGGCTTCACTTCCTGTTTCCCTTACTGAAGATGCCAGTGCCTGCACCCAGTGGCGGCTGGTGCTCAAAATTTTTGGGGGGGCGCAAACAAACTGAAAAAAAAAAAATAATCAATTGCCGCCACTGTGCCCATTAAACGCAGCCACTGTGCCCAAACGGCACCTGTTTGCCCCCTCAAATACAGCCAGTTTGTTTCCATATACGGCCAGTGTGCCCCCATATATATATACAGCCAGTGTGACCCCATATACAGCCAGTGTGCCCTATATATATATATATATATATATATATATATATATATATATATATATATATATATATATATATATATATATATATAGCCAGTGTGCCCCCATATACAGCCAGTTTGTCCCCATATATATATAGCCAGTGTGTCCCCATATATATAGCCAGTGTGCCCCCATATACAGCCAGTTTGTCCCCCATATACAGCCAGTTCCCCCCAAATGCAGCCAGTTTGTCCCCCATATACAGCCAGTTCCCCCCAAATGCAGCCAGTTTGTCCCCCATATACAGCCAGTTCCCCCAAATGCAGCCAGTTTGTCCCCCATATACAGCCAGTTCCCCCCAAATGCAGCCAGCATGTCCCCCATATACAGCCAGTTCCCCCCAAATGCAGCCAGTTTGTCCCCCCTATACAGCCAGTTCCCCCCAAATGCAGCCAGCGTGTCCCCCATATACAGCCAGTTTGTCCCCCATATACAGCCAGTTTGTCCCCCATATTCAGCCAGTTTGTCCCCCATATTCAGCCAGTTTGTCCCCCATATTCAGCCAGTTTGTCCCCCATATTCAGCCAGTTTGTCCCCCATATTCAGCCAGTTTGTCCCCCATATTCAGCCAGTTTGTCCCCCATATTCAGCCAGTTTGTGCCCCATATTCAGCCAGTTTGTGCCCCATATTCAGCCAGTTTGTCCCCCAAATGCAGCCTGTCCCCCCCCCCCCCAGCCCTGCACTTGCCTTCCTCGGTCCGCGCCGTCCTCGATGTGTTCTCCCGCCCTCGATGTCGCTTTAGCCAATCAGGTTACCGGTAACCAGATCCGGTGAACCTGATTGGCTGAAGCCTCCACACAGTCTTCTTCCAGGAACGCACCCCCGTGCGCAACGGCATCCCTAGGGGGGACCAGAGGGGGCCCTGGCCCCCCCAACATTATGCTGTGCCCCACCATGTGCCCCCCCCCAAAAAAAAGTTTTTTTTTTTGCATTTTTTTTTTTCGCTCGGGCTGCTGCTGGGATAACATAGTCTCTCCTGAGAGGGAGAGCGTCCCCAGTCAGCTCCTGTGGGGGATTCCTCCCCCCTCCCTCTGCTCGCTGACACTGCATAATGCGAGCGCTCACACAACCACAGCCGCCCAATCTGCTCATTTCCCTGCATCCTCATTGGCACGGAGAAGAGCGAGTTGCAGGAAGGACTCCACGAGCACTGTGAGAGGGGGGGAGGGGGGCCCAAGCCTTCATCTCAGTTACTGAAAAAACAGACTGATTTCTCCCGTTCTTAGGACAGGAGAACCAGCCTGTAAATTCCGAGAGTGGTGACTGCAAGCTGAGCCGAGTGTCAGTCTATGACACTCTTTCACAACCCAGCGAGTCCAGCCACCCCTCCTCACTCTCCTAACATACGAGCAGGGAGGAATACAGCTATTCCTCCTCCTTCCAGTCCCGCCCACACTATCCCGGGGTGCTGTATCTGAAGAGAGGGGATGTGTGGGCGGGAAATATGAAAATCAGCAGCATTCCTGGCTGTGTGTGAATGATGCCTGAGATTCTAGCCTGGACCGTGGGTAAGTGTGTGCACTGCAGACTGCAGTACACTGTAATCACTGAACTGCATTATCTCCATCCCTTCTCTTCCCCATCTGTCTCCCTCCCCCTCTCCTGTTCTTTCAAGACATTCACAATTTACTTTCACTCTCAGTTAGGCAGGTAATATACAGTGCACATTTCTTTCCTGCATCCACAGATTGCAGGAAAGAAACTTGCATAATTCCCCCATCAACACAGACAGTGGTGACAGGAGAATATCCCTCCTGCCCAGCAATTGTATTCTCCTGACAAACGGTGATTATCACTAGTGGCTATAGCAACCACTAGTGATAATCATAAGAGAATCTGCTCATTATTGGTTCGAATCTCAGCCAGTTCCTGCTGAACCAGCTATGATTTAAACTGTCTATGGCTGGTCTTGGCTCTTAGGCAGCCCATACATTGATCACTTTTTTTCATTCAACTATTAAGTTGAATGAAAAAAAAAAGGAGATTATCCAATTCCCCCATCTACACATTATAGGTGGATGGGGGAATCCTCCCAGTGTGGACCAGTGCTGGAACAACCAGAGTTGCTGTCCTGTCCCGGCTATTCACAGTGCTGGTCTCTGTCTGCATGGTAGCGGCGGCAGCACATTGGAACCCAGTGCTGGTTACTTTATGGGGCTGATGTACAGAAGGGCCAGCACAATTTGTTGTTAGAGATGGGCTGAGCATGTTCAAAATTCCACATGACAGAGCCTGCCAGGAAGCCCACACTGCACAGCGCTAATCACAGGCAGTGAGACATTTCCCGGTCCGCAGCTCCACAGATCAGGAAATGTCTCACTGGCTGTGATTAGCACTGTGGAGTGTCAGCTTCCTGGCGGGATCGGGCATGTGGGATTTCAAACACACCCGAGCCCATCTCTATTGGTTGTAGACAGTTGAGCTCCCTGCAGGTTGCTTAGCAGCAGTGGAGCCTTCTCTGACATGCTGATCGTGATGCAATCCAGATGATGCTCCTAGTCAAATCCTAGTGTTAAATATCAGTGATTTTATTGATCAAAGCCCACACTTTACAGGCATAGAGCCCACATGGCTGCTGAACATACGGTTGATTATATATATATATGTGGTTGTACTCTTGATGCTAATAAATACTGTGTTTATTAGATCTGACTGGGAGCATCACTAGGATCACATCCCGATCAACATGTCAACAGAGGAGGTTATACAGCAGGGATATGCAATTAGCGGACCTCCAGCTGTTGCCAAACTACAAGTCCCATGAGGCATAGCGAGACTCTGACAGCAGCAAGCATGACATCCAGAGGCAAAAGCATGATGGGACTTGTAGTTTTGCAACAGCTGGAGGTCCGCTAATTGCATATCCCTGTTATACAGCATTACTGCTGCTAGGTGACCAGCTGGGGGCTCGGCTCTCTATAACCAATAGTGCCAGCCTTCCCCTACATGTACGCATAATGTCACCAGCACAAAGTCCTAATAGACTGCCGCCGGTGCCAAGGAGACAGATGCCAGACCAGCTCTGTCAATAACAGGACAGCTGGGGAACCCCACAGTGGCAGAACACCAGGGCCCGGTGGCAAGACAACCTTTGCAACCCTGATAGTTTTCCCACTGCTTTGGACCCTTATATTTTCTTGGTGTGCTGGTGACCTATATCTCTTGTTTTCTGCCACCCTGGTGGGGCCCCAGTATAGTAGGAAGGGAGCACACTGCAGAACATGTGAAAGGGCCCGTTGTGGGATCGTAGTAAAGGGCCCCAGGATATATATATATATATATATATATATATATATATATAGTCCCTGACAAAAGTCTTGTCGCTTCTCTATTTTGTAGAAACTCCTGCTATTAACCTGACTTTTAATTAATCAATTGGTGTTAGAAATAGCTCCTATGAAAAGCTAAAGCCCTCCCAAATGATGTTTAATGCACTGAAATAAATTAGTTTCACTGAAAAAAGATTTATCATTTAATCAAGACAGACAGGTAAAATTTTGGCAAGACAAAAGTTTTGTCGCCTATACAGAAATTGAACAACTTTACTGAAAATCCAAAAATATGTCAGCAAATTAAGTAGTGGTGCTGTGAGATCCAAATGTAATATCTTGTATGACTTCCATGAGCTTGAATAACAGCATCCATGCGGTTTGGCAAGGATTCATACAATTTATTGATGAAGTCATCAGGAATAGCAAAGAAAACAGTCTTGCATGCCTCCCAGAGTTCATCAATATTCTATGGTTTCGTCTTCCATGCTTCATCTTTCATCCTTCACCACATATGCTCAATGATGTTCATGTCTGGTGACTGGGCTGGCCAATCCTGGAGCATCTTGATCTTCTTTGCCTTAAGGAACTTTGATGTGGAGATGGAAGTATGCGATGGAGCACCATCCTGCTGCAAAATTTGCCCTCTTTTATGGTTGGGAATATAAGAGGTAGCTAAGATTTCTTGGTATTTTAGACTATTGATGTTGCCTTCCACCCTGCAGATCCCTCGCACACCCCCATACTGGATGTAACCCCAGACCATGATTTTGCCTCCACCAAACTTCACTGTTTTCTGGGTAAATCTCGGCTCCATGCGGGTTCCAGTTGGTCTCCTGCAATATTTGCGGCGACTGTGGTGTAATTCAACAGAAGATTCATCTGAAAAATCCACCTTCTGCCACTTTTCCAGAGTCCATCCTTTTAGCAGGCTGTGGCCCTTGGCAAGTGCCACACGGTTTTTCAATTGTCTTTTGTTTAGTGCTGGCTTATGGGCACTGATTCGACCATGGAGGCCATTTCGAGACAGAATCCGACAAACTGTTCTGGTTGACACAGGGACTTCAGGTGACCAGGTCTCGTGGAGCTCTGCTGCAGTGGAAAATGGGCTGGCCTTGGATTTTCGAGCCAACAAACGGTCCTCTCGAGCAGTTGTCTTGCGGGGTCGGCCTGACCTGGCCTTGTCCAAAACGTCTCCAGTCTCTTCAAATCTTTTTTTTATCCTCTGAACTTGACGCTGAGACACATTGAAGGTGTCTGCCACATCAGTAATGGATCTGGTCTTCAGCCTATTGATAATCAACACTTTAGTCTCCGGGTGAATCTTAGGCATGTTTGCAGAGGTCTAGTTGCAGTTGAGAAGGTCTAATGTACTGGTGTTCTTTTTGTACACACCTGAGACCTAATTGATCCATTATTAGTCACAGGTGAAGCTCATATAACAAGGCGACAACACTTATGTCTTGGCAAAAATTCACTCAATGGGCTTTACCAAGCTGTGAATATTAGAATACTTTTTGTCAGTTTCGTTTTGCACTGAAACATTATTACAAAAGCTGTTGGGATTAAAATGACCCATTTCTTGTAACAAAATCTTGATTAGAAATATATTTTAGCAGCACTTCAGGTCAATTTGTACACAAGCGACAAGACTTTTGTCAGGGACTGTGTGTGTATATATATATATATATATATATATATATGTGTGTGTGTGTGTGTGTGTGTGTGTGTGTGTGTGTGTGTGTGTGTGTGTGTGTGTGTGTGTGTGTGTATGTGTGTATATATATATATATATATATATATATATAATTGCATTTTATAGTTGGCCCCCCTACTTTTGTCCCTGTCCCCCCATGTGCCCCCCCTAAATATGAAAGCTGGAGACACCACTGCCCATGCGTACCTGGGAGGAGTTTTTGGAAGCCGAATACAGCGTGAGAGCTGTATTCGGAAAGCCTATCAGAGCCGCTGGCTCTGATAGGCACTTCCAAGTTACACCCACCGCCGGCCGCCGCTCTAATTCATATGGCCGGCGCTCACCATGAGGCCGGCCATATGTATAGTGGGCAGCGCGGCAGCGGTGACAATACATAGATTCATGCAATGCATGAATCTGTGTATTGTCTTTCAGTGGCGGTGCGGGAGCGAGAGGGGGCGGCGCTCCGGCGCCCTCTATGGACGCACCGCCACTGCCTGCACCCGAGAGCCGAGGGACAGATTGGCTTCGGGTGAGGACATCGCGGGCGCCCTGGACAGGTAAGTGTCCTATTATTAAAATTCAGCAGCTGCAGTAGTTGTAGCTGCTGACTTTAAAAAAAATAATAATTAGCTGTAACTCCGCTTTAACGAGGGAGCATTCTGCAAATCCCTTTCCAACATTTCAAATGCATCTTTCTCGGTTTGACCCCATTGATCAAACACAACATCTTTTTGTCTCAAAAAATCTACAGGTAATTTAAATGGTTTAACTTTTATCATTACATTTCTGTACAAATTCTCTGCAAGGATTTACTTCGCTCAAAAATTGATGTAATGCCTTGTGAGTTGTTGGAATTGCAGAAATTTTTCTAGTAACAATTGTCTCTGCCCATGACTAATTTGCATATGAATGAATTCTACCTGACTTTTCATCAACTTAACTGTCTCTGTGTTCAATTTCAGCCCTGCTATTTGTAGCAAAGTAAATAACTCAAACAAAAGATTGATATGTTCCTCTACACTTTGTGTAGTCAGCAAAAACTTGTTCACATGCTGGAAAATACATTTTGGTCTAGAGCTGGGCGATTTTCTCCCAAAAAAAACTTGATTCACGATTCGAATCAAGTTTTTTTTTTTGATGGACACCGCGCTGGTCCTGAAGAGCTGTGGGCAGGAGTTTTTAGGCGAGGCCGCGGCTTCGGCCTAGCCCATGGTGTCCGGCCTCGGGGACTAGGCCGAAGCCGCGGTCTCGCCTAAAAACTCCTGCCCGCAGCTCCTCTGGTGAAAAAAAAAATCGATTTGCTGAAAATCTGAATCGATTTGACCTCTCAACTTGATTCAAATCGATTTTTTCCCCAGCCCTATTTTTGTCTAGATAACTTTGATAATATTTTCATAAAAACACTCATGTACTATACCGTACTTCCTGGGATTATTTTAATGCATAAAGCTGAAGGCAAGTTTATATTGACAACTTTTAGCTAATGGTACTGAAAAATGGCTGTTCGAGATTTCCAGTACAGAAAATACCTTGGCCTTGGCATCCAGATGTGACCTTAAATTTAAATCAGGAACAACAGGTTTGTTATTTGTAATGCATTTATTTAGTGACTTTAAATCAACCGATAAAGAATACGAATTATCTGCATTTTTGATAGGCCAAATACAGTTATTTACTGCTAATTGTGCTTTCTTTAATATTCCTTGTTGTAAAAACTCTTGTATAATAGCAGAAACTGGACCTATTGATTCTTGTGGCAACTTTGTATTGCATTTGGGGTTTAGGGTCCCTACCTTCAATGTCTACTTCAATATCTTTAACCACTTCCATACAGGGCACTTATACACCTTCCTGCCCAGACCAATTTTCAGCTTTCAGCGCTGTTGCACTTTGAATGACAATTGCACGGTTGTGCTACACTGTACCCAAACTAATTTTTTTATCATTTTGTTCCCACAAATAGAGCTTTCTTTTGGTGGTATTTGATCACCTCTGGGATTTTTACTTTCTGCTTAAAAAAAATAAATAAAAATGAAAATTTAGAAAAAAATACTTTTACTCTTTCGTCCATGGACCGACACAGCTTCTCTATTGACAAAGTGGGTATTATCCGTTAATTAGGAGTGACTAGGCAGAAAAACTTGTAAAAAGTGTTGCATCACACCTTCTACAGTACCGCCCAGGGGGCGGACCCTCTGGGTATACCCTCTCAGTCTGCACATCGCAGATCAGTTTTTTTCTGTCTAGCAAGGAGTAGGACATGGCTCCCTTCGGGCTCATTGGTCCGGGGAAAAAAGATATATATATTTTTATTTTTTTGCTACATTTGTTGTTTCCTGCGATCTTCGATCAACTGCCGACTGGGTGACAGGCTGGATCCTCGATCCTTGTAGTCTCCCCAGTTTCGGCCATCGAGCGTGTGCCGACCCTAGCTACGCGCTGGGTTTTCCACGACATGCCCGTCGCTCCACGGGTGGCCGGTGAGCCTACGCTCCAGGGCCTGCATCGGACCGCTCAGCTTCGGCTGACCTTACGGCCGAGTCGCAGCAGCCTGGCCGGTGAGCTTACGCTCCAAGGCTTGCATCGGACCGCTCAGCTTCGGCTGACCTTACGGCCGAGTCGCAGCAGCCTGTCCGGTGAGCGTCATGCTCCAGGGCATACATATGATCGTCCCTTCTGGGTCCAATCACAGCATGCCTGGCCAACAGTCACCTTCCGTGCGCGGACGATGATCTGTTTGGAATGTCTTCCAGCAGAATACATGCAGGATAGGTAAGTAAAACTCCCCTGCCTCGGCTGGGTGATTTAGCTGGACATTCCTGGAGAGATCAAGTAAGTGGTTGTGGCCCCTTTCTTTCCTCTCTCCCTGCCTTTCCCTCCTCCCTGGGCTTCTAGCTAAAGGTTGCTGGGTGCTGGGGGTCACCTAGGGGGTCCCACTGGAGCGGGGCTGGCTGTAACTAACATTTAAAAGAAATGTCATTTTTGCTTACCTGTGTTTCTGTGTCTCCATGCTGTCGGCGGCCATTTTGAGGTGGTCCATGCCAAGTTTGGCCTCTTGTAACTGCCTGGCGGCCATCTTCCTGTAGTTCGGCCACACCCACTGGCCCCTATCAGGTGATCGGCGGCCATGTTTGTCCACCCTGTATGCAGATATTGCCGTTCGGCGGCCATCTTTTTTGTGGGCTATGGCTGCCTGACCTCTATCTTCTGTCGGCGGCCATTTTCTTAGAGCCCACATTATCTTCCATACAGACGGTTTTGGCAACCATTTTGCGAGAGCCTCCGGCCTCTAGGGTGCATTACACTGGCGCGAAAATTCACACAGGAAGTGCTGATAAAAGAAGCAGACTGACACAGCAGCAAGGGGACAGCATCATAGGCGCAGCATAGCAGTACCTATCCAGGGTGGTGAGTCCTCTGGGTGACCCAGCATCTCTGCAGCGCAGGAGGGTGGCCTATTGATATCTTGCCTGGAGCCCTGTGAGTGTCAGCGTGTGGTCAGCATGGCATCTGAGCCAGATGTCTTCTCCCCTGAAACACCAGATTTAGCAGCTGGTGTCCCTGAGGTGTCTATGGACGCTATGTCGGCAATCCTAGAGGCGTTTGCTGCCAGGGTGGAAGCAGCACACGGGAATACAGGGGGTAGTAAACGCCCCATCCCCTGCAAGCTTCTGGGGATAATTCTGGTGCAGAACCAGGTCCAGCTATGGCTCGGGGCCCAGATTCTGACGCACCAGAGACTGCAGACCGTGACCGGACAGTGAGAATGACTCAAAGTCCAGGTCAGTACGCGAGACGGCTTTGGTATCTGACCTTATTACTGCAGTGCGGGATATGCTAAAATTGGAAAATACTGCAGAAGCAGCAGAGACTCCGGTCCACTTGGGTTTCATAGACCTGCCCGCACTGCTAAGGTGTTCCCTTGTGTGTCTTTTGATAAACTCTTATACAAGGAATGGGAGAACCCACTGAGGGTCTTTACAGCCCCAAAGAGGTTTGCGGTACGGTACCCCTTTTGAGGAGAGTTTTCTGAAGAAATGGACCTCTCCCCCCTATAGTGGACCCTCCGGTGTCCAGACTTAATAGAGCCACCACAATTCCTGTAGAAGGGGCTCCTGTTTTCTAGGACCCTGTGGATAAGAAGGCTGAAGCACTCGCTTGCTACCTATACTCAGTGGTAGGCTCGGCAGTACGCCCGGCATTGGCGGGGGCCCTAGTGTCTCACACACTTACTGAATGGGCAAGATTGCTACTCCAGGGGTTAAGGAGCGAGATGCTCCTCCTGATGAGATAACATTGGCCGACCTGTTGGTCCAGGGCCTTAGGTTTGTCTGCGAGTCAGACATGAATACTATTCCCCTGCTGTCTAAAACTTCGGTTTATGCAGTAGCAATACGCCACCTGATCTGGCTAAAAGGCTGGTCTGCGGACCAGACTTCCAAGAAAGCCCTGTTGGATCTGCCTTTTAAGGGCGACAGACTTTTTGGGGCTTCTCTGGATGACATCATCAAGGATGCCACAGGAAGTAAAAGCACTTTGCTTCCCCAAATTAGCAAAGGTAAGGGGCCACGCCAAGGGCAAGGGCCCTCCTTTACTGCACACAAGTGGTTTTTTCGTCCCCCTAGGGCGACAGGGAAAAGACCCCAGGCCGATAAAGCGCCTGCCCAAGGACAAAAGCGTCCCTGGTCCCGCATACCCAATAAGCCTGCGGACAAATTTGCGTCCGCATGAAGGTCCACCCCCACCCAGCTCTCGGGTGGGGAGACGTCTTCGCAAATTCGCGACTCAGTGGACAGCACTAATCTCCGACAGGTGTGTTTGCGAAGTAATCTCCTCAGGCTACAAGATAGTTTCTCTCTTGTCCACCGGACAGATTCAACACCTCCAATCTCCAGCTACTACCGACCCGTCGGGAGGCCCTGTATGGGGCGGTCCAGGGTCTACTGGAACGCGGGGTAGTTATTCCAGTTCCAGAACTGGAACGGGGTTTTTACTCAAATCTGTTCATTGTGCCGAAGAAGGAGGGGGTTCGTCCAAGCTTGGATCTCAGAGCCCTCAATTGCTTTGTGAAGGTACAAAGTTTTCGGATGGAGTCGGTTCGATCTGTAGTCACGGCTCTCCATCCGGGGGACTTTCTGGCCTCCTTGGACATCAAGGACGCATACCTGCATGTCCCCATATACTCCAGACACCAGAGGTTTCTGCGATTTGCTATCGGGAAGAACCACTACCAGTTTGTGGCCCTCCCGTTTGGCCTTGCCTCAGTTCACCAAGGTGCTCGCCCCGATTCTGGCACTTCTAAGACAGCGGGGTATCGCTATCACAGGTTACTTGGACGACCTTCTGCTGAAGGGCCCTTCAAGCTCAGAATTAGAGGTAAGCGTGTCCATTACCTGTCAGACTCTTCGAGACTGTGGTTGGATACTAAACACGCAAAAGTCAGTATTGGTGCCCACTCAACGCCTAGTGTACCTGGGGTTGATTCTGGATTCCTCAGAGGCAAAGGTATTCCTCCCTGTGGAGAAGTTGCAGACCCTCCGGGCTGCAGTACGGCAGCTGACTTCCAGGAATTGGTCGTCACTCCGTTTTTGCATGCGAGTGTTGGACCTCATGGTAGCCTCCTTCGAGGCGGTCCCATATGCTCAATACCACACTCGAGTGTTACAGAGGGAAGTTCTGTCCAGATGGAACAGATGCCCTTCATCTCTGGATTATCAAATCCGAGTGAGCCACCTAGTCAGGAGATCCCTGGTATGGTGGCTGACAGCACCGGCTCTAATGGCCGGGAAGTCATTTCTTCCGGTTTACTGGATAGTGATCACGACGGACGCCAGCCTTACAGGTTGGGGGGGAGTCTGGGGTGTCCAGTCGGCGCAAGGTCGCTGGACCCCAGAGGAAGCCCTCCTGCTGATCAATGTCCTGGAGATCCGGGCGATCAAGCTGTGCCTCTTCAAATGGTCTCAGAGACTGCAAGGGCGTCCAGTCAGGATCCAGTCAGACAACGCCACAGCAGTGGCATATGTCAATCATCAAGGAGGAACAAGAAGCTCAGCTGCAGCATCGGAGATCGCTCGCATCCTGAAGTGGGCAGAGAGGAGCGTACCGGCACTGTCGGCCGTGTACATTCCGGGTGTGGAAAACTGGCAGGCGGACTACCTGAGCCGCCAGATGCTGGACCAGGGAGAATGGTCCTTACACCCGGAGGTGTTCCAACTCCTCTGCCAAAGATGGGGCACACCAGACGTAGATCTTCTGACTTCCCGACTCAATCGGAAGGTATTGAGGTTCGTGGCCCGGTCAAGAGACCCATGGGCAGACGCAACGGACGCGTTGGTAGCATCGTGGGGCCAGTATCGGCTAATCTATGCCTTCCCTCCCTTAAGGCTTCTTCCTCTTCTGCTCCGCAGAGTGGAGGCAGAGGGAATTCCAATGATCCTAATCGCTCCAGATTGGCCTCAGCGTCCTTGGTACGCCGATCTAGTACGTCTGGTAGCAGACGTCCCCTGGCGCCTACCACTACGGAAGGACCTGCTGTCGCAAGGTCCCATATTCCATCCTGCTTTACAGTCATTGGCTTTAACGGCATGGCTGTTGAGAACCAGGTACTGAGAGACCGGGGCCTGTCAGACTCAGTAATTTCTACTATGAGAAGTGCTCGGAAACCGTCCTCTAGGAAGGTCTATCACCGCACTTGGAGGGCCTACATCTCCATGTGTGAGGAAATGAAATGGCATCCGCGTACCTATTTGGTTTCCAGAATCCTGCTGTTTTTACAGCATGGGGTAGACCAAAGGCTTGCCCTAAGTACGAGTAAGGGACAGATATCTGCCCTGGCTGTCTTTTTTCAGCGACCCCTGGCGACTCACTCTCTCGTGAGTACATTTGTGCAGGGGGTTCGACATGTGGCCCCTCCGGTCCGCCCCCCGTTACCTCCGTGGGACTTGAACCTGGTCCTCTCGGTGCTTCAGAAGGCACCGTTTGAGAATATTAGAGATATTCCCCTGTTGACACTTTCTCAGAAGGTGGTCTTTTTGGTGGCTGTTACGTCAGTTAGACGAGTCTCTGAGCTGGCAGCCTTGTCCTGCAAGGCTCCCTATTTGATTTTCCACAAGGATAAGGTGGTGCTGCGGCCGCAGCCTTCCTTTCTTCCGAAGGTCGTTTCGGCTTTCCATCTCAACGAAGACATTGTACTTCCATCCTTGTGTCCTCAGCCGTCGAATCCTAAGGAGTCGGCGTTGCATTCCTTGGACGTTGTCCGAGCTTTGAGAGTATACATATCTGCTACTTCCCTGTTCCGGAAGTCAGACTCACTGTTTGTTTCGGTGGCTGGTCCCAAGAAGGGCCAAGCAGTCTCATCGGCCACCATCTCTAGGTGGATCCGACAGATAGTAATCCAGGCTTACGCCTTAAAGGGTCAGGCGCCCCCCTTTCCTGTCACGGCGCATTCGACCAGGGCAATAGGTGCCTCTTGGGCTTTCCGACATCAAGCGTCTGTTTCCCAACTATGTAAAGCGGCGACTTGGTCGTCCGCTCACACTTTCACAAAATTCTACAAAGTTGATGTAGGTGCATCTTCGGATGCCTCTTTCGGCCGCAAGGTTTTGCAGGCGGCTGTTTAGAGTTGCAACTCCTCCGTTGGAGGAGTGCTGTTTTGTGTTTTGGGGTGAAGTTTGTTTTTATGCTGTTACCACCCCTCGTTTTTTTCTCTGACACTGCTTTGGGACGTCCCACTTTGTCAATAGAGAAGCTGTGTCGGTCCATGGACGAAAGAGTAAATAGGATTTTTTACTCACCGTAAAATCCTTTTCTCTGAGTCCATGGACCGACACAGCACCCACCCCTCCTTTTAAGTTTGTACTGCTTTTTGACGAACTGATCTGCGATGTGCAGACTGAGAGGGTATACCCAGAGGGTCCGCCCCCTGGGCGGTACTGTAGAAGGTGTGATGCAACACTTTTTACAAGTTTTTCTGCCTAGTCACTCCTAATTAACGGATAATACCCACTTTGTCAATAGAGAAGCTGTGTCGGTCCATGGACTCAGAGAAAAGGATTTTACGGTGAGTAAAAAATCCTATTTTTTTGTTTCAGTTACAAAACTTTGTAAATAAGTAAGTTTTCTCCTTCACTAATGGGCACCGATAGGTGGCACTGATTGGCACCGATAGGCGGCACTGATTGGCACCGATAGGCGGCACTGATTGGCACCGATAGGCGGCACTGATTGGCACCGATAGGCAGCACGGATGGGCACTGGTAGGCGGCACGGATGGGCACTGATAGGTGGCACGGATGGGCATGGATGGGCACTGATAGGTGGCATGGATGGGCACTGATAGGTGGCACTGTAATGTGTTGTACTAATGGATGCCAATCAGTGCCAAACAATAATGCCTGCCAATCAGTGATGCCCATTGTGGGCACTGATTGATATCCATTGTGGGCACTGATTGGCATCCATTAGGGGCACTGATTAGCATCCCTGGTGGTCTAGGGTGGCATACCTGGTGGTGGATATCCCTGGTGGCCCAGTGTGGGCATCCTCGGGGGGGGCTGCGCTGATAATCGATCAGCATAAACCCCCCCCTGTCAGGGGAGCAGCCGATCAGCTCTCCTCTACTCGCGTCTGACAGACGCGAGTGAGGGAAAAGCCGATCACCGGCTTTTCCTGTTTACATCGTGATCAGCCGTGATTGGACATGGCTGATCACGTGGTAAAGAGTCTCCGTCGGAGACTCTTTACCTAGATCGGTGTTGAGGGGTGTCAGACTGACATCCCGCAATAACGATCGCCGCGATGCGCGCCCCCGGGGGTGCGCAGCGGCTCAAAACCCTGAGGACATCATATGACGTCCAGTCAGGATTTTGAAACCACTTTGCCGACGTCAATCCGCTATAGGGCGG
This sequence comes from Rana muscosa, assembly GCA_029206835.1. Taxonomy (NCBI): domain Eukaryota; kingdom Metazoa; phylum Chordata; class Amphibia; order Anura; family Ranidae; genus Rana; species Rana muscosa. The sequence continues at coordinate 233,558,843 of CM055125.1, read as the reverse complement.
GGGGCAAGTGGTTAAAGCCTATTTCATTTTTGGTCTGACTCCAAAGATTTTTATGTGATCGAACCAATTGTTCTAATTCGATAGTGGTTCCTGTGTGTGGCCAATTATAATCTGAAGACATGTCAGCAATTGCTGTACAAATACTTCCAACATTACTGTACATGAAAGGATCAATTAACCAACTAAGGACCAGAAGGATTTGCCCCCTTAATGACCAGGCCATTTTTTGTGATCCGGCACTGCGTCGCTTTAACTGACAATTGCGTAGTCGTGCGACAATGTACCCAAACAAAATTTATGTCCTTTTTGTTCCCACAAATAGAATTTTCTTTTGGTGGTATTTGATCACCTCTGCCTTTTTTTTTTTTTTTTTTTTTGCGCTATAAACAAAAAAAGACAGACAATGTTAAAAAATATAAATATTTTTTACCTTTTGCTATAATAAATATCCCCAAAAAATGTAAAAAAACGAATTTCTTCATCCATTTAGGCCGATATGTATTCTACATATTTCTGGTAAAAAATCGCAATAAGTATATATTGATTGGTGTGCTCAAAAGTTATTGCGTCTACAAAATAGGGGATAGATTTATAGCTTTTTATTATTATTATTATTATTATTATTTTTTTTACTAGTAATGGCGGTGAGCAGCAATTTTTAGCGGGACTGCGACATCGTGGCGTACAGGTCGGACACTTTTGACACTTTTTTGGGACCATTGACATTTATACAGCGATCAGAACTAAAAATAGCCACTGATTACTGTATAAATGTCATTGGCAGGGAAGGGGTTAACGCTAGGGGAGATCAAGGGGTTAAGTGTTCCCTAGGGAGAAGTTTCTAACTGTGGGGGAAGTGTAGTGACTGGAGGAGGAGGAGACAGATCGCTGTTCCTAATCACTAGGAACAGATGATCTGTCTATCCTCCCCTGACAGAACGGGGATCTGTCTGTTTACATTCACAGATCCCCGTTCTGTCTCTCTCAGAAGCGATCGCGGGTGCCCGGCGGACATCGCGGCCGCCTGCCACACCCATTGGCTCCTGGTGTCGCACCAGAAGTGTGCGCGTGTCCCCTAGTGGTCTTAAAGCAGCCGACGTACCAATTAAATTGCAGAAGAATTAGCATTCACAGGTAATTTGTGTTTAGTTAAACTGAGTTCAGCTCCTAAATCTATAACCATTTAGTTTTCCTACCATTCAATAGACCGTGTACATATGATCTTCCACTTTCATCCAATAAAATTGGAGCAACATAATTTAATGTTGGAGGAGGCAAAACTTGATTTAATCCTGATTTTGGCAATGGAAGTAAACCATCAGCACTGTTTGTCATATTGATTGAACTGTCTTTAATAGTCAGTGTACTAATCTGTTTGACTTCTGAGGCATAAGGCATTTCAATCAACCTATTGTTTGGACAAGGATGAATAGATTGCTCAGAAGTTTTCTCATTTTCTAATTCCAAAATTTTTCTTTGTGAATCTAATTTATATTTTAAACATTCTCTCTGTAAATGCCCAGATTTCTTATAATAGAAGCAAATGGCATTTCCTGTCTGCTCTGAAACTTTGGTTCTGCCTATGACGTGTATCTCACCATGATTGGCAACTCACCATGTGACAACTCTCTGATCGTCATCTTGAACAGTTATTCTATTCAACTTTTTTGTTTGGACTGTTTATTTTACATTTGAATAGTATCAATAATCTCTAAAGCTTCTTGTAAAATTATTTCCTGAGTAGCCAACACAACAGAAGCTGGGTCTAAAAAAGTAAGACCCCATACACACTATACAACTTTTCTTGTCTGATTTCCTTTAGATTTTCCAAAACCATGTAGTGCAAGGGCCTTCCTGATTGCATAGAAATTGAAACTTTTAAGGCCCGTACACACGATCGGATTTTCCGATGGGAATTGTGTGATGGCACGCTTTTGTCGGAAAATCCGACCGTTTGTATGCTCCATCGGACAATTGTTGCCAGATTTTACGACCACAAATGTTGGATTGCATGCTTTAAAATTTTCCGACAACAAATGTGTGATGTCGGATTATCCGATCGTGTGTACACAAGTCCATCGGCAATGCTAACCATACAACAACATTAGCAGAAGTTGCCCAAAGGGTGGCGCTAAAGAGCTGAAAAACCACATAGTTTCGTGCTTGTTGGACGACAATTATTTGCCGTTTTGCATGCAAGGCAAGTTCACGGCCAACTCCCTTCGGACAAAAGTCCTATGCTTTGTCCGCAGAAAATCCGATCGTGTGTATGAGGCTTTAAGGTTTGACCTCATTATTATATGGTTTTGGTAAATCTGAAGGAAAAAATCTACAGAAAATTGTATAGTGTGTATCCAGCTTAAATTTCTTTATGAAAGCTGTAATCGTGGCAGTTGGAGTATTGTCTTGTGCAATTCCCAAAACCATTCTATATACCTTTTCAAACTTCCTCAAAATAATAAATGGATCATCATCAATTGAAACTTGTAAACAATCAAGTATCTCTGTAGTAGGATCTTTTTCTTCTGTATAGAAACTGATTAATTTTTTTAATCTGCCTGACTCATTGCAATGCATTGCAATGCATTGTTTGTCCATCATCCGTTACTATTAGTGGTTTGAACTGTTGACTATAATTACATGGCAACCATATTTTAAAACTAATATTTTTATTCTCTTCATTTAGATTAAATCTTTCTGAATTCTCTGAATTATCCAAAACATTCTTATTATCATCATAAGGCGGAATCTATTAACATGAGCTGATCAAAAAATTTGAAGATTACGGTAAGTTCTGCAGCTTTATCCATTCGTTTTTTTTTTTGTAAAATCTGTATTTTATTTGAGAGACAAAGACAATACAAAGAAAGTGACAATACAAGTTGCAAATTAGCAGTAGCACATGGTAGGCACTACAGCATATACCTAGACCTAATATGACAAAATGCACGGTAGTCCATTCCCTTTTAAAGGGCACGAGGCAGCTCGCCAGCAATGATGCCAGTAAAGGGGGGATAAATCTGCCTCCGTCAGACCTCCCCTGGTGCCCCGCCCAGCAGGCAGCCCCTCAGGACAAATGCTCAATGCCAGGAGGGGAAAAAAGGTGCCCACCTCACTACGTGGGCTCCCCTCACGACAGCAACATGGTATAACCAACGGTCCAGTGAAAGCAACCTTTTGAAAAGCTTCTCAAACCATGTAGCTACTAGGCTGAGCATGGATAAGAAAAAAACAGAAGAGAAAGAAAGTAGAGGGAAAGATTTGTGGCAAAATAGAGGTAGAAAAGGGGAAAGGGGGAGGAAGGAGGGAGGGATCGGAGCATACCTGTGAAGTAGATAGAAGTCTCCAAGTCTGCACCACGTGGGCCACGTCCAAGATTGAGCCACCTCTGTCCTCAAGTCTTCCGAGTATCTCCTGCTACCCGGGATCTAAGAGACGGTTCAGCCAGTTCTAAGAGCGCTAAGTCCAGGCTAGAGGACATCCCCCCCCCCCAGGGTCAGTCACATGGGCCACCCAAGGTGCCCATACAGTGCTGAAGCGGTCTAGAGTATCTTTACAGGTCGCTATCCAGTGTTCAGCCTCTCTAATATCATTAACCTTGGCCACCCATTCCTCCCTTGTCGGAATTCTAGGTTGTTTCCAGTAGATGGGGAGCAAACGCCTAGCTGCATTAAGAAGATGGGGGTAACACGCTTTTCTTGTATCTACTAATTGGGATTTGAGGAACGTGCAGGAGGTAGTGAGCCGGGGCGAGGGGGATGTTCATGTCTAAGATCTCCCTTATTTGGAGTTGAATGTCTTCCCAAAATGGCTTAATCCGAGGGCAGTCCCACCATATGTGCATGAGCGTGCCTCTATGTCCGCATGCTCGCCAGCACCGGTCAGACACAGAGGGATAGATACGTGCCAAATCAGCTGGCACCCTATACCAGCGCGACAAAATTTTATAATTTGTTTCTTGAGTTTTAGATTCCACAGAACTGGAGTGAGTGAGCCGGTATAGGTGAGTCAGCTGAGCTTCAGAGAATTGAAGGTTTAAGTCTCTCTCTCCCAGATCCGCACATGTGTAGGTTTAGAATCTAGGGCGACAGAGCCCAACAGACGGTACATTTCAGAAACCAGATGGGGGAGCGGATCATCCTATACAAAAAGGCGTGCGAAGGGGGTGAGGGAGGCAATATCTCTTCTAGAGTGGCCCTGGATTTCAAAAAAATTGTGAAGTTGTCTATATCGCCAAAAATTCATCTGCGAGCCAGCATGTCTGGCTTGTAAGGTCTCAAAACTCAAAAGTTATCCATTGCTCCTGAGCTTCCCACAACTGGCGTTGCCATCGTCCACCCAAGGGCCAAAAAAGGCCATTTGTTCGCCTGGAGGGAACCAAAGGAATCCACCCAGCGGGGACACGGGGGGGACAAGTGCAGGGTCGCGTTGATCCGGTCCCAGACCGAAAGGGCATGCGCCGTCAACGGGGAGGTGGTATCAGACAACCCCCTATGTGCCCTGGACAGCCATGGTGCATACGTTAAATTTCTCCCGGCTAAACATTTTTCCAGGGAAACCCATAGCTTGGACTGTGTGTGAAAACGCCAGTTGAGGATCCTCTGCAAAGTGACCGCTCTATAATACCTTGTTATGTCTGGGACTCCTAGACCACCATCTTGTTTTGAGCGCTTCAGTATCCGCAAAGCACGGGGATTCCGTGCATTCCACACAAACCCAGATAGCATACTAGAAATTCGGGTAAAGAAAACTCTGGGCAGGGGGATCGGTAACATCTGAAGAAAGAAGAGTATTCGTGGCAAAATATTCATTTTTTTAATGTTTATGCGGCCTAACCAAGTAAAGGTGGTCTTAGTCCACTGGGCTAGATCTCTTTTAACCTCTTCAAGAAGGGGAGGGTAGTTGGCCTTATACAGGGTGTCAAAGCGGTCCGTCAATTTAATATTTGAAAATATTTGAAGGAGGATTTGGCCCAGGTGAAATGAAAAGCTGCTTGCAGGTTTTTGGCCAGGGAGGAAGATAATTTAACGGGGAGGATCACCGACTTTGAAAAATTAATTTTGAAGTTGGAAAGCATCCCAAACCTCTGAAGTTCTCCCATCAGGTTTGGCAACGAAATCAGGGGTTCCGAGAGGTGGAAGAGCACATCATCAGCATAGGCTGAGAGCTTGTGTTCAACATTTCCAACCTTCAGTCCTTTTATGTCCGAGTTCGCCCTAACAGTACAGAGCAATGGCTCCAAGTACCAGGGCAAAAAGAAGGGGGGAAAGAAGGCACCCCTGTCTCGTGCCATTCCCGATCAGGAACCTGGAGGAGAGCACCCCATTCACTTTAACCTGGGCACACGGAGTGGAGTAGAGGGCCATAATTGAGGTCAGCATGTGTACTCCCATCCCCTGGGCCTCCAGCACCGCTTGCAGATATAACCAGTCAACACGGTCGAAGGCCTTCTCAGCATCAGTCGACAAAATTACATAGGACTTTTGATCTGGATGAGAACGAGCCCAGTGGATGAGTTGTATGGCTCTAATGGAATTGTCTCTAGCCTCCCTCCCAGTGATAAACCCTGTTTGATCAGGATGTATCAGTTGGGGCATGATGTGTTTCAGCCTATTCGCAAGGACCTTCGCCAAAATTTTAACATCAACGTTTAGGAGGGATATAGGTCTGTAGCTCTGGGGTACCATTGGGTCCTTACCCTCCTTAGGTAGCACAGTGATATGGGCCAGCAGCACCTCAGGGGGATAGGGGATCCCTCTGCTACGGAGTTGAAGTAGCTACACATAGGTGATATCAATAGGGGCAGGAAAGCTTTATAGTAAGCCTTGGTGTAGCCATCTGGTCCCGGGCTTTTCCCATTGGGCAGGGACTTCACTATCTGTTCAACCTCACCGGGGGTAACTGGTAGCTCCAAGTCTGTGCGTTGGTCTGCAGTCATAAGTTTTGTTTTAAGCATTACTTCATGGTCCTGGTCCTGGAAGTCAATTTCTGTAGACCGCATGTCTGGTACAAAAGACTTCTGTTAGGATTCTGAACTCCTGCTTGACTCTGCTTTAGAATTTACACACATCCTTTTTACGTTATTCTGTAGTTCAGACAACTGAATATCTTTTATTTGAATTGCACTTTGCAAGTTATCTATTTGCTCAGTCAAAATCAGACAATTAGCACATACACTATTCCCCTGCTGAGTACAAGCACCATTCCTAGTAGGAACTTCTAATATTGCGTTAAAAACTTTATTACATTTTTGACTTGCTTGCTGAATCTCCTAAAAGAAAATTTAGATTTTTGTATCTTACTATTAGCCTGTAAGCATTTATTGAACATGTATTGCCACAATTCGTCATCCTTAGCGAATTTTGACATAGTCACATAGTAGGTGAGGTTGAAAAAGACACAAGTCCAACCTATGTGTGTGATTATATGTCAGTATTACCTTGTATATCCCAGTATGTTGTGGTCATTCAGGTGCTTATCTTATTGTTTCTTGAAACCATCGATGCTCCCCGCTGGGACCACCGCCTGTGGAAGGGAATTCCACATCCTTGCCGCTCTTGCAGTAAAGAACCCTCTACGTAGTTTAAGGTTAAACCTCTTTTCTTCTAATTTTAGTGAGTGGCCACATGTCTTGTTAAACTCCCTTCTGCGAAAAAGTTTTATCCCTATTATGGGGTCACCAGTACGGTATTTGTAAATTTAAATCTTATCCCCTCTCAAGCGTCTCTTCTCCAGAGAGAATAAGTTCAGTGCTCGCAATCTTTCCTTATAACTAACATCCTCCAGACCCTTTATTAGCTTTGTTGCCCTTCTTTGTACTCTCTCCATTTCCAGTACATCCTTCCTGAGGACTGGTGCCCAAAACTGGACAGCATACTCTAGGTGCGGCCGGACCAGAGTCTTGTAGAGCGGAAGAATTATCGTTTTATCTCTGGAGTAAATCCCCTTTTTAATGCATGCCAATATTCTGTTTGCTTTGTTAGCAGCAGCTTGGCATTGGATGCCATTGATGAGTCTATCATCTACTAGGACCCCCAGGTCCTTTTCCATCCTAGATTCCCCCAGAGGTTCTCCCCCCAGTGTATAGATTGCATTCGTATTTTTGCCACCCAAATGCATTACTTTACATTTTTCTACATTAAACCTCATTTGCCGTGAGTTGCCCACCCCATTAATTTGTTCAGATCTTTTTGCAAGGTTTCCACATCCTGTGGAGAAGTTATTACCCTGCTTAGCTTAGTATCGTCCGCAAAAACAGAGATTGCACTGCTTACCCCATCCTCAAGGTCGTTTATGAACAAATTGACAGATTTTTTAAATCTAATTTACTCTCTCTAGATAATTCATCAATAAAATTCATCACTTTCCATTTTAAGACGGACTTTCTTCATGTAACGTGCGTACCCTCTCTTGGCACTTGCGCAAAGTTCTCAGCAATTCTGATTCTAGGTTCATTCAATGATGCAGAAAGTTCATCTGCTGCTTTTATTTCTCCTGAAAGCTTGACTTCACAGTTTGCTGACAATTCAGCCGTTCCCTCTCGTCGAGGTGAATGAGAAAAAAAAAAAAAAAAACTTTCGATATTAAGACAAAATCGATCTGGCAAAGGGCTCGCCAATGTAGAATATATGATTATTCTCTCGATATTCTGTAAACTTGTATTGATGAGAAAAGTCCTGAAATAGAGAGTCCGTCAGTTCTTGTGCAAAAACTCAAAAATGGATTTAATAATAAAATAGCATAAGATTACAAGAACAATATTAAAATACAAAATGTAAAAATAATATCAATAATGTACTTATATTCTTGAGATGATTATTGTATGTCAAGCAGGCCCTGGACTGGGACAAAAAATAGGCCCGGGCATTTTAGACTGAGCAGCCCGAGGGGGGGGGGTACTTTGCGGCGCTTTGTGGCGGCGGTTAATGATGGGATTACATTACACAGCACCCTGCACCTCTGGACCCCTTTACATTGCACAGCACCCTGGACCCCTTTACATTACATAGCACCGCACCTCTGGGCCCCTTTACATTACACAGCACCCTGCACCTCTTTACATTACACAGCACCCTGCACCTCTGGACCTCTTTACATTACACAGCACCTCTGGACCTCTTTACATTACACAGCACCCTGCACCTCTGGACCCCTTTACATTACACAGCCCCCCACAGTTTGTTTACACAGACACCCCCTAACAGTTCTGGACCCCCTGCATGTTACACAGACCTCCCTACAGTACAGACCCCCTCCCTACATTACAGCCCCTCCCTACATTACAGCCCCACCCTACATTACAGCCCCCCCCTACATTACAGCCCCCCTCTACAATACAGACCCTCCTCTCTACAGTACAGACCCTCCTCTCTACAGTACAGACCCTCCTCTCTACAGTACAGACCCCCCTCTCTACAGTACAGACCCCCCTCTCTACAGTACAGACCCCCCTCTCTACAGTACAGACCCCCCTCTCTACAGTACAGACCCCCCTCTCTACAGTACAGACCCCCCTCTCTACAGTACAGACCCCCCTCTCTACAGTACAGACCCCCCTCCCTACAATACAGACCCCCTCCCTACAATACAGACCCCCCCTACAATACAGACCCCCCTACATTACAGACCCCCCCTACATTTCAGAACCCCCCTACAATACAGACCCCCCTACATTTCAGACCCCCCCTACATTTCAGACCCCCTCTACAATACAGAACCCCCCTACATTACAGACCCCCCCTACAATACAGGACCCCCTACAATACAGACCCCCCTTCAATACAGAACCCCCCTACATTACAGAACCCCCCTACGATACAGACCCCCCTACATTTTAGACTCCCCCTACATTCCAGACCCCCCTACATTCCAGACCCCCCCTACAATACAGACCCCCCCTACAATACAGACCCCCCCTACATTTCAGACCCCCCCTACATTTCAGACCCCCCCTACATTTCAGACCCCCCTACATTTCAGACCCCCCCCTACATTACAGACCCCCCCTACAATACAGACCCCCTTACATTTCAGACCCCCCTTCAATACAGAACCCCCCTACAATACAGACCCCCCCTACATTCCAGACCCCCCCTACATTCCAGACCCCCCCTACATTCCAGACCCCCCCTACATTCCAGACCCCCCCTACATTCCAGACCCCCCCTACATTCCAGACTCCCCCTACATTCCAGACTCCCCCTACATTCCAGACACCCCCTCTACAATACAGAACCCCCCTACATTACAGAACCCCCCTACAATACAGACCCCCCTACAATACAGACCCCCCTACATTCCAGACCCCCCTACATTCCAGACCCCCCTACATTCCAGACCCCCCTACATTCCAGACCCCCCTACATTACAGACCCCCCTACATTACAGGACCCCCCTACATTACAGACCCCCCTTCAATACAGAACCCCCCTACATTACAGACTCCCCCCTACATTACAGACTCCCCCCTACATTACAGACTCCCCCCTACATTACAGACCCCCCCTACATTACAGACCCCCCTACAATACAGACCCCCCTTACATTTCAGACCCCCCTTACATTTCAGACCCCCCTTCAATACAGAACCCCCCTACAATACAGAACCCCCCCTACATTCCAGACTCCCCCCTACATTCCAGACTCCCCCCTACATTCCAGACTCCCCCCTACATTCCAACCCCCCCACAATACAAAACATTTCAGACCACCCCTACAATACAGAAACCCCCCTACAATACAGACCCCCCCCCCTTCAGACCCATAATGTACCTCAGATCAGCACGGGACTGCATGTTGGGTCCTCTCCCCCTGTGTGGACATAAAGGAGGAGGGAGAGGCAGTGCCACGGCCACCTTGCCAGAGAGAAAGGGATCGTTGCGGGTCCAAGCCCCCTGATGTGCCGACGGGTGTCACTGTCGCTCGCGTGCGGCTTCGACTCGCAGCTGAGAGTGCACTGGGGCAGTGGCATCACTAGGGTTGGTGTCACCTGGTGTGGCAAAACATGGTGTCACCCCCCTCCTCTCTATCCTGCCCAGCGCCCTGCAGGCAGCGCACGGTCACGAGGCGCACCCCCAAATGACCCCTGTAAATTAAAGTATAGGGTGGTATTGGGACGTCTGGGGCGATATAGGGCAGGTTGCGGTGATATAGGGCAGGCTGGGGTGGCATAGGGCAGGTTGGGGTTGTATAGGGCAGGCTGGGGTGGTATAGAGCAGGTTTGGGTGGTATAGGGCAGTTTGTGGTGGTATATGGAAGGCTGGGTGGCATAGGGCAGGTTGGGGTGATATAGGGCAGGGTGTGGTGGCATAGAGCAGGTTGTGTGGCATAGGGCAGGTTGGGGTATTATAGAGCAGGTTGGGGTGGCATAGAGCAGTTTGTGGTGGCATAGGGCAGGTTGCGGTGGCATAGGGCAGGTTGCGGTGGCATAGGGCAGGGTGCGGTGGCATAAGGCAGGTTGGGGTGGCACGCATAGGGCAGGGTGCGGTGGCATTGGGCAGGCTGGGGTGGTATGGTGCCAGGTTAGGACTCTATGTAGTGACATGTGCAGTAACTTACAGCATGCCTGGAGATGAAGACACTCTGGCTGCTGTGCCCTCGTTTCTTTCTCCTTCAGCTGTGGGATCAGTCAGAGTGAACGAGTCTGTGGGAGAAGTAGAGGGGCAGCCTCACCCCCAGCTCCGCCCACCAACTCCGGCTGCCTCCGGAGACATTGGAGATGATGGGGAAGATGTGACGTGCTGCCCTGCGGGCCGTCGTGTGCCGACGCGGGCCACTGGCGGCCCACCGGGCATTTGCCCGGTATGCCCTATGGCCAGTCCGGGCCTGATGTCAAGTCATATATGTGTGTCTGTGTAAGAAACTAATCGCAGCTTCCTCGTGTGTGTGTGTGTGTGTAAGTCTCCCTCTTAAGCAGGCCATACACGGGTCGAATTTCGAACAAATTTTCTTTTCAAAATCAGAAAGTTTTTTTTTTTTTTTTTTTTAATTTTTTGTGATCCGATGATGCCACCATTGATTTTTGAAATTCGGCCGACCAAGCCTTCATGTTGCTACAGAAAATAATTTTTGTGGCCGGGAATCTTCTTTTCTCTCCAGGAATCTTCTTTTCTCTCCGGGAATTTTCTTTTCTTGCACATGCGCATTTTTTTTCTATTACATTGCTCGCACGATTCTCCCTTCATTGATTAGAAAATCGTTAGTTTTTCAAAAAATTTCCAACATGTCCGATTCCTCAAATTTTATTGCCGCACGAAAATCGGCTGTTGCTGCAGCCCACTAACTGTGCAAAATTCGTATTAAAATTCTTGGATACGATTTTCGAAAGAAAATTCTTTCAAAATTCGAACCATGTTTGGCCGGCTTAAAAGTATTTTGTTCACTGCTTTTTACTCCACAATACAGCCCCCACCTGCTCCTAAGGCCTATTGCACACGATACTCCTGTTTGAGCATTTACTTTTTCAGGCGTTTTTTTAAAATGTATTTTCGCACATATGCGTTCTCGCAAAGTCGCGCACACCGCATGCGCGGTTGCTTGTTCTCACATTGACAAATCTGTGCAAATGTGTGCGTAAATGCGTAAATTACTGACCAAAAATGCAGATTTTTCTATTTTTTTTTTACTGAAGCATACACAGTGCTTGTTTACACGCCTATGTGGATAAGCACGTTACAATTAATGGGTTGTATTTTGGCTCAGTAAAGAAATAAGCTGTACTGAGCTTTTTTCAAGCTGCAGTGTGCAAGAGGCCTAAAAAGGCTGGTTTCTTCTTATATTTCCACAAACTCTACAGTATTGACAAATGTATTTTAGCCTAACTCCCTTTCCCTTTACTGAGGAGCTACGGAAATACAATACAACCTCTATTGACAGTTACACTGGCATTCCATAAGAATCCTTGGGGAATGGGCATCTTTGTATACCATATACCTTTTACAATATAACTTTATCATCTAAATCAAATAATGTTACATAAATCAATTTATGTATATATTGAATGAAAAGCCTTTTTCTTATTAACTTTATTCTCAAATCAAACCTACTCCAAACCTTTGCATCTTAAGAAATGTGAAACCTTATCAGATTTGCGATGGGGAAAGGAAAGGCTAATTACTAACATATGTAAGCTCACCAAAGAAATGCACAGACAAATGAAACCTTTAATATAACTTTTAACATAGACTGTAAAATCTTTTTGTTACTTTTCCAAATCTAGAAGAGATATATATATATATATATTCAATTATACTAATAAGATCCAAAACATTCATAATTGTTAGTATTGTTAATAGGCAAATATTCGATATTAGAGTAAAGAAGGCTTCTAACAGTGCTCTCAGCACAGTGAATGCACTCTGGAAAGCCCATTTAACACCTACCAACTGTAGCGCTACCCTAATAAGGGCAGCTGGTAATAGCTGTTTCTTCCCTAATAGTACAGAGGCTGCCCACTGCCACAAGCACCTGTCCATGCACCTTGGCTCCAATAACTCAGTCTAGGGGATTACTTTTTTCAAATTTAAGACTTGAAGACTTTTAAACAGGACATGAGTTAAGGGCATGGGATACCCATGCCCGAATGCTTTCACACTGGAGCGCGGTGCGCTGGCAGGACGCAAAAAAAAAGTCCTGCAAGCAGCATCTTTGAAACGCTGTAGGAGCGGTGTATACACCGATCCTAAAGCGCCCCTGCCCATTGAAATCAATGGGCAGCGCCGGCAAAGCGCCGCTGCAGCGGCGCTTTGTTGGCGCTTTTAACCCTTTTTCGGCCTTGGTCGGGGGTTAAAAGCGCCCCGACGCCCGCTAGACCCAGTGTGAAAGTACTCTAAGTTCCACCCTTGCTACTGTTACTCGCCTCAGTGTTTTGGCAGGTCCTGCTTGAACCTTGATTGTCGTGCTGGCCATTTTCTCTTGATCTTGCTATTGCCCTTGCCCTGCATCCAGTATCCTGCTGCCTTGTTCCCATCCCAGATTTGATTTTCCACTTCCCATATGCTCCCTGCCTTGTGTGTTTCTCATTTGTACCTTTGTATATATACAGTACATACTGTATAGTTTAGTTTGTTAGGTTGCTAGTTTGGGTTATTGTTGTTTTAGTTTTTATTTTCATGCGATCTCATGTTTATTGCTGTTGGTGTGTGGTTCTTGTTCACTGTAAATAAATCTCCCTTTTAAGATATACATACAGGTGCATCTCATAAAATGAGAATATCATCAAAAAGTTATTTTATTTCAGTAATTCAATTCAAAAAGTGAAACTCATATATTTTATATAGATGTGCTACACACAGAATTATATATTTCAACATTTCTTTCTTTTAATTTTGATGATAATGGCTTGCAACTAGTGAAACCCCCAAATTCTGTATCTCAGAAAATTAGAATACTACATAAGGCCAATAAAAAAAAGAAGGCTTTTTAATACAGAGGTGTTGGTTTACTGAATGTAGAGTATAGTATGCGCTCAATACATGTACCCCATACTCATTCACATAGGGTGGGGGGCCGGTATCTGGGGTCCCCCCCTTATTAAAGGGACTCCCGGATTCCGATAAGCCTGCAGACCCCCACAACCACCGGGCAAGGGTTGTCGGGAAGAGGCCCTTGTCCCCATCAACATGGGGACATCCTCCCCATGTTGAGGGCATGTGGCCTGGTACGGTTCAGGAGGGAGGGGGGGGCGCTCTCTCGTCCCCCCCTCTTTTCCTGCGGCCTGCCAGGTTGCATGCTCGGATAAAGGGTCTGGTGTGGATTTTTAGGGGGACCCCCACGCTATTTTTTTTTTAAGTTTGGCGCGGGGGTTCCCCTTAAAATCCATTCCAGACCTGAAGGGCCTGGTACGGATTTTAAAGGCGGACCCGCACGTCATTTTTTTTTTTTTAATTGGCGCGGAGTTCCCCTTAATATCCATGCCAGACCTGAAGGACCTGGTAATGGAATTTAGAGGAACCCCCGCGCTTTTTTTAATCAAAGACTTTCAATGACTTTTCTCTATATTGACGGGAGCCGACAATTCATTATAGCCGCGGGTGCTTTTAAATGCCTTTTTTTTCCTTTAGAAATGTCATTTTGCTGGCGCACTGTTATATAACGGCAAGTTCAGAGCTGCGCCTGTTCAACTTATGCAAATTGATTTACGTGACTTGACATTTACAAAGATTTTACCGGCGCAGTGTCCCGGCGCATTTGAATGAGTGAAATTCCTGCGCGGAGCACAAAAAAAACCCTTGCAGTTCTAAACGTACTTGCCGGCACAGCGGGCTGGTTCTGAAAAAGTTACTTTCTCTCTCTATTTTGGGCATATTTGTTACTTGGGCAGGTGTCACTAAACTTCCTCACATCACCCCCATTATATTGGCACTTCCAGCTTCTTTATATTTAGATTTTAAGATGCCGTGCGCCAGGTCCATAGTAGCGCACTGAGCGCCTCCTCCCGTCCACCGAGAACACTATAGTAAATGGGAAATAGCGCTGCGCTACCGGCCCAAATGTTTTGTAAATACCAAAACAGCCGTTGCGCACGCAGATGCGCCGATACTCATGGCGCAAACGTTTCGTAAATCAGCCCCAGTGTGTCACATAACATGTCTGCTGGGTGCTGATTTTGGTAACTTATTGGTCATATGTATCAGCACCCAGCAGCCATGTTATGTGACACACTATGACAGAGTCAGCCAGAGCCATGATAGAGTGCCTGCTGCCTGTGAGTTATCATAATGCTGATGATGTTAACCAGTTGCTGATCGCCTGATAGCAGATTTACTACTACAGGACGGCCACGCTGCGCAGGATCACGTATATACGTAATCCTGCATTTCTGGGTATGGGAGCCAATCAGCGGCTCGGGTGGACTCGATGTCCACCGGTACCCACTGATCGTTATGTTCAAAGACAGAACTGTGGTCTGCCTATGTAAACAAGGCAGATTGCCTTTCTGTCAATATGGAAGACATTGATCCTGTGTTCCTGCAAAGCAGGTACATGGATATATGCCTTCCCTTGGTAAAAGCAGCTCCCCACAGTGAAAAAACACTTGTTAGGCACACATTTAACCCTTTGATTGCCCTAGATGTTATCCCCTTCCCAGCCAGTGTTATTAGTACAGTAACAGTGCATATTTGTAGCACTGATCACTGTGTTAGTGTCACTCGTTCCCACAAAGTGTCATTAGTGTCCGATTTGTCCACCGTAATATCGCAGTCCCGCTATGAGTCACTGATCGCCGCCATTACTAGTAAAAAAAAAATGTCCCCGGATTTCATTGAAAAAAATCTGGTCACCTTAGCTTACGGAGTTACTGATTTGGAGCATGAATGCAGATCAGGAAAGTCCGGCAACAGTTAAAGTGCTAAAGTATCAGGGCAGCCAGGTAACTTGCATTATAGGAAGAGAGGTCAGTAACAGCAGGGTTTATGTGTCTCTCCTGACAACAAGCTTCCTTGAGCGTATTCAGCTCAATAAGGGATGAATTATGGAGCTGGATTACACTGGGTAGCCTGAATCAGCAGTGCCCTCTACTGACAGGCCAATGATGGTGCATATGGGATTAGCAATGAAGTTGTTCACTTATGTGGTGGTTTAATTTCCCCTCCATGTAAGAGGGTGAATGGAACCACCTGTAGCATTTACATCTTTCAGAACAGAAAGTTCCAGGGGTGAGGAAACACGTTCCTCCAAGATAATTTAAAAATAAGAGATGCAATTAATGCTATTTCTCTTGAGAGAAATCATTTATTTCCAATTGTAGCGCTACCCCCTCGGGAGCCACTCCACTTTGGGTCCCCCTTTGTCTGCACAGTCAGGCAACACACATTTTTCAGCAAGCACACAACAGTCAATAATCCAGTCCAAAGGCTTGGTTTTGATCATTTATTAAGGGATGTAACGTGGATGGGGTTAGGGAAGTATGGGCTGCGATGCCCAGAACTGACTTCAAAGCACAAATTGTGAGGACTAACTGGATAACAATTGCTGACCCCCAGCACAAAATCCCAGCCGCTACTTCTACGAAGAGAACCCCCAAACTGACTGCAGGGATCTTGAACTTTTCCTCTAGAAGAAATACTAATGCATGTAGCCCAATACTTGAAATGTCCCCAGCAAGGATGAAGGTAGACCAAACACTGTCCCTCCTGAAAATTAGCTAGGACTTGCACCTGGCTGCTTTCACCCTTGTAGGCTTGGGGTGAACAAATAGAGCACTCTCTCAGTCTCTGATGATTCCTTGAACAAAGATGGCAACTTCTGTTCAGGCCTTCTGCTGAACAGGTCCCTCTTGCTAGCTGGGTGTCACAGCCAAGACTAGACTACAGGGGGTGAGGAATTTTATGTCTCTCTCTCCCACTCTCTTCTTCTCCTTTTCAGGGATGCCAAGTGTAACAGGATGGGTAATCAGGCGAATGATGAGACAGAGCATAACTGTAATTGCAGTTTACTTAAAGAGGAGCTCCAGTCATATTTGTGTTTATTAAAAGTCAGCAGCTACAAAAACTGTAGCTGCTGACACTTACCTGTCCCAAAATCCAGCGGTGTGCTCACCCAAGCCGTTCCTTCCATCGGTCCTCTGTCCCTGGCATCTCAACGGTGGGCACCCGGCTGTGACAGCTTGCGGCTTCATAGCCAGGTGCCCACTGCACATGCGCGAGCCGCACTGTGAATGATCCCACGGTCTTCTGGGACCTGTGACGTGTCCCAGAAGACTGCAAGGAGGGAGAGAGGAGGAAAACTTTCACTTGGATAGCCTACATGATCCGAGCAGAAGTGGGAGCGGATGCCTGTCAAAACCAGGTACCCAATCTCCCCGTCCAAAAAAAAGGTGCCATTTTGCAAAGAGGAAAGAAGGAGGCCTTTAACTTATACTTCTAGATACTAAACAGATTGTGAAAGCTGAACAAACATAGACTCTACAGCAATGTCTCTGTGGCTCAATGAGGTAACAAATAGCTGCATAACATATTTGTCTAGGATGGCTTTGGTAACACAGAACAGTTGGTAGGATCCAAGGCATAAGGGCACAGGGGCTCACCCAACTGGAACTACAGTACTCTGGTAGCAGTTGGAGAGGTGCTTCCCATGGTAGCTGGATCTTCAAGAGAAGCTTTAGTCTGGCTTCCCACTATTCAGTTCTGACAGTAGAGGGCCACCCACCTGGCTGCAGATCACTTGTTTAGCTACCTCTGTCTTATCAGGTGTGGCTTCTTAGAGCTGCTGAAGGATGGAAGCAGAATTCCTTATCTTCCCTGGGTGTGTTCAGAATTGTTGTTGAAAATTGGGTTAAAGAGGCCTGTGCCTGCATCTTGGCATTGTGAGTAAATTGGTACTTCACTACAGTAATCCTACCATTAAGTTGTTGGCAGCCACAGGATCACTTGTGCTTGGGCTTACTTTTAAACACAATTCAATGGCTTCTCCAATCAACTGCTGAGAGTGAATGGAAATCCTGTGTACCTACAAGTCCATAGAGCTGTAGATTACACAGGGCTATGAACTCTTCTGTGCGATGATGCCGATTGGCTCAGAGCTATCATATTGATTCAGTAATGGTTATTTCCTTTGGCTCCAGTGGCTGACCAGGGCAGCTGAGGGGTGAAGGAAAGGTACATGTGTGCCTGGGAGGGGTTGGGGTCTTAAGCCAACTTGTTGCTTTTGCCCAGAATGGACCAATAGCAGGTTTTCTTTAAAACCTGGGTAATTCAGCTGAGCATCGGGGCTGTGTTTACTATAATAGCATTGTGGGCCATTGCCAAGAGTGTCAGGGTTAGATTAGAAGCACCAGGCCTCAGAATTTAGGAACTGTGAATTTTTTCTTATTGGGTTTTCCTCTGTTGACCACCTCTGGACATTTGTGTCTTAATTTTAATATAACAATGGTAGCGGGTACAAGGGTACGAAGAGAAATCAAAAGAATTGTCATGAAGCAGACCACATGCTACCTCCAATAAGATAAATAAGACATGTACAATAGGTTCTCATTTTCTGGTGAGCCATGGGTAGTATGATGTCTATTTAAGGCCCCATTTTTGGTTGCCTATTAGTACTTTAAGCGCAATTCTTGCCAAAACTTGTTAAATTGGCCATTCTGTCCGTTTTTTTTTTCCTGCTGTATGACTCCATTGGGAAAGTTTCTCCTTGTAACACAAGGACAAGAAATGTGAGGAAAGGATGTCACAGGTACAGGAAGGAGCACACAACAATAAAAAAAACTCTGAGGTTCTAATTGGTCCCTACATGTTTTCATTTTTTTCTTTGCTGTTTCTGTCCCCCTTTAAGAGATGTCCTACCACTTCGTGTCCTTCAGACCTCTATCACTGGGGCAGGAAATAAGGACAAAATCTCCCCAGCAGAGCCACAGGCAGTAGAAACCTAACAGGGGTTCTTTTGTCTTCCAAACCACGAAAAAAAAAAAATGGAGTGGGCTTTTAATATCCAACAACCCTTTAAACAAAAGAAAGCATCATACACACTAAATCATATTCTCACATTAAAGATTAAAGGACACAATGTAATTGGTGTATGTATAACCCTGCAGTATTACAATTGATGTTCTTTAACTTCAAACTAGGATGTCTCCAAATAAATCCCCACTTTATCCTAGAGATTTATAGTCCATCAATACAAAGTGGTATACCGTGCTAAAGTGTAAATTTTAATTAACTAGAGAAAAGCAGCGACAGACCATGTGATATAACCATAGTAAATAAGAATAAAAAACAAAAAGTCACGCTTGGCAAATTTAACAAAATAATATACAGTGGAATAATGATCTAATATCTATTGATAAAATAATAAACTGTGTGGTAATAAAAAAAAAGGAATAAAAAACGATTAAATAAAGAAATAAAAAATATTGTATAAAGTTCTCATGGTGAGAAGAGGGAATCCAATGAAATAATCTGATCCGATGAGTTCCACCACCAAGAAACATGCAGATCCTCCTGTGACAATCACTCTGTGATTTAAGTACTCTTACCGGATAGTGTGGACCTCCTATCGTTAGCGAGGTCACATGCACATGCAGATATAACCCTCTGCGGGGTAGGATGATCCACCATGCCTCTGAGGCTACCTGAGGATGAGGAAGATTCATCCAGGGTGTCCAGCTCGCGTCTAGGAGTCTCCATCCACCAAATACCAGGAAGCATGTATATAAAAAAAAGGGGGCTCCGGTAGTGTGATAAAGTTTAAAACCCTTTATTGGTAAAAGCCAAAAGAGCCAAAAGATGAATACTCGCGGCACAGTGGTGTAGTGGGTAGCACTCTCGCCTAGCAGTAAAAAGGGTCGCTGGTTCGAATCCTAACCACGACACTACCTGTCTAGAGTTTGCATGTTCTCCCTGTGCCTGCGTGGGTTTCCTCCGGGTACTCTGGTTTCCTCCCACACTCAAAAGACATGCTGGTAGGTTTATTGGTTTCCTCCCACACTCAAAAGACATGCTGGTATGTTTTTTGGCTTCTGTCTAAATTGGCCCTAGTATATGAATGTGAGTTAGGGACCTTAGATTGTAAGCTCCTTGAGGGTAGGGACCGATGTGAATGTACAATGTATATGTAAAGCGCTGCGTAAATTGACGGCGCTATAGAAGTACCTAAATAATAATAATACTCGCAAAAATATGAGTATTGTACAAGCTGGTTTTCTGGCAAACAAAAATGTAAAGATCACACGCACTTCCAGGGTCACGTGGGGCGTAATGACATCAGCGCGTAGCTCCGCCCGACATGTTTCATCTTCCTGAGGCACGGGCAACGTGCTGAGCTATGAGCCAAGCCTCATTTTCTCGTGGCAGCCATATTAGGCTCCTGCCTAATTATCACTTGTCCTCATGTAAAAAAGCGAAGCCTCACTCTGATCAATACTACGGATCTGACAGCCAGTGTTGTAAGTAACTGCGTTAAAATAAAAGGCGTTACTTAACGCAGTTACTTTTGAGGGTAACAAGTAATCTAACGGATTACTCTTCCCCTCATGGTAACGCCGTTCCCATCCATTACTTGGGCGGCGTTATCGCAATTACAGCCGCCGTCTGCCTACCTGATCAGCGTGTCATGCAGACGGCGGCCATTCCAGTGTTCAAAAGCCGCGCCTTCTCGTCTGTGATAGGCGGAACACTCAATTTCACAGCAGACAGTGTTCAGCCTATCACGGACATCCTCGTTCGTGTTATGAGGATGAGCGGATGTCCGTGATAGGCGGAACACTGAATGCTGGGAAATTGAGTGTTCCGCCTATCACAGACGAGGAGGAGGCACGGCTTTTGAATACTGGAATGGCCGCCGGGACTGGAGATGGGCACAACGCCGATCAAGGTACCGTACGTGAGGCACAGTGAGGCACGGGCACAGTGAGGCACGGGCACAGTGAGGCACAGTGAGGCATGGGCACAGCGAGGCATGGGCACATAACCAATATTATTTATTGTTATCCCTCCTATTATTTTTATACACTGAAAAAATTACATATATATCATCCTTCTACCTGCCCGCCCCCGTGTATATATAATATAACCAATATAGTTACTTTGCTGAGTAACTAATTACTTTTTCAATGTAGTAACTGAGTTACTAACTCAATTACTTTTTGGAAGAAGTAATTTGTAAGACCCGGTTCACACAGGGGCGACTCCGGACGAGACTTCAGGTCTCCCCTTGAGTTGCCCCAAGTCGCGCTATTTTTAAAACTAATTGAAGTGAATGGAGATGTTTTAATGTACACGACTGCAGTCGCTCCGACTTCAAAAAAGGTTCCTGTACTACTTCAATCAGACTTCTAGGCGACCTGTAGGCAACTTGTACCCATTGATTTCAATGGAAGTCGCTTAGAAGTCTGATCACTGTTCATTTTGAAGACAACTTTACAGGAAGCAGAAAGGAATTTACCCAGAAGCCACAAGTAATTTACTTCAAGTCGTGTTGTTAATGACCACAAGTCGCGCTGAAGTCTCCTCCAAGTCTGCTGAAGTCTCACTGTGATTCATGCTCAAGTCGTGTCTGAAGTTGCTTCTGGAAGTCGTGTTGAAGTCGTGTTGCCCCTGTGTGAACCGGCTCTAACTGTAACTAATTACTTTTTTAATGTAAGATGACCAACACTGCTGACAGCATAAATTAGATAGACCTGAAATCCCAAAAATGTATCAAAAATAGGAAAAAATTTATAAATTAGTATTAAACACATTAATAACAAACTAAATTGTATCCACAAAGTATAAATTGATGACAATTTGTATGTAAGGCTGTCCCATAAGCATCACATACAAGTGAGGACCTCTAGTGGATGATATAAAAAAAATCTTGGATGTTGCCAAAATGTTGATCCAATATAAAACCAATTATTCGAAAAAGAACAATATAAAATATATGTAATAAATATATCTACCATCAAAAACATTGATCAAAGAAGGTTCCATATGTATAACAAATATGTCCATATTTAAAGTGGTTGTAAAGGTTCGTTTTTTATTTTCTAAATAGGTTCCATTAAGCTAGTGCATTGTTGGTTCACTTACCTTTTCCTTTGATTTGCCTTCTAAATGTTTTTTTTCTTTGTCTGAATTTCTCACTTCCTGTTTCTCCTCACTGAACTTCACACCATCATCCGAGTGGTGTTTAGTCAGCCAGAACAGCTTACTGAACAGCTTACTGAGGAGGAACAGGAAGTGAGAAATTCAGACAAAGAAAACAAAGAAAAAAAAAATTAGAAGGTAAATCAAAGGAAAAGGTAAGTGAACCAACAATGCACTAGCTTAAAGGAACCTATTTAGAAAATAAAAAACAAACCTTTACAACCCCTTTAAGCATTGTTAATGAAGGCATTTATGTTTACATCAGTGTTTAACCCTAATGGCCTAAGGCATTTATTCCTGTAGATCCACCTGATTTCAAGTTTAGAAATCTCGCGTCTTTAGGGTCCTCCACTCCAATGTAATTTAAGCTTATCTATCCCTATAAAGGAGGTGCATCTAGGGTTTTTATTGTGAACCTCAAGATAATGTCTAGAGACTGGATGGCCTCTAAAACATCTATTAACGTTCCCAACATGTTCATTAAGTTTTACTTGTAACGGTCGTACTGTACGTCCGACATATTGATAACCACATGGACAGGTTAAAAGATAAACCACATTGGGAGTTGAGCAATAAAGAACCCAATCTGGAAGTCTTGAGACGTACTGCATACCTTACTTTCATACCTGCATGTCAGTCCCCACTTCAGGGGCAATTTCAGAGACATTATGCACTGATGCCTATTGAAAACGCACCCTAAAGTCGCCAAAAGTAGTACAGAAACTACTTTTGGGAATCTCTGCGGTGCGCAAAGTCAGTCTCGCACTGACTCGAAAGGTGCAATAGCCGCCGATTTGGCAT
The DNA here is from genome assembly GCA_029206835.1 of Rana muscosa. Classification (NCBI taxonomy): domain Eukaryota; kingdom Metazoa; phylum Chordata; class Amphibia; order Anura; family Ranidae; genus Rana; species Rana muscosa. The sequence goes on along the minus strand of CM055125.1, from coordinate 233,536,482 downwards.
GTCAAATCGCATGCCAAATCGCTGCAATGTGAACCAGGACTTGGGTTGAATATAAAAAATAAATAAAACAACTTATCTGTTTTAACTTAAATATATGTATACAGTGTTTGTGAATATCTAATGCCGCGTTTACATCAGGGCCAAAATGGCCTTACCGGGATGCCCGGAAATTTCTCAGTAGTCCGCCTGCCCTGGAGCCGCATTGAGCTGCGGCTGCAGCGCTCCCCCCCCTTCTCCTCCTGTGTATCATGGAGCTGGGTCTGTGTTCGGCGGCCACGCTGTATCAAGGTCCTGCCCCCTAGACCGGCTAGTGTGATAGTAGATTGAATCAGTGATCCGCCTATCACACAAGTTGTCTAGGGGGGCGGGACCTTGTTATAGCGTGGCCGCCGAACATAGACCCAGCTCCGTGATACAACGCGGGAGATGTCCGCTGTCTGTGTGTGTGTGTGTTACCAGGCAATGGTGAGCCTGTATGGATTGGCACAGTGAAGCTGCAATGGTGGGCACAGTGATGCTGTATTTACGGGCACAGTGAGGCTGCAATAGTGGGCACAGTGAGGATGCAATGGTGGGCACAGTGAGGCTGCATTCATGGGCACAGGCTGCAATGGTGGGCACAGTGAGGCTCCATTCATGGGCACAGTAAGGGTGCATTCATGGGCACAGTGAGGCTGCAATGGTGGGCACAGTGAGGCGGCAATGGTGGGCAAAGTGATTCTGCATTGATGAGCACAGTGAGGCTAAATTCACAGGCACAGTGAGGCTGCATTCACAGGCACAGTGAGGCTGCATTCACGGGCACAGTGAGGCTGCATTCACGGGCACAGTGAGGCTGCATTCACGGGCACAGTGAGGCTGCATTCACGGGCACAGTGAGGCTGCATTCACGGGCACAGTGAGGCTGCATTCGATGAGCACAGTGAGGCTGCAATCGATGAGCACAGTGAGGCTGCAATCGATGAGCACAGTGAGGCTGCAATTGATGGGCACAAAATTCGGGCTGAAATCGGACCTGAAACGGTGAACCAGCACGCACTGGACCCCTGCTGTGATGCGGCGACAGTGTGAACTGAGCCTTAGGCTGCATGCTGCATGTCTACATTTTAGTAAATAAATGCCGTACCACATCCTCAAATAAAATGCCCAAAAAACTGCAGGGGAGCAGCTAAACGGCAAAGTTATTGCTCTGGGGCGTTTTATGTAATCAATGGGCCTGTGTGCAAGATCATAAGTTGAAGAAAAAAAAAGTGGTGTGCTTGGTGCACCACAGTGAAGACTGGACATGGTTTTTATCGTGCTAGGGGCATTGCTAGGATTGAAAAAGACCTGGAACATCTTTGGGCTTACCAAGCAGAAGATTAATGCGGCGGGCGCAGCACCCTGCTAAGAACAGTGCCAAATTATGCTAAAGCGGAGTTCCACCCCCCAAAAGTGGAACTACCGCTCATCTGTCTCCTCCTCCTCCTCCTGTGTCCTAATATTATAAGTCAGCAGCTACATTATGTGTAGCTGCTGGCTTAAAATTTTTGGAGGGGAGGGCAGAACTCTGCTTTAACGGTTGGAGGGGCTTAAGGGGCTTGGTTAAAACAAGGCCTTTTTGTACCCAGAAAATATGCTTAGATTGCTGTGCCACAAGTAAATCTCAGACATGTAAAAACCTCAGCACAATCATTTAAAAAAATAAAACTCTTCAGTTACATATGATTTTGTGTACACTGAAAATAGACAGAGTCAGAATAAATACCAGCAACTGTTTAGACAATGAACGTATGTAATGTACAAATATAGTGTATATAGTGCATGAATTTCTAATGTACGTTGTACAATATACTGTATGCTGTTAAGCTGTCCATGGACGGATTGTATCTTCTTGTTCAGCCAGCGGGTTCCTCTATCCACACAAAATAGGTGGGTGTGTCCACAGACTCCGTTGATAGGCTCACATTCATAAAAATGAATCAGTCTTGGATCAGCAGCTACCAAGCACCTGCTGTATCCGATTGTATTTTCTATGGATGTGGGATCCCTTGAAGACTGCCTATCCTATTATGCTGAGTGACTATCCTATTCCTCCTCAATCTTGATGATGCTAGCTTCTAAGAATATTTTTTGGTTTGGGGCACCACCACCACTGCCTAAGGCCCAATTTTTCTGCCCCTGTTTAACAGGGGCATGTAATTACAATTCTTGATATAATGTTTCACAGCAGGGCCCGTTCCTGCGCCCATCAAGAGTAACTGTGAGGGTTTACAGTGTTGTGGCAACACCACCAAAGGCCCAATTTTTCTGCCCCTGTTTAACAGGGGCATGCAATTACAATTTTTGATATAATATTTCACAGCAGGGCCCATTCCTGCGCCCAACAAGAGTATCTGTGAGGGGTTAGTCTTCTGGTACCACCAACACCTAAGGCCCAATTTTCTGCAGAGTATATAGGGCAGGCCATATAGTATATATACTGCTGTTCAGAGTATATAGGGCCTGGGGGACCCCCACGCCTTTTTATTTGGGTGTGGGGTTCCCCTTAATCTTCATACCAGACCAAAAGGGCCTGGTAATGGACTGTGGGTGGGGGGGACCCATGCCGTTTTTTTCAATGAGATTTATCTGTATTGCCGAGACCTAACAATTCATTACAGCCGCGATCAGTTTTAAATAACTTTTTTCCTTTAGAAACGTCATTTTGCTGCGGGACTGTTCTAATCATGGGAAAAATGTGCCACTTTACAGGCATACTATAGACACCCCCCCCAGGCACGAAATTTAAATTTAAATTTAAAATCACTGCTCCCGAAAAAAACTGACGTTTTTTAAAACTTTTTTTTGCATTGATACATGTCCCTTGGGGCAGGACCCGGGTCCCCAAACACTTTCTATGACAATAACTTGCATATTAGCCTTTAAAATTAGCACTTTTTATTTTTCACATTCTGTGACTTTAACGGTGTTCGAACAAGCTTTTTGCCTGTTCTGCTGCGAACAGAAACGGGGGGTGTTCGGCTCATCCCTAACATTTGTGCAACTATTGCGGGAATTGAAGCTTCTGTACAGAGACTCCTATTGATTCACACACTGAAGCATAGTAAACACAGTTTACTTCAGTGATCAATGAACACGGGAGCGATTAGTACCCATTGCTTACTGTGTTCATTCAGGAAGGGGCTGGTATAAAATAGGATTTCTCTTATCGTCCATGGACTGACACAGCTCTAATACTGAAACACGTGGGTATATATCCCTGCTCACAGGAGAAGATCTAGGCAGAATGTTAGATGTTAGAAACATACATTCTAGAAAAAAACAGAGCTGAACAGCCCCGCCCAGGGGGGCGGTCCCTCCAGACATAACCCTCCTACCTGCAGCTAGCAGCCTCAGTTTTTTTCTGCCTAGCAGAAGGAGAAGACGTGGCTCTCTCAGGAGCCAGTCTCCTGGAAGATTTTATTTTTATTCCTTTGGGAATTGTATTTTATTTTTGAGACCTTCAATCAACTGTCGGCTGGGCAACAGGTTGGGTACACTGGTACCCTCGTAGTCTTCCCTGTCCGACCATCGAGCATGCTGATCCTCGCCTTGTGTGCGTGAGACTCGACATGCCCCATGACTCCAGGGGTGGCCGGGTGGCTTTCATGCTCCCACGGTCCTCTCAAGATTGAACAGTACCATGCTGTATCTTTTGTGGTGGACTGGGCCGACAGCTACTCAGTACTACTCTGATAGGTCTGTCTGAAACAAGCCAGTGGGTCCCTCTGGGACGGGTAAGTAGTCTATCCTGCTGCAGGTGAGTACATGCTGGCTGTGTTTCTCTATATGGGGGGTTTCTCCCTGTCTCCCCCTGTTATGCTGCTTTCTGCACCCTGTACTGGCGCTGTGCTGTGTGGGGGTACTTGAGGGTCACTCTGGCCTGGCGGGGGGCGCTCATGTCTGTACTGCCCTGTGTGAGTGTTTGGAGACACCATGTGTGTGTGTTTGGAGACGCCATTATCACTGTGTGGTGTTTTTAAACTGTGCTCGGCGGCCATCTTGCCGTGGCTAAATGGCGCAGTAATACATGCGTCCGGCGGCCATTTTCTTGGAGCCACTGCGCTTTCGGCCTCTATCGCCGCTGCTGCTGCGCAAATCTCCTCACACTCTCCTCAGGCTTCACTCGCGCTGCAGCGCGGTTACACACAGCAGAACTGAGTGGTCCTTATATGGGTTGGTGAGTCCTCTGGGTATCCCCTCCTCAGCCTCAGTGCAGCAGCCAGTGGGTGGACTGTATTATTCACTGTAATTGTGTATAAGGTCTCAGAGGGTGGCGGTATAGAGTCTGGTTCACCTGATTCCCCACACTTGTCAGAGGCAATTGGCAGTGCTCCTGCACCTGCGGTCCCTATGGACCAGTTGTCGGCAGTCCTGGGAAAAAAATTATTGTCAGGATGGAAGCGGTGTGCGAGCAAGGGAGCTATAAAGCGCCCTCTCCCCACACAATCTCACACATGGGGAGTGCTCTTATTCAGATATGGGCCTAGCTGCTGCTGCTCTGGACCCTAGCTCTGAATATTTTAATGTTTTTGAACAGGACATTCCTTGTGAGGAAGACTCCAGGTCTAAATCAGTAAATGACAGGACTTGTAAGTGAACTCATTGATGCCGTGAGGGACACTCTCAAGCTGGATGCTGTGGCTGTGGTACCTAAGGCGGACACTTTCTCCTTTGGTTCTTTTCAAGCTTTTCTATTACACAGCTTCCTCACTGTTTTCCTCACATGCTGCATCGAGAGCAGCATGGATGATACAGTGGTGCACAGTACCCCCCCCCCCCGGTCGGTGCAGCATGGTGGGGGGGCACTTTATTCATTTATTTCTATAATCCCTGTGAGCCTTCTGTGTGATGTCTCTGAGGCAACAACAGGGTCTCTGCACCTGTGGTTTCCCGCCATTTCCTGGGGAACGCTCTGAGCTCTGACAGGACCACGGTCTGCGGTGTCAGAGGTTACTTTTACCTGCATGCTGCTTCGGCAGCACATGTAAGCAGGTTGGAATGATAACAGAGAAGATTATGCGCCTCCGCGCCATAATTAAAACTTATCCTATAACTCTACACTGGATACATTCACAATGTAGGTATGTGCTATTGATCTCTGTGTCTGCGTGGGTTTCCTCCCACGTTCCAATGCTGTGTCTTCAGTGCCATACACGATATAAACATACACAATATGTTTATACACGACTCTAAATACATTTACAGTATATGTATGTATTATACTCTCTGGGTCAGCGTGGGTTTCCTCCGGGTGCTCTGGTTTCCTCCCTCGCTCCAAGGGTAATGCACAGCATAACCATGTGCAATATGTTTATTCACATGCTATCATTCCTACACGGTATCTGTGTGCTGTCTGCGTGGGAGTCTTCCGGGTGTTCCGGTTTCCTCCCTCGCTCTGACGGTATGGGCGCTTTTGGCTCTCTGCGCAGTTTAAACATGTTCCATATGTTTATCACACATACTATAATACCTACGCGGTATGTGTATGCAGTCTGAAACCTGTGTGATTTGATTATCCACATTCTAACATACCTACACGGTATGTGTGTGCAGTCTGCATGGGTTTCCTCTGGTTTCCGCCCACGCTGCATGACATGCGCGCCTTCAGTGCCATACACAGTATAAACATACACATTATGTTTATACACAACACTAAATACATTCACAGTAGATGTATGTGCAGCGGGGTCTCTAAATTTAGGTGGGATACACCTGGGTAATAGTATGACCCAGGTGTGTAAATCATTAGAGGATTTGGACCATTTGTATTCGTGGAGGACTGTGTGGTGTATTATTCTCCTTGGCCTGTGGGTGGCGAGGTACCCGCAGGCTCAAGGTAGATTCACTGCCGCAGTGCTGTCCTTTTTGTCCCTTTCTGGAGACGGTGCGGTGAGGGCGGGGAACCTGCTGTGACGTCAATGGAGGGGATAAAGGGGGGAGACACCCTTGCCACGAGGTCTTTTTCCTGCATCGCATGCCCAGGCACCTTCGGCCTGGGTGCGGGCGGTTCGGAGTTCCGGTCCAGGTGCCCTAGGCCTGGCCGGAGTGGAGTTGGCGTCCATCCCAGGCACCTTCAGCCTGGGGTGAGGTACTGAACAGGAGGCCTGGGGCCCAGTGATTTCGACTGGGTCCCGCGAGGGCGGAGGAGTCCGAGGGTCCCTGAGGTGGATGGGGCCCATGTCTGAGGTGAGGAGGCCGGGGAGGTCACCCGTCCGAAGAGTCCGGAGCAGCATCAACCTGGTGACGTATGGGCCTTCGGTAACTCCCTTGGAGGGACATCTCCCCCTGACAGGGGCCACAACGCAGCGAAGGTACTCCTATCTACATTCTCCTGAGTCGCTGGTAGAGACTCACAAGTTCTAAGTTCTCTCTCTAGCCAAGGCTATAGTAACCGCTGGTGAAACCACAGTGGTTTAGCGTACAACCAGGGTAGTGCCTCGACCTGCTCACCCCACCATATTGAACTGTTATTGGGTCTCAACCAGTTGGCTGGTAAAGAACTGTTTGATTGTGAGTGTGACAATAAAACAAGAGTTGGACCCTAATCGGTGTGTGGGACTCTGGTTAATGGGAGCAAAGGGGAGTGTCAGCACAGCAAGACTTGGTCCTTAACTGAAACGCACAGGCCCGAGGAAAATATCTGGTACTGGCCTTCACCTCACCCACTGCCATGGGGAGGACATGGGTCGTAGCGCATCTCACCCTCACATATGAAATACCCCTAGACGATAAAGAGGGGGTGAGGCCGCTACATATGTATTGTATTCTTTGGGTCTGCGTGGGGTTCCTCCGGGTACTCCGGTTTCTTCCCACGCGCCAACGGTGTGCGCGCCTTTGGCGCTATGCACACATAGACATGTTCAAAATATTATCACACATACTATAGTACCTACATGGTATGCGTATGCGGTCTGCGTGGGTTTCACCCAGGGTTCTCCCGTTTTTCCCCCATGCTCCAATGGTGTGCGCATTTTCAGCGCTATGCACATGTGCAATTTGTTTATTCGCATGCTAACATGCCTACACGGTTGTGTACGCAGTCTGCGTGGCTGGTTTCCGCCTACGCCCCAATGATGTGTGCGCCTTCGTCGCTGGCACAGTATAAACGTGTTTAATATGTTTATCCACACATACTATACATACGCCGTATGTGGTTGTACTATGCTCTTTGGGACTGAGGGGGTTTCCTCCCACACTCTAATTGCGCGTTTTGATGCAATACACAGTATAAACTATGTGTTTGTACAATCAGCACTTTTCAATGGAGCAGAAGCGCTGGCTTGGACTGGGTTCGCCATGCTGAGGTTAGCGTTACGCCCGGTAGTGGCTGCGTCTCTGGCGTTCCTGAAGCTCAATGACTGGGCAAAAGCCTCTGCTTTATTTATCAGTTGACCAGCAGGTGCACTGCAACTGCTTTAGCCTCTAGGGTCTCTGTGTCTGGGGTGGGTCTGTGGCACCTGTAGAGGCTGAGTTACTGGTCCTCTGACCGAGTTTCTAGGGAAGCTCTGTCAGGTTGCCTTTCTTGGCCAACAATTGAGGCACCCCGTAAGTCGGGGATTCCCTTCTCCGTTACATTGCAGGGTCTCCTCGGGTTTATCATACCTATCCCGCTGCAGAACGGTCCTGTCAGCCGTGTGCATTCCAGGGGAAGGGTCCTTACGTCCGGAGGTGTTTTCACCTCCTTTACCGGAGGTGAGGCACCGGATGTGGACCTTTTGGCCTCTCGACTTGCTCGCAAGATGTAGAGATTCGTGGCCAGGTCCAGGGATCCCTGGGCAGACGCGTTGGTGGCCCGTGGGGGCAGTATCACCTGATGTATGCTTACCCTCCGCTTCTGTTGTTGCCTCGCCTGTTTCGCAAAGTAGTGGTTGAGGCCATTCCGGTGATCCTCATTGCTCCGGGACGGCGACATTGGTACGCCGATCTAGTTCGGCTAGTCGCAGACGTTCCTTGGTGACTGCCTATTTGGGTGGACCTTCTGTCTCATGGTCCCATACCTCATCCTGCTTTACAGTCCTTGGCACGGCTGTTAAAGCCAGGTGCTGAGGGACTGAGGTCTCTCGGATTCGGTCATCTCATGCCATGTTGTGGCACGGACATCTTCCTCCAGAAAGATCTATCACCGTACCTGGAAGGCTTATATCGCTATGTGCGAGGAGCTTGATGGCATCCATGGACATATTCCGTTCCCAAGATTTTGCTGTTCTTACAAAAGCTGGCCTTGCGTACCATCGAGGGTCGGATTTTGGCCTGGGCTGTCTTTTTCAATGACCGCTAGCGGGCCATTCTTTAATTAGCACCTTTTGTGCAGGGGGTTCGCCATGTGATCCCCCCCTGTCAAGCCTCATCCCCCTCGTTGGGATCTGAATTTGGTGCTCTCGGTTCTCCAAGAACATCCCTTTGAAAATATCAGAGAGATTCCTCTCTTGACCTTGCCCCAGAAGGTGGCTTTCTTAGTGGCCATTACTTCTGTTTGACGGGTTTCTGAGTTGGCGGCCTTGTCCCGCAAGTCGCCTTACTTGGTCCTTCATAAGGATAAGGCGGTGTTGCACCCACGACCGTCTTTCCTTTCAAAGGTGGTCTTGGCCTTTTACCTTAATGAGGACATTGTTCTTCCGTCCTCACCCATCGCATCCCTGAGAGTTTGCGCTTCATACATTGGATGTGGTACGAGCCTTACGGGTGTACCTGTCTGCTACTGTTTCCATTCGGAAGTCTGACTCACTGTTTGTGTCTGTCTCTGGTCCAAAACAGGGCCAAGCGGTGTCGTCTGCCACCTTTTCTAGGTGGATCAGACAGACCGTTATACAGGCCTTTGCCCTTAGGGGCAAATGCCTCCCTTTCCGGTTACGGCGCATTCCACCAGGGCAATTGGTGCTTCCTGGGCTTTCCGACATCAAGCGTCGGTTGCACACATGTGCAAGGCGGCGACCTGGTCGTCCTTTCATACCTTTTCTAAGTTCTAGGTTGATGTGGCTGCATCTTCGGATGCTTCCTTCGGCCGCAAGGGTTGCAGTCCTCTGTTTAAAGTTGCAACTCCTCCGTTGAGGAGTTCTGCTTGTTTGGAGTGGAGTTTGGTTTTTCCTTTACTACTGCTCCCACCCTTTTCTGATACTGCTTTGGGATGTCCCACGTGTTTCAGTATTAGAGCTGTGTCCGTCCATGGACGATGAGAGAAAATTGGATTTTTGTACTCACCGTGAAATCCTTTTCTCTGACGCCCATGGACTGACACAGCACCCACCCTTCTTTAAGTTTTGTACTGCTTTGTTATGAACTGAGGCTGCTAGCTGCAGGTAGGAGGGTTATGTCTGGAGGGACTGCCCCCTGGGCGGGGCTGTTCAGCTCAGTTTTTTGTTTTTCTAGAATGTATGTATCTAACATTCTGCCTAGATCTTCTCCTGCGAGCAGGGACATATACCCACGTGTTTCAGTATTAGAGCTGTGTCAGTCCATGGACGTCAGAGAAAAGGATTTTACGGTGAGTACAAAAATCCCATTTTTTTTCGTCCTGCTTACCTGTAAAACTCTTTTCTTTGAATACATCATGAGACACAGAGTTAGGCTATTATTCATTACTTACTGTGTTATACACCATCTCTAGGTGAATGGACACTGGTAGACAAAGTCTTAGACAGGAAGTCCGCCCCTATATAACCCCTTCCATACAGGAAGTACTTCAGTTTTTTTTACCAGTGTCTGCAAGGTGGATAGGCAAGTTTTGTTTGAGCTCTCTAGTCCCAAAACGATTCCTAAATGAACCAAGGGATTGATCGGATCCATTTGAAAAAAGTTTATATGCTTAAATAAATGGTATGCGAGCCTCACAAAGAAGATGCAAGGATCCTGTGAGGTTTTGCCTGTAACGCGACCGGGTGCTGGACCCTGCATAGTGGAATCCTGGACACCACAGAGCTAAGACATTCCTGCAGGGTGCTGTACAGGTCCAAGGGAGTGGACCCTAAAACATGAAAGGGTAACCAGTCCTTGAAGGTCCCCAAGTGACGGAACCCAGGGAAGGGCACTGAATGATCCAGTGCCTAAAATAATGTCTGTTTTTGGAGGATGCGAGGGAACGCGGGATCTTAGAAACCTCTGAGGGGGAACCCCCCCCCCCCCGTAATTCCAGCTTGTAACTGTGGGACACTGTCAAGGTGACCCATTCATCTTGAACCACTGTTTTCCAAATGTCCGCAAAGTGCGGGGGAGCGACCCTAGAGGGTTTCACAGCTCAGGGGAGATGGTCAAGGGCAGAACAGAGCCTGTCCATCAACATCCTGGAGTTGCGGGCAGTACGTCTGGCCCTTGACGCTGGAGCTTCAGGACTGCCCTATCAGGGTTCAGTCCGATAATGCCACTGCACTCCTCTTTTGTTTACCAGAAGGACCCAAGAAGGGGCAGGCAGCTTCTAAAGCGTCCATTGCCAATTGATCATTCAGGCCTATGGTCTGAAACGTAAGGTGTAGGAACCTCCTGAGCTTTTCGCCATCAGGTATCTGTGGCTCAGATTTGTAAGGCTGCTACCTTGTCTTCAGTGCATAGGTTCACCAGATTTTATCAGGTAGATGTTAGAGCAGCCAAAGATTTGGCTTTTGGCCGCAGTGTACCACAGGCTGCTGTTTAAAGTCTGATGGCTATTTTTTGTTTGACAGGGTGTCTCCCTCCCCTCAAGGCTATTTCTCTGGGACGTCACAGTAAGTAATAAATAATAGCCTAATGCCCTGTACACACAATCGTTTTTTCCAATGAAAAAAGTCTGATAGACTTTTTTCATCGGAAAAAACGATCGTGTTTGGGCCCTATCGGACTTTTTTCCATCGGTGTAAAAAAATAGAACATGTTTTAAATTTTTCCGATGGGGAAAAAAAAAAGATAGGAAATTCCGATCGTCTGTGTTGAACTTCAACGGAGAAAAAACCCACGCATGCTCAGAATCAAGTCGACGCATGCTCCAAAGCATTGAACTTCATTTTTCTCGGCTGAGTGTTTTACGTCACCGCGTTTTGGACGGTTGGAATTTTGTCTGATGGTGTGTATGCAAGACTGATGGAAGTCAGCTTCATCGGAATTCTGACGGAAAATTCCATCGGAAATCTGATCGTGTGTACAGGGCATTACTCTGTGTCCCGTGATGTATAATAAAGAAAATAGGATTTTTTCATCATACTTACCTGTAAAATCCTTTTCTTTGAATACATCACGGGACACAGAGGTCCCTCCCCTCTTTTGAGGATTCAGTGCTTGCTACAAAATTGAAGTATTTACTGTAAGGGAGGTAGAGGTGCACCAAAATTTCGGACCGCCGTAAACTATCTGCCGAAAATTGTGTTTTCGGTATTGACCGAAAGAAAAAAAAAAAGCAGATACCGAAAGGACCGCCCATTGCAGGAGTGTTATCCTAGTGTGCCCAGTCCTCCACTCCCTCGCCACGATCTCCGTGTGTCACGGAGCTGAACTGTAGGGGCCGCAGTAACAATGTCCCGCCTCTTGTGATAGACGGCACACTGATCCAATGGCGGGACACTGAATCAGTGTGACATGATCACAGGAGGCAGGACATTGTTACTGCGGCTCGGGCAATTCAAATCCGTGACACACGAAAATCGCTACTCTGATACGGGCACAAGCAGGCTGTACTCACAGGCACTGGTGAGGCTGCATTGATCTCCTGTATCTTGTATGCTAGAGGTGCACCGAATGAACATTTTGCTAATACTATTAGCAGTGTGTTTTAAGTTTAAGTAAGAGACTGCAGACATGATACAAGAGATGGTCAGAGACCGCAGACTGCATTTTTCTTGAGCTTTTCTTGCACTAAAGGTGCCAATAATGGCCAACAATAAATTCATATTAATTAAAATGTATGATACTAATTAAAAAGTGGAATATAATACAATTGTATATAAAAAATATAAATATTTTTTAAAAACTGTCATTTTTGGTTTTGGCACCAAAATTTCTATTCGGTGTACCCCTAATGGGAGGGGTTATATAGGGGCAGACTTCTGTCTAAGACTTTGTTTACCAGTGTCCATTCACCTAGAGATGGTGTATAACCTAGTAATTCTGTGCCCCGTGATATAAGATAAAGAAATTACATGTTTACAGACCCCCCCCCCCCCTCTCGTCCACTCTACATCCTGAACACTGCACTGATCTCCTGACCCAGCAGCAACTGCAGCCAGTGGGAGGGGAAATTGGTAGGGGGAAGCCGTTGGGAGCGAGGCAGGAAATTGGTGCTGCTGTGGGGGGCGGCAGTACAGGGGGTCAAAGCACCATTGGGGAGGGGGGGAATTTATGTAGAGGACTGTATTCCCCTTGAGACTCCCCTGCAGAAGCTGAAGTTGGAAGGAGGGGGTTGGGAAGCCAGAGAGCAGCACTACAGGGAGGAGTGCCTGGGGTAAGTGAGGGGGGCTCAGTACAGAAGGAGGTCATGGGGATGCCCTTTTAGGGTTAAATCCGCCTTTGGCTCCCCAGCAGCACACAAAGCTGGTGGGAGGGGAGGGGAGAGGAGGAAAAGCCAGAAGTTTCAGGGGAGCCACCGGGGATTGGTTCTGCATAGGGTTATCAGTGCTTGGGAGGGCACATAGGTAGAGGGGGGGGGGAGCATTTTAGAGGAATATTCCATGTATGTATGTATGTATGTATGCATGCTAGAGCATAGTGGCCCCCTCCTCCCAGGGGTACACACTAATATGTAGCCCGCCGAACTGCAGTTCACAGTACTTAAGTACAATACAACAGTATAGCATTACCACCTTTACCTAATCACACGCTGTTGGCTATCTCTATCTGCTCCAGCACACATTGACAAGTGAGCTGATGAGAGTCCAGTCTTTTATGCTGAACCTAGTTTCAAAGGCCAAGAAGTGCATTATTGATAGTTGGTTGCTATAGTGGAGAATGTCGCCTTAGTTCACCCCACCATTATGCTTGACGCAAAGCTCATCCCTGTGCACTAGGCCCCAAGCTTATCACCTCTTTACCAGTGCCTCCCCAGTGTGTTATGAACAAGGACATTACTAGGACATATGTTTATCCACTAGCGCCTTTCCCATGCGAACAGCAGATCACCATCTTGCTCTCTTCTGTTTCACAACATGAAGCTTTCTTTCAAAGACGGCCCAGATACTTCTATAGTGGTCCTGACTCTGTGTCCTTAATCAACCCCTTTCCTCTAACCACGTTTTCATTTTCATACCAGGAATGGGAGTGATTAAGGTCCATGCAACCATAGTCAGTTTTCCTTACAGCGTTTTTGGAATAAAGAGCAGCAGCCTTTTATTTCCAAATTCACACACCAGTCTTATCATGATCAAAGTTTTTACAGGATAACTTTCTTCTAGACTACTGATCGTACATAGAGGGCTAATGGCTCAAACGCCAAAGAGGAGAAATGCATGACGACTTCTTGGGGGAGGTACAGCCAACAATGCCATATTTTGCTGTGCTTGGGGAACCTGACGTCTAGGTACTATACCACACCAATCACATAAATGAGCTCTGTCTTGACTGGAGAAATCCACTAATCACAGAGAAAGCAGAATAAATAGGTAACTCCTTAAAGGAATAAAAAAACGACATCTCCTTAGGTGCTCCTTTACATATATGGTTCATTCTTTTTCAGTAGGTATACATATCCTTCCCCCACAGCAGCCATTTTTGCAGTTTACTTCCTTGCCACAGAAGCCATATACCATCCACCTACAGCTATATATTTACCTCCCCCTTAGTTTCCACAGCAGCCATGCCATGGACATAGTTCTTCCTTCACAGTGGCCATGTTTACAGTCCTGCGGGCTGGCTGGGAAGTGAGCTGGGAATTTTTGTTTCTTTTGTGCTTCTTGCTGCAAAGGTCAGTTATAGGTTGGGGTGGCTGCCATTTGTTTGTTCTGTTGGTAATTGGTGAGGGGGCGCAACTAAATACCTTCACTACCATTGTGCTATTGCTGGGTGTCCAGTGCGTTCCTATACCTCTATCCATTATTATATATGTGCTCCAACTCGGGAGACTCTCAAAATTATAGTTAGGCGTGCAGTACACTAGGGTGCCGTAACGTGGCAGCTTATGCATGTATTTGCAAAAGTGTGTAAACTAAACCCCTGGTTTTAACGTAAACTGTTAGACAGAACAATTTGGTTGTTTGCAGGCTGGCTGGTAAGTGAGCTGGGAATTTGTTTGTTTTTTGCCATGCATCGCCGTTCCATGTTGCTGCAAAGGCAGGTTATAGGTTGGGGTGGTTGCCATTTGTTTGTACTCCCCAGCCAGTTGCTATATATACAGTTACATATTGTTCAAATAAAAACAGAAAACAAACACCAAATAAAATGCACATATTTGGTCATTTTCATTTGCGATTTTTGAAAAAGGAAAACACAAAATAAAGCATTATATACACACATACATCTCTCATTAATAATATTATTTTTTTCTCTTTTTTGGCAGTGCAGTTCCTTTAAATGCTCACAAGGGTTTCTGCTGGCTGTGAGCACTCTCTGCAGCGACACTATATACAATGGTTGGCACATAATATTGCACACAGAGATGGGGCAGAGTCAGCACAGGAAGTAGCAAAAAGAAATTAAAAATTCACAACGAAAAACTAATGTAATGCCCGCAGAGCACCATGTCTGCTGCCATGTCCTGAAAATAATAGTGCGTTGAGGAGGCCGCAGTACGACTTTATTATTCATTCCCGAAACATGGTTGTGTAGAATAATCCTCTGCTAAGGCGAGTCTTATCAGTTCGGTAACAACCGGCAGCGACGAGTGTCAGCCATCTTCAGGAGCAGGGGCTTCAGTCCGTGGCAGTATTGCAGCCCCCCGGTTTAGTTTTTCAAGCAGCTGTGGGAGCCTGTTCTATCAGTCCATTTCAGAACAGAGCCCCCCATTGCATGGTCAGTGGTATCACAGGCATCCAAGACCAGGTCAGCATGTGTATGTTACAAGCACGACCATCCAAGTACATCATTCCTATAACCCGCTGCCCCAGGCTTGCTTTGGGGCGGTTGTAAAAATGGGCAGTGGTCTGCAGCGTATTGGGTGGTTGTTGTGAAGAGCAGAAAGGGTTCCCTTCTTAGCAAAGTGTGTCAGTGTTGAAAGATAACTGAGCCTAGGGTGAAAAAATATAAGACTATTGTTAGATTAGGTTTCCTGTGCCAAGAACTAGTTTGTCCTAAAGTGACCAATTACATTAAAGCGTGTGTATATATAGCCAAAATATATATTTTTTTACATTTAATAGTAGGAAATGGTTAGAACCCCAGCCATGTGTTTTTTTTTTTTTTTGTTTTTTTTTTTAGGAAATATCCCAAAGTGGGGCTAAGGTCCCCAAACCCAAAACAGGTGTCCCCCATTGAAAGATTTCCTCTTCATTTCTTGTTCTGGGGACAACTCTAAAATGATGCATTTTCCCTCACTTTATTCCTCAGAGACAATGGTCACCAATACAAATACAGGATAAATCTCCCCAATGGGGACACAGCAATAAAAACCTGCAAGAGGGTTAAAGCTGATTTCCAGCTTTTGGTGATGTTTAAATAGTTTGTTTGGACCAAGCTGGTCCAAACGGGTGTAGCAGCTGTATAAACTATTTCTTCTTGGCTACATACAGTATATAGCTCTGTTTTCTGGAAGTGGGCCAGGATTTCCTGTCCTGTTCCTGAAAAAAAATCTGCTCAGCCAAACACAGCAAGCTTTGTATTTGCATCTTCTCTGCCTTAGCCAGATAACACTTTTTATTCATCCAGAGGATACAAAGCTTATTGTGACTGGCTGAGCCTGACTCGATTTTTGTTCCGGGAGCTGGATGGGCTTCCAGAACACAGCACTGTATACTTATGTAGCTGAGACCAGCTTGGTCCACTACAGTCCTCCGCTCTACCAGCTGAGCTATCGAAGGAGCCATAGACCAGCTTGGTTCAAACAAGTTATTTAAACTTCACTAAAAGCTTGAGATCGGCTTTAAAGAGGTTCTAAAGCCTAAAAGTTTTTTCACCTTAATGCATTCAATGTGCTGCAGCTCCACCCCACCTTACTTAAACCTGATTTGATCCAGTGACGTGTACGAGAGAAGCAACTGAAATGAGTAAACCCACGACACTCACATTTTATTTATTTAATTAATTACTTAGCCGTTTGTGTTCCTTCCTTTGTTCAAAAAACTGCTAGTTGGTGCTTACCATTTTTTGGTGTTGCTAGTGCCATTCACTCAGGGCATGTGCTACGGGTCCCAACGCTGTGACTGATTGACTTTTTACAATTTTATTAAGTTTTGGCACTACAGTGCAACTTGAACAGCAGCCACCAGCTTTTTCAATCTGATACAGAGGTAATATGCTCCTATTCTGATGTTTAGTATTACATGTTTAAGTGTTGCATACTTCTGACCACTGCGCTCTGTTCTATACACACACCTGAACCCTATGCTTTGTGCATTCCATAATCCTGACCCCTGTGCGTTGTGTGCTCCTGCCCCTTTGGGCTCTGTGCTTTATGCGCTTCCATCCCCTGCACTCTGTGCCTCAGGCAAACCTAACCCTATGCACTGCTTTACGCACTCCTGACCTCTGTGTGTTATGCACTCCCAACTGTTGCACTCTGTGCCTTACACACCCCCGGCCCCGCACTTTGTGCCTTACACACCCTTAACCCCTGCACTCTGTTATGCACTCTGTACCCCTGTACAGGAGGGTCACTTTGGACACAGGGTGAGCCAGGAAATAATGGACATTAAGAAAAATATCTTGGGCTACCTAAAATGGGTCTGTAATATTTATCCACCATATCCCCAAGGATATCTGTAAAGGACTATTTACTGTTTCTGAACTCAACAGGTTAATTGAGAGATACTGAGGTGTTCAGCCTCAATCACCTGTTCATTGTTTGTAGTGATTTACATTCTATTGTCCATTGTGGATTGGAGCTGGTCGACCGTCTTGCTGCATATTATGGGATGTTGAAGTGTCTTCTGTGAGGAGGGGGGGGGAATCACCCCTCCTGCTAAGACTGTTTACTGAAGGAGAAATTTGAACACACCTGACCTGTATCACCATTGTCATTGGACAGTTTAAACCGCCCTGTTCCCCCAAGGATGGGATGGAAGGGTTTTGAAGAGAAATGTGTTACCATGTGTTTTGAAAATAAAGTCATTCCCTGTTTTGGAACTTGAAATACAGAGCGTTGTCTCGTATCTCTGGAAGGATTAATCCTATGGGAAGTGGTCGTCTGGCTGTGGAGGATCGACAGGGAATTTGTGTCCAGGAGAGGGAAGGGATCTAAACGGCGTTACCCCCGTTCGTATTTGGGGTGCCTTTGCATTGGTGGCAGCAGTGGGATTTTCCCTCCAGTTCCTGGGACACTCCAAACCACCACAGTGAATGACCAGCTATGCAGCCGAAGGAGGGTGATGCAGGACCCCGGTCAGTTGAAGACTTGTTTCAGCAACGAGTTCGACAGCGGGTTGGCATTGTACGGTGCTAGCCCATCAGAGACCGCCATACAGGAAGCCATTAGAGAAATCGAGCGGCAGGATGAGTGGCAACATGAGCAGAGAATGGCGGAAATACGGCAATCGGAGACAACACCTAAAGAAGCAGCACCAACTGAAAGGAGAGGAGAGATACAGATACCAGCCGACATGGAAAAGGAATTCAGAAGGAGGTTGCGAGAGATGCAGATACAGCATAGAGGACCAGTATCAGAGGAGGTCCTGCTGGGTTGGTCTGATTCAATCCGCTGCGAACTCTGGAAGAAAGTGCTAGCTCTCGAGCAGCAACACCAGGGAAAAGTTCTCCCCTCCATCCATGTAAGGTACTGGTCGCAGTATGGAGTACGAATGCTGTTATTGGGGGAACAACCGAAGCAGGAGTGGACAGCTGAGTTAAGCAGGCTGATCCGGGCAGAGATGCGGTTGGACGAGAGCTACAGAGCCCTCCGGTGGTATGTAGCCCAAGAGTGCCAGCGGTCAGCGGATGACAGTCCCACGGAAGGCTTTGACTATAATGGCCTGGGATTGTTGTATTGGAGGCTGTCCGAGGACCCTGACTTTGGGAGTGATCGGGAGTGGCGTTTGGAGGAAATAATGGAGCACAGAGAGCAAAGACTGAATGTCTCGGAAGGGCACTGGGTACAGGAAGATTTGGAGTTTCTGGCCATTCAGGAATGGGAGCTGGAGATTGCCTACAAACAGCTGCTAGACTCTGCTCAGCAGCAGGGTGGGGCTCCCTTTGCCTGGGACTATCAGGAAATACCAGTTGACAACTATGAAATCCTAGCTGAAGAATCGGCAGTGGAAAATCTGAAGATTGCCATCCCTAAAGCCGAAGTGGATGATATGGAGTTCCAGGGAGCTAGCCTGGCTGAAGAATCGGCAGTGGAAAATCTGAAGATTGCCATCCCTAAAGCTGAAGTGGATGATATGGAGTTCCAGGGAGCTAGGGCAGTTGGCTCATCTTCCCAGCTACAGATTACAGAAGGTATGAACTTAAGGGACTGTTCAGAGGATGTTATGGATTATGCATCGCCTTCCCAAGTACTGGCAGCAGGACAGAGTACTGCAGACCCCTGCTCTACACCCGTGGCAGTTTTGGAGGCCCGAGATGAGAAGGTGATGGTTCCTCTTTCCCAGGGGATTTCAGAGATGCAGGGGGAGAAGCAGCCCTTTTCCCTCCCCAACAGTTAGCCAGAGCAGATGGGGTGGAGTCCCCAGCAGAAGTGCTGGCAACAGGGCAGAGTGCTAGCAACCTCTGCCCAGCACCGGAAACAACTGTGGAGTTTCAGGGAGCCGGGGCAGTTGGCCCATCTCTCCAGCAACAAGCTGAGGTGGTAAAGCTTTTACCCCCAGCTGAATCACTGGCATTAGGGCAGAATGCTACTGGCCGCTGCACACAACTGCCACTTGAGCGGATATCGGTGGATGGGACTACGGTCTCCACTCACAGCAACCCAGCGGAAGAGCTGGCAACAGAGCAGAGTGCCGCGGGCCTCTGCTCTCAACTAACAGAAGAGGGAGTTCCTGTGGTACTGGATGGGACTTCGGTCTCCACTCACAGCAACCCAGCGGAAGAGCTGGCAACAGAGCAGAGTGCCGCGGGCCTCTGCTCTCAACTAACAGAAGAGGGAGTTCCTGTGGTACTGGATGGGACTTCGGTCTCCACTCACAGCAACCCAGCGGAAGAGCTGGCAACAGAGCAGAGTGCCGCGGGCCTCTGCTCTCAACTAACAGAAGAGGGAGTTCCTGTGGTACTGGATGGGACTTCGGTCCTCACTGACACAACCCCAGAAAATGGTGTGACACTGGGACAGGAGGATGTCAGCCTTGCTTTGCAAGCACTGGGGGATTTTCACCTACCACAAGGGGATGGGACTTCAGTCTCCACTTGTATACCTCAGGGATGCTGGGCAGTCGGCTCAGATCCCCAACAGCATGACGGACTGAGCCCAGTCACCCTGTCTTCTCCCCAGCGGCGGGTATGTTCTCTGAGAGAGGCAGAGGTTGGCTGGGTAAGTAATGCTCTGTTTGGAGCAATTTATTTGGGGTACTGTGTGGATACCGGCATTAGAAGAATGGACCTATGGACTAACTTCGGAGTCAACCCGTCTGGGGTCACCTCCTTTGTTAGTCTCCTGCCGAAAGGGGAGATGTGTGACAGGAGGGTCACTTTGGACACAGGGTGAGCCAGGAAATAATGGACATTAAGAAATATATCTTGGGCTACCTAAAATGGGTCTAATATTTATCCACCCTATCCCCAAGGATATCTATAAAGGACTATTTACTGTTTCTGAACTCAACAGGTTAATTGAGAGCTACTGAGGTGTTCAGCCTCAATCACCTGTTCATTGTTTGTGGTGATTTACATTCTATTGTCCATTGTGGATTGGAGCTGGTCGACCGTCTGGCTGCATATTATGGGATGTTGAAGTGTCTTCTGTGAGGATGGGGGGGAAATCACCCCTCCTGCTAAGACTGTTTACTGAAGGAGAAGTTTGAACACACCTGACCTGTATCACCATTGTCATTGGACAGTTTAACCCGCCCTGTTCCCTCAAGGATGGGAGGGAAGGGTTTTGAAGAGAAATGTGTTACCATGTGTTTTGAAAATAAAGTCATTCCCTGTTTTGGAACTTGAAATACAGAGCGTTGTCTCGTATCTCTGGAAGGATTAATCCTATGGGAAGTGGTCGTCTGGCTGTGGAGGATCGACAGGGAATTTGTGTCCAGGAGAGGGAAGGGATCTAAACGGCGTTGCCCCCGTTCGTATTTGGGGTGCCGTTACAATCACATATTCCCTCTCCCCTATACCTTATGCACACCTGACTCCTTTGCTCTGTTTGTTATATAGTTATATGCCCTGCACTCTTTGTATTACTTATTCCCAACCCCCATGCTCTGTACGTTATGCCTCCCTGACTCCTGCATCTTGTTCTTTATGCACTATCGACGCCTGCGCTTTGTGCTTTACGCACTCCTAACTCTTGCACTTTACACCTTATGGGCTATCGCCCCCTGCGTGATATGCACTCTCAAGTCCTGCGATCTGTGCTTTACTTAAACCTAACACCTGAACTATAATGCCCACTTCATACTCCAAACCCCTGCACTCTAAATACAATATATACACCTGAACCCCCTGCATTCTTTATGCTAAATTGCACATTACATACTCCTGATCAAAATGATTGTTTCAACAATTTCTGGTTGTCAAGTAGTTAAAGTGATTTTAAACTTTTTTTTCTTCTTTATTAAAATAACAAACATGATATACTTGCCTGCACAGAGCAGCCCAATCCTCTTCTTTTGGACTCCAGGCCCCTCCTCTTCGGTGAGTGCGCCTACGAAAACCTGCTTTCGCTGGGGGCTACCCGGTCTGCGTTTATTGACACAGAGCAGGTGGCTCGGCCCCGCTCCCTCATCACACCTTTTGATTGATAGCAGTGGGAGCCAATGGGTCCCACTGCTACCAATCTGCCTAATGAGGAGGGAGACAGTGACAAGAGTCGCTGTACTGGTGCACATCGCTGGATCGGATCGGGCTCAGGTAAGAAAGGGGAGGGATCCAGCGTGTCTGACGACTTTACAGCAAACTCTTCTGTAAGACCGATTTCAGTAGCTCAACCCTTTTTATTATTATTTTCCAGTGATACATCAATAAAGATGGTATATGTATGTCCACAGGTTTTAGTTGATTTTAGATATATACAATTGTGATAGTCGTACGTTTTATATTGACAAAACTTACTAGCTGGGTTGACTATAGTGATGTATCATTGAAAAATATCATTGGGGGTGGTTGAGCAGCAGAAAATATTCTAACTCTTGAAAAGCTAACTCCAGTTTTATTTAACTTTTAAATAGATGGTTTGGGCCACACTGGTTCAAACAATTATTTCCTTCCTAAACCATGTGCCCACGGTCAGCTACATACAGTTCTGTGTTCAGCAGCGGTATGGTGACTTGCCATCCTATTCCTGAAACAAAATTGAATCCGGCGTAGTGCTGCTCAGCCATTCACAGGAAACCTTGTATTTTATGAATGAAGATAATGCTTTCTCTGATTGGCTGAGGTGGAAATAATGACGTCACCTCTGCGCCTCTCAGAAACTCCATGTTTACTGTATGTAGCTGATGTTACAAACAGTTTATACAGCGCTGACAGAAGGTGCAAATACTGTATATATTAGTGAAGGAAATTTGTTTGGACAGCTTGGTCTAAGTTATTTAAAGTGGCTGTAAAGGCTAAAGATTTTTTTACCTTAAAGTATAAATAAAGTGCAAAACTATTTTTTTTTTTTTTTTTTTTTAGTTTTGGATAGAGTGGAGAGGAATTAGAACGCTTTATCCGTTTTTATTGCTGTGTGCGCCCCTGTTAGGGAGATGCACCCTCTATTTGTCCTGTTTACCATTATCATTGTACAGCAAGTACAGTGGAACCTCGGATTGCAAGTAACGCGGTTAACGAGCATTTCGCAATACGAGCACTGTATTTTAAAAAATCGTGACTCGGTTTGCGAGTGTTGTCTTGCAAAACGAGCACAATTTAGGCAAAGGGGTGTGCAGTACCACTTTTGGCCTGAGGTGGGGGGGGGTGCCAGAGCCGAACGTCGCCGATCACAGCAATCGTGCCGTTCGGAAATGCATGGAAAGGCCCGAGGACAGCATGGCTGACCTCTGCAAATCTAGGGTAGGAAGTCTTGCCGAGGTCAGCACACGTGTCCTCGGGCCTTTTCAGCCGTTTCCGAGGCTCTCCGGCGCCCCCCGCCTTTGGCTGCGGTACAAATTATTTTTGTTTCCATTGACTTCAATGGGGAAACTCGCTTTGATATGCGAGTACTTTGGATTACGAGCATTCTCCTGGAACAGATTATACTCTTAATCTGAGGTTCCACTGTGAAAGAAAATCCCAAATTTTGGGTTGTCCAAGTCATGGAGGGAAAATCTTCCATAAATAACACTTTATCAATTTCAATACTGGGCACTTCCCCCCCCCCCCCCTTCCTGCCCAAGCATTTTCAGCGCTGTCTAAATGACAATTGCGCAGTCATGCTACACTGTACCAATACAACATTTTTTATCATTTTGTTCCCACAAATAGAGCTTTCTTTTGGTGGTCTTTGATCACCTCTGCAGTTTTAATTTTTTGCTAAACAAAAAAAAAAAAAAAAAAAATGTTTTTCTTTGTTTCCGTTATAAAATTTTGTAAATAAGTATGTTTTCTCCTTCACTGGTGGGCACTGATGAGGCTGCACTGACGGGCATGGATGAGGTGGCACCAATGAGATGGCACTGATAGGTGGCATTGATATGCAGCACTGATGGGCACTAATAGGTGGCACAGATGGGCACTCATAGGCGGGACAGATGGGCACTGAAAAGCGGCACTGATGGGTACTTATGAGTGGCACTGATGGGTGGGCACTGATTGACATCACTGATTAAGAGGCACTGGCAGGTATTGCTGGTGGACACTGATTGGCATCATGTGTGGGCACACATTGCCACCCATGGCCACCAGGGATTGTGGTCATCAGTGGTGACCATCCCTGGTGGTCCTGTCAGAGGATCAACGGCTCTTCCTGTTTACATCGTGATCAGCTGTAATTGGACACAGCTGATCACGTGGTAAATAGTCTCTGTCAGAGACTCTTTACCTAGATCGGAGCTGCGGTGTGCCAGACTGACATGCCGCAAGAACGAACGCCACGATGCGCTATGACAATATGATGTCCGGTCAGGATAACACAACCACTTTGCCAACGTCATTTTGCTATATGGTGGGCGGCAAGTGGTTGTAAACCCAGAAATAAAAAAATAAAAAAACACATGCAAGACAAATACCTTCCAGGTATCGCCGCTCCGGCGCGGCGAAAACGTCACTCCGTGCATGCGCGCGGGAGCTGTCAAATCCGGATTTGTGAATGGGGATTCTGACTGTGAATGCACCTTTGTCTACGGCGCGCATGCGCCGTAGACAACGGTGTATACCTTTTGGCAAATATCTCCTAAACTGTGTAGGTTTAGGAGATATTGCAAATACCTACAGGTAAGCCTTAATCTAGGCTTACCTGTAGGTGCAAGTTGCATAAGTGGGTTTACAACCACTTTAAATTTGAACCACTTCCCACCCGGCCTATAGCAAAATGACGGCTGGGCGGTGGTTCAGTTGTCCTGACTGGGGCGTCATATGCGGCGATTGGTGGTGCGGTCTGCCATTCTAAAAACACCGCAACACCAATCTCGGTAAAGAGCCTCTGACGGAAATCAGCCATGTCCAGTCACAGTGTAGACAGGAAGAGCTGTTTACCGGCTTTTCCTCACTCGCATCTGACAGACGCAAGTAGGGGAGAGCCGATCGGCTGCTCTCCTGACAGGAAGAGTCTGTGCTGATTGTTTATCAGCGCAGCCCCCCTGCGAATGCCCGCCCTGGACACCAGGCAGATGCCAATCAGTGCCCATCAGCAATGCCTATAAGTGCCACCCATTGATGCCCACCAGTGCCGCCTATCAATGCCCATCAGAGCTGCATATCAGTGCTGCCCATCAGTGCCCATAGTCAGTGCCACCCCATCGGTGCCGCCTTATTAGTGAAGGACAAAACATACTTATTTACAATTTTTTTTTAATATGTTTAGCAAAAAATAAAAACCACAGAGATGATCAAATACCACCAAAAGAAGGTATATTTGTGGGAACAAAATGATAACAATTTTGTTTAGGTACAGTGTAGCATGATTGCGCGATTGTCATTTAAAAAGGGACAGTGCTGAAAATGGGCTTGGGCAGGATGGGGGGGGGGGGGAGGGGGGGGGGGAGTGCCTGGTATTGAAGTGCTTAAAATAGCAGGGTTATATTTCCCTTTGACTTTCTGCCCTGGTGACACAACGGGAAGTAAAAAATAGGATTTTTATAACAGCTTACCTGTAAAATCCTTTTCTTGGAGTACATCACGGGACACAGAGCGACTTAGTCATTACTAATGGGTTATATAGATACCTTCAGGTGCTGGCACTGGCAACTTCCAAAACCGGAAGTACCCTCCCCTATATAAGCCCCTCCCATCCGGGAGCACCTCAGTTTTGTAGCAAAGCAATAAGTGTCCCTAAAGAGGGGTGGGAGCTCTGTGTCCCGTGATGTACTCCAAGAAAAGGATTTTACAGGTAAGCTGTTATAAAAATCCTATTTTCTTTCTCGTACATCACGGGACACAGAGCGACATAGTCATTACTAATGGGATGTCCTAAAGCAATGCCCAATGAGGGGGGGGATACACCATACATAAGCTGAGCGCTATCAGACATGAGGATCTTTTGCGGCCTGCAACACACTGCGCCCAAAGGCGACATCCTCCTGACTTCTAACGTCCACCTGGTAGAACCTAGTAAACGTGTGTACTGAAGACCATGTTGCGGCCTTACAGATTTGAGCCAGGGAGGCCTGGTGATGCACTGCCCATGAAGTTCCAACTGCTCTCGTGGAGTGCGCTCTAACTTTGAACGGAGGCGGTCTCCTCAAGCCATAGGCTTGCATTATGACCTGTCGAATCCACTTGGCTAAAGTAGATTTTGACGCTGCCTGACCCTTTCTGGGGCCTTCCGGCAGAATAAACAAAGTATCTGTTCTGCGAATCTGAGCAGTGGCTTTTAGATAAGCTTTAACTGCTCTTACTACATCCAAAGAATGCAATAACTTTTCCTCTACCGAACTAGGTTTGGGGAAAAAAGAAGGAAGAACCACATCTTGGTTCAAATGAAACCTCGATACCACCTTAGGAAGAAAGGCTGGATGAGGACGTAACACTACTCTGTCCTTATGGATAACCAGATATGGCTCTTTACAGGACATAGCTGCTAATTCCGACACTCTTTTAGCCGAACAAATGGCTACTAGAAAAATCAATTTCCTGGTGAGAAGAACCAAAGAAATATGCTGTAATGGTTCAAATGGTTGTTTCTGTAGAACCGACAGAACCAGGTTTAGATCCCATGGACCTATGGGAATATTAACCGGAGGACTAATACGCATCACTCCTTATCTAAAGGCTTTGACTAGTGAATGCGAAGCCAAGGGCCTTTGAAAAAATATTGACAAGGCCGAAAACTGACCTTTGATAGTACTCAAGGCAAGCTTCCTATCTACAGCCCACTGTAGGAAGTCCCGACTCCTACCTATTACGTACTTATGTGGATGCCATTTCTTGGCCTCACACCACGCGATGTACGCCTTCCAGATTCTATAGTAGATCTGCCTGGATACCGGCTTCCTGGCATTGATCATGGTAGATACCACAGGATTAGAGAGCCCTCTCTTTTTTTAGAATGTGGGCTTCAATAGCCAGGCCGTCAAACCTAGGGCTGGTAAGGAAGGGTGGTATATCGGTCCTTGCAAAAGCAGGTCCGGACGATGTGGGAGAGTCCAAGGACTCCCCACTGACATTTTTACAATCTCCGCGTACCATGCTCTTCGGGGCCACGCTGGAGCCACCAGAATCACTGGTTTCTTTTCTACCCTGATTCTGCGGAGTAATCAAGGTAACCATTGTGGCGATGTGAATGCATATATCAGCTTGAACTGATCCCAAGGGAACACTAGGGCATTCGAGCCGCAAGCTAGGGGATCCCTTGTCCGAGAGACAAACCTGTCCACCTTTGCGTTGAATCTGAATGCTAGAAGATCTACATCCGGTGTTCCCCACCGCTGACATATTGTCCAGAAAACCTCGGGGTGAAGGGACCATTCCTCTGGGCATAATTGCTGGCGACTTAGAAAGTCCGCCTTCCAATTCTCCACTTCTGGAATGAATACCGCAGATATGGCTGGGACATATCTTTCTGCCCATTTCAGGATGTAATTTACTTCCCTCTGGGCTGTACGACTCCTGGTGCCCCCCTGATGATTGATATATGCCACTGCTGTGGCATTGTCTGATTGAATTCTGACAGGGGACCCTTGGAGTTTGGATGTCCATGCTACTAGGGCATACCGGGCTGCTCGTATCTCTAAGAGATTGATGGGCAGGGCCTTTTCTGCATCCGACCATCTGCCCTGGAGAGACCATTGTTCCAGTACTGCTCCCCAGCCTATAAGGCTGGCATCTGTAGTGACCACCTTCCAAGAAATCGGACTGAAGGATTTCCCTTTTTCCAGATTCTGGGGAACCAACCACCAACGGAGGCTCTTGCGAACGGAAGGGGACAAGGACATTGTAAGTCTAGGGCCTGAACTTTTTTGTTCCAGGCTGACAGTATGGCCCCTTGCAAATTCCTTGAATGGAATTGACCGTAGGGTACTGCTTCGAATGATGCCACCATTTTTCCCAGCAGCCTCATGCACAGGCGTATGGACGGCTGTCTTTTTTGTACCCACTAAGTGGATCAAATCTTTCAAAGACAACACCTTTCCTCGAGGCAAGCATATTTTTCTCTGGCCTGAATCCAACCTTAGCCCCAAGTATTCCAGACTTTTGACTGGTTTTTAGGGCTGACTTGTCTCGGTTGATAATCCAACCGTGAGATTCCAGATACTTGATTGTCTTGTGAACGACCACGTCTAGTTTTTTCACTGAGTGGTCTATCAGCAACAAGTCATCTAGATATGCCATTATCATTACACCTTGTGTTCTTAGATTGGCCAATAAAGGGCCAGAATTTTTGTAAACACTCGTGGTGCTGTGGCCAGACCGAAGGGTAAGGCTCTGAACTGAAAATGGCGCCCTTCTACTGCAAAGCGTAGACATTTTTGGTGGACTGGAAAGATGGGAATGTGCAAATAAGCATCTTTGATGTCGATCGCGGCTAACCAATCCTCCCCTTGTAGGGCAGTGGCCACCGATCGGATCGACTCCATCGGAAAGTCCTGATATACAGGAATTTGTTTAGCCCTTTTAGAATTAATATGGGCCTCCCGTCCCCGTTTGCTTCGGGACTGTAAAGAGGTTTGAGTAAAACCCGAACCCTCATTCTTCCAGGGGAACCTCCATAATTACTCCTTGGAGCAATAGTTGTTCTAGTGCCAACAGGAGGGACTCTCTCTTCCGGGGATCCCTTGGCACGTTTGACCTCAAAAATGGGAAGGAGGAGAGTCTTTTAACTCCAATCTGTATCCCAAACATACTGCGGAGAGCACCTATCTGTTTTGATCGTGTCCCGCAAGGTCTCTTGCGAACAACTGGAGTCCTCCCCCCACCCGACTGAGTGGGGGCAACCCTTCAATGAATTTAACTTTGGGGGAGGTTTTGTACCTCCCCTGACCCAGGGTTTCTCATTACCCTGCGATTGTCCTTGTTTTTTACCCCCGGGAATTGACCGAGGAGGCCGTCGGAACTGTTACACAGCCGATGCCCCAGGGACTGGAGAAGCAGGCCTCTTAAAGAGGGACCTCTAACTCTGTTTTTAACCGGCAAGAGCGTATTTTTACCGCTGGAAATTTTCTGGATATATTTGTCCAGGTCTTCCCTGAATAAGCGTTCACCATGAAATGGGACGCTAACCAGCCATTCTTTACAGGGAGCTTCAGCAGACCAGTTTTTTGAGCCATAGAAGCCTACGCATATGTGCTACAGACAGCGTAAGGCGGGAGGCCTGATGGATTGAATCCTTTATGGCGTCAACTGCAAAGCCTAAGGCTCTAGGTAGATCAGCTAGGGCAAGGGCCTGCTGATCTGTCAAGTCCCTCAAGACCTGTTTCAACTGATCCTTCACTGCTTAGCAGACCCCACTGCTGGTTGTGTCACCAAGCTTGCTGTAGAAAGAAGCAGACTTTCATAAGGACTCCAATCTTTTATCTATTGGGTTCTTGAACATTTGGACATTATCCATTGGATATGTCAGTGATTTATACATACAAGAGATGGCTGCGTCCACTGTAGGGACCTTCCATTTTTTGATGAACTTATCCTCCATGGGATAGACCACCGGAAATCTCTTGGGGGAATAAATATTTTCTCAGGATGTTCCCAATCCTGGTAAATGAGCCCTTTCAGTAAAGGGTGAAGTGGAAAAGAACAGACAGTCTGGGGGCTTCTAGCGACCCCAACGAGGATACAGTAGTGGTTGATGGTTCCGCAAGGTGCATTTTTAAATGCTGATCGGACCATGTTAGTCAGAGACTGAACCCATAATCTTTCAGCTTGAGATGCTGAGAAAAGGTTCCCCCACTGTTGATTCCTCTATAACAGAATCAACCTCATCCTGATCCCCTTCAGGTAGGTCGATCCCTGTATGGGACTGTTGCTCTGCTAACAGGTACTCTGAAGGAGGAGACGGAGATCGGGCGTGCTTTCCCTGTGACAGGGAGGCAGCGATTAATGTTGACAATCTCTCTTCTAATCCTCCCAGAGCTGAGGAAAAAACCTCCTCTGTTACATACACAGGAGCAGGTGAACTGAGGACAGCCACAGTACCAAGTACCCCTGCGGGGTCTCTACGGTCACTTACCTCTGAACTTCAGGGGAGACTGGTGCAGCAGAAGCATGCCCAAGATCCTCAGAGCCCGATGAGACCCCCTTCGCTTCCTGGAAGATTCAGTTCCGGAGCTTCTGGACGGCATATTCCTAAGCCTAAAGCTGAGGTATTCCAGCCGTAATACACCACTTTTACTGAGAATAGTCTAGCACAATTGCTGCTATATAACAGTTGGTGTCTACTAAAGTGCCTTTCTAGGGGATGCCTGCATCAACCGCCTCTGTGTGCCTTTATACTGTTGCTAGCTCTGTCTGTGCACTTCAATAGCCAGCTATGATTGTGCTTTAAAACACGCTGGACGCCCGCACATGCGCAGTAGCGCCGCGGCGCACACCGAGCGTCATCCACCCGCTCCGCCCCTTTTTCCAGATCGCCTCTATACATAGAGGCGCGTGCTCGCGCGCGGGCACGTGCGCCTTCGGCGCCTTTTTTGAAAAAAAAAATAAGGAGCTAGATGGGAGCCAGGGTCCCTGCCGCAGGGCCCGGGGATGGATGAGCGCAGCAACAGGGCAGAGGAGACAGCTTCCCAGCAGAGAACTTACCAACTGCCTGGATTTGATTTTGGAAGAAAAAAATCCACATTACAAGAAAAAGAACCATAGCGGCCTCTAGTGTCTAACACAGGTACCGCGGTCTTACATTTTTTTTTTTTTTTTCTTGCCTACTATTAAAATTTTTACATTTTCTCAGTAGTAACAGGCATACACAGAACATTAGCGGGAATACCTTAGGTAACAGGCAGAAAGACAAAATAGGCTTGGGGGTCCCTCAATAGAACAAAGTTCCCGAGGGCCCCCACTTACCTTTTCCTCGCCGCAGGACTCTGTTTGGTCCACAGAAGCCCAAACTTCACCTATCACGGCAGGCATTGTAATTAAACCTTCAGGGACCGGGTTCCCAAGGATTCCACTCCCCTGGACCTGTATAGCACCCTGCACAGAAAACATCTTGGTCGTGGGTATGACCAGAGCTCTGGATCCCAGGGTCCAGCCCTCCTAAGAGAGGCATTACAGGCAAAACCTTGCTCTTCTCTTGCAAGGCCTGGGTACCGACCGTTTAGCTATGAAGCTTTTTTGGTCAGATCCGGAATAGCTTACTGAGGCCCAAAAGAACCTGTACGCAAGCTCCGTGAAAAACACATGTTACTTCTTGGCCAACACCATAGACACTGGCAACAAACTGAGGTGCTCCCGGATGGGAGGGGCTTATATAGGGGAGGGTACTTCCGGTTTTGGAAGTTGCCAGTGCCAGCACCTGAAGGTATCTATATAACCCATTAGTAATGACTATGTCGCTCTGTGTCCCGTGACGTACGAGAAAGAAATAGTATTTTTATAACAGCTTACCTGTAAAATCCTTTTCTTGGAGTACATCACGGGACACAGAGCGGCATAGTCATTACTATGTGGGTTATATAGATACCTTCAGGTGCTGGCACTGGCAACTTCCAAAACCGGAAGTACCCTCCCCTATATAAGCCCCTCCCATCTGGGAGCACCTCAGTTTTGTAGCAAAGCAATAAGTGTCCCCAAAGAGGGGTGGGAGCTCTGTGTCCCGTGATGTACTCCAAGAAAAAGGATTTTACAGGTAAGCTGTTATAAAAATCCTATTTTCTTTCTCGGACATCACGGGACACAGAGCGGCATAGTCATTACTATGTGGGATGTCCTAAAGCAATGCCCAATGAGGGGGGGGATACACCATACATAAGCTGAGCGCTATCAGACATGAGGATCTTTTGCGGCCTGCAACACACTGCGCCCAAAGGCGACATCCTCCTGACTTCTAACGTCCACCTGGTAGAACCTAGTAAACGTGTGTACTGAAGACCATGTTGCAGCCTTACAGATTTGAGCCAGGGAGGCCTGGTGATGCACTGCCCATGAAGTTCCAACTGCTCTCGTGGAGTGCGCCCTAACTTTGAACGGAGGCGGTCTCCTTCTCAAGCCATAGGCTTGCATTATGACCTGTCGAATCCACTTGGCTAAAGTAGATTTTGACGCTGCCTGACCCTTTCTGGGGCCTTCCGGCAGAATAAACAAAGTATCTGTTCTGCGAATCTGAGCAGTGGCTTTTAGATAAGCTTTAACTGCTCTTACTACATCCAAAGAATGCAATAACTTTTCCTCTACCGAACTAGGTTTGGGGAAAAAAGAAGGAAGAACCACATCTTGGTTCAAATGAAACCTCGATACCACCTTAGGAAGAAAGGCTGGATGAGGACGCAACACTACTCTGTCCTTATGGATAACCAGATATGGCTCCCTATAGAACATAGCTGCTAATTCCGACACTCTTTTAGCCGAACGAATGGCTACTAAAAAGATCAATTTCCTGGTGAGAAGAACCAAGGAAATATCTGTAATGGTTCAAATGGTTGTTTCTGTAGAACCGACAGAACCAGGTTTAGGTCCCATGGACATATGGGAATATTAACCGGAGGACTAATACGCATCACTCCTTGTATAAAAGCTTTGACTAGTGAATGCGAAGCCAAGGGCCTTTGAAAAAATATTGAAAAGGCCGAAATCTGACCTTTGATAGTACTCAAGGCAAGCTTCCTATCTACAGCCCACTGCAGGAAGTCCAGAATCCTACCTATTACGTACTTACGTGGATGCCATTTTTTGGCCTCACACCACGCGATGTACGCCTTCCAGATTCTATAGTAGATCTGCCTGGATACTGGCTTCCTGGCATTGATCATGGTAGATACCACAGGATTAGAGAGCCCTCTCTTTTTTTTAGAATGTGGGCTTCAATAGCCAGGCCGTCAAACCTAGGGCTGGTAAGGAAGGGTGGTATATCGGTCCTTGCGAAAGCAGGTCCGGACGATGTGGGAGAGTCCAAGGACTCCCCACTGACATTTTACACTCTCCGCGTACCACGCTCTTCGGGGCCACGCTGGAGCCACCAGAATCACTGGTTTCTTTTCTACCCTGATTCTGCGGAGTAATCGAGGTAACAATTGTGGTGGTGGGAATGCATATATCAGCTTGAACTGATCCCAAGGGAACACTAGGGCATCCGAGCCGCAAGCTAGGGGATCCCTTGTCCGAGAGACAAACCTGTCCACCTTTGCGTTGAATCTGGATGCTAGAAGATCTACATCCGGTGTTCCCCACCGCTGACATATTGTCCAGAAAACCTCGGGGTGAAGGGACCATTCCCCTGGGCATAATTGCTGGCGACTTAGAAAGTCCGCCTTCCAATTCTCCACTCCTGGAATGAATACCGCAGATATGGCTGGGACATATCTTTCTGCCCATTTCAGGATGTAATTTACTTCCCTCTGGGCTGCACGACTCCTGGTGCCACCCTGATGATTGATATATGCCACTGCTGTGGCATTGTCTGATTGAATTCTGACAGGGGACCCTTGGAGTTTGGATGTCCATGCTACTAGGGCATACCGGGCTGCTCGTATCTCTAAGAGATTGATGGGCAGGGCCTTTTCTCTTTTCTGCATCCGACCATCTGCCCTGGAGAGACTATTGCTCCAGTACTGCTCCCCAGCCTATAAGGCTGGCATCTGTAGTGACCACCTTCCAAGAAATTGGACTGAAGGATTTCCCTTTTTCCAGATTCTGGAGAACCAACCACCAACGGAGGCTCTCGCGAACGGAAGGGGACAAGGACATTGTAAGTCTAGGGCCTGAACTTTTTTGTTCCAGGCTGACAGTATGGCCCTTTGCAAATTCCTTGAATGGAATTGACCGTAGGGTACTGCTTCGAATGATGCCACCATTTTTCCCAGCAGCCTCATGCACAGGCGTATGGACGGCTGTCTTTTTGTACCCACTAAGTGGATCAAATCTTTCAAAGACAACACCTTTCCTCGAGGCAAGAATATTTTTCTCTGGCCTGAATCCAACCTTAGCCCCAAGTATTCCAGACGTTTGACTGGTTTCTAGGGCTGACTTGTCTCGGTTGATAATCCAACCGTGAGATTCCAGATACTTGATTGTCTTGTGAACGACCACGTCTAGTTTACTCTTTCGTCCATGGACCGACACAGCTTCTCTATTGACAAAGTGGATATTATCCGTTAATTAGGAGTGACTAGGCAGAAAAACTTGTAAAAAGTGTTGCATCACACCTTCTACAGTACCGCCCAGGGGGCGGACCCTCTGGGTATACCCTCTCAGTCTGCATCTTCGCAGATCAGTTTTTTTCTGTCTAGCAAGGAGTAGGACATGGCTCACTTCGGGCCCATTGGTCCGGGGAAAAAAGATATATATATATATATATATTGTGACAGCAGGAAGGTAAAGTCACCTGGTTGCATCCAGGGGGGTAGATATATTTCGCCCAGATTCAGGCTTTACGCCGACTTATACAACTAGGTGGAGAGTTGTATAAGGCTAGTGGGCTCATGGATGACTCATACCTCTAGGGAGAGGGCTGGGCGTCGTGCAGACAGGGAGTTGATGAGACCAGCTGAAGCTTGTCAGCTCATTTAGGCCTCTATAAGAACTCCCAGCTTCATTAGATGTTAGCTCATGCCTGGAACCAGACCTGTGTGGACTGTCTAGGGAGAGTGAACCCCTGTGCGGTGAGAAAAAGCCTGTGTGGCTATTTGCTTGGACATTTAAAACCAGGGACTTAGGGACTAGGACAGCACTAGGCTGATCCCAGTTGTTAGTTAGGAAACCTGTATGTTTAGTCAGAGGTCAACTTGACCAGGATTTATTTTGGTTATGTTTCTTTTGCTTTGCTGTGTTTTGTCACTGTAAATAGAAAATAAACCGCACCTTTTTGATTTTGAAAACCACAACCTCCGTTTGCTGGGCCTGTTTTGTGTGGGGAGCCCATCCCGGGGGTCACACACACCCGCTGCCGAGCTAACCCCCTCACAGTTGGTGGAGAACCAGTGGCAGTTTTTTTAAGCCAGCATGGAGGAGATACTGAAACAGCTGGCTCTAGCAAATGCCAATCAACAGCAGACAAATGCAGGTTTGCAAAGGAGCCTTGCAGCCCAGCAGCAAGCTCATCAACAAGCCCAGCAGCAATTTGAGGCCCGCTTCATAGACCTGTTACAGAAGCAAGAGCAGAGACTACAACAAATGGAAGCAGTAATGCAGCAACGTCCGCAGACCAGTGAGGAAAGCCGTCCCACTAATACCGCGTCCTTTGGGGTGAGTCGTTTATTGACAAAAATGACTGGAGAGGATGATCCAGAGGTATTTTTGACCACATTTGAAAGGACTGCTGAAAGAGAAAAGTGGCCTGAGGAGCAGTGGGCTGGACTGGTGGCTCCTCTGTTAACTGGTGAATCGCAGAAGGCTTACTATGACCTAGAGCCTGACCAAGCAAAAGACTATGTGATGCTAAAAGCTGAAATATTGGCAAGGCTGGGTGTCACCCAGGCTGTCCGGGCTCAGCGTGTGCATAACTGGACTTTCCAGCTTGGAAAACCCCCCAGGTCTCAAATGTATGATCTCATTCACCTGAGCAGAAAGTGGCTACAGCCAGAGACTTTGTCCGCACCAAAGATTGTGGAACGTGTTGTAATGGATCGGTTTTTGAGAGCTCTTCCTACTGCCATCCAAAAGTGGGTAAGCCATGGAGACCCAGAGACGGCCGATGGTCTTGTGGATCATGTGGAGAAATACTTGGCTACAGAGAACCTGACGGCCTCTTCCAGAGACACTCGGACTTTCCACCCTAAGACCAGACCATCCCCAGGGGCGGATAAGAGGATTCCAAGGGGTGAGGGTGGAGAGAGTGAGAGGGTGGGAGCTCTACCCCAAGTTTGGCGAGAACAGCCTGGGAAATCAGCGGCTCAAGAGGCGGCAAGAAGGATCGTTTGCTACCGCTGCCGGCAAGCGGGACATATTGCAGCCAATTGCCCGGTTGTGGAGGAACCCATGCAGTGTGACTTTCTGACGGGCAGACGTCAGTCGCTGTGTGCGACAGTCGCATGCACTGCCATTCGAGGAACTGAGAAACATTTATGCAAAATGTGTGTTAATGGTAGAAATGTTGTGGTATTGCTGGATTCAGGTAGCCTTGTGACCCTGATAAAGGCTGAGTTAGTTAAAACAGAGGTCTCTGGGAATAGCAAGGTAGCTGTTATTTGTGTGCATGGGGACACCCGAGAGTATCCAGTGACTACAGTGTGTTTCGAGACCCCCAAAGGTACCCTCTCTCATCCAGTGGGCTTAGTATCTCAGTTACCGCATGACGCCATTGTGGGAAGGGATTTTCCGAAGTTCTGGGAACTGTGGGATGATCCTGAGCCCCTCACTGGTGCCCCTATGTACCAGGAATGTGATAGCCAGAACTCCCCTGAGAGTGGTGAGGACTCTCCGGAATCTCCCTTATCAGTATTGGCAGGGGAGACTCAAGAAACTGGAGAGGAGCCCACCTCCTCAGACGAAAACCTACCGTCTGTGGAGTTTTCTGATCTTGAGGTTCACAGGGAAAACTTTGCCACAGAACAGTTGAAAGACCCCGCCCTAATAAAGGCACGGGAAAACGTAGTGAAAATAGATGGCGAGTTAGTGAACCCAGATAATACCTGCACTTACCCATACTTCAGCGTAGAGAAGGACCTACTGTATCGGGTGGCAAAAAGGGCAGAAGAAACCGTTGAGCAGCTTGTGGTGCCCAAACCTTACAGGAAGTTGGTGTTGGAGTTGGCCCATGGGCACATTCTTGGAGGTCATCTGGGGACAGAGAAAACCCGAGAGAGGGTATTACAGAGATTCTATTGGCCGGGGGTGATGAAGGACGTAGAAAATTATTGTTCCTCCTGCCCTGTGTGTCAGAGGTTGGCCCCGATGCCACATTTCCGTAGCCCGCTGGTCCCTCTACCCATCATTGAGGTCCCGTTTGAGAGGATCGCCATGGATTTGGTAGGTCCTATAATCAAGTCCGCTAGGGGGCACCAGTACATATTAGTTATAATGGACTATGCCACCCGTTATCCAGAAGCGATCCCTCTCCGAAATACCTCGGCCAAAACCATAGCCAAAGAGCTATCTCTTGTTTTTAGCCGGGTGGGTATTTGTAAAGAACTGCTTACGGACCAAGGTACACCCTTTATGTCCCGGGTTATGAAAGAGCTGTGTAAATTGTTCAAAGTGACGCAATTGCGTACGTCTGTGTATCACCCCCAAACCGATGGGCTGGTTGAAAGATTCAACAAAACCCTAAAACAAATGTTGAAGAAAGTGGTGGATAGAGATGGAAAGGATTGGGACTGTTTACTTCCTTATTTGATGTTTGCTATTAGGGAGGTGCCCCAATCCTCTACGGGATTCTCCCCCTTTGAGTTACTGTATGGGAGACACCCAAGAGGGCTGTTGGATATTGCCAAGGAAACTTGGGAAAGTGAGAGTTCTCCCCACAGGAGTGTGATTGAGCATGTCGCCCTGATGCAAGATCGAATTGCACAGGTAATGCCCATCGTGAAGGAACATTTGGCCCAAGCGCAGTTGGCACAGCAGAGAGTGTACAACCATGGAGCCAAGACCCGTACCTTTTCCCCGGGGGATAGGATATTGGTACTTGTCCCTACGGTTGAAAGTAAATTCCTTGCCAAATGGCAAGGCCCCTACGAGATAATGGAAAAAGTGAGCGAAGTGAATTACAAGGTCAGACAACCAGGAAGGCGAAAGCCCGAACAGATCTATCACGTTAATCTGTTGAAAGCCTGGAGGGATAGAGAGTCCCTAGTCGCAGACACTTGGTCACCAGCTCAAACTGGTTGCGTGATTCCTGAGGTTGGAATAGCAGCCACCTTGTCACAACCCCAACAACAGGAGGTTAAGGAGTTTGTGCTTCGCAACAAGGAGGTATTCTCTGAGCTGCCGGGACAAACATCTGGGGTAGAGCATGACATCATTACCCCGCCCGGTGAAAGGGTGAAGTTAAAACCCTATCGGATCCCAGAGGCTCGACGGGAGGCAATACGGGAGGAAGTACAGAAAATGCTGAACTTAGGGGTGATAGAGGAGTCCCAAAGTGATTGGTCTAGTCCCATCGTGTTGGTGCCTAAACCGGATGGGAGCTGGCGATTTTGTAACGATTTTCGTCAGTTGAACAAAGTTACAAAATTTGACACCTACCCCATGCCACGTATAGATGAGTTGATCGACCGGCTGGGAACAGCCCGATACATGACGACTCTTGACCTCACAAAAGGGTATTGGCAAATCCCCCTGGCCAAGTCGGCCAAAGAGAAAACCGCATTTGTAACCCCAGACGGGGCGTTCCAATATAAAAGAATGCCGTTCGGGTTACAGAATGCGCCGGCCACATTCCAGCGGAAAATGGACCAGATGCTGAGGTCCCATCGGAAGTATGCTGCGGCTTACCTGGATGACGTAATTGTCCATAGCACAGATTGGGCCTCACATCTGCCAAAAGTGCAAGCAGTCCTGGACTCTGTTCGGGAAGCGGGGTTTACGGCTAACCCCAAGAAGTGTACCATTGGGCAGGAGGAGGCCAAATATCTTGGGTACACCATTGGGAGGGGAGTAATAAAACCCCAACTCAACAAAGTCGAGGCCATCCAGAGTTGGCCACGTCCCAACAGCAAGAAGCAGGTACGAGCCTTTCTGGGAATCGCTGGGTATTATCGGCGATTCATTCCCCACTTTGGTTCTAAGGCTGTGCCCCTAACCAACCTGACGAAGGGGAAAGGGTCGGTCATGATTAAATGGACCCCCGAGGCTGAGGCAGCATTCCAATTCTTGAAACAAGCCTTATGTAGCCAGCCAGTGTTGTACTCACCCGACTTCTCTAAAGACTTTGTCGTACAAAGTGATGCGTCAGATGTGGGGTTAGGAGCAGTATTGTCCCAGGTCTGGAACGGGGAAGAGCACCCAGTCATTTACCTCAGCAGGAAGTTGAAGTCCCATGAGGTAAATTACGCCACCGTTGAAAAGGAGTGTTTAGCGGTGAAGTGGGCTCTAGATTCCCTTCGGTACTACCTGCTAGGTAGGCACTTTGACATGGTTACGGATCACGCTCCGTTAAAGTGGATGGCTCAAAACAAGGAAACAAATAGAAGAGTGAATAGGTGGTTCCTGGCCCTCCAGGAATTCAACTTCACAGTAAAGCATCGCCCTGGCGTTCAAATGGGGAATGTGGATGCTTTGTCTCGAGTACATGAATGCCTGATTGCTGGTGTTCCAACCCCGAGGTTAAAACAAGAGGGGGGGGTATGTGACAGCAGGAAGGTAAAGTCACCTGGTTGCATCCAGGGGGGTAGATATATTTCGCCCAGATTCAGGGTTTACGCCGACTTATACAACTAGGTGGAGAGTTGTATAAGGCTAGTGGGCTCATGGATGACTCATACCTCTAGGGAGAGGGCTGGGCGTCGTGCAGACAGGGAGTTGATGAGACCAGCTGAAGCTTGTCAGCTCATTTAGGCCTCTATAAGAACTCCCAGCTTCATTAGATGTTAGCTCATGCCTGGACCCAGACCTGTGTGGACTGTCTAGGGAGAGTGAACCCCTGTGCGGTGAGACAAAGCCTGTGTGGCTATTTGCTTGGACATTTAAAACCAGGGACTTAGGGACTAGGACAGCACTAGGCTGATCCCAGTTGTTAGTTAGGAAACCTGTATGTTTAGTCAGAGGTCAACTTGACCAGGATTTATTTTGGTTATGTTTCTTTTGCTTTGCTGTGTTTTGTCACTGTAAATAGAAAATAAACCGCACCTTTTTGATTTTGAAAACCACAACCTCCGTTTGCTGGGCCTGTTTTGTGTGGGGAGCCCATCCCGGGGGTCACACACACCCGCTGCCGAGCTAACCCCCTCACAATATATATATATTTTTTTTTTTGCTACATTTGTTGTTTCCTGCGATCTTCGATCAACTGCCGACTGGGTGACAGGCTGGATCCTCGATCCTTGTAGTCTCCTCAGTTTCGGCCATCGAGCGTGTGCCGACCCTAGCTACGCGCTGGGTTTTCCACGACATGCCAGTCGCTCCACGGGTGGCCGGTGAGCTTACGCTCCAGGGCCTGCATCGGACCGCTCAGCTTTGGCTGACCTTACGGCCGAGTCGCAGCAGCCTGGCCGGTGAGCTTACGCTCCAAGGCTTGCATCGGACCGCTCAGCTTCGGCTGACCTTACGGCCGAGTCGCAGCAGCCTGTCCGGTGAGCGTCATGCTCCAGGGCATACATACGATCGTCCCTTCTGGGTCCAATCACAGCATGCCTGGCCAACAGTCACCTTCCGTGCGCGGACGATGATCTGTTTGGAATGTCTTCCAGCAGAATACATGCAGGATAGGTAAGTAAAACTCCCCTGCCTCGGCTGGGTGATTTAGCTGGACATTCCTGGAGAGATCAAGTAAGTGGTTGTGGCCCCTTTCTTCCCTCTCTCCCTGCCTTTCCCTCCTCCCTGGGCTTCTAGCTAAAGGTTGCTGGGTGCTGGGGGTCACCTAAGGGGTTCCACTGGAGCGGGGCTGGCTGTAACTAACATTTAAAAGAAATGTCATTTTTTCTTACCTGTGTTTGTGTCCTTCCTCCTCCATGCTGTCGGCGGCCATTTTGAGGTGGTCCATGCCAAGTTTGGCCTCTTGTGACTGCCCGGCGGCCATCTTCCTGTGGTTCGGCCACACCCACTGGCCCCTATCAGCTGATCGGCGGCCATGTTTGTCCACCCTGTACGCAGATATTGCCGTTCGGCGGCCATCTTTTTGTGGGCTATGGCTGCTTGACCTCTATCTTCTGTCGGCGGCCATTTTCTTAGAGCCCACATTATCTTCCATACAGACGTTTTTGGCAACCATTTTTCGAGAGCCTCCGGCCTCTAGGGTGCATTACACTGGCGCGAAAATTCACACAGGAAGTGCTGATAAAAGAAGCAGACTGACACAGCAGCAAGGGGACAGCATCACAGGCGCAGCATAGCAGTACCTATTCAGGGTGGTGAGTCCTCTGGGTGACCCGGCCTCTCTGCAGCACAGGAGGGTGGCCTATTGATATCTTGCCTGGAGCCCTGTGAGTGTCAGCGTGTGGTCAGCATGGCATCTGAGCCAGATGTCTTCTCCCCTGAAACACCAGATTTAGCAGCTGGTGCCCCTGAGGTGTCTATGAACGCTATGACTGCAATCCTAGAGGCGTTTGCTGCCAGGGTGGAAGCAGCACACGGGAATACAGGGGGTAGTAAACGCCCCATCCCCTGCAAGCTTCTGGGGATAATTCTGGTGCAGAACCAGGTCCAGCTACGGCTCGGGGCCCAGATTCTGACGCATCAGAGACTGCAGACTGTGACCGGACAGTGAGAATGACTCAAAGTCCAGATCAGTACGCGAGACGGCTTTGGTATCTGACCTTATTACTGCAGTGCGGGATATGCTAAAATTGGAAAATACTGCAGAAGCAGCAGAGACTCCGGTCCACTTGGGTTTCATAGACCTGCCCGCACTGCTAAGGTGTTCCCTTGTGTGTCTTTTGATAAACTCTTATACAAGGAATGGGAGAACCCACTGAGGGTCTTTACAGCCCCAAAGAGGTTTGCGGTACGGTACCCCTTTTGAGGAGAGTTTTCTGAAGAAATGGACCTCTCCCCCCTATAGTGGACCCTCCGGTGTCCAGACTTAATAGAGCCACCACAATTCCTGTAGAAGGGGCTCCTGTTTTCAAGGACCCTGTGGATAAGAAGGCTGAAGCACTCGCTTGCTACCTATACTCAGTGGTAGGCTCGGCAGTACGCCCGGCATTGGCGGGGGCCCTAGTGTCTCACACACTTACTGAATGGGCAAGATTGCTACTCCAGGGGTTAAGGAGCGAGATGCTCCTTCTGATGAGATAACATTGGCCAACCTGTTGGTCCAGGGCCTTAGGTTTGTCTGCGAGTCAGACATGAATACTATTCCCCTGCTGTCTAAAACTTCGGTTTATGCAGTAGCAATACGCCGCCTGATCTGGCTAAAAGGCTGGTCTGCGGACCAGACTTCCAAGAAAGCCCTGTTGGATCTGCCTTTTAAGGGCGACAGACTTTTTGGGGCTTCTCTGGATGACATCATCAAGGATGCCACAGGAGGTAAAAGCACTTTGCTTCCCCAAATTAGCAAGGATAAGGGGCCACGCCAAGGGCAAGGGCCCTCCTTTACTGCACACAAGTGTTTTTTTCGTCCCCCTAGGGCGACAGGGAAAAGACCCCAGGCCGATAAAGCGCCTGCCCAAGGACAAAAGCGTCCCTGGTCCCGCATACCCAATAAGCCTGCGGACAAATTTGCGTCCGCATGAAGGTCCACCCCCACCCAGCTCTCGGGTGGGGAGACGTCTTCGCAAATTCGCGACTGAGTGGACAGCACTAATCTCCGACAGGTGGGTTTGCGAAGTAATCTCCTCAGGCTACAAGATAGAGTTTCTCTCTTGTCCACTGGACAGATTCAACACCTCCAATCTCCAGCTACTACCGACCCGTCGGGAGGCCCTGTATGGGGCGGTCCAGGGTCTACTGGAACGCGGGGTAGTTATTCCAGTTCCAGAACTGGAACTGGGTTTTTACTCAAATCTGTTCATTGTGCCGAAGAAGGAGGGGGTTCGTCCAAGCTTGGATCTCAGAGCCCTCAATTGCTTTGTGAAGGTACAAAGTTTTCGGATGGCGTCGGTTCGATCTGTAGTCACGGCTCTCCATCCGGGGGACTTTCTGGCCTCCTTGGACATCAAGGACGCATACCTGCATGTCCCCATATACTCCAGACACCAGAGGTTTCTGCGATTTGCTATCGGGAAGGACCACTACCAGTTTGTGGCCCTCCCGTTGGGCCTTGCCTCAGCACCCAGGACGTTCACCAAGGTGCTCGCTCCGATTCTGGCCCTTCTAAGACAGCGGGGTATCGCTATCACAGGCTACTTATACGACCTTCTGCTGAAGGCCCCTTCAAGCTCAGAATTAGAGGTAAGCGTGTCCATTACCTGTCAGACTCTTCGAGACTGTGGTTGGATACTAAACACGCAAAAGTCAGTATTGGTGCCCACTCAACGCCTAGGGTACCTGGGGTTGATTCTGGATTCTTCAGAGGCAAAGGTATTCCTCCCTGTGGAGAAGTTGCAGACCCTCCGGGCTGCAGTACGGCAGCTGACTTCCAGGAATTGGTCGTCACTCCGTTTTTTGCATGCGAGTGTTGGGCCTCAGGGTAGCCTCCTTTGAGGCGGTTCCATATGCTCAATACCACACTCGAGTGTTACAGAAGGAAGTTCTGTCCAGATGGAACAGATGTCCATAATCTCTGGATTATCAAATCTGAGTGAGCCACATAGTCAGGAGATCCCTGGTATGGTGGCTGACAGCACCGGCTCTAATGGCCGGGAAGTCATTTCTTCCGGTTTACTGGATAGTGATCACGACGGACGCCAGCCTTACAGGTTGGGGGGGAGTCTGGGGTGTTCAGTCGGCGCAAGGTCGCTGGACCCCAGAGGAAGCCCTCCTGCCGATCAATGTCCTGGTAATCCGGGCGATCAGGCTGTGCCTCTTCAAATGGTCTCAGAGACTGCAAGGGCGTCCAGTCAGGATCCAGTCAGACAACGCCACAGCAGTGGCATATGTCAATCATCAAGGAGGAACAAGAAGCTCAGCTGCAACATCGGAGATCGCTCGCATCCTGAAGTGGGCAGAGAGGAGCGTACCGGCACTGTCGGCCGTGTACATTCCGGGTGTGGAAAACTGGCAGGCGGACTACCTGAGCCGCCAGATGCTGGACCAGGGAGAAGGGTGCCTACCACTGCGGAAGGACCTGCTATCGCAAGGTCCCATATTCCATCCTGCTTTACAGTCATTGGCTTTAACGGCATGGCTGTTGAGAACCAGGTACTGAGAGACCGGGGCCTGTCAGACTCAGTAATCTCTACTATGAGAAGTGCTCGAAAACCGTCCTCTAGGAAGGTCTATCACCGCACTTGGAGGGCCTACATCTCCATGTGTGAGGAAATGAAATGGCATCCGCGTACCTATTTGGTTTCCAGAATCCTGCTGTTTTTTTTTTTTTTTATTGGAAACCAACTTTATTGAAAAGTATGCATGGTACATAAATCAACATAAGCCAGTATGGCCAATATAATAATCCTGCTGTTTTTACAGCATGGGGTGGACCAAGGGCTTGCCCTAAGTACGATTTAAGGGACAGATATCTGCCCTGGCTGTCTTTTTTCAGCGACCCCTGGCGACTCACTCTCTCGTGAGTACATTTGTGCAGGGGGTCCGACATGTGGCCTCTCCGG
Organism: Rana muscosa; assembly: GCA_029206835.1. Lineage (NCBI taxonomy): Eukaryota > Metazoa > Chordata > Amphibia > Anura > Ranidae > Rana > Rana muscosa. Next base: position 233,493,301 of record CM055125.1, on the reverse strand, counting down.
TCCGTCCCCCGTTACCTCCGTGGGACTTGAACCTGGTCCTCTCGGTGCTTCAGAAGGCACCGTTTGAGAATATTAGAGATATTCCCCTGTTGACACTTTCTCAGAAAGTGGTCTTTTTGGTGGCTGTTACGTCAGTTAGACGAGTCTCTGAGCTGGCAGCCTTGTCCTGCAAGGCTCCCTATTTGATTTTCCACAAGGATAAGGTGGTGCTGCGGCCGCAGCCTTCCTTTCTTCCGAAAGTCGTTTCGGCTTTTCATCTCAACGAAGACATTGTACTTCCATCCTTGTGTCCTCAGCCGTCGAATCCTAAGGAGTCGGCGTTGCATTCCTTGGACGTTGTCCGAGCTTTGAGAGTATACCTATCTGCTACTTCCCTGTCCGGAAGTCAGACTCACTGTTTGTTTCGGTGGCTGGTCCCAAGAAGGGCCAAGCAGTCTCATCGGCCACCATCTCTAGGTGGATCCGACAGATAGTAATCCAGGCTTACGCCTTAAAGGGTCAGGCGCCCCCTTTTCCTGTCACGGCGCATTCGACCAGGGCAATAGGTGCCTCTTGGGCTTTCCGACATCAAGCATCTGTTTCCCAATTATGTAAAGCGGCGACTTGGTCGTCCGCACACACTTTCACAAAATTCTACAAAATTGATGTAGGTGCATCTTCGGATGCCTCTTTTGGCCGCAAGGTTTTGCAAGCGGCTGTTTAGAGTTGCAACTCCTCCGTTGGAGGAGTGCTGTTTTGTGTTTGGGGTGAAGTTTATTTTTATGCGGTTACCACCCCTCGTTTTTTCTCTGACACTGCTTTGGGACGTCCCACTTTGTCAATAGAGAAGCTGTGTCGGTCCATGGACGAAAGAGTAAATAGGATTTTTTACTCACCGTAAAATCCTTTTCTCTGAGTCCATGGACCGACACAGCACCCACCCCTCCTTTTAAGTTTGTACTGCTTTTTGACGAACTGATCTGCGAAGATGCAGACTGAGAGGGTATACCCAGAGGGTCCGCCCCCTGGGCGGTACTGTAGAAGGTGTGATGCAACACTTTTTACAAGTTTTTCTGCCTAGTCACTCCTAATTAACGGATAATACCCACTTTGTCAATAGAGAAGCTGTGTCGGTCCATGGACTCAGAGAAAAGGATTTTACGGTGAGTAAAAAATCCTATTTTTTCACTGAGTGGTCTATCAGCAACAAGTCATCTAGATATGCCATTATCATTACACCTTAGATTGGCCAATAAAGGGCCAGAATTTTTGTAAACACTCGTGGTGCTGTGGCCAGACCGAAGGGTAAGGCTCTGAACTGAAAATGGCGCCCTTCTACTGCAAAGCGTACAAATTTTTGGTGGACTGGAAAGATGGGAATGTGCAAATAAGCATCTTTGATGTCGATCGCGGCTAACCATTCCTCCCCTTGTAGGGCAGTGGCCACCGATCGGATCGACTCCATCGGAAAGTCCTGATATACAGGAATTTGTTTAGCCCTTTTAGAATTAATATGGGCCTCACGTCCCCGTTTGCTTCGGGACTGTAAAGAGGTTTGAGTAAAACCCGAACCCCCATTCTTCCAGGGGAACCTCCATAATTACTCCTTGGAGCAATAGTTGTTCTAGTGACAACAGGAGGGACTCTCTCTTGCGGGGATCCCTTGGCACGTTTGACCTCAAAAAATGGGAAGGAGGAGAGTCTTTTAACTCCAATCTGTATCCCAAACATACTGCGGAGAGCACCTATCTGTTTTGATCGTGTCCCGCCAGGTCTCTGCGAACAACTGGAGTCCTCCCCCCCACCCGACTGAGTGGGGGCAACCCTCCAATGAATTTAACTTTGGGGGAGGTTTTGTACCTCCCCTGACCCAGGGTTTCTCATTACCCTGCGATTGTCCCTGTTTTTTACCCCCGGGAATTGACCGAGGAGGCCGTCGGAACTGTTTCACAGCCGATGCCCCAGGGACTGGAGAAGCAGGCCTCTTAAAAGAGGGACCTCGAACTCTGTTTTTAACCGGCAAGAGTGTATTTTTACCGCTGGAAATTTTCTGGATATATTTGTCCAGGTCTTCCCTGAATACGCGTTCACCATAAAAATGGGACGCTAACCAGCCATTTTTTACAGGGAGCTTCAGCAGACCAGTTTTTGAGCCATGGAAGCCTACGCATATGTACTACAGACAGCGTAAGGCGGGAGGCCTGATGGATTGAATCCTTTATGGCGTCAACCGCAAAGCTTAAGGCTCTAGGTAGATCAGTAAGGGCAAGGCCTGCTGATCTGGCAAGTCCCTCAAGACCTGTTTCAACTGATCCTTCACTGCTTAGCAGACCCCACTGCTGGTTGTGTCACCAAGCTTGCTGTTGAAAGAAGCAGATTTTCAGAAGGACTCCAATTTTTTATCTATTGGGTTCTTGAACATTTGGACATTATCCACTGGACATGTCAGTGATTTATACACACAAGAGATGGCTGCGTCCACTGTAGGGACCTTCCATTTTTTGATGAACTTATCCTCCATGGGATAGACCACCGGAAATCTCTTGGGGGGAATAAATATTTTCTCAGGATGTTCCCAATCCTGGTAAATGAGCCCTTCCAGTAAAGGGTGAAGTGGAAAAGAACAGACAGTCTGGTGGCTTCTAGCGACCCCAACGAGGATACAGTAGTGGTTGATGGTTCTGCAAGGTGCATTTTAAATGCTGATCGGACCATGTTAGTCAGAGACTGAACCCATAATCTTTCAGCTTGAGATGCTGAGAAAGGTTCCTCCACTGTTGATTCCTCTATAACAGAATCAACCTCATCCTGATCCCCTTCAGGCAGGTCGATCCCTGTATGGGACTGTTGCTCCGCTAACAGGTACTCTGAAGGAGGAGACGGAGATCAGGCGAGCTTTCCCTGACAGGGAGGCAGCGATCAATGTTGACAATCTCTCTCTAATCCTCCCAGAGCTGAGGAAAAAACCTCCTCTGTTACATACACAGGAGCAGGTGAACTGAGGACAGCCACAGTACCAAGTACCCCTGCGGGGTCTCTACGGTCACTTACCTCTGAATTTTCAGGGGAGACTGGTGCAGCAGAAGCATGCCCAAGATCCTCAGAGCCCGATGAGACCCCCTTCGCTTCCTGGAAGATTCAGTTCCGGAGCTTCTGGACGGCATATTCCTAAGCCTAAAGCTGAGGTATTCCAGCCGTAAAAACACCACTTTTTCTGAGAATAGTCTAGCACAATTGCTGCTATATAACAGTTGGTGTCTACTAAAGTGCCTTTCTAGGGGATGCCTGCATCAACCGCCTCTGTGTGCCTTTTTACTGTTGCTAGCTCTGTCTGTGCACTTCAATAGCCAGCTGTAATTGTGCTTTAAAACACGCTGGACGCCCGCACATGCGCAGTAGCGCCGCACACCGAGCGTCATCCACCCGCTCCGCCCCTTTTCCAGATCGCCTCTATATATTAGAGGCGCGTGCACGCGCACGGGCACGTGCGCCTTCGGCGCCTTTTTTGAAAAAATAAGGAGCTAGATGGGAGCCAGGGTCCCTGCCGCAGGGCCCTGGGATGGATGAGCGCAGCAACAGGGCAGAGGAGACAGCTTCCCAGCAGAGAACTTACCAACTGCCTGGATTTGATTTTGGAAGAAAAAAATCCACATTACAAGAAAAAGAACCATAGCGGCCTCTAGTGTCTAACACAGGTACCGCGGTCTTACACATTTTTTTTTTTCTTGCCTACTATTAAAAATGTTTACATTTTCTCAGTAGTAACAGGCATACACAGAATATTAGCGGGAATACCTTAGGTAACAGGCAGAAAGACAAAATAGGCTTGGGGGTCCCCCAATAGAACCAAGTTCCTGAGGGCCCCCACTTACCTTTTCCTCGCCACAGGACTCTGTTTGGTCCACAGAAGCCCAAACTTCACCTATCACGGCAGGCATTGTAATTAAACCTTCAGGGACCGTGTTCCCAAGGATTCCACTCCCCTGGACCTGTATAGCACCCTGCACAGAAAACATCTTGGTCGTGGGTATGACCAGAGCTCTGGATCCCAGGGTCCAGCTCTCCTAAGAGAAGCATTACAGGCAAAACCTTGCTCTTCTCTTTGCAAGGCCCGGGTACCGACCGTTTAGCTATGAAGCTTTTTTGGTCGGATCCGGAATAGCTTACTGAGGCCCAAAAGAACCTGTACGCAAGCTCAGTGAAAAACACATGTTACTTCTTGGCCAACACCTTAGACACTGACAAAAAACTGAGGTGCTCCCAGATGGGAGGGGCTTATATAGGGGAGGGTACTTCCGGTTTTGGAAGTTGCCAGTGCCAGCACCTGAAGGTATCTATATAACCCACATAGTAATGACTATGCCGCTCTGTGTCCCGTGATGTACGAGAAAGAAATGAAATCTTTCAAAAGTGAGGGAAAATTCCTCCCAGGGCAACTGTTACTGAAACAAGCACCTCCATTGGAAGAAATCTCTTCTGTTGCAGTGAAGACTAATATTTTGTATTTCTTTATATCTTGTGTTCACCAGGACAAACGGAGAAGGAGAATCGCCTCAGCTGGGACGCAGACAGCAATAAAAACATGTAAGCGGCTATCAAGTAAATGTAGATTTCATGCCTGGGCAAAAAACAGGTACGTTTGGCTGAGTGAACTTTCCACTCCTTCAGTATATTTAGCCATACAGAGTCACTGACCCAGAAGAAGCATGTGCATATCAGTCAGGTCTTCTACCTTTTTTTATGCACAGGGTTATAACTGTACAAGTAGGAATCATTAAACATGTCTCCACCCTTACCCTTTCCTCCTCAAAGCTGATGAGTCCCTCATCATCGGTCTCCAGATCTTCGGGCTCCTCCACCACGAGGGCCCGCAGCTCAGTGGGTGTGGTCCGGGGTCGCAGGAGACTCAGCACTCGCTCCATGGGGGAGGCGACAGCACAAGCAGGGTTGGCCTCCTGCTGCTCTAGGTTGTCGCTCTGCTTCTTTGCAAAGTTAACAAACACCTGAGTGGGTAAAGATAAAGGACATTGAATTACGGGACACTTTTACTGAGAAAGAAACTACCATCTCCTGCTGTATATGCTTTTTGTCTGGCTGTCTTATGTTTTACGGCTTTAATGGGCTTGGCGTCACTGGCCTGGAACGAGCATTCAGAGATGCAATTCTGACATCTTTATCTGCTTACTTCTTATGGGTAAGTGAATGACACCAAGCAAAACTAGCACTGACAATATACAGAATTCTCTCTGCACAGGTTTCCTTCAAGGGGAACCTATACTGAGAGAAATACAGAGGCTACAATTGTTGACCTCCTGGAAATGCTAGATGCCTGACTTAATTACTTATAAATAACTGATCTGGAAGTAGGTAGATGAAGAAAGTCAGGGTGAATTCAGAAATCCTGGTCTTTTTACCTGTTCCAGGTCTGTGACTCAGAAATTACTGAAGCTATTGATATAGCATAACAGCCATGTAACATATTTTCAGAATGAGGGGCCAACAATGCCCCCTCCACCTTACACATGCAAAGGTTTCTTTCTCATCCATCACTGTAGAAGATCTAATCTACAACTGATTTGCCTATTCATTATCATGGCCAAATCTGCCTAAGACCCCTTTCACACTTATACCACCATTTTGGACGGCAAAATCGTATGACAAGTCATTCTCCATGATTTTAAATGACTACCATTCATATTGGCACGACTTTAAGTCGTGCTGACTTCAAAGTGGTTCCTGCACTACTTTTTTTCTGAAGTCGGATTCCGTATTAACAGATCCGACTTTGGCATGTGACTTGTACACGACTTGTGCATGAAGGGGAACTCCACGCCATTTAAAAAAAAAAAAAAAAAAAAAAAACGGCATGGGTTCCCCCTTCACGAGCATACTGGGCCCATATGTCTGGTATGGATTTTAAGGGGAACCCCCCCAAAATCCATACCAAACCCTTATCCAAGCACCAGCCCGGCCGGTCAGGAAAGGGGGTGGGGGCAAGCGCCCCCCCTCCTGAACCATACCAGGCCACATGCCCTCAACATGGGGGGGTGGGTGCTTTGGGGCAGGGGGGGCCCTGCGCCCCCCCCACCCCAAAGCACCTTGCCCCCATGTTGAGGAGGACAAGGGCCCCTTCCCGACAACCCTGGCCGTTGGGGGTCTGGGGCGAGGGGCTTATCGGAATATGGGAGCCCCCTTTAATAAGGGGGCCCCCAGATCCCGGCCCCCCACCCTATGTGAATGAGTATGGGGTACATCGTACCCCTACCCATGCACCTGGAATAAAAAGTGTAAAAAAAACAAAACACACTAGACAGGTTTTTAAAGTAATTTATTAGGCAGCTCCGGGGGTCTTCTTCTGACTCTCCGGTTCTTCTCCTTCTCTCCGGTGCGATCTTCTTCCAGCTCTTTTACTAGCGGCGGCCCGGTCTTCTGCGTCGTCTCCTTCCCTCTTCTCTTGTTCCGATGTTGACACAACGATCTCTCCCACTGTAATGCTGTGTGCGTGGTGCGCAACGACTTATATAGGCATGGGGCGTGGTCACTGGGTGATGTCACCCGGTGACCCCGCCCCATAGGACGTCACAGTCCCGTGGAATGATGGGACTGTGACGTCCTATGGGGCGGGATCACTGGGTGACATCTCCCGGTGACCACGCCTGTGCCTATATAAGTCGTTGTGCACCGCGCACACGGCATTACAGCGGGACAGAGCGTCGAGTCAACATCGGAGAAAGAGCAGAGGGAAGAAGACGACGCAGAAGACCGGGACAACGCTAGCAAAAGAACTGATAGAAGATAGCGGAGGAGCCCGGGAGAAGAGACCCCGAAGTTGGAAGAAGACCCCCGGAGCTGCCTAATAAATTACTTTAAAAACCTGTTGTGTGTTTTTTTTTTTACACTTTTTATTCCAGGTGACTGGGTAGGGGTACGATGTACCCCATACTCCTTCACATAGGGTGAAGGGCTGGGATCTGGGGGTCCCCTTATTAAAGGGGGCTCCCAGATTCCGATAAGCCCCCCGCAGACCCAAACAACCAACGGCCAGGGTTGTCGGGAAGGGGCCCTTGTCATCAACATGGGGGTAAGGTGCTTTGGGGTGGGGGGGCGTAGGCCCCCCCTGCCCCAAAGCACCCACCCCCCATGTTGAGGGCATGCGGCCTGGCACGGCTCGGGGGGGGGGGCGCGCTTGCTCGTCCCCTCCCCTTTTCCTGACCGGCCTGGTGCTCGGATAAGGGTCTGGTATGGATTTCGGGGGGGGGGACCCCACACCGTTTTTCCAGTGGGGGTTCCCCCTCAAAACCCTTACCAGACCGATGGGCCTGGTATGCCAATGAAGGGGGAACCCATGCAGTTTTTTTTTTTTTCAAAAAATCTTGGCGTGGAGTTCCCCCTAATTATTGGGGGATCAAAGTCACATCCCTGCTCATTGAAATCGTACTTCAAGTCGTGGGGCAAAGTCGGATCCACAGTCGTATGAGTATCTTGTCAAAATTGCGGCCGCGAATCGCCGTAAGATCGCACGACTTTGAAGTCGTATAAGTGTGAAAGGGGCCTAATACAGACTTCTGTTTGCTAACTTAGTGGGTATTTACATCAGTCCCATAAGTTAACAGTCCCAGGTATGGGCCACTACTATCTGCAAAATGGGTCCCAAAAAACATTTGTTGGTTTAAAATAGACCGGGGTATGGAGAAATAAATGCATTGGTGTACACTGTTCTAAACACTTTTGTTCACGTCACAGATGTGAGAGACAAGCGGAGCCATTAAGAACATGGATCAGATTTTGGCAGAGTAGTGTAGTCTAGTCTGAGGAATACCAATATAATGATCTTGATAACTGTATGTAACTATTTTTGGGACACACATGGGATTCTCACTTACATTGTCCAATGTTGTCTGACTGACGGAGTAGTCCTCTATTCCCAGAATGTCCACCACCTGCTCCATTTTGCTGAAGACCTGGGCCAAGGACACCTGCTCGGATTTCAGCTGGTACTGCACTTTTGTGTGGTGCCTTTCCTGTAGGAAAGAAGATAAACAGGAGGCTGAGCTGAGGGGGCACTGGTGAGGCTGCGCTGAGGGGGCACTGGTGAGGCTGAGCTGATGGCCACTAATCAGGCTGCACTGGTGAGGCTGCATTGACGGGCACTAATCAGGCTGTACTCATGGGCACTGAAGCATTATTTTTGCTAAACCTCCTTTGTTGCTGATAACATTAAATTATGTTACCACATTGCATCATATTTGCCTTGCTTCATAATTATCATCAATATCCGTTATAAAACTAGGTGGGCATGGATGGTGAGCTGATTCGGTGGTTCAATGGGCCACTTGACTGGACTTGCCCCCCAGGCCTAAGGCTACAAGCCCTTTCCTGACCAGCTAGCCCATACATGGATCAAAATTCATGCTGGGTCCTGCTGGGCCAGTCAAATTGTGATCCATGTATGGCCGGCTTTAGCCTTGTGCCCTAAGCTTTGAGTGGAGGGACTTGCTTACATAGGGGCTGTCTTTCTGTCCTCCCGGTGGCTGAACAGAGTGGTGGAACAGGAAAGGTATGTGCTGTTTGGGAAGCTGGGGGATTACCTGTTTGCCCTGTATAAACAAAGCACAGGGTCATTTTAAAAACAAATATAATCCTGCTTTTTGCTTTCTAGTAAAGGTTAAAAAAAAAAGAGCAAGCATGGGATTAGTTAGTTAATATTTATTGCAACATTTTCAATGATAGGGAGTGGGACAGCGAGGATTGCTCTTACTTACTTTGAGTACGGCTTCCGGAAAGTTCCTGTTGAAAAACCTTACAACTTCCTTGACGTTCAAACTGCATTTTGTCCTTACAGTGATCATGTAACCATCACCAAACCTGCAACATTGTTAATCACACAGGCCATATTTAATGGAAAACTTCACTCTTACAAAAAATAAATGACGTTTTTCATTTGAACCCAAAGCCACGTTATTATTTTAAACTGACAAAATTGCAGATGATGCTTTATGGTAAATCCAGGGTTGCCTTGTTTGTGTACAAACTGCCACTAGAAATTAAATTTCCTGCTCAGTGACTGGATCACAACTATTATCTGCATTTTTTCTCTCGACACAAAACTGGGATTGATCGTGTGAGACAGCCCCCTCCCACTCTGCAATGGAATGGAATGCATGTATTTGTTTCAACCATCTGGTAGCAGGTACTACTATGCAATGAAGTCTTCTAAACTCATTGCATTGTTTATAAATTACCTTATATTTTACTTAACAAAAGTGATGTTACACTTCAGATTTCGGTCTATTTAGGACTATATTCTTACCGGTTTTTCAGGTGCTGAATGCTGCCAAGACATTTGAGGCGTCCGTTGACCATTATAGCCAGCCGAGTGCACAAAGCTTCACATTCTTCCATGCTGAGGATAAGGGAGGGTGTTAATGGTGCTGGATCTGATATAAATAGAGCCAGTTTGACAGTAATCTTGACTTGGAATATGTACTTACCAGTAAACCCAACTGGAAGTTAAAGGGTTAGTTCACCTTTACAGAAAAGGTGAACTAACACCGGACCCCCACTGTACTTACCTTTGGGGTTGCCGGACTGTAAGCACACAGAAGCCGCTCCAGCACTCTTCTCTCTTTTCCAGCAGAACTTCCAGGACAGACCAGATACGGTGAGGGAAAAAGGTATTTGATCCCCTACTGATTTTGTATGTTTGCCCACTGACAAAGAAATGATCAGTCTATAATTTTAATGGTAGGTTTATTTTAACAGTGAGAGACAGAATAGCAACAAAAATATCCAGAAAAACGCATTTAAAAAAAAAAAGTTTTAAATTGATTTGCATTTTAATGAGTGAAATAAGTATTTTACACCTTCGCAAAACATGACTTAGTACTTGATAGCAAAACCCTTGTTGGCAAATCACAGAGGTCAGACGTTTCTTGTTGTTGGCCACCAGGTTTGCACACATCTCAGGAGGGATTTTGTCCCACTCCTCTTTGCAGATCCTCTCCAAGTCATTAAGGTTTTGAGGCTGACACTTGGTTACTTGAACCTTCAGCTCTCTCCACATATTTTCTATGGCATTTATTAGGGTCTGGAGACTGGCTAGGTCACTCCAGGACCTTAATGTGCTTTTTCTTGAGCCACTCTTTTGTTGCATTGGCCGTGTGTTTTGAGTCATTGTCATGCTGGAATAATGCCCTGGCTAAGGGAAGGAGGTTCTCACTCAAGATTTGACAGTACATGGCCCTGTCCATCGTCACTTTGATGCAGTGAAGTTGTCCTGTCTCCTTAGCAGAAAAACACCCCCAAAGCATAATGTTTCCACATCCATGTTTGATGGTGTTCTTGGGGTCATAGGCAGCATTCCTCCTCCAAACGCGGCGAGTTGAGATGATGCCAAAGAGCTTGATTTTGGTCTCATCTGACCACAACACTTTCACCCAGTTCTCCTCTGAATCATTCAGATGTTCATTAGCAAACTGCAGATGGGCCTGTACACGTGTTTTCTTGAGCAGGGGGACCTTGTGGGCACTGCAGGATTTCAGTCTTTCACAGCGTAGTGTGTTACCAATTGTTTTTTTTGGCGACTATGGTCCTAGCTGCCTTGAGATCATGGACGAGATTTTCCCGTTTAGTTCTGGGCTGATTCCTCACCATTCTCATGATCATTAAAACTCCACAATGTGAGATCTTGCATGGAGCCCCAGACCGAGTGAGATTGACAGTTATTTTGTGTTTCTTCCATTTGCTAATAAATCTCACCAACTGTTGTCATCCTCTCACCAAGCTGCTTGGCAATGGGTGTTGTAGCCATTCCATCCTTGTGTAGGTCTACATACAATCTAGTCCCTGACGTCCTTGGACAGCTCTTTGGTCTTGGCCATGGTGTAGAGATTGGAATCTGATCGATTGCCTCTGTGGACAGGTGTCTTTTATACAGGCAACAAGCTGAAATTAGGAGCACTCCCTTTAAGCCCTGGTTCACACTGGTGCGATTTGACATGTCAAATCGGCGAAATTTGCCGCAAATTGCGGGCAATGGCACCGTCCTAATCGGTGCGACGCCGCATCTGCGGCGCTGCACCGATTTCAAAAAGTAGTTTCTGTACTACTTTTTGCGATTTCAGCCGCGATTTACATTGACATCTGTGTCAGATGTCTCTGAAATTGCGGCTGAAATCGGGACTGACAGGCAGAAGTGAAATCGTGCGAGTTCAGCTGAACTCGCATGGCTTCACTCCCGCAGCCCCAGTGTGAACCTGGGCTTTGACAGTAATCCTAATCTCAGCTCGTTACCTGTATAGGAGACACCTGGAAGCCAGAAATCTTGCTGATGGGAGATCAAATACTTATTTCACTCATAAAATGCAAATCAATTTATTACTTTTTTGAAATGCGTTTTTCTGGATATTTTTTTTGCTATTCTGTCTTTCACTGTTAAAATAAACCTACCATTAAAATTATAGACTGATTATTTCTTTGTCAGTGGGCAAACGTACAAAATCAGCAGGGGATCAAATACTTTTTTCCTCACTATAGATTCTGACTGGTCAGCGCCGTCACATCCAAAAGCAGACTTCACACACTACTGTTACTAACATTTCGACTTTTTGTTACGTCGACAGCTAAGCCATCCGCCTCTAACCACTCCCCCTAGCTGCTGCCATAAACAGAAATCTATGACATACAACTATCAAAGAAAGGGCTGAGGCTGTGATTGACAGGCTGACTTGACCTTCTCTATGCTTTGTGAGAGGTGAGATGGCAGCACCCAGCTGGGGAAGATCCAAGTCTCTGGGGACACAATAGAGCAGTTTTTGTTCGCTAGTTACTGTATGTACTGGTGAGCTGAATAGTTCATATTGGCAGCAGTTTCCATAAACATTGCTAGAGGAAAAGGCACATTATTGTTAACTGAATCACTATAATACCTGTGTGATGTTAGCACCAGGGAGCGCCCAGTCTTGATGATGTCCAGGATAAGGTTCCAAAGGAATCGGCGAGCCTTGGGATCCATTCCAGTTGTGGGTTCATCCTATAGCGATAAACAGAAGATGACACTATGACAATTTGTTGTTGGGACAGAGGGATGTTGCCATCTATCTGTCCAATGAGATTCCTTAGAGATGAGTATGGGCACATTCCTTACCAAGGCTTAGTCATGAAGTCAGGGAAAGTCATGGCCCAGTAACAAAATTAAGCTAAATCAGAGAGGCGCAGAAGAGCCTTTTCTGACTAATACAGGTAATAAGTGGGCAGCTTATGGGGTGTGTTCTTGATAAGTATTGATAATTTAAAGTGGAGTACAGATTTACTTTAAGTTCTGCATTTTACCAAAAATATGAATGATGGGTAGCCAATGAGGGCGATGGCAGTAGACAGTTTCCTCTTGTTCCCTCCGCTGTATGTTCCTGCTGGCTTGTCAGAGTATGGAGTCAGTTCAAGCTTCTCCAGTGCCCACTTCACCACCTGCCAAGAATAAAACATCCTAATAACTGCATCATGCCTTGATAAACAATATATCACATCTCTGCTTTCATTAAGTGTCTAGATTCTCGTAATTGGCAATAGCTGAAATCCATATTAATGAATTGCTACAGAGCTTCATAGTGGGCTTTTAAAAATAAATGTTATGCCTGTACCAACTGGTCAGATGTCAGCTGGCTGGTTTGGGTAACAAAATAAAACGAACAATCTGGTTGTTATGGTCATCTAGTGACTTTCTTCCAGCTTTATACAGGAGGTGCATTGTATTGCATTAACAGTTTACACCACTTGTGTAATGATAACAAATACACATACCAATATTTCAACACATGGTTCTGTTTTCTGGTCCTGTTCACATTTCAACTTCAAAAATCTTAAAGCACATCTCCACATTTGTGATAAATATAATAATAAAGGGCAGCAAAGTAAAGCAACCAATTTTGTAAATACGATTTTTGACAAAATTGGTTTCCCCACGCTTGTACAGGCTTTTGGAAGATTATTTCCAGAGGGTAATAGTAAAAATACTATTTATGTTTTTTATAAAGTGAATGGGTATCTCTGTCTAAAGTATCCACAGCCTTAAAATGGATTGAAAAACATGGTACACAGAAATGTCTATAGGTGAAACTCGAAAAATTTGAATATCGTGCAAAAGTTCATTTATTTCACTAATGCAACTTAAAAGGTGAAACTAATATATGAGATGAACTATCTTGCTTTGCATGTAATGAGTCTAAGACGTGATTTGTCATAATTGTGATGATTATGGCTTACAGCTCATGAAAGCCCCAAATCCACAATCTCAGAAAATTTGAATATTACATGCAATTAATAAAACAAGGATTGTACATGGAACAATATCAGACCTCTGAAAAGTATAATCATGCATATGTAATCAGTACTTGGGCCCCTTTTGCAGCAATTACTGCCTCAATGCGGCGTGGCATGGAAGCTATCAGCCTGTGGCACTGCTGAGGCATTATGGAAGACCAGGATGCTTCAATAGCGGCCTTTCAGCTCTTCTGCATTGTTCGGTCTCATATCTAATCTTTCTCTTGGCAATGCCCCATAGATTCTCTATGGGGTTCAGTCAGGCGAGTTTGCTGGCCAATCAAGCACAGTAATCCCACGGTCATTGAATCAGGTTTTGGTGCTTTTGGCAGTGTGGGCAGGTGCCAAGTCCTGCTGGAAAATGAAATCAGCATCCCCATAGAGCTCGTCTGCGGAAGGAAGCATGAAGTGCTCCAAAATCTCCTAGTAGACGGCTGTGTTGACCCTGGACTTAATGAAGCACAGTGGACCAACACCAGCAGATGACATGGCTTCCCAAATCAACACAGACTGTGGAAACTTCACACTGGACTTCAAGCATCTTGAGTGTGTGCCTCTCCATTCTTCCTCCATACTCTGGCTCCTTGGTTTCCAAATGAGATGCAAAATTTGCTCTCATCAGAAAAGAGGACTTTGGACCACTGAGCAACAGACCAGGTCTGTTTTTCTTTAGCCCAGGTAAGACGCTTCTGACGTTGTTTGTTGTTCAGGAGTGGCTTGACAAGAGGAATACAACATTTGAAGCCCATGTCCAGGATCCGTCTGTGTGTGGTGGCTCTTGATGCACTGACTCCAGCCTCAGTCCACTCCTTGTGAAAGTCCCCAACACTTTTGAATGGCCTTTTCCTGACAATCCTCTCCAGGCTGCGGTCATCCCTGCTGCTTGTGCACCTTTTTTCTTCCACACTTTTCCCTTCCACATAACTTTCTATTAATGTGCTTTGATACAGCACTTTGGGAACATCCAACTTCTTTTGCAATAAGGCCTCATGCCCACGGGCGTTTTTTCAGCCGCGTTTTTGAGCGTTTTTTACAGCTTAAAAACGCCTGTCCATGTTAGTCTATAGCTTCATGCCCACCTAGGCGTTTTTGAGCTGTAAAGAGCATAGGCGTTTGTAAGCTGTAAAAAAAACCCAGGGCCAGTGCGTTCCTCAGCGTCAGAACTAGGCAGGAAAAAACGCGAGCGTCAAAAAACGCGCAAAAACGCGCACTAACGCGCAAAAAACGCGCACTAACGCGCGGTCGCGTTTTTAGCTCCGACGTTTTGTTTTTTTTTTTTTTTTTTTTTTTCAAAAAAAAAAAAAATATTTACAATAACATGGACAGGCGTTTTTAAGCTGTAAAAAACGCTCAAAAACGCAGCTGTAAAAACGCCAGTGGGCATGAGGCCTTACTGTAACGGGAAGGCCCGGGGAACTCAGAATCGCTTAGAAAGTATGAGATACCCTTGCTTCAGCTTCCCCAATGCCTCTTATGTGTCAACCACCCTGTGTCTCTATTAGGGGCACAGGGTGAATGAAAACCCCAATATGGTCTATGATAGCCATATTCAATGCTGCACATACATTGTATCTAGATTGGCTGTGTACTGTGGGGGGGGGGGGGTTGTGTAATCATTGCTGTGAGGAGTTAAGGTGATTTGCATTATATCGTCTATTGTGGCTTGTGGGAATTAAGCCTATAATTATAGGTTGTGGAACTAGCAGCAGACAGGTTAATCACCTACCTGCTTGTGTTGTAAATTAGTCTAGGAGGGTCTGGAGACCCTTTTGGTGTGAAAGGGATAGTTAACTCTATGCCTGTGTGCATTGTACTCGGCAGACGGACCGTCTACCAACCCTTTCATTATAAGATGTGTATTTAAGGTCGTTACGTTCTATTGTGTAAAGTCTTTTGAAGCCTAACAGATGTCAAAATAATGGGTATTGGGCCTTGTTATGTGTGGGTGGAGCTGGGCCATTGTTCATGTTAAACTAATGCAGTAGTAGATGTGTATAAAAGTTACAATATCGTCTTCAATAAAGTGACTCGATCCTGGAAGATACAGAGTACGTCTCGTTCTTCCAGAAGGATTAATTCCTAGGGGAAGTGGTCGGCTGGCTGTGGAGGATCGACGGCGAATGTGTGTCCAGGAGAGGGAACATCTTAAACGGCGTTAACCCCCTTTCGTATTTGGGGTGCCGATACAATTACCTTTTGAGGCTTTCCCTCCTTATGGAGGGTGTCAATGATGGTTTTCTGCACAACTGTCAGGTCAGCAGTCTTTCCCATGATTGTGATTCCTACATTTAAAGGCTCAGGAACCCTTTGCAGGTATTATGGCTTAATTAGCTGATTAGAGTGGGACACTTTAAGCCTAGAATATTGCACCTTTTCACAATATTCTAATTTTCTGAGATTGTGGATTTGGGGTTTTCATGAGCTGTAAGCCATAATCATCACAATTATGACAAATCACGCCTTGAACTATCTTGCTTTGCATGTAATGAGTCTATCTCATATATTAGTTTTACCTTTTAAGTTGCATTGGTGAAATAAATGAACTTTTGCACGATATTCAAATTTTTCGAGTTTTACCTGTATATTGTCTGATTTTTAGTTTTTGGATGAGTGGAGACGTGTTAAAGGGAACCCGTACTAATGGCTGTCAGCTGTTACAGGTCCCCAACATTGCAAGCTGCTGTTGTCCAGAGCCCAGAAGTAGTGGAAGTTCTGGGCGATAGCATATCTCTGCTATATCCGGCACTGTGGCATGCCTACCCTAGAACCAGCACGGCTTCTGGTATTCCAGCATGTGCCCAGTCCAAACACAAGAACAAACAGGGAGCTGGATTCAGATTTTCTAAGGGTCACTGAAATTTGCTGGGCACACTCGCTCTGGTTCAGCAGCACTCCACAAAATGAGGAACCCCCTCAAACAGGGAACGGACCCTGCGTGGAGAATCCACACACATATTGTATAATTAAAAAGGGGTACAAAACAAACAGCCAAGGTAATTTAATGATGAAATTGATTGATAGCAGAATAAATCCAATGCGTTTTAGGGGCCAAACACTCTCCCTTCATCAGGGCTTAAGAATTTTGATTGTGCTTAAATAGATTCAGGTAAGCCGATATCAAATTAAACTGTGATTTGCTTCTTGGAACGGTTTTGGAAGGGCAGGTTACACCAATGTTAGTGAATGTAGAAAAGGAGTATGTGCCAGGTAACAGATTCCCTTCTAAATCAACTAAAAGATTTATTTTGCCTTCTCATATATTAATCCTCTTAAATTGGGATCTTTGTTTTAGGTCCCATGTCTGCACACCTTCAATTACAATGGGGTTCCACTGCCTATTGGTTCTCTAACTTAATATTATAATAGAATTTCTGTTGTGTAATAAGGTATTGAAAAGGAGAGCCTGGGACTCCCATTTCTGTATGGGAAGAGTGATTTAGCATAGCAGTTTAAAGCTTGTGAAGCTACCAACTCCAGTGATAAACCGTGTCCAGTGGAGAGGAGACCTTGATTCTGAGGCCCAAAGCTACACAATTAGCCGACAAGTGACTCAACCTAACAAAACTCTTTAAATCTAACTCACCCTTTCCTCATCTTTCCAAGGAATCCCTCTAAGACGGGTGTATAGCTCAAGGTGTTCTTGGGCCGTGAGTTCGTCGAACAATGCATCAAACTGTGGACAGTAACCAATACTTTGCTGAACCTGAAGGAGTTCTTTCAAGATGCTGCCAAAGATGAGAAAAACAGGTGGTATCATGTATTAGACATTAATGGATATCATGTATTAGACATTAATGGATATCTTGAGAGAACTCAAACAAACCACCAAGAGCCTCGTAAATCAGAAAACTGTGTGACCAATCATTTTCTACCTTTCATTGCCTAATCTATTTTGGAGACACAGACACTCCTAGCTGCTAAAGAACAAATTTGTTAGCTTTTCTTTTTTTCTTTGTGTCTACAAGTGCGTAGATGGCCCCCTACTTTAGTAAATTATTTTACACTTGAAGATAAGCCTCTGCTCGCACCTTTGTCTGTTGATAAAAGCTTCTCCTCCAGTGGTGCTCTCATCCCCTGTGAGCATTTTGAATGTGGTGGTCTTTCCAGCTCCATTTACACCAAGAAGCCCAAAACATTCTCCTGGTTGGACACCCATGCACAAGCGGTCAACTGCAAGGATGCGGCCCATCTTCCGAGACTTATAAACCTGCAGGAGTGGAGAAAATATATTGGGTGAAATCTGGCACTGCATCCAGGGTTTGGGCCAAAGTCTGGTGACTTCTAGTTTTCCGCTCGGTTCACACATGGAATCTGACTTGTGAGACCCCAAGCCGCATTACATGTCAAATTCAATGTTTCCCTACAAGAGCCGTCTTGACTGATACTGCACAAGTCGATCAGACTTTAGAAAAGGTTCCTGCACTACTTTGGTTTGACTTGGATGCAGTTTCAGCTCTTGTACAGGCTCCCACAGGCTCCTAAATGGCATCCAAGAAGGAAGTCACAAGGCAAAGTCGCACGACTTTACCGTCACAGCAGTGTGAATCAAGCCTCATGCCGCGTACACACGGCCGTTTTTTCTCGTCGAAAAAAACGAAATTCTTCCCATTCGACGAGAAAAACGATTGTCTGTGGGCTTTCTGTCGTTTTTTTCGACGAGAAAAACTGCATTAAAAACGACGAGAAAAATTAGAACATGTTCTAATTTTTCTCGTCGTTTTTTTCGACATGTTTTCCGCGGCAGTGTTTCCCATAGGGAAACACTGCCGCGGAGCCCACAGACGGTCGTTTTTCTCGTCAAGAGAAAAAAATGACGTGAAAAACGACCGTGTGTGGGGAACAAGCTGTTCCCCCGATTTAAATGACATTATTCACGGCGGTTTTTTAACGGCTGTGAATAATGATCGTGTGTACGCGGCATTATAAGGGGATGGAGTGAAATGACTGAAGAGCACTATTCGGAGAGCACCTTCTCCGTATGAAGTGCACGCCATACATTAAAAAGCTTTTAGTCACATCACTGTGGGCACATTAAATTGGACTTTTGATTTATGGACATTTTGTAGACACTTTTTCTGAGCATGAAAGCCAAAGTGTTTGATTGATATTCATCACAGAATTTGTTTGTTTTTACTTAGTTTTTTTATGCAGTTTGGATATTGATGGCACATACTGATACCTAGTGCTCATTAATTTTAGTGAATTTTATGGTTACTATCTAAAGCCTCGTACACACGATCGGATTTCCATCGGACAAATCTGTGGATTTTTGTCCGAAGGGCGTTGGCCGTGAACTTGTTCTGCATACAGATGGCAGAACTTTTTCAGCCAACATACACAAAACTGTGTTTTTTTTAGCTCTTTAGCGCCACCCTTTGGGCAACTTCTGCTAATGTTGTCTGATGGTTAGCATTGGTTCGGTGCATGCGTGTTTGTACTTTGGATTTTAGTCCGAGGGACTTGTGTACACACGATCGGATAATCCAACGGAACACATTTGTTGTCGGACAATTTGACAGAATAGCTTTTCAACATTTCCGAAATTCCGACAACAATTGTCCAATGCAGCATACAGACCGTCGGATTATCCGACAAAACCCTTCCATCACAAAATTGTTGTCGGAATATCCGATTGTGTGTACGGACGGGCCTTAAGTGCGCTCGGCACAAGATGTTTGGAAGAGCATCGGGGTATTGCAAGTGTCTATGGTGGAATCTGTGGTGTGGTGATTTAAACATAATGCTGATTTGTTGAATAATGTATGTAACTAGTTTAATATATGTAAATATTTCATTTGGACCAGCCTTGTCACTAAAACACAGAGATACATCTATAAGGCTGTAGACGCAGGCATGCCTAAGCATCCTTGCATACCAGGGAGGTACACTGATATTAAAAACAATGTGTTTTTCAGGGCACTAAAATTATGTTGCTATATCATACTAGATCACATTTCTTTTTCGTACATCACGGGACACAGAGCGACTTAGTCATTACTAATGTGTTATATAGATACCTTCAGGTGCTGGCACTGGCAACTTCCAAAACCGGAAGTACCCTCCCCTATATAAGCCCCTCCCATCCAGGAGCACCTCAGTTTTTTGCCAGTGTCTAAGGTGTTGGCCAAAGAGTAACGTGTTTTCACTGGGCTTGCGTACAGGTTCTTTTACGGGCCTTAGTAAGCTGTTCCGGATCCGACCAAAAAAGCTTCATAGCTAAACGGTCGGTACCCGGGCCTTGCAAGAGAAGAGCAAGGTTTTGCCTGTAATGCCTCTCTTAGGAGGGCTGGACCCTGGGATCCAGAGCTCTGGTCATACCCACGACCAAGATGTTTTCTGTGCAGGGTGCTATACAGGTCCAGGGGAGTGGAATCCTTGGGAACCCGGTCCCTGAAGGTTTAATTACAATGCCTGCCGTGATAGGTGAAGTTTGGGCTTCTGTGGACCAAACAGAGTCCTGCGGCGGGGAACAGGTAAGTGGGGGCCCCCAGGAACTTGGTTCTATTGGGGGACAGAGCTAGCAACAAAACGGTGGCACACAGAGGCGGTTGATGCAGGCATCCCCATAGAAAGGCACTTTAGTGGACACCAGCTGGTATATAGCAGCAACTGTGTTAGACTATTACCAGCAAAATTGGTGTATGACGACGGGAATACCTCAGCTTTGTGCTTAAAGGATATGTCGTCCAGACGCTCCGGAAATAAGTCTTCCAGGAAGCCAAAGGGGTCTCCATCGGGCTCTGAGGATATTGGGCATGCTTGTACTGCACCAATCTCCCCTGAAAATTCAGAGGTCAGTAGCCGTAGGAACCCCGCAGGAGTGCCTGGTGCTGCGGCTGTCCCCAGTCCACCTGCTCCTGTATATATAACAGAGGAGGTTTTATCCTCAACTCTGGGAGGATTGGAAGAGAGATTAACAGCATTGATCGCTGCTTCCCTGTCACAGGGAAAGCGCGTCCGATCTCCGTCTCCTCCTTCAGAGTGCCTGTTAGTGGAGGAACAGCCCCACACAGAGATCGACCTACCTGAAGGGGATCAGGATGAGGTTGATTCAGTTATAGAGGAATCAACAGTGGAAGAACTTTTCTCAGCATCTCAGGCTGAAAGATTATGGGTTCAGTCTCTGACTAACATGGTCCGATCAGCATTTAAAATGCCTCTGGCGGAACCATCAACCACTACGGTTTCCTCGCTGGGGTCGCTGAAAGCTCCCCAGGCTGTCTGTTCCTTCCCAATCCACCCTTTATTGGAAGGGCTTATTTACCAGGATTGGGAGCATCCTGATAAAATATTTACTCCCCCCAAGAGATTTCCAGTGATCTATCCCATGGAGGATAAGTTCATAAAAAAAATGGAGGGTCCCTACAGTGGACGCAGCCATCTCTTGTGTGAACAAATCACTGACATGTCCAGTAGATAATGTTCCAATGTTCAAAGGCCCAATAGATAAAAAATTGGAGTCTTTACTAAAATCTGCTTTCTCTACAGCAAGCATGGTGACACAACCTGCAGTAGCAGCGATTGGAGTCTGCCAAGCGGTGAAAGATCAGTTGAAACAAGTCTTAAGGGACTTACCAGATCAGCAGGCTCTTGCCCTAGCTGACCTACCTAGAGCCTTGTGTTTTGCGGTGGACGCCATAAAGGATACAATCCAACAGGCCTCCCGCTTTACGCTGTCTGTAGTACATATGCATAGGATTCTATGGCTCAAAAACTGGTCTGCTGAAGCTCCCTGTAAGAAATTGCTGGTTAGCTTCCCATTTCATGGAGAACGCTTATTTGGAGAAGATCTGGACAAATATATCCAGAAAATTTCTGCCGGTAAAAGTTCACTCTTACCGGTTAAGAACAAGAGTAGAAGTCCTTCTTTTAAGAGGCCTACTTCTCCAGTCCCTGGCACATCGGCTGTGAAACAGTTCCGACGGCCTCCGCGGTCAAATTCAGGGGGCAGAAATCAGGGACAATCACAGGGTAACAAGAAACCCTGGGTCAAGAGAGGTACAAAACCTCCCCCCAAGTCATGAAGGGTTGCCCCCAGTCAATCGGGTGGGGGGAAGACTTCAGTTGTTCACAGAGACCTGGCGGGACACCATCAGAGACAGATGGGTGCTCTCCGCAGTAAGTCTGGGATACAAGCTGGACTTAAAAGACACTCCTCCTGCCCATTTTATGAGGTCAAACGTGCCAAGCGATCCCCAGAAGAGAGGATCCCTCCTTCTGGCACTAGAACAACTATTGCTCCAAGGTGTAATCATGAAGGTTCCCTTGGAAGAAAGCGGGTTCGGGTTTTACTCGAACCTTTTCACAGTCCCCAAACCAAATGGGGACGTGAGGCCCATATTAAATCTAAAAGGGCTAAACAAGTTCCTAAATATCAGGACTTTTCGGATGGAGTCGATCCGATTGGTGGCCACCGCCCTACAAGGGCAGGAATGGTTAGCCTCGATCGACATAAGGGATGCTTATCTGCATATTCCCATCTTTCCGGCCCACCAGAAATTTCTACGCTTTGCAGTAGAAGGGCGCCATTTTCAGTTCAGAGCCTTACCTTTCGGTCTGGCCACAGCACCACGAGTGTTCACAAAAATTCTGGCCCCACTATTGGCCAATCTAAGAACACAAGGTGTAACGATAATGGCATATCTAGACGACCTGCTACTAATAGACCACTCAGTGGAAAAGCTGGAAGTAGCTATTCACAAGACAATCAAGTATCTGGAATATCACGGTTGGATTATCAACCGGGACAAGTCAGCTCTAAGACCAGTCAAAAGTCTGGAATACTTAGGGCTAAGGCTGGATTCAAATCAGAGAAAGATTTTCTTACCTCCAGAGAAGGTGTCGTCTTTAAAAGATTTGACCCACTTAGTGGGTACAAAAAGAAAACCATCCATACGCCTGTGCATGAGGCTGCTGGGGAAAAATGGTGGCTTCATTCGAAGCAGTACCCTACGGTCAATTCCATTCAAGGAACTTGCAGAGGGCCATACTGTCAGCCTGGAACAAAAAAGTTCAGGCTTTAGACTTACCAATGTCCCTGTCCCCTTCCGTTCGCAAGAGCCTCCATTGGTGGTTGGTGCCCCAGAATCTGGAAAAAGGGAAACCCTTCAGTCCGGTTTCTTGGAAGGTGGTCACTACAGATGCCAGCCTCATAGGCTGGGGGGCAGTACTGGAGCAATGGTCTCTCCAGGGCAAGTGGTCAGAAGCAGAGAAGGCCCTGCCCATCAATCTCTTAGAGATACGAGCAGCCCGGTATGCCCTAATAGCATGGACATCCAAACTCCAAGGGTCCCCTGTCAGAATTCAATCAGACAATGCCACAGCAGTGGCATATATCAATCACCAGGGTGGCACCAGGAGTCGTGCAGCCCAGAGGGAAGCGAATTGCATCCTGGAATGGGCAGAAAGATATGTCCCAGCCATATCCGCGGTTTTCATCCCAGGAGTGGAAAATTGGAGAGCGGACTTTTTAAGTCACAAGCAATTATGCCCGGGGAATGGTCTCTTCGCCCCGAGGTTTTCCAGGCAATATGCCAGCGGTGGGGAACACCGGATGTAGATCTGCTAGCATCCAGATTCAACGCAAAGGTGGACAGATTTGTGTCTCGCACAAGGGATCCCCTAGCTTGCGGCTCGGATGCCCTAGTGTTCCCTTGGGATCAGTTCAAGCTGATATATGCATTCCCACCGCCACAATTGTTACCGTGATTAATCCGCAGAATCAGGGTAGAAAAGAAACCAGTGATTCAGGTGGCTCCAGCGTGGCCCCGAAGGGCATGGTACGCGGAGATTGTAAAAATGTCAGTGGGGAGTCCTTGGACCCTCCCACATCATCCGGACCTGCTTTCGCAAGGACCGATATACCACCCTTCCTTACCAGCCCTAGGTTTGACGGCCTGGCTATTGAAGCCCACATTCTAAAAAAGAGAGGGCTCTCTAATCCTGTGGTATCTACCATGATCAATGCCAGGAAGCCGGTATAGGATCTGGAAGGCGTACATCACGTGGTGTGAGGCCAAGAAATGGCATCCACGTAAGTACGTAATAGGTAGGATTCTGGACTTCCTACAGTGGGCTGTAGATAGGAAGCTGGCCTTGAGTACTATCAAGGGTCAGATTTCGGCCTTGTCAATATTTTTTCAAAGGCCCTTGGCTTTGCATTCTTTAGTCAAAGCTTTCATACAAGGAGTGATGCGTATTAGCCCTCCGGTTAGTATTCCCGTATGTCCATGGGACTTAAACCTGGTTCTGTCGGTTCTACAGAAACAACCGTTTGAACCATTGCAACACATTTCCTTGGTTCTTCTCACCAGGAAATTGATTTTCTTAGTAGCCATTTGTTCGGCTAAAAGAGTATCGGAATTAGCCGCCTTGTCCTGTAAGGAGCCATATCTGGTTGTCCATAAGGACAGAGTAGTACTACGTCCTCATCCAGCCTTTCTTCCTAAGGTGGTATCGAGGTTTCATTTGAACCAAGATGTGGTTCTTCCTTCTTTTTTCCCCAAACCTAGCTCGGTAGAAGAAAAGTTATTGCATTCTTTGGATGTAGTAAGAGCAGTTAAAGCTTATCTAAAAGCCACTGTTTAGATTCGTAGAACGGATACTTTGTTTGTTCTGCCGGAAGGCCCCAGAAAGGGTCAGGCAGCATCAAAATCTACTTTAGACAAGTGGATTCGACAGGTCATAATACAAGCCTATGGCTTGAGAAGGAGACCGCCTCCGTTCAAAGTTAGGGTGCACTCCACAAGAGCAGTTGGAACTTCATGGGCAGTGCATCACCAGGCCTCCCTGGCTCAAGTCTGTAAGGCCGCAACATGGTCTTCAGTACACACGTTTACTAGATTCTACCAGGTAGACGTTAGAAGTCAGGAGGATGTCGCCTTTGGGCGCAGTGTGTTGCAGGCCGCAAAAGATCCTCATGCCTGATGGCGCCCAGCTTATGTATAGTGTATCCCTCCCCTCATTTGGCATTGCTTTGGGACGTCCCATTAGTAATGACTAAGTCGCTCTGTGTCCCGTGATGTACGAAAAAGAAAAAGGGATTTTTATAACAGCTTACCTGTAAAATCCTTTTCTTGGAGTACATCACGGGACACAGAGCTCCCACCCCTCTTTTTGGGACACTTATTGCTTTGCTACAAAACTGAGGTGCTCCTGGATGGGAGGGGCTTATATAGGGGAGGGTACTTCCGGTTTTGGAAGTTGCCAGTGCCAGCACCTGAAGGTATCTATATAACCCATTAGTAATGACTAAGTCGCTCTGTGTATGAAAAAAGATCACCGCTCTAAAGCCTCTGAATCCATGTAATGCTTCCGCCCCACTCCAAGTACACACAGGTGCTGGCTCTGCACAAAATTAGGTGAGAAAGGAAAAATTTCTGGATGGCCGCACTCTGCAAAGGATGCTGGTTTATTGTTTATGTCAAGCTGAATCCTCTAGTAGGCAGCAGAGAGCCACTGATGAGACCGCGTTCTCGGTCTAATAGCAGGTGTCATGGTGCTCTCTATGTGCACTGATGGCGAGAGACAGCAAAGAAAGTCATCATGAGTGGCCAGTACCTTCTGTTCTTGTGCCTTTTGCAATTACTGCACAGCAAGAACACTTTTTTCCTTTTTAAAGGGTAGAATATTGACAATGCTATATCTAAACTGTCCATCTAAAAATATCCCAAATGGCTACCTTTGTTATATTCTCAATCTTTAACATGTCATTATCTGCCCCTCCTCTCAAAACTCTCTGTCGTTCATTTGCCACATCTACATCATCATCTTCAATTGGTTTGTTGGATATGGGAACACGCCTATAAAGAAAAAAGAAACGACCCAATAAGCATTGGCTTTCAATAAACCACTTGCCAAGTTGCCATCCAGGACAATTATAACATTTGTCATATACATGTCAAAATCAGCATTTTTTTTCTAGGAAATTACTTAGAACCCCCAAAACATGATATTTTCTGAAAACAGAGGCCCAGCCAAATAAAATGTTGGTTGTTGCAATTTCTTATGTTGCACGATTTTTGCACAACTGTTTATCAAACGCAAATTTTCAGGAACATTTACATTTAAATAAATTTTAGTGCACACGAACACAACATAACACCATTTTTTTTTGTAAAATATAAAAGAGGTTTGTTTTCTATTTACTAGACGCAACGTGTAGACTTAAATATGCACACGCCTGTGAAATGGCGACAAACTACGGTACTTAAAATTATCCATAGGTGATGCTTTAAAAGTTGTTTTCCTAGTTGTACTATCCAGGAAAGCACAGCACTGAAATCATAAGTGACTAAATCCTCTTCACTTACGGCTTCATTCGTCACAGAGGAGATGGGGGACTACATATTCCTTCATCTTTTCTGTGGGCAGACAATCTGACCACTTACAGTAGGCTCCCTGGCAAAACTGGAGAGCCCCAGGGTGGCAGCAATGATTAGGGGCCCTTCTGAGCACTGCAAAAGTGATTGGGAAGCTGTAAAGCTGCTTGGATCAACTTTTACATGAAAGCCGATTGCCAGCTGTAAAAAAACAACACCAGGATCATTGCTGATCCTAGTAAAACTTCTCTTCCAGGAGAGAGATTATTATATATAAATAAAGAAAAAAATACTGCGCAATTCAGATAGTGGACAAATAAAATAAAATAACACCACTAATGATGAATAGTGGCCGCTGCTGCGACTGGAAATGTGGATATGCACAAATAAAGATAATGTAAAACGTGACAGTTGCGCTGCGTAATAATGGCACTCTCGTGCCGATAAACTATAACACCTGGTGATGACTAATGTTGGTGACACGGTTAAATATACCATCAATTGTAATAAATGATGTAGAAATTAAATAATAACAGTATAACCTGGTGATCGGTGACCGTGACAATCAATCACTGAAATTTCAATAAAAACTAATCAACATGAAGTTCATCCTATGGAATGTCCAAGAAAAGATGGAGAAAATCTTGGATAAACAAGTCTCCAAAATAAAAAATTCCCAAAAAACACTGATGAAAAGTTCCTCCAGGCAAGTATAATGGGGACTTCACACTCAAACACCCAAGAAAAGTGTGTGGCACTTGTAAAGAATAGGATCCTGCACCTTTTATATCAAATCTCCTTACCAGCTAATGTAGATCTGAGTGCAAAAAAGAAAAAAACCGTAGAGGTGATCAAATGCCACCAAAATAAATCTATTTGTGGGGAAAAAAGGATATCAATTTTGTTTGGGAGCCACGTCGCACGACTGCGCAATTCAGGGGAGATACTGGAGAGCACAGCATCCTTTGGAGAGAGACTTGGGAGAGGATAAGAGATGCAGTGCTGAGGTGACACTGAAAGGAGCCTGATTGTGGAGGAAGATTTTGAATGCCAATCTATCATACAGAGACCCTTGGCGGGGGAAACAGCCACAGGCGGGTGTGATCTCTTTCATTAGGGATCCACATTAGCTGGTAAGGAGATTTGATATAAAAGGTGGAGGATCCTATTCTTTACAAGTGCCACACACTTTTCTTGGGTGTTTTGGAGTGTGAAGTCACCATTATACTTGCCTGGAGGAACTTTTCATCAGTGTTTTTTGGGAATTTTTTATTTTGGAGACTTGTTTATCCAAGATTTTCTCCATCTTTTCTTGGACATTCCATAGGATGAACTTCATGTTGATTCGTTTTTATTGAAATTTGAGTGATTGATTGTCACGGTCACAGATCACCAGGTTATACTGTTATTATTTAATGTCTACATCATTTATTACAATTGATGGTATATTTAACCGTGTCACCAACATTAGTCATCACCAGGTGTTATAGTTTATCGGCACGAGAGTGCCATTATTACGCAGCGCAACTGTCACGTTTTACATTTACTTTATAATATATATATATACACACACACACACACATACATATATATATATATATATATATATATATATATATATATATATATATATACATACATACACTTTATGTATGATGGATGGGAAGCAGTTAATATATCAACGTGCAGCAATATGGCAAGAGGTTATAGATATAAAAGCGTAGAGATGACTATGCCAACTGCTAGATTTAGAATTCACTTTCTAGCATATGCTTTCAGCCAAGAAATTAAACATGATTTTGCACCTTCATCAGGGTTAGACATTTTGCAAGCTGCAAAAATCTAATACTAACAGTAAAACATTAAAAATTGTGTTGAATATGTTTCAGAATTGGACTGTGAATAATCAAAATTATACAGTATATTTTTTTATTTATTTTTGACTCCGACAAGTGCAGTCCATCATGAAGATTTACTACTCCGCTTTCCACATTTGAGTTCAACATGCCTTGTCTGAACTTCTGAAAATATTCCTTGTGTTACATCAATATATAATCCACTTGTGTGGAATGAACAACAAACACATTAATTTAATTAAACAAAATCATGGCAGGTGCTGGGAACTACATGTTATACGTACTCCCCCAAACCCCCATATAAAGTGAATCTGGTATGGTTTAACATCTTCTAAGGGTACAGCAGTGCAGAAGTATGAACTGTACCAGGGTAAATCCCAGTACACATGTGCCGAATGTCGGGCGGGTTCAATAGAAACTGGCCAACATTTGGCCCGTGTGTACTGCAGCCGGTCTGACAGTTCGGCTGGCTTTTGTCGAAGGGGCATGACCGAAAAAGGTCTGATGATTGACATCCGATTAGCACTCTCAGTGCCAAAGCTAAATAGAACAAGCTGAGGTTAGAAGCGGATTGGCTACCTTGCACCCGATTTTGCACACTCCAGTTTTACTAAATCTCCCCCTTTGTGATAAGAGGGGTAGGTGCAATCTGAAAATTGGCAAAAGCTTAAGCCTCATTTACAGTACTAGATTAGGTCATAAGCAGGCTCCAAAAATGAATCTGAAGACACGAAGCAGGTACTTGTAACCTTCACAAGGTGGCTGTGCTTTAGCACTACTTTTATCCCCTGTTTAGACCTGTTTAAGTAAAAAATTCAAAGTGGACATAATCTAAGATTAAATTAAATTTACTGATGACTTTTGCCTTGACTAGAGTTCTGTTTTTACTTTTAAAGGACAGGTTGAGATGACCTCACTGCAGATAAAAAACAGAAATGTTGCCTTTATTGTGGTTAAAGTTGGTAGCTGGCTACAGGCAGAAAGATACTTTCTAGAGCAGTGTTTCTCAACCAGGGTTTTTCACAAAACATGGTGATCTACCTGTCAGTCGCAGGCAGATGATGGGTAGATCGCATGGACACAGGCAGGAAAGCAGCTGGCATACTATCGGCTGTAGCGTGCTGTTCCCTGCCGTCCCCTCCTCCCCTTCCCGGGTGCTTCTATGTGACATCATCTGGGATGGACAGGATAGGGGGAGGGGCCAGCAGGGAACAGCGACCACTGGAGAAGTTATGAAAGCTGCCTATGAAGCCAGAAGAAGAAAACCTGTACTGTAGTGTGCCCAGCTGCATCCCCCAGATTGTGCCCAATAGTCTGTCCCATGCAATGTGCCCTGCTTCCATGTAATGTGCCCTCCTGAGCCCCTGCACCCTGCCCCACACACAAATGGTTTATCTCAAGTTGGACCCAAAATGGAGCATCTCTGGCGAAAAAGAAAGCACAAATTTCACTTAAATAGGTATATCAATATTTATTATTTTATTTAATGCTATTTCTAAAAATAATTGTTATTATCAACAGCTCGCTGATCACACCAATGTTCCGTGAGCTGTAGATGTGAACATTATTTCAGGAGTTCCCGAGAGCTTAAACTTTTTGCCAGGGGTTCCTCGAAGGTCAAAAGGTTGAGAAACACTGTTCTAGACTCTAGAGCAGTGGTTCTCAACTCCTGTCCTCAGGACCCACTAACAGGCCAGATTTTAAGTATTACCTTGGTGAGATGCAGACTAGAATACTGCAATCCCTGAGCAGCAAATTATATCACCTGTGATGCATTTCAGTTATCTTGCAAACCTGGCCTGTTGGTGGGCCCTGAGGACTGGAGTTGAGAACCACTGCTCTAGAGGATGGTGATAACATTTTTTCTCCGATTGATAGCTTGATGTTTAGCACTTTATATCAAATGAGGTTAGTGGCAGTAGTTGGATACTTACTGTGGTTTGCGGAAAAAGTTGTACTGACACATGATGGTGATGAAGAAACCTACAAATCCTTCAATGGTCATGGCCACTAGGCCTCGGGTGACTATATCCCATTCAAACGGTGATTTCATCTTATCAAACTGACCTGATAACAATGTATAAAAAAATGACATCTGTAAGTTCTAATATTAGGCAGTTGGAGAGAAAGGACACCTGGTTTACATTGGACGGGATTGTGCCCTTTTCTCCAAATCATTCTAGAAAATGTACAGAGCTTTTTCCAGACTCCTCCTTACCTATTTTTGCATAGTACTCATTGATATATTCATTGTAGGCCATTTCCATCAGCCCATGTCCAAGGTTGTAATTGGGAAAGATAAGGAAACAGCTCTTGAGGTAACTGTTCACCAGTTTCAAGTCCTGACCAATGGAGAATAAAAAGTGTGATAGATAATTTTATTGGTACACTAATACTTTTTTAAATAACAGCAGGAAAATAGGAAAACCTCAGTAACTTGAATGTGGAAACAGAAATGCAAAATTAATTATATTTAAAGGGGTTGCCCACCTATAAAAAAAAAAAAAAAAAACTATGCTCTGCAGTCCCAAGTATTAGATGTTGGTTGAGGTTTAAAACTATTATCCAAATTATATGTATACAGATAAAGTGTGGTGACCGCAAATAACTGTGCTAGTCTTCAAATCGCTGTGAAACCCTTTGGATCCTGGGCACAGGCTATAGACAGGACCTTCCAATTTCAAGATAAAGCTCCACCCTTCCTGGTGCTAAGCCCCACTGGTCATCCAACTGTCAAGGCCAAGAAGTAGCTCCAGCATCTCAATGTTAAAGAAACAAATTGGTGCTGGCGCAGACAGAGCTTTATTTAAATGCAAGTCGTTGGGTTCCATGTACAGCTCGTACATAGAATTCAAGAGGACCCCATGGAAGCCTGGATTAATTATAAGCCTTGGGCAGTCAATACATTATGCTTTTTTTTTTTTTCAACCAGCGAGTTGAATAAAAGAACATGCCTTGATTTTCCCATCCACACATTTGAAAGGGATGTGCCGTGCTATCATATTCTGACAGCGGGGAACCTTGCCCACCGTCAGAATACAATGATCAGTTTTGCCGGCTATAGCCAGCAGCACTGATGATTCGGGAAAAACCTGATAGGCAGGTTGTACACAAGTTAATTGATAGATCGACTTGTGTACAACCAGCCTACCCATACAGGAATCAAAATTCTGCCAGTTCCTACTGAACTGGCCAAATTTTGTTCCATGTATAACCGGCTTTACACAAGCACTTGCACTTACCGTATATACTTGAGAATAAGACAAGTTTTTCCAGCACATTTTTTTGTGCTGAAAATGCCCCCCTTGGCTTATACTCGAGTCAGGTTTCCTGTCAGTATTGATGAGGAGGGAAGGAAACCCATATCACGCAGTACATTATATGGGTTTCCTTCCCTCATCAATACTGAGATAAGGTACATGGGCACAGTGATGCTGCTTATGGGCACAGCGAGGCGGAAAATGGGCACAGTGAGGCTGCAGATGGGCATTGTTGACCCTCTTTTCCACTTACAGTAGCTGCTGCATTCTCACCCTAGGCTTATACTCGAGTCAATACGTTTTCCCATTTTTTTTGTGGTAAAATTAGGTGCCTCTGCTTATATTCGGGTTGGCTTATACTCGAGTATATACGTTAACTGAAAATCAGAGCCAAGAGAGTAAACACAGCAACAGCTGTCTGCTTTCACACATGCTGTTTTTGATTAACACCTGAGATAGGGTTGTATTGAAGAAAGGCGAGGAATCACTGCTGACACATTCACCTATGTGTGTAAATGATGAGCTACTCAGGTCTGTAAACAACAGACTTTTTACAACAGTATAAAATAGGATATGTGAAAAAGAAATCTAAAGTTCTACCTGATGGCTGCATTAGGAAAATATACACAATCCTACTATTTTCATATCTACCCATCTGAAAAAAGTAGAAAGCAAATATTTGAAAGCCACTGTACAACCCCAATTCCAAAAAAGTTGGGACGCTGTGTATCTACATAAAAACAGAATGCAATGACTTGCAAATCTCATAAACCCATATTTTATTCACAACAGAAAACATATCAAATGTTTAAATTGAGAAAATGTACAATTTTTAATCTATCTCTGCCCAACAGTACATTTACAGCTGGCAGCCCCAGGCACCGCAACATACCTGTATGCAGGTATGCATGCGCACACCCCCTGCTGAACTGTGCTGTGATTGGACACATCACAAGTTTGTTAGCAGGTTGCAGCCAATCAATTTATGAGTTAGTGTCCCTCCCAGCCAGTGTCAGTTAGCGTCAAGATACGCGCTACACTATCACAGTCACACTAAGTCGCTGGTCACCGCCAGTACTAGTATAATGCCTGTACGGGTCAGTATCTTGATCACGATCAGAACTATACTAGTGTTCCCAACAGTATAGGGTCTTCAAAAATGCAGTCTTAGCAGGATCAACTACGATCACTACAAGCACTTGTGACATGTAGCAGAATACATTTTGGCCTAAACATATAAAGAAATTTGATTATATTGGATATGTTTTATAACAGAAAGTAGAAAATATTGGGGGGGGGGGGATTTATCAGTCTTTTTTCATGGTGGTCAAATGATGCCACGGTCCGCATCCTCTGACGTGTCAGAACCAGGGCCATGAGCCGTAGCTGGGCCCGGCTCCGCATCAGAGTTATCCCCAGAAGATGGCTGGGGGAGGGGGCACCTTTTACCCCCCGTGTTCCCACACGCGGCTTCCACCTTGGCAGCAACCAGGACGCCGACCTAGTGTCTACTGACACAGCGGGTGCAGAAGCACCAGATGCCAATTCAGGTGTATCAAGGGGAGAAGCGTCTGCTTCTGATGTCATGCTGACCCACGCACCTGACACAAGGACTCCAGTTCAAGGTACCAACAGCCCACCCTCCTAGCTGCGACAGAGACAAAGGGGGGTTCCCCCCCAGAGGACTCCCTACCCTAGAACTGTAGTACGGCTGCCGTCCGCTTCCTTGTCAGCTATCAGTCTGACCACTCTGCAGCGTGTGTCTGTAGGCTTGCGCCGTTTAGATGCTATTTGATCGGCGTGGACCATGAGAAAATGGCCGCCGAGCGACAGCTAGAGACCAAACACAGCGCGGACCACAAAAATATGGTCGCCAGTGCAGAAGAGACCAAACACAGCATGGATCACATGAAAAATGGCTGCAGAGCAGCCGATAGAGGCCAAACATAGCGCGGACCACAAGAACATGGCCGCCGAGAGCAGATAGGGGCCAAACACAGCATGGATCACAAGAAAAATGGCCGCCAAGCGGCCTGTAGAGGCCAAACACAGCGCGGACCACAAGAACATAGCCGCCACGCAGCTAGAGGCCAAACACAGCATGGATCACCAGCAAAATGGTCGCCGACAGCATGGAGCAGAACACACAGGTAAGCAAACTTTTTTCATGGCAGCTCATAACATTTATCTAGCGGAAATACATGCACAGTTGCCACACAGGTGGTGCCTCCCCCCAGGTGAACCCCCGCCCCAGCAGCCGGCTCAGAGAGCCTAGGGAGGAGGGAAGGAAGGAAGGGAGGGAGGAAGGGAAGGATAGAACCTCTTACTCACCTCTCCAGGAATGCCCAGCTTTGTCTTCCTGCCGAAGCAGGGGATTACTACTTACCCTTCCTGCGTGGATTGTGCTGGAAGCATCCCAGACAGACCACCTTCCGCATGGTGACGGAGGGGACTGTCGGCCCGGCCTGCTGCGTCTCGGCCCTATAGACCGGTCGTATGCATGCCCTGGAGCGTATAGCTCACGGCCACCCGTAGAGCGACGGGCATGTCGTGGACGACCCAGCGTGTAGCTACGGTCGGCACACGCTCGATGGCCGAAACTGGGGAGACTACAAGGATCTGGGATCCAGCCTGTCACCCAGTCGGCAGTTGATCGAAGATCACAGGAACAAAAATAAAATTTCAATCTGGAACAAAAAAAACCCAGGCCTATGGGCCCGAAGGGAGCCATGTCTTCTCCTTAGCTAGGCAGAAAAAAACTGATCTGCTTAGTGCAGGCTGAGGGGATATAGCCAGTAGGACCACCCCCTGGGCGGGGCTGTTCAGCTTTGAAGTTGTTAACACTTTCTGCCTAGTCACTCCTGAAGGAAGGCTAATGCCCACTTTGTCAAGATTAAGGCTGTGTCCGTCCATGAACCATGAACGAAAGAGAAAAAGTCATTTTAAAAGTACTCACGGCTGTAATGAATTGTCGGCTCCTGGCAATACAGAGAAAAGTCATTGATAAAAAAAAATAATAATGCGTGGGGGTCCCTCCAAATCCAATTACCAGGCCCTTCAGGTCTGGTATGGATATTAAGGGAAACCCTGCTCAAATAAAAAAAAAAAAATGACGTGGGGGTTCCCCCCAAATATCCATACCAGACCCTTCAGGTCTGGTATGGATTTTAAGGGGAACTCCACCCCAAATTTTAAAAGAAAAATGGCGTGGAGTTCACCCCAAAAATCCATACCAGACCCTTTATCCAAGCACGCAACCTGGCAGGCTGCAGGAAAAGAGGGGGCGACGAGAGAGCGCCCCCCCCTCCTGAACCGTACCAGGCCACATGCCTTCAACATGGGGAGGATGCTTTGGGGGTCTGTGACCCCTCAATGCACCCTGTCCCCATGTTGATGGGGACAAGGGCCTCATCCCCACAACCCTTGTCTGGTGGTTGTGGGGGTCTGCGGGCGGGGGGCTTATCGGAATCTGGAAGACCCCCCGAACCCGCCCCCCCTATGTGAATTGGTAAGGGGTACGTTGTACCCCTACCATTTCACAAAGAAAGTGTAAAAAAATGTAAAAAAACACACAGACATCGTTGGGATAAGTCCTTTATTAAAAATAAAAATAAAAGATTCCAGCGGTGGTAATCCACTCTCGGTCTCCACTCCAATGTTGTCGGTATCCTACGATGGATGCTCTCCTCTCCGGGGTCCAGCGGTGGATGATCTCCTCTCCATCCAGGTCCAGGCTCCAGCGATGAGATGTCCAGCGCAGCGCATCCTGTCTCCACCGGAGACACCCCTGGAATATTGTCGCGGCAGCCTGACAGGTCTTATGTAGCCGAGGACAGGGCCACCTGTCACGTGACCCCGTCCCCCTCTGACTCAAGGGGAAACCCGGGCTTACCCAGTGACGTGCGTGTGACCCCGCCCCCCTCTGATGCAACGGAAACCTGCGTTACATCAGAGGGGGGTGGGGTCACCCGCACGTCACTGGGAAAGCCCGGGTTTCCCCTTGCGTCAGAGGGGGACGGGGTCACGTGACAGGTGGCCCCGTCCTCAGCTACATAAGACCTGTCAGGCTGCGGCAACGATATTCCCAGGGTGTCTCCGGTGGAGACAGGATGCGCTGCACTGGACATCTCATCGCTGGAGCCTGGACCTGGATGGAGAGGAGATCATCGACCGCTGGACCCCGGAGAGGAGAGCATCCATCGCAGGATACCGACCGCATTGGCGTGGAGACCGAGAGTGGATTAAAAGTGGATTACTACCGCTGTAATCTTTTTTTTTTTTTTTTTAATAAAGGACTTATCCCAACGGTGTCTGTGTGTTTTTTGACAATTTTTTACACTTTCTTTGTGAAATGGTAGTACCCCTTACCAATTCACATGGGGGGGGGCAGGATCTGTGGGTCCCCTATGTTAAAGGGGTCTTCCAGATTCTGATAAGCCCCCCCGCCCGCAGACCCCCACAACCACCGGGCAAGGGTTGTGTGGATGAGGCCCTTGTCCCCATCAACATGGGGACATGGTGCTTTGAGGGGTCACAGACTCCCAAAGCATCCTCCCCATGTTGAGGACATGTGGCCTTGTACGGTTCAGGAGGGGGGGCGCTCTCTCGTCCCCCCCTCTTTTCCTCGGCCTGCCAGGTTGCGTGCTCGGATAAAGGGTCTGGTATGGATTTTTGGGGGGAACTCCATGCCATTTTTTTTAAATTTGGGGTGGAGTTCCCCTTAAAATCCATACCAGACCTGAAGGGTCTGGTATGGATATTTGGGGGGAACCCCACGTAATTTTTTTTTTATTTGACGCAGGGTTCTCCTTAATATCCATACCAGACCTGAAGGGCCTGGTAATTGAATTTGGGGGGACCGCCACGCATTTTTTTTCTCTTTCAAATTTGTTTATTGAATTTTATCAAATTACAGAGAAATAATAAAAGAAAGAAAATAATAAAGCAACAATCACAATGATCACTAAATTAGGTTAAAAATTTGCATATGAATTCATATATATATCCTGGATTAAGAGAAAACTGCTTCACTCAATAATCAAAGTGAGTTTCTTTACATAGTCTAAATAAAGTTTAGACTCTGAATAAGAATTACAATTTAAACTGTAAAGGTTAACATTTAAGATGGATAAAGATAATGTATTAAAGCCTCAAATAGGTAGGAGACAAAACTAACGCTACAATATAACTATTAAAGATCTTGTATCTGTGCTTAAAAATTGAGAGGAGCACATATAGGTATATTTGTTGAATCAATATATCTGAAAAAAAAAATAAATAGAAAAAATAAGAAAATATAAACAAGTAAATAAAAAGAGAAGAGAAGGAAGAAGAGAAGGAGAAGAGGAAGTGACAGGAAGAATCCCCGGGGATAAATGCATTAATAGCCATTTGCTTATAGATGGTTATTGCTAGAAAGTGTAAAACATCAAGGCATCAACAAGGTGTGATCAAAGTTTGGTGGCAAAAAGTGAGTTATCCATGGTTGCCAAATATTTTTAAAGGAATTTATTTTATTTTGAGCTATGGCTTCCACTTTGGCATGGACCATAGCTTGGTTAATTCTGTGTTTGGTTTCATTCAATACCAAATTATCAGTTCTCCAGGCTTTAGCTATGGTCTGCTTCGCGGCTGTTGTGATCTGCAGTAGAAGTTTAAATTGTTTATAGGCGAGTGTTGCCGGTTTCAGATTTAAGAGTGCTATTGAAGGTTCTGGAGGGATGGATATTGCAAACAAGGCTGAGAGTATGAGAAATATATCACTCCAGAACTTTTGAACTACCGGACAGTCCCACCAAGTGTGTAGATAGGAGCCAAGATCACCGCAGCTTCAAAAACATAATGAGGAGTAATTGGGGGCAAATTTCGCAACTCTGGAAGGGACTAAATACCAGCGGGTGAGTACTTTGTAATTAGTTTCCAAAGCTGTTATGTTTTGTGAGGAAGATTTTGTAGTATTCCAGATTGCATCCCAATCAGACATTTCAAGAGTGAGATTAAGATCTGCCTCCCATTTAGCCACATAAGAAGGAGGGTCAGAAACAGGTTTAGTAATGATTTGAGCATAGAGGTTAGAGATCAGTCCAATTGCATGGGGATCATTTTTACATTTGGTTTCGAAGTGTGATAATTTATAACGTTTGGTTCCGCTTTGGATAAAGGGTGTAAAAAAGTTTTTAATCTGCAGAAATCTAAAAAGCTCAGAGTTTGGAAGACCATGTTTTTCACATAAATCTGGGAACGGTATAAAGATGGCCATGAAGTTTGATTAATTTAGAGTTGGTCCAGGCTTTAAAGGATTTGGTAAATTTCCAGGCAGGATAAAAAAAGGGGATTTTTAATAAATTATAGAAGTGGAGAGTGAGGAGATTGTAACTCGTTTGCCGTTTTAAATCTATTCCAAACAGAGTTTTTGGTAACTGGGTTAATGATTCGTTTATGATCAGAGGGTCTCAGCCATAAGAGATTGGAGATAGAATAAGGATCACAATCTATTGATTCTAGAGTTACCCAAAGAGGAATTTCGGAAGTTGCATGGTATTTGGTTAATTGTGCTAGTTGGGCCGCGTAGTAGTAGGTAGTTAGATTTGGAAATCCCAGACCATCTTTACATTTAGGGAGGTAAAGAGTATGATTAGGTAAACGGGGTTTAGATGAGCCTCAAACAAACTTTGTTATTCTACGTTGTAGTATTCTTAAGAAGTATGCCGGCAGAGAGATGGGTAGAACTCGAAAAAAGTACAGAATTTTGGAAAGTATAGACATTTTAATAATGTTCATTTTACCTATCCACGATATAGGAAGAGAAGACCAATGTGTTAACAGAGAGGTAATATGGAGTAATATAGGTGGGTAATTTGCAGAGAAGAGTCCTGTAATATTAGACGTGAGGTTGATTCCCAGATGGGGTAGACGTGTAGTGGACCAGGAAAAGGGAAGGGATACCTGTGCTTGTTGTAATTCTGTGGAAGGTAAGGAGATATTGAGTGCTGAGGATTTTTGCAGATTGACGTGTAAACCTGAGATACGGGCAAATTGGTCTAATTTCTGTATTAGGTTAGGAGCAGAGATATGAGGAGAGGACATAAAAAGTAATATATCATAAGCAAATAAACAAATTTTGTGCTGATGTCCAGCTATCTCATGGCCTTTAATAGATGGATCAGAGCTGATAGATTGAGCTAAGGGTTCAATGAGAAGGGCAAATAATATTGGGGAAAGTGGGCAACCTTGACGAGTTCCTTGAAGGATGTTAAATAGGTTGGATTTATAACCTGCATATTTCACATAGGCTTTGGGGTGATTATATAGTGACAAGATCCAACTAAGGAAGTGGGGACCAAATCCCCAGCGTTGTAGGACATATTGGAGGTAGGACCATGATACAGTATCAAAAGCCTTTTTGATATCTAAGGATAATAGGCAAAGAGGTATCCATCTTTTTTGGGCTATATTTGTCAGTAAGGCAACGCTACGTACCGCATCTCCAGATTGGCGTTTTGGGATAAAGCCCACTTGGTCCTTGTGGATTAAAGATCCTATTATATTATTTAAACGTGTTGCCAAAACTTTCGCTAAAAGCTTAATATCTAAATTAAGTAGGGAGATGGGTCTGTAATTGGAGGGAGCTGATTCATCTGAATTTGGTTTGGGGATCATGCAAATAATAGCTGTTAGTCTTTCAGGTCGGAAGGAATGCCCAGTGAGTATAGAGTTAAAGACTTCGGTCAATAATGGGGTTAAAGCGGTTGTATACCCGCTGACTTTTTTTTTTTTTTTTTACACCTGTAAAGGAAAAGGCACAATGAGCTAGTATGCACAGCATACTAGCTCATTATGAAATACTTGCCTTAGAACGAGGCGTCGGTGTCCCTTTAATGCAGCTGACATTATGCCTCGGCGTGTCTTCCGGGTATCGCGGCTCCAGCGCTGTGTGCGCGGGAGACTTCTTTCCGGCAAGGTCTGGCGTCTGCCGGGCCTTCAGCCGAGAATCCCCTGTGCGCATGCGCCGCTGCAGTCAGCGGCGCAGTGTAAGGGGAATATCTCCTAAACCGTAAAGGTTTAGGAGATTTCTTTTTTTACTTTTACCTACAGGTAAGAAAAATGACTATACAACCGCTTTAAGATATGTGAAAGTTTCTTGTAATACATGGCTGAAAAGCCGTCTGGGCCTGGACGTTTATTTATCTTAAGAGATTTTATTGCTATGTTGATTTCATTAGTGGTTATAGGACTTTCAAGGCTATCCCGGTTGACCAAAGGAATAGATGGAAGTGTGATGTGGGAAAAAAAGGAATCTGCAGAGGCCTGATTTAGGGGTTCTTCTTTATTGTATAATGTGGCAAGATGTTTTTGGAAAGTGTGAAGAATTTTTACTGGGTTACTGGTGAAGGTGTCATGGGATAGTTTTAGACGTATTGGTTTGGAGGAGTGAATTGATTTTTTAAGGGCCCGGGCAAGGAGTGTCGTAGGTTTATTAGCTTTAAGATGGAATGAATGCCTATATTTACTTAGTGTTTTATCAGCAGAGTTTGAGAGAAAAAGGTCAAGGTCTAGGCGTGCTCTATCTAGGTGTGATTTTGTAGTAGGATTGCGGTTTGCCTGAAAGAGTGCATGGGTTGAATTAAATTCTGCCTTTAGTTTTTGTTGGAGCAGTCGTTTTTCCTTTTTGAGATATGAGGATTTTTGAATACATGCTCCACGAAGCACAGATTTATGAGCCTCCCACAATGTCAGAGGCGAGATATCAGAGGTTTTATTAAAATAAATATAGTCTCTTAAGGCTGTCTCTAAATCTACAGAGTGGGATGGATGGTATAGCATGGAGTTATTTATCTGCCAGGTGGGGTCTTGTGCTTTTGGAATTGCAGAGGTGAATGAGGTTAACACTGCACTATGATCGGTCCATGTGAAGGGTATAATGGAGGAAGAAAGAAGTTCAGGGGCCATAGCTATGTTTTATAAGTATATGGTCTATTCGGGAGAGTGAGTTGTGAGGATGCGAGTAGAAAGTAAATTGTCTCTTAGCTGGGTTTGCTTCTCGCCAGGTATCTAGTAAATAATGTTGCTGGAGTAGTTGTTGAAATGTGTTTTTACGGGAGATAGGTGTGGTAGGAATAAGGGATTTGTCTAAAAATGGATAAAGGACTTGCTTCGAATCTCCACAAATTAGTAGTGTGCCAGTTTTATGAGTTTCAACTACCTGTAACAAGTGAGAGAGGAAGGATGAAGGGGTTTTATTTGGGGCATAGTATGACACCACAGTAACTGGAGAGTCAGTTATTTGCCCAGTCAGTATGAGATAATGCCCTTCAGGATCTTTGATCTCTGCCTGGAGTGAGAAGGGGGTTGTGCGACGAAACGCTACCAGTACTCCACGCTGCTTTGTGTCAGCAGAAGCTGTAAAAACCTGAGGGTATAAAGAGCCTAAATATTTAGGAGCGGATGTTTTAGTAAAGTGGGTCTCTTGTTGAAGCTAGGGAGTGAAATGCTTTCGCGCATTTATTTTTATTTTTTATCAATGACTTTCAATTACTTTTCTCTGTATTGCCGGGAGCCGACAATTCATTATAGCCGCGAGTACTTTTAAATGACTTTTTTTCCTTCAGAAATTACACTTTGTGCAGGAACAGTTCTAAGCACGGGAAACAAGCGCCAATTTACAGGCATACTATATACCCCCCCTAGGTACGAAATTTAAAGGAATATTTCACTTTTATTGTTTCACTTTAAGCATTATTAAAATCACTGCTCCCGAAAAAACGTCAGTTTTTAAAACTTTTTTTTGCATTGATACATGTCCCCTGGGGCAGGACCCGGGTCCCCAAACACTTTTTATGACAATAACTTGCATATAAGCCTTTAAAATTAGCACTTTAGATTTCTCCCATAGACTTTTACAGGGTGTTCCGCGGCTTTTCGAATTTGCTGCGAACACCCTAAATTGTTCGGTGAACGAGCGAACAGGCAATGTTCGAGTCGAACATGAGTTCGACTCGAACTCGAAGCTCATCCCTATTGAGCAGTTAGATTCCTAGATCATGCAAGAATGGGACTACATTCCTCTCCCAAAGCTCCAGCAACTGGTCTCCTCAGTTTCCAGATGGTTACAGAGTGTCCCAACTTTGAAACTGCTGCTGCCATCAATTTTAAAATGTACCTTTTTTTTTAAATGGTACAGTTTAAACTTTTCATATGTTTTCTATTCTCTATTGTGAAAGGAATATGGGTTTACGGAATTTGCAAATCATTGCATTATGCGTTTATGTAGATTTTTACACAGCATCTCAACTTTTTTGGAATTAAGGTGCATCAACAGGCTTGTCTTTTCACTGAAGGCTGACATCATCAGTGTAACATCTTGAATGGCAGGAAGTGCACTAAATAATTAAAACATTTTCATGTCTTTTCAAAGACACCAAGGTGTGGTTTAAATCTGCAATTGTGGCAAACAGGTACAGGATGAGGACAATTCCGGTTGTGACACCACATACCATCTGATCTCTAAATTCCACAAACCTGCCTGACACCGTTTTCTGTTCTACCATTGAATTTTCAGTTCACAAGTAATAATACTTCACAATAGAGAAAAACAGCTGTAAAACTTTTTTTTAACCTGCAAAGCACACCATCATCACCTTATATTGTTGAACTTATGACTTTTGGCACTCCCATACAGAAGGAAAGCACCATCAAAACCAGTGGCAGCTGCTCCATTAGGGGCACGGTCTCCCTAATCCATGCGCCCGGTCCCTAATCTACATGCAGGGTGCCGAAGGCATGAATTTCAATTTAGTTTTTTTTTTTTCAAAAAAGGGCGGGTTCGGGGTACAGAGCATTGCGTGCGCCCTGAGCCCACCTTCCATAGTTGTGTGACAAAAGCGAATTAATATTCGATATTCGCTATTGTCTTGCTGCTTCTCCTCCCGGCCAATCAGGAAGCGGGTCTTAAGAACCGCTTGGCCAGGGAGTCTGGTTGGCCAGGAAGGCCAGTTTTGTTTTTTTTTGTAAAATTATTTTTATTGAATTTTTAAATTAGATTATATATATATATATATATATATATATGAGAGCGATAAGGCAAACACGTATAACAATCGGGGGGTAGTCTATTACCAGGCCTCACTCCCCCCAAAAAAATAAAGAGGAAAACCCCCCAAAAAAACAACAACCCCCCCTCCCCCAACACGTTTCGGCATTAGGCCCTCAGTATAACCCTGAGGCTGGAAACATGAGCATAGTAACAAAAATGTATCATTATAGTTGAGCGCAGTTTTATATAATGACATATTTCTAGCTCCTCACAGCTATGACATACCACCTGCCATCAAATACTAACATCAGGGAGTCCAGGTTTGACCAACCGGCTGACCGATTGAACGAACGGTAGGGTGGTTTGTCTGCGCCCCCCCTAAAAAATAGAGCACCAGCCGCCACTGCTCAAAACTGGTATTAAATTTATGAATAAACTGAGTCACCCACTGCTTTCTTGTAGATCTATCTTGGTCACTACAGTAGCATATTGCCCTATTTTCCCATGCAGTGAGAAAAACACCAGTCGATGCTTGCAGTATCTGAAGCAAGTTGGCAGAAATGGAAAGTCAAGTGCATAAATATTACTTTAATTTCAACACCAGATGGGTATGAATATCTACCCAGACCTAATATCAGTTTTGGTTCGAGCAACCCTATTAAATAACGGTTTATCTTGTGCATTTGCAATATATACTGATCACACAGAGGGCATGTGTGTGTTTTAGGGGGGATTGTGCACCCATCCAATGTAAATGGGTATGACTTATTAAAAAAGAGAGTGTACAATGTAGATGTAAGGTAGATGGGCAGCTTAGCACTAACCTAATACCTCAGGCTCACCGTGGGTCACTTACTTTGTCATGTTCGAATAGCTGAAGCAGGAAAGTGGCCACCGTGGCGGTGATACCAATGAAAAGATTGATGACGATGAGGAAAACGTAGGCTGTGCTGGGCACCTCAAACCAGAAGGAGGCTGGGTACATGATAGGAGTGATTGACCAACTATAGGGAACAATATAACATAAGAAAAACATTTATCACTGTATTTAGGACATAAATGGCAACATAATTTTTATTTTTTTATTTTAATAAAAAAAAAAAATATATACTTTCCAGAAGATGGGTATATATCAAGCAAGCCTCCATAAGGTTACCTATTGACAGGGCTGTTTTTCTTATAATGCCACTCATGGCTTAGTGTCTAGGGCAGCAGGGTTAGAGGTGACAGAACCAAGCCTTAAAATTTACTATCATAAGTTACTTTATCTTGGATTACTCTTCTGGTCACCTACAGGCATTTGTTGCTAAATTTGTAAGAAAACTATAAGAGAACGTAGCCGCAAGGGATGTTAAGAGTCCAAAGACTCACTAACACTTCAAACACATTAACATTCAAACTTTTAATTGGTAGTAAATTTAAGTAAAAAAAAAAATTCAAACTGGACCCCTTGCAGATTATTGGCATAATGTAATAGTATTCACTGCATACTAGCACATTATAGCCACGATGACATCACTCCCACACAGGTGCTCGGGAGTCACGATCGCACCACAGCACTCTCAGAGCATACAGAGAATACACCAGTAACGTCCCTGGCTACAGCAGCTGTGAATATCTCCTAAACAGCAGGTTTAGGATATATTTACTGTACCTAAAGGTAAGCCTTCTTATAAGCTTACCTGTAGGTACATGTGAAAAAAAATTAGTTCACTACTGC
Source organism: Rana muscosa (assembly GCA_029206835.1). Taxonomy (NCBI): domain Eukaryota; kingdom Metazoa; phylum Chordata; class Amphibia; order Anura; family Ranidae; genus Rana; species Rana muscosa. The sequence goes on along the minus strand of CM055125.1, from coordinate 233,449,817 downwards.
TTTTAAATAATGTTTTCTTTTCTCTCATTGGGTAGTCTGAACAGTTAAAGGTACTGTATCTCTGCATATAAAGCATACCCCATACTACCATTCTAGCAATGTTTTTGCCACAATAATTATGGCACAATAGGGGAGCTTGTACAAAAGGGCATTATCATTTAAGTGGTTGTACTCCTTTGTCTTTAAAAGCTACAGAAAGAACATAGATGTGACCAAAAACTTTGAGAATAGGTGACAATGATCTTAAAGGGGTTGTAAAGGTTCGTGTTTCTTTTTCGTACATCACGGGACACAGAGCGACTTAGTCATTACTAATGGGTTATATAGATACCTTCAGGTGCTGGCACTGGCAACTTCCAAAACCGGAAGTACCCTCCCCTATATAAGCCCCTCCCATCCGGGAGCACCTCAGTTTTTTGCCAGTGTTTAAGGTGTTGGCCAAAGAGTAACATGTGTTTTCAGTGGGCTTGCGTACAGGTTCTTTTATGGGCCTCAGTAAGCTGTTCCGGATCCGACCAAAAAAGCTTCATAGCTAAACGGTCGGTACCCGGGCCTTGCAACAGAAGAGCAAGGTTTTGCCTGTAATGCCTCTCTTAGGAGGGCTGGACCCTGGGATCCAGAGCTCTGGTCATACCCAAAACCAAGATGTTGTCTGTGCAGGGTGCTATACAGGTCCAGGGGAGTGGAATCCTTGGGAACCCGGTCCCTGAAGGTTTAATTGCAATGCCTGCCGTGATAGGTGAAGTTTGGGCTTCTGTGGACCAAACAAAGTCCTGCGGCGGGGAACAGGTAAGTGGGGGCCCCCAGGAACTTGGTTCTATTGGGGGACCCCCAAGCCTAATTTGTCTTTCTGTCTGTTACCTAACGGTATTCCCGCTAATATCTGTGTATGCCTGTAACTACTGGAAAATGTAAAATTTTAATAGTAGTCAAGAAAAAAAAAAAAAGGGAGACCGCGGTACCTGTGTTAAACCACTAGAGGCCGCTATGGTCCATTTTCTTGTCATGTGGATCTTTGGCTTTTTTAAGTCAGAAGATCTAGGCAGTTGGTAAGTTTCTCTGTGGGAATCCACTTCCTCTGCCCTGTTGCTGCGCTCATCCACCGCACAGGCCCTCCGGCAAAAAGGGCCCTGGCTCCTAGTTCCTGCTTGTTTTCAAAAAGGGCGCCAAAGGCGCACGGGCACGCGCGTGGGCGCGGGCACGCGCCTCCTATGAAAGGAAAGGGGCGGGTGGATGACGCTCGATGCGCGCCGCAGCGCTTCTGCGCATGTGCAGGCGTCCCAGCATGGATAAAAGACACAGTACAAGTGTCAGCTGGATGCAAGCAGAGCTAGCAACAAACGGTGGCACACAGAGGCGGTTGATGCAGGCATCCCCATAGAAAGACACTTTAGTGGACACCAGCTGGTATATAGCAGCAACTGTGTTAGACTATTACCAGAAAGATTGGTGTATGACGACGGGAATACCTCAGCTTTGTGCTTAAAGGATATGTCGTCCAGACGCTCCGGAAATAAGTCTTCCAGGAAGCCAAAGGGGTCTCCATCGGGCTCTGAGGATTTTGGGCATGCTTGTATTGCACCAATCTCCCCTGAAATTTCAGACGTCCAGTAGCCGTAGGAACCCCGCAGGAGTACCTGGTGCTGCGGCTGTCCCCAGTCCACCTGCTCCTGTATATATAACAGAGGAGGTTTTTTCCTCAACTCTGGGAGGATTGGAAGAGAGATTAACAGCATTGATCGCTGCTTCCCTGTCACAGGGAAAGCGCGTCCGATCTCCGTCTCCTCCTTCAGAGTGCCTGTTAGTGGAGGAACAGCCCCACACAGAGATCGACCTACCTGAAGGGGATCAGGATGAGGTTGATTCGGTTATAGAGGAATCAACAGGGGAAGAACCTTTCTCAGCATCTCAGGCTGAAAGATTATGGGTTCAGTCTCTGACTAACATGGTCCGATCAGCATTTAAAATGCCTCTTGCGGAGCCATCAACCACTGCTGTTTCCTCGCTGGGGTCGCTGAAAGCTCCCCAGACTGTCTGTTCCTTCCCAATCCACCCTTTATTGGAAGGGCTTATTTACCAGGATTGGGAGCATCCTGATAAAATATTTACTCCCCCCAAGAGATTTCCGGTGATCTATCCCATGGAGGATAAGTTCATAAAAAAATGGAGAGTCCCTACAGTGGACGCAGCCATCTCTTGTGTGAATAAATCACTGACATGTCCAGTAGATAATGTTCCAATGTTCAAAGACCCAATAGATAAAAAATTGGAGTCTTTACTAAAATCTGCTTTCTCTACAGCAAGCATGGTGACACAACCTGCAGTAGCAGCGATTGGGGTCTGCCAAGCAGTGAAGGATCAGTTGAAACAAGTCTTAAGAGACTTACCAGATCAGCAGGATCTTGCCCTAGCTGACCTACCTAGAGCCTTATGTTTTGCGGTAGATGCCATAAAGGATACAATCCAACAGGCCTCCCGCTTTACGCTGTCTGTAGTACATATGCGTAGGCTTCTATGGCTCAAAAACTGGTCTGCTGAAGCTCCCGGTAAGAAATTGCTGATTAGCTTCCCATTTCATGGAGAACGCTTATTTGGAGAAGATCTGGACAAGTATATCCAGAAAATTTCTGCCGGTAAAAGTACACTCTTGCCGGTTAAGAATAAGGGTAGAAGTCCTTCTTTTAAGAGGCCTACTTCTCCAGTCCCTGGCACATCGGCTGTGAAACAGTTCCGACGGCCTCCGCGGTCAAATCCAGGGGGCAGAAATCAGGGACAATCACAGGGTAACAAGAAACCCTGGGTCAAGAGAGGTACAAAACCTCCCCCCAAGTCATGAAGGGTTGCCCCCACTCAATCGGGTGGGGGGAAGACTTCAGTTGTTCACAGAGACCTGGCGGGACACCATCAGAGACAGATGGGTGATCTCCGCAGTAAGTCTGGGATACAAGCTGGAGTTAAAAGACACTCCTCCTGCCCATTTTATGAGGTCAAACGTGCCAAGCGATCCCCAAAAGAGAGGATCCCTCCTTCTGGCACTAGAACAACTATTGCTCCAAGGTGTAATCATGAAGGTTCCCTTGGAAGAAAGCGGGTTCGGGTTTTACTCGAACCTTTTCACAGTCCCCAAACCAAATGGGGACGTGAGGCCCATATTAAATCTAAAAGGGCTAAACAAGTTCCTACATATCAGGACTTTTCGGATGGAGTCGATCCGATCGGTGGCCACCGCCCTACAAGGGCAGGAATGGTTAGCCTCGATCGACATAAAGGATGCTTATTTGCATATTCCCATCTTTCCAGCCCACCAGAAATTTCTACGCTTTGTAGTAGAAGGGCGCCATTTTCAGTTCAGAGCCTTACCTTTCGGTCTGGCCACAGCACCACGAGTGTTCACAAAAATTCTGGCCCCACTATTGGCCAATCTAAGAACACGGGGTGTAAAGATAATGGCATATTTAGACGACCTGCTACTAATAGACCACTCAGTGGAAAAACTGGAAGTAGCTATTCACGAGACAATCAAGTATCTGGAATATCACGGTTGGATTATCAACCGAGACAAGTCAGCTCTAAGACCAGTCAAAAGTCTGGAATACTTGGGGCTAAGGCTGGATTCAAATCAGAGAAAGATTTTCTTACCTCCAGAGAAGGTGTCGTCTTTGAGAGATTTGACCCACTTAGTGGGTACAAAAAGAAAACCATCCATACGCCTGTGCATGAGGCTGCTGGGAAAAATGGTGGCTTCATTCGAAGCAGTACCCTACGGTCAATTCCATTCAGGGAACTTGCAGAGGGCCATACTGTCAGCCTGGAACAAAAAAGTTCAGGCTTTAGACTTACCAATGTCCCTGTCCCCTTCCGTTCGCAAGAGCCTCCATTGGTGGTTGGTGCCCCAGAATCTGGAAAAAGGGAAACACTTCAGTCCAGTTTCTTGGAAGGTGGTCAATACAGATGCCAGCCTCATAGGCTGAGGGGCAGTACTGGAGCAATTGTCTCTCCAGGGCAAGTGGTCAGAAGCAGAGAAGGCCCTGCCCATCAATCTCTTAGAGATACGAGCAGCCCGGTATGCCCTAGTAGCATGGACATCCAAACTCCAAGGGTCCCCTGTCAGAATTCAATCAGACAATGCCACAGCAGTGGCATATATTAATCACCAGGGTGGCACCAGGAGTCGTGCAGCCCAGAGGGAAGCGAATTGCTTCCTGGAATGGGCAGAAAGATATGTCCCAGCCATATCCGCGGTTTTCATCCCAGGAGTGGAAAATTGGAGAGCGGACTTTCTAAGTCGCCAGCAATTATGTCCGGGGGAATGGTCTCTTCACCCCGAGGTTTTCCAGGCAATATGCCAGCGGTGGGGAACACCGGATGTAGATCTGCTAGCATCCAGATTCAACGCAAAGGTGGACAGGTTTGTCTCTCGGACAAGGGATCCCCTAGCTTGCGGCTCGGATGCCCTAGTGTTCCCTTGGGATCCGTTCAAACTGATATATGCATTCCCACCGCCACAATTGTTACCGCGATTAATCCGCAGAATCAGGGTAGAAAAGAAACCAGTGATTCTGGTGGCTCCAGCGTGGCCCCGAAGAGCATGGTACGCGGAGATCGTAAAGATGTCAGTGGGGAGTCCTTGGACCCTCCCACATCGTCCGGACCTGCTTTCGCAGGGACCGATATACCACCCTTCCTTACCAGCCCTGGGTTTGACGGCCTGGCTATTGAAGCCCACATTCTAAAAAAGAGAGAGCTCTCTAATCCTGTGGTATCTACCATGATCAATGCCAGGAAGCCGGTATCCAGGCAGATCTATTATAGGATCTGGAAGGCGTACATCGCGTGGTGTGAAGCCAGGAAATGGCATCCGCGTAAGTACGTAATAGGTAGGATTCTGGATTTCCTACAGTGGGCTGTAGATGGGAAGCTTGCCTTGAGTACTATCAAGGGTCAGATTTCGGCCTTGTCAATATTTTTTCAAAGGCCCTTGGCTTTGCATTCATTAGTCAAAGCTTTCATACAAGGAGTGATGCGTATTAGCCCTCCGGTTAGTATTCCCATATGTCCATGGGACTTAAACCTGGTTCTGTCGGTTCTACAGAAACAACCATTTGAACCATTGCAGCACATTTCCTTGGTTCTTCTCACCAGGAAATTGATTTTCTTAGTAGCCATTTGTTCGGCTAAAAGAGTATCGGAATTAGCCGCCTTGTCCTGTAAGGAGCCATATCTGGTTGTCTATAAGGACAGAGTAGTATTACGTCCTCATCCAGCCTTTCTTCCTAAGGTGGTATCGAGGTTTCATTTGAACCAAGATGTGGTTCTTCCCTCCTTTTTTCCCAAACCTACCTCGGTAGAGGAAAAGTTATTGCATTCTTTGGATGTAGTAAGAGCAGTTAAAGCTTATCTAAAAGCCACTGCTCAGATTCGTTGAACGGATACTTTGTTTGTTCTGCCGGAAGGCCCCAGAAAGGGTCAGGCAGCATCAAAATCTACTTTAGCCAAGTGGATTCGACAGGTCATAATACAAGCCTATGGCTTGAGAAGGAGACCGCCTCCGTTCAAAGTTAGGGCGCACTCCACAAGAGCAGTTGGAACTTCATGGGCAGTGCATCACCAGGCCTCCCTGGCTCAGGTCTGCAAGGCCGCAACATGGTCTTCAGTACACACGTTTACTAGATTCTACCAGGTAGACGTTAGAAGTCAGGAGGATGTCGCCTTTGGGCGCAGTGTGTTGCAGGCCGCAAAAGATCCTCATGCCTGATGGCGCCCAGCTTATGTATAGTGTATCCCTCCCCTCATTTGGCATTGCTTTGGGACGTCCCATTAGTAATGACTAAGTCGCTCTGTGTCCCGTGATGTACGAAAAAGAAAAAGGGATTTTTATAACAGCTTACCTGTAAAATCCTTTTCTTAGAGTACATCACGGGACACAGAGCTCCCACCCCTCTTTTGGGACACTTATTGCTTTGCTACAAAACTGAGGTGCTCCCGGATGGGAGGGGCTTATATAGGGGAGGGTACTTCCGGTTTTGGAAGTTGCCAGTGCCAGCACCTGAAGGTATCTATATAACCCATTAGTAATGACTAAGTCGCTCTGTGTCCCGTGATGTACTCTAAGAAAAGGATTTTACAGGTAAGCTGTTATAAAAATCCCTTTTTTTTCACCTTAATGCATCCTATGCATTAAGGTGACAAAAACACCTGGCAATCACCGGCCCCCCAGCCCCCTGTTTTACTTACCTGAGCCAGTTCACCTGCTAGGCGCGTCCCTGCCGTCCTCCTCTCCACAGAGTCCTGGCTTTGATTGGATAGATTGATAGCAGCGCAGCCATTGGCTCCCGCTGCTGTCAATCAAATCCAATGACCCTAGTGCCGGGGCCGAGTCATACACTCGGCGTCTAGTGTATGACTCCGGAGCACGCCCGCAAGGTAACCCCCTCGGGAGAGCTCTTCTCCAAGGGGGTTATCTAATGCGGGGAGGAGTCGCGAGAGCCACCGAGTGACCCCAGAAGAGGATGTTCGGGGCCACACTGTGCAAAACGAGCTGCGCAGTGGAGGCAAGTATGACATGTTTGTTATTTTATTTATTTTTTAAAAAGAACCTTTAGTATCACTTTAAGTCTTTTGGAACCCTATATGTTCATCTTTTGTTACTACAAAGAAATTTCTTCAATTTGATGTTTCAAAGAAGAATTGGAACAAGTACAAGTGCAGATCCATTTAAATGGAGTCAGTTTCAATTTAAAAAATGTTCACAATGACAGGACAGCAGATAGTACCCCAAGTTGCTTCATGGCAAGAGATAAGCACCCGTTCACTTTAGGCAAAGAGATAACACTTTGCTGTACTTTATTGAATTCTATGCTCTGCTCATACAGTCTCCTTGAAAACTACATTGCCTTATGTCTTCTATTAAAATACCTGACTTAAGCAAACCTCTGCAATATAACATTTGTGATAAGGGGATTCAGCTCTGACTTACCCGTACAGAAGGAAAAGGGAGAGGACGGCCGGGAAGTTAGTTGGAGACGTGTAAGCAGGCAGGTCGAACACAAAGAGAATAATAATGCAGCAAGTCGCCGGGACCAGGTAATTCAGCTGAAAAAACAAGAAAGATCATAGCTAGAAACCATATCATGGAGTCATCCCAATATCATATCTCACCAACTGGAGTGATAAACGTCTCACACAGTCCCTAAAATAAGTCAGCTCACCATGTCCCAGACGTAGTTGGCCAACCAGTAAATAACGGGATTGCAGCCACTGACAAACTGGAGGTGCTTGGCCTTGGTTGATTTCTCCGCTACAAGGAACACCACAAAACTTGCCGGAACAAAGGACATTGCAACGATTATGAATATGGCAATCACCACATCAGTACCTTGCAACCTGAAGAAAGACAGTATTGAGGTCAAGAGGCTGAGGGATGGAAACAAGACTAGTGCAATACATATGGTACAGCAGTACGTACAGGTAGTCCAGAGACAGGCTGGCACTGGTCTTGTTCATTGGGTGGTTTGTGACTGTTATACCTGAATGAAGAGAAGACAATAATTAAACTGGGTCTGCTATCAGCTGACTCTGGGTCATAGGAGAGCAAAAGTAATTGCATGCCTGTGACCCAAGAGAGATACCTCTCTTTTAACCACTTGAGACCCCCCCTATAGACGAAAGACGTCTGCAGCAGGGCTTTCAAGTGCCAGGTGGACGTCCCTGGACGTCCTGCTGTGTTACATCCCACCGTACGGCGCCGAGGGGGCACGGCAGGGAACAGCTGTGCCCGCCGTATCAAGTGATGCCGATGCGCGTGCCTGGCGGCCGCGATGTCCGCCAGGTACACGCGATCGGCTGTTAGAGAGGCAGGACGTGGATGTCTGTGTGTAAACACAGAGATCCACGTCCTGTCAGGGAGAGAGGAGACCGATGCTGTGTCCCTTGTACATAGGGACACAGATCGGTCACCTCCCCCAGTCAGTCTCCTCCCCCACACAGTAAGATTCACTAATAGGGAACATATTTAACCCCTTGAACGCCCCCTAGTGTTAACCCCTTCCCTGCCAGTCACATTAATACAGTAATCAGTGCATATTTATAGCACTGTTCGCTGTATAAATGTGAATGGTCCCAAAATAGTGTCAAAAGTGTCCGCCGCAATATCGCAGGCCTGACAAAAATCGCTAATCGTCGGCCATTACTAGTAAAAAAAAAATATATAATAAAAATGTCATAATTCTATCCCCTATTTTGTAGACACTATAACTTTTGCGCAAACCAATCACTATATGCTTATTGCAATTTTTTTTACCAAAAATATATAGAAGAATACGTATCGGCCTAAACTGAGAAAAAAAATAGTTTTAAAAAAAAATTGGAATATTATTATAACAAAAAGTAAAAAAATATTGTGTTTTTTTTTTCAAAATTTTCAGTTTTTTTTTTGTTTATAGCGCAAAAAATAAAAACCGCAGAAGTGATCAAATACCCCACAAAGAAAGCTCTATTTTTGGGAAAAAAATTATAAAAATATCATTTGGATACAGCGTTGTATGACTGCGCAATTGTCATTCAAAGTGCGTCAGCGCTGAAAGCTGAAAATTGGTCTGGGTACGAAGGGGGTTTAAGTGCCCAGTAAGCAAGTGGTTAAAGTGAATATAAAACAATTTCTTATTTTTTTTATTTTTTTTTATAAAGTGGTGAGGTTTAATTGCAGTGCGTACCTCCACTAGGGAAATTTACTCTCTCTAACTGTTATGATGACCACTGTCACCAGGACTGAAAGTGGCCTTCACAACAGGAATTGAAGGGAAATTTCCAATGGTACACTTGTTGAGGTGTCTTGGATGGGATTTTCTTTACTTTAAAGAGATTTCCTCTTGCTTCCTGGACAGGAACGGAAGGAAAATCTCTCCATTGGGATACAGACAACAAAAAACCTTACAGGGGTTTTATTTATTACATATCCAAAAAAAAAAAACTTGGCTTTAGAAATGCTTTAAGCTTGAAAGCATTATGGCACAGCTTCTCACCATAAGCAGCTGGATTTCCACGGGAAGCAGGTAAATTTGCTCTCAAGATGGCATTATTCAGTGCGTTGAGGTATGTGGGCATACTGTGATACCCTTTGTTGTTATAAAATGCCTGAAAAAGAATAACATAATCAGAACTGATAGATCAGACATACTGGGAGGAATTGATACACTAACCATATACACTATAAATCACACTTATGCCGCGTACACACGCTCAAAATTTCCGACAACAAATGTTCGATGTGAGCTTTTTGTCGGAAATTCCGACCGTGTGTAGGCCCCATCAGACATTTTCTGTCGGAATTTCCGACAACAAAAATTTGAGAGCTGGTTCTCAAATTTTCCAACAACAAAACTTGTCGGAAATTCCAAGCGTGTGTACACAATTCCGACGCACAAAATTCCATGCATGCTTGGAATCAAGCAGAAGAGCCGCACTGGCTATTGAACTTCATTTTTCTTGGCTCGTCGTACGTGTTGTACGTCACTGCGTTCTTGACGTTCGCAATTTCAGACAACATTTGTGTGACCGTGTGTATGCAAGACAAGTTTGAGCCAACATCCGTGGAAAAAAAAATCCACAGTTTTGTCGTCTGAATGTCCGATCGTGTGTACGCGGCATTAGAGTCTGTAGCTCAGGGGTCTAAAAGTGGCGGCCCTCCAGCTGTTGCAAAACTACAAGTCCCATGAGGCATTGCAAGGCTGACAATTACAAGCATGACTCCCACAGGCAGAGACACGATGGGACTTGTCTTTTTGCAACAGCTGGAGGGCCGCCAGTTTGAGACCCCCTGCTGTAGCTCTACCCTGAAATTTAAAGGGGAGTCCACCTAAAACTGATATTTATGGCTTTGAATATTGTTCCAATGTGTAAATAAACTTATATCACATGACTGTCTTTATACTGATGATGGGAAACGGTATGGCCTATAACTTTACAAGTACTTTTGGTAGGGACCTGAAGTGAGGGAAATCTCCCCTCAATGGAGACAGACTGAAAACAAAGCCAGACAGAAATTCCGACATTTTGACTAAAGTTTTGTTTAAAGCAATCTCCGATTGCAATCTGTAGATGTTTATCTATGTTCTTTTATAGAATCAGGAGTGTGCCGCTGTGTGCGCTCCCAGTCTTAACACAAATCAGCATGGTTTCAAATCAAATCATTAACATAAAAATTAACCATTACAAACAGCTAGTTAAAAAAATTAAGTTTTTTTTATTTCTTTACAACCAAGGCCCCTTTCACACGGGACGGATCAGTAACGATCCACCCCGTGAAGCTCCGTTGATCCCCGCTGAGCCGGCGGATGACTGGGCGGTCCCCGCACACTGTGCAGGGACCGCCCTGTCAGAGCACCGCTCTCCCCTGTGGGGGATCGGATGACGACGGACCGTAGAGTCCATTGTCATCCGATCCGCCAGACGGATGGAAAAATAGGGTTTTCCTCTGTCACACTTTGGCGGGTCGGATGTCAGCGGACATTTCACAGCTGACATCCGTGGCTCCATAGGGGTACATGGAGCGTCCGTTCAGGTCCGCCTAAAAAACTGACAGGCGGACCTGAACGGACCGTCCGTGTGAAAGAGCCCTTAAATGCCCTAAATTAAACATTTGCATATCCATCATTGTATAATAATAATATTATTATTATCATAATAAATTATAATTAACATGTACTGCTAAATTTGTTCTGGGCCTCTAGGCATAATGACATCTGATCATGAGGGTTAAGTTGAAGTAAGTTGGGTACACTGACCTGGGCTGTATGTCTGACAGCAATCTTCCGCAACATGGGTGGAGCCTTCGCCTCAAAGGATGCTGGGATGGCTTTTTGCACATTTCCTAATGTTAGTGCCCCATACCTAGGTTTAAAACATGGTTCTTTTACTAAGCGACTGGGAAAAGTTCTGCATCTTCACTTACGCTGAAGTGTTGTCCTCAACTGACATTCCAGCATCCCAGCCTGATAACACAGTCCACTTGCCATGTCACTCACCTGTGTAGCCTGAAGCGGTCGGACGTGTATAGCAGATATTCACTCACATTCCGTCCAGTGATGTCCACCGTGATGTCTCCAGTCACCACTTTCATTTGGGGAGGGTGGCCTCCAACCCCACTGGGGCAGGAGAAGCCTGTCCCCTGCATGGAACATGTGCAGCGGACTGGTTCATGGATGCGACGGGGAAGAGAAGGGGTGGTGGTGATGGCTTCCACTGGAAGAGAAAAAAAGCGACTTTTTTTTATCAGACTTTAACATTTTACCAACTTTACAAAAAAAAAAACACAAAAAAATCCCATCATCTCCTCCCCCCTTAAACCCCTTGGGGACTTTACTGCGACCATTGTGAGAGGTTTTATATACTGTATTTAAAATTATAGAGAATGTAAGAGAACAAGCTAGAAAGGAACACCCAAAGCTCTCAGGTGGACAAGAATGGAGTTGAGAATTATGGCAGTGAGACCTCACTGTTGAAATCGAGGCAGAGAGTAATCATTCTATAAGTGTAAAGCCTCGTACACACGGCCGAGTTTCTCGTCGTAAAACAAACGTCGTTTTTCTCGTCGGTTTTCTTGTCAAGTTTGACGAGATTCTTGTGAAGCTCTGCTTGCATACACACTGTCATTCCAAAATCTCGTCGGTCTAAAAACGCAGTGACGTACAACACGTACGACGGCAGTATAAAGGGAAAGTTCCATTTTCATGGCGTCCTCCCTTGGGCTGCTTTTGCTAATCTCGTGTTGCCGCGTGTTAGTTAAAGTTTGGGAAGAGACGATTCGCGCTTTCAGTTCGTTTTCTGCGGTTCAGTGGGTTCGTATCTGGTCTTTCAGGGCGAGTAGTCAGGTCGTATCTGTTTTTCAGTGCGTTCTTGTCCACTCGTTTCTGTTTTTCAGGTCAATCTTCATAGGCCTTGCTGTTCTTCAGTGCGTTCTGTTTAGTTCGTTCTGTTCAGACGACAGTTTCTTAGCCATGTTGCGGATACGTTCTCATCGTAGAGATCGTGTTGTGCACCGACTTTGTGTGTCTGTTGGTCTTCTTGTATTGGACCAAGACGAGTCTATGAACAGGGTGAGGAGGAGTTCATGGACCAAGAATTGGTTGCTCCAGCGGGACCAATTCTGCCATATGCCTCTGCTGTGGGAGATTGTGGAGAATAATCCCGAGGACTACAGTAATTTTCTGCGGATGTCTGACCCCGTATTTCAGCATCTGTTGGCTTTGGTGTCCCCCTATATTACCAGGCAGGACACAGTTATGCGGGAAGCCATCAGTGCTGAGCAGAGGCTCATCGCCACCCTCCAGCAGCCCCCAACCCCTGATGAGGGCTATGCGGCATTAGTGGGCATGAAAATGGCCCAGATGCAAACTGAACAGAGGCTACTTTGTGAGTCCCTGCTCATGACCCTTTTAAATAAGGGGTTGAGGGGCAGACTCACAGAGAGCACTGTTATCTGTGACCACGGCCATCCTCCTGCACCTTCCTATTCTCCTCCACCTCCTTCTTCTCCACCTCTACCTCCAATTTCACAACCTCCTCCTCCTTCCTCTTCTCCTCCACCTCCTTCTTCTTCTTCTCCTCCACCTCCTTCTTCTCCTCCACCTCCTTCCTTCTTTTTCTTCTCCTCCACCTCCTCCTTCTTCTTCTCCTCCACCTCCTCTTCTCCTCCTCCTTCTTCTTCTCCACCACCTCCTTCTTCTCCACCTCCACCTCCTCCTCCTGACATGAGTACACCTCCTGAGGCACAGCTTCCAGCCAGGCGGACAAGGAAGGCTGCAGAGAAGGCTGCAGGGAAGCGGAGCAAGAAGACCAGGAAGTGATTCCCTTGCTGCAATGTGGTCAGACAGAAGGCAGCCTGTTGTAGCTCCACAGACTTGGGACATGTATCTAACCTGCTGCTGTTCCTGACCTCTGGGAGTCCAAGACCAGATTGTGCTCAGTAATGTATATGTGCTTCTCAAGGTCTCAATTTTGGTGTCCACACAGTCGCACAAATTGCAGCAGGCTCTCCAGCGCTGCCTTCTAGTTTTTTTTTTTTTTTTTAACAGAAAGGTTTTTTATTTAAAAAAAGAAAAGAAACAAAACAATATGTGCTGCCTTCTAGTTTGGTTATTATTATTTTGTATACCAGAATAAATGTTTTTTTTGTGTTACAGTTAATACTTGCCTATGTGTTTTTGTTAAAGATACATATTTAGCTGGTGAGTAGGCAGGTAATTTACTAAAACTCCAATGCTAGAGTTTAAATGCAACAGATAACACCAAAAAAATGCCTTGAAGGACAAAAAAAAAAAGAGGATAATTTTATACTATTTATGTCAAGTTTACACCGGATAAAAAAATAAAAAAAAGGAGAACACTAGAAATTAAAGAAGATTTTAAAATGCATATCTGAAAAAAATCATTCAAATTAAAAAAAATATATATATCTTGCTCGATCAACTAAAATAACATATTCATGAGATCTGCATTCAGAAATGTTGGTAAAAATTAGTCATAAAGATCTGGTTCTGGAGAAACATTGTGCTGGCTGGTCACTGGTGGTGGCTGAGGGGGGTGGGATCAGATGGTAATGGTGTTTGCTCTGCTGAAATGGGGTCAGCATTGGGAAGAAATGACCTCTGTACCCCTATCTGGCCCTGCAAATACATGTACAGGGGGAACCAGTAACAAACTGCACCCATCTAGCTGCTGAGGAACTAGAAGTTCCAGCATGCCGGCTGGTGCTGGGCTCTGTACCCACGAGGACAATCCTTAGCCATCCCTTGCCTATTTTACCCCACTAGGCATTAAAAGTGACATTACCTGTACCTGGGCATCTCCTGCCGCAGCCCCGTCCGGTTTTTGTGGATTTTGCCGGGTCGGACTCGTCCTGGGATTGCAGCTGGCCTGACGCTGCCGAGGCCTGCCGCCATCTTGAGGCCTACGGAGCCTCCAGCGATCCCCGACCTCGCCTGCCGAGATCCGCGAGGGATTCGGACTCTCCACCACAACCCCGTGGGTATACAGCGACTCTCCTAGGGGCCACTTACAGCGCTGATCCCCCGCAGGAGAGCTCCGTGATCCGGCGGACCCGACGACATCTTGAGACCTTCAGACCCGGCTGCATCCTCTCAGGTACAGTGATAGGCGCTCGGCGCTGCTGTGATACAGCCGGCACCTCCGGTGCCAATAGACTGCCTAATCGCTGGCCGGGATCCGTCGCCAGCCCTTAGTGGGGAAGTTGTGGCCCAAACGCAGCGGAGCTCTTCCGGACGGCGGCCGAGCGTAGGAAAGTCCGCGGCTTCGGCCTAGTCCCGGAAGACGGCGGCCATTTTGCTGCACCCAAGGCCCCTATACAGTTGAAGCACGGCCTGCTTTAACCCCTCAGCCGCCCAGCTCTCCCTGCACAGGGCCCCCACCTCTTCCCTCTTCCCACAGCCACTGCAAGGATTCCCTTTTACTAGCTAAAAGCTGTGTATGGCACCCTCTGTCTGCGGCTTGCAGGTTGTGGATCGGATACAACACTGTGCTAGACGGCCATCTTGCTGCACCATAGTGCCCATTATTCAGACTTTTCTCATTTAACAAGTTACCCCTGGAAGCCTAGGTGCTTTGGCCGGCCAGGCTATGGCCCCTAAACCAGATAGCTATATATACTAACTTTTGCTATGTACTGAACTTACAGCCCTGGGGGGCAACTACACAGAGTCGGGGATAATGACAGCTTGATCTCCCTGCTCTGCGCCGTCGGACCGCTCAGTCTCGGCGAATAAGACACATCCTGAATCCCTGACGCCACCGCGCATGCTCCCTGAGTGACGGACATCGCCTAACATTACCTATGCACAATACTTCCCGAAACCGACAGCGCTACCGCTCCCAGCAGAAGGCCTCTCCCACCGTGGGGAAGGGGAAGAGCAAAATGGCACCCGAGCCTCCGGAACCGGATGACACCACTCAGCATTCTGAGGACAGCTTGCTTCAGTTCCCCTCCAACCTGGAGGGCCCCACTGACGCTGGCTCGGATGCCATGCTCCAGAGGTTCCGCAGTATAGTACGGGATGAAATAAACGTTGCCTCCCGTAAGCTCTCAGCAGAACTGGTGAGGGGTCTCAAGGAGATAGGCCACCGCACCAACCAACTGGAACAGCGGATGGATCTAACAACAACGGTCCTAGAGGGTCATGAGGACGAAGTTGAAAGGCTGAATACTGAACTGTTGAGCCTACAGGATAAATTAGAGGACTCTGAGAATAGGGCTCGCAGGGATAACCTCCGCATCCGTGGGCTCCCAGAGGCCATAACCGACCTGCAGGGGACGGCCACGGCTTTCTTTCAGGAGCTGGCGCCTGACGTCCCTTTGGAGCGCTTGGAATTCGATCGCATACACAGGTCCCTCGCTCTCAGGCCCACCGAGGGTCCCCCTAGGGACGTTATAATTAAATTTCACTTTTATAAGACCAAGGAGCGGCTCCTGCAGGCTGCACGGGATGTCCCGGACCTCTCTTACCGGGATAGTCCCCTCCAGCTATTTGCGGACCTCTCTCCGGTCACCATAGCCAAACGGCGGAGTCTGAAGCCTTATTTGCAGATTCTACAAGCTCGGGGCATTCGTTATAGATGGGGGTTCCCCTTCAAGCTCTCCTTCTATCACCTCGGCCGCCAGTTTCATGCCTCCTCCCAGCCTGACTTACGGCGACATTTTCAGGATCTGCAGTTTGAGCTCCCTCCCTCCCAACCGGAGTCTTCTTCGGCCCAGCCACGATCATCCAGGCCACCCCACGGTTCCTCACAAATGTCTCAGCAGGGGTCCCAGGCGCTTCGATCACTGCAAGCACAGCGATTCCAGGATGTCCCTAAAGGATGATAGCACCGATTCTCATTTGTCACTCTGAGGAGCTAACCTGCCAGCACCCTGTTATTCTGAACTGTCAGCAGTATATCGCCTTGAACTATAACTTTAAATCTAAATTTCGCCTTTAGACTTCCCATTCTGTGGACCCAATTACAGTACATGAACATTTCTGCCTTTCAACCAAAATGATATCTGGAGTGTTTTTTTTTTTGTTTTTTTTCCTGGGCCCGGTGGCCCCATTGTGTTCCCTCCTTCCCTGCTCCTGGAGGCCTTGTCATGTGGCTGACCCCTTGCTCGATGTTGCCCCAATTGAGGGGCAGCGACATTGGGCCTCTGTGCTGTGGCTACGTTCGCATGGTCATTTGGCCCACCTGGATTCTTGTCCCCTGTCCCCCCCCCTTTTTTTTTTTTTTCCTTTCCCT
The DNA here is from genome assembly GCA_029206835.1 of Rana muscosa. Classification (NCBI taxonomy): domain Eukaryota; kingdom Metazoa; phylum Chordata; class Amphibia; order Anura; family Ranidae; genus Rana; species Rana muscosa. Next base: position 233,433,536 of record CM055125.1, on the reverse strand, counting down.
CAGGCGAAGGCTTTTGATCTGTCGCTTGAGAGGAATGTCCTTGTACTGTGCTGCACACCCCCATTACAGTTGTGGGTGTGCCCTGCCCATCACGGTCCACGGTTTGTGGCCTTCGCAGTTTTTGCTGTAGTATGTGTATGTTATTGTCCTTGTGTTTGCGGTGGGTCGGCTTCGTGTCCTGGACTCCCCGTACTTTGGTTGGGGGCTCCGGGACGCGGGGATGACCACGGCCCACAATAATTCGTTCACAATTTTAAGTTGATATGTTACACAATTTTGATTGAGACTGCTTTAATCCTTATTTAGGTGGTGTCTATTGAACATGTTTTTTCTGTTTACCTTATGCTGATGTCGATCTGATCTCATTGTTCAGACTACTTTAAAAATATGCCGAGCGGTGTCCGACGGACCATTGCTCCCCCTTGGCTTGGAACTTGGCCCGAACAAAAGTTTTGGCCAACTTCCGACCTTTTAGTGGGATTCCAGCCCCACTACCAATTGCAACCTAGATGACTGGAATGTTTTTACTCCGAGTTTTACTCGGTCTGTTTGTTTTCCTTTATCTGTTTTCTTTCACTGTCTCCCTACCTGACTCTCTGGTCTTTCACCTTTTTCTTCCCTCTACGAGGTCCGCGGGGTGTGTGCTTGGGGACATGATCTTCTGCCGATTGCTAGTCTTAATATGACGCTTAATTGGCTGTCCCTGAATGTTCAGGGTATGAATTCTCCTCAGAAAAGGGTGAAGATTTTTAAGTATCTTAGGAAGCAGCGGATTGACATCGCCTGCTTACAGGAAACCCATTTTTCGGCGTCTTCCTGCCCTAAATACTTTGATGCTCAGTTTCCCCAGGTATTTTTGGCCACGGCTCCAACCAAGCAAAAGGGGTGCTCATAGCTTTCCGCAAGTCGGTTTCATTTAGTTGCACTAGACAGATCGCAGACCCAGATGGCAGATATCTATTGCTACAAGGCACTATCCAAGGAAAGGAGGTTACCATCATGACTTATTATGCGCCAAATTCCAACCCAGGACCCTTCTTGACTCACGTCTGCGCCCTGCTAGCATCCCATCACAGGGGTACTCTCTTTCTTTCGGGTGATTCGAATTTAGTTTTGAATCCCTCACTGGATAAATACCCCTCGGAGCGTATCGCTCCCTCGCCTGGCGCTAAAAAATTTGCTCGCTCTTTACAACTACATGATTTGGTCGATCTTTGGAGGGAATGCCATCCTCAGAGTAAGGACTTTACACATTATTCCCACCCTCATCACTCTCACTCCAGAATTGATCATATGTTCATGCTACGACGCCACCTTCCCATGGTGGTCAGGGCCTCTATCCTGGCTGTTCCATGGTCTGATCATGACCCTGTTTTGGTGGTCTGCCACTCCGTTTTGGACAGACCCCAATTCTCACCCTGGGCGATGAATGATTCGCTCTTATCGCTTAAAGAGGTCCGGGAAGATATTTTTAAGGCCTCAGAGGACTACTTCCGTGAAAATCAGGGGTTGGTTATGTCGCCGGTAACGCTTTGGGAGGCTTATAAGGCGGTACTCCGTGGCCACATTATTCGGATAGCGTCAGCCCGTAAGCGGGAAAGGGGTTTGAAACAAAAAGCCCTGGAGACCCATCTGGAGGCATTATCTGCGGTTTTTAAACAATCCCCCACCTCTGGCAACCGTAAACTCTTGGAACAGGTTCGTTCGGAGTTGGATCTTTGTCTCACCGAGGGGGCTGAACGCGTCTTACGTTGGTCCCGCCAGTGGTGGTATACCAGGGCGAATAAACCTAATCGAATGTTAGCCAACAGACTCCGGACTTTCGCTCCTAAATTCACCCCCATCACTCTGCGCAACCGACACAATGTACTTACGGGTAATCCGTTGCGTATATTGGAGGAGTTTCGATTTCGCCTTACTAAATTGTACTCTGATCCAGAGCAGTTTAACGCCCAGGACACTGCTGATTTCCTCGGCCGTCTCCCTCTCCCGACCCTGACGGAGGCGCATGTTACTCTTATGGACCGGGATATACAAATTTCAGAGGTCCTCCAAGGTATAAAAGATCTTAAGGTGGGAAAGCGTCCGGGGCCGGATGGCTTTACGGCGCTTTACTATAGGTAACTGGCAGTTATGGTAGCTCCGCATCTAACGGCAATGTATAACTCTGTTAAAAATGGATGATCCTTTACCCCGGACCTTTTGACGGCAAACATAGTGATGATCCCTAAACCGGATCGCGATCATTCCTCCTGGGCTAATTTTAGGCCTATCTCCCTAATTAACGTTGACATGAAAATTTTGACCAAAATTCTGGCTAATCGCTTAAATTCTTTTCTTCCTCGATTAATTGGGAAGGACCAGGTCGGCTTTATACCTCAGAGACAGGCCGGTGATGCTATTCGGCGTATATTGCAACTCCAACACATAGCTCATACTCGCTCGCTAGAATCTATGCTCTTGTCTCTGGACGTAAACAAGGCCTTTGACACTTTGTCATGGCCTTACCTCATGTCTGTTCTTCGACATTATGGCTTCGGGTCTTCTTTTATGCACTGGATATCTGTTTTATATGATTCCCCCCGGGCAAAAATTAAGTATTATGGATTCGAGTCTCCCCTCTTTAATATCAAGAGGGGCACCCGTCAGGGGTGCCCCCTATCACCTCTTCTTTTTGTATTGGCTCTGGAACCCCTGGCAGAGGCGATTCGCTCTCATCCGGATATACGAGGCATCGAATTAGCGGGTTGTCCCCATAAAATTTCCCTATTCGCCGATGATGTCCTTCTCACTTTGACCTCCCCCAGAAGCTCTTTACCAAACTTGCAAACTCTTTTGGATACCTTTGCTTCCCTTTCGGGGCTCCGGGTTAATCCCTCAAAATCGAAAGCGTTGTCGGTTAATCTCTCTCCTGGCCTGATGAGGGATTTACAGTCGGCATTCCTCGCTGCCCTATCTGGGAATCCACCTTACCCCCACATACTCCGGATTGTACCAGGCCAACTTTCCACCATTGTTCAAGAGACTATCAGATATGCTGTTGTCTTGGTCTCATTTGCCTTTGTCTTGGTTCGGCAGGATAACGGCTGTTCGTATGTCCTATCTCCCGAAACTATTATATTTTTTCCGTGTCTTGCCGGTTCAGGTTTCTTCGCATATCCTCCGCATACATCAGCGAAAAATTATGCAATTTATATGGGGTTCGTCCCGCCCTCGAATCGCCAAACAGGTCTTGTTTGCTAAGCGAGTCAATGGGGGCCTTTCCGTTCCTAATTTACAAGCCTATTACATAGCTGCTAACATAGCCCCACTTTCGTGCCTTCATGAAACCTATCAGCTCCCGCTCTGGGCTATGCTTGACCTGGTTGACATCGACCCTATTCCTATCTCCTCATTACCCTGGCTCCCACCTGTGCATCGTCCGGCGGTCATGGGGCCCTGCTTGGCCCACTCCTTGCGACTATGGGACTCGGTAAAGTACTCTGCAGGGCTGATCTCCCCACATCTCCCACTCTTACGACTCTTACACTGCCCGCTGTTCCCTCCAGGTTGTGATAATCCCTCCCAATTTCTATGGTGGACCATGAACGGATTCACAGATGTTCACTCAATGCTACGGCCTACCAGGATTTTGGCATTTGACGCTTTGCGCTCTTCTCATGGTATTCCCTTGCGTGAGCACTATCGCTATTTACAAATTCGCCACTTTCTTCAGAGCCTTATTAGGTTTCAATCTACCCCTTATACCTTGACCCCCTTTGAGAGCCTTTGCAGAGCCAGGCCCCATTCTCCGGGTCTAATATCACTGATATACTCGGCGGTGATATCAATAAAGAGACCCCCATTGAGGCCTTATCACCTTCAATGGGAGAAAGAGCTGGGGAGGCAGTTAGACCCTGAGGACTGGCAGGCGATGACACTAACTCTGTCCTAATGCTCACGTAATGTGTCAATTTTGGAAAATGCCTATAAAGTATTGTATAGGTGGTACTACACACCGGCGAGATTGGCTCGCTTTATCCCAAATTATTCTCCACTTTGTTATAGGGGGTGTTCCCAGGAAGGCACCATGGCACATATTTGGTGGTCATGCCCGCGGGCGTGCAGACTATGGATTAGGGTATATACTCTCCTCCGCAATCTTTTTCAGATTAATATCAAAAGAGACCCCTATGTAGCTCTCCTTGGTAAGCCCATCGTGGAACTTCTGCGTCCAGAACGGCAACTAGCCCAACGTCTTTTTACTGCAACTAGATTGACAATTGCGAGAGCATGGAAAACCCCTACATTAAGCTTTGAGGCAGTCAAGAACCGCCTGAACGATATCATGGTCAACGAGAAACTAACAGCTATTCTTTCTGATACGCATGACAAGTTTCTCAGAGTCTGGCAACCTTGGATCACATACTACCACCCTTCTAGATTCGACACTGCTTTGCTGTCACTGTAGGACCCCTCTTGCGCGCACCCCGTGGACCTCCTACTTCCCTCTTCTCTTTCTCCCTCTTCTCCTTCTCCTCTTCTTCTTGTCCTGCCTCCTTTTTTTCTTTTTCTCTTTTCTCTTTCTCTCTCTTTCTCCAATTTTTTACTTTTATTTTTTTTTCTTCTTAGGCTCTTACTTGAGGCTTAACTGTTCTATCTTTTCTAGTGGATGCCAACTTTCAGGTTTTATTGTTGTATATTGTACACTCATTCTACAGGTTTACACCCATCTGGGCATGGCCCAGGTTCTGGACCATCGGGTCCTGAGGACTTTTTCATTTATTTTTTATTTTTATCTTGAATATAACATCAGATCACGGCCCATGCTTCCTTCCTGTTGTTGAGGGCTTTCGAGTCCAGATCTACTTTGTATACTGAATGCTGTAACATTCTATTGCAAACCTGTACTGTTGATTTAAATGACAATAAAAAATTTTGTAAAAAAAAAAAAAAAAAATGAGTCATAAATATGCGTGAATATCTGCAGCCAAAAAAGTTCATAATTGCGCATCATTGTACCATTCTAAAGAAGATTTAAATGTGCAGCATTTAAACGTGGCTAAAATTGGTAACGCGTGACGAATGTGCTATCTCCATTCAAAACGCTTGTTTTACAAGAAGGTGTGCTCCCGTCTCATATTGAGTCTGACCATGCGCGGTTTTTGAAGACTCGGAAAAGCATACATGCGAACGGTTTTCTCGTCCAAACACAGTCTGATGAGAATCACGCTGAGAAAAAATGAGACTCCGACGAGAAAAAAGACCGCAGGTCGTCTTTTTTCTCGTCGAGATTTTGGACAGTTTTCTCGACGAGAAAGCATACACACGAACGGTTTTCTCGGCAAAAAAAGACAAGAAAACTGTTGGGAGAGCATTTTTGCCGAGAAAACCGGTCATGTGTACGCGGCCTAACTAGGCTAATGAATAGAATAACTGGGTCATTAGCATTCATGGCAATATATAACTGCAAACCAGTAAGCTGCATCTCTTGTGCTGGACCTCTTACCTGGCACAGAGGGTGGCGAGTAGGTAGTGGCATTCCACAGGTGGGTTGAATCGTCATCCATTGGGTAGTCAGATGGGGCTGGTGAAGGAGGTGGTGGCACAAAATTAGAAAGTGGAAGCCCTTGCGTAAAGGAATCCACACACATGGCGTCAAAGTACTGTGCTGCCAGCATTTTGGACTCATTACTGTTCATATTGAGCGATTGCACAAGCTGGTCCAGGGTGCTGTTAAAGGCTGTCTTCAGCACACAGGTGGCGCCAATACCAGAGGGCAAGTAGAAGGTGTTTACCAGCATCTGTGGACTGGCATCAGGGGACAGCTTCAGTCTGGAAGGGCAAAAGTAGACAATTAAGAAGGAAGCAAAGGGCAACCAAAATTCAAGAACTCTGTTCTGCCAAGAAAACAGTATATTGTTTTTAAATCTGCTGACACCGCCAAGCACATGCCATTAAGGCTGGCCATTGACGGTTCGAATCTTGGCCAGTTCACCAGGAGCCGGCCAAGATTTGAACCATGTGTGGGCAGGCTGAATGTACCAAGTTGATCGATCGATCAACTTCGGTACAACCAGCCTGCCGGATTCACTATGCTTATAGCTAGCAGCTGCTATAGCCGCTAGCAATAATTACTGTCTTCTTCCGGTGGGAATCGCTTCCCCCACCCCTCTGCTGGGAGCAGACAATGTCTCGGCATGAGGGATTCTCCTGTCAGCACTGTCTGTGTTGATGGGGGGAATTGTGCGAACCACAGAATGCAGGAAAAGAATTTGCATCGTCTATAGCCTGCTTAATATTGTGATCATCAGCTGGAGGACAATACATGTTAGAGGATGTACTGTATGATTGAGGCAAAGCACAAAACCAGTTTGGCTCAACATATATATTTTTTTAAGACAACAACTTGCAGCTTAGGCTAATAAGGTTATCATTATTAACAAGAATATGATCAATCCAGAAACAAAGACAGAAGACCTTGGATTTTATGCAAGACTGACTGTCCTACCTGCACTGCTGTATACTCAATCTGAGGTGACCACTTTTACCTATCCCAGACACCTGCAAAAAGCTGTGACCTCATCAGATGGTAATGCAATCATTGTTATTATGGAGAAGCTCCGTATATTTTCCTGATGACCTGGAGCCGGAGCCCTAACCTTTATTAACACTATCTGAGATTCCTGCTGGTAGGGTTAAGATTAACAGTTTGGGGGTCATCACAGTTGACCCTGAACCCACATATCACATGGCGCTAAAACCGACTACGCCAAGTAGCCTTAAGTGAAACGCGCTTTGTCCATGCAGGTTAAAGTAACCAGCTAGCTCCTCCAGCAACACATTCCCTTTCTTCACTACTCCATCTGAGCAACCAGGAGCAAAATAAATACCTGGAACTTTTGGATATGGAGGAGCATGTGACTCATTTCTTTTCTGTGTAAGCTCTAAAGATAGAAATTAAACTAGAGCGGTCTTTCTTTGCTCTTGCAACAGAATGGTAAGGTGGGGGAGTGAAAGAAAGGAAGATGACAGTTGAGTGCACATATTTGCTCTGCACAGGCAAAGTTCACTTTAAAATCATAGTGAAATTACAGTGCTCGCTTATGAATGCTCTGGCAAAACATACAGGATCACATTCTTGTTCCCAGAAATGCTGAAATACATAAACATGCACACACTCCAACTAGGGTGACCACATTTCCAAATTGCCATTCAGGGACAGCCCCCCCCGTTTCCCAAAAAAAGATGGGGGGGGGGTGTAGTCTCGGGGTTGATGGGAAATTCGGCGGCGGGGGCAATTTGTCAGGCGAATGGCTGGTGTTAGCACTTAAATCATCCCGACACATGCTTGATATGGTGTCAGTATGATTGAAACACATTATTTCTATTACTACATTGTAATATATAGTGAAATAGTTCAACTCACCAAAATGCAGAATCAGTGGGAACCCTGAGCTTGTCACTTGACACCACTGTCTGCCACCAGATGCAGCGTGCCACCATTGCCTGCCGCCAGATGCAGCATGTCACTTGCACCTAGGGCTGGGCGATTTTCCCCAAAAAAAAAAAATCTGCGATTTTTTTATAAAAAACTCGATTTACGATTCGATTTTTTTTTTTATTATATTAATTGAAGTGCATCAACAAACAAAATTGCAAAGGCAAACCCTTTCTCTAACTGCAAAGTCAGTGTGCAACAAAGATTGTTAAACATCCAAATTATTAATACTGTATTTGGATTTAGCTAATAAAACAACAAAAAATCTTGAGGTTACTCTTAGTTGAATTGAACTGTGCCCGTGCTTCACTGTGCCCGTGCTTCACTGTGCCCGTGCTTCACTGTGCCCGTGCTTCAATCACTGTGCTCGTACCTGATGCAGATTTTCATGGGATACGGATTTTACTGCTACACCGGCGGCCATTCCAGTATTCAAAAGCCGCGCCTCCTCCTCGTATGTGATAGGCGGGACACTCAATTTCCCAGCATTCAGTGTTCCACCTACCATGGACATCCGCTCATCCTCATAACACAGACGAGGATGAGAGGATGTCCGTGATAGGCTGAACACTGCCTGCTGTGAAATTGAGTGTTCCGCCTATCAGAGACGAGGACTCGGGAGGCGCGGCTTTTGAACACTGCAATGGCCGCCGTCTGTCTGCATGACACGCTGATCAGATAGGCAGACGGCGGCTTGCGGTTAGTTAGTGTTACATTACATCTACTCGCGGCGGCTGCGGCGAGTAGATGTAATTGGGGTAACGCCGCCCAGTGCCATTCCGGATACGCCCCCTGCAGCCCTGCTACGGAAACTTTGAAGGAAAAAAAAAAAAAATCTAAAAAAATCGATTTTTCTTCAAATCTGAATCGATTTGAGCTCAAAACTCGATTCAAGATTAAAATCGATTTTTTTCCCAGCCCTACTTGCACCATCGCCTGCCACCAGTTGCAGTGTGCCACTTTTCACCCATAGCCTGCCACAAGATGCAGTTTGCTACTTGCCACCCATAGCCTGCCACCAGATGCAGTGTCACTTGCCACCCATAGCCTGCCACCAGATGCAGTGTACCACTTGCCACCCATAGCCTGCCACCAGATGCAGTGCCACTTGCCGTCCTGTCCCTTGCCACCCATAGCCTGCCACCTGATGCAGTGTAACTTACCAGTGCCACCCGCAGCCTGCCACCAGTCTAACACACCAAAGCCCTAGGAAGGTGAACCCCCCTCCTACCGCTGGCTGCCAATGTGACTCCTCCCAGGAGGGGGCTGGGGGGTGTCACATCTTCAGCTCTGAGGGGTTCATATGCTGGGACCTGTAGTCCTTCACTTTTGGGGGGTCACATCCCCCAAAAGTGAAGAACTACAAGTTCCAGCATTAACCCTTGACATCTAAGGATGTGACTCCCTGAAAAATTGAAGGACTACAAGTCCCAGCATGAACCCCTGAGATCTAAGCATGTGACCCTATAGATTTCACAGGTTCATGCTGGGACCTGTAGTTCTGTAGTGGGGGGGGGGGGTGTCACATCATCAGCTTTGAGGGGGTTCATGCTAGGACCTGTAGTTACACTCCCAAAAGTTAAGGCCTGCCAGTATGAACCCTGCCCTGATATCCAAGGATGTGTCTTCTCCCATCCTCCCATCCCTCTGAGGGTGTCATGTCATCTGTCAGTGTCCTCTCCTCTTCTGCCAGCATACTTATTTGCGGAGTCATATATATCATACAGTAAAGTGGGTCTCGGCCAGGAGTACACCAGGCCAGTGAGTGACAGCAGTGATGCAGCGGCATTTTTAGGGGGCATCAGATCGGCCCAGGGGGCAATTCCGGGACACTGTATTGTCCTGGAATGAAGGTGCCCGGGACCAAGGACAGACCTCCCAAATGCAGCACTGTTCCGGGCAATCCGGGACATGTGGTCACCCCAACTCCAACTGGTGTACAGGTACAATAACAGTGCAAATTAGGATAGATCTACATCCTCATTTATTAAAGACATGTAATGATAGAAATGTGGATGCTGACATTGCTGAATTGTTTTTAGGGGTGCAAACTCTTTTCAGACTTTATTCCAGGTCAGCAAAACACTACAAACCCCAAGATCTTGCACCTTTAAAAAAAAAAAAAAAAAAAAACAACAGTTCCACCAACAATACATTTTTTATTTATTTCTTAACAGAAAAACCGCACAAGTTTACACTGAGATCCATCTTGCTAGGATAGAAGTCTAAAATTGGTGGACGTAAAGAAAAGCATCATAAACCTAAATAAGCATGTGACCTGTAAAAGGACAGGTTTCAGCCTATATTCCAGCCTGAGAACATCACCTGTATTCTATAGTCGATAGAATGAGGGGGTAGTGGCGCTGCTTCAAGGATTCGGGATTTCAATCTAGACCCCTTTTTTCAAGGATGTGGTGGGTGCCGATCCCCTGGGGGCACTCCCCTTCCTATACCAACTGATACTATAATTACAGTTGGGACCTATGGGATGATAATTTTTGATAGGAGTATGACTATTTGTAAACGCTTCAATCAATAAAACCAATTGCCCTATTGGCAATATTATGTGCTCCTGAAATTACCGTATATATAATAAACCACACACTTGGTGAATAAAAGTAATAAATATTTTAACATCTGTGCATGTGAATAATCTCCCTTTTATATGTATCCTCTGCTATTCCTGTGTCAGTGTGTGTGATAGAGATATATGTGTAAGACAACTATCCTGTGTTTCACACTGCTGTGCACAATAAGTGATCAAAAAAATTAAATAAAATATTATTAATAATGATAATTATTATATGTGTGAATTCCTTATGGCATAAATCATACGGTTCAACGGCATAGTGCTGTATCTGCTTATTAGTGTTCCAATTAATTAAAATTGCCTTAAACCAAAACCTCCGCTTGTGATTCCCTGGTCACGGCCCCAGGTGGGAGCTGCCAGATATACAAATATATCCCCCCTGCGGGTGGACCTTTAACCTCAATCAAATAGACCACTGTGAACATAATATGATTTAACACATTGATAACAGTGAGAGTGAATCCCTTATCACTTCCATAAAAAATATATTCCTCATAGGTAAAAAATGTTCCTCATAGGTGAATAATGCCTTGGAACATCTGAGGTGCCTTTGACCCCTGCAGGGGTACGTCAATCTGGTGAGTGGGGACCCATACGAGAGGGGAGCACCAAAGTCACCCCTCTTTTTTTTCTGCATGTCGGAGGATTCTACCACTGGCAATATAACATCACTAAAGTCACTGAATAACAAGCTCTAAGGATATCTGAACTTTCTATGTCAGCGAATTGAACCTAACTTTGTTGAGCCATTATTCACCTATGAGGAACATTATTTACCTATGAGGAATATATTTTTTATGGAAGTGATAAGGTATTCACTCTCGCTGTTATCAATGTGTTAAATCATATTATGTTCACAGTGGTCTATTTAATTGATTGAGGTTAAAGGTCCACCCGCAGGGGATATATTTGTAAATATTTATTACTTTTATTCACCAAGTGTGTGGTTTATTATATATAATTTCAGGAGCACATAATATTGCCAATAGGGCAATTGGTTTTATTGGTTGAAGCGTTTACAAATACAGTCATACTCCTATCAAAAATTATCATCCCATAGGTCCCAACTGTAATTATAGTATCAGTTGGTATAGGAAGGGGAGTGCCCCCAGGGGATCGGCACCCACCACATCCTTGAAAAAAGGGGTCTAGATTGAAATCCCGAATCCTTGAAGCAGCGCCACTACCCCCTCATTCTATCTACTATATCCATACCAGTAATCTGTCCTGTGATCGATTACAAATAAAGGGGGGGCAGCAGCTCTTTAAGGTTCAATTAGCGCGGAGAATCACTACAATTATAATCACCTGTATTCTGGCTGCTCCTCATTGGCATATGGTACAAAATTCCCCTTGGGCTGAGTATAGTTGTGATACTGAGATGGGGAGAGGATCAGAGGGGGGAGGTCACCTAAGAAAAAAACAAACAGGTTGAGCAGTATGTAAGCAATATTCAGTCGACATCCATATAAACACAATCAGGACTGTAAGACAATAGAAATCTGAACTCTGAAATGGTAAACATCCAGGTCTACGTACCAATCTCAGGAACAGACAGAGCCACGGTCATTGCAACACACACAAAGAATGCTGGGAGAAGGATCTGCGAGAAGAGAGCTTTGGTGTTCCTCTTGGCGCAGTGGAAACGCTTCACAATCAGCCCATGAAACTGGCGTAATTTTAGCCACGAGCCTTCTAGCTTGTAGCTTCCCTGTCCATCAGAAATTGGTTCCTCTTCCCCGGGATCTGAAAGCCAAACACAACAGATTTCCTAAGATGACCATCTTATTTATTTAAAAAACCTTGATCTGGCTACAATAAGATGGGTAGAAAATGGCTTAGTCATTTATTTTGCTTGAGATTTAGGGGCTAAGCTACTTCCCTTCAGGGACACTTTGGGGGACATTTATCCATTCTGTCAAACAATTAGGCAATGCTAAACAGGAGCAGCAAGACAGATTATGCAACAGATTTATTACAAGGTTACAACTTAAATCATAAAAAAAATGTTTATTTTTCTAAAGCAGGGACCTCCAAACTTTAAAAAAAAAAAGGCCAGTTTATTGTCCTTCGGACTTTAGGGGGGCCAGATGTTGGTGTCAGTGGGAGGAATAATGCCCCATCATTGGTGTCAGTGAGAATAGTACCCCATGATTCGTAGTGGAAGAAAAAGTGCCCCATTATTGGTGTCAGTAGGAAGAATAGGACCCCACCATTGGTGTCAGTAGGAATAATAGTGCCTCATTATTGGTATCAGTAGGAAGAATAATATCCCCATCATTGGTGTTAGTAGGAGGAATAGTACCCCATCATTGGTGTCAGTAGGAAGAATAGTACCCCATCATTGGTGTCAGTAGGAAGAATAGTACCCCATCATTGATGTCAGTAGGAAGAATAGTACCCCATCATTGGTGTTAGTAGGAGGAATAGTACCCCATCATTGGTGTCAGTAGGAAGAATAGTACCCCATCATTGGTGTCAGTAGGAAGAATAGTACCCCATCATTGATGTCAGTAGGAAGAATAGTACCCCATCATTGGTGTCAGTAGGAGGAATAGTACCCCATCATTGGCGTCAGGAGGAAGAATAGTACCCCATCATTGGCGTCAGTAGGAAGAATAGTAGCCCATCATTGGCGTCAGTAGGAAGAATAGTAGCCCATCATTGGCGTCAGTAGGAGGAATAGTACTCCATTATTGGTGTCAGTAGGAGGAATAGTACCCCATCATTGGTGTCAGTAGGAGAAATAGTACTCCATCATTGGTGTCAGTAGGAGAAATAGTACCCCATCATTGGTGTCAGTAGGAGGAATAGTACCCCATCATTGGTGTCAGTAGGAGGAATAGTACCCCATCATTGGTGACAGTAGGAGGAATAGTACTCCATCATTGGTGTCAGTAGGAAGAATAGTACCCCATGATTGGTGTCAGTAGGAGGGACTGTACTCCATCATTGGTGTCAATAGGAGGAATAGTACTCAATCATTGGTGTCAGTAGGAGGAATGGGGGCCCCATAGTTGGTGTCAGTGGGAGAATTTGTGTTTCATTTCAGTGAGGGGAACAGTGCCCCAAGGACCCGATACAGGCAAGCAAACGGCCCGATACAGTGCCCCCGGCCCGCAGTTTGGAAACCACAGCTCTAAAGCCAAACTGCAACAGAATGAGACCGGACCCTAACCATTTATTAAAGTCTTGCTTTTAAAAACAGCAATCAGGAAGGTTTCTTATTGCAGAAGAGACATGTATAGTCCATGAAATAACATACAAGATACAAATGAAAATCTTTCTGCCACTGTTGTGCTAATAAAGTAAAAATGAAAAACACCCAGTGACTACTCCTATAGTAGAGCAGTTCACCATCACAATTGTCCTCCCAGATTAAAAAAAGGTCTTAAAGTGCTTTTGTATAATCTGTTCTAGACTGTCATCCTCCTATATGAATCTGGATCACAGATGGACACCTCAAGATGGAAATCCCATATGCATGGATAAAAAGGCTAACAATAGTGAAGTACCACTTACAAATTCTTTTATATAAATTAAAGGGTTGCAATCACATAGGCAGAAGTAGTGTGAGCGTCTCAAAAATCCCACAAGATGCTACAAACTCACACTCTGGCACCCATAGCTCAAAAGCACCCAAGACTATGTCATCTCGGGGAACCCACATTACACGTATATGTTTCATCTGAGGAAGTCCTATAGGAGGAAGGCAGTCCGGAGTGGATTATACAAAAGCGCTTTTAGACCTTCCATTAATCTTGGAAGTAGATTGTGACGGTGAGCTGCTCTCCTATGGGATTAGTCACTGGGGGGGGGGGGGGGGGGGGCAGATTTACTAAAACTGGAGAGTGCAAAATCTGGTGCAACTCTGTGTGGTAGCCAATCAGCTTCTAACATCAGCTTGTTCAAATAAGCTTTGACAAAAACAAAATTGAAAGCCGATTGATTTCTATGCAGAGCTGCACCAGATTTTGCACTCTCCAGTTATAATAAATCCACCCCTAGTTGTTTTTGATTTCCACTTTTATCAGTATGGTGACAGGAAGACTTTTATTTGCATCTTGGGTGTATAATCATGGGCCTATAGCTGTTGTATGGACTTTACTACAGATTTTCACAGCGCTCTTTCACAGTTAATGGGATTGCACAGTCATCTTCTTTGTGTATATGAAAATAGTCCTTGTTTGTCTGGAGGGCACTAAAAATAGTTAGGCTGCAGTTTTATGCAACCCATTCAGGTGAATGGGGCTATGCCACAAATGCCCTGCAGATATATTTCAAAGGGTTAAAGTGGTTGTAAAGGCAGAAGTTTTTTTTCATCTTAATGCATTCTATACATTAAGATAAAAAGCCTTCTGTGTGCAGCAGCCCCCCTCAGCGGCCCTTATACTTAACTGAGACTCATCTCGATCCAGCGATGTTGCACAAGAGACTCGGCTGTCTGGGACTCTCCCTCCCCATTGCTTGAGACAGCAGTGAAGCGCCATTGGCTCCCGCTGCTATCAATCAAGGTCAGTGAGCCAATGAGTATAGAGAGGGGCCGGGGTCGGGCCGTGGCTCCGTGCCTGAATGGACATACGGAGCTGCAGCTCGGCTCGGGTGCCCCAATAGCAATAGCAAGCTGCTTGCTGTGGGGCCACTCAACAGGAGGGACGGGCCAGGAGCTGCCGAAGAGGGACCAGAGAAGAGGAGGATCAGGGCTGCTCTGTGCAAAACCACTGCACAGAGCAGGTAATTATAAAAAATAATTTTTTTAAACAAAAAAAAATAAAAAATAGACTTTAGTATTACTTTAAGACAGGTGTAGGGATGAGGCAAACTATCACTTCCCAGAGTGGCAATGTACACCAACACAAGTGTAAACGCCCCATAATCTTAACATGTAATCTTAAATTCTACATATTTTTTTTTTTATTCTGTCTATTGTAGCAAAATAAGTACATCATCACACAATCAAAATATACCTAAAACTTGAAATGTAAGAAAGGATTGCAACATATGTGTCTACCTTTATTGCCAGAATATTGGTTTTGTTTTGTAAAGGAGATGAAACTGAGATGTTTTTCTCCACTTACCATGTAGACTGAGGCTTTCTGCATCCTGCAAGTTATCAAACAAAGGTGAGTAGTCACCATAGAATTCAGCATAGGCCCCGCCTTCTTCCCCGCGCACAGAACCTACAGAGGAGGAGGAGCCAGAGTGCAAGGAGCCAGGTGACTGGCTAGGGAAATTTTCAGCTGCAAAGTTATTGAGTTCCACTTCTGGCTTTTCAAGAACATCAGTCAATGGTGAAGGCTCCATGCTGCCATCTGGCTGGAGGACTGGTCTCAATGTATCCTTCTTGGATTCTTTCATATCTACAAGCAGAAAACACAGTAGCACATGAAAAGGACCATGCACAAGGAAAAGAAATGTGTCACTACAATAACTCAATCCTGACCTGCATCGCTGTTCTCTAGAGACTGGTCCTCTTCAGACACTTTGAGGAACACTTCTTCTAAAGTTGTGTCCATCAGCCCAAAACTGGTCAGGTCTAACTCATCAAGATTTTGCTCCAGGTGCTACCAGACACATAGAACACATTAGATCCACTGCAGGTGAAAACTTATGTAGTTTCTAATGGCAAAGCTAGTCAGGTTTCCAAATATTACCATTAACATAAACTTTTTATTGTTATTTTTTTTTATATTTTATTCAACTCCCCAGGGGACCATTTGCTATATGCACTTGGGGACAACTGGGCCACCAATCAGAACAGAACCAAATGCATATAGCACTTAGTTCCATTCTGACTAGTGGCCCCGTTGTCCCCGAAAAATAGGATTTTTATAACAGCTTACCTGTAAAATCCTTTTCTTGGAGTACACCACGGGACACAGAGCTAGTCATTACATAATGGGTTAAGGGTCACCAGCGGTGATTGGACACTGGCACAACCAATGGAAGACAGTTCCCCTCCATATAACCCCTCCCATCAGGGAAGTACCTCAGTTTTGTAGCAAAGCA
Organism: Rana muscosa; assembly: GCA_029206835.1. Taxonomy (NCBI): domain Eukaryota; kingdom Metazoa; phylum Chordata; class Amphibia; order Anura; family Ranidae; genus Rana; species Rana muscosa. The sequence goes on along the minus strand of CM055125.1, from coordinate 233,417,457 downwards.
GTAAGGTTCCCATAAGAAGGGGGGGACCTCTGTGTCCCGTGGTGTACTCCAAGAAAAGGATTTTACAGGTAAGCTGTTATAAAAATCCTATTTTCTTTATCGTACACCACGGGACACAGAGCTAGTCATTACATAATGGGACGTCCCAGAGCAATGCTCATATGAAGGGGGGGAGACACAGATCAAAACAGGCCGCTTGCGGACCAGAAGCCCTATACTGCTGCCTGCAGCACACTTCGCCCAAAGGCGGAACCCTCATGTCCTTTCACATCTATTTGATAGAATTTGGAAAATGTATGGACTGAAGACCAAGTTGCAGCTTTACCGATCTGAGCCATCGAAGCCTGGTGGTGCACTGCCCATGAAGCACCTATCGCCCTGGTAGAGTGCGCCTTAACAGGAAAAGGAGGAGTCCTGTTCTTTAAACCATAAGCTTGAATAATTACTTGTCTAATCCACCTGGAAATGGTGGATTTTGATACCGCTTGGCCCTTCTTGGGCCCATCTGGTAAAATAAACAAAACATCTGTTTTACGCATCTGAGCGGTTGCTTGCAGATACACCTTTACCGCTCTCAGTAGATCTAGAGAGTGTAATAATTTTTCCCCCGCCGTCCTCGGGTTTGGAAAAAAGGAAGGCAGAACAATGTCTTGATTCAAGTGAAAAGCCGACACCACCTTAGGTAGAAAAGCCGGATGGGGTCGTAGTACGATTTTGTCCTTGTGACAAATTAGATAAGGCTCTTTACAAGAAAGAGCTGCTAGCTCTGATACTCTCCTAGCAGAAGCTATAGCAATCAGAAAGGCCAACTTCCTACTCAATATAATTAAAGGAATATGGCGAATAGGTTCAAAAGGTTGCTTTTGCAACACTGACAATACCAAATTCAAATCCCATGGACACAAGGGAGTCCTAACTGGAGGATTTATCCTCAGTACCCCCTTAATGAATGTCCGAACTAGGGAGTGAGATGCCAATGGTCTCTGAAAGAAGACTGATAGAGCCGATATTTGCCCTTTGATGGTGCTAAGGGCTAAATTCATATCCACTCCTAACTGGCAAAAAGCAAGAATCCTACTTATTTCATACTTCTGAGGATTCCAACATCTGGATTCACACCAGGAAACGTATGCTCTCCAGACTCTCTGATACATGAGTCTGGAGGCTGGCTTTCTAGCATTAATGAGCGTAGAAAGAGCCGGACCAGAGACCCCTCTCTTTTTAAAAATGTGGGTCTCAGCAGCCAGGCCGTCAACTTTAGCCTTTGTAAGGAAGGGTGGAATACTGGACCCTGTGACAGCAGGTCGTGTCGAAGTGGAAACTTCCAGGGCCTTCCTATCGCCATTTTTACAATCTCGGCGTACCAAGGCCTCCTGGGCCAGTTTGGGGCCACTAGGATTACTGGTATTCCCTCCTCCTTGATCCTGCGAAGCAGTCTTTGTAGAAGAGGGATCGGAGGGAATGCATAGATCAGTGAGAACTGATTCCATGGAGTTATTAGAGCGTCTGTATTATTAGAGCGTCTGTCCCGTAGGCTAGAGGATCTCTCGTTCTGGACACAAAGTTGTCCAATTTCTTGTTGAACCTGGCAGCTAGCAGGTCTACATCTGGGTTTCCCCATCTCAGACATATGGCCTGAAAGATCTCGGGGTGAAGAGACCACTCTCCTGGTAGCAGCTGCTGACGACTCAGGTAGTCTGCTTGCCAATTTTCTATCCCTGGAATGAAGATTGCAGAAAGGCAAGGTACATGCTCTTCTGCCCATGCCAGGATCCGGTTCACCTCTCTTTGGGCTGCCCGACTGCGGGTGCCTCCTTGGTGATTGATGTAAGCTACTGCAGTAGCATTGTCGGATTGAACCCGAACTGGGTAGCCCTGTAACCTGTATGTCCAGGTTTTGAGGGCTAGATATACCGCCCGGATCTCTAGCACATTGATGGGCAGGATCCCCTGAGTCTTGGCCCAGGTTCCCTGGGTAGAAGCCTCCTCGAATACTGCACCCCAGCCCGATAGGCTGGCATCCCTAGATACCACCTTCCAGGCCACTGGGAGGAAGGACTTTCCCTTCCGTAAATTCCTGGCTTCTAGCCACCAATCGAAGCTGTGGCGTACTTGTGAGGACAGGCGCATGGGTATATCCAGAGCTTGGCTCTTCCTGTTCCAGGAAGCTAAAATATTGCCTTGAAGTAGTCTCGAATGAAACTGGGCGTAAGGGACCGCCTCGAAGGAGGCTACCATCTTTCCCAATAGTCTCATGCAAAGGCGAATAGACGGCCTCTTGTTTGCTTTGACCTTGTGGATCAGGTCTTTCAGAGACTGTATCTTCGGTTCTGGCAGGTATACCCCGTTTTGGGCTGTATCTATGATCATGCCCAGGTACACTATCCTTCTTTGGGCCTGGAGAGAGGATTTTTGTAAATTTATAATCCATCCTAAATGCTCCAGGTATCCTACTGTAGTGTGTACAGCGTGACCCAATCCCTCCTTTGACTGATCTATTACTAGTAGATCGTCCAGATAGGCTGTTACCGCAATGCCCCGTGTTCTTAGGTTTGCTAACAGAGGAGCTAGCACCTTTGTGAATACTATGGGCGCGGTGGCTACACCAAACGGCAGAGCCACAAATTGAAAGTGGCGATCTTCTACCGCAAACCTTAGGAATCTTTGGTGAGCGGGGAGGATGGGTATGTGTAAATGTGCGTCCTTGATATCTATGGGCGCCATGAATTTTCCGCCCTTTAAAGTGGCGGCCACGGATCGGATCGTTTCCATTCGAAAATGGCGATCGTTCAGGAACCGATTTAGGGATTTTAGATCCAGGATGGGTCTGACATCTCCATTTGGCTTTGGAATCACAAAGAGGTTTGAGTAAAAACCTGAACCTCGCTCTTTTTGGGGTACGTCTGTAACTACCCCTTGAGCCATTAAGTGATTCAAACCTTTGAAGAAGGATTCTCTTTTTTGTGGATCCTTGGAGAGTCTTGAACCTCGGAATTGAGAAGGTGGGATCTCTCGAAATTCCAGTTTGTACCCTGAGGATATTGTGGATACTACCCAATTGTCCTGGATTTCTGACCACCAAGTCGCTCAGAACTGACAAAGCCTTCCTCCCACTCGGCCGAGCGGGGGCGCCCCTTCACTGAGAGGCTTTGGGGGCTTGCTTATTAGCTCTTGCACCCCACGGCTTCTTGTTCTTCTGAGCTTGCCCCTTGGCTTTTGTGGGCGGCTAAAACAGGCCGCCGCCACTGGTTGGAGTCAGATTTCCCGGGAGCTGGGGAGAGAGAGCGTTTAAAACAAGATCTCTTGTTTTTCTTTCTCTCAGGTAAAAGTCGTTTTACCACTTGATATCTTCTGTATATATTTTTCTAAATCTTCCCCAAATAGGCGTTCGCCATGGAACGGGAACTTGCCAACAGCTTTTTGCATGGGGTCTCCGCTGACCAATGCTTAAGCCAAAGTACTCTGCGCATCTGTACCAGCTGGAGTGTAAGGCGTGATGCCTGTATGATAGAATCTCTCATGGCATCCACTGTGAAGCATAAGGCTTTAGGCAAATTTTCCCAATTTCTAGCCTGCTCTGAAGGCAGTTCCTTCAGCCCCTGCTTTACCTGTTGGCTGATGACCTGACCCATACCGACTGCTGCTACTGCAGGTTGGGTAATTGAGCCGGCCAAAAGGAAGGAGGATTTCAACTTCCTCTCAGAAGGATCTTTTAAACCCTTGTACATTATCCACCGGACATGTCAGGTTTTTATTTACACAAGAAATAGCCGCAACTACCGCAGGCAGGCTCCATTTCTTTAAAAAAATTTCCCCCATAGGATAAAGAATGTTAAACCTTTTTGGAGGTGAGAAACGCTTATCTGGATGTTGCCAGTTTGCGTATATTAGATCCTCTAGTAACGGATGAACCGGGAAGGAGCATGCACCTTGCAGGGATCTTAATGACCCTAGGGAGGAGACAGGTAATTCCGTTACCTCCGCAGAGGTTAACTTAAATGCACTGCTATAGCATTGTACCTGTGACCTTAAAATCTGGCTCCTCATCCTCTGCTGATGTAGCCTCCTCCTCCTCATCCTCCTCCCTCAGGTACTTCTGAAGGGAGGTCCAATACTGGAAGAGACCTGCTTCGCTTATTGTCCCTTTTTAGAGGACTTAGCGATTAAGGTAGCAATTTTTTCCTCCAGATTATTTAGGGCAGCTGATAAAGTGTCCTCAGTGACATATACAGGCCCAGGCTTCACTCGGGAAGCCGCCATACCTGACAGAGGTAATGGCTCATCCTGAACAGGTGCATTTAGCAACACAGGAGAGAAAGGTACCGAGTCAGCACAGTTAGAGCCTCCTCTCAGGCGGTGGTGCTTTCTTATCTCTTTTTGTCCGTATTACTTCCCCTGGAAGGCTTACTGTTTAGACAAAATACAAGGTACCTAAATGCATATACTACCGTGTTCAGTTTAGCAAATACATTAAGTATGCAACTTTTAACACATAACTATGCATAACATGGATGTCTTCTAGGAAGTACCCAATCCAACCACATGGAGTCTTACGTCCCTGTATAGCTGCTGTGTTTCTCTGCCAGGAACAAGAGAACTAACGAGCTTGCTTGCTGCTGCAGTGCTTCTCACACTGACAGTCTTTTAAATTTGGCGCCGTTTCTGTGCCTGCGCGCGCCACGTGCCCGCGCGCGCCTTCGCCCCCCCCCTCCGATAAAGCGCGCTCCCCCCTTAGCGCTATGGCGGTGGCCATAGTGAGAGAGGACTCTCATCAGCCCTTGTTCCCACTTACCTGCATCTGCAGGTGTCTGGTCGGCCACCGAAAGGAGGATCGGGGTGCCCCAGCAAGCTCAGCAGCGGAGGTGACGAGCAGTGTACTTCGCCGAAGCCGACACTGAACAGAGTGAGGTGAGTATATTCAGCTCTTTACTCCCCCCAGTGGTGGAAAAAAAGAAGACATCCATTTTTTGAAAAAGGTCCCAACCTAGTTATGGACCTTCTAATCTCACCTTATCCACGCCGCAGGTTTTTCTGCTGAAAGATTTCAGACAGATACCAAACTTCACCCTTCACGGTGGGCTATGTGTGCCAACCTTCAGGGATATGGGTTCCTATTTAAAGGATACCTCTCCCCTGGGCCTTGTACAAGACTTTTACCAGGACTTTATAGCGAAATAGCGAAAGTGCTGGATCTTAGAGCCCAGTCCTCCGAAGAGAGACATTACAGGCGACGCCTCATGGATGAGGCCCGGATCCCATCCAGATTCAGCTCATTTGTAGGCGTCTTGGATGGATCCGAAAGCATAGCTCTTTTACCCCCAGAGGGTCTCTTTGGTAGAGCTTTCCTTTAGCACCTCCTAACGCGTCCAACACCTTTCGACACTGGCGAAAAAACTGAGGTACTTCCCTGATGGGAGGGGTTATATGGAGGGGAACTGTCTTCCATTGGTTGTGCCAGTGTCCAATCACCGCTGGTGACCCTTAACCCATTATGTAATGACTAGCTCTGTGTCCCGTGGTGTACGATAAAGAAAAGGCCTCTTAATGATGACTGTATCTCCACTGCCTTTTGAAGTCCAAATTATTGGCGTTCCTGTGGGAGAAATATATCCAGCACAGAGCCAAGACCTCTCTCTAAGCTGAGTGATATGTCATTAATATGAATAAACCATCAGCACTGCCTAACCTGTCCAACCACTCTACTTAGAAACTAAGGGACACATTTGGTCCCCTAGGGAGTTAAAAGACAAAAATATTTAATGATAGATCTTTGTAACCAAGATCCCAAAATAGTGTCTGTGTTTAAAGAGGATTCAGAATAAAAAAAAAAATGATTTAGAATAAAGAGCTGTGCTGTAAACCCCTACACTAATGCTGCGTACACACGATCGGACATTCCGACAACAAAACCGTGGATTTTTTTCAGACGGATGTTGGCTCAAACTTGTCTTGCATACACACGGTCACACAAATGTTGTCGGAAATTATGATCGTTAAGAGCGCGGTGACGTACAACACGTACGACGAGCTGAGAAAAATTAAGTTCAATAGCCAGTGCGTCTCTTCTGCTCGATTCCGAGCATGCATGGAAGTTTGTGCGTCGGAATTGTGAACACATGCTCGGAATTTCCGACAACAAGTTTTGTTGTCGGAAAATTTGAGAACCAGCTCTCAAATTTTTATTGTTGGAAATTCCAACAGCAAATGTCCGATGGAGCCTACACACGGTCGGAATTTCCGACAACAAGCTCCCATCGAACATTTGTTGTCGGAAATTCTAACCGTGTGTACGCGGCATTACACGTTTTTATTTTATTTTTTATAATTCTTATGTTTATGACTGTTATAGGCATTGGGACCTAATAATTATTTATCTTATAGAAATGGCTTTCTATTTTCTAAAATAATGTTGAGGTCATTTCCCAAAACACAATGCTGGTAAAACTCCATTGCGAGTGCCACAATATCGTTAGCTAACCACTAAGTCTAAGAGGCTCACTACTCCAATTGAAGTCCTGCGCAGGGACAGCACAGTTACAGCTGGGGTCACAGCGAAGTTTTTGCAGCACTGTATATGAAAAAATGTGCAACTGGGGAATGGGGGAGTTAACACAACCAGTTTCTTTTCTCTCCATGGGCAAAGCACAGGCTCACGTTAAGACTCTTCTCCAGTCTACTAAAGACCACTGCAGTCCATCAAGGTCATTATCTGCATTGAGTTTGTATGTTCTTCCCATCTTTCTATGGGTCTTCTGCAACTGTTTTGGTTCCCCCCCCCCATAATTTTGACTAATACTGGTTGGTTAATTGACTTATTCTGATCCATTTTGCCATAAAAGGACTATTACAAGTGTGGTAGGGACCCTAAACTAAAAATTCCTCAGGGGTGGGGGCTAAAAAAAAATTCTGTAAATATTGCTGTAATAGGTCTTCAGTAGAAATACAGAAACCTGTTTACCTGGAAGAGGCGTTCAAAGCAGCCTTTCCTAACGGATTCACTGGGGAGGATGTAAGACAGCTCGGTATTTGTGTCGGAGACCAGCAAGCAGGAAGTCACAAACTTCTTAATAAACTGAGTCACTCTTGGCTCCGAGCAGGGGCGGGTGCATGAAGTGGGTGTATGACTGATATCTGCCAAGTAGAGTTGGAGTAGAAGAAAATAAATACATTTTTCAGCATCCTTCTTAAATCAGGCATAAAGCAGGCAAAAATACGCTATATTACTAAAAGTATTGGGACGCCTGCCTTTACACGCACATGAACTTTAATGGCATCCCAGTCCTGGTCCCTAGGGTTCAGGCCCACCCTTTGTAGCTATAATGGCTTCAACTGTTCTGGAAAGTCTGTCCACAAGGTTTAGGAGTGTGTCTATGGGAATGTTTGACCATTCTTCCAGAAGCGCATTTGTGAGGTCAGGCACTGATGTTGGACGAGAAGACCTGGCTCGCAGTCTCTGCTCTAAGTCATCCCAAAGGTGTTCTATCGGGTTGAGGTGAGGACTGTGCAAGCCAGTCAAGTTCCTCCACCCCAAACTCGCTTATCCATGTCTTTATGGACCTTGCTTTGTGTACTGGTCCAAATCATTTGGTGAAGAGGGCATTATGGTGTGGGGTTGTTTTTCAGGGGTTGGGCTTAGTTCCAGTAAAGAGAACTCTTAAGGCGTCAGCATGCCAAGACATTTTGGACAATTTCATGCTCCCAACTTTGTATTGCAATATGTGTGAACAGGGAAACGCAGGGATTTTTCCCTGTTTTTCATTGCATAGTTTGCTGGAAGGGGTGTATAGCAGTATGCAGAGGGTTTATCCAGAATTTGTACTGTTTTTTGCTTAGGTCAGCCATAGATGGTTTGATTTTCGACCGGTTCCTGCTGAACCTTTAAGCAGCCCATACACGGTGCACATTTATTTTCTGCAACCTGCGGTTGCAAGAAAGAAATTTGCATGATTTTACCATCAAAACAGACAGTGTTAACAGGGGAATCCCTCCTGCCAAGCCATTGTATTCTCCCGGCGGAGCCTATACCAGCCACTAGCGATAATCGCATGTAAGATCTGGCAGGTAACACAGTAAGTGGCCCAGTGTGCTGATATAAGGAGCAATCAACAGAAAGAGTTAAGACTCCAATAGGGTTATATCGAAATCAGGAGGAAGAAAGTTGTCTACCCAGGGTTGCCAAGTCTTTAACCACTTCAGCCCCGGAAGGATTTGCCCCCTTAATGACCAGGCCATTTTTTGCGATACGGCACTGCGTTGCTTTAACTGATAATTGCACGGTCGTGCGACGTTGTACCCAAACAAAATGTATGTCCTTTTTTTCCCACAAATAGAGCTTTCTTTTGGTGGTATTTGATCACCTCTGCGGTTTTTATTTTTTTGCGCTATAAACAAAAAAAGTGCTACAATTTTGAAAAAACACACAATATTTTTTACTTTTTGCTATAATAAATATCCCCAAAAAAATAAATACATTTCTTCATCAGTTTAGGCCAATATGAATTCTTCTACATATTTTTGGTAAAAAAAAAAAAAAAAATCTCAATAAGCGTATATTGATTGGTTTGTGCAAAAGTTATAGCATCTACAAAATAGGGGATATATTTATGGCATTTTTATTATATATTTTTTTTTTTACTAGTAATGTTCAGCGATTTTTAGCGGGACCGCGACATTGCGGCGGACAGATCGGACACTTTTTTGGGACCAGTGACATTTATACAGCGATCAGAGCTAAAAAAAAGCCACTGATCACTATATAAATGTCACAGGCAGGAAAGGGGTTAACACTAGGGGGCAATCAAGGGGTTACGCATGTCTTGGGAGGCGTTTTCAACTGTGGGGGGAGTGTAGTGACTGGAGGAGGAGAGAGATCGCTGTTCCTAATCACTAGGAACAGCAGATCTGTCTCTACTCCCCTGTCAGAACAGGGATCTGTCTGTTTACTAACACAGATCCCCGTTCTGGCTCTGTGGAGCGATCGTGGGTGGTCAACGCCACATGCATCGGCGTTGAGGGCACGCACGCCTTATACCTCTTAAGACGGCCGACGTACACCTACGTTGGTTCGCGCAGCCGTGCCAACCTGCCACCGTATAACGACGGCGGCTGGTCGGCAAGAAGTTAAATGTGTGGATTCTGTCATGCAGAGTGGCTTCAATTTTGCCATGTTTCATTGCCTGAGTATCTCTATGCTTTACAGCCAAAGCACAGAGGGCAGGAGTTTTCCAGGATTTTGCTATAGTTTGCTTTGCTGTCGTGATTTGGAGTAAGGCCTCGTACACACGACCGGTTTTCTCAGCAAGAAACGACAAGAAAACTGCTGGCAGAGCTTTCTTGCAGAGAAAACCGTGCGTGTGTACGAGGCTTTCAGGTTTCTCATCAAGAAAACTGCCCAGAATCTCGACGAGAAAAATAGAGAACCTGTTCTCTATTTTCTTATCGGGATTCTTGTCGGCCTGTTTCCCGTCGAGAAACCCGAGAGTGTGTATACTTACCTGTCGCCGTGGAAACCCGCGCATGCTCGAAATGACTTTGACGCATGCGCGGTAGCTTCCTAGGCATAGGTAGGGTGTAGCAAGATGGCGGCAACGGCATTGAATGTGACGAGCGCATGCTCATCGTAGTCGATGACGTCACCGCGTTCGTTCCATTCAAAAGAACAGCTGTTCTTTTGAATGGAGTGTGTGTACACTCGGCCGGGACAAGATTCTTGTCAAGAATCTCATAAGGAATCTCGTCAGGAAAAACGAGGGTTTTTTTCCTGACGAGATTCTCGGCCGTGTGTACTAGGCTTTAGAGTTTAATCTGGGCTTTGGTCAGGTTCAGGGCGTTATGGTTCAGTAGAGCAACATGGAGGGTCAGGTTGCAGGGTTGTACCAAATAAACAGTTGAGAACTCAAAAGATCTCAGACCAAAAAGAGCTCACCAGGGGGCAGGTCCACCAAACGTACAAATATGTCCCTGGTTCACCACAGTCTCTGAAGCAAAGGACGGAGCAACCTGGAACATATTTTGCAATTCTTGAGGGGACAAGGTACCATCTAGACCAGGCATGTCCAAAGTCCGGCCCGCGGGCCAATCGCCCCGGTTTTGAACGGCCCGTCTGGTTATCTAAACATATATATCTTTTGTGGCCCCCGACGATCTCCCAGCGCCGGGGCCACAAAAGATATACCGTATTTATCAGCGTATAACACGCACTTTTTTCCCCTTAAAATCAGGGGAAAATCGTGGGTGCGTGTTATACGCCGATCCCTGCTGTGTGTCTGTGAGGGGAGCGAGCGCCGCCGAAATACCCCGAGCCGAGTGTACTGTGTACTCGACTAGGCTCAGCTCCGCTCGCAGTCACGCCCAGTCCCGCTATTGGACCTGTGTTATGTCCATCATAGGAGCCGGGCCAAGGGGCGGGACTGCGAGAGGAGCCGAGTACACAGGACATCCGGCTCTAAGTATCTCGGCGGGCGGCAACATTTAAAAACGATAAAGCTTAATTTTTAGGCACAGCTGCAGATGGACACTTGGGACAGGCTGCAATGGTGGGGCTGCATTCCTGGCAATGGTGGTGCTGCATTCCTGGCAATTAGAGTTTATTCCTGGCAATGGTGGGGCTGCATTCCTGGCAATTAGAATTCATTCCTGGCAATGGTGGGGCGGCATTCCTGGCAATTAGTTCATTCCTGGCAATGGTGGGGCTGCATTCCTGGCAATGGTGAGTGCATTCCTGGCAATGGTGAGTGCATTCCTGGTGATGGTGGGGCTGCATTCCTGGTAATGGTGGGGCTGCATTCCTGGCAATGGTGAGGCTGAGTGCATTCCTGGCAATGGTGGGTGAGTGCATTCCTGGCAATGGTGGGTGAGTGCATTCCTGGCAATGGTGGGTGAGTGCATTCCTGGCAATGGTGGGTGAGTGCATTCCTGGCAATGGTGGGTGAGTGCATTCCTGGCAATGGTGGGTGAGTGCATTCCTGGCAATTGGGGGTCTGCAGATGGGCACTGACCCTTATTTTGCTTGTTGGGCAGTGTATTAGTGCTCGAACGAACACACTTAGACCGTATTTTAATGGTTCAAAGAATGTCAGGCAAAATGGTCGGCCCTCGCGCATGTTCACTATATCAAATCTGGCCCTCTTTGAAAAAAGTTTGGACACCCCTGATCTAGACAGTACCTTATAATTGGTTTCTGGTGCTGCTATATTTTGCGAAGATTTATGGGTGGCCACCCAAGCATTAGACCATTCCTCCGGTATCGGGATTATAGATGATATTGCTGTCCAGGGAGCTGTCCAGGGAGCGACATAAGTCGGTGGGGGAGGTTGTTAGGCCTGATTATAGACATCCGTAAAGTTGTGAGATTACACCCTTGGCATGAGGGTCAGAGAAGCATAAATGTTCAAATGGACCTCCTGGTGGGCTCTTAAGTTCATCTGAAAGAAATGTCTTATCTGCATGTAGCGAAACTGTTCATTTTCGAAGCCTGAGGCCTCGTACACACGACCGAGTTTCTCGGCAAGAACCAGCAAGAAACTTGCTGGCAGAGATGTCTTGCCGAGAAACTCGTTCGTGTGTATGGTTTCTCGTCGAGAAAACCGACAAGTAACCTCGACGAGAAAATAGAGAACCTGCTCTCTATTTTCTTGTCGAGATTCTCGTCGGCATGTTTCTCGACGAGAAAAGTGAGAGTGAGTGTGTGTACACTTACCTGTCCTCCCGGAAGCCCGCGCATGTTCGAAATGAATTCGACGCATGCGCGGTAGCTTCCTAGGCATACGTAGGGTATACCAAGATGGCGGCGATGGCATCGAATGTGACGAGCGCATGCTCGTCGTAGTCGATGATGTCACCGCGTACGCTCCATTCAAAGAACCGCGGGTTCTTTGAATCGAGCGTGTGTACACTCGGCCGGGACAATTTTCTTGTCCAAGAATCTCGTCGAAAAAAACAACGTTTTTTTCGACGAGAATCTCGGCCGTGTGTACGAGGCCTCAGGTAGTAAAATTGCATCAGCTCAAATTGGAGCCAGAGGGGAGACAAATGCAGGATAGAAGGCTGGATTGCACATTCAGGAGAGAAGTGGATGAACAGGGACAGTAAGCGCGTTTTACCCTGTCCCAGGGTGATAAAGAGTGTTGGGTAACTGGATTTATAATCATGGATAGGATTATCGATTGAAAGGGGGTCTAAATCTATTGTTTCTAGGCCAACCCAGAGTGGTACATTTCGGGTTGCATGGTATTTCAGGAGTAGCGTCAGTGTGGCCACCTGATGGTATTTAGAGAAGTGCGGAACACCCAGTCCCCCCTCCATCTTAGAACGTAATAAGAGGTTTTGTTTTCTAATTGAATACAAAGCATTCTGACTGGATGAGGTGGAGAGGCAGGGAGGTGACATAATGATCTCTACCTCGTCCGATCAGAGAATGCTTTTATTGAGCAAATGCAAAGCACTCTCTGAATTGCACCCGTGTGCAGTAAGTAGCAGTGCAGCTGCTTGGCACAGGACCTGAAAGATAGTTGAGATCACTGTAGTAGAGGTGTCTACTACAGTGATTTCCAGCTTCTAGAGCAGTGTTTCTCAACTCCAGTCCTTAAGGCGCCCCAACAGGTCATGTTTTCAGGCTTTCCATTATTTTGCACAGGTGATTTGATCAGTTTCACTGCCTTAGTAATTACCACAGGCGTTTCATCTGAGGGAAAACCTGAAAACGTGACCTGTTGTGGCGCCTTGAGGACTTGAGTTGAGAAACACTATTCTAGAGGGATCGCCCAGTTATGGTTTATGCAAAGCTACATTGGTCCAGGCCGAACCAATGAAACTATGTAAAAATATCCATACCTGGAATTCAGCTTTAATCCTGCATTGTCTTCTTTCACAAATATCCTCCCAACCCATGAACCCCTTGTTACTAACCTGGGCTGCTTTGCTTTTTGACTACAGTCAATTTGTAGCCATCTCCATAGGTGCTTTTCAGAAACAGCGGTGATCCGCAGCATTTTAACTTTCCATGGGAAATAATGGCAATACGGTCACCTAGTAAATCAGCCTCATCCATGTGATGCGTTGAAAGAAGAATCGTGTGGCCTGCGGGTTACAAGATTTCTTACTGTAGGTTACAGTTTAATAGACAATAACAAAATATAAAAGCGGGTGTTTGATAGCTACCTTGTTTATATTTCAGAATAAGATCCCAGATCGCCCTTCTTGCATATGGATCGACACCAGCAGTTGGCTCATCCAAAATGACAGCTTTTGATCCTCCAACAAAAGCAATGGCAACAGACAGCTTTCTCTTCATTCCTCCAGAAAGCGTCTGGACTAAGGAGTGTCGTTTGTTGGATAATTCTAAGTCCTCAATCATCCTAAAATAATAGAAGATATATCCACTTATAATGTTGGTAAAACATTAGCAGACATTCAAACAATGACCTGTATTTTTGGGGACCTACCCAACAGAGACAAGTTTACTATCCATTAAAAAACTTCTAATCATCCCTAGAAGAATGTACAAATCCTATCTCTCAAATATCTGCTTACTTTTTATATAAAATATAAAGCTCTAAATATAACACATTTTCATTACTGAAGCCTGTAGCTCAGGGGTGCCCAACCTTTTGAAGCGTGAGGGCCAATTAATCGACTTGGTAACTGGTCGCGGGCCACAATCAGTGGAGCGGCCGGATGGCAGGTCCATGTCCGCTCTGCATATGCAGAGCGGACACGGACACAGCCTGATTGGATTGGAGGTAGGACACAAGTTGGTTTACATCTGCCACTCCTTAGAGGTAAATGGAGGGTCCAATTGGATCGGACTGACCGTGTAAAGGGCCCATGGCTGCTTTCACACTGATGCGCTGTGGTTTACCCGCACCGTGGGTGCAACGCAGTGTACCTTTGGCTTTTCTGCACTTTGCAATAGACTTCTATTATATTCTGCATGTTTGGTTCACTTTCAGAAAGCTCACCAAACTCGCAGGTAATAACAGAAGTCTATGGCTCAGTGCAGGTAACCCGCAGGTGCACTGCTCTGCATCTGTGGATCAGTTTGAAAGCAGCCGAGTAACCACTGCAGAACAGATATGCCCAAATATACACTGTGATTTTAGTAATAAACTGACCTTTAATAACAGTATTCTATTCTATTTCATCCCAGAGCAGGAGGTCGCGGGCCACATCAGAGGGCTCCAAGGGCCACATGTGGCCCCTGGGCCACTGGTTGGGCACCCCTGCTGTAGCTGAACAACACACACTTTTTACTTGTTCTATCGATCCTCACGTGGCCTAGAATATTGTAACACTGTGTAATTAACCTTAAAAAATAGGACTATTCCTAGAGAAGATAGAAAAAAAAGATATAAAAAAACAATGATTGCAGTATTGAATTAAAAAATAATAATTTACTAGAAAATTTAACTAGTGTAAGCTCCTGAATTTGATTTGATTTTAAACTGCTGCAATCCCCTGTACAAATTCTGCTATGTGTGCAGACAGGAAGAGAGCAAAAAGATGACCTCATCAGTCTGTTGCTACTCTTTCACTATCCAATCCCGGAAAAAACTGTAGTAAAGAAAAGTCAGGTCACTAGGCTGAGGCCTCGTACACACGGCCGAGAATCTCGTCAGGAAAAAACACGTCGTTTTTCTTGGACAAGAAACTTGTCCCGGCCGAGTGTACACACGCTCCCATTCAAAGAACCCGCGGTTCTTTGAATGGAGCGAACGCGGTGACGTCATAGACTATGACGAGCGTGGGCTTGTCACATTCGATGCCGTCGCCGCCATCTTGCTACACCCTACCTATGCCTAGGAAGCTACCGCGCATGCGTCAAAGTCAATTCGAGCATGCGCGGGTTTCCACGGCGACAGGTAAGTGTACACACACACACCTTTCTCGTCGAGAAACATGCCGACGAGAAAATAGAGAGCTGGTTCTCTATTTTTCTTGTCGAGATTCTGGTCAGTTTTCTCGACGAGAAACCATACACACGAACGATTTTCTCGGCAAGAAAGCCATCTCGGCAGTTTTCTTGTTGTTTCTTGCCGAGAAACTCGTTCGTGTGTACGAGGCTTGACTGTGCGTCACGGCTGTGTAAATCTCGAGGTGAAGAGGAACTTGATGGGTAAATTAGCTTTTCTATATGCATTTCAATGGTGTAATCAGATTATTTAGCTGGAGTTCAGTTTTAAGCAAACATACAGTAATTTCAGGCAATATTTGCAATAGCGTGTTAATGAATTGAAAAAAAAATGAAGAAGATAATTTAGGAGATATCACAAGCAAATTAAAATACTACATGCATTAGGCTGTTGTGAATCAGGTTATTGTATATGCATATTCATAGAGCAAATCAGTCACCTGCAGCTGGATCAGTTAATACATACTTGCCCATCTCCTTGCGTATTGCCTCCTCTGCCATCCCTTTCAGCCGGGAGTAGAACCATAGGTGTTCTTCAACTGTCAACTTGTCAAAGAGCACGTTGTGCTGTGGACACATTCCTAGACTCTTCCTGATCTCATTCATCTCTGTGCGAATGTCATGTCCATAAATGGTGGCTGATCCAGAGGTTGGGGGAAAGAGGCCGGTTAGGATAGACCTGTAAGGGGAATAATGTTACAATATCCATTCTTTCTTGGGCACTGTTAGGCAGTAGAGAGAGCATATGCCTGACTTACATGGTGGTGGTTTTTCCTGCACCGTTATGGCCTAAGAAAGATACTACTTGGTCCTCGTGCAGATTCAAGCTCAGTTTATTTAGTGCCAGTTTCTTTCCAGTCTTGTATATTTTGGTAAGCTTGTCAATACATACAACCAAAGGCAAATGACTTGGCTCTTCTTCAATGCCCCGGGTCTCCTCTACAGGTGGAAAAGATTATAAAATTAGTTCTCACTTGAACTATGAAGTTAAAGGAAACCTATTCTTAAGAAAACACAGAGGCAGCTGATTTTTCCCATTTGAAAATGCTAGATGCTTGGCTGCCATGCTGACCCAAAAAACTTAATTGCTACTCTAAATCACTGAAACAGTTTGCACATCAGAATTTGTCTTTCTTACCTGGTCTACAATTTTCTGGGTCAATGACTAAGCACTGGAAATGTCATCCTTATATTCTTCCACGCTAATGGTGCCCGCTACAAAAAGTCTTTAAATGCAAGGTAACCTATCAGAATATTTCTGGAATACAGGCGAAAGCTATGTATGAATCTACTTTGTGTGGAATGTTGATTCACGGTATTATGAATCAGGAAAATGTTATTTTTATACTTACTAAAAAATCAATTTCTAGGGGGACACATTGCATTGAGGGAAAAAGGGATACATAGTTACATAGTTGGTGAGGTTGAAAAAAGACACAAGTCTAACCTATGTGTGTGATTATATGTCAGTATTACCTTGTATATCCCTGTATGTTGTAGTCGTTCAGGTGCTTATCTAATAGTTTTTTTAAACTATCGATGCCCCCTGCTGAATTGTGGGGTCACCAGTATGGTGGTTGTACATAGAAATCATATCCCCTCTCAAGCGTCTCTTCTCCAGTGCTCACAACCTTTCCTCATAACTAATATCCTTCAGACCCTTTATTAGCTTTGTTGCCCTTCTTTGTACTGGCTCCATTTCCAGTACATCCTTCCTGAGGACTGGTGCCCAAAACTGGACAGCATACTCTAGGTGTGGCCAGACCAGAGTTTTGTAGAGCGGGAGAATTATCGTTTTAGATCTGGAGTTCATCTCCTTTTTAATGCATGCCAATATTCTGTTTGCTTTGTTAGTAGCAGCTTGGTATTGCATTCCATTGCTGAGCCTATCATCTACTAGGACCCCCAGGTCCTTTTCCATCCTAGATTCCCCCAGAGGTTCTCCCCCCCAGTGTATAGATTGCATTCATATTTTTGCTACCCAAATGCATCATTTTAAATTTTTCTACATTAAACATCAATTGTCATGTAGTTGCCCACCCCATTAATTTGTTCAGATCTTCTTGCATGGCTTCCACATCCTGCAGAGAAGTTATTGCCCTACTTAGCTTAGTGTCATCCGCAAATACAGAGATTGAACGGTTTACCCCATCCTCCAGGTCGTTTATGAACAAATTAAACAGGATTGGTCCAGGCACAAAACCCTGGGGGACCCCACTACCCACCCCTGACCATTCCGAGTATTCCCAATTTATCACCACCCTTTGAACTCGCCCTTGTAGCCAGTTTTCAATCCATGTACTCACCCTATGGTCCATCCATGCCAATGGACCTTACTTTGTATAGTAAACGTTTATGGGGAACTGTGTCAAATGCTTTTGCAAAATCCAGATACACCACATCTACGGGCCTTCCTTTATCTAGATGGCAGCTCACCTCCTCATAGAAGGTTAATAGAGAGGTTGTCATATTTATACTACTGCTTACAGGAGGATTTTGATACTAGCAAATAAAGACATTTGTTTCCAGCTCAGTATAAACCTCCCCTACTCCCAGCATGCCTGAGTTTTGTGGAAGATAAGTACCAAGGGCATGAACTTAGTCTTAAAAGGGCACAACCTGTGTCATTCAATGAACTCCATGAAATGGATTTTACAGTAAGTACAAAAATTCCATTTTCTTTTTTATTCTTTAAAGGACACAGGAATACAAACTACTGGGATGTCCTAAAGCAATCCAACTCAGAGGTGAGCAACAGCAATGCAAAAATAACAGGCCCACAAAAAAAAACAAAAGAACTGGGGACTGCTTACAGATCAAAAAAGCCACCTGAGTAACCTTACTGCCAAAGCTGGCATCAGATGAAGTCTAAACATCCACCTGGTAAATTACTGAATATTTGAAGATCAGGTGGCAGCCTTGCTATTCGATAGCCTGATGCCAAATAGTTTAAGAAGCACTCACAAATCTTGAAAACTGCTCCATAAAGGATGAAACCCAATCCTTGAGACCCTACACCTGAAGGATAGTCTGTCTGAGCCACCCGAGAAATGGTGGAATGAGAGACAGATTCTCCCAGGGCTTTTTTTCAGCGGGGAACGCAGTTCCGGCACCTCCTGGACTGAATGTATGCAATGTCAAGGGGTGCTGGGGTGTGCTGTAGGGCAGGGTTCCCCAACCCCCGGTCCGCGGCCCACTGCTGGGCCGTGGCCTATTTGCAGATGGGCCGCGAAGGCTGCACTGTGTGAGGTGCGGCAGCGGGCAAGCAGAGAGATGACATCTCTCACCGCCCGCCCGGATCACGGCACTTCCGCCCACACAGCGGGGCTCCTACTGCGGTGAGGCGCGGGAGCAGAGAGATGAGATCATCTCTCGCCGCCCGCCTGGAACGCGGCACTTCCGCCCACACAGCGGGGCTCCTATACTGCGGTGAGGCGCGGGAGCAGAGAGATGAGATCATCTCTCGGCGCCCGCCCATAACGCGGCACTTCCGCCCACACAGCGGGGCTGCTATACTGCAGCGAGGCGCGGGAGCAGAGAGAGAATCTCTCACCGCCCGCCCCGCATTACCGCTGTTCTCCCTTACCTGCCTGTGCTGCCACCACGGCAGGTGACAAAAAAATCTACTGGCAGGTGACAAACCACCTCTGGTGGCAGGTGGCAATCCACACCTGGTGGCAGGTGACGTGGCAATCCACACCTGGTGGCAGGTGACGTGGCAATCCACACCCGGTGGCAGGTGACGTGGCAATCCACACCCGGTGGCAGGTGACGTGGCAATCCACACCTGGTGGCAGGTGACGTGGCAGGCGACGTGGCAATCCGCACCTGGTGGCAGGCGACGTAGCAATCCGCACCTGGTGGCAGGCGACATGGCAATCCACACCTGGTGGCAGGTGTTGTGGCAAGCGACAATCCACATCTGGTGGCAGGCGAGGTGGCAAGCGACAATCCACATCTGGTGGCAGGCGACGTGGCAATCCACACCTGGTGGCAGGTGACATGGCAAGCAACAATCCACACCTGGTGGCAGGTGACGTCGCAAGCAACAATCCACACCTGGTGGCAGGTGACGTCGCAAGCAACAATCCACACCTGGTGGAAGGCGACGTGGCAAGTGACAAATCGCATCTGGTGGCAGATTCTGCATTATGGTGAGTTTGAACTATTTCATTTTATATTACAATGCAATGACAGAAATAATGCGCTTCAATCATCCCAACACCATATCAGCCATTGTTCTGTGATGATTGAGGCGCTAACACTAGCCATTTCCCCGACAAACTGCCCGCGAAAAGCTACATAACAACCCAACCCCCCCCCCCCCCCCCGGGCCTTGGCACGATTCTATTACACAACGCCGGTCCTCGGTGCCAAAAAGGTTGGGGACCACTGCTGTAGGGTATTGATGCTCACTGCTGGCGGATCTATTCTAGCTGGAGGGGATCTATTTTTGCAGGAGGGGTCTATTGTTGCTGAGGAGGTCTAGTGTTGCTGGTGGGGGACCTATTGTTGCTGGGGGGTCAGTTTTTGCTGAAGGAGATCTACTGTTGGGGGAGGGGTCTATTGTTGATGGCTGCCAGAGAGTCTATTAATGCTGGCTGTGTGGAGATCTGTTGATGCTGCCGGGAGTCTATTGTTGCTGGGTAGGGGAAATTTTGTTGTGGGTGGTACATTGTTAGGGGGATCTATTGTTGCTGGCTGAAGGGGAAACCAAATTCCATACAAATTACTTAGCACAACAAAATTATACTTGGTTCTGTATTGTCTAAAAGGGGCGGTACTGGGAGGTGGGTAGGGGATGGAACCAAGGGACGTCGCTCGGAGGTGGGTAGGGGCGGAGAAAAAAAGTGACTCGGAAAAGGGGAGTTCCTGCACCTGTTGTCTGAGAAAAAAAGCCCTGGATTCTCCTATACAGGGACCATCAGGAATGATAAAGAGCGAGTCAGTCACCTACAGTAAGAACTTCTTCCAGAGAATGGAGCGTGGACAAAACAGAATATACCTGATCGGTTTAAACAGCAGTCTCTGGAGTTTTTAAAATAACTAAATTCAAGTCCAATAAAGTCACAGGGGAGCCCCATGGGAGACACCCTATACTTAATCAGAGAGTAGGAAGCTAGTGGTCTATGGAACAAGATCGTAGGCAACGGGACTCGATGGCACCGAGGATAAATGCTGGTATATTTGTTAAAAAAAAGTCAGGATTCGTCCCACTGAAAAATTCCCGGGGTTGAACCTGCTAACCTCACACAAAGTGAAGAATGCCTTCCATGTGCTTTAATAAAGCCTTAAGCATTGTGGGGATTAATGATTCAGAGATGCTTCTGTCCCTTAGAACATGGGTTTCAACAGCCATGGCATTAAAGCCAGGGACAGTGAAGTAGGAGGTAAACCAGTCCTTGGGACCAAAGATCAGGACAATTTGGGAGAGCACTCTGAGCGTCTGCCAGGATTCTGATCAGGTTGATATAGGGACCATTACCCCAGATGCAGGTGCTGCTGGCTGAGGTACCCCGTTTGCCAGTTGTCTACAACTGGGATGTAAATGGCTGGCAAGGCTGTAACGTGAAGTGTTATTTAGGACAGGATCCTTTCTACCTCTCTTGTTATGGTGAGACTTCTGGCTTCTCAATCATGATTGATGTACAGCAGGATTTCTGAGACAGCAGGCCAATGGCAACATGGTCCTCAGTGCCAGACGAATTGGTTAGTCCAAGGCTTGGCCCAACTTGGCCACAAAAACAGATGTTGTGTTGTGTGTGTCTGGGGTGGAACTGAGCAAATGGGGTGTGGGGGACTTTGAAGTCCAAGGGTTGCAGGCAGCCTGGGAGCCGACCAGTCGAACATATTCGCCAGCACACCAAGGATCGTCCAATTACGTCCAAAAAAGTTTTATTGCAAAAAAATCACATCACAAAAGTGCCACTTTTGTAATGTGATTTTTTTGCAATAAAACTTTTTTGGACGTAATTGGACGATCCTTGGTGTGCTGGAGAATATGTTCGATTGTTTGATGTCTCCAGGACCCAACTGGTAATCGCTGCAGCACCCACCATTTTTATGAGCCATTTTACCAGGAACGTGTGCGATTGGAATATTGAGCAGACTGGGAGCCAACCAGGACATGACTTTATAAATTGAGGTCTGGGAGTAAAAAAAACAACAACAACCTGTTCATGCAGTATTTAAAAGCTGGGGGCGTGAGCTTTAAGTGCTCTACAATTAAGGGATCACGTGCATGTGTGTGACACTTCACCCAGGACTCGGTCCCTGATGTCAGTGCTCAGTCCCTCAGTATTAACCTCTTCCATGGTATACCAATAGTGGGGATTTTATATGATGCCAAAAGGGTCATAGTAACAAGGTCTACTCGCAGAATGTGTCTTCAGAGGCAGGGTGCTCTGTGGTTAACTCAGTACATTCAGATATGGAAGTGCCACAATGCAAAGCCCAGTGCCCGAAGGTCACATCTGAAGTTAGCCCCACAATTTTCCAGTCCAGGTGGGTCTGGGTACAGGCTCCAAAGCCAATGCTGAGAAAACACTAATCCAGGTAGCTGCATATAGGGACCATTTCAAGCAGCACTGTAACAAGAATCTTGACTGAAAGCAGTATTAAATCCAATAGCTAACATGTATTATATTATTATATTAATTCTTGGATGTAATGGATAGACATGTGCAATTAGTTTAGTTACGAATTCGTTATTCGTCAAAATTTGTTATATTCGTTGATTCGTACGAACATACGAATAAACGAACGGTTTGATAAAATTACAAACAACAAATTATTGAAAAGAACGAATATGGAAAACAACGAAAATACGAATTTAGTCAATTTGAAACAGCCAAAGTACGAAAAAATAAAACATAAAAACAACGAAAATACCGAACAAAGATCAAAAAATAACGAAAATCAAAATGAACGAAAACGCGAAATTACGAATATTCGGAAAACGTAAAAGAAAACAACGAAAATAACGAACAAAGATCCATATTAACGAAAATCAAAAGGAACGGAATTTTTTTTACGAATCTTCAGAAAACGGAAATCAAAACAACGAAAATTCTAAAAAACGTAAATTCTATTTCGTTAGTTCTGAATTAGTTCTGGACGTTGGCCAATGGCCAATAAGCTTGTCCCTTCCCCTGAAGAGGTTGTCTCTTCCCCCAATGAGCTTGTTTCTTATTCCCTTGTGTGTTTTTTCTGTGTTAGACTGCAGTGCATTCCATCCACAGTCCAGATAGGTTGTGGTTGGGTAGGTTGCTCTGTTCTGTTGGATTTGTGAGTAAAGTTGTAACTTGTGAGAGAGAAATTCTTTGTTTCTTAAGCATACTCTGTCTAGATTCTAATTTCTATATTTGTATTTTGTAATATCTCTGACATATTTTTGTTTCCTCCTAATCTGACACATTATGTAAAATTACGAATTATGCCCCGATTACTAATCTACGAAAACAATGTTACGAATAAATGAGCCAGTCAATCTCACGAAAGTACGAATTACAAAATTACGACGAGTAGTGTTTTGAATAAACGGAAAATGTATTCTAACGAAAGTACGAATGTAATTAAATCTACAAAAGTACGATTTTCCAATCAACTGAAATTAGACGCGAAAATACGAATCATTGCAAATCAGCGAAAATATAGTTCTTACGAAAATACGAACGCGGCCGAATATAAAATATAACGTAAATACGAATTTCGAATCAACGAAAATTAGACTAACGGAAAAACGAATCAACAGAAAAATAACCCTTACAGAAATACGAAAGAGTCCGAATACGATAACCCACGTCTTACGAAATTACGAATCGTTACGAATCAACGAAAACGCACAGAAACTAAACCAAACTAAACAAATTTTTATTTTGTGCACATGTCTAGTAATGGATGCATTCGTTTTCTTTTTTAGGCTTTTTTTTTTTTATTTCTACCTGGTGGTCCAGCCAGTAAGTCTGTTTTTCAACAGAACACACGCTCCTGTAATGCTGCGTACACACGATCGGAAAATTCGACAAGAAAACCGTGGATTTTTTTCCAACGGAATCTTGGCTCAAACTTGTCTTGCATACACACGGTCACACCAAATTCCGACTGTCAAGATTGCGGTGACGTACAACACTACGATAAGCCGAGAAAAATTAAGTTCAATGCTTCCGAGTATGCGTCGACTTGATTCTGAGCATGCGTGGTTTTTGGTGCGTCGGAATTGCATACAGACGATCGGAATTACCTCCAAGAACTTTTCTTGTCGGAAAATTTGAGAACCAGCTCTCAAATTTTTCTTGGCGGAAATTCCGACAGAAAAATTCCGATGGAGCCTACACACGGTCAGAATTTCCAACAAAAAGCTCACATCAGACTTTTCTTGTCGGAATTTCCGATCGTGTGTACGCAGCATAAATGTAGTAGTTACAGTGTTGAGATAAACCTTTTACTATTGACGGGTGCTTACAATGTTTAGGCTTTTTTTATTTAAAACATTCATCTCATAAGAAAAAAAATGTTGCTGTAACAGCAGTGTAAGTTTTAAGTTATTAGTGTTTTTAAATCTGCTAGTACATCTAACACTCCCCTCATCCCAGACTGACAATGCTGCTGCTCGAAGGTGCCCCCTGTTCTCCTTCATCCAGAGTGGAGGCACTCTAATATAGGAGGTGTGTTACTGGCCAGATCACCAGGTAAAAACAGAGAGTAAAAAAGCCCCAAAAAAAAGAAAACAAATGCAGCCACCACATCTACTGTATGTATAGGTAAGCTCTGATGTATTCATTTTTTTGGGTTTAATACTGTTTGTTTGAAGAAGAAAAAATAAAAGCTAGCTAGCTGCTGAGCACAGATGAAGCACCCATCCTCCCTGGACACTAGCAAGAAAATGAAGAATGCTGGGAGGTAGGTGACAGTATAACCCAACAGTCTTTGAAATCCTTAGGTACTCAATAAATGAGTAAAAAGGTTTTCCCTATTTGAAGCAAATATGACCCAAACTTCCTCTAAATCAACTGAATTTAAAAAGGAGTTTTGCAGAACAGAAACATGAATGTAATTATGTAAAAATAGGATTTTTATAACAGCTTACCTGTAAAATCCTTTTCTTGGAGTACATCACGGGACACAGAGCGACATAGTCATTACTAATGGGTTATATAGATACCGTCAGGTGCTGGCACTGGCAACTTCCAAAACCGGAAGTACCCTCCCCTATATAAGCCCCTCCCATCCGGGAGCACCTCAGTTTTGTAGCAAAGCAATAAGTGTCCCTAAAGAGGGGCGGGAGCTCTGTGTCCCGTGATGTACTCCAAGAAAAGGATTTTACAGGTAAGCTGTTATAAAAATCCTATTTTCTTTCTCGTACATCACGGGACACAGAGCGACATAGTCATTACTAATGGGATGTCCTAAAGCAATGCCAAATGAGGGGGGGGATACACCATATATAAGCTGAGCGCTATCAGACATGAGGATCTTTTGCGGCCTGCAACACACTGCGCCCAAAGGCGACATCCTCCTGACTTCTAACGTCCACCTGGTAGGACCTAGTAAACGTGTGTACCGAAGACCATGTTGCGGCCTTACAGATTTGAGCCAGGGAGGCCTGGTGATGCACTGCCCATGAAGTTCCAACTGCTCTCGTGGAGTGCGCTCTAACTTTGAACGGAGGCGGTCTCCTTCTCAAGCCATAAGCTTGCATAATGACCTGTCGAATCCACTTGGCTAAAGTAGATTTTGACGCTGCCTGACCCTTTCTGGGGCCTTCCGGCAGAATAAACAAAGTATCCGTTCTGCGAATCTGAGCAGTGGCTTTTAGATAAGCTTTAACTGCTCTTACTACATCCAAAGAATGCAATAACTTTTCCTCTACCGAAGTAGGTTTGGGGAAAAAAGAAGGAAGAACCACATCTTGGTTCAAATGAAACCTCGATACCACCTTAGGAAGAAAGGCTGGGTGAGGACGTAACACTACTCTGTCCTTATGGATAACCAGATATGGCTCCTTACAGGACATAGCTGCTAATTCCGATACTCTTTTAGCCGAACAAATGGCTACTAGAAAAATCAATTTCCTGGTGAGAAGCACCAAGGAAATATGCTGTAATGGTTCAAATGGTTGTTTCTGTAGAACCGACAGAACCAAGTTTAGATCCCATGGACATATGGGAATATTAACCGGAGGCCTAATACGCATCACTCCTTGTATAAAGGCTTTGACTAGTGAATGCGAAGCCAAGGGCCTTTGAAAAAATATTGACAAGGCCGAAATCTGACCCTTGATAGTACTCAAGGCAAGCTTCCTATCTACAGCCCACTGTAGGAAGTCCAGAATCCTACCTATTACGTACTTATGTGGATGCCATTTCTTGGCCTCACACCACGCGATGTACGCCTTCCAGATTCTATAGTAGATCTGCCTGGATACCGGCTTCCTGGCATTGATCATGGTAGATACCACAGCATTAGAGAGCCCTCTCTTTTTTAGAATGTGGGCTTCAATAGCCAGGCCGTCAAACCTAGGGCTGGTAAGGAAGGGTGGTATATCGGTCCTTGCGAAAGCCGGACGACGTGGGAGAGTCCAAGGACTCCCCACTGAAATTTTACAATCTCCGCGTACCACGCTCTTCGGGGCCACGCTGGAGCCACCGGAATCACTGGTTTCTTTTCTACCCTGATTCTGCGGAGTAATCGAGGTAACCATTGTGGCGGTGTGAATGCATATATCAGCTTGAACTGATCCCCAGGGAACACTAGGGCATCCGAGCCGCAAGCTAGGGGATCCCTTGTCCGAGAGACAAACCTATCCCCCTTTGCGTTGAATCTGGATGCTAGAAGATCTACATCCGATGTTCCCCACCGCTGACATATTGTCCAGAAAACCTCGGGGTGAAGGGACCCTTCCTCTGGGCCTAATTGCTGGCGACTTAGAAAGTCCGCCTTCCAATTCTCCACTCCTGGAATGAATACCGCAGATATGGCTGGGACATATTTTTCCTGCCCATTTCAGGATGTAATTTACTTCCCTCTGGGCTGCACGACTCCTGGTGCCCCCCTGATGATTGATATATGCCACTGCTGTGGCATTGTCTGATTGAATTCTGACAGGGGACCCTTGGAGTTTGGATGTCCATGCTACTAGGGCATACCGGGCTGCTCGTATCTCTAAGAGATTGATGGGCAGGGCCTTTTCTGCATCTGACCATCTGCCCTGGAGAGACTATTGCTCCAGTACTGCTCCCCAGCCTATAAGGCTGGCATCTGTAGTGACCACCTTCCAAGAAATCGGACTGAAGGATTTCCTTTTTTCCAGATTCTGGGGAACCCACCACCAACGGAGGCTCTTGCGAACGGAAGGGGACAAGGACATTGTAAGTCTAGGGCCTGAACTTTTTTGTTCCAGGCTGACAGTATGGCCCCTTGCAAATTCCTTGAATGGAATTGACCGTAGGGTACTGCTTCGAATGATGCCACCATTTTTCCCAGCAGCCTCATATACAGGCGTATGGACGGCTGTCTTTTTTGTACCCACTAAGTGGATCAAATCTTTCAAAGACAACACCTTTCCTCGAGGCAAGAATATTTTTCTCTGGCCTGAATCCAACCTTAGCCCCAAGTATTCCAGACTTTTGACTGTTTTTTAGGGCTGACTTGTCTCGGTTGATAATCCAACCGTGAGATTCCAGATACTTGATCGTCTTGTGAACGACCACGTCTAGTTTTTTCACTGAGTGGTCTATCAGCAACAAGTCATCCAGATATGCCATTATCATTACACCTTGTGTTCTTAGATTGGCCAATAAAGGGCCAGAATTTTTGTAAACACTCGTGGTGCTGTGGCCAAACCGAAGGGTAAGGCTCTGAACTGAAAATGGCGCCCTTCTACTGCAAAGCGTAGAAATTTTTGGTGGACTGGAAAGATGGGAATGTGCAAATAAGCATCTTTGATGTCGATCGTGGCTAACCAATCCTCCCCTTGTAGGGCAGTGGCCACCGATCGGATCGACTCCATCGGAAAGTCCTGATATACAGGAATTTGTATAGCCCTTTTAGAATTAATATGGGCCTCCCGACCGCGTTTGCTTCGGGACTGTAAAGAGGTTTGAGTAAAACTCGAACCCTCATTCTTCCAGGGGAACCTCCATAATTACTCCTTGGAGCAATAGTTGTTCTAGTGCCAACAGGAGGGACTCTCTCTTCCGGGGATCCCTTGGCACGTTTGACCTCAAAAATGGGAAGGAGGAGAGTCTTTTAACTCCAAACTGTATCCCAAACCTACTGCGGAGAGCACCTATCTGTCTTGATCGTGTCCCGCCAGGTCTCTTGCGAACAACTGGAGTCCTCCCCCCCACCCGACTGAGTGGGGGCTTCAATGAATTTAACTTTGGGGGAGGTTTTGTACCTCCCCTGACCCAGGGTTTCTCATTACCCTGCTACTGTCCCTGTTTTTTACCCCCGGGATTTGACCGAGGAGGCCGTCGGAACTGTTACACAGCCGATGCCCCAGGGACTGGAGAAGCAGGCCTCTTAAAGAGGGACCTCTAACTCTGCTTTTAACCGGTAAGAGCGTATTTTTACCGCTGGAAATTTTCTGGATATATTTGTCCAGGTTTTCCCTGAATAAGCGTTCACCATGAAATGGGACGCTAACCAGCCATTCTTTACAGGGAGCTTCAGCAGACCAGTTTTTGAGCCATAGGAGCCTACGCATATGTACTATAGACAGCGTAAGGCGGGAGGCCTGATGGACTGAATCCTCTATGGCGTCAACCGCAAAGCCTAAGGCTCTAGGTAGATCAGCTAGGGCAAAGCCTGCTGATCTGTCAAGTCCCTCAAGACCTGTTTCAACTGATCCTTCACTGCTTAGCAGACCCCAATAGCTGCTACTGCTGGTTGTATCACCAAGCAGATTTTCATAAGGACTCCAATCTTTTATCTATTGGGTTCTTGAACATTTGGACATTATCCACTGGACATGTCAGTGATTTATACATACAAGAGATGGCTGCGTCCACTGTAGGGACCTTCCATTTTTTTTTTTTTGATGAACTTATCCTCCATGGGATAGACCACCGGAAATCTCTTGGGGGAATAAATATTTTCTCAGGACGTTCCCAATCCTGGTAAATGAGCCCTTTCAGTAAAGGGTGAAGTGGAAAAGAACAAACAGTCTGGGGGCTTCTAGCGACCCCAACGAGGATACAGTAGTGGTTGATGGTTCCGCAAGGTGCATTTTTAAATGCTGATCGGACCATGTTAGTCAGAGACTGAACCCATAATCTTTCAGCTTAAGATGCTGAGAAAAGGTTCCCCCACTGTTGATTCCTCTATAACAGAATCAACCTCATCCTGATCCCCTTCAGGCAGGTCGATCCCTGTATGGGACTGTTGCTCTGCTAACAGGCACTCTGAAGGAGGAGACGGAGATCGGGCGTGCTTTCCCTGACAGGGAGGCAGCGATAAATGTTGACAATCTCTCTCTAATCCTCCCAGAGCTGAGGAAAAAACCTCCTCTGTTACATACACAGGAGCAGGTGAACTGAGGACAGCCACAGTACCAAGTACCCTGCGGGGTCTCTACGGTCACTTACCTCTGAACTTCAGGGGAGACTGGTGCAGCAGGAGTATGCCCAAGATCCTCCGAGCCCGATGAGACCCACTTCGCTTCCTGGAAGATTCAGTTCCGGAGCTTCTGGACGGCATATTCCTAAGCCTAAAGCTGAGGTATTCCAGCCGTAATACACCACTTTTACTGAGAATAGTCTAGCACAATTGCTGCTATATCACAGTTGGTGTCTACTAATGTGCCTTTCTAGGGGATGCCTGTATCAACCGCTTGCTGTATGCCTTTAAATGTTGCCAGCTCTGTCTCTGTACTTCATAGCCAGCTCACTACAATATTGTGTTTTTTTTAAACTGCTGGGACGCCCGCACATGCGCAGAAGCGCTGCGGCGCGCACAGAGCGTCATCCCCCAGGCTCCGCCCCCTTTCCCGGCTCACCTCTATATATAGAGGCGCGTGCACGCGCACGCGCGCGGGCACGTGCGCCTTCGGCGCTAATTTCAAATATGGTAACAAGGGACAGGAGCCAGGGCCCCTCTTTGCCGCAGGCCGGGGGATGGACGAGCACTGCAACATGGCAGAGGAAGCAGTTTCCTATAAGAGAACTCACCATCTGCCTGGACTTTGCTCTGCTGAGAAGAAGCTAGTCCACATGACAAGAAAACATTGCACAGCGGCCTCTAGTGGACAAACACAGGTACCGCAGTCTAATATATTAAATATATATAAAAAATTTTTTTTTTTTTTTTTTTTTTTCTTGACCACCATTAAAAATTATTACATTTTTTTAGTAGTTACAGGCATGCACAGAATTTTGCGGGAATACCATTAGGTAACAGACAGAAAGACAAATTAGGCTTGGGGGTCCCCCAATAGAACCAAGTTCCTGGGGGCCCCCACTTACCTGTTCCCCGCCGCAGGACTTTGTTTGGTCCACAAAAGCCCAAACTTCACCTATCACGGCAGGCATTGTAATCAAACCTTCAGGGACCGGGTTCCCAAGGATTCCACTCCCGTGGACCTGTATAGCACCCTGCACAGAAAACATCTTGGTCGTGGGTATGACCAGAGCTCTGGATCCCAGGGTCCAGCTCTCCTAAGAGAAGCATTACAGGCAAAACCTTGCTCTTCTCTGCAAGGCCCGGGTACCGACCGTTTAGCTATGAAGCTTTTTTGGTCGGATCCGGAATAGCTTACTGAGGCCCAAAAGAACCTGTACGCAAGCTCAGTGAAAAACACATGTTTCTTCTTGGCCAACACCTTAGACACTGGCAAAAAACTGAGGTGCTCCCGGATGGGAGGGGCTTATATAGGGGAGGGTACTTCCGGTTTTGGAAGTTGCCAGTGCCAGCACCTGACGGTATCTATATAACCCATTAGTAATGACTATGTCGCTCTGTGTCCCGTGATGTACGAGAAAGAAAGTTGAACTCTAGCAATACAAGACATTATAGCTGAATACCATTGGATGCTTAGAGTACCGTTATTCTTTAACCACTTAACGACCGCTCACTGTATATATACGTCGGCAGAATGGCACCGACAGGCACAATCACGTAGAGTGTACGTGATCGCCTTTGTACAGTTGGGGGGTCCGATCGGACCCCCCTCCTATACAGTGAGCGGCCGTTTATCGTTGGGGAGCGATCAGAGATGAGGGGGTGACCATTCGATTTCGGCCACCCCCTCGCGATCGCTCCCGGCCAATGAAAATGCTTCCTCCGCCATGTGATGTAAACACAGGCAGGAGGAAGTGATGTCATCTCCCTCGCGGCGGTCTTTTCGATTCCGGCGCCGAGGAGAGAGGAAGCAGGTTAGTGCACTAACAGTCCACTGACACGTAGGTACACATAGGCACACATTTCACCCCCCAGCCCCCAATCACAGTGTCACTGATTGCAGTGATCATTTATTTTACTGATCACTGCATTTAGTGTCATCTGTGACTGTAAAAAGTTGCAGGGCAGTTAGGTTTAGGCCCCTTTAGGTCCAGGGTAGCCCCCTAACCCCCCCTAATAAAGGTTTAACCCCTTGATCGCCCCCAGGTAACCCTTTCACCCCCTAACGCCAGCGTCACTAAGCGATCGTATTTTCGATCGCTGTATTTAGTGCCGGTGGTGCCCTAGATAGCCAGTTATTTATTTTTAGTTTCGCCGCAGGTTTTTAGAGCGTCAGGTACCCCCATATATTATTTAAACCCCCTGATTGCCTCTAGAGTTAACCCTTTCACCAGTGATCACCGTATAAGCGTCACTGGTGACACTGGTTACCCAGTTAGTTATTTAGGTAACCCGTCAGGTTTTTATATAGCGTCGGGTACCCCCATATTTAACCTAATAAAGGTTTTAACCCCCTGATTGCCCCTAGTTAACCCTTTCACCAGTGATCACCATATAAAGGTTACGGGTGACACTGGTTGGTTAGTTTGCTTTTTATAGCATCAGGGCACCCGCCATATATCACCCAATAAAGGTTTAACCCCCTGATCGCCTGGCGGGTGAGATCCATTAGGTTTTAGCGCCAGAGAGGGTCTGCGTCGCCCCAGGCAGCGTTAGGTTAGTGCCAGTAACGCTAACACCCACGCGCAAAGCATACACCTCCCTTAGTGGTATAGTATCTGATCAGATCTATACTAGCGTCCCCAGCGGTTTAGGGTTCCCAAAAACGCAGTGTTAGCGTGATCAGCCCAGATACCTGCTAGCACCTGCGTTTAGCCCCTCCGCCCAGCCCAGCCCACCCAAGTGCAGTATCGATCGATCACTGTCACTTACCAAACACAAAACACATAACTGCAGCCTTCGCAGAGACAGTCCTGATCCCTGCGACCGCTAACAGTTTTTTTTGTAGCGTTTGATATATTTGCTGACGACAGTCGGGTGCTTTTTTTCCTGTGAATCTTACTAGTGTACCCCTAAATTTAGAGCCCAAAATGGCAAGTCGAAGGTACACTAGTAAAGAGGCCTACGAGATTCTGAGCATGACAGATAGTGAAGAGGAGGTCACGTATCTGTCAGATTCAGGCTCAGAATATCTTCCCGTAGAAGACAGTGACGTCAGCGGCCCCACATCAGATAGCTCTGACGACGAAGTTGAGGTCCCTGCTAAGGTCAGGCGTACCCGATCCCGATCTTCTGAGGTTGTTGAGGAGCAAGAACCGCAGGGCTCTCGTATCATGGAGCAGAGGAGTACTAGCGCCGCTTCTGGTGAATTGGCAAGCACCAGCGGCCTAGTACAGCCTGGGCGTACATCCAGCACTGCAGTATCACGTGGCGAGTCCCATAAGTGCAGTTCAAGCTGGCGAGGTGGCAAGCACAAGTAGTGTCCCGCTGCCACCAATAAGAAGACAAAGGCAGGCCCCGTCGTACCCATAGTGCTCTTCCTGCAGAATTCGCCTATCCTGATTGGGTCCCCACCACTTCTGCAGAACCCGTACTTCCCCCATTCACTGCCCAACCCGGTATTCAGGTGGAAACAGCTGATTTTATGCCAATCGATTATTATTCGCTGTTTTTCACGGAAGATCTCTATAGATCTATTGTGGACCAGAGTAATTTATATGCTGGTCAATTCATCGCCGCTAATCCCCAGTTGCCTTCCATTGCCAAAGATTGGAAACCAATTACGGTTTCCGAATTTAAGACCTTTCTGGGCATTTCCCTCAGCATGGGCACACATAAATTCCCGTCATTGCGTGCTTATTGGTCCACGCACCCAATTGACCACATGCCCATGTTCTCTGCCTCCATGCCCAGGAAACGATACGAGCAGATTTTGCGGTTCATGCACTTCAACGACAATGAACTTTGTCGTCCACGTGGGGACCCTGAATACGACCGGCTCTATAAAATTCGGCCCCTCATAAACCACTTCAACGAACGTTTTGCAGCCTTGTTTATTCCCGATCAAGCTGTCTGCATTGATGAGTCCCTGATTAAATTTTCTGGCCGCTTGGCTTTCAAGCAGTACCTTTCCAGCAAGCGTGCCAGATACGGGGTCAAGCTCTATAAGTGCTGTGACAGGGCAACAGGCTATGTATGGAGCTTTATGGTTTATGAGGGAAAAGATAGTCAGGTTGAGCCGGTCAACTGCCCGGATTACATAGGGAGCGCTGGCAAGATAGTGTGGAACTTGGTGTCACCCTTATTCGGAAAGGGGTACCACTTGTATGTGGACAATTATTACACGAGCGTGCCACTGTTTAGTCACTTGTTTGATCATCAGATTGGAGCATGTGGCACCGTGCGACCTAATCGCCGGGGCTTTCCCCAGCGGCTTGTAGATGCCCGTCTTAGGCTGGGGGAGAGAGCCTGCGTAAAGTGTAATAACTTGCTCGCTACGAAGTGGAGGGACAATAAGAATGTTTTCCTTCTTACCTCCCTTCATGCAGACACGACAGTCCAAATTCGTACGGCGACTGGTGTTGTGGAGAAACCCCTCTGTGTCCACGAATATAACAAAAATATGGGAGGGGTGGACCTCAACGACCAGTTGATGGCGCCGTATCTAATTGACCGTAAGGCGAGACGCTGGTACAAAAAAGTGTCTCTATCCTTATTCCAATTGGCTTTGCTGAACGCTCATGTGCTATACAGAGCTTCAGGCGGGACGTTATCTCTTCTAAAATTCCAGAATGAGATAGTCACAGAACTCCTGTATCCAGGCGGTTCTGCACCTCACCATCCCCAACCAAATGCAGTAAGCCGGCTGCATGAGAGGCATTATACACATCTCCTCCCGAGTACCCCTACCCAAAGCCACCCCCAAAAAAGATGTAGTGTCTGTAGCAAGCGCGGATTTAGGCGTGACACCCGTTATTATTGTCCACTCTGTCCTGACAAGCCTGGTCTTTGCCTTGGTGAATGTTTTGAACGCTACCACTCAAAAGTGAAGTTTTAGCGTAGGGTACAGCATTTCACAGACTAGGACACACTTACACAGGGTCTCCCAAGATGCCATTACATTTTGAGAGACCCGAACCATTACAGTTGTTAAAGTTTAAAAAAAAAAGTGTAAAAAAGAAAAAAAAATACGTAAAAAACAAAAACACAAAAAAATATATAAAATAAAAAAAACAAAAATAGTTGTCGTTTTATTGTTCTCTCTCGCTCTCTCTATTTTCTCTCTATTGTTCTGCTCTTTTTTACTGTATTCTATTCTGCAATGTTTTATCATGCTTGCTTTTCAGGTATGTAATTTTTTGTTTTCAGGTGCGCCATTCAACTGCAGCGCGGAATTATTTATCTTGACAGCAACAGCGTTTGCTCCCACGATACATAAAGCCGTGACTCCAGTGCTGTAGGAGGTGATTTCACCACCACAGTTAAAAAAAAGAGCATATATGCCGAAGCATGGGGGCAGCAGGGGCGGAGGAGCGATTTTGCTCCTAATGCCGCGTATATACGGTCGAAATTCCGACGGAAGCTTGCCCGTGGAAAAGTCCGACCGTGTGTACGCGGCATAACTTTTTTGCGGGAGGATGCCCCCATGCTTCGGCATATATATATTTTAGGCACAGGTTGCGTTAAAAAAATGTTTTATTTTTTACTAGGTTTTGTTTTGGTATTTGCTTTGCAGGTATGGTATGGTAAGGTCTTACTGTTGTACTGTAATGTTACTTTGTTTTAATGTTAACCATCATTTGCTTAGCAGGTACGCCATTCAGTTGCATCGCGGATTTATTTATCTTGACAGCAACAGCGTTTGCTCCCACGATACATAAAGCCGTGACTCCAACGCTGTAGGAGGTGATTTCACCACCACAGTTAAAAAAAGAGCATATATGCCGAAGCATGGGCGGAGGAGCGATTTTGCTCCTAATGCCGCGTATATACGGTCGAAATTCCGACGGATGCTTGCCCGTGGAAAAGTTTGACCGTGTGTACGCGGCATAACCTTTTATGCCGCGTACATACGGTCGAAATTCCGACGAAGGCTTGCCCGTGGAAAAGTCCGACCGTGTGTACGCGGCATAACTTTTTTGCGGGAGGATGCCCCCATGCTTCGGCATATATGCCCATCATTAGAAGTGGGTGGATGAAGGGAGGTATTCTAATGATGGGCATACCCACCGATCAATCTCTTTTTTTCGTTCAGCCAACTGGCTGCATGAAAAAAAAGATTACAATACATGTCCAACAAGGACCAGCAACGTACTGGTATGTTGCTGGACTTTGAATGTTTATACCAGAATGATGCCTGTGGGTTTAGGTATCATTCTTTTCAGCCAGTGGCCGGCTTTCATGTAAAAGCAATTCTAGCAGATAATTAGCCTCTAGACTGCTTTTACAAGCAGTGGGAGGGAATGCCCCCCCCCCCCCGGATATAAACAGCGCCATTGGGAAATTGGGAAAGCATTTTATCACACCGATCTTGGTGTGGTCAGATGCTTTGAGGGCAGAGGAAAGATCTAGGGTCTAACCCCCCATTTTTTTTCAAAAAAAAGAGTACCTGTCACTACTTATTGCTATCATAGGGGATATTTACATTCCCTGAGATAACAATAAAAATGATAAAAAAAAAAAAAAATATGGAAGGAACAGTTTAAAAATAAAATAAAATAGCAAAATAAATAATAAAAAAAAAAAAAAAAAAGCACCGCTGTCCCCCCCTGCTCTTGCGCAAAGGCGAACGCAAGCGTCGGTCTAGCGTCATATGTAAACAGCAATTGCATCATGCATGTGAGGTATCACCGCGAAGGTCAGATCGAGGGCAGTAATTTTAGCAGTAGATCTCCTCTGTAAATCTAACGTGGTAACCTGTAAAGGCTTTTAAATGCTTTTAAAAATGAATGTAGTCTCTCGCCGCTGCGCGTTTGTGCGCAATTTTAAAGCATGTCGTGTTTGGTATCCATGTACTCGGCCTAAGATCATCTTTTTTATTTCATCAAACATTTGGGCAATATAGTGTTTTTTAGTGGATTAAAAATAAAAAAAGTGTGTTTTTCCCCCAAAAAATGCGTTTGAAAAATCGCTGCGCAAATACTGTGTGGAAAAAAAAAATGCAACACCCACTATTTTAATCTGTAGGGCCTTTGCTTTAAAAAAATATCAGAAAGGGCTTTGTCTTCAAGTGGCTAGAAGAGTGGATGATGTGTGACATAAGCTTCCTAATGTTGTGCATAAAATGCCAGGACAGTTCAAAACCCCCCCAAATGACCCCATTTTGGAAAGTAGACACCTCAAGCTATTTGCTGAGAGGCATGTTGAGCCCATTGAATATTTTTTTTTTTTTGTCCCAAGTGATTGAATAATGACAAAAAAAAAAAAAAAATGTACAAAAAGTTGTCACTAAATGATATATTGCTCAAACATGCCATGGTTATATGTGGAATTACACCCCAAAATACATTCTGTTGCTTCTCCTGAGTACGGGGATACCACATGTGTGAGACTTTTTGGGAGCCTAGCCGCGTACAGGACCCGAAAACCAAGCACCGCCTTCAGGATTTCTATGGGTGTAAATTTTTGATTTCACTTCTCACTGCCTATCACAGTTTCGGAGGCCATGGAATGCCCAGATGGCACAAAACCCCCCCAAATGACCCCATTTTGGAAAGTAGACACCCCAAGCTATTTGCTGAGAGGTATGTTGTGTATTTTGCAGATCTCGCTTTTTGTCACAAAGTTTTAAAAATTGAAAAAAAAAATAAAAAAATGTCTTTCTTCATTTTCAAAAACAAATGAGAGCTGTAAAATACTCACCATGCCTCTCAGCAAACAGCTTGGGGTGTCTACTTTCCAAAATGGGGTCATTTGTGGGGGTTTTGGGCTATCTTGGCATTTTATGGCCTTCAAAACTGTGATAGGTAGTGAGGAGTGAAATCAAAAATTTGTGCCCTTAGAAATCCTGAAGGCGGTGCTTGGTTTTCGGGGGCCCGTACGCGGCTAGGCTCTCAAAAAGTCCCACACATGTGGTATCCCCGTACTCAGGAGAAGCAGCAGAATGTATTTTGGGGTGCAATTCCGCATATAACCATGGCATGTTTGAGCAATATATCATTTAGTGACAACTTTTTGTACATTTTTTTTTTTCTTTTTGTCATTATTCAATCACTTGGGACAAAAAAAAAAAATATTCAATGGGCTCAACATGCCTCTCAGCAATTTCCTTGGGGTGTCTACTTTCCAAAATGGGGTCATTTGGGGGGGTTTTGTACTGCCCTGCCATTTTAGCACCTCAAGAAATGAGATAGGCAGTCATAAATTAAAAGCTGTGTAAATTCCAGAAAATGTACCCTAGTTTGTAGACACTATAACTTTTGCGCAAACCAATAAATATACGCTTATTGACATTTTTTTTACTAAAGAACTGTGGCTGAATACATTTTGGCCTAAATGTATGACTACAATTGAGTTTATTCGATTTTTCTTATAACAAAAAGTAGAAAATATCATTTTTTTTCAAAATTTTCGGTCTTTTTCCGTTTATATCGCAAAAAAATAAAAATCGCAGAGGCAATCAAATACCATTAAAAGAAAGCTCTATTTGTGGGAAGAAAAGGACGCAAATTTCGTTTGGGTACAACATTGCATGTCCGCACAATTTACAGTTAAAGCAGCGCAGTGCAAAATTCTGAATTCGCCTCTGGTCCTTTAGCTACCAAATGGTCCGGGGCTTAAGTGGTTAAATATCAGTATAATGGAATATAACCATTCTCTTACCATGACGGCGACTCTCCATAGCACAAGCTTGGTCTTCTTCCATGATGCTAAGACGAGTAGGCCGGGACCAAGGCCACGTCCACTCCCATGTTTCTATTCGCCCACTCCCAAGCCAGTAAGACCTCTGCAATGGGAAGTACCAGGGCCGGGGAAGCCCATACATCCCTATAATACAAGGAATCTTTTTCAGCAATCTATTTATATTTATTTTCTTTAATACAAAAGAATATAAAATTTGTGGGGTTTTTTTTGTCTACTTGAAGCTCAGCTCTAAAACTTTATGCTATTGTCTGAAGTTTAGCCTTAAAGTGGTTGTAAACCCTGTTACACCACTTTTACCTATAGGTAATCCTATAACAAGGCTTACCTATAGGTACCCTGAATATCCCCTAAAATTGCACAGTTTAGGAGATATTCAGTATATGCGCTGCTGCCGACATCATCGGCGCATGCGCACAGAAGAAACGGGCCGCTGGTTCCGTTTCTTCATGAGTCGTGCTGTGACCGGCGGCTCCTGCAAGCATGCGCGGGAGTGACGTCATCGCGGCTCCGGCCAATCACAGCGCCGGAGCCACAAACCCAGAAGTAACTCCGGTGAAAGATGTCCGTGCGGTACTCGGAGGGGCGACACCAATCCAGGGCATCGTTCTAAGGCAAGTATTTCAAAATGAGCTAGTATGCTCATTATGCCTTTGTCCTGCAGGGTTTGTTTTTTTGTTTTGTTTTTGTTTTCCGAGGTTTACAACCTATTTAAATCTATAGGAGATTGTACACTCAAATTGTAATTCGGCTGGCTAGCTTATGAAGACACAGGACAACTTCCAGGTAATCTTACTAATAATTTATGAATTTCAATATACAGCATGTCCCAGTGATGAAGCTACCATAGATCAGAGCAGAAACATGCTTTTTAGAGGTTGGCATGTCATGTTTTTTGCTTCTATTAACATATTACAAACCAGTTTTAGTTAGGTCTACTTTCTACTTCTGACTACTAAAACGCCACCAAAAAAAAACATGTAACCCAGGTAGAGTACTTGACAACAAACCCAAGGTTTACCTGGATGAACAGCTTCAATGTACCAGGTCAGAACGCCATATACCACTGCGTCTATAACAAGCATCATCATAGACAGCATAAGGTTGAAGTCATCTCCTTCCACCGGGGACTGACTGAGGGTTTTCCACTGTATGCCAACCCCAGCCACCTCATAGAGCGCAAAGTACTTGGAGCCGAGACCAAAGGCTGTTGTAGACATGAGAGACTGTGTAGGAAAGAGCACAATTAAAGGCTTTAGCAGACTGAGGATATAAAACAACCATAGTGCCCTCATTTCAGTCCATGTATTAACATCATCACAGCCATTGCCAAGCTTCATCTGTAAGCTGGATGGAGTGTTTTTAGGGAAAAAGTACCAGTTACTCGGTCAGCATGGTACTTGGTACAGCTACTTTCAGTTGTATGCGAGTCTGTATCACTGGGTTTCCAGTGCAAAGTCCTTTTCTGTCTTCAGAGAGATTCTATACATAGTCTGAAATAGCTGGTCAAGGGCATGCTGCAAAGCCTAACTGTAGTTTCTGATAGAAGCCCAAATGAAACTCTAACAATTTATTACTGTAATTGACCCAGACTGCATATTCGGGAAAAGTTTCATCTTCTTTTATTTGTAAGTGGTGCAGTATTCTGGAGAGTCGGACCGCGGCTCTTTCATATAAAGTAACAACCCAGTTCTTCTGTGGTCGGACATACCACTTCCCCCAAAAAATGTTGCACTAATCGGCAGTGGTAGCCAGCAGTGGCGGTGCGTCCATAGTGGGCGCAGGAGCGCTGCCCCCTCTCTCCTCCACCCGTCACTTAACAATAGATATATTCATGCATTGCATGAATATATCTATTGTCGCCGCTACCGCCCAGTATTCAGGTGTTCGGCCCCCTGTTGAGCGCCAGCCATCTGAATTACAGCGGTGGGTGTGTTTTGGAAGTGCCTGATTAGAGCCAGAGGCTCTAATAGGCTTCCTTATTAGAGCCTGTGGGCTCTTATCGGCTTCCAAATGGTTAAACAGTAGGGGCACCCTGTTTAAACCATGCTGTGTTAGGGAATCGCTTCCCTAACACTGACCCGCCTCTCAGCCAATCGGGTGCACCGGGTCTGGTTACCGGTCACCTGATTGGCTGAAGCGACATCGAGGACGGGAGAAGATATCGAGGACTCGGAGGGAGCGTGGAGGACCCGAGAAAGGTAAGTGCCGGGCGGGGGGGATAAACTGGCTGCATTTGGGGGGCAAACTGGCTGCATTTGAGGGGGCAAACTGGCGGCGTTTGATGGACACAGTGGCTGCGTTTGATGGACACAGTGGCTGCGTTTGATGGACACAGTGGCTGCGTTTGATGGACACAGTGGCTGCGTTTTACGGACACAGTGGCTGCGTTTTACGGACACAGTGGCTGCGTTTTACGGACACAGTGGCTGCGTTTTATGGACACAGTGGCGGCAATTGATGTTTTTTGTTTGTTTGCGCCCCCCCAAAATTTTTGAGCAACAGCCGCCACTGGTAGCCAGAGATCTGTTGATTGATGCATGGTTTAGAAAAGGGGAGGGTGTCAAACCTCGGGAGACCCAGGCATGACAGAGCCTGTTTTCCAACTCTCCAGCTCACTTTTAACCCTTGCCGCAGGACTCACAGTTAAATAAAGAGTAAAAAAAGAGGAGATTTATTACTGAATATGCAACCTGGCGGCATTCCATTAAATTATATGGGTTCAAT
Organism: Rana muscosa; assembly: GCA_029206835.1. Lineage (NCBI taxonomy): Eukaryota > Metazoa > Chordata > Amphibia > Anura > Ranidae > Rana > Rana muscosa. The sequence goes on along the minus strand of CM055125.1, from coordinate 233,377,562 downwards.
TGGGCTTTAATATATCTGTCCGTTTTTTTTTTTTTGTGTGTGACCCCACTGAGGAGCCATCCGTACAGCTAACGGAGAAGTCTGGCAGTCACCAAGGCATGGCCACAATAAAGACATTGTTAGGAATTGTAACCCTTCCCCACGGTTCTGAAAATGTGTATTTGTCTGTGTCGCCATTTGAGAGATTTTCCATCACAGACAGTGCAGTGCATTAGTCCCTCTAATGGGGAAACAAGCTGCATTAAAGGCCGACAGAGGCTGAAATGTCTTATTTTCCCTTCCATTTCTCTGCTGTTTGCAATATCAGGACAGAGAAGTAAATGATGAGCAGAATAGGAAATACTCACAGCAATGCACTTTTCGAAGGCTGTAATCTTATCATGGGCCACTTCCTCTCTGATGGCCACATACATATAGGGGACGTAGCTGAGGAAGTAGATGATTCCACCACAGGCAGAGGCCAGCTTTGCTTTGGAGTACAAAACAGACACCAGGAAGCTGCAAATGCAAAAGTTATGATGAGTGACTAGCGGTACTCAAGCTATATTGTGTGCATCAGGCTAGATCATATAAAACATATTTTGTGATGTGTTCCATAGCATCATTAAATAGGTTATTTCAAGTTATTTCGCCTCCTGTTTTCCCCAAGACCAGACCAATGAATTTATTGAGATAATTATGCAACTAAACAGAAAGCAATCAGCTGTGGACAGGACAACCTTGTTACCTCAATAAGTAGAGCCATTGTCCAGAGGAACCAGAAATGACTGCAAAATTAAATCAAACTCCATTTTTACTACATCATCTCTATATATGACCATGCAGCATCTCAATATATGGCCATGTGTGCAGTTAGGGAAATGTTAATGTCTGGAGCATTAGAAACAGATAAGCATCTGTAGTTGCTGACTGGTATGTACTTCAGCACAGCAGATTCAGAGGGTAAAAATATAAGGTCACCACACTGCCTGGATACGATCAGGGGCATGTGTATGCTGTAGTGTAAGGCTTTTGCTGTAAACTACATTCACAATTGATGCCATCAGGCTCTGCCTATAGTTTCTGAAGATACAAATATCCCACCTCATTATTCCTAAATGATCAGTCTACCCAAAAGTGATATTTTAGGTATAGGTGGGGCCTGATGAGCTGAAGCAACCCCTGCCTTGTTACATGTCCAATAATGAGATAATCCTCCTACCATTCCCAATTATGTTCCTTCTCACTTGCGAGTTTTGGGTTTCGCCTGCCTTGTGAGACTGAGGAGGCATGAAGTTCGGCACTGTTCACAATAATAGGATTTTTATAACAGCTTACCTGTAAAATCCTTTTCTTGGGAGTACATCACGGGACACAGAGCGACATAGTCATTACTAATGGGTTATATAGATACCGTCAGGTGCTGGCACTGGCAACTTCCAAAACCGGAAGTACCCTCCCCTATATAAGCCCCTCCCATCCGGGAGCACCTCAGTTTTGTAGCAAAGCAATAAGTGTCCCCAAAGAGGGGCGGGAGCTCTGTGCCCCGTGATGTACTCCCAAGAAAAGGATTTTACAGGTAAGCTGTTATAAAAATCCTATTTTCTTTCTCGTACATCACGGGACACAGAGCGACATAGTCATTACTAATGGGATGTCCTAAAGCAATGCCAAATGAGGGGGGGGGATACACCATATATAAGCTGAGCGCTATCAGACATGAGGATCTTTTGCGGCCTGCAACACACTGCGCCCAAAGGCGACATCCTCCTGACTTCCAACGTCCACCTGGTAGAACCTAGTAAACGTGTGTACTGAAGACCATGTTGCGGCCTTACAGATTTGAGCCAGGGAGGCCTGGTGATGCACTGCCCATGAAGTTCCAACTGCTCTCGTGGAGTGCGCTCTAACTTTGAACGGAGGCGGTCTCCTTCTCAAGCCATAGGCTTGTATTATGACCTGTCGAATCCACTTGGCTAAAGTAGATTTTGACGCTGCCTGACCCTTTCTGGGGCCTTCCGGCAGAATAAACAAAGTATCCGTTCTGCGAATCTGAGCAGTGGCTTTTAGATAAGCTTTAACTGCTCTTACTACATCCAAAGAATGCAATAACTTTTCCTCTACCGAAGTAGGTTTGGGGAAAAAAGAAGGAAGAACCATATCTTGGTTCAAATGAAACCTCAATACCACCTTAGGAAGAAAGGCTGGATGAGGACGTAACACTACTCTGTCCTTATGGATAACCAGATATGGCTCCTTACAGGACATAGCTGCTAATTCCGACACTCTTTTAGCCGAACAAATGGCTACTAGAAAAATCAATTTCCTGGTGAGAAGCACCAAGGAAATATGCTGTAATGGTTCAAATGGTTGTTTCTGTAGAACTGACAGAACCAAGTTTAGATCCCATGGACATATGGGAATATTAACCGGAGGACTAATACGCATCACTCCTTGTATAAAGGCTTTGACTAGTGAATGCGAAGCCAAGGGCCTTTGAAAAAATATTGACAAGGCCGAAATCTGACCCTTGATAGTACTCAAGGCAAGCTTCCTATCTACAGCCCACTGTAGGAAGTCCAGAATCCTACCTATTACGTACTTATGTGGATGCCATTTCTTGGCCTCACACCACGCGATGTACGCCTTCCAGATTCTATAGTAGATCTGCCTGGATACCGGCTTCCTGGCATTGATCATGGTAGATACCACAGCATTAGAGAGCCCTCTCTTTTTTAGAAAGTGGGCTTCAATAGCCAGGCCGTCAAACCTAGGGCTGGTAAGGAAGGGTGGTATATCGGTCCTTGCGAAAGCCGGACGACGTGGGAGAGTCCAAGGACTCCCCACTGAAATTTTACAATCTCCGCGTACCACGCTCTTCGAGGCCACGCTGGAGCCACCGGAATCACCGGTTTCTTTTCTACCCTGATTCTGCAGAGTAATCGAGGTAACCATTGTGGCGGTGTGAATGCATATATCAGCTTGAACTGATCCCAAGGGAACACTAGGGCATCCGAGCCGCAAGCTAGGGGATCCCTTGTCCGAGACAAACCTGTCCCCCTTTGCGTTGAATCTGGATGCTAGAAGATCTACATCCGATGTTCCCCACCGCTGACATATTGTCCAGAAAACCTCGGGGTGAAGGGACCCTTCCTCTGGGCCTAATTGCTGGCGACTTAGAAAGTCCGCCTTCCAATTCTCCACTCCTGGAATGAATGCCGCAGATATGGCTGGGACATATTTTTCTGCCCATTTCAGGATGTAATTTACTTCCCTCTGGGCTGCACGACTCCTGGTGCCCCCCTGATGATTGATATATGCCACTGCTGTGGCATTGTCTGATTGCATTCTGACAGGGGACCCTTGGAGTTTGGATGTCCATGCTACTAGGGCATACCGGGCTGCTCGTATCTCTAAGAGATTGATGGGCAGGGCCTTTTCTGCATCCGACCATCTGCCCTGGAGAGACTATTGCTCCAGTACTGCTCCCCAGCCTATAAGGCTGGCATCTGTAGTGACCACCTTCCAAGAAATCGGACTGAAGGATTTCCTTTTTTCCAGATTCTGGGGAACCAACCACCAACGGAGGCTCTTGCGAACGGAAGGGGACAAGGACATTGTAAGTCTAGGGCCTGAACTTTTTTGTTCCAGGCTGACAGTATGGCCCCTTGCAAATTCCTTGAATGGAATTGACCGTAGGGTACTGCTTCGAATGATGCCACCATTTTTCCCAGCAGCCTCATATACAGGCGTATGGACGGCTGTCTTTTTTGTACCCACTAAGTGGATCAAATCTTTCAAAGACAACACCTTTCCTCGAGGCAAGAATATTTTTTCTCTGGCCTGAATCCAACCTTAGCCCCAAGTATTCCAGACTTTTGACTGGTTTTTAGGGCTGACTTGTCTCGGTTGATAATCCAACCGTGAGATTCCAGATACTTGATCGTCTTGTGAACGACCACGTCTAGTTTTTTCACTGAGTGGTCTATCAGCAACAAGTCATCCAGATATGCCATTATCATTACACCTTGTGTTCTTAGATTGGCCAATAAAGGGCCAGAATTTTTGTAAACACTCATGGTGCTGTGGCCAAACCGAAGGGTAAGGCTCTGAACTGAAAATGGCGCCCTTCTACTGCAAAGCGTAGAAATTTTTGGTGGACTGGAAAGATGGGAATGTGCAAATAAGCATCTTTGATGTCGATCGTGGCTAACCAATCCTCCCCTTGTAGGGCAGTGGCCACCGATCGGATCGACTCCATCGGAAAGTCCTGATATACAGGAATTTGTTTAGCCCTTTTAGAATTAATATGGGCCTCCCGTCCGCGTTTGCTTCGGGACTGTAAAGAGGTTTGAGTAAAACCCGAACCCTCATTCTTCCAGGGGAACCTCCATAATTACTCCTTGGAGCAATAGTTGTTCTAGTGCCAACAGGAGGGACTCTCTCTTCCGGGGATCCCTTGGCACGTTTGACCTCAAAAATGGGAAGGAGGAGAGTCTTTTAACTCCAAACTGTATCCCAAACCTACTGCGGAGAGCACCTATCTGTCTTGATCGTGTCCCGCCAGGTCTCTTGCGAACAACTGGAGTCCTCCCAGGGTTTCTCATTACCCTGCTACTGTCCCTGTTTTTTACCCCCGGGATTTGACCGAGGAGGCCGTCGGAACTGTTACACAGCCGATGCCCCAGGGACTGGAGAAGCAGGTCTCTTAAAGAGGGACCTCTAACTCTGCTTTTAACCGGTAAGAGCGTATTTTTACCGCTGGAAATTTTCTGGATATATTTGTCCAGGTTTTCCCTGAATAAGCGTTCACCATGAAATGGGACGCTAACCAGCCATTCTTTACAGGGAGCTTCAGCAGACCAGTTTTTGAGCCATAGGAGCCTACGCATATGTACTATAGACAGCGTAAGGCGGGAGGCCTGATGGACTGAATCCTCTATGGCGTCAACCGCAAAGCCTAAGGCTCTAGGTAGATCAGCTAGGGCAAAGCCTGCTGATCTGTCAAGTCCCTCAAGACCTGTTTCAACTGATCCTTCACTGCTTAGCAGACCCCAATAGCTGCTACTGCTGGTTGTATCACCAAGCAGATTTTCATAAGGACTCCAATCTTTTATCTATTGGGTTCTTGAACATTTGGACATTATCCACTGGACATGTCAGTGATTTATACATACAAGAGATGGCTGCGTCCATTGTAGGGACCTTCCATTTTTTTTTTTTGATGAACTTATCCTCCATGGGATAGACCACCGGAAATCTCTTGGGGGAATAAATATTTTCTCAGGACGTTCCCAATCCTGGTAAATGAGCCCTTTCAGTAAAGGGTGAAGTGGAAAAGAACAAACAGTCTGGGGGCTTCTAGCGACCCCAACGAGGATACAGTAGTGGTTGATGGTTCCGCAAGGTGCATTTTTAAATGCTGATCGGACCATGTTAGTCAGAGACTGAACCCATAATCTTTCAGCTTGAGATGCTGAGAAAAGGTTCCCCCACTGTTGATTCCTCTATAACAGAATCAACCTTATCCTGATCCCCTTCAGGCAGGTCGATCCCTGTATGGGACTGTTGCTCTGCTAACAGGCATTCTGAAGGAGGAGACGGAGATCGGGCGTGCTTTCCCTGACAGGGAGGCAGCGATAAATGTTGACAATCTCTCTCTAATCCTCCCAGAGCTGAGGAAAAAACCTCCTCTGTTACATACACAGGAGCAGGTGACTGAGGACAGCCACAGTACCAAGTACCCCTGCGGGGTCTCTACGGTCACTTACCTCTGAACTTCAGGGGAGACTGGTGCAGCAGGAGTATGCCCAAGATCCTCCGAGCCCGATGAGACCCCCTTCGCTTCCTGGAAGATTCAGTTCCGGAGCTTCTGGACGGCATATTCCTAAGCCTAAAGCTGAGGTATTCCAGCCGTAATACACCACTTTTACTGAGAATAGTCTAGCACAATTGCTGCTATATCACAGTTGGTGTCTACTAATGTGCCTTTCTAGGGGATGCCTGTATCAACCGCTTGCTGTATGCCTTTAAATGTTGCCAGCTCTGTCTCTGTACTTCATAGCCAGCTCACTACAATATTGTGATTTTTTTAAACTGCTGGGACGCCCGCACATGCGCAGAAGCGCTGCGGCGCGCACAGAGCGTCATCCCCCAGGCTCCGCCCCCTTTCCCGGCTCACCTCTATATATAGAGGCGCGCGCACGCGCGCGGGCACGTGCGCCTTCGGCGCTAATTTCAAATATGGTAACAAGGGACAGGAGCCAGGGCCCCTCTTTGCCGCAGGCCGGGGGATGGACGAGCACTGCAACATGGCAGAGGAAGCAGTTTCCTATAAGAGAACTCACCATCTGCCTGGACTTTGCTCTGCTGAGAAGAAGCTAGTCCACATGACAAGAAAACATTCCACAGCGGCCTCTAGTGGACAAACACAGGTACCGCAGTCTAATATATTAAATATATATATATATATAAAAAAAAAATTTTTTTTTTTTTTTTTTTCTTGACCACCATTAAAAATTATTACATTTTTTTAGTAGTTACAGGCATGCACAGAATTTTGCGGGAATACCATTAGGTAACAGACAGAAAGACAAATTAGGCTTGGGGGTCCCCCAATAGAACCAAGTTCCTGGGGGCCCCCACTTACCTGTTCCCCGCCGCAGGACTTTGTTTGGTCCACAAAAGCCCAAACTTCACCTATCACGGCAGGCATTGTAATCAAACCTTCAGGGACCGGGTTCCCAAGGATTCCACTCCCCTGGACCTGTATAGCACCCTGCACAGAAAACATCTTGGTCGTGGGTATGACCAGAGCTCTGGATCCCAGGGTCCAGCTCTCCTAAGAGAAGCATTACAGGCAAAACCTTGCTCTTCTCTGCAAGGCCCGGGTACCGACCGTTTAGCTATGAAGCTTTTTTGGTCGGATCCGGAATAGCTTACTGAGGCCCAAAAGAACCTGTACGCAAGCTCAGTGAAAAACACATGTTTCTTCTTGGCCAACACCTTAGACACTGGAAAAAAACTGAGGTGCTCCCGGATGGGAGGGGCTTATATAGGGGAGGGTACTTCCGGTTTTGGAAGTTGCCAGTGCCAGCACCTGACGGTATCTATATAACCCATTAGTAATGACTATGTCGCTCTGTGTCCCGTGATGTACGAGAAAGAAATAGGAGCAGCCAGAACTAACAGGGTTAAACATTGGAGCAGCCCAAAGTTGTGCTACTGAGCCATGTAAGCAGCTTGGGTATGGAGGGGGCTTTTAGTGTAAATCAGTTTTGCAGAGTGGGCAAGTGATCTTTAGTTTTGTTAAAGGTACAGCTGTTTAAAAATAAAATATCATACAGATAGTCCTTAAAGTGTAACACCACTTTTAGCATTAATGTACATCTCTTTATTATAAAGTCAACACTTGCATGAAATTCCTCACCAAAACATGATGGTAGCAACAGCATAGATGGAGAGGAAGAGCCAGATGATAAAGACATTGCTGTGTTTGAGAACCTGGCCATATTTCAAGATACCAGTCAGAGCTGTCACAGAGATAGAGAGCTGGACAAAGCCTGTAATGAACCAAGCCACCCAATGGACAGCATTATTCAGTCCCATCATCTTCATCACCTGGAAGGAGGACAGGAGAAGACAATCAAGTTGCAACACTTTTAAAGCAGCCATCGACACTGAATGAAGATGTAAATTGTTAAATGAGCCCAAAGAGCAGCAATGAAGGGAATAACTAAGGGTTCTTACTAACAAATGGCATAACTAAAGAAGCCCATAGTTTCTTTGTGTGGTTGATAATGACCCCTGAATGTGCTAAAGTATCAAACCAAACCTGGCAAAAATAGTTCTGAGAATCTCCAATTCTGAGTTCTTGCTCACCTTGTCCCCGCTATCCAAAAACCTATTACCTCTACTGACTACCAATCATGCACTATGATTTTCTATGAAGCATGAAAAAAAATGCTTAAGCTAGAATGTTAGGTTACGAGGCTTGCCTAAAATATCGCCTCTACCAACAGGCATCAGAACAATAAAAGTTGTTCGGATTGGCTTTTTGTTGTTACTATACATCACTAAATCTCGGTTATCCCAATTGTTGGCTGTATGGTAGACATCACACAAGAAACAAACAACAATACAGTAAATGATGTGAGATTATGTAAAACTCTTGCCACATTTTCCAGTAGCTAACCTCCTTCAGGCGATGTTCCTTCTCTGCCACAATGTGCTGGATCATCATTGCCACCGAGTACACCCAAGAGATGACCATACACAGCGGCATCATGTGTTCAATCACAAACAAGAAGCTGTAATGACATGAAAAATCATATAATATTTTTGAAGTCTTTGTACAACATGCTCAGAAAACCACTCATAATTGCTTCTAAGGTATAGCTAACAATGGAACTTTAAAATGTAATTGATATATTACTATGGCTGTAATCACAAAATACAGTTGTGCTCATAAGTTTAAATTTTTCTGAGACAATGAATGATAACACAAAAACATTTCTTTCACTCATGGTTAGTGTTTAGCTGACGCCATTTATGATCAACCAACTGTGTTTACGCTTTTTAAATCATAATGACAACAGAAACTACCCAAATGACCCTGATCAGAAGTTTACATACCCTGGAATGTTTGGCCTTGGTACAGACACAGAAGATGGCACACATTTGTGGCTTTTTACATTTACAATTAGTGTCTGTGTATAAGTAGTCAATGAGTTTGTTAGCTCTCACATGGATGCACTAAGCAGGCTAGACACGGAGCCACGAGGAGGAAGAAAAGAACAGTCAAAAGACCTGCGTAACAAGGTAATGAAACTTTACAAAGATGGAAAACGATATAAAAAGATATCCAAAGCCTTGAATATGCCAGTCAGTACTGCTTAATCACTTATTAAGAAGTGGAAAACTAGGGGCTCTTTTGATACCATGCCAAGGTCAGGTAGACCAAGAAAGATTGCAGCCACAACTTGCGCAAGAATTGCTCAGGATACAAAGAAAAACCCACAGGTAACCGCAGGAGAAATACAGGCTGCTCTTCAAAAAAACGGTGTGGTTGTTTTTAATGAGCACAATTCAAGGATACTTGAACAAAAAAGAGCTGCATGGTTGAGCTGCCAGAAGGAATCCTTTACTGCGCCAATGCCACAAAAAAGCCAATGGAGGCATGTCAAGGTGTTGTTGGGCATATTGTAACCAGGCTTTTTTGTGGACCTTGTGCAGTAAAGGCTTCTTTCTGGGAACTTGACCATGCAGCTCTTTTTTGTTCAAGTATCATCGTATTGTGCTCCTTAAAAACAACCACGCCATCTTTTTCCAGAGCAGCCTGTATTTCTCCTGAGGTTACCTGTGGGTTTTTCTTTGCATCCCAAACAGTTCCTGTGGCAATCTTTCTTGGTCTACCTGACCTTGGTATCAAGAGATCCCCAAATTTTCCACTTCTTATTAAGTGATTGAACAGTACTGACTGACATATTCAAGGCTGTGGATATCTTTTTATATCCTTTTCGATCTTTGTAAAGTTTAATTACCTTGTTAGACGGGTCTTTTAACTGTTCTTTTCCACCTCCTCAGTGTCTAGCCTGCTTAGTGCATCCATGTGAGAGCTAACAAACTCATTGACTATTTATACACAGACACTAATTGTGATGTAAAAAGCCACAAATGTGGGAAACTAACCTTTAATTGCCATTTTAGCCTGTGTGTGCCACCTTCTGTGTCTGTACCAAGGCCAAACATTCCAGGGTATGTAAACTTCTGATCAGGGTCATTTGGGTAGTTTCTGTTGTCATTATGATTTAAAAAGAGTAAATACAGTTGATTGATAATAAATGGCTTTGGCCAAACACTAACGATGAGTGAAAGAAAAGTTTTTTGTTTTATCATTAATATTCTCTGAAAAATGGCCATGAAATCATAAATTCTGCCAGGGTATGTAAACTCATGAGCACAACTGTAGATTTACTAAAACCAGAGAGTGCAAAATCTAGTGCAGCTGTGCATAGCCACTTGCTGTCCGCCACATAGCAGTTTTACTGCTACAGGGTGGCAGCTGTGTGCCGGATCACACACATATATATATATAAAATCCGTCTCTCCTGGGTAGGGGGCTCGCTCCCGTTGTGGTTATGCCACAGCAGGAGCTGATCAGCGGGTAACCGCGGACTCGATGTCCACCGGCACCCGACGATCATTTGTTACGGAGGCAAAACAGCAGTCTGTCAGTAGGGAAGGCATGGATCCTGTGTTCCTCTAGTAAAAGCACCTCCCACACAGTACACAAAAACAGGCTAAGCACACAGTTAACCCTTTGATCGCCCCTGATGTTAACTCCTTCCCAGCCAGTGTCATTAGTACAGTGACGGTGCATATTTTTTTAGCACTAATCACTGTATTTGTATCAGTGGTCCCCAAAACGTGTCAATTAGTGTGAGAATGTTCGTCGCAATATCGCAGTCCCACTATAACTCGTTGTTCGCTGCCATTACTAGTATAAAAAATAAAAATCCCATAGTTTGTAGATGCTATAACTTTTGCGCAAACCAATCAATATACGCTTATTGTTTTTTTTTTTTTAACAAAAACATGTAGCAGAACACTGAAATTGAAGAAGAAATTCGATTTTTTTTATTGGATAGGTTTTATAGCAGAAAAGTAAAAAATAGTTTTTTTTTTTCAAAATGGTCAGTCTTTTTTTGCTTGTAGCGCAAAACAAAAAAAAAAAAAATGCAGGAGGTAATCAAATACTAGCAAAAGACAGCTCTATTTGTGGGGAAAAAAAGGACATAAATCTCCCGGAGTTCAAGTGGAATACTGCACAATGAATCAGTAAAATAAGACCGGATTCACTACAGAGTGGGAAAGATAAACAGGAGGCACTTGAGGATTGAATCAGCTATGGTAAAAAAGTGGTTGATCTAACTGGCCAGTTAAGAACCAATGATCATTATTAGACCTGCAATCGGAACTAACATGTTGCACCCCGCACCCCCCCCCCCCCCCGTTGGCCCGCAATTTCCCTAACTTGTGCGTTAGCACTTCCCTCCGGGGCGATGGGCAGCGGGTTCTCGTGTGCCTCCTCACGGCGGCCATGCCTTTCCTCCTTTCTCCTCCTAGGCGGCAAATAGGATCGTCTGTCCTTTCAGCCAATTAAGTGACGTGTCTAGCAAAAACGTATTCGCTATTGTCACACAACTGGGTGGGCTCAGTGTGCAGTGCTCTGCGCTCCGAGCCCACCCTTTTTGCTGCTTTAATATTAAGATATTCCAAAGGTTTGAGAGATTGAACAATGTATTGTATTGAACAATGTATCAAATGTCAATGTATCGCACTGCAGAAAATGTTTCACATGACCTACACACCCATTACCACTCGTTACTCCCTCTCAGGGACAGATAATGAAGAGTAAAAAAGAAGGTTCCCCAACAAAACTGTATTTTTGAAGCCTATTAAAACCTCTGGCTCTAATCACGTGCTTCAAAAAAAACGGACGGGCTGCCACTGGATGGTACTTTTTTTTATTTTATTTAACCAGCAGGTTGAATAAAAATTAAATAACAATAAAAATAAAAAAAAGATTCGACACCCCCCATTAACACACTTTTGGTTGATGGGGGAATGCCTCCTGTGGAGCTATTGTATCTTGACAGCGGGGAGAGTTCCCCACGGCACAATACAGTGATCAATGTTGCCGGCTATAGCACTGATTGAGCAAAAAAATTAAAATAAAAGACCGACTTCTGTACAAGCAGCCTGCCCATAGATGCTGTATCCTCCAATAAACGTTTAGAGAAGTTCTCCCTATAATTTATTCCTTCCCTGCTGAATTGGCTAAATATCTTTCCGACTATGGCTGGCTTAAGTATTTACTCTCCAGTAAAAGCTAGAACATATAATGATTGAGCAACATCTCACAATATAAGTGCACTGGTCAACGATTACATGAAAATCACCACTCATTATCATCAATCATCCACTCCTTGCATAACTGATATTTTAACAGCTGTTAAACAATTTGGCAGATCCACTGTACTTCCTTATCTACCCACCTGTATAAATCTCTATATTTAATATATTAACAAGAGTATGAAAGAAAAGTACTGAAAAACAAAATCAAAGAATAATCAATTATTACTTTAAAGCCCAAATCCAGGCACACTTTTTTTTAGCTTTACATAGACTTGGAAAAAGGAAATATATATCAATCAGTCATACCAATATGACCACCCACCTAATGTTGAGTAGCCCTGATCCATCAAGGCATGGATGCCACTAGTCAAAGCATCAAACTGCCCCCACCAGCTTGCCTTCTTTCCATAGTGTATCCTGTTACCATCTCTTCCCAAGGTAAGTGATGCGCACACACCCGGCCATCCACATGATGTAAAGGAAAAAATGTGAATCATCAGATCAGGCCATCTTCTTCCATTGCTCCGTGGTCCAGTTCTGATGCCCATGTGTCCATTATAGGTGCTTTTGCCTGTGAACACTGGTCAGCATGGGTTCCCTGACCAGTCTGCGGCTACGCCGCCCCATATGTAACAAACTGCAATGCACTGTGTGTTCTGAGGCCAAGATGGCAGCTTCCTTGGCTAAAAACGATAGGAGGGTTTAGTTCCGCTTTAGCTTTTTCACAATCTGAGCTACAGTAGCTTGTCTATTCGATCAGACTACATTGGCCAGCCTTCCTTCCCACATGTAGCAATAAACTTTGGCCGCCCATGACCCTGTCGGTGGTTTACAAGTTTTCCTTTCCTGGAGAACTTTTAGTAGGTCCTGACCACTGCAGGCCAGAAACAACCTATAAGGGCTGAAGTTCTGGAGATCCTCTGACCCAGTTGTCTAGCCAAATCCTTACGCTTAACCCTTTTTTCTGCTTGTCACAAGACAATTAATATGATTAACTGTAATTGTCGGTTATCGGTATAAAGGTCCGCTTACTATTAATATCTGCAAATTAACCACTAGAGGGAGCTCTGTAAATGAGCAGAGTCAATCGCTCTCATTGAGAGACACCTGTCAGGACTCCATAGTTGTCACCTTATTTTGTCCCACTAATTGGTGAGCCAATAATCCAAAACAAGCATGTGCTTATCAGGTGCTGGAATACCTCATTTGCATTAGCTTGTTCCCGATCAGTGACTTCGGGTCTATTCACAAAGCAATGTTTGCATTGAGCACAAGTAAATGCTTATGTGTTGACATGCGTTGAGTCACTTACTCATCACGTGTGTAACAGGGATAAGGAAACATCTGGACATAATTCCCAGGTTCCACCACATCGCGACCCACAATGGTACTGATTATCGCCCTGTCCATCATATCTGCAAAGAGAATGGGTATAGGAGGTTACTTATTTTTAAATATCACCAAACTGGTAATCTGAGGTCTTATACATAGACATGCCTTTAGGAACTTCAAGAAGCTATAATATAAACTATGTGCTCTGACATTTAAGGGATAAAATTTTGCAGAAATGATGTGTCTATAGATTGCCAACAATAGAAGGGTTCCAGTTGGGTAAAATGGTTACTTACCCATACAGACTTAAAGTGAACGTAGAACCAAAACTTTTTTTTTTAGTTTTGTATAGGATGTGCAGACTATGTCCTTGTTGGAAAGATTCCCCCTCTCTATTTGCCCTGATGACCATTGTGTCTCTGGTACAGAAAATTATGGGAGATACGAGTGACAGTAACAGGAGGAGAAGAAAAATCTTCCAATGGGGTAAACCTATATTGTGACATCTATCCATTAGGGGCAAGCCCCTCACTTTGGAAAGATTTCCTCTTGCTTTTAGCCATGTCTCTTGGAAGGTGAAGGGAAATCTCCCCCATAGGACGCAAACATTCCATACTCTTTCCAAAACTATAAGAAATTAGGCTATATAAATGCTTTAATGAAACATAGGCTATAAAAACCCCTACATAGTTATTAATTCAATTATTCTACTTTGCTGATTAAAATGTACCAGAAAAAGCAGAGTCGTGCTTTAAAAGAGAAGTTTGGATTTTTTTTTAAAGAATCATACTTACCTAGGTGGAAGCAGCATCAGTGCCATACTGTATATGTCCCCTGCCAGCTCTAAGACTGAGAACCGAGCGATCAAACACCACAGATCACTCACTCCTCGGTGCTCCATGAGCAGAGAGCTGGTGACTGTCAGTCACCGCTGTCTACTCTGCTCCCCCCGCGCTCACTGGAGTGCTGGGCTGTGGGGGGGGGGGGAAGGGGGGCGGGAGCAACCGGCTCAGGCTCTCAGCGGCTCACTAAGAGGCTGAGCCAGGTACCAGTCCAGGGTTCTGGGTTTTACCAGCCTGGGCCGGCTCTGTGACACCAGCTGACAGCAGGCTTTAGCCTGCTGTCAACTGAAAATGGGTCACAGGAGTGCAGAACAAACTGCACTCCTGTAATCCACAGGAGAAGTACAGCCAAACGAGCTTTGGCTGTACATCTCCTTTAAGCTTAAATATTTTACGCCACTAACTACTAAGAACTAATATTTTCAGTACAGAAGAAAATACTTTGACAATGAATGAGCAATAATGACCTTGGATCCAGACAAAGCCGTATATGAAGTAGAATCTTCCCCCGGTATTGGGGCCTGGCCTCCAGTAGGCCCGACGGATTTCGTTGGTCTTTTCCGTAAAGCTGGAGTTTTGACGGATCTTGTACATGACATGAGGAGGGAGTGAGCCATCTGGCTTAGTCTGGAATACCACACCTGTAAAATTAAATGTAAAACATTGTGATTATGACACCTTGTCATTATGCTAACATAAGGGAAGCAAGTCCTACCCATGAAACATTGCAAATACTCATCTTTCCTGCTGCCCACACAGTCGAATGCCACTTTGAATCTGAGAAGGCTTCATTTGAGATCTACTGCCAAACCGACACATCTGAGAATGTCGATCTCCTAGTTCCTCCACAGGCCTCACTGGTTCCTTAACCCAGTGTTTCTCAACTCCAGTCCTCGAGGCGCCCCAACAGGTCATGTTTTCAGGATTTCCATTATTTTGCACAGGTGATTTAATCAGTTTCACTGCCTTGGTAATTACCACAGCCGTTTCATCTGACGGAAATCCTGAAAACATGACCTGTTGGTGCGCCTTGAGGACTGGAGTTGAGAAACCCTGCCTTAACCACAACCTTAAGTGTGACCATAAGTGTATCGCACTGGTTCCTCCTGCTGACCTTCAGTTTATGTCATTATGGGACTCTGCAATGATATGAGGTCCGCAGGAGGAACAAGTGAGAGCTGTGGGGGGAACCAGGAGACTGACACTTCCAGTAGTAGCAGCTTTCCAGCGAACTTCACATGAAGATCTCTAAGGTTTGGAATACTGTTTTGTGGCAAGTGCAGAACATTTGGGAGGTATTGCACACACTGTTTGACAGCCAGGTTGTTCTATATGGCTGCATAGCATAACCAGGAGGACAACAATTTTGAAAGTTTGTAATTGTATTTCATTCCTACTTGTATAGATTAAAGCTGACCATACCCATACAGACTCTTTCCATTCAACCTCCAGGATGAATGGAAGAAAAATCTGACAGCTTGGATGGCTAAATCTCCTTAAGTGGCTATTGTATTTTGACAGACAGCCCACGAAAACAAAATCCAGTGAACGACTGCAGAAAGTCAACTTCGTGTAGGCCTCAGGGTTGATGCACTAATAAGACTAGATAAGCTGGGTCATAGCACATGTGGGCCACAGCTTCAGGCTTCAGACAAAGCAAATATCACCTCCCAGATTAATCGTCAATATACCCATACAGTGTTCCAATATATATATATATATATATATATATATATATATATATATATATATATATGTGAGAGAGAGAGATTTGTTAGAGAACCTTAGTGAACAAACAGCATAATGAAGGCTAAGGAACATACCAGACAGATCAGGAATAAAGTTGTGGAGAAGTATAAAGCAGGGTTAGGTTATAAAAAAAATATCCCAAGCTTTGAACATCTCACGGAGCACGGTTCAATCCATCATCCGAAAATGGAAGAGTATGGCTCAACAGCAAACCTACCCAGACATGGCCGTCCACCTAAACTGACTGGCAGGGCAAAGAAAGCATTAATCAGAGGAGCAGCCAAGAGGCCCATGGTAACTCTGGAGGAGCTGCAGAGATCCACAGCTCAGGTGGGAGAATCTGTCCACAGGACAACTATTAGTTGTGCACTCCACAGATCTGACCTTTTATGGAAGAGTGGCAAGAAGAAAGCCATTGTTGAAAAAAATCCATAAGAAGTCCTGCTTGCAATTTGCAGAAAGCCATGTCGGGGACACAGCAAATATGTGGAAGAAGGTGTTTTAGTCAGATGAGACCAAAATTTTACTTTTTG
Organism: Rana muscosa; assembly: GCA_029206835.1. Classification (NCBI taxonomy): domain Eukaryota; kingdom Metazoa; phylum Chordata; class Amphibia; order Anura; family Ranidae; genus Rana; species Rana muscosa. Next base: position 233,361,208 of record CM055125.1, on the reverse strand, counting down.
GCCAAAAAAAAAAAAACGCTATGTGTGGTGGAAAAGTAACACTGCGCATCACCCTGAACACACCATCCCCCCTATGAAACATGGTGGTGGCAGCATCATGTTGTGGGGATGGTTTTCTCAGCAGGGAAAGGGAAGCTGGTCAGAGTTGATGGGAAAATGGATGGAGCCAACTACTGGGAAATCTTAGAAGAAAACCTGTTAGAGTCTGCAAAAGACTCGAAACTGAGGAGGAGGTTCACCTTCCAACAGGATATCAACCCTGAACATACAACTAGAGCTAAAATAGAATGGTTTACGTCAAAGCATATTCATGTGTAAGAATGACTCAGTCAAAGTCCAGACCTAAATCCAATTGAAAATCTGTGGCAAGACTTGAAAATTGCTGTTCACAGATACTCCATCCAATCTGACAGCGCTTGAGCTATTTTGCAAAGAATGAGCAAAAAAAGACTTGCAGCTGTAATTGCAGCGAAAGGTGGTTCTACAAATTATTGTACATATTTGTAAAGAATTTTGAAAACCGTTTATCATTTTCCTTCCACTTCACAATTATGTGCCACTTTGTGTTTGTCTATCACATAAAAAAAAAAATACATCTATGTTTTTGGTTGTAACATGACAAAATGTGGAAATTATACGAGGTATGAATACTTTTTCAAGGCACCGTATCAGTCACTGCACCTTGCTCTGCTTCTTCAGCGCTCACTGGAGTGACAGACTGGGGAGGGGATGATCATGGCTGGCCAACAAGGATGAGCTCAGGCGTGTTTGCAAAACCCACATGCACATGCTAATAAGTCGGCACTGCGCTGCGCTAATCACAGGCAGTGAGACATTTCCCGATCTCTGCAGCTGCGCATCAGGACAATGCATCACTGCCTGTGATTAGTGCAGTGCCGACTTCCTGGCGGGCTCTGCACGTGGGGTTTGCAAACACGCCTGAGCCCATCCTTACTGGCCATAAACGGTTAGAATCTTGTCCAGTTCAGCATAAACCAGCCAAGAGTCAAACTATGTATGGGCAAGCTGAATTTACCCAAGTTGATCGATCAGCCGCTAGCAGTAATCACTGTGTTCTCCCAGTGGGGATGGCTCCCTAGGAGGGATTTCCCTATCAACACTGACTGTTAACCATGGTTGCAGGAAAGACAATCACTTTTTCAGCTTAAGGATCTCAGCAGAGCGCTGAAAAGCAGAGCCAGCTGTCAATCATGCAGCCGAGTGGATCCTGACACACTGTCAGAAACGTTTCAAAACATGGTGCAGCTCTGCCATGTCAGCTGACAGCAGGCAATAAATGTACTCCTGTGACCAAATACTTGGCATACTTCTTTTTTAAAGTGGAAGAAAGGAAAAGCCTAAAAAGAAAAAGTCTAACTAGCCTTAAAAATGCCCCCAACCTATCCTACCTTACCTGCATGAAAAAAATGTGTGTAAATACCTATGTTTAATCTGCTGTGGTCAGGTCATGTGATTCCACAACTCTTCTGCAGCAGCTCCTCACTGAGACAGGGGAGAGGAGGGACCACCAACAACGACTGGGCTTTGGGATCCCACGGGTGATGATACGGGTCCTGGAATTTCCTGCTGTTGTCAAGCATTCTCTCAGCAAAAGCTGTAGGATCACGTGACCAGATCAGACCATATTAAAGAGGTAAATACTCAGATCTTCTTTATACAGGTTAGACAGGGTAGGTAGGAGGAGGAAACATTTTTAAACAGGGGCGGCCCGTCCATTAAGGGCGCACGAGGGGGGTATTGTGTTTTTTTGAAGCAAGTCATTAGAGAGCCTGAGGCTCTAATATGCTTCAAAATAGGGTGGGCTCAGGACGCAGAGCACTGCGAACCGAGCCCACCCAGTTGTGTGACAACAGCGAATGATTATTCGCTATTTTCACACTTAATCTTCTCCCCGCCAGGACCCATTTCCCGATTAGCCGAAAGGAGAAGAGTTCAGATTGGCCGACGAGGAGGTGGGAGGAGAAGGAAGCCGCCGGAAGCCACTAAGCAGGAGAAGGGGAAGCCGCCCGTGATGCCCGTGGAGGAGACTCGCCATAGATGGAATAAGTGCTCCAGACCTAGCCAACTGACCAGACCGGTGGACTGGGGGACCACCAGCTGCCATTTTTTTAAGAATAGTTAGACCTAGGCCTTTCCTACACTTAAAAGGTTAAGTTCACCTTTTAGAACATGTTACACCTGTACTTGGGGTGTATCATTTAACATGTTCCAGCACAGAACCCCCCCCCCCTCCTTTACCCCCTGCCCCTTTCCCCCTTGACAGGGGGCAGGGATGCCTTACCCAGCCGCTGTCACATTTCAAATCCTCATGGCTGTGCAGGGCTCCACCCACACAGCAAACATCATTCATTCACACAGATTTGTGACTGAATAAACTACAAGTCACATCTTCCACTGTGCCACTCAGACTTCTTCAGCACGCTTGTAGTCAATTGACACTTCCTCCAGCTCTGTACCTGAAAACATGTACAGAAGTACAGGCACAGAGCTGTAGGCAGTGTCTGCATGAGCCTGATTTTGCATTGACAATGCTTTGTAGTCCTGTAAAAAAAATAATGAATGCATTATGTGCATTTATTTTATTTTATTTTTTTAACATGAACTTACTTTAGTTTTTTTTGGTTTGCCAGTGACCTCCTGTAGGTGGCAGTACAAACTCATATAGCCATGAATCACTGCTATGCTATAATCCTCAAAGAACAGTAAAGATGAACATATTTTGGTATTTAAACAAGCTGGATTTAAGAATATTTAACTGGACTAAAAGCTGAACTCTGGACACAAAAACTTTCATTCAAATATATTCCTCAATAGCCACAAAGGATCACCGGCCACCTTATTAGGTTCACCTTGCTGGTACCGGGTTGGAACCCCTTTTGCCTTTAGAACTGCCTTAGTTCTTTGTGGCATAGATTCAACAAGGTGTTGGAAACATTCCTTAAGCCTCCTACACACGATCTGATTTTCCGACGGGAATTGTGTGATGACAGTCCGTTGGCCGAAAATCTGACCGTTTGTACACTACATCAGACAATTGTTGTCAGACTTTCCACCGACAAATGTTGGATGGCAGGCTTATAAATTTTCTGCGGACAAACGGTCTGTTTTCAGATTTTCCGATTGTGTGTACACAAGTCCGTCAGTGTAAAGGCGGGTGTCCCATTACTTTTGACAATATAGCGTATCTCGCATTGCCACCGAACGGCAGCCATTTAAGTGAATGAGGCCATGCCACAACTGCCCTGTAACCGCGTGGAATACAGGTGGCTGTGACGTGGTGGATCTGCATTTTTAAGGGTAAAGCAGTCAGTGAGGAAGCAACATATGACCTTCTCACCACCTTTCAAATGCTCTCTGAAAAGCGATCTGTGCTGATAACAGTAAAGGTACACATGTGAACATGCCCTAAGCATGTAAAGTTATGTGGCAGGAGTTCTGCTTTAATGACATTTGAGGAACTCACTTGCAAACACAGTAACATTGTCATGGTACGCTTGGTTCAGGGTGTAGTTCACTATGCTGTCCTCATTGGGGAAACCTTTAAAGATGTCCACACTCACCTAAAACAAAAAAAGGAAAGCTGGTCATCCTAGACAAGTCACAGAATATGTAAAATGGTGCCCAGGACTCTTCGTATTACCTTGGACATGAAGTGCGTCCATCCACATGCCGCGTTGTCGATGGTATCCAGCTGCTGCAGCAACGTGCTGGTGTTGAGAGCGGTGAAGTTGGAGCGGAGAATGCGGCGGAGAAGCTCGCTGTCAGAGGCATTTAGGAGCTCGGGGTGTTTCTGCAGATCGCTGGTAAACTGTGATAAATTGAATCAGACAGTGTGAGAATGAAAGTGACAAGAGACAAGGGACGAGTGCCAGGGTTTCTGTAAAAACGTGTCTGCGACATTGGCAGGGGACATTCTGCCCAACCTGAAATGTCTTCATACAGTAAATGATTTTACCTGCCTGTCCATTCTTGTTAACTTATCTTGTTTTTATAACATTGAAGCTGAGTTCGGTCATATCTGTTAACATGTGAACTAGCAGACGTGTGAAGTCTGCAACTTAGGTTTAAAAAGCGAAACCACACATTCATTTCAATGAGTACATAGTTTCTCTCATTGCTGAATAATTTGATTGGAAGTTCTTTCTTCGTGTAATTTTTTCATTTTTACGGGTTTGCTGCTCAATTTGTCAGAAACCTTACTTTCTGACTGCTGAGATAAAAACAAGTACAGGTCTATTTAAACATTTTTTTTGGTAAATCGGACTGATAGTAAGTACAAGGGGTGTCCAAGGTTCTGTTTATGCTAATGCTTCAACCGCCAGGCAACAGCAGCTTTCACTCCTCAGGCTCAAGAAACAGCCTAGGGATTGCCTATTTAAGTTTATTGTAGATAAAACTGGCTGAGGATTAGGGAGGAGGATGCTTTCGAAAAGCGTGAAGACGTCATGAGCGATTGCTCCGCCTTACACGTTTCGTCACGTCTGCTGCCCCCGACGACGTCAGATGTGACGAAAATACATAGGGCAGAGCTATCGCTTGTGACGTCATCACGCTTTTCAAAAGCAGGAAGTGATTTGATTATCTCCCCGGATTGATCGTTTAAGTGCTTTTTACCTCAGAATTTGTAAGTAGTCTGTACATGATTTTAATAGATATTATATACAGTTTTATGCTATGTGGTTTTTCCGGCTTCTTTGCATGTGGACATAGGGTATCTCTGTTTGCAGATGTGATGCTTATGAGGGATATGATGGTGACAAAAAAGGGCTAAAAGCGCCCACAAAGCGCCGCTGCAAAGAAGCTGCTTACAGGACTTTGACGCCCTGCCAGCGCAGTGCCCCAGTGTGAAAGCACTCGGGCTTTCACACTGGGATTGCACCTGAGGCTTTTTTCAGGCGTTTTACAGGCGCTATTTTTAGCGCTAAAGCGCCTGAAAAGCGCCTCCAGTGTGAAAGGCGTCTTTCGCAGAGGTGGCGGTACACTAAAGGGCCCTGTGGTGTCCGGAACATAAACTAATTGTATGGATCAAGATTCCCTCTACCGATTCACTTTTCACTTTGGGACTACTCGGATAACTAATATTTCTCTGTGGGACTATATGTTATTGTTATTTTTCTTATCTTACAGTGTATTAGCACTGGATTAATTTCACATTTATTGTAGGTCTATACCTTATATATGTTTACCTTTTAGCATGACACTTTAGGTCTACCATTTATACGCAATTCATATCAATTATTGTGCAAGCTGCTTTTATGCTTTACATCGCAATTTCCGGTTTATATGGACCCCTCTTTGGCTCCCAAGGACTTGTAGAAAGGTAGCACCCACCCCCCCCCCCCTCAGCTAAGGCACAGCTGGGACCTCGATGAGAAGGCTGTGCAGGCTTGACCCTCAGCAGGATGGCCAGGAAAGACTAGCAGCCTGGGAACCTCTCCTCTAGGGAAGAGACCTTGCTCTCTGAGGCTCAAAACTATTTATGCACTCCCCAACCACCATCTGAGCACACCTCCCCAGGGATTTTTCTGGAGCTACATAAATACCACAGCACTACATTTACCTAGGTAGCCCTAGCAGCCTATCTAGGAGGGTGCTACATAACAAAAAGCAAAAGGTACTCGAAAACACAAAAGTACAAAAGCTGGACCAGGTAATAATCCATTATCCATGGGTGCCAGTAGACACAACTCTCTAACATTTCTAGGGCTAATAAAGGGTATAAGGTTTTTCCTTAATTTTACTTTATATTATATGTGACATTTTCAATTTTATGAGTTGCAACTGAATGCTTTTTCCAGAATGCTGTCCATTTGTGTTTGTCTACCTCTGTCATGCTGTAATACAGTCAAACATATGAAGCAATAAGGGTATAAAGATAAGACAGGCACATGAAACAATAAATAGTTATTACAGTTACAATATTAGCTCAAAACAGGTGCTCACTGAAAATGCACCACTGTTTACCATAATCCTGTTATACATATTTAAAATCCCTTTATGCATTTTTAAACCTCTTAGTCTGTTTTTATATTAGCTTCCTGCAGCTCCCTACATGGCAGGATTAAGGCTCCATTCACACTCGTGCAATTTCTCCTGCATCTGCTGTCACGATGCAATGCATGACAATGGAAATCACATTATTCTGTGTAAAGCACTGCGCAAACTGTTGGCGCTATATAAATCCTGTATAATAATAACAATATTCTCTATGGTGCCCTTTCATACCAATGCAGCATGATGCAGTGTGAATCTTGAAAAGGGGCAGCAACGTAAACCCATCAGACATTAATTCATTGCAGAGAAGGCTAGGGGAGAGGGTAAGGAGATCACAGGGTTGACCTCATCAGTCTGCTGCTCCTGTACTATCCAATCACAGACAAGGCAGTCTTTGGCCAAGCTGTCTTGACAGAGATGTTTGGATATGAAAACTGGCTGAACAGATTACAATTTGTTGCCATGAATTTTCGCTATTTGATTTCACTTCCTCTTCAGCTGTAAAAGGAAGTAGTTTCACCATCCTGGCAGGAAGCATGTCAGGTGTGTGAATGACAAAAACAACAGAATTAAAAATGATTTTGCAGGCAACCAAGTTCGCAAATGCATGTATACAGTGTAATATATATATATATATATATATATATATATTGTGAGGGGGTTAGCTTGGCAGCGGGTGTGTGTGACCCCCGGGATGGGCTCCCCACACAAAAACAGGCCCAGCAAACGGAGGTTGTGGTTTTCAAAATCAAAAAAAAGGTGCGGTTTATTTTCTATTTACAGTGACAAAACACAGCAAAGCCAAAAGAAACATAAACAAATTAAATCCTGGTCAACTTGACCTCTGACTAAACATACAGGTTTCCTAACTAACAACTGGGATCAGCCTGGTGCTGTCCTAGTCCCTAAGTCCCTGGTTTTAAATGTCCAAGCAAATAGCCACACAGGCTTTGTCTCACCGGACAAGGGTTCACTCTCTCCAGGAAGTCCACACAGGTCTGCTTCCAGGCATGAGCTAACATCTAATGAAGCTGGGAGTTCTTATAGAGGCCTAAATGAGCTGACAAGGTTCAGCTGGTCTCATCAACTCCCTGTCTGCACGACGCCCCACACTCTCCCTAGAGGTATGAGTCATCCATGAGCCCACTAGCCTTTTACAACTCTCCACCTAGTTGTATAAGTCGGCGTAAAGCCTGAATCTGGGCGAAATATATCTACCCCCCTGGATGCAACCAGGTGACTTTACCTTCCTGCTGTCACATACCCCCCCCTCTTGTTTTAACCTCGGGGTTGGAACACCAGCAATCAGGCATTCATGTACTCGAGACAAAGCATCCACATTCCCCATTTGAACGCCAGGGCGATGCTTTACTGTGAAGTTGAATTCCTGGAGGGCCAGGAACCACCTATTCACTCTTCTATTTGTTTCCTTGTTTTGAGCCATCCACTTTAACGGAGCGTGATCCGTAACCATGTCAAAGTGCCTACCTAGCAGGTAGTACCGAAGGGAATCTAGAGCCCACTTCACCGCTAAACACTCCTTTTCAACGGTGGCGTAATTTACCTCATGGGACTTCAACTTCCTGCTGAGGTAAATGACTGGGTGCTCTTCCCCGTTCCAGACCTGGGACAATACTGCTCCTAACCCCACATCTGACGCATCACTTTGTACGACAAAGTCTTTAGAGAAGTCGGGTGAGTACAACATTGGCTGGCTACATAAGGCTTGTTTCAAGAATTGGAATGCTGCCTCAGCCTCGGGGGTCCATTTAATCATGACCGACCCTTTCCCCTTCGTTAGGTTGGTTAGGGGCACAGCCTTAGAGGCAAAGTGGGGAATGAATCGCCGATAATACCCAGCGATTCCCAGAAAGGCTCGTACCTGCTTCTTGCTGTTGGGACGTGGCCAACTCTGGATGGCCTCGACTTTGTTGAGTTGGGGTTTTATTACTCCCCTCCCAATGGTGTACCCAAGATATTTGGCCTCCTCCTGCCCAATGGTACACTTCTTGGGGTTAGCCGTAAACCCCGCTTCCCGAACAGAGTCCAGGACTGCTTGCACTTTTGGCAGATGTGAGGCCCAATCTGTGCTATGGACAATTACGTCATCCAGGTAAGCCGCAGCATACTTCCGATGGGGCCTCAGCATCTGGTCCATTTTCCGCTGGAATGTGGCCGGCGCATTCTGTAACCCGAACGGCATTCGTTTATATTGGAACGCCCCGTCTGGGGTTACAAATGCGGTTTTCTCTTTGGCCAATTTGGCCAGGGGGATTTGCCAATACCCTTTTGTGAGGTCAAGAGTCGTCATGTATCGGGCTGTTCCCAGCCGGTCGATCAACTCATCTATACGTGGCATGGGGTAGGTGTCAAATTTTGTAACTTTGTTCAACTGACGAAAATCGTTACAAAATCGCCAGCTCCCATCCGGTTTAGGCACCAACACAATGGGACTAGACCAATCACTTTGGGACTCCTCTATCACCCCTAAGTTCAGCATTTTCTGTACTTCCTCCCGTATTGCCTCCCGTCGGGCCTCTGGGATCCGATAGGGTTTTAACTTCACCCTTTCACCGGGCGGGGTAATGATGTCATGCTCTACCCCAGATGTTTGTCCCGGCAGCTCAGAGAATACCTCCTTGTTGCGAAGCACAAACTCCTTAACCTCCTGTTGTTGGGGTTGTGACAAGGTGGCTGCTATTCCAACCTCAGGAATCACGCAACCAGTTTGAGCTGGTGACCAAGTGTCTGCGACTAGGGACTCTCTATCCCTCCAGGCTTTCAACAGATTAACGTGATAGATCTGTTCGGGCTTTCGCCTTCCTGGTTGTCTGACCTTGTAATTCACTTCGCTCACTTTTTCCATTATCTCGTAGGGGCCTTGCCATTTGGCAAGGAATTTACTTTCAACCGTAGGGACAAGTACCAGTATCCTATCCCCCGGGGAAAAGGTACGGGTCTTGGCTCCACGGTTGTACACTCTCTGCTGTGCTAACTGCGCTTGGGCCAAATGTTCCTTCACGATGGGCATTACCTGTGCAATTCGGTCTTGCATCAGGGCGACATGCTCAATCACACTCCTGTGGGGAGAACTCTCACTTTCCCAAGTTTCCTTGGCAATATCCAACAGCCCTCTTGGGTGTCTCCCATACAGTAACTCAAAGGGGGAGAATCCCGTAGAGGATTGGGGCACCTCCCTAATAGCAAACATCAGATAAGGAAGTAGACAGTCCCAATCCTTTCCATCTCTATCCACCACTTTCTTCAACATTTGCTTTAGGGTTTTGTTGAATCTTTCAACCAGCCCATCGGTTTGGGGGTGATACACAGATGTACGTAATTGCGTCACTTTGAACAATTTACACAGCTCCTTCATAACCCGGGACATAAAGGGTGTACCTTGGTCCGTAAGCAGTTCTCTACAAATACCCACCCGGCTAAACACAAGAGATAGCTCTTTGGCTATGGTTTTGGCCGAGGTATTTCGGAGAGGGATCGCTTCTGGATAACGGGTGGCATAGTCCATTATAACTAATATGTACTGGTGCCCCCTAGCGGACTTGATTATAGGACCTACCAAATCCATGGCGATCCTCTCAAACGGGACCTCAATGATGGGTAGAGGGACCAGCGGGCTACGGAAATGTGGCATCGGGGCCGACCTCTGACACACAGGGCAGGAGGAACAATAATTTTCTATGTCCTTTATCACCCCCGGCCAATAGAATCTCTGTAATACCCTCTCTCGGGTTTTCTCTGTCCCCAGATGACCTCCAAGAATGTGCCCATGGGTCAACTCCAACACCAACTTCCTGTAAGGTTTGGGCACCACAAGCTGCTCAACGGTTTCTTCTGCCCTTTTTGCCACCCGATACAGTAGGTCCTTCTCTACGCTGAAGTATGGGTAAGTGCAGGTATTATCTGGGTTCACTAACTCGCCATCTATTTTCACTACGTTTTCCCGTGCCTTTATTAGGGCGGGGTCTTTCAACTGTTCTGTGGCAAAGTTTTCCCTGTGAACCTCAAGATCAGAAAACTCCACAGACGGTAGGTTTTCGTCTGAGGAGGTGGGCTCCTCTCCAGTTTCTTGAGTCTCCCCTGCCAATACTGATAAGGGAAATTCCGGAGAGTCCTCACCACTCTCAGGGGAGTTCTGGCTATCCCATTCCTGGTACATAGGGGCACCAGTGGGGGGCTCAGGATCATCCCACAGTTCCCAGAACTTCGGAAAATCCCTTCCCACAATGGCGTCATGCGGTAACTGAGATACTAAGCCCACTGGATGAGAGAGGGTACCTTTGGGGGTCTCGAAACACACTGTAGTCACTGGATACTCTTGGGTGTCCCCATGCACACAAATAACAGCTACCTTGCTATTCCCAGAGACCTCTGTTTTAACTAACTCAGCCTTTATCAGGGTCACAAGGCTACCTGAATCCAGCAATACCACAACATTTCTACCATTAACACACATTTTGCATAAATGTTTCTCAGTTCCTCGAATGGCAGTGCATGCGACTGTCGCACACAGCGACTGACGTCTGCCCATCAGAAAGTCACACTGCATGGGTTCCTCCACAACCGGGCAATTGGCTGCAATATGTCCCGCTTGCCGGCAGCGGTAGCAAACGATCCTTCTTGCCGCCTCTTGAGCCGCTGATTTCCCAGGCTGTTCTCGCCAAACTTGGGGTAGAGCTCCCACCCTCTCACTCTCTCCACCCTCACCCCTTGGAATCCTCTTATCCGCCCCTGGGGATGGTCTGGTCTTAGGGTGGAAAGTCCGAGTGTCTCTGGAAGAGGCCGTCAGGTTCTCTGTAGCCAAGTATTTCTCCACACGATCCACAAGACCATCGGCCGTCTCTGGGTCTCCATGGCTTACCCACTTTTGGATGGCAGTAGGAAGAGCTCTCAAAAACCGATCCATTACAACACGTTCCACAATCTTTGGTGCGGACAAAGTCTCTGGCTGTAGCCACTTTCTGCTCAGGTGAATGAGATCATACATTTGAGACCTGGGGGGTTTTCCAAGCTGGAAAGTCCAGTTATGCACACGCTGAGCCCGGACAGCCTGGGTGACACCCAGCCTTGCCAATATTTCAGCTTTTAGCATCACATAGTCTTTTGCTTGGTCAGGCTCTAGGTCATAGTAAGCCTTCTGCGATTCACCAGTTAACAGAGGAGCCACCAGTCCAGCCCACTGCTCCTCAGGCCACTTTTCTCTTTCAGCAGTCCTTTCAAATGTGGTCAAAAATACCTCTGGATCATCCTCTCCAGTCATTTTTGTCAATAAACGACTCACCCCAAAGGACGCGGTATTAGTGGGACGGCTTTCCTCACTGGTCTGCGGACGTTGCTGCATTACTGCTTCCATTTGTTGTAGTCTCTGCTCTTGCTTCTGTAACAGGTCTATGAAGCGGGCCTCAGATTGCTGCTGGGCTTGTTGATGAGCTTGCTGCTGGGCTGCAAGGCTCTTTTGCAAACCTGCATTTGTCTGCTGTTGATTGGCATTTGCTAGAGCCAGCTGCTTCAGTATCTCCTCCATGCTGGCTTAAAAAAAAACTGCCACTGGTTCTCCACCAACTGTGAGGGGGTTAGCTTGGCAGCGGGTGTGTGTGACCCCCGGGATGGGCTCCCCACACAAAAACAGGCCCAGCAAACGGAGGTTGTGGTTTTCAAAATCAAAAAAAAGGTGCGGTTTATTTTCTATTTACAGTGACAAAACACAGCAAAGCCAAAAGAAACATAAACAAATTAAATCCTGGTCAACTTGACCTCTGACTAAACATACAGGTTTCCTAACTAACAACTGGGATCAGCCTAGTGCTGTCCTAGTCCCTAAGTCCCTGGTTTTAAATGTCCAAGCAAATAGCCACACAGGCTTTGTCTCACCGGACAAGGGTTCACTCTCTCCAGGAAGTCCACACAGGTCTGGTTCCAGGCATGAGCTAACATCTAATGAAGCTGGGAGTTCTTATAGAGGCCTAAATGAGCTGACAAGGTTCAGCTGGTCTCCTCATCTCTGTCTGCACGACGCCCCACACTCTCCCTAGAGGTATGAGTCATCCATGAGCCCACTAGCCTTATACAACTCTCCACCTAGTTGTATAAGTCGGCGTAAAGCCTGAATCTGGGCGAAATATATCTACCCCCCTGGATGCAACCAGGTGACTTTACCTTCCTGCTGTCACAATATATATATATATATATATATAAATTAGCCATTAATCTTGTTTGCACCAGTTTACCTGGAGATCAGACAAAATAAAAAAATGACATATAAGATGCATGCATATGCGATCCGTGATCTTACAACAGACGCCTATTATTTTTTTCCTTAAAGTGATAGTAAAGGCTGCAACTTTTACCTACAGGTAAGCTTACAAGCTTCCGTTTAGGAGATATTCCCGTGAGCAGTATGTGCTCTAAAGGGACAACATGCTCATACCATCCCTTCAGAGGACTGTACCGCGGCTGTGACTTCTGAGCGCGAATGCGTGACGTCATTGCGGCTCAGCCATTCAAACGGTTGGAGCCTAGGAACGCAGAAGGAAGACCGAGTGAAGATGGAATCGCTGTCAGTGCGCCGCTGGAAGGATCCATTTCATAAGTCTGCAATGCATACTAGCACATTATAATTTAAACTTGCAGAGGGCCGCCTTTGTGTTTTTGTTTTTTTTTTTGTTAAGTTTACAACCGCTTTAGCCTAGGTTTCCACTATTGCGACCAGAAAGTCCTGCGATTTTGATGCGACTTGAAGCAATGCCTGTGTATTCTTGAGGTCTATGGGCCTCAAGTCGCACCAAATTGGGACTAAAGTGCAGGGACTACTTTGAAGTCGCTGAAACTTGAACGGTTTTTATTTTATTTATTTTATTTTTATTTATTTTTATTTATTTTATTGGAAATCATGGGGTACGACTTGTCATGCGACTTTGCAGTCCCAAGTCGCAGGACAAGTTGCACAAGTGGAAACGGAGCCTTAAGAATGAAAAATCTGTTGCTGTAGCTGCTTAAAGCGCAACTAAATGCATTGATTTTACGGTTTCAATAAACATGCTGGGAATGCTGTCACATTTGCTCTATACCAAACTGTCAAGCCATCCAATAGCTGGTGTCATAACTGATCACATGTGCATCATCATGACAGTTGCAGATCAAACAGAAGCGAAGATGGCAGCTTCATTGGCTGAAAAGGATAGGAAAGTTTAGTTCCGCTTTAAAGGGTATCTAAACCCAAGAACCAAAATTTCCATTGATGCGTCGGCTGAATTTGTTTATTTTTCACACTTTTTTTGCCTTTATTTTACCGTTGTGATTCTGCCGGGAACACATTGCCTGTCCTAGGGTGACAATCGTACTGTACCTAGGAGGAGCAGCATTGTCATCCTAGGTAGTGTGATAGGACTATATAACACCTCCCACTCTCCATAACATAGGGTGGAGGTGTATTGTAGTCCACAGAGATAGCTCAGTCTACAGGGTGACATCGCTGCTGGGTGTGATTTTACTGCAGAGGAAACATCGTTGTCACCCCATTACAGGAAGTGGAAAAATAATGTAAATACTGACAGGCTCAAAAAGTAATAAAACTTTACTGACAGTGAAAAAATCTGTGATTTTTTTTACAACTGCCAGTAAATATCAGGGGCTGATAATTTCATAATGTATTGACTTCTTAAGTGTAAATCAAGCCAATTACTTTGTTATAGGTATTGTTAGTGTTTCTCATGTTTATACTGTTTAAATATTTACTGTGTTAGTTTTCAATAGGAGTTCTGTAATTTCTTAGGTTGTGAGTAAAAAAAAAAAAAAAAAAGTGCTCCGCCAGTAAATTTTCCATGTTTTGTCAGTAAAAAATTCTGCGGGAGGTTGGCAACCCTGTATAGCGGACGCAGAAAAACAAAAAGCTGGTCGGGTAATGCTAGTGACAGACTGCAGCATATGAGTCATTTTATTATTTTGCCCGCGGTTACACTTTAAATGCAAATCACTGCGGCGTCTGAGACTTTTTCAATGTTAAAATAAAGGAATAAGGTAATCCTTGGGAGCTCAGTAATGTTTGCTCACCTGTTGCAACCACTGAATGCGCTGTTGCAGCACGCCGTCTTCCAGAAGGCTGCGGATCTCTGCTGAAATGTTCATCCACATCCTGGCATACTGAGTCACATTGCCCACAAATGCAAACGTCTCATTTGCCTGTTAAATGGAAAAGCAGGATCAATGATATTACTGTGGTCTGGGAACCAGGGAAGATATGACAGCCTATGGCAACTTATATGGACGAGTGCTTGTAAATCCTTACATATACTCAGTGAAGTGACTGTCCTCAGATTATACACAGAGTTGAAACAAATCATCCTACATAAGTTGTATCTGTCTATCTCTACATCAATTTGAAGTCCAGAATTTATAAAGCTTGTCTTAGCTGTCAGAAAAAAGGGTCCGAGAGCTGAAATTACACACTGCAGAGCTCAGTGAGGAGAGCTCTGATAGCTGACTGGAGGGAAGGGACACCCCTCTTTACACAGCACATAGAACAGAGCTGAGGCTAACAGTCACAGACTGTGCTGGAGAGCCCTGACCAGTCACTATTTTTCTCTTGGTGTCAGGAAACTTGTCAGAAATGACTCATGCTGATAGCAGAGGAAGGAGGCAGCCGACAGAAATGACACTAAGGCCTCGTACACACGGCCGATTTTCTCGGCAAGAACCAGCAAGAAACTTGCTGGCAGAGAGGTCTTGCCGAGTAAATCGGTCGTGTGTACGCGGCTATCGGGTTTCTCGTCGAGAAAACCAACAAGAAACCTCGACGAGAAAATAGAGAACCTGCTCTCTATTTTCTCGTCGAGATTCTCCTCGGCATGTTTCTCGACGAGAAAAGTGAGTGTGTGTACACTTACCTGTCCTCCCGGAAGCCCGCGCATGTTCGAAATGAATTCGACGCATGCGCGGTAGCTTCCTAGGCATACGTAGGGTATACCAAGATGGCGGCGACGGCATCGAATGTGACGAGCGCATGCTCGTCGTAGTCGATGACGTCACCGCGTACGCTCCATTCAAAGAACCGCGGGTTCTTTGAATCGAGCGTGTGTACACTCGGCCGAGACAAGTTTCTTGTCCAAGAATCTCGTCGAAAAAAACGACATGTTTTTTTCAACGAGAATCTCGGCCGTGTGTACGAGGGCTTAGCGCTCTTAATTGAGACAAGTACACACTATAGAGAGATATGCTTTGTTCATATTTCATGTCTGAGGTTTCAAGGATGCCTTTGCTGACATCTCCTCTCTATCATGCTAATCCAATGGCTTTAATACTTATTTATTTTTTATTTATTTATTTCAGGTACTTGTATAGCGCTGTCAATTTACGCAGAACTTTACATATAGATTGTACATTCACATCAGTCCCTACCCTCAAGGAGATTACAACCTAATGTCTCTAACACACATTCATACATATATTAGGGCCAATTTTGGACAGGATCCGATTAACCTACCAGCATGTCTTTAGAGTGTGGGAGAAAACCGGAGTACCCGGAGGAAACCCACGCAGACACAGGGAGAACATGCAAACTGCAGGCAGATGGTGTCATGGTCGGGATTCGAACCAGCGACCCTTTTTGCTGCTAGGTGAAAGTGCTACCCACTACACCACTGTGCTGCCTTTGAGTCACTCCTCTAGAACAAGCTCGTAGATCAGGAGTTCTGATTTCAGTCTGACTTCACTGGCTGCATGCTTGCTCCTGGTCATCAATTTAGAAAGTATTGGAACAAGAGACAACCAGGCTGCTACACTTTTTACAAGAAGGATAGCAGCTTATTTATCTCTATGCTGGTTTTCTTTCACTGCTTAATGAGCTGCCAACCCAGAACAAATATGTGCCTGCCAGTTGTACGGACACTGGGTGGGTACATGTTCTGGGTCAGTGACTCACCAAGTAGAGAAGGAAAGATAAGTGTGACAGCCCTGGAGCCAGACCCTTGATCTAGAGAAAGTTATAACCCTGCCATTCTATTACAGAATAATGAACAACTGTCTCATAAACTGGATTATTGCATCATTATGTCCCTGAACTTTGAACAAAATATCTTTTATGGTGTAACAGGTATGAGGCTATTCTTTGAATGAGCAGGTGACACTTTTATTATCTAAGCACTATGGCCAACATCTGCAACACATTTTATGATCCTGAAAATGGAAACTCAAAAGCTAAAAGCTTGGATGGCTAGAACATTTTAAAATGCTAAGCAAGCCATTTCGCGATTAATAGCGAAACCCCTGACGATTTTGGATAGAGAGCAGAAGGATCTTTGTTGGGTTGGGTTGGTCCAGGAACTACAGGGGGGTAACTAAATGGTATTCATATGGTAACAGAGGCCTAAACTATTCCCACTCTATCCCCAATTTTAAAAGAACGAGGTTCTACTTTAAAGGCTAAGTTCACCTTTTTTTCTAAATTCCAGCCCCCCTATGTACCAATATAACATTAATGTACTTATTTTGCAAAAATAAAACAGCTTTCCATTAATTCTGCACAGACTTAATTTAAACACACTGCTTGATTACTTCTGCTTTACTTCATGGTCAGACTTTAAGTCATGACACAGAAAGGAGTTGACCAGCTGACCTCATCAGCACACACCCTGCATCATCTACCCTCAGCTGGTCAACTCCTTCCTGTGTCATGACTTAAAGTCTGTTCAGGAAGTAATGCAGAAGTAATCGAGCAGTGTGTTTAACCACTAGGGGTCCGTGCTATAGCCGAATGACGGCCACAGCGCGGACCCCAATTGCCGGGAGGCCGTCAATAGACATCCTCCCCTTCGCGCACCGCTGCAGCGAGCGACGTGTGCTGTGATCACCCAATCCCGGCCCCTTACCAGATAATCAGCTGACAGCTGATCATGTGGTAAGGGGCCGGGATTGGGTGATCACAGCACGCGTCAGCCAATGACAGCTAATCACGTGATGTAAACAAAGCTCAGTAATCTTTTTTTTTTCTCCTCACGCTGACAGCGTGAGGAGAAAAAAAAACAGATCACCGGCTTAAGGTTCAAGGGACATCGGTCCTGAAGAGGAAGGAGGCACATCTGCCTCATCTGTGCCAATCTGTACCCCCTGCCAGTGCCACCTGCCAGTGTCCACAGTGCCCACCAGTGACACCTATCAATGCCCATGAGTGCCACCTATCAATGCCCACCATTGGTGCCAATCAGTGCCATCTAGCAGTGCTGCCTATCATTGTAACCTACCAGTGCCGATCAGTGCCCATTATTGCCACCCATCAGTGACCATCACTGCCACCCATCAGTGACCATCACTGCCACCTATTCGTGCCACTTCTCAGTGCCCACCAGTGCCACCTATCAATGCCCTTCAGTGCCACCTCTCAGTGCCCACCAGTGCCGCCTATCAGTGCCCACCAGTGCCGCCTTATCGGTGCCCATCAGTGCAGCCCATCAGTGCAGCACATCAGTGCAGCCTCATCAGCGTACATCAATGAAGGAGAAAAATTACCTGTTTGCAAAGTTTTATAGCAAAATATAAAAAAATATAATTATTTTTTTTTAAATTCAGTTTTTTTTTTTTTTTTAACAAAAAAAAAAAAAACGCAGAGGTGATAAAATACCACCAAAAGAAAGCTCTATTTGTGGGGAAAAAAATGATAAAATCATGCAAAGTAAACTCAACCTTCCCCAAAATGACTTGCAGCATCTTTTAGGAAATCAATACATACAATATATGAAACAATTAATATACCCACCTTCCGAATAACTTTGTCAACTTCTGTCCCCACTGGAGAGTAAAGGATCTTGGGATTGCTGGTCATCAGGTGTACGAGGAGCCCCAAGTTTCGCTGTTCTTTATTGGTGAACCCCAAAGAGCTCATGTTTCCCTGTTTTAGGGCTTCCGGCTCGATAGTTCTAAAGGACCCATCAAAAAAAGAAGCTTGTCGTAAAAGAATATGCTATATAATTTTATTTTATTTTTATTAAAAGGCTTGGCTCTATACTCTTATGGTGGGTACAAACAAGTAGAATTTTGTTTGAAAAAGATTGATTTTGGAACTTTTTTAGAATTTTCTAATGGTTAGTGGGGTCAAAGCAACATTCGTTTTGACCATAGGGACAAGAAAACTTAAAATTGCAAGATGACTTTTTTTATTGAGTGGATAAAATTCTAACTGTAAATGTGGTTTAAAAAATCATACATATTGTAATGAAATCTGATTAATATGTCTGGGATTCCATTCATATACCAGGTTGAACTTAATAAGTTGGCTCAATATTGCGAAGGAAGAATGCTTTAATGAACGACTTCTGTTCAAATGAAATTCTACTTGCGTGTACCAAACTTTATTAACAGTTTACCACAACTGAGAATTCCACAGGTACATAAATATGGTAGGATGCGATATACATCACAAATCGAAGGATAAGTGCACCCAAGTCTAGGATCCCACCCTTCCTTCTTAAAGTGATTGTAAAAAACAACAAATATGTTATACTTACCTGCTCTGTGCAATCGTTTTGCACAGAGCAGCACCAATCTTCCTCTTCTCGAGTCCCCCGCCAGTGCTCCTAGCTTCTCTCCCGCTGAGTGCCCCCAGAGCAAGCCATCTGCTATGGAGGAATTTGTGGGGCTTGCTCCATAAGAAACACAGAGCGGGCTTTGCCCTGCCCACTGCACCCTCAGTGGTTGTGATTAAAAGCAGCGGGAGCCATTGGCTTCTGCTACTGTGTCTAAGCCAATGAGGTGGGAAAGAGCCAAGAGATCCTCTGCTCTCATGCACATCGCTGGATCGAGATCGGGCTCAGGTTGGTATAAGGAGGGGTTGGGGAGAACTGTACTCCGACATTTTTTTACCTTAATGCAGAGAATGCATTGAGGTCAAAAACCTTCAGCCTTTAGAACCACTTTGACAGCAGTGCAAAAACAGAACGACAACCATTTGCCATGGAAATAAAGTCTCGGAAAGGCTGGTCTTGTACCAGGCCTGGCCATAGAGGACAATATCCAGCTTTCTTCTTTATTGCCAAGCCCGATACATGAGCAGGATTCTGATGCCTGTAGGGAGCAGCAGCAGTGAAAAATAATGCAGTGACCGGGGCAGTGTAACCTTTGGTCCCAGAGATATATGGGTATGTTGACATATTTGGATACGGAAACGTGGATTAAAATTGCAACATACACTTTTGAGCATAAATCTATAGGATAATGACTCCTCAGGGAATTTTTTTTTCTTCCATGGAGCAAAGGTAAATGTGCATTTGAAGTTATGATGATAATAATAATGTTATCGCTGTTAAGAAATACAGTATCATCGATTGTCACGTTCCTGATATAGAACATACACCCTTGTTACAAATGAATATATCTGGCACTGACCTGTTGATGCCACATAGGATAGGCTGCAGGCCAGCCCATAGCTGGACGAAGGCTGAGAATTGGCTATGTGGGTTTTCTTCATCTGGTTCATGCTCCTGGGTCCTGCCATCCTCACCCTCTGCTGTAGAGTTGGAACTGCCAGTGAAGTTGAAATTCCAGCTGGTAGAATTAATAGACGTTGGGGCACTCTTACTAGCGCAGGCCCCCTTCGGTAACAGCTTGGCCAGTGCCGAGAGGATATCCACATCCTTTAGGATCTTCTCTACTTGAAGCAGATCCTCCAGGAGAGAGTGCAGCCTGTGCTGGGTTTCAGTGGCATTTACCTCATCCAGGCGAAGCTGTGATACAACAGGGGCTCATTTAACAACAAAATATTGAAATTCCAAAACACCCCTGATTCAAACCCCAGTATAAACCAAGATTCCCAAAATTCCCCTGAGGAAGTCACGTGATCCCGTGACAAAACAAGTTGGGGTTGAGCTCTTGGCTGACATCATCACATCGGACAGAACCCAGAAGTGTGGTATTTAGTAGTGCCGATTCAAAACCTAGTATAAACCAAGATTCCCAAAATTCCCCTGAGGATGTCACCTGATGCCGTGACAAAACAAGTTGGGAAGGAGCTCTTGGCTGACATCATTACACCGGACAAAACCCACAAGTGTGGTATTTAGTAGTGGCAGAATATTGGCAAATATATTTTGGTGTTGAGAACAAGTAGTGAGCTCATGCACATTTAAGCGTGAGTGAAATATTTGTGGATTGGGCATTAATAAATTATCTTTTGGAAGATTAAAGCACTGTAGTTCTCTCTTTTTTGTGGCTATAACCTGGTGGAAAGGAGGAGTGAAAACACTTGCTGGGGGAGGGAGCATCATGTTTGATGGGACCAAGGACACTTAAAGTTATTGTAAAGTCTCGTTTTTTTCCCTATAAAATAACAAACATGTTATACTTACCTCCTCTGTTGCAGTGGATTTGCACAGAGCAGCCTGGATCCTCCTCTTCTCGGGTCCATCTTCTGGGATCCTGGCCCCTCCTTCCTGTTTAGTGCCCCCACAGCAAGCAGCTTGCTATGGGGCCAACCAATCTGAGTCAGAGCTCCCTGTGTCCATTCAGACACAGAGCCCTGACCCGGCCCCGCCCCCTCTCTCCCCTGATTGTAGCTGACTTTAATTGAGAGCAGCGGGAGCCAATGGCGCTGCTGCTGTGTCTCAGCCAATCAGGAAGAAGAATCTGGATGGCTGAGACACACGTGGACATCACTGGACACAGAAGGGACCTCAGGTAAGTGTTAGGGGGGCTGCTGCACACAGAAGGCTTTTCATCTTAATGCATAGAATTCATTAAGATAAAAAAAAAACTCTTGCCTTTACAACCCCTTTAACAGTGTGAAAAAGAAAAGGATTGGATTAAAAAGCATCCCATTTAAGGGGGCACAAGCCATTTATGACCTTATATGCCACATGTGGCAAAACCCAGGACCCTGCATTCACTATATCTGGTCTCCCACATTACACAGAGCATGGAAATGCATTTTTTCTTTAGTAAATATAAACTGCTAAATACCTTTTCTCAAAAGCAGTCTTATTATTTTTCTCTAGCAATACACACCAAACTGAGCATGTGCAGCTTGCCCCCAAAGCTCTGTTCTATTAGCAGATGGATTGGGGACAGTGGAAGAAGGGGAGGATCAGAGAAGACCGGATGAAACAGCCTTTTTACACAATGCACAGGATTAACCGCATTAGGTTCCACAGTGAGTATACCAAGCATGCTTTACTGCATATACAGACTGATTTTACTGTTGTGGGTTTAGTAACACTTTAAGGTGAGAACTGATAGATGGGTTTGTACCCAGGAGGTGAACAAGTGTATATAGTGTTTACTATACGAAACACAGAAAACTGGATGAGAGATT
The DNA here is from genome assembly GCA_029206835.1 of Rana muscosa. NCBI lineage: Eukaryota > Metazoa > Chordata > Amphibia > Anura > Ranidae > Rana > Rana muscosa. Next base: position 233,339,883 of record CM055125.1, on the reverse strand, counting down.
TTTTCTACATAAGAGCATTACTGTATTGTGAAAGACTAATGCTTTGAGTAATATTGTATGATACTGTGGAATTATGTTAAAGGAGAACAGCGCTACATTTGTTTGGATTTTTAACCGCTTGCCGACCGCCGAACGACTTTTTACGTCGACAGAATGGCACGGCTGCGCAAATGGGCGTAAATATACGTCCCCTTTAAATTGCTGCCGTGTGGTCGAGCTCTGCGGGACCCGCAGACTCGATGTCCGCCGGTGTCCCGCGATCGGGTCACAGAGCCGAAGAACGGGGAGATGTTAGTGTAAACACAACATCTCCCCGTTCTTCCTAGTGACATGTCACTGATCGTCTGTTCCCTGTCATCGGTAACAGCGATCAGTGACGTGTCACGGCAAGCCACGCCCCCTAACAGTTAGAATCACTCCCTAGGTCACACTTAACCCCTTCAGCACCCGCTACAGGTTAACCCCTTCACTGCCAGTGTAATTTTTACAGTAATCAGTGCATTTTTATAGCACTGATTGCTGTAGAAATGACAAATGGTCCCAAAATGGTGTCAAAAGTGTCTGCCATAATGTTACAGTCACGATAAAAATTGCTGATCGCCGCCATTACTAGTAAAAAATTTTTTTATAAAAATGCCACAAAACTATCCCCTATTTTGTAGACGCTATAACTTTTGCGCAAACCAATCAATGTACGCTTATTGCAATTTTTTTTACCAAAAATATGTAGAAGAATACGTATCGGCCTAAACTGAGGAAAAAAACATTTTTTATATATTTTTTGGGGATATTTATTATAGCAAAAAGTAAAAAATATTGCTTTTTTTTTCTAAATTGTCGCTCTATTTTTGTTTATAGCGCAAAAAATAAAAACCGTAGAGGTGATCAAATACCACCAAAAGAAAACTCTATGTATGGGGAAAAAAGGACGTCATACTTGTTTGGGAGCCACGTTGCAAGACTGCGCAATTGTCAGTTAAAGCGACGCAGTGCCGAATCACAAAAAGTAGCCTGGTCTTTGGCCAGCCAAATGGTCCGGGGCTTAAGTGGTTAAAATAGAATACTGTCCCTGTCCACAAAAACAGCATGGTGCCAATTATCACTCCTCTGTTGTAGCTATTATGGTAGATGATTTACAGAACCAAAGGTGATAACCTATATCATTTTTGTTTAGATTAAAACATTTTAAAATACATATTGATTATACTGTAGAATAATGCATAAAACTTTGCATAGGATGGAATACTTCATATAAACACATGCAGCCAATAGACAGAGAGCTTATCAAGTCAAGATAGGACAGTCTTTTAAAAAACAAAAAGCACTTATTTTACTGCCCTGATAAAGTGAACGTGTTGTTTGTTCATGCAGAACAAAGCAACAGGTTCACTTTAATTTATCCCGCTCCAGCCACATATAACTATATTACCAAAAGTATTGGGACGCCTGCCTTTACACACATGAACTTCCCAGTCTTAGTCTGTAGGGTTCAATATTCAGTTGGCCCACCCTTAGCAGCTATAATGCAGGGGGGAGTTTGGGACTTTAAATGAGGTTCAAAACAAGGTAGGCGTAAGGTAAAGGAAACATGTTTATTGACATGAAAAAATGTGGTGTACTGTCTGAGTCAATGTAACATGCGATAAAAAGTTGAAATTCATATGTGCTTGTCAATCAGTGGATGGATCGTTGGGGTGACGTGTCGGGCAATTTTAGGATGCCAACGCACTTTTACGTCACCCCAACGATCCATCCACTGATTGACAAGCACATATGAATTTCAACTTTTTATCGCATGTTACTATATCTGCACTGTGCCATTTTAGGGATTTATGTGTGTGTATTTTTGTATCTATGGGAGCGGTTCATTCCTTTCATACTGTTATGTATTGTTGATCGATATCATTGTATATCCTTGATGTCCATGTTTCATATGTAATGCCATGTGTCATGAGTTTCCAAGTTGATATTAATATGTGCCCTCAATGTTCACTACAATTATGTTCTTATGTACAGCCCCATTGACTCAGACAGTACACCACATTTTTTCATGTCAATAAACAGGTTTCCTTTACCTTACGCCTACCTTGTTTTGAACCTCATTTAAAGTCCCAAACTCCCCCCTGCATTATTGTACCAGGGATGGAGGCACAGAAATGTGCCTCATTTAAAGTCCCACCTATGCTGTTGCATAGATTCCCCCCTCTCGTTTGTACCCTTAGCAGCTATAACAGCTTCAACTCTTCTGGGAAGGCTGTCAACAAAGTTTAGGAGTTTGACTATGGAAATGTTTGACCATTCTTCCAGAAGCGCATTTGTGAGGTCAGGCACTGATGTTGGACGAGAAGGTTTGCTTTAATAAGGAACTAAACCCATCCAATAATGATTTCCCAAAACAAGGCATACCATGAATGAAAACTGTCACAGTTGCTTGTGCCCTCAACCATCAACTGTCAAGCCATCAAATGGCTGAGGTCATAGCCAAGCAGAAAGATGTCCAGAGAAGTTGCAAGCCCTACGCTTTCCCTCTTTATCAGGGACCTTTCCCCTGCTGCTAGTTCTGTCCTTACCAGGCGGGTGCCTTTCCCTACTCTATCCACGTGCAAAAATGTGTATCAAGCCTGGGAGCCAGGGTCTTGTATAGGCTCTGCCTGACCCAAGATGGCTGCCAGAGTCACATGGGGCGGCAGCATTGAATTGGAAAGCTTCACCAATGACCCAGACAACCATAGAGGAACCATGTTCCTCTTGACTTCCTCTCCAACTGCAATGCCCCTGCAGATGAGCGCCACCCTCAGTTAATAAAGTAGATTGCACCTGCCTACAAGGTTTAGTTCTGCTTTAAGATCAGTGACTTTCCTTTACATAATACTGCTTTACACCTTCCAGTTCCTGAACTACAGTAAGGTGAGAAGGTTGTCTGTGTCGTCACCGGGCCAAAAAGTGAGGGGTAATTTCTCCAACAAGGTCACAGGCAGCAGCAAAAGCCTAGCAGAAGTTCTAACCTCCCTCAATCTACCCAAAAACAAAAAAAATGTTTTGGCTGCAGATAGATTGCCAGCCAGCTGACAGACATTGTTGAAGGATAATGGAATCTGCTTGTTCATACAGCGGACTTAATGAGCAGCCTTAAAGTCATAAAGGCAGTCGATTTTTTATCTTAATGCATTCTATGCATTAAGCTAAAAAAAAATCTTCTGTGTGCAGCTCCCCCCCTTAGCACCTCTTATACTTACCTGAGCCCCATCTAGATCCAGTGATGTTGCACAAGAGACTCAGCTGTCTGGGACTCCCCTCCTCATTGGCTGAGACAGCAGCGCAATGCCATTGGCTCCCGCTGCTGTCAAAGTCAGTGAGCAAATGAGGAGAGAAATAGGGTGGGGCCGGGCCACGTTTCCATGTCTGAATAGACAAAGGCAGCTGCGGCTCGGGTTTCCCCATAGCAAGCTGCTTGCTGTGGGAACACTCAACAGACGAGAGGGGTCAGGAAAGCCAAAGAGGGACCCGAGAAGAGAAGGATCAGGGCTGCTCTGGGCAAAACCACTGCACAGAGCAGGCAAGTATAACATGTTTGTTATTTTTAATGAAAAAAAAAAAACGAGACTTTAGTATCACTTTAAGTTGAACAGGTAAAAAAGTGTTTCTTCTGGAAGTTAAAAACTTACTCGGCTGACGGTTTTACGGACATCCACTTGCTCCTTCAGCTCCCCAGCCAGTTCCTTGAAATGCTCCATACGTGTTGGCTCATTCTCAACACATATAATACTCCTATAAGATGTTAGTAAGGGTCTCTTTGCCTTTGATACTCCGAGGATATTACTCAGCTCATCCAAGCTCCCTTCACATGTAATAGATTCCAGGGCTGTTGGAGTGAAAAGAATCTCCTGGTACAAAACAGGGAAACCAATTTAAATATTGTAACATTTACATGAAAGTAATATTCGATATTCACATTTTCCTTGCTTGCCATAGTTTACTTAACATATTTCATCATCACATTTGTAAATACTGCCTCTTGTGGTCACCTGTATATCCATTTATCTTCAGCATAAAATCTGCTTTATCCCATTCCGAATACCCCCCCCCCCCCCCCCCAGCTCTCCTTTCACGTCTATTTCTTTTGCCCTTTATATTCTTTTAAATTGGTGAAACATTTACAGTAAAATAACACCATTAACTTCTAAACTGTCATCAGGCTGTGGAAGAGATTGGACACCTGTAACATACCAGTAATGGCACCTCCCTCTGGGACTACATGTCCCATGAAGCAGGGCGACTTACTAAACATTGCCGATAGGCGAAGGTATGGTGTGTGAGCGTAGTAGGGGGCAATTTTTAAGCACTTTTAGCAACTGATTTAGTCACTTACTCAGAATTTTGAAACTTTTAATCCTTGCCTATGTTAATGTTTAAACTGCTACCATGACCACTGCCCCAGGTTTCCTGTTTCAGGGTGGCTTCTTTGTCTTGCAGTTTCCTATGAAGCCACCTTTACATGCAGGGACTAGAGTTGTGTATACCTACACTACGTGCATCAAGGGAATTGCACAGTCCCATAGCCTAGGATGGCAAGGAACGCTCATGCTCCTACCTTCACTAAGCTAACGGACTGACTGGAGACTGCACTGTTCACTGTTAACTCCTTCCTGTGACAACTGGAAGTTCAGGGAAGCAAGACAGAAAGAACAGATGTCAGCAGCATTAAACATTGTAAACTAAGTGCTGGGGTAAGATTTTTAATGAATAATTTATTGAGGAATGTTCACTCACATACAATACTGCAGAACAAGTCTGAGTCATATGGTGGCAAGGTCATGACGTCATTGCCAGCAGTTCTATTTAAGACAGATTGGTTGGAAAGGAAAGTGTTGGGTGATGCCGGGTGTCAGACAAGCTTGGAAGATAGGAGTCAGACCCGGACTCCCTGACAAGTTTAGAAGCAAGAGTTGGGAAAAGAAACGGGTTTTCATTGTTGGCTTTGGAAATAAAGATTCTCTGTATCTACAGCTGCGTCATGCAGTCACTGCCAAATTCCCTGGGCCCATTGTTCTGGAGTCGGATCTTGTTGAATGCCTGCTCACCTCAAGTGTGATAAGCTGTCCTCCCTCTACCTTTGTCTTTCAGTAGCCCATGCCACCAAGTTGACTCTGACCTATCAGCGGTGGAGGGGGGGGGGGGGGAGCTTTCCTAAAAAGACTGGGATGGCTGTATTTCCACCTACGTTGCCTCTATATCTACCAAGGACTGGTTCATATAGTTGAAGTTATTATACTCTGCAACACCTGGCTATTATTTACTCTCACTTAAACTCTCCATGTGTGAGAAATAGTTCCTCTGCTGGCACTTTCATGCACATGGTATGGTCCTGCCCTTTGATTCACCCATTCTGAGAATGAGTGGTTGATGCTTTTAATTATATATGTTTGATCTTGGTTTGAGACCAGATCTTGCTTTGAGACCAGATCTGCTACTCTTCCTACTGGGTAGAATTGCTTATGTAACTTTCTATGCAAGGCGAGAAATTGCACAGTGGAAACTCCCCACTCCTACTTTATCTTCCTAAAGAAACGCTGTTAACATTTTACTGAGTTTTTAGAAGTTAACCTACGAGAGTAGAAATTGTCCCCAAATTTTTTTTATAAGGTCTGGTCAGCTTGAAAAGATGCTCAGGGACAGGAATGAAATAGAGCAGCGGTCGCCAAGCAGTGGTCCGAGACAATTTTGGTGGTCCTCAGGGGTTCTGCCGCAAATCAACATTGTGGTGGATGTAAACCGCCCAATTTTGTTTCCATTGTTCTTCTCATTGACAGTCAATACTGACTTCAGAGAGCCAAAACATTGTGTGTATAAGGCAGCAGTGTGGCATTGTGTGTGTAAGGCAGCAGTGAGACCCAGGGGGAGGGGGGCAGAGAGCCGGAGCATTGTGTGTATAAGGCAGCAGTGTGATCCAGTGATCCAGGGGAGGGGGACAGAGACCCAGGGTATTGTGTGTATAAGGCAGCAGTGTGATCCAGTGATTCAGGGGGAGGGGGACAGAGACTCGGAGTATTGTGTGTATAAGGCAGCAGTGTTATCCAGGGGGAGGCAGAGACCCGGATCATTGTGTGTATAAGGCAGCAGTGTGATCCAGGGGGAGGGGGACAGAGAGACGGAGAATTGTGTGTATAAGGCAGCAGTGTGATCCAGGGGGAGGGGGACAGAGACCGGGAGCATTGTGTGTATAAGGCAGCAGTGTGATCCAGGGGGAGGGGGCAGAGACCCGGAGCATTGTGTGTGTAAGGCATTTAAAATTCATGTTAGTGGTCCACAGGATTCAAAATTGTGAGATTAGTGATCTGGGAGGTCCGAAAGGTTTGCAACCACTGAAACAGAAGACACTGATTTGGTCCCTCATATGTGTATTTCTACTTAAATATGATGTTCTGTAGTCTTTTTCAGATTTCCCAGGTTAATTTTAACTGTGAAGCTAAAAAAGAGCCTGTTTAGAGAGCTCTGTAATTAAAACTCTCAAAATTACACACCTAGCTGAATGTGACAGAGCAAGGACTCCTCCCCAGCCCCCCCCCCCCCCCTTCCTTGCTTTGAATATCTTAAAGGAAAAGGTTACCGCTGTAGCACTGCTGTTACCACATCTTGCTCTACCCCACTGCTCTTGAATTGGTTACTGAACAAACCTTTTACACAATATTACATATACAGTAAATTCAGTTTGCAATCCCTACCTCCAGCTCTTTCACCATAGCCTGAGGATCATAGCGGTCAGAAGATGTATTGGGGATCGCAAGGCCAAGGGCCAGAGTCAGGAGGCGGAGCAGAGCCAGTCTATGTGCAGACTTTCTGGGATCTCGCAGAGCCTTGTGGATCAAACCTTCTGGGAAAGATTTCAATTTTCCTAAAACGTTCCCCTAGAACAACATAACAATTCAACCAAGACTTGAAAATATGACATTAAAGCGGAGGTCCACCTAAAAAAGAATTATAAAAACCAGAAGCTACAAATACTGCAGCTGCTGACTTTTAATAAATGGACACTTACCTGTCCAGGGTGCCCGCGATGTTGGCAGCAGAAGACGAGCAATCGCTAGTCTCTCGGCTGCCCCCGCCGCCATCCTCGGTGAGGGAATCGGCCCGGTTCCCTACTGCGCATGCGCGAGTCGCGCTGCGCGTCCTTACTGGTTCCCGCTGTGTTCTGGGAACTGTGTGTTTCCCAGAAGACAGTGGGGGGGGGGGGGGAGTCTATGCCTGGAAGTGGGTGCAAATAGCTGTATTATACAGGTATCTGCACCCCCTCCCCCCTGAAAGGTGCCAAATGTGACACCGGAGGGGAGGAGGGTTCCAAAAAGCGGTGGTTCACTTTTTGTGTGGACCTTCGCTTTAAAAGCAACAAGTTCAATCTGTAAAGTGGAGATTGGTGGGCTGTGTTAGCCCTGGATTCTTCTATATCACTGCCATAATTTCTGACTCTGTTGCAGTCTACTTGGGAATTATGCGTGCTCTTCTCCACCTTTTTGTGTTTCAGCCCACCCTGTTAAATTCTCCATAATATAAAATAAAAGAAAAATTACAGCAGCAAGAATGGAAAACCCATCATAATGGTCATAGCAGTTGAGTAGACTTGGGAACTCACAGTGCAGAACTCTCACCAAAAGAGCCACCGAGATATACAGGAAGCAGTCCGGTAATTTACCTTCCCAGACAGTATCTACTAAAAACAGGCGTTTCAGTTTTAGGTGGACGGACCCTTTAATGTGGTTATTTTTAAAGCAGTAATAAAACCCAGACCAAAAATGTAGGCTTAAAACAAGCAGCAAGCATTTTTTCTGCCAATGCAAAATCTGCCAGGAGGAAAGGAATCTAGGAGAGATAGCCATAGCCAAAGCGTCCAGTGTGCATGAGGCCCTATACTTACCTACTCTATGCAATGGAATTGCAAAGAGCAGTCTGCACCTACTCTTCTCATGTCCCCTGCCAGTGCTCCTGGCTCCTCCTCCCTCCTGAGTGCCCCCCATAGAATGCCCTGGTTATGGAAGCATCTCCTGTGGACTCGATCCTGTGCTGCACTGCCCATGTTCATAGACACAGACAGCATGGCTCAACCCAGCCCACCACTCCTTCGTAACAGGCCTTAATGGATAGCAGGCTCAAAGTCTGTGAGAGCGGGGGAGAAAAGACAGAGCTGCTACAGACGGCCACAGCTCTGGATTGAGTGAGGGCTTAGGTAAGTATAAAAGGGGTGAGGGGGTGATACTGCTACTTAATTTATTTTACCTTAATGCAGGTAATGCATTAAGGTAAAAAATGTTTAGGCTTTAGAACCACTTTAACAAATATCTTCTGTACCTGCTGAAAATGTTCTTAGCCTAAAAAAAGTCAAATGCAGCCACCACATCTAAGGACTAAATGTATTAACCCTTACTTTTTGGGTTTAGATACACATCAAGGTCCATAGAAAGCCAGTCGTAGTGTTTATATCACGTTTAATTTGTCTAATGTACTTGGCAGTAGCCTTCTAAACAACTAGGGAGCACATTATAGGTCACACAGTTCTCGATAGAGTGAGGTTAAGACTCTTACACAAAATATTTCTCCTATAATAAAAGGAAGGCTGCCAAGAATTCAATCATAATATCACTGTAGGCAGTTCAGTGATGGAACTATGATATGTGCCAAGAGCACTTCAGTTGTCCATAAAAAATAGAATTTGGGTTGATACTCACCTGGAGATTGAGGATCTGTCCCCCTGCTGTGGTGGCCGCATCCCAAGGGTTCCTGGCTGGTAGGTCATCAGAAGACAGGTACGAGGAGCTGAAGAGCAGATGGTAGACCTGGAGGAGTAATATCACACATGGTGAGCAGAGCCTGTACATGGATTTACTTTATGATAAAATCAGAGATCTCTCTGCACAAGGTAAATAACTAAAATTGGTACGAACGACATTCCAAGCTATTTTCTGAGATGGGGAAAAATGGTCACCTTTTAACACAAAGTATGTAGGCAAAGTACGCATCTCCACGGACTAAGAATTCACAGCCAAACAATGTATTGGTTAAGCCCACTGATATTTTTTCATCACTAGTCATTCTTAAAGAGGTGCTTCAGTCATATTTTGAAAAATGAAAAGTCAGCTACAAAAACGATAGTTGCTGACTTTTAATAAATAGACACCTGTCCCAGGATTCAGCAGTGTCCTCACCCGGCCGGTTTCTTCACCGGGCTTCGGCCACCGGCATACTAAGTGTGGGCAGCCAGATGTGACTGCTTGTGGTTTCACAGCCAGCTGCTCACTGTGCATGCGTGAGCCATCCGATTGGTCCCACAGCTTTCCGGGACCTGTGACATGTCTCAGAAGGCTACGGCGATGTGACCAGAAGTGGGGGAGTGGGAACCTATCAAAACCAGGTACTGGCTCCCGCCCCCTAAAAAATATGTGCCAAATGTGAAGATAGGGGGTGGGGGGAGAGGAGGAGGAAGAGCGGAACTTCCTCTTTTGGGTAAAGTTCCGCTTTAAAGAGGAACTTTATGTTTGTTTGTTTTTTGTGGCAGCTGAAAATCAAGCACTTACCAGTGATTGGAGTTCAGCGCTGTCTTCCTGCAGCCAGTTCTTACCGCTGCAGGTCACCAGCGCCATCATCTTGGATATGGAAACCGGCTGTGACTTCTTGAGGAACCACAGCTGGCTCCTCACTGCACGTGTGTGAGCTTGTGCAGTGCTCTTTGAATGGTCCTGCAGCCTCCTGGAACAAGTGACGTGTACCAGGGGGCTGCAGGAGGGAAAGGGATCGGGCAAGTGGATCGGGCACCTAGGTGAGGTAAAAACCTATACTACCCCCCCCCCCAAAAAAAAATTGTAACTCAGCTACAGGCTGGGGGTTGGGGGGGGGGTATAGCAAACCAGTGGTACTTCACTTTTTAAATGTAGTTCTGCTTTAAGTTTAGTGCAGAAAAATACATTTATATTTAAATAGTATAGTTACCAGGAGAGATTTTTCAAACCACGAAATATACCATTAGGCTCACCACATACACACACACACACACACACACACACACACACACACACACATTACAATCTGACCATATAATCTTTCCACAGGCAACCTGAGATCTACCAAAACGAAACTATTTAATCAATTTAAATGCAACCAGACAAGCCCTTGTGCTACATACTTGTTGGTAGACCTAATGGTGGTTATGCAGCTTTGATAAACGATCAGTTACTTTTCCCAACTGATCTCTTCCGATAAGTATACAGGATTTATAGTTGACAACCTATTCAATCAGTATGACCCATATGGGAAAGCAAATTTCAGTTGACAGTTTGAAGATATGACCATAAGTTATCAATGTTTTCCCCATACAGTCTTTTAATCCTGATCAATTGAAATGCGATCACATTCATGGCCAAATCATGGTGAATCAACTCCGTTTGGTTGAATCCGATCTAAATCAACTGGAAAGGAAGTCATGGCTATTCAATTGTATGACCCTTTGATCTTTTTGATTGAACCACATATTGGTATTGCATGGCCACCCTAAAGGAGGTTGAGCAGTTAGATTGTAACACGTGTGGTAAGCTGCACTAAAAAATAAAGGACAGGGGCAGTTTGTTCCAAAAGTGGAAATAAAATGCCAGTTTGTTTTACCGCTCATTGGATATTTTTAAAAACTAGTTCTTGGTGAATGCTGACCTAAACTACCCAAGTAATGTCTTTTGAAGGAGTAGGTTTACATTTCTGAATTTTTCTACCTGTATCCTTATTGCTGATTTTTTTTTTTTCATTGTTTCAATTTTGTTTTTTAATCTTCCCAACACATTTCAGAACATTTTATTGTTTGCTTCTGGCCATGCCCACTTTTCCAGATTTTGCTGGTTGCCACTGCTGACCTATCAATACCTGAAGCCTCCATGTATACAGAAGACAAGGGGGTTGATTTACTAAAACTGTAGACTGCAAAATCTGGTGGTAGCCAATCAGCTTCTAACTTCAGCTTGTTCAATTAAGCCTTGACAATAAAACCTGGAAGCTGGTTGGCTACCATGCACAGCTGCACCAGATTTTGCACTCCAGTTTTAGTAAATCAACCCCAATGGCTCACCTCAACTTGATGGCAGTTTCCTACCACAATATGGGTTTGTGTATCTTGAGTTTTGGGGGGGGGGGGGTAGTATAGATTTTTACCTCTGCAGCCTCCTGGTACACGTCACTTGTTCCAGGAGGGTACGCTCCATCAGACAAACTTTTTTAGCATTTTTCTTGTTTTCATCGGACAAAAGTTGGGTCTGCAAACGGACAAACTTTTGCCCAACAAAAGTCAGATGGAGCAAAGTCCGACCGTGTGTACAGAAAACCATCGGACTTTTGTCCGATGGACAAAACAAATAATGTTAAAATCAACCAACAATAGCAGAAGTTGACCAAAGGGTGGCGGTAAAGAGCAGAAAAACCACGTGATGTTGCAAAAAGTTTTGAGAAAGTTTGCAGAAAAGTCCTGTGGTGTGTATGCTATGGGTGTTCCCGACCAACTCCGTTCGGACAAAAAAACCACGGAAAAGTCAGATGGAAGTCCGACCGTGTGTACGAGGCTTTAGGGTAGACACCAAAAAAGACACACCTCGTCCCGAAATTATATTAGAGATACAAGGAAAAGGAGGTGGGACTATAGCGGTGCTTGAATGGGGTAGTACCATAACAATGGAAGACTCAAGTACAATTTGATTAAAAAAATATACAAAAAGCTTTATTAATTATACAAAGTTGGTAAAAAATAGAGCGATAGCACAATATCGGTCAATCACAATGAAGTGGTTCCGAATGGTGGTTGCATTAGAAAGTCATGGGTTTGTGTAGTTGGCATGACACGAAGAAGTTAAAATTTAGGATGCTTCGGGGGGGGGGGGGGGGGGGATATTCCAATTTAAATAAGTTGTAATTGCTGTAAAGTGCTAGGAAAGGAAGAAGTTAAAATTGTTAGCTCTGTAAAAGCAGAAAGGGTTCTAGAGACTCTCGTTTTCATGCATCCAAACTCATCTAAACATTTAACTCAGACAAACAGCACCAGCAATCAGGTGGATCAGTTAATATCTTCAGCAGTAAAAAGAAGGGAGATCAGATTAGACACACAGCAGACTGATTCATACAGAAAGGACAACACCCCTCATCCTCTTCCAACCAGGATAAAAGTGAACCAGTGGCAACAGAAATATGGGGGTTGCATTTTGACTCATTTTTTGTAGGCTCCAGGGCTGTGATCACAATCCGGGCTTCACTACCTAGCGAGTCAATGACCTGTAAAAGCATACGGTCACTAAAGAATGGAAATAAACCCCTGCCCTACATGCTTGTTCTGGGTCAAAGGCTCCCTAGGTAGTGAAAGCACAACCAGGATGACCGTGCCAAAGCTTGCCCTTTAAAAGTAAACCAATCATTCAGTTTAGTTCATTTAATATTAGATGCCCTAATCTAACTCAGCTACATAGTGTACTTCCAAACATAGAGGCTGTTCTGGGATTCCATCTTAGAAGGGCCAGCATGCTTTGCTAATTGAGTGTCATGGGTGCACCATGTATTAAAGGTTTGTTTGCAAAATAGCGATGCTACAAAAAATCATTATAATTAACCTCTAAAGAGAATATGCCAAGAATCTAAACCACCATTTCAGAAACCTCTGGTGGAACTTGCTATTCCTCAACTCCTAATTATTGCTGCATAGGGTCATCCCTACAGCCTTGGAACGAGAATGCAAAGTTGAGAAATTGCAGCTTCCATCAGAGGCTTCTGGGACACGTTTATTGCCTAGTGATAGATTTCCTTTACACAATCTTCTAAAGATATATGATTCATACAAACCAGCTCCTTCGAAACATACCACAAGGTAATGATTATCAATACAGGGGTTAGAAGGTCAGAGCCTGCAGCAGGTTAATATCAATATATCATATACTTGTGGACAAGGCTAGTTCATTACTCCCCACCCGCCCACCACTACATGTAGAAATAAGATGGCAGCCTGCTATTCACATGCATCTTATGTGTCATATATCATAGCTTATATGTCACATACAAAACAGCAGGAGACACTGGCTCCCATTTATAGGTGTTTTAAAATGAATCTATAATGGTTTTGAGACAGTTTTGTTGTTTTTTCCCGTCACCTTTAAACCTATTGTTTTCATTTCCCTTTTACTATGTGTATGCAATCTTGTTTTAAGACAATACTGTGCAGGACAAAGGATTCCAAAAGCACTATGGGAAAACAATGCCATCCATTTTTGACTTTGCTACTTTTATTTTCTTTACCCTTTTTTTTTTTTTTTTATAATGTGTGATCATGAACAGTGATCATCACCCTGCATGCTGTGATACAATAAAACAGACACTAAAAATTAGTTAAAGAATTGCACAAAAAGTCTTCAGAGACTTCCAAATAGCAACTTGAAAAATGGAAAGAGGCAGTACACAATTTTTATTTATTAATTTTTTCACTTTCTTTATTTGCATTTAAGGTGCCATTGCAAAAAAAAAAAAAAAACTTAGAACACAAAGCACTCAAAAGACATTTAAAGTTAGAAAGTCCTAAAACCACCTTAAAAAGTATTTCCACTGCAATAAATTTGGAGAAAAAACTACTATATGTTTGTTATACTGTATATAAAATATTAGGGCTGTTACTGATTAAAATTTTCGTGTTCGATTAATCTATATTTTTTTTTAATCGATTAATTTCGATTAATTATAACACACATACAGTTTTTCCAATTTTCCACATCTTCCCCCATACTGTAATGTCCACATCTCCCCCCACACTGTAATGTCCACATCTGCCCCACATACTGTAATGTCCACATCTGCCCCACATACTGTAATGTCCACATCTACCCCACATACTGTAATGTCCACATCTACCCCACATACTGTAATGTCCACATGTGCCCCACATACTGTAATGTCCACATGTGCCCCACATACTGTAATGTCCACATGTGCCCCACATACTGTAATGTCCACATGTGCCCCACATACTGTAATGTCCACATGTGCCCCACATACTGTAATGTCCACATGTGCCCCACATACTGTAATGTCCACATGTGCTCCCATACTGTAATGTACACATCTCCCCACATCTCTTCCCATACCGTAATGTCCACATCTCCCCCCACACTGTAATGTCCACATCCCCCCCCATACTGTAATGTCCATATCCGCCCCCCATACTGTAATGTCCACATCTGCCCCACATACTGTAATGTCCACATCTGCCCCACATACTGTAATGTCCACATCTGCCCCCCCCCATACTGTAATGTCCACATCTGCCCCCCCCCATACTGTAATGTCCACATCTGCCCCCCCATACTGTAATGTCCACATGTGCCCCACATACTGTAATGTCCACATGTGCCCCACATACTGTAATGTCCACATCTGCCCCACATACTGTAATGTCCACATGTGCCCCACATACTGTAATGTCCACATGTGCCCCACATACTGTAATGTCCACATGTGCCCCACATACTGTAATGTCCACATCTGCCCCCCATACTGTAATGTCCACATGTGCCCCACATACTGTAATGTCCACATCTGCCCCACATACTGTAATGTCCACATCTGCCCCACATACTGTAATGTCCACATCTGCCCCACATACTGTAATGTCCACATCTGCCCCCCATACTGTAATGTCCACATGTACTCCCATACTGTAATGTCCACATGTGCTCCCATACAGTAATGTACATATCTCCCCACATCTCCCCCCCATACCGTAAAATGCAGGCAGAACGATCCGCAGACTCGCAGAGTAGACGGCACAAGCAGGCGGCTGATGATGACGTCAGCGCGCCGCTACTAGGCCGCCGCCGGGTGGACCAAGATGGCTGCGGCTCCGGAGCTAGGACGAAGCCGCGGCCTTTCCTATGGACGAGACCGCGGAGCTCACTCCGCGGATCGTCCTCGATCAAAATTATTTTGATCAATCAAAGAAATTAACGATTAATCGAACAATTAATCGTTAATTTCCGCAGCCCTATAAAATATATACGGTATATATATTTTTTTTCTTATCCTTTAAATGTTTCTAGGGAGAAGGTGTCATGTCTGACTGTAATAATTTCAGAGTGTCTTTGTCCCCACAGAAAACTGAGCTATCCCTCATTGACATACAATGCAGGAAGGCAGTTTACAAAATATGAACCTTTTTTAGGAGAGAGTGTTCAAATCTATCTATTGATAATGAAGAACTGCAAACACAATAAAGACAGAGTCAATAGTGTAAAACATTACTCCACGGCCCCCTTCCTAATCATTACAAAGCAGGGAGAGTATTTAAAGCGGTGTTCCGGCCTCCCCCTTCAAAAATTAAAAGTCAGCACCTACACATAGGGGTAATTTACAAAAGGCAAATCCACTTTGCACTACAAGTGTAAATTGCACTTGAAATTGCACTGAAAGCGCAGTCGCTGTAAATCTGAGGGGTAGATCGGAAATGAGGGGAAGTTCTGCTGATTTTATCATCCAATCATGTGCAAGCTAAAATGCTGTTTTTTATTTTCCTTGCATGTCCCCCTCGGATCTACAGCGACTGCACTTGCATGTGCACATTCGGTGCAATTTCAAGTGCACGTTGCACTTGTAGTTTGCACTTGTAGTGCAAAGTGGATTTGCCTTTAGTAAATAACCCCCATAGTGTAGCTGCTGACTTTTAATATTAAGACACCAACCTGTCCTGGAAGCCAGTGGCTTGCTGAGAGGCTGAGCCAGGTGCCAGTCAAGGCTCCTGAGTGCATCTCGACCATATAGTCACAAAGTTTCCCCGGCCTGGAGCGGCTCTCTGAGATCAGCTGACAGCGGGCTTCAGCTCGCTGTCAGCTAACAACGGGTCACAGAAGTGCAGAACGAACTGCACTCCTGTGATCTAAAGGAGAATTACAGCCAAACAAGAAAAGTTATGCTTTGTCAATGGGAACATGTAACAAATATAAAGTAGGCGTTATTCCAATTTGGCTGCAAAAGTGGAAATACAATTTAAACCACCATAATTTTGCCTTCCCTTTGACTCTAACAACTATCTCTTCCAGAATCAATTCCGCCAGACCCAGTGTGCCATAAAAATGTGTGTGTATATTGACTGCCTTAATATATTTTCTGTGGAATGGGAAAATATCTGGAACTGCAGCTGTGATATTGGCTGCTTCTAATATTTGTAACGGCAATCATGACTCTTCTACCAATTCACACACCAGAAGGTGACATTGACAGACCAATTCCTCTTATAAGGTTACCTGAGAATCTACCCGATTTGAGTTGAGCGACCCAATCCATATACATGTGATGTACTTGGTATATGTTGTGTATTTTAACAGCTCACCTCCTGTAAATTGATGCTGGATCCGGCCAATAAGTCAACAATATTATTGGGCAAAGAAAGATTCGAATGAAGGAAATCCCGAAAACTTGTCTGGTTTTTAACCACCGAGTCCAGAGTAAAACCTGCACCATGGAAATGCAAAAAGAAAAGATTATATATTATAAATGCATAACTAAGTTATTATAGGTCAAGTGTGGTCTACAGAGTATGTGAGAAACTCAACACAATTCAGTCCAGTGGTAAAGTTTCCTAAAAAAATATTTGAAAGCCCAACTGAACCTTCAGTTTAAATCAGCTAAAAACATTGCAGCTGCATTAAAACAAAGTAGTGCAAAGTCTTACAGTTCATTATCTTTAGAAAGAAACCACAGCCTTAATAGAAAAGACTGTCATCTGCCATCATGTTGCAGGGAGGATCCTTGCGCTCTGTGGAAGCAGTGGTCTCTCTGCAAATGTTCGACACACACCCTGCTGAGTCAGAGCTTTTGTGCTGCAATCAGCAAAGCTTATACTTTTGCACAGAGACTACCGATTCCACACAGAGCAAGGGTCTTTCTCTAAACTTAAAGCATTCTGGCAGGAGCCAGGTTTTTCGCTTCAAGTCTGTGGCTGGTTTCTAAAGAAAATGGCACCCTTTTTTTTAATGCACCTTCAGTGTATTTAGCTGAATTACAACGATAGTTCCATACTCTATGCAGATGACATGTTGCTGTATCTGCAGGATCCAGGACCTTCGCTTTCAGGGGCCTTCCAACTGATGCAGGAATTTGGGGATTACTCCTGATTTCGAATAAATTGGACAAAATCGTCCCTCTTCCCCATTGATGACGCGGTGGTAATTCCGTCGGACTACCCCATTCCCTTGTCCAATTCTTACAAATATTTGTGGATTGAGGTTCAGCTTCCTATTTTAAGGTTTCTGGAGACCAATTTGTCACTGATTATTGGGAATTTTCGGGAGAAGGTACAGAAATGGCACAACTTACCGATTACGTTGATGGGACAAATAAATTTGTTTAAGATGATTTTTCTCCCTAAGTTTCTTTATATCCTCTCGAACTCCCCAGTTTTTGTGACACTACGGCTTGATTCCACCATTGTGGGATTTCTGTGGGGATCGTGTGCCCCCAAAGTCTCTCTGGCAGTCTTAAAGTTGCCGGTTACAATGGGGAGGGGGGGGGGGGATATGGCCCTTACAGATTTGTGGTCCTATTTTCTAGCCTCACAATTGTCCTTTCTACACTGGCGACTTTTTCCCCAGACACCCAACGCCACTACTTTGTTGGAGGCAGCGGTTGCCACCTCACAAGAAACTCTGCAAAATATGGTGTACAGGAAGGGGATTCAAGGGAGGAAGGTGGAATCTGTTATGGCACTTTCTGGGAAAATATTCAATCTCTGTTCCAAATTGCGAAGGGATGGGCCCTTGTGGCTATCTCCAAATAACCCCTTATGGTGTAATAGATCTCTGGGGGAGTTTTTTAAATTACCAGACGGACAGCTGACATGGGCAAAATATGGCATAAAATACCTACACCACATCTGTCAGGAAGATGGGCTATGCACTTTTTCACAATTAAGAGACCAATTTGGGATACCTAGGACATGGCATTTTCACTATGCACAGCTGCATCATACAGCAATCACGCAGTTTGGGAGGGGCGATATTCGGGTACAAAATACGGAACTGGAAAAGGTTCTGATTGATCCGGATTCCTTTAAATGAATCTCTAGATACTATAGGGAAGTTGGTCCTGGGGAAATAGGCTCAACTTCTAGGGCCAGGGCTCAGTGGGTGGCGATTGTCCCGGAGTTGTCGGAGGGGCTGTGGCAGGAGGTCCTTGATACCTATCTGGTGTCTGTTATCTCTTCCACGGATAAAATTATTAAATTTCACTACCTTCATCAGATGTATTATACGCCAAGTAGACTTCACCGAATGCGTAGGAGGGAATCTGCAATCTGCCATAAACGTATGGGGGCAGAAGGCACTTTCCTACATATGGTGTGGGAATGTCAAAAAGTAAGATCATGATGGTCACAGGTAACTGAATTTGTCTTGGATAAATTTGGCCTGCCTAATATCTGTTCTCCCTTAAGTTGCCTCCTGGGGGTCTTTGACCAGGAGGAGATGAATATATACACAAAATTGTTCCTTAGGATCCTGTTTTTTGGAGTGAGGAAACTCATTGCCAGGAATTGGATCCATGAAGAGCAGTTGACCATTGGGATGTGGATAAAGATTGTAAACGCGGATGTGCTATTGTATATAGGATGACCTATGAGGCTAGAGGGGCTCCCAAAAAGTTTAGGAAGGTATGGTTTGGATGGGTGGATTCTAAGAGTTTGCTGAAGGGGTCATAGACTATTAGATGTGAATGAGAGTGTTTTACTTTAATGCAAGATTTTCAGTCTGGAGAGGATATGGTGGGCATCATATTCTCAATAAGAATGGGTTCGGTTTTCTTATCCTATTATTCACAAAACTGAATGTTGAAATCCCTAGGGGGAGGGGTTTTTTTTGTAGGGGGGGGGGGGGGAGTAGAGAGGTGCGGTTGTTTTTCTCTCCCAAGGGGGGGGGGGGGTGAGTTGGGGGGCTCTATCTTTTTATACTTTTATTTACTCTTTTTGACTTTGTTTTTTTACCGTTGAAACAGGGAAAAAAAAAGCGGCTATATTGCACTGAAGGATAGGGTCAGAGACCTGAATGGTTCAGTTATGGTTCAGTTATGGGAGATTGATATTTGCACTATATTTACACTATTGTCTGTATTGATGTGTATTTATTGCCCAATGATTCTGCTGAATCACCTATCCAATGTTTTGTATGTTTTATTCTTTCTTATGCAAAATAAAAAACTTTCTTTAAAACAAAAAAAACAATGATAATTCCGTTGGGCTTTAAAATGCTGGCAACTATGCCCATGTTATTGTATAGCAGACAGAATATGCATAGGAAGCAGTGTTGCCAAGCATCAACTATTTGAGATCAGTATTTGCATACAAGAAAGCTCAGATTTCCCAAGCTCTCATCGTATTTCCGAAACAAAATCAGGGCTATGTGAGTCAGCACCTATGGTGCAAGCGACTACAGATTAGCTTTCATCTGAACTCAAAGTAGGTTTTTTTACTGCATAGTTACATAGGGCTAGCTTGGACCAATGAAAGTATACATTATTCTATACCCGTGGAACCGCTGTGAAAGTTGATATTCACTGTAGTAGCCATCGCAGTAATCGCAGTGTAGTAGTGATCACAGTGGTTGCCATGGTATTCTGCGTCCTGTGCCGAGTGGCTGCCCTGCTTCATAGTGAACACAGAGGACTGTTAACTTTTCATGGCCATAATTTACAGAAGGCCTTGTAATTTTTCTAATTAATACAAGGTAATCTATGATTGGATGTTGTGGAGGAGATTGTGACATCACTTCCCTGCCTCTCCATCTTGTATAATCAGAGAATGCCTTGTATTCATTGAAATACAAGGATTTCTGTGAATGGCGGTTATGCTGAGCGAGCAAACCCCTATTTTTTACTATCCAGAAGGGCAGCCAATCGGCACAGGACTCAAAAGACTATGGCGGTCACTGCAGTAACCACAGCTACTAAAGTGATCCACCGCTTGGACAGCAGACTTAAAGGTATGGAATATGTATTCTTATATTGGTCCAAGCTGGGCTAATGCAACTATGCAAAAAATACATACCTGGAGTTCAACTTTAATGTGTATCTATAGTCAGAACTTTCAATAGAAATTAGAATTGTTAAAAGCTCTGCCAGATATTTGAAAAAACTGCGCCACCTTGTGAAACCAGAGCCTGATAAAGGTTTTATAGGCTTCTTCAAATGCACATATGAACTAACAGATATTAAACCAAATAGTCCAATAACATTTTTACACAAGATCTGAAACAGTCCACAAATCCATATGACAGGGGAACCATAGAATTCACACCGCAGTGACCAATCAAGGCAAAACGTGAGAAATCCACCACCAAAGGAAGGGGAGGCAGCTTACCAGAGGGCAAGCGGTTTGGGACAATCGACTGTAGCCCAGCCGCGGCCTTTAGTGTTGCAGTCCTCCCCTGTGCAGGAGCACCACAACAGTAACCAGCGTATGGCAGGCATGCCCTCTGGTAAGCTGCTACCCCTTCCTTTGGTGGTGGATTTCTCACGTTTTGCCTTGATTGGTCACTGCGGTGTGAATTCTATGGTTCCCCTGTCATATGGATTTGTGGACTGTTTCAGATCTTGTGTAAAAATGTTATTGGACTATTTGGTTTAATATCGGTTAGTTCATATGTGCATTTGAAGAAGCCTATAAAACCTTTATCAGGCTCTGGTTTCACAAGGTGGCGCAGTTTTTTCGTTTTCCATTTATATAGGTGTTGTCACACTACTACTGCTGCCTAAAATACTTTTAGTATTTTTAACTACATTTCTCTGCTAGCGCAGTTTTTTTACCCTTTATCTGCCAGATATTCCCTTTCCTTCCTATTCCCGGAAACAAAACTGGAAATTAGTGGAGTTCTCTCCAAAGTAAGAGGAAATCCCCTCTTAGACAGTTGTCACTATACCTGGTGACAGCTGTATACATTTTGGATTTTCCATCACTTTCTGTCCAAGTAACAATAGCCCAAGTACAAACAAAGAGAGGAATCTTCCAATTGGAGACACAGACAGGGATACAAATCTAACAGGTTCTTATCCTTTATCTCTCACCAAAACTTTAAAAAAAAAAACATTTCTTTGGGTACAGATATGCTTTGGGTTTAGGAATGACTGATTTGATCTTCTGCCCTTGTTGTTTTAACTTTTGTTAGTAAAACATTTTTTTTCTGCCAGTAAATAACTTATACAGCCCACTTCCTGTTTCTTGTCTGGTAAAAAGCCTAGGCTTATGACATCATGCACAGCTCTCTCACTCTTGTGAGAGTTTGCCAGAAAGGGAGGGGGGATGAGTCATAAGAGGGCAAAATAGACCTGCAGAGCTGGAGGTGTGCCTTTGTGTGTCTGTTTAAATCCAGGAAGTGAACAGGCAGCAGCTTCAGCTGCCCACAGTTAAAATGGTTGCAGCCAGACTCAGTGGAGGGAGATTTCTGCAGCATATTTAGCAAGTACAGAATCACAGTATATATAAAATAATATGCAAAGTGGTTGGAGGGAAGCTTCAGAATGGCAAAGATGTTTTTATTACAACTTATGTGAGCAGACTGCAGTTCTGAGAACATAAACTGTATGGTGCTTGTATGGAGTTCTCTGGATCTCTCCCATGGAGGGCTAAGGCTGCTAAATTTGTAGGTCTAGTAGACATGGTCTTACTCTAGAGATGAGAATCGGACAGGTTATACCTGACTGGCGGTGGAAGTGATTCTCTAGGGAACTGTGATCACCGCTCAAAGAGTCCAGATGATGTTTTAGGGATTCCAGCTCCTCTTCCAGGCCAGGCCGGTCTCTATCAAACAGGTTGCTATTCTCAACCACCTCCGTGAGTCTTTCCAGGAGTTGTGTTACCCTGCAGGTAATAGAGAGGCAAGACACACTTAAATAGTCCAATACCAGGACAATACTGAAGTCCTCCAACATTCATTATCAAAAGATTGAGTGACACAGAAAACAAGCTCTGCAGGAAGATTTGAAACAATACCAATTAATGCAGTTATGTATTCATTAATCAAATAAAGCTTAAAGAATTACTTAACTTCTTCCCCTACAATGTTTTTCCCTTTTACCTGTAGTCCTGAGTTCTCAAGATACTTAATTACCAGCACAGTAAATTTAGCATTGCCCTGCAGTGATATGCTGTTTGGGTGCTATACAGTGGGTTAGGTGTCTCCATTTTGACCTCTTCAGCTGGCTGCCCCTACTGGGTTCAGGCAGTCAGCTCCGGTGACACGCGCGTCCCACCCCCCAGCCGATCTGTAAGCCAATCCTGCAGACTCCTGGGAGATGTGACGTAAGTATCCCAAGAGGCTGCGGGACTAGTGACACTTAAAGGGGTTGTAAAAGTTTGTTTTTTATTTTCTAAATAGGTTCCTTTAAGCTAGTGCATTGTTGGTTCACTTACCTTTTCCTTCGATTTCCCTTCGAAATGTTTTTTTTCTTTGTCTGAATTTCTCACTTCCTGTTTCTCCTCACTAAACTTCAAACCATCATCCGAGTGGTGTTTATTCAGCCAGAACAGTTTACTGAACAGCTTATTGGGGAGGAACAGGAAGTGAGAAATTCACACAATGAAAACAAAGAAAAAAACCATTTAGAAGGTAAATCAAAAGGAAAAAGTAAGTGAACCAACAATGCACTAGCTTAAAGGAACCTATTTAGAAAATAAAAAACAAACCTTTACAACCCCTTTAAAGAGGAAGTAAACTTCCTTCTAATGTTTGTACTTATAGGTAAGCCTATAATAAGGCGCACCTATAGGTACTGTAAATATCTACTAAACTTGCACTGTTTAGGAGACATTTACTGTAACCTGCGCCAATTACATCATCGGCACATGCGCTCTGAGAAAAGTCCTTTGAGTCCATGGACCGGGAAAGAAGACAAGCGAAGATGGATGCGCCTCCAGTTTGGACGACGAGGGCTTTGTTTGCAGGTAAGTGTCCCATAATGTGCCAGTATGCGATGCACACTAGCACATTATGCCTTTACTTTGCAGGTAAGAAAAAAGCAAAAAAAAAAAAAAAGAAGACCTGATGGGTGGGGGAGATCGGGCCAACAAAAATAGAATATATATCTTTTTTTTAATCCTGCATTTCTTCTTGGGGAAATTACCGCCAGTCAAATTTCTTTCGTTTTGAATAGAGCGGGGAATGATAAAGCTGGACAGACACACCTGGATTTCTTTTGTTCAGCCTGCGGGCTGAGCAAAAAAACAGACTGATCCACCCAAGCTTTATAGCACGGATAGATTAATCCCTTTTGTCGGCTATTGTATTTTGACAGCCAGCACCTCATAGCTGTCAGAATACCTGAACAGTGCCTGCAATTGATTGGGTCCAGGCGCTGCTCGGCCAAAAATTTTCCACCTGCCTTCTTTCGACAGATGTCAGTTTTTCAATCAACGTTTGTTAAGCCTGGTGGTGCCAACATGGGCACGGCTCACAATTCAGACAATTCAACACAGATCAGTGAAACTTTGAGATGTGTATGACAGCGTTTGTCTTTTTTTTTTTGTCTGTGACCTTGTTCAGCAGAATTTTCCTGACTTCCAGTCCTTGTTGTCAATGGGAGAAGAAGTCACAGACAGCAATACAAACTGGTAGTTTGATCAAATGTAAAGGGACTGGCTGTACTTACGTGGAGTTGGTGTATTGCAGGAAGCCATACTCATCTCTTTGGCCATCTGGACACAGGGACTGCATAACTGGCAGTATCCCAGCAGAGGTAAGTGGAGCCGCAGTGTAGAAGGCTGAGAAGCAGGGTAGACAAGACAATAAAATCAGTGACTTGAAGACATCAAGCAACATTTGGGGATTAGACAAGTGTTCCAGATTATTAAGCCAAGATAGGAAAAAGGTGAACTCTGTATTGTCCTTAAATATCACTCCACCTTTCTCTGCAATTCTGACATGGGGAGGCAAGACAACATATCAAGAAAAAAAATTATGAAGAACAAATTTGAATTGAATAAAAATATATTTATATTAAGAAGATAAAAGAATATATTGGTCATCTTGTTCCGGTATGTCTGCCCTGTATTTTGAAGTATCCATTCTGTTTAAAAAATAATGTGTAATGGATCTGAATCGGTTTTATAAACTTTTTATGGTATATATGGCTTTTTATGTATTAAACAAATAATACACACACACACACACACATATAAGCACACACACACACACACACACAGTGCTGCTTGCTTTGCAGCTCCCTTTGTCTAACTGAAATGTTCTACAAAGCCATCATATAAAGGAAGGGTCACTGTCCTGATAAATCTTTGAGTCCTGTTTAAAACAAACATCTATCATCTGAGCTAAAAGGTTAAAATAGCTGAATATGTGTACAGACAACTAGTACTCCATCTCCTGGCTGGGAGGTACACTGCATAATATTATTATACTTTTTTTTATTTGCCTGACTGAAAAATAAATGGTGTAAAATGTGTAATTTGTTTAGTCCTGACCATAATAAAAGAAAATAAGTTGAAAACCATTATATTCTATTTGGAGAAAGCCTACAACCACTGCAGAAACTCACTTTCTACCCCAGCACTAGTATGTACTGCAAATTTTTTATTTATTTTTTACTTGATATGGGATTCAACATAGAGAGTGGCTGCGCCAGACTTCCAGTTCACTACAATGGGAGATTAAACTTTCAGGGGTTTGGGTATGTGAAACCAAAATATGGCATCCAGAGGGCAGCGGTATGCACCTGAAAGCTCCATATTTGGAATGTGGAGGATGAGTTGTGAGCTTGTGGTAGGTGTGGTCAGGTTGCGGATATTTACATATTCTTAACAAACAGTGAATAAACTGCCCTTACTGTCCTCTTTAGCTGCAGACACCGTGGACTAATTCATCCGTAGAAGTTTTCCAGATTTACTTTTTTTTCCAAATGTAGCTCAGTTCCCCCTCTAGCAGTAAGTTGGCAGCTTACCAGCCTTATAAAGCTAATGGCCTGGATCTAAGTGAAACTAAGAGGAGGGCCAGCATGAATGGGGTGTGCAGATAAGGTGGAGGGTTAGTGGGGTGATATTTTGAAATAGGTAGCAAGCTTACCGGATTGTCCTGCAAGGGGTAGTGAGGAGGGGGAACCTTGTTGGAGCTGATTCGGAGCTTGTGACACATCAAACCGTTTTCTCCCACCCTCCCTCCCTTGTTTTAGTTTGGTTGGTGGGAGCTTCCTGTTTTTGCAGTGCTGGTGGATATATGGTGGGTTTTGGGAGTTTCGTTTTTTAGTTGGCCTATTGGTTTTCTGGGTTCGCTAATTATTGTCATAGCAGCTGTCAGGGGGTCTATTGGGTCTTTGAAGGTGGTGCAGTTTCAAAGTAGTGGAGAAATATGGGTTGGGCCCATCTATGGTATGGGTGTTTCTTCCTACTAATATGTCGGTAACATCTGGGTTCGAATTAGGTTGTGTCTGGTAGTAAGTGGATAATTAGTCCCGGAGGTGGTGTAATGGCGGCTGGGGGCCTTTATATTGGGTGGCAGATACAACCGTTTTTCCAGAATTATATCGACCTTCAAAGACCTGGCAGGATTAATCTGATTGTGTTTATTGGTTATGCAATGATTGTAATATATGTATTAAAGTGGAGCTCCACCCTAAATAGCAACTTTTGCTATTTGGAACCCTCCCCCCCTCCGGTGTCACAATTGACACCTTTCAGGGGGGAGGGGGGTGAAGATACCTGTCTAAGACAGGTATTTTCACCCACATCCGGGAGTCCTCTCTCCGGGAATCTGCGGGAGTTACGTCACTTCCCGCAGACTTCCCTTGGTGTTCTGGGAGACACTCGGCTCCCAGAACACAGGAGCACCAATCAGAACGGCGCAGCGCGACTCGCGCATGCGCCGTAGGGAACCGGGCATGAAGCCGCAGGGCTTCACTTCCTGGTTCCCTCAGCGAGGATGGCGGAGGGAGCAGCAGAGCGACGAGCGGTCGCTCGTCCTCTGCTGCGGACGTCGCTGGACTCCAGGACAGGTAAGTGTCCAAATATTAAAAGCCAGCAGCTGCTGTAGCTGCTGGCTTTTAATATTTTTTTTCCGGCGGAGCTCCGCTTTAAGGTTGTTCTCATAGAACTGTGTTTTATTGTTTTTTGTAATAAAAAGGCTGCTATGGCCATTGGACTCCAAAAAAGTAATGTGTCGCCTGGTCATTTCGGAAGGGGGAGAGTTTTTGTTCAATGGTTAATGCCTTATTGATAACCTGAGCCTCGGCACTCTGCAGGTCCCTCAGCCATATAAACATAGAGCATATGCACAGGAGGATAGAGCAGAGTGCTGATACAATGACTTCATTGCTTCGAGAATGAATTGCTCCACAGTGCCTATAATTACAGAGTCAGAGAGGGTTTATTTAAAGCTTATTAAGAATATGCAAACATTTAAGTGTCCATAACCTGGGCATAGCTACACTTGGAAGGTAAGTATTTAAATCTTGTAGTTGGCGACTAGCAAACAAATCTTAATTTCTGCTAATAAAAACTGAAGTTGAATGGAGCTTTTACTTGCTTTTATTGTTACTTTCTTTTATCTTTAGCAAAGGAAACCAGCATTCTGGTTACTATGGGCAACAAAACAAATCCACTTCTGCACCACTTTGCATTACTTAGCCCCATGTTTTATGAATGTGAGCATTCACCTGTTGAAAGCTACAGTATTTTGCACTTGGTAAAATGGATACTTCAAGATATCATACTGGCAGAATGGAAAAAAAATAAAACAATACGTTGGTCCTGTCTCATACTAGCAGAATTTAGAGTAAAGTGGAGTTATACTTTAAGATCTTGTTATTGACACAGCAATTCAAAAAGGAACCTAAAAGGGGGCTATTTATAAAGAGCTGCAATCAGAAGTTTACCGATTTTGGACACGTGTTCACTAATCTCATTTCATTGTATAGGAAAAGTCAACTGACTGGCAAACTAAAACAAAAAGTAAAACTACTGTATATACTCGAGTATAAGCCGACCCGAATAAAAGCCGAGGCACCTAATTTTACCCCATAAAAATGGGAAAACGTATTGACTCGAGTATAAGCCTAGGGTGTCCATCTGCATGCCTCACTGTGTCCATGTGCATGCCTCACTGTGCCCATGCCTCACTGTGCCCATGACTAGATTTATGTTTTACATGGGAGTATATGGAAGGGGTGCCCGGCTTTGAAAAATTGGTGCTCCCCGGCCGTAGGTCCCCCAGACAGAAAACTTTGCACACTTGTAGAGGAGAACTGAGGCTACATGTGTGCCAAGTTTCGGGTCCAGAGAACCTATGGCCGACCTGTACCGGATCCCCAAAGTTATCGGAGAAATTACCGTTTAACATGGGGGTCTATGGAAGGGGTGCCCGGCTTTGAAAAATCAGTGCTCCCCGAGCCGTAGGTCCCCCGGACAACAAACTTTGCACACTTGTAGAGGAAGAGTGTGCCAAATATGGCTATATGTGTGCCAAATTTGGGGTCCAGGGGACCTACGGCCGGCCGGTACCGGGTTCCCAAAGTCCGGAAGATCAGCCGCAAAAATGTGTCTCGAGTATAAGACAAGGGGGGCATTTTCAGCACAAAAAAATGTGATGAAAAACTCGGCTTATACTCGAGTATATACGGTAATACAAAATTCTGCTGAAAGCGCAGCAAAAATGACTAGTCAATTCTTTATAAATAGCCCTCATACTATATGCAAGGAGGATAGATCAGTGATTTTAGAAGAGGAATTACAAAGGATTAAAAAGGAGAAATAGCAATACAGGTATAATTAGTACTAGTACAAGTATTAGTCATCTTTCCCCTTCCTACGGGAGACGAAACATGTAACGGATCTTCTCGTGAGCGTTTAAGTCTGCCAGCAGAAGGGTTTAAAGACAGGTTAGATGGAATAAGGAACATGAATCCAGATCTCGGATTTAGAAGCCAAATCCTGGGTAAAACGATCACAGAGAGAATCACAATGGCATCATCTATTCTTAGTGCAGGAGAGGAGTCACTACAGCAAAACAGTAAGATAGCAGAGGAGAAGCCACTGTATACTCATACTGTATACTCATAGAAGAGAAGACAGGAAAGTACAGTATACCCTTATCTGCAAAGGCATTGACCTGCATCCAGAAAGGGCTTTACTGTATACAGATACAACATAGGAAGTGTAAAACCCGCCTCTAACACAAAGCAAGCCTCCGCCCCTGCAGAGCACCCTCCAAAGATTTGAATATTGCACCGGTCCAGAGGATCTGTTCCGTAATAGTTAGACAAAAGAAAACATAAGCACCTCCATGTTAGCCAGCCTTTGTGCCTGTTCAGGTCTTTTGAGTACCACCTAGGTACATGTAGCATGCATGTGAATTTTTAGCATTTTAAAAATAAAATGGCTTTATTCAATCATATGAAAAATAACATCTTAAAAGGGCAGAACTCACGTCAGTATAAAAATTAACAATAAGCTTCCATAATACTAACATAATGCCCTTGATTTTTTTTTATATATGAAACCTTGGAATTTAGAGATGAAAAAAATGTCATTGTATGCAATGCACAGCTGCGTTCTTAACACCTAGAATCATAGGGGTCAATTCATAGAAAATTTACTGTACGAATGTGACAAACATTCCCTGTACGAAACATTTACACAACTGCAATGAAAAATTGCTGTATTTTCTGTAACGTGATTTCCTAAATTGGTTGGAAAGGCAGAAGGTTTTTCATTTTAATTCATTCTATGCATTAGGATAAAAAACCTTCTGTGTGCAGCAGCTCCCCTCAGCCCCCTAATACTTACCTGAGCCCCATCTCTATCCAGCGATGTTGCAGGAGACACTCGGCTGTCCAGGACTCTCCCTCCTCATTGGCTGAGACAGCAGCAGAGCGCCATTGGCTCCTGCTGGTATCAAAGTCAGTGAGCCAATGAGGAGAAAGAAGGGGTGGGGCCTAGCCGAAGCTCTGTCTGAATGGACACACGGAGCTGCGGCTTGGCTCTGGTGCCCCTGTAGCAAGCCGCTTGCTGTGGGGACACTTGGCAGAAGGGAGGGGCCAGGAGCTCCAAAGAGGGACCCGAGAAGAGGAGGATCTGGTCTGCTCTGTGCAAAATCACTGTACAGAGAAGGCAAGTATAACATGTTTATTATTTTTAAACACAATTTTTTTCTTACTTTAGTATCACTTTAAGCACCATATGTGACACCAACTTGTGACAAATGGCAGATCAAGCTCACGCCGCGCTGTCAACGATACGCGACAATGACACCATCCAGTGGCTGTAATGCCATAATATCTCAATCAGGAAGATACCACATTATAGCTATTAGATGCCACCTATGATAATAGGAATGAATCATACACATTACACAACATTTTCTAGTTTGCATTGTGGTTGAGCGAATGTTTGTCACATCCATACAGCTATTGTTTTTTTTATAAACAGACCTCATAGTGTTGTCCCAGGCAGGTTTCAGCTTTGGCCTCAGGCCTGGAAATAATGAAAAAGTACTTTACCAAATCACATAGTATACAGCAGTGGTCCCTAAGCTGCGGCCCTCTGCTTGCCTTTATCCGGCACTTGAGGCATTATTTCTGCCACCATGACCAACAATGGGGCAGAAATCCTGCCGCTTACCCCAACAATGGGGCCCAATTCCTTCCACTGACACAAACTATGGGACTACGGGGTATAATTCCTGTCACTGACACCAACAATGAGGCACAATTCCTTCCACTGACACAAACTATGGGACTATGGGGTATAATTCCTGTCACTGACACCAACAATGAGGCACAATTCCTTCCACGGACACAAACTATGGGACTTCGGGGCATAATTCCTGCCACTGACACCCACAATAAGGAACTATTCCTTCCACTGACCCAAACTATTTGACTTCGGGGTATAATTCCTGCCACTGACACCAACAATGTGGCACTATTCCTTCCACTGACACAAACTATGGGACTTCGGGGCATAATTCCTGCAACTGACACCAACAATGTGGCACTATTCCTTCCACTGACACAAACTATGGGACTTCGGGGCATAATTCCTGCCACTGACACCCACAATAAGGAACTATTCCTTCCACTGACCCAAACTATTGGACTTCGGGGTATAATTCCTGCCACTGACACCAACAATGTGGCACTATTCCTTCCACTGACACAAACTATGGGACTTCGGGGCATAATTCCTGCCACTGACACCCACAATAAGGAACTATTCCTTCCACTGACCCAAACTATTGGACTTCGGGGTATAATTCCTGCCACTGACACCAACAATGCGGCACTATTCCTTCCACTGACACAAACTATGGGACTTCGGGGCATAATTCCTGCCACTGACACCAACTATTTCTCCACGTAATACCAAAGATCGGGTATTGTTTACTCCCACTGGGCACAGTCTGGCCCCCCTAAAGTCAAAAGAACAGTAAACTGGCCATTTCCTTAGAAAGTTTGGAGACCCCTGATATACAGGATTTGGTGGGGTTCTGCATCAAAATCTATCTATACCCCAAACTTTTTTTTACATTTTTATTTGCCTTTGCTTTCGGTCCTGAAGATAAAAAAAAAAGGAAGTATGATAAAACCTCTGCAATATGAGGGAAACCCTCTCATAGACAACCGTCTCCAAAACAGGTAACCCCATTGGAAGATTTCCCCCCACCTCCCATTCCAATGAAACGTACAATTTTGGTACGTCAGCTGAACAAAAAGTGACAGCACACAGACAGCTAAAAGGAGTTTGAACGTTATTCTTACACTGTCCAGCTTTTTCCCCCCCATAGTTTTGGCTAGAGATGTACTTTAAATGCACTGCATACAGGAATCTGTCATCAGATTACTCAATATTATTGCTCCATAGCCAACATGACAAGAAGAGATGACGTGTGGTTTATTATGTGTACAAAAGGCGAGGTTTGTGGTTTTGTTTGGACCATAGCACATAGCACAGAGACAGCTTGACATGGAACGGAAAGGTTAGAGGAGACAACATTAACATAGGCTGCTACACACAGTTTTAACCAGTAAACCACTGGACCACTTACAGACTGCAGCATGCGATGTGGAGTCAGACGGTGATGAGGAATGAAAACAAACAAAAAAAAAAAAACCGTGAAAAAAATAAATAAATATTCAAATCATAAACATCCAATGACAGATAAAGATGATCTGTTTTCAGTGGTACATGCCATGGATTTTAAGGGAGGGTGGCAACCTGTGGCTTGCATAAGTGTAAAGAGAAGTGATGATCAGTAACAACCAATCAGAGATACATTTTGTCTACTTCAGGTGCTGAACGCTGACTGGTTGCTAAGGGTTATTGCACAACTCTGGAACCCGAGTGTCTCTGAGACCTGTTCTTGACACCGATACAAGCAGATTCTCCTTTCCTGATTGTAGTGCAGCATGGGAAGCTTAAAGTGGATGCTAAATGGTTGCTAATTAGGTATTTTTTATTTTTTTTACACACTCTGGGGGATATTTACTAAAACTGGTGCAACTGTGTATAGTAACCAATCAGCTTCTAACTTCAGCTTGCTCAATGAATCACTTTAAGATCGTCCCACGCAGATATACTGCGGCAGGGCGGGCCTCCTGCGCGATATCACGTACCTGTATGTGATTTCGTGCACAGGGTCGGGGGCGCATGCGGTGTATACACCGCTCCTAAAGTGCTGCAAAGATGCTGTCCGCAGGACTTTTTTTGACGTCCTGCCAGCGCACCGCTGCAGTGTGAAAGCACTCAGGCTTTCACATTGGAGTGCCAGGAGAGGCGCTTTTTTTAGCGCTATAGCGCCTGTAAAGCGCCTCAGTGTGAAAGGGGTCTAAAGCCTAGAAGCTGACTGGTTACTATGCAGAGCTGCACCAGATTCTGTGTGCACCAGTAAATATGCCCCACTGAATCACAAGGCCAAAAGATGGCCAGGGGCCCAAAATGTTTAGGGTGGCAAGTGTTTAAAATGAGTGACTCTGCTACTTTGGCCTACACCCTTTTCAGCATACAGTTGCAAAAAAAAGTATGTGAACCCCTTTGGAATGATATGGATTTCTGCACAAATTGGTCATAAAATGCGATCTGATCTTCATCTAAATCACAATAGACAATCACAGTCTGCTTAAACTAATAACACACAAAGAATTAAATGTTACCATGTTTTTATTGAACACACCATGTAAACATTCACAGTGCAGGTGGAAAAAGTATGTGAACCCCTAGACTAATGAGATCTCCAAGAGCTATTTGGAGTGAGGTGTCAGCCAACTGGAGTCCAATCAATGAGATGAGATTGGAGGTGTTGGTTACAGCTGCCCTGCCCTATAAAAAACACACACCAGTTCTGGGTTTGCTTTTCACAAGAAGCATTGCCTGATGTGATTGATGCCTCGCACAAAAGAGCTCTCAGAAGACCTACGATTAAGAATTGTTGACTTGCATAAAGCTGGAAAGGGTTATAAAAGTATCTCCAAAAGCCTTGCTGTTCATCAGTCCACGGTAAGACAAATTGTCTATAAACGGAGAAAGTTCAGCCCTGCTGCTACTCTGCAGAGGAGTCGGTGTCCTGTAAAGAAGACTGCAAGAGCACAGGGCAGACTGCTCAATGAGGTGAAGAAGAATCCTAGAATGTCAGCTAAAGACTTACAAAAGTCTCTGGCATATGCTAACATCCCTGTTAGCGAATCTACGATACGTAAAACACTAAACAAGAATGGATTTTATGGGAGGATACCACAGAGGAAGCCACTGCTGTCCAAAAAAAACATTGCTGCACATTTACAGTATGCACAAGAGCACCAGGATGTTCCACCACAGTACTGGCAAAATATTCTGTGGACAGATGAAACCAAAGTTGAGTTGTTTGGAAGAAACACACAACACTATGTGTGGAGAAAAAGAGGCACAGCACACCAACATCAAAACCTCATCCCAACTGTGAAGTATGGTGGTGGGGGCATCATGGTTTGGGGCTGTTTTGCTGCATCAGGGCCTGGACGGATTGCTATCATCGAAGAAAAAATGAATTCCCAAGTTTATCAAGACATTTTGCAGGAGAACTTAAGGCCATCTGTCCACCAGCTGAAGCTCAACAGAAGATGGGTGTTGCAACAGGACAACGACCCAAAGCATAGAAGTAAATCAACAACAGAATGGCTTAAACAGAAGAAAATACGCCTTCTGGAGTGGCCCAGTCAGAGTCCTGACCTCAACCCGATTTGAGATGCTGTGGCATGACCGCAAGAAAGCGATTCACACCAGACATCTCAAGAATATTGATGAACTTAAACAGTTCTGTAAAGAGGAATGGTCAAGAATTACTCCTGACCGTTGTGCACGTCCGATCTGCAACTACAGGAAACGTTTGGTGGAAGTTATTGCTGCCAAAGGAGGTTCAACCAATTATTAAATCCAAGGGTTCACATACTTTTTCCACCTGCACTGTGAATGTTTACATGGTGTGTTCAATAAAAACATGGTAACATTTAATTCTTTGTGTGTTATTAGTTTAAGCAGACTGTGATTGTCTATTGTTGTGACTTAGATGAAGATCAGATCACATTTTATGACCAAATTGTATCATTCCAAAAGGGTTCACATACTTTTTTTTGCAACTGTATATGCCCTTTGAGTCTCTAGCTCCTTCACGTGGGTAATATCACTGCAATTTAATTCTTGGTCTGTCTGGTTTGATGTAAACTGAATTGAGAGTATAAAGTAGAACTAAAGGCAGCACTTTTTTTCCCATTTTGGATAGAGTAGGAGAGATTTTTCTTCACTTTGTCTCATAGCCAAAAAACAGAAAGTCGGAGGAAATACCTCCAAAGTAAGGGAATCCCTGGTTGTCCCCAGGGTCACCAGAACTAGCGTCTCCATTGGAAGATTTATCCTCTATTCCTGTTCTGAGGACAACTCAAAATTTGGGATTTTCACTTTCATGAGAAAGGTAAACTGGACAAATAGGGCGAATCTCCTAATCCCTCTCCCCTCTATCCAAAACTAAAAAAGTTTTGCCTTTAGTTATACTTTAAGCAGACACTCACACTACATGGTCATTGGTAAATATAAAGCTAAACTTACTGTATGTTACAATATGACTGTTCAACCTCCTTTAGACCTACCAATAACAACCAAGTGCAAGGGTCTGCCAAATGGGATACAAATACAATAAATTGTTTAGGTAGGCACCAACATTTTGTAAGAGATTTAATTTTTAGGTGTATGGCCAAGATTAGGGCTTCCTCTTTTTCTTCACTGGACATAAAAGAAAAGCATTAGACTACATTCATATATTTAGCATAAATCTATAGAAAATAAAATGTATTGCAATTGGCATTCAAAGAAAAACTTTAACTTTGCACTGGTGTTAAGAGATAAAACTTTAAATTTTTACCTGCTAGAAAGATAATGATTGTCCATCGCTCACTGGCATATTTGGTCATAGCATCACACCCCTCATTTATTTAAATTAATTTTTCAAAAACAGCCACAAAATATTAAAAACAGACTTGATATCATAAGTTACCATTACAGACAACCAACTGCCACACAGAATCCCCTCAATACCTCCATCCCCACACGTATACACCATAACATTATGACCACCCACCATCAGTGGCGTCATTATGGGGGTACGGCCCGTGCTGAGTGAGACCCGTCAGAGGGGTGACACTGGGGCCACCCCTACACACTGTACTATATTGCAGCGGAGTGGTCCGAGCAGCGCACCCAGCCGTGCGGGGGAGGCTGCCTGTAACACTCCCCCTTTAGGTTAAGCTGTCCCTTGGGGATCTCCAATATCTCCCGAGGCAGCCGGAGTTGGTGGGTGGAGCGGGGAGTGTGGCTGCCTCCTTTACTCCTCCCACAGACTCCTTCACTCTAGCTGATCCCGCAGCTGAAGGAGAAAAAGGCGAGGACACAGAAGCCCCAGGTGTCTTCATCTGCAGGCATGCTGTAAGTGATTGAGCACACTGTCACTACAACCTGCCCTTTACACCTTAAACCTGCCCTATAACCACCCTAACCTGCCCTATACCACCCTAACCTGCCCTATATCACCTTAACCTGCCATCTACCACCCTAAACTGCCCTATACCACCCCTACCTGCCCTATACCACCCCAACCTGCTCTATACAACCCTATACTACCCCAATCTGCCACTATACCACCCTAGCATGCCACTATACCACCCTATACTAGCCTAACCTGCCACTATACCATCCTATACTATCATTTACAGGGGCCAGTTTCGGGGGGGGGGGGGGAACCGCGACCGTGCATTGCCTGAAGGGCGATGTGCAGCCTAGACAGGAGGGGGAGGGGGTGAAACCATGTTTTAACGCAGTGTTTCTCAACTCCAGTCCTCAAGGCGCCCCAACAGGTCATGTTTTCAGGCTTTCCATTATTTTGCACAGGTGATTTGACTAGTTTCACTGCCTTGGTAATTAACACAGCCCTTTCGTCTGAGGGGAAATCCTGAAAACATGACCTGTTGGTGCGCCTTGAGGACTGGCGTTGAGAAACACTGTTTTAACGCACCAGGTGACGCCAACCGTAGTGACGCCCCTGCCCACCATTACCAATTAAGGAAAGGACTCCATTAGACCTCTGAAGGTATGCTGTGGTATCGGGTATCAAGCCCTGTAAGTTGCGAGGGGTTACCAATGACCATGTTCAATTGGATTGAGATCTGGAGAATTTGAAGGTCAAGTCAAAACTTTGAGATTGTTGTGTTCCTCAAAGCCATTCTTGAGTTCATCACAGCAGGCCACCTTCTTTCACTGTTTCGTGGTCCAGCTTTGATGCTCACGTGACCATTGTAGGCACTTTTGGCTGTAGACACGGGTCAGCATGGGCACCCTGACCGGTTCCATATGCAGCAAACTACGATGCATTGTGTGTTTTGAAACCTTTCTGACTAAACCAGCATTAATGTTTCCAGCAATATGAGCTACAGTAGCTCTTCTATTGGATCAGACTAAACAGGCCAGCCTCTGCTCCCTGCATGCATCAATGAGTCCTGGCCAACTATGTTCCTGACATCAGTTTTTCTTCCTTGGACCACTTTTGATCGGTCCTGACCAATGCAGACCGGGAACATCCCACAAAAGCTGCAGTTTTGAAGATTCTCTGATCTAGTCGTCCGGCCATTACAATTAGGCCCTTGTCAAAGTCGCTCAAATCCTTCTGCTTTCAACACATCAACTTCAGGGGCAACATGTTCATTTGCTGTCTAATATATCCCATCCATTTTCAGATGCCATTGTAATTAGATAATCAGTGTTTTTCACTTTACCCGTCAGTGGTCATAATGTTAACCAATGGCTGACTGCCGGTTAGCAGATTTACTGCTACAGGGCGGCTGTGCATAATCATATATATTAAATATATATATATATATATATACACACACACACACACACACACACACACACAGTAATACCTCGGATTGCGAGTAACGCGGTTAACAAGCGTTTCGCAATACGAGCCATTTTTTTTTTTTAAATCCTGACTCGGTTTGCGAGTGTTGCCTCACAAAACGAGCAGGATTCAAGCCTCTGCGGTGTGCAGTACCGCATTTGGCCAGAGGTGCGGGGGCGCCGGTGACACTCGGATCCGTTCGGATGCACTCAGAAATACTCTGTCCCTGAGCGTTTCCAAGCCTTTCCGAGGGTTTTTGAGTACATCCGAGCAGTCTCTGAGTATTTCCGAGTCTCTCCAGCGCCCCCCACCTCTGGCCACATGTGGCACTGCATACAATAGAAGTCAATTTGGAATGAATTATTTTAGTTTCCATTTGATATGCGAGTACTTTGGATTACAAGCATTCTCCTGGAACCGATTATGCTTGTAATCCAAGGTTCCACTGTGTATATATATATATATATATATATATATATATATATATATATATATATATATATACACACACACACACACACGTGATTCTGCACTTTTGGGTAGGGGGGTGCGCCGCTTCTCCTTTGATTTGTCACAGAAGAAACCGATCAGTGAGTACCAGCCAATAGATGTCTGCGGGCACCCTCCGATCATGCGAAAGAGACATAGGACAGAGCTCTACCCTTGTAAATAGAGCAGAGCTCCATTCTGACAGGGGGAAATTGATGGAAAGAAAGCAGGGAAAGAAAATCCATAATTGTCCTTAGTCAAAACACCAAACAGTACACAAAAACACTGGCTAGGCACACATTTAACCTTTTGATTGCCCTAGATGTTTAACCCCTTCTCAGCCAATGTCATTAGTACAGTAACAGTGCATATTTTTTTATCACTGTATTAGTATAACTGTTTCCCACAGTGTCAAAAGTGTCAGAATGTTTGCCACAATATTGCAGTCCCACAGAGTCGCTGATTACCGCCATTACTAGTATAAATAAAATTAAATAACAAAAAATTCTGGTATATATACACCTTAGTTTGTAGATGCGATAACTTTTGCGCAAACCAATCAATATACGCTTACTGTTATTTTTATATTTCCAAAAATATTCAGCACTATACATTTTGGCCTAAATTTATGAAGAAATTGTGGCAATCAAATACCACCAAAAGAAAGCTCTATTTGTGGGAAAAAAATTACATAAATTGTATTTGGGTACAACGTTGCATGACCGCGCAATTTTCAGTTAAAGTAATGCAGTTCCGTATCACAAAAAATGACCTGGTCATGAAGGGGGGCAAATATTCCGGAGGTCAAGTGGTTAGGGCTGATCGTTGCATTACTGTAAGAAGTCTCCCATATGACGTTGGGTTTCAAAGACGGGGTTGAGAACCAAAAAGAAAGATTTTAGTACATACAATGCAGATATACAATATAAAACACACACTATATTTCTCATCCACTAGTACACTTTGTAACAAATTGTAAAGTGGAGATCAGACTTTACTGTTAAAAAAAAGTAGTGGAGATCAAGGTCAAACCATAGTCACCAGAAGAAAGGAGGGGTATCATTAAAGGAAATCCAAAGCCAATGGAGCTTCAGCCAAGGTTGTTTTAATAGTAATCTTCTATAATATGGTAAAATAGGATATTGTCAACAAAGGATTTTTTTTTTGAAGATGACAGTTGAAGCTATTAATAGTCAAGTTTCCTGGACAATCAGGAAAGTATCAGACACTAAGGACAACCAAAAATAGATCTTAAATCAAATCTGCGGAATTAATATGTTACGCTGTAAACAATACTCCAAGTAAACAAAATTATTATTTGCTTTATTGTCTCTAAAATAAAAAAATAGCCGATTCACTCATGTGTTCTGTGCACAAATATTTACTTCTTGTTTACATATTCAGAGCATATGCTGTTCATAAAGGGCCTTTAAAGTGGTTGCAAACCCTTTACAACCACTTTTACCTACAGGTAAGCCTAGATTAAGGCTTACCTGTAGGTGCAAGAAATATCTCCTAAACCTCCACGGTTTAGGAGATATTTACAAAAATGACGGGTGCCGATGTCGATAACGGCGCAGGCCCACTTTAGCAACGACGATCCTAAAGGAGGCCATGCCGTGACGTCATCGCGGCTCCGGCCAATCACAGCGCCGGATCCGCGATACACGGAAGTAACCCCCCTGGGAGAGATGTCGGCCGCCCAAGCGGTGTACGAGGACGGCTGAGGGGGCTTCGATCTGAGGTTTTACATAATGAGCTAGTATGCTATGCATACTAGCTCATTATGCCTTTGTCTTGCAGGTGGTGTTTTTTTTGTAAAAGTGGGTTTACTTCCTCTTTAATAACATTTTAAAGTAATGAGAGGCAATGAGTCATCTAATTCCAGATCATATTATAGTTTACTCAGTTGGTAACTTACTTATATTGGGAATTACCTGACAATTTTAAAGCAATATTCCCTATGGTGAATTCTATATATGTAGCCTCAGTAATAAACTATTAGTGATCATCAAGGCAGGACAGAAACAGTGACTCACTGATCAATGATCATATGGCACTTGTGTATTGTAATTCAATGCAGGCTGGTAAAAGAAAGGAACGCATACTGGATGCTTAAACAATCTTTATACCCATTTACAATGTGCAGGGAAAACAAGTTGCAGTACTTGATCCAGGAACATACCAGGCCACAATCCCATCCAATACAGGAGAGGAGGAGACTGTCACCTCCAGCTAAGCAGAGGGTGTCTCCCCACCTTCCTTGTGTAACCCCCCACAAGATTGGCATCCTGGTCCAGCATGAGACATCCAATTCAGTGCGTGCATTAGGGTTGCCCGGATAGTCAGGGTTTTGAATCATGTGTCCAGGTTTCAGGTGGACACATTATTTAGACAGGGATGTGGCTCCCCAAGTAACCAATATAGCCCCATATAAATCTGTTGCCATCTGGGAACTGTGGTCGGCTGTCTGGGGGCAAGTTCGGCATCACTGGGGGGGGGGGGGGCGATGATGTCAGCAAGAGCAATTTTGCCACATGCACTGTTGGCCATGACGCACTATGTGTGCTGCATTACTACTATCCTGGGGCCACCCAAGGGTGTCCCAGGTCTTTTATAATACTATAGTGTATACTACGAGAAAAAAAATTTGGCCTGCGCCGCTAAAGTGTTCGGGTTTGGCTTAAAGAAAGGTGGCAACCCTAGCGTGCATGCACCTGTGTATGGGCAGTGGGTGCCCAGAGTCAAAGACATTGATGATAAAAATAGAACTGTATACAAGGCATTATATTGTGTGCTGCTCTTTGCCCAGAAGGAGGACACAAGTCTGCATTTAAAGTTCACAGTTCCCCAACCTCTAACAATATCCCACACTGCCTTCCCCCAACCTGCCACCATGCTCTCCAACCTCCCACATTGCCCCCAGGCCCCTGCAGAGCCTCCAGCCCCCCCCCCATAGCACCCCTAGTCACTAACAGCGTCTTTCACTGCCCCCAACCTCACACCATGTTCTCCAAACTCCCACAGTGCTCTCTGACCTGCAGTGCCCCCAGCCCTCTGCAGAGCCTCCAGTTCCCCCATAGAGCTCCCAACCTATTATTAGTGTCCCACACTGTTCTTCAACCTCCCACAGTGCCCACCACCCACGTAAAGAGCCTCCAGCCACCCAGAAACCTCATCTCCTAAAGGGCCTCCAAGTCTGCTGCAGAGTCCCCTAAGCCCCTCGGGAGCCCCAACTTTCCCACGGTGACACCAAGCCCCATTAAGATTCTTCCAGCATTTCAATTTGTATTCCCATACTATTCTGGGACTATAATTTTTTTTATAGACATTGAAATTTCCACTTTGTGGAGAAATATATGAAGACACGCACACCGGCAGACAGTGCACTATGGCATCTTTACAAAATGCTTCCTGGGGAGGGACTGTGGAAAACTGGACAGAGAAGAAGCGTAGACCGCCATTGCTGGAAAATCTTAACCACAATACTAGTTTTGTCTTGTTGTTAAGGTGGCCCAAGAACTCTCATATTTTGACTTCCCATACTGGAAGATGTATGTAGATCAGGAGTCCTGACTTCTCCCGTCTTGCTAGTTGTAGACGTGCTCTGACTCAGTGACTCAACATTTTAAGGCCAGAGACAGCCAGGCAACTAGAAATGTCTAAAGTCAGTAATGGCGGCCTCTCAGTATCTGGTTTCTT
Source organism: Rana muscosa (assembly GCA_029206835.1). Taxonomy (NCBI): domain Eukaryota; kingdom Metazoa; phylum Chordata; class Amphibia; order Anura; family Ranidae; genus Rana; species Rana muscosa. Next base: position 233,299,249 of record CM055125.1, on the reverse strand, counting down.
GAAGGAAAGCCTCTACTCTGTACAGTTTTTCACCAAGCTCCGACCTTGTAGGAAGCACTCTAGAGTTCTTCTCTTACCTTTACTATGTTCCCCTGATCCACAATGGCTTTTTCCCCATCAGCAGATGGTATTTTTTGCACTCTATATCCCACAAGGGTGCATTACTAAGTTAGGGCTGTTTTATATATGTTGGGAACTTTGGAGATGTCTTCAACTGCGCCTTCTCAGTTACATTTATACCTGACTGACTTGGAACTCGTTTTGTGTACGCTCTGATTTGTTGAGCTGCCTTTGAAGTTCTGATGAGGTTTATGTTACCAGCATACTTACTTTATTTGCATCTTGCATTACCCTCATCTTGGTTTGCATACTGCAACTTATGGTTAAATTAAGGAATTACAAAAAAATAAATAAAATAAAAAATAATGTTTTTCCCAGAGCACCAACGAAAAGGTAAAAACGTGCTACGTTAAGGTTCTCCCTTAAACACTAATGCCGTTTTTAATGTCATTGAAAAAACGTTTTTCTCGACGTGATTCTTCTCAAGCCTGCCTTGCCTACACACTATCATGAAAAAAAATGCTTAAACAAAGCGCGGTGACGTACGAAACGTACGACGGCACTATAAAGGGGAAGTTCCATTCGGATGGCGCCACCTTTTGGGCTGCTTTTGCTGATCCTCGTGTTAGTAAAGTTTAGTGAGAGACGATTCGCGCTTTTCAGCCTCGTGCTCTTCAGTCCGTTACAGCGTGACGAATGTGCCATCTCCATTATGAATGCTAGTTTTACCAGAACGAGTGCTCCCGTCTCATAACTTGCTTTTGAGCATGCACTTTTTTTCACGTCGTTAAAGCCTACACACGGCCGTTTTTCACAACGAGAAAAATGCTCTGGAGTCTACACACAATCGTTTTTAATGACCAAATAAAAAAATTGCATTTTTCTCGTCATGAAATACGGTCGTGCGTACGCGGCATAATGCAAAGTTAAGGTTCTTCTTTGAACTGCGATTTTAAGGTTCTTCTTTGAGCCCTAGTGCAAAGTTAAGGTTCTTTCTTGAATACCAATGCAAAGTTAAGATTTTTCTTTTGAACCTCAATGCAAACTTAAGGTTCTTCCATGAACACCAATTTAAAGGTTCTTCTTTGAAACCCAATGCAAACTTCAGGTTCTTCCTTGAACACCAATTTGAAGGTTCTTCCTTGAACACCATTACAAAGTCAAGGTCCATCCTTGAACACAATGCAAAGTTAACATTTATTCCTGAACAGCAATGCAAAATTTAAATATGTTCACTGAACACCAACGCAAAGTTGGAATTTTGCGATGAACAAAAGTTAGTATTACCACTTAACACCATTGCAAATTCCAGTGTATTTTGTGACTTGTCATTCAGAAATGTGGCATACAGCTCGGTTTTCTATTTTACTAGTGTAATGCCGCGTACACACGACCATTTTTAATGATGGGAAAAATGCAATTTTTTTAATTGGTCATTAAAAACGATCGTGTGTAGGCTCCAGAGCATTTTTCTCGACGAGAAAAATGGGCATTAAAAATTTAGAACATGCTCCATTTTTTCTCGTAGTTTTTAACGTCGTCGTTTTTCTCATCGTGAAAAACGGCCGTGTGTACGCTTTAATGACGGGAAAAGAACGCGCATGCTCAGAAGCAAGTTATGAGACAGGAGCGCTCGTTCTATTAAAACTAGCGTTCGTAATGGAGATAGCACATTCGTCACGCTGTAACGGACTGAAAAGCGCGAATCGTCTCTCACCAAACTTTACTAACACGCGGTAACACAAAATCAGCAAAAGCAGCCCAAAAGGGAGGCGCCATCCGAATGGAACTTCCCCTTTATAGTGCCGTCGTACGTGTTGTACGTCACCGCGCTTTGCTCAAGCATTTTTTTTTCACGATAGTGTGTAGGCAAGGCAGGCTTGAGAAGAATCACGTCGAGAAAAACATTGTTTTTTTCCATGACATTAAAAACAGTCGTGTGTACGCGGCATTAGATTTACATATTCATTTCTATATCTACAACTCACTGATTACACTAATGTACTGCAAGCTGTGGATGAGTATTTTAGAGGTTCCCCAAGATCTTAAAATGTTTTCAAGGCTTCTTTGAGGATAAAAAGGTTGAGAGTTTGGATTAACATGTAGAGACAACATTGCACGTTTTTAACAAAATATATCAGGTTATTGCTTAAATAAAGAGTATGCATGTTTTACAACACTACTCCTTGGTAGACGGGCGATTCTGCAGCTAGTGGCCCTGCCTGTGTCTAAATCACCAGTGGCAAGATCACCAAGAGGCAGCGAGATGTTGTTACCATTGTGAGCGATTGAGATTCAGCAGCATTTGGGCCAGTGACAGACATCTCGCTGCTTCTGGCTACAGGGAGCCAATCCATAGGGACTGATAGGCGGCTTCTTTGGCAATACTGCCTTGGGGGATTGGTCTCTGGTGGCAGATTTGCCCGTCTAACATCAGCCTAAGTCTCCCTACTAGCGTTGTCTTTCTATTGATATACCTGCCTAGGAGTGTTTCTGGCCACGTGATTCTAATTGTTTTTTTTTATTCATGTAGTTCATTCAAACATTAGCACTCCAAAAATGTGTGCAGATCAAAATTTTCTCATAAGTTTTTGCATTTTTTGCATTTCTTCCTCAGCCACGCATTTTCGGTTTTATTTTTATTTATTTTTTTATCTGTGTCTTCATTTAACTACTTGCCGATCTGCCACCATTATTATACTGCGGCTGGTCGGCTCATTCCCGTGAATCGCCGTAGCTGTACGTCAGTTCGTTTTGCAGCTATAGCAGGTGGAGCTCATGCGCGATGTCCCCTGGCCACCCGCGATTGCTCCACAGAGAGCCAGAACGGGAATCTGTCAATGTAAACATGTGATCGTCTGTTCCTAGTGATTAGGATATTAGGATTAGCGATCTCTCTGTACTCCCAGTCAGTCCCCTCCCCCCCAGTTAGAAACACCTCCCAGTTAACACATTTAACCCCTTGATCACCACTAGTGTTAACCACTTCCCTGCCAGTGTCATTAAAACAGTAAATGTCACTGGTCCCAAATAAGTGTCAAAAGTGTCCAATCTGTCCGCCGCAATGTCGCAGTCCCGCTAATTTTTTTTTAAAAAAAACGCTGATCATTACGAGTAAAAAAAAAGCCATAAGGCTATCCCCTATTTTGTAGACGCTATAACTTTTGCAAAAACCAATCGATATACGCTTATTGCGATTTTGTTTACCAAAAATATGTAGAAGAATACATATTGGACAAAACTGATGAAGAAATGTTTTTTTTTCTCCTCATTTTTTTGGGGATATTTGATATAGCAAAAAGTCAAAAATATATCTAATAATTTTTTCCAAATTTTCGGTCTTTTTTTGTTTATAGCGCAAAAAATAAAACCCACAGATGTGATCAAATACCACCAAAAGAAAGCTCTATTTGTGGGGAAAAAAGGACATCAATTTTGTTTCGGTACAGCGTCGCATGACTGCCCAATTGTCAGTTAAATCGACGCAGTGCCGTATCGCAAAACATAGCCTGGTCATTAAGGTGGCAAATATTCTGGATCTTAAAGCGGAGGTTCACACAAAAAGTGAACCTCCGTTTTTTGAAACCCTCCCCCCTCCGGTGTCACATTTGGCACCTTTCAGGGGGGAGGGGGGTGCAGATACCTGTCTAATACAGGTATTTGCACCACTTCCAGGTTCTGACTCCCGCGGGAGTCCCGACCCTTCGCGTTACTACTCCGCTGTCTTCTGGGAAACCCTCTGTTCCCAGGAGAGAGTGGGGACCAGTGACGGCACGCCGCGATACTCGCGCATGTGCAGTAGGGAACCGGGCAGTGAAGCCGCAAGGCTTCACTTCCTGATTCCCTCACCGAGGATGGCGGCGGAAGCATCCGAGGACTGAGCGATTGCTCAGCCTCGTCTACTGACATCGCGGGCGCGTTGGACAGGTGTCCATTTTTTAAAAGTCAGCAGCTGCAGTATTTGTAGCTGCTGGCTTTAAAAAAAAAAAAAAAAATCGGGTGGACATCCGCTTTAAGTGGTTAAAACAATTATATTTCCACAACATAGACATTAAAAATTCACAACTATGCAATAAAATTCTTTGAAAGTTAAAAATTCACAACTATGCACCATACCTGTCTTTTCTGCATTACTATTTATTCCTTGCATCCTACAAGTGCATGAAAACCTGTGCGGGCCTTATTCTGAAAATGCCAATTATCTGGCTGTCTTTGGCCTCAGTACTGTTCAGGAAAAGTAAAAAAAAAAACAGCAATATAATTCATTCGGAATTTCTGATCTGCATGCTCCTTTCAGGTCAGTGTCTCAGAAGGTATCAAAGCCAGGGGATCAACATGGCAGCCAAGCAAGTAGAGAGTTATAAGGAGAAGTCTGCAATGGCAGCTCATGTATCTCTTCACAGCACAGGCTGTGATCGCCACAGAAAAGAAAGCAATGGCGTTTCCATGGAGATGTGCGTTATACTGCAAAAAATGTGAACGGGGCCTAAAAAACAGAATGGAGACTGAGGGAAAACAGACGCAGTGTTCTTCATCTGTTCCCTGCTAACTACAGTGAGAAAACATGGAACCCCGACTGGTTGTTTTTTAAAAACGGGAAAGAACTTTACACTTGGGAATATAATGAGGGAAGTGTTCCTGCTTCTGTACAGACAATCGTAGCCACAAATTGTTTGCTCCTCTCATTTCCTGTCTATTCGATGGCCATTAAAGGAAATGAGGAGAAATCGTCCACAGGTATACAATTTTTCTGAATGAAGGAGAAAAGATTAGAACCTCTGTCAGGTTTTTAGGCCCTATTCAGACCTTGGCCTCCTGGTGTGTTGTTTTAACCACCTCAGCCCCAGAGGATTTGGCTGCCAAATGACCGGGCCACTTTTTGCGATTCGGCACTGCGTTGTTTTAACTGACAATTGCGCGATCGTACGATGTGGCTCCTAAACAAAATTGACGTCCTTTTTTTCCCACAAATAGAGCTTTCTTTTGGTGGTATTTGATCACCTCTGCGGTTTTTATTTTTTGTGCTATAAACAAAAATAGAGTGATAATTAAAAAAAAAAAGAAATATATTTAACTTTTTTCTATAATAAATATCCCCAAAAATATATATTAAAAAAACAATTTTTTTTCCTCAGTTTAGGCCGATACGTATTCTTCTACATATTTTAGGTAAAAAAACTAAAAAAAACGCAATAAGCGTTTAAATGGTTTGCACAAAAGTTATAGCGTCTACAAAATAGGGGATAGTTTTATGGCATTTTTATTAATATTTTTTTTTTTTTACTAGTAATGGCAGCAATCAGAGATTTTTATCATGACTGCAACATTATAGCGGACACATCGGACACTTTTGACACTATTTTGGGACCATTGTCATTTATACAGCGATCAGTGCTATAAAAATGCACTAATTACTGTGTAAATGACACTGGCAGGGAAGGGATTAACCACTAGGGGGCTAGGAAGGGGTTAAGTGTGTCCTAGGGAGTGATTCTAACTGTGTGGGGGCGGGGCTTACTGTGACACGATAGTGATCTCATTGGGAGCAGACGATCAGTGTCCTGTCACTAGGCAGAACAGGGAGATGCCTTGTTTACACAGGCATCCCTCCGTTCTGCAGCTCCGTGACAGGATCGCAGGACACCGGCGGACATCGAGTCTTCGGGTCCCACGGGCACGGAGCTTGCGGCAGGGGCACGTGCATGCCCACACGGCGGCAAATTTAAAGGGACGTACCTGTACGCCCATTTGCCTGTCCATGCCATTTTGCCTACGTAAAAGTGTGTGCGCTGGTCGGCAAGTGGTTAATGCACGTGCCTGAACACTTCTTTTGTATTAAACTTGTGTCACATTAAGTTGGCCCATTCATATGTATTAATTGTCAATGCATCAAAAACAAAACAAAGGCCTGCATAATTTTTGGCAATGCAGCACATCACATGGCAGTTTGTTACTGTGCATTATGGTGTGCTGAACGCATGTGCACTGGAGCTGTGTTGCCTTAGGGCTTGTTCACTCCAGACCGCACACATGATGCTCCGTATAATGTGTGCTTGATGGTGTGCATTGGCAGTGCGATTGTTGCAAGACAATGCACCGGCCGGCTGGCTACAGACAGAGGACATGGGGGAACATCTGTTCTTCTCCGTCCTCTGTGACAAACGATCCTGGAAGCATTGAGAATTTCATCACTTCCAGTTTCGGTTTGATGTTTATGCACGGTTACTGGACAGACAGGAAAATTATCAATCTGATCTCAGCTTGATCACATTCTTTGGAGGGTAGAGAAGAGCTCAGGGGTCTCACAGACCCAAGATCTCTCAATAAAGTTAAGGTTAAACCTCTTTTCTTCTCATTTTAATGAGTGGCCACGTGTCTTATTAAACTCCCTTCTGCAAAAAAGTTTTTTCCCTATTGTGGGGTCACCAGTATGGTATTTGTAAATTGAAATCATATCCCCTCTCAAGCGTCTCTTCTCCAGAGAGAATAAGTTCAGTGCTCGCAACCTTTCCTCATAACTAAGATCCTCTAGTCCCTTTATTAGCTTTGTTGCCCTTCTCTGTACTCTCTCCATTTCCAGTACATCCTTCCTGAGGACTGGTGCCCAGAACTGGACAGCATACTCTAGATGCGGCCGGACCAGAGTCTTGTAGAGCGGGAGAATTATAATTTTATCTCTGGAGTTAATCCCCTTTTTAATGCATGCCAATATTCTGTTTGCTTTGTTATCAGCAGCTTGCATGCCATTGCTGAGCCTATCATCTACTAGGACCCCCAGGTCCCTTTCCATCCTAGATTCCCCCAGGAGGTTCTCCCTCCGCAGTGAGTAGATTGCATTCATATTTTTGCCAACCAAATACATTATTTTACATTTTTCCTTTTGCCCACCCCATGAAATTGTTCAGATCTACTTGCAAGGTTTCCACATCTTGCAGAGAAGTTATTGCCCTGCTTAGCATCGTCCGCAAATACAGAGATTGAGCAGTTTACTCCATTCTCCAGGTCGTTTATGAACAAATTAAATCGGATTCGTCCCAAAACAGAACCCTGGGGGGACCCCACTTTCCACCCCTGACCATTCCGAGTGCTCCCCATTTATCACCACTCTCTGAACTCGCCCTTGTAGCCAGGTTTCAATCCATGTACTCACCCTATGGTCCATGCCAACGGACCTTAGATTGTACAGTAAACATTTATGGGGAACTGTGTCAAATTCTTTTGCAAAATCCAGATACACCACAGCTACGGGCCTTCCTTTATCTAGATGGCAGCTCACCTCCTCATAGAAAGTTAATAGTTTGGTTTGGCAAGAACGATTCTTCATGAATCCATGCTGATTACTGCTAATGATATTGTTTTCATTACTAAAATATTGTAAATAATATCATCCCCTCCAAGAGCTTTCACACTATTAATGTTGGGCTAACTGGTCTGTAATTCCCAGGGATGTATTTTGGCCCTTTTTTAAATATTGGTGCTACATTGGCTTTTCTCCAATCAGCTGGTACCATTCCAGTCAGTAGACTGTCAGTAAAAATTAGGAACAGTGGTCTGGTAATTACTTGACTGATCATCCAGGCCTTGTATGGCATAGATTCCCAACAGACCAACCAACAGGCCCAAGCATGGTGGAATTCTTCAGGATCAAAGCGGTAATCGCAATTCAGATTTAGGGTCTATTCCTTATTGTAGAAGCCCTTGGGGTTTGAAAACAGAAGAGGAGAGCCTTCTATGTATGGGGATATAAAAACTCAATGGTTAACAGCTCATCAAGGCCTTGCATGGGATGGATTCCCAGTGGACTAATCAACAGGTCCAAGCATGGTGAATTTCCTCAGGATCATTCCTGTAAGTTGAAACCAGGGCCTTCATGGTGATATCATTTGTGCATTTGTGCCTGTTCTCTATAGGAGGGGTCATTGCTGATTTCCATTGACTCAAAATTGCAACCCAAGCCACCAAGAGGCAGTGTCTCAGGATGCCCTTTCTGGATTTTGATAAAGAACCTGGTATCATCGTCAACAGAGCTACCTGTGGAGAAGCCCTAGCGTCTGAGATACACAAAGTTTTGTGGACCTAGAAAGGGTAAGATTACCCGACATCCCAACTAAATTTGTAGATGGGTACCAGGTCGTTGGAGAATCTCCAGCACTGACTGAAGGCCGTAGGGTAGATATGGCTGCGCTCAGCTGGGGTACATTTATAGTTAAAGAATAGATTGTGTATTAAACACCTTAAAAGTCTGTCCTGATGTCCTAACTTTTCTTTGGGAGTTGTTGATTTGGATGTGACACTATATACCTAGTCCATACAGTATTTACACTACAAATACCAAATCAAAATAATAAAAAAAATATCATAGCTAGAGCTCCACTATAAATGTATTTCTCATTAAATCTGAATTTAGGGATTTTTAACTATTCATGAAGCGCCTGATAGATTTATCTATGGCATGCCAGAGCCCTGTACCGTACACGCCAACATGTACTGACTCACTGAATGGCAAAGTGCCCTTGCAATTATATTAAACAGTGACATACAAGAGGCTCTGGTCACTGCTCTCCTGCAAGAGCCGACTGTCGCGGATCTCAGATCACACAACTGCCTGCCGCTCTCAGGTTACCCCTCAGGCCCGCTGTCTACATGATATAGGAAAAGGCAGAGAGATCAGGTGTGCCAAGGAGCTTTTATAGAATACATACAAATGAGAACAAACAATCTCTGAAATGTAAAAAAAAAAAAAACAAGAAAAGAAAAAACACCAAGTAATTGAATACATGAAATTGTAAGTCAGTGCACTTTGCATGGACAGGCTGTGTTATCTTAAACAGGTTTAACCTACAAAATGGCTGCTTTTTCTGTTGCCAAGCAACAACAACTGGCACTTTAGCCCTTCTCACTGGACCTTGAGTTATAAAAACTGGGAGAATAGCCGCGTTTCTACAGCAACCAGGTGCTTCCTTCTACTTTGTAATCTTGACTAGCAAACGGATACGTAGAAATTGATTGGCTGCTGGGGACAATGCAGACACTTTTGTATCATCTTATTTATTTATTTTTTAAAAGGACCCACGATTGCCTTTAGAGCTTGTTGCAATGAGTTGTGCTGAAATGCAACATGTCCTATTTTTGGTGCATACCACGGCACAGCATTGGTGTGAACTGAAGCTGTGGGAAAGAAGGCTATTCACCAGCGATGGCTGGTGGTCAACTTTTTTTTTTGGGGGGGCGGCAAACCAGGCCCCCTCACTCCCACCAGCCGCGCACTTACCCCATTCAGGTCGCGGCTTCCCCCTGCATCTCCTCCCGAGTCCCGGCGGTCGCTTCTCCTTCTGGCCAATAGGGTCCCAGGACCCGCTTCCTGATTAGCCGGAATATTAATTCGCTAATGTCACACAAGTGGCAGCCCAAGCTCACCCTTTTTGAAGCCAATTAGAGCCTCCAGCTCTAATCATGTGCTTCAAAAAATAATAATTATTGAAATCAATGCGTCCGGTGCCCTGCATTGAGATTAGGGGCCGGTCGCATGGATTAGGGGGGCGGCGCCCCTTATGAGTGGCCACCACTGCTATTCACCTGTCCAGGGTGTGAATGAACCCTTAAAAAGGGGTTTTAAACAATATTGTTTTTTAAATAATAAACACGTTCTACTTACCTGTTCTGCGCATTGCTATTGCACAGAGCGACCCCAAGCCTCCTCTTCGGGGGTTCCCCCACCAGCACTCTTGGCTCCTCCTCTTCTCAATGCGACATTATAAGAAGCCGCTTCCAATAGGGGCGAACCTGCGTGCTCGCTCTTGAGCCGGGTTGTGCTTCTATAGACACACACACAGCGTGGTTCGGCCCCTCCCCCTCCTCACAGCATGTGCTCCGACGCATGCAGTAATACACAAATGTGTAAATAGAGCCTAATGCCCCATACACACGATCATTTTTCATGCCGTTAAAAATGCCATTAAAAAAAATGGCCATTAAAAATGATCGTGTGTATGCTCCAGAGCATTTTTAACGACGTGAAAAACAGGCATTAAAAATTTCGAACATGCTCTGTTTTTTCACGTCGTTTTTCATGTCGTTTTTTTTTTAACGACGTGAAAAACGATAGTGTGTATGCTTTAACGACGTGAAAAAAAATGCGCATGCTCAGAATCAAGTATGAGACGGGAGCGCTCGTTCTGGTAAAACTAGCGTTCGTAATGGAGATAGCACATTCGTCATGCTGTAACGGACTGAAAAGCACTAGACTGAAAAGAGCGAATCGTCTCTCAACAAACTTTACTAACATGAAGGGTGGCGCCATTCGAACGGAACTTCCCCTTTATAGTGCCGTCGTACGTGTTGTACGTCACTGCGCTTTGCTTGATCGTTTTTTAAAATGATCGTGTGTACACAAGACAGGCTTGAGAGGAAACAAGAAAAAAAATGACAAGAAAAACGTCAGTTTTAAAAATGACATTAAAAATGATCGTGTGTATGGGGCATTAGACTTTTCCAGGTTAAGACAGCAGTTGGAAAATAAACTGGAAAAAGTCTACTCTTCTGCTGATTGAGCCTCTCAGGGATCCCTTGCCATCAACTACTTCTCAGATAAAGGTGGTAGAAACGTTTGTGTATTTGGGAATCACCATCCATTGTGATATCCCCAAGTACGTAGAGTTAAATATTAACCCACTACTTATTAAATTAAACAGAAAGCCACAAGTCGGTGTAAATGACCACTTTCAATAGTGCAAAGGGTAGACCTCAATAACCAATTCCAAAGACTGCTACAGCACGGGCTTACATTGCTGGGAGGGCATCCATGGATGTCCTCCCGTGATCGCGCTGATCGGCGCATTCTGTGATCACAGATCGGGGTGAAGGACAAATCACAGTGGCCCTTTAACACTTGATCAGCTGTGTCCAATGAGGATGCCCACATACATTTATAAAAAAACTGGGGAAAATGGTTAGACACTCCAGAGTTGATTCCCTCACAATTACAGGCATACCCTGCTTTAGGTACACTCACTTTACATACACTCGCGAGTAAGGACATACCCGGGAGTGTATGTAAAGTGCCTCACAAGTACTGTACATACATTTCGTAGCCGCAGTAGAAGGAGCTGAAGCTCCGAGAGCATAGCCCACCCTGTTCCAGTGTGCCTCTGACACCCCCACTACAGCCTCAGACCTCAACTACAGCTCCCGACACCCCCACTACACCCTAGAAGTGAAAAAAGGTATTGTTTCACTTTAAGTACATTTTCGTTTTACATACATGCTCTGGTCCCATTGTGTACCTAAAAGTGGGGTATGCCTGTAGTTAAAGATAGGTTGTTAGGGTGTAGCACCTAAAACAGGCATAAAACCTCAAGAGGAAGATAATGAGCGCACTTCTTCATGCTGGAGTAGTTTTGGCCGATGTTCCTACTCAATGGAAAGGTGACCCTGGATATTATCTTGGCTTGCTATGGTTTTGACATTTGTAGAGCAAATTGAAAATTAAAAGGAAAATTCTGATTGGTTTTTAGACAAAATGTATGTGGAGAGTGATTATACCGGAAGTCTACTCTTATCTCTAAATTGAGAAGCAGTGTGTACTTAGCCTGGCTGTGAGTATTAGTAAATACATCAATGGCTGACACCCCATGAAATATGTCTTCAAGCTGAAGGTCGGAGTCTGCTGCTTTAGCTGTCTAAATCCAAGACCTTTAAATGGAACTTCATCCGATCTCCGTGATACAATACATAACATATTCATGCTGGGAGCTCTGTATACAAAATATCTCCTGGTAGATTATTAACAATACTCAGAAAAGCAGACAAGGCATGAATACATTTCTTGATCAATGCTCCATATCAAGCAGATAAGAGGTAGTGGATCTACCATGATACAAGGGAATGGGTGAAAGTTCAATCAGCCAGCAGCAAGCCAGAACTGAAATGTCAGTTGTGGGTGGAATAATCCTATCCTGTACAGAGTTGACATTAAAGAGAAACCTTATTAATATTTTGCTAATCTTCTAGTTTAATATTAAAGAGGACCTGTCATGTTGGAGATATCAGCAAACAGAATAAGTTTATTGCATACAGGCATATTGAGTACTAGAAGGAAACCAGGAATGTTTTAGGCCTTTGATTGATGGCAGCCAATATTTAGGTTAAACTAGTATGAAGCCTGAAATGTATAATAGGATCCAGTGATCTGCCTTGTATTATAGCATGTCAGGCCTAAAAGGACTGTGGCAGCTAAAATAATGGTGACCCCAAGAAGAAGGCATGGTCACCTGATCTTTTGCCAAAACTGTAAATCACTGGAGTACTAAAAATAAAATAAAAAGGAGAGAGAGGTCAGTTTCCTGGTCCCCCTGCTGTGCCCAGTGGATCGATCCACAACCTGCTATGTCACTACTGTGTCTTGCAGCAACATAGAGGTTTCAGAGAGAAACCACAGAGTGCAGGAGGGGACCAGGAAATTAAGACCCCCCGGAAGAGTAAGATTGTACAGTGTCTTTAACTCACGGCAACACTGGCAGCAGGACAAATGTGTATTTAACTCCTCCTTTTTTTTAATGACAGAGTCACTTTAATTCCAGCTAAATCTTTATTTTTTATTTATTTTAATTTCTTTAGTTTGGGATAGAGGGAGAAAGGTTTAAAAATGTTGCCAGATGTCTCGCTGTGACTCCATAAAGGAGATATTCACTTTACTTGAGACACCCATAAAATAAATGGAAAAGAAGACACAGACACTGATAAATACATACTCAGATTCTAACCCTTGCAATGCTACAAAGAATTAAACTGGCCATACACTGTGTGAATTTTGCTTAGGGGGTGGCCCCGTCAACCTCTCCCCCTGACATCCTTTGACTGAAAATTCAATGGAGCCTTGCAGGAAAACGTCAACCGAACACCGGCTGCATCCAATCCGATGCTGCCGCTGTGTGGGTATTCTGAAAGCTGTCAGAATATAACAGCCCAGCAGGGAGATTTGTCCATTTGCACTGTATAGCATAGATGGAAGAATCCGTTCAATTTTTCAGGTAGTGTAAGGCCAGCCTTAGTTTTTGTTTTTGCCTGTATCCCCTTGGGATAGATTTCCCATCACTTCCTGTCTTCACATAACTGATTCCCAGTAAATTCACAGTGTTACTTCCTCAAGATTCAATACATAGTTCCCTATTCAGCTGGAGTGTGCTTGTAAAAGATGAAAGATTATTATGGTTTTGAGCAAATAATCCGATTTTTAATAAGACATCAAAGGACGCTTTTCAGTATAAGTCATTATGATGTGCAATGTACAAATATAACAACCCGTTAAGAAACTGTCCCACACAGATCTTGAGCCGTTAACCCTAGCAATAATCTGCTATAACATCTAATTTTCCCTTGGCAGTTTAGAATAAAACCTAAAGCCTGGTTGGTTACTACCAGCAACAGCCATCTTCTCTGCTCCAGCATTTCTAGGTGTAATCATTAGTATAAAGGATAAACCTCAGCCAAGGAGACAAGAATTGAGCCGTCACCTGCCGCAGCCAGTGATTTATGAGGCGCTGTCACAATAACTAGATTATTACACCATCCCGACACCGAACTTTGACCGGCACTTCCTTATGTGAAGACAGGACTGGCCTTGGCAGGTGACAGGCGATTTAACTATTTAAAGCCAAGGCCGACATGGCTGAATGTCTTACCTTCCTTCACAGGGATGGTGGGCTTCTTTTGGCGCAGTCCAAGCAAGATGAAGAAGAGCACCAGAGGGATGAAGATCTCAAACGCGAGCACCCACTGAAACACAAGACGAAGAACATCATTGTCATGGATATGGGGGAAGACTATGGGATAAAGTAATGGTGAAGGTTCTAAAGAATCCATGCTGGCCAATAAATGAAAGAGCATTTAAACCTATAGGGTGATGGCAGACTTTGGGCTCCTGATTTACAAGGCTCATTGGCCTCTCCATGTCACAGTTAAAGTGGTTATAATGGCTGAAGGCTTTTTACCTTAATTTATTCTCTGGATTAAGGTAAAAAAACTTCTGAGTGAAACACCCCCTTATACTTATCTGAGCCTGATGTCGATCCAGCGCTGTGCACAAGAGCAGTAGCTCTCCCTCTTCATAGGCTCAGAGCCACTGGCTCCCCCTGCTGTCAATCACAGCCAGTAAGGAGTTAGCAGGGCCAAGCCGTGCTCTGTTTGTCGATTGACAGATGGCATGCGGTTCGGGAGCAAGTCTGCATGAGTGCCCCTATAGCAAACAGCTTCCTATGGTGAGCACTTTGGAGGCAGGAAGAGCCAGCGGGGGACCCGAGAAGAGGAGGATCAAGGTTGCTCTGTGCAAAACCACTGACCAGAGCAGGTAAGTAGAACGTGTTTGTTATTTAAAAATAAAATATGGGTTTACAATCACTTTCTCCAGGTCTGCATTTTGTTTGCACAGTTACAGTAGTCCAGCTTGGCCCCATGAATGTATACAAAAAAATCCACTTGGCTCTGAAGAAGAGGGTTCACCCTCGAAATGCGTAAGCCAACCTGAATCCTAGACAGTGTCTCTTTGGTGTTGGAACACTCTGGGTCGAACTTACCACTGTGCCACGGGCTAGTTGTTTGATGTCCTGTGAACCGAAATGGTTTGTGTCTCGTATATTTTTTATTGACTTGTAATGAAGAATCCGTGGGATACTGCACTAGGCCAGTGCACCCTTTGTCGTTTGTCTTTCTTGCTATACAAATTCCATACCTGGCTGATACCTGTGGAAGTGCAGAATTACTGCATCTGACCTGCTGCATAGTAACCACAGTTGGCTGCCTGCTTGGTAAATGGCACCATGTGGGGCAAACAACCCCCTGTGGTTACTATGCAGCAGGGCAGCCACTTGGCTTGGGTATTGGAAGACAGTGAGGTTCGCTGTAGTAGGAGCAACTGGCCACAGGGGGGGGCACTCACTTGGCACTGCCACCATTCATAGAACGTATGTATTTTTTTTTTTGAATGAATGCAAGGGGTTCTCTAATTGGACGAGGTGGAAAGTTGGGGCGACATCACGTTTTCCACCTCATCCAATTAGATGCATTGTTTTATTGAAAAAAAAAAAAGATGTTCTATAAGTGATGGTAGTGCTGAGCAAGCGGCTCATCTATGAAGAAGCAGACTGCACACTGTGGTCTGTGCAGAGGGGAAGCTGCTCGCACAGAATCCCCAGGGCCACTGATAAGGCAATACAGCCAGCCTTCCTGTACTGGGCCCGAGCCCCATCAGTTTAAAAGGGTGGGGCATGGGCACCTGCTGAGCAGGAGGGCTGGCTGTACGGTCTTATTGCAGACACCAATCCTCTTCTGCCTGGATTGGTTATAGCACATGCGCCCCTTCCATCTGCTGTCTGGGCCCCCCCTGTTTGTCCCTGTCCCCCGTATTGCTTCCGACTGGGCCGGTAAATATGTTGTATACTGGCCCCTTCCTTTCCTGAATGAACACAGTGAGCAATAGGTACCAATCCAGTGTCAATTCATCGCTAATGCATACTGAATTGTGTTTACTATGCTTCAGTTTGTGAAAGAGCAGGAATAAGTAGAAAGAGTAGTATGGGCCTCCATGATTTCTAACAGCAGCCTTGAGAATCCCAACAGGTCCCGGAAGATCACTGTATTAGTGCCGACTACTTCAGTGATTATCACTTTTCCCGGTGGCCCATCAGGTATGACATATACAGTACATACTTACATTGTGCCAACCTGGACCAAAAGAAGTATAATTAGATAATTCCAGGAGTCCAGCCTTAAAGTAGAACTGAACTGAAAGAAATACTGTATTCACCTCCAAAATTGCAGAGATGCAAAGGGAAATCCTTTGCCAGCCACAGTCATCTTCTCCCGGAGCTAACTCCGGGTGGCAGGTTTTTAGCCTCTTGATTGGCCGATGACTGAATGACGTCATCCTGCGCATGCACATGGGAGTCTGTCATTCCTGCACAGGAGGAGTGTGCTAGGAATGCACGGTGCACTGCGCATTCACAGCTCAGTGTGCATTTAATAGAAGACAGTTAGCAGGCAGGTACATGGGCGTCTGCAGGTAGGGGCAAGGGGGGGGCAAGTGCCTCAAGGGGTGGGCAGGATGACATCACCCGGTCTACATAGTGCGAGCGAGTGGCCCAGGAGGCAGATTCTGTAGGAAAGGAGAACAGCAAGCCAAGCTGCCAGGAACAGTGGGCCTGGAACCCCTGGATTCCTTAAACCCCCTCGCCTCTCCCAGGCCTGGAGGTCAGACTGACCGGGGGTTCAGAGAACAAGGATGGGCAGGAAATGCAAGCAGCCAGGGACTACTCCATGTCACATCATAGATCCGATGGAAGGAACAGAGCACCTCCTGTCCTCACCCATAATAAAAATGCGTCTTGCCAGCTGCTGGCTATCATGGACATCCTACTGGCATGCAAGGTAACATACTGAGCATTACACACACCACTGGGACATAGGGGCCCTAGAGGGAGGCACTGCAGACAGGGCTAGGGGTCTCTCACTCTGACCCCCCCTCTCTAACCCCCCCATCACCCCTCTCTGTCACCCCCCACATGTATGCAGTATCTTATGCCATGTATGCAGTTTCTAACAGTCTTTTGGGCCATATAGGCAGTCTCTGATCATCTCTTGTGCCATGTCCGCAATCTCTTGTGCCATTTATGCAGTCTCTGACCATCTCCTGTAGTATGTCTGCAGTCTCTGACCGTCTCCTGTAGTACGTCTGCAGTCTCTGACCGTCTCCTGTAGTACGTCTGCAGTCTCTGACCGTCTCCTGTAGTACGTCTGCAGTCTCTGACCGTCTCCTGTACTATGTCTGCAGTCTCTGACCGTCTCCTGTACTATGTCTGCAGTCTCTGACCGTCTCCTGTACTATGTCTGCAGTCTCTGACCATCTCCTGTACTATGTCTGCAGTCTCTGACCGTCTCCTGTACTACGTCTGCAGTCTCTGACCGTCTCCTGTACTACGTCTGCAGTCTCTGACCGTCTCCTGTACTACGTCTGCAGTCTCTGACCGTCTCCTGTACTACGTCTGCAGTCTCTGACCGTCTCCTGTACTACGTCTGCAGTCTCTGACCGTCTCCTGTACTACGTCTGCAGTCTCTGACCGTCTCCTGTACTACGTCTGCAGTCTCTGACCGTCTCCTGTACTACGTCTGCAGTCTCTGACCGTCTCCTGTACTACGTCTGCAGTCTCTGACCGTCTCCTGTACTATGTCTGCAGTCTTTGACCATCTCCTGTACCATGTCCACAGTCTCTGACCGTCTCCTGTACCATGTCCACAGTCTCTGACCGTCTCCTGTACCATGTCCACAGTCTCTGACCGTCTCCTGTACCATGTCCACAGTCTCTGTCTCCAGTACCATGTCCACAGTCTCTGACTGTCTCCAGTACCATGTCCACAGTCTCTGACCGTCTCCTGTACCATGTCCCCAGTCTCTGACCGTCTCCTGTACCATGTCCACAGTCTCTGACCGTCTCCTGTACCATGTCCACAGTCTCTGACTGTCTTCTGAATTATGTCTGCAGTCTCTGACCATCTCCTTTACTACGTCTGCAGTCTCTGACCATGATAATGTAATAATGACATTGTCGAAAAGGGTCAGAGCCTGGGTGATCTTAAAATGATGCCCCCCCCCCTGAAAAAAGTTCTGCGGACGCCCATGGGCAGGTAAGTGTTTGTTACTGCAGAAGAGGCATTGCCTGCTCGCAGGTTTTTATTTGTTACCATTAGTTCTGCTTTAGGATAAGTATTACATTATTATGTGCTCACTTGACTCTCCCATTAAGGACACCAACTTATAACAAAGGCACATCTTTAGCCAACATAATTAAACTTCCTCATTACAAAGATCGCTGCAAGGCTTAATGAACATAAAACAACCAGGAAACACACAGTAGGCTTCTTAATTCATGATCATAACAAGCTTACATATTAAACATGTCACAATGTAACCATCCTGTGTAACTTCCTGTATATAATATTTGCACCCTTCTCAGTCCTACAAACAGCTGGGGACAAATCTTGCAGCTTCTTATAGCGTTTTCTAATCTTATAATACAAGGGGGGGCTACAGAAAACACGACTAGCACCGTTATTAAATCATATTTACCGCGATCCATCAAGCAACTGTTTGAGAGACCACTTTAGCATGCCTTATATCTGTCACTTTAATATACTGTAGTTCTTTTGGACCAAGGTGCTCCAGACAAAACTTTCACCTTCACTAACAGATATACCATCTGTAAGCTCTGTATAAACTGTACATACAGTATACAGCACAGTGTTCCGACAGCGGTACGAAGACTTCCCATCCCACTCCAGAAAAACAAAATCAAGTCAGGTTGAGTCCTGTTCAGCCATTCACAGGAAGCTGAATGAGTACAAGGCTTCCTCTGATTGGCTGAGGTGGAGAGGTAGGCAGATGACATCACAATCTCCACCTCAGCCAGCCAAGTCCTTGTACTCATTCAGAAAATGTGCTGGTTCTGCATTGTACGGGATGACGTCAGGAAGCTGCGACCATTGAGGCAGCGAAGAGGAAAGGCTTCAAAGGGCCAGTCTTAAAAAAAATGAGGAAGCCTGTGACAGCGAGGAATAAGGTAAGTATGTCACCTTATTCTTATCTCCCTAGACTAGGGGCCTCCAAACTATTCAATACATGGGGCCACATTTTATACATTTGCAGGGCCCCCCCCCAAAAAAAAAAAAAAGTTTTATAAATAATCTAATCAAATTTAAATCAATAGGTTTTTATTTGGAGATTTTTTGTAATCCACTTGATAAATTTTAGAACAACAGTAAGCCCTCGTCCACATTGACTGCGGCTTTGGAATAGTGCGACTTCACCTGAAATCGCACATTTTCAAAGCCACATGTCAGTGCAACTTGGAAGACATCTGTGCGGCTTCATGCAAGTCGCACCCAAAGTCACCAATAGTAGTGCAGGAACTCATTTTTAAAATCAATGCAGCACCGCAAAGTCGGCGTCGCACCGATTTGAACAGTTCGATTGCCGGCAATAGGGTGCAACTTGTCATGTGATTTCGTGAAATCGTGTGACAGATCGCTCCAATGTGAACGAGCTTGAGTCCATCAGAGTTTCTCCCATCAGAGTCCCCATCAAAGCCCTTCTTACATCAGAACCCCCATCAAAGTCCACCTTACATGGGAGTCCCCCATACATCAGAGTCCCATCAGAACTGCCCTTATATGACAACCCCATTACATCAGAGTCCCCGTAAAAGTCCACCTTACATCAGAGTCCCAGTAAAAGTCCCTTCTTACATCAGAGTCCCAATCAAAGTCCCCTCTTACATCAGAGTCCCAATCAAAGTCCACCTTCATCAGAGTCCCATCAGAACTGCCCTAATATGACAACCCCATTACATCAGAGTCCCCGTAAAAGTCCACCTTACATCAGAGTCCCAATCAAAGTTCCCTCTTACATCAGAGGGCCAGTAAAAATCTTGTGGTGGGCCAGATTTGGCCCATGGGCCAGAGTTTGGAGACCCTAGACAAAATGAACCCCCTTGCCGTGAAAAGCAGATCTATTGCAGGGGTACCTTTGCCTCCACAGAGTTCATCTTTAGATGTAACCTTCCGTTAGACTGGTAGCTTAAAGTGTTACTAAACCCAGGACTCTGCGTTCACTATATCTGGTCTCCTACAGTACACAGAACATGGAAATGCAATTAGTTTGGTAAATATAAACTGCTAAATATTTTTTTTCATCAGCAGTATATAGCAGTCTTGTGAATTCTATCAGTATCTGGATAAAGCTTGTAGGAGGAGTTTTCATTCTGCTCTGACTGTTCTATGAGGCTGTATGACCCTTTACTTTCTGTCTGGACAGTGCTGATTGGCCTTGTGCTGATCACATGCACCCTTCCAAAAAAAAAAAAAACACTAGCAATACACACCAAGCTGAGCATGTGCAGAGTGCCCCCAGGGCTCTGTTCTATCAGGAGATGGTTTGGGGACAGTAAAGGAAGAGGAGGATCAGAGAAGACAAGATCAAACAGCCTTTTTTACAGAATGCAGATGATTAACCCCTTAGGTTCCACATTGAGTATAACAAGCATGCTTTATTGCATATACAGACTGATTTTACTGTTGTGGGTTTAATAACACTTTAATAAAACCCAGAACAGTAAGATTAACGCAAGATTTTTGAACTAATCATTATAATAGAAAGCACCTCACATTATGTAGATTTTTATCACGTAGAAAATATACATGGATTTAGAGGGTATTGATAATAAGAGCTACAGTATGGAGAACAAGTCAGACGAAGCGAGTTCCTTTAGCCTATAAAGTCCATATTATAGTGAGGTTGAGGTATCCAGCTCTGCATGGAGGAGACGACAGCCACTCTAAGCTGGTAAACAGAGCAGATGTTGGGAGACTCATTAAAACGCTGTGTGCCGTATCTGTACTCTGATCAGAGTCCCTTCCACCCACAGAGCCTGTGACGCAGAGAGCGAGCTAGCTTCTGCAATCACCCACCCCCCCCCCTGTGACGATCGACAAGTAGCATTGATAAATCCTCATAGGGTATGCAAGAATCTATGACCCATTTACCAGACAGTCAATTTGTGCTCTCCTCCAACCGCAGGGAGGGGAGACAATACAGATGTGGAATATCAATGGCTCCAAGACATGAGGAACCCCACGCCATCATACAGGGACCAGACACCCAGAAAGGAGACAGGTGCAGGGCTAATGCCGCGTACACACGACCGTTTTTCACGTCGTTAAAAATTCCATTTTTTAAATTGGTCATTAAAAACGATCGTGTGTAGGCTCCAGAGCATTTTTAACGACGTGAAAAACGGCCTCAAAAAAATGAGAACATGCTCTATTTTTTCACGTCGTTTTTCACGTAGTTTTTTTTAACGTCGTGAAAAACGGTAGTGTGTATGCTTTTACGTGGGGAAAAAAAACGCGCATGCTCAGAATCAAGTATGAGACGTGAGCGCTCGTTCTGGTAAAAGAGATCGCACATTCGTCACGCTGTAACGGACTGAAAAGCACAAGGCTGAAAAGTGTGAATCGCCGCTCAACAAACTTTACGAACATGAAGGGTAGCGCCATTCGAACGGAACTTCCCCTTTATGGTGCCGTCGTACGTGTTGTACGTCACTGCGCTTTGCTCGAGCCTTTTTTTTTTAATGAACGTGTGTATGCAAGACAGGCTTGAGAGGAAACAAGAAAAATCACGTCGAGAAAAACGTCGTTTTTGAAAATGACATGTAGCGGGTATATACTTTTAAAACTGGTGAAGACACCAGTGATGCATAGTTCCCTGCGGCTCAGCAGGTGGCGCTGTCACTTTGGGCCGGGGTTGAACAATCGCTGCAGTGCCGTACCCTTTGTGACCTCTCGCAGCGGTTGTACGGCGGGGCGGGGAACCCGCCGTGCTTGCTGGGAGAGGGTATAAAGGGGGCGGACATCTTCGTCACGAGGTTGGAGTCCCAGGCACCTTCAGCCTGAGGGCTGCTGTCCGCGGTCGGTGTCCAGGCGGCCTAGGCCTGGACACCTGGAGTTCGGGAGTCACCCCAGACACCTTCAGTCTGGGGTGAGGTACTCAGCCGGAGGCCTGGGGCCCAGTACCTTCCGCTGGGTGCCGCAAGGGAGGGATTGTCCTAGGGGGTCCCGGGAGTGGGGCACCCGAATCCAGAGGCGTAAGGGACCGGAGGAGGGACTCATCCGAAGACCTGGTGCAGCAGATTGCCAGTGCCGGGTGAACCTCTGGAGACCGCCCGGAGGGATATCTTTCCCGAACAGGGGACAAGTTCAGAGAGGAGGGTGGTTCATGTTCTATGACCAGTGGCAGCGGTCCAACTAGTCAACTCCGGTCAGTGGCAGAGACCTGCTATTAGCCTGTGGCAGGGGCCTCAACGGTTCATCCGGTCGGTGGCAGCGACCAATCTCACGGTTGGTGGCAGAGACCGTGCGCCAGGCCTATTCGCTAGCAAAGGAATAAGAGAGTTCAGTTGTGCCTGGGCCTACTCGTTCCCACACCCCTGTCTGTCTGTTACTGAATGTTCAACTGATTGTGTTCACCCTGAAAGTAGAGAAATAAAGGAGTGTTGGACTTTCGATTGGTGTGGGGCTCTATTATTGGCAGACACATCTCCACGGAACAACTGGAGGCTTCGTATGCAGTGAACAGACCCGGAGGTAATTCAAGTGACTTTGCTCAACCCTCAAACACATACGAGGGGAGAGCTTGGCGTAGTGTTCCTGCACTCTCCTCTCCCAGGTACCCCTAGAAACAAGCCATTCACAATAGGAGAGAGGGAGAGTGAGGCTCCGCTACAGACATTAAAAACGATCGTGTGTACGCGGCATAAGGCTAGCCATACACTACTAGATTTTTGAACGAACGTTCGTAGGAAAGTTCTCAAAATATCTGATGACTTGAGAAACGTCATTTAAAAGTACTTCAACATTTTGTCTGCTTTTAACAATCGATTTTGGATTACCGTAAATTGATTTGCTTGAATGAAGACAAATATTCATCGTTAGAAATCAGTTACAGAAATTTTTTCATCCTGCTCCTTTGAATTTTCTCTACAGTCGAAAACGAATGTCGATTTGAATCCCACTATTGAACGTTCGTATAATGATTTTTTTTTTAAATTAAATTCTCACTGCGTATGGCCGTCTTTACAGTAAGTTACACAAAGAAATGAGAGCTCATTAACAGGCCTAGTAGACCTTCATATTCCATTTACAACCCCAACACATACAATCACTTGTCATACTTCTTCTAAGCCAAGTCCCTCTATTATTCCCAGGTTTTCAATCTTTTTCTGGTGGTCGCAGGCAATCGGAACTAGAAACTTGCATGACTTTCCATTAAACAGAACACCCACCTGCAGTCTAAACCTCAGCTGGAGTTTGAGCCTGCTTGCACCCATAACCCAACCTGACTTAACCACTTCAGCCCCGGAAGGATTTGCCCCCTTAATGACCAGGCCATTTTCTGTGATACGGCACTGCGACGCTTTAACTGACAATTGCGCGGTCGTGCAATGTTGTACCCAAACAAAATACGTATTTTTTTCCCCACAAATAGAGCTTTCTTTTGGTGGTATTTGAGCACCTCTGCGGTTTTTATTTTTTGCGCTATAAACAAAAAAAAGGGACAATTTTTGAAAAAAAAACAAAAACAAAAGTTTATACTTTTTGCTATAATAAATATTCCCCCCAAAAAAATTTAAAAAATTATTTATCGGTTTAGGCCGATATGTATTCTTCTACATATTTTTGGTAGAATAAATAAAAATTAAAAAAATCGCAATAAGCGTATAGTGATTGGTTTGCGCAAATGTTATAGTGTCTACAAAATAGGGAATAGATTTATGCCGTTTTTATTATTTATTTTTTTACTAGTAATGGCGGGGATCGTGATTTTTAACGGTACTGCGACATTGCGGCGGACAGATCGGACACTGTTGACATATTTTTGGGACCAGTGGCATATATACAGTGACCAGTGCTATAAAAATGCACTGATTACTGTGTGCTAGAGGGGAGGACAAACGCTAGCCAATTGGGTAGTAACACCGGTGGCAACTCAAGGGAGCTGAGAAAAGCAGGGACATCTGTGGGATGCCGAAGGGTGTATGAACAGCCACCCATGCGCGCAATCAGGTGGAAAGAGTGGCCCCATTTGTAGGTGATCCCCTGTTCGCCAAGTTTCTCTATCAAAGGCTTCATACAGCGGCGCATCTGGAGGGTCCTCCGGGACACATCTGGGAGAAGAGTGATCTGAGCTCCGTCAACAGTCCATGTGCCCTCTATGCCAGGCCCGTTAAAGTATGTCTTCTTTGACAGAATAATTGTGCAGACAACAAAGGACATCTCTGGGTCTGTCATCCGTGGGACCTCTGGGGCCAAGAGTTCTGTGAACCCTGTCGATGATGATGGGTGTCTCCGGCGGGCGCTCCAGGCAGTTATTAAATATGGCAGTCACGGTTGTCTTAAGGTCAGCCTTTCGGGTGGCCTCTGGCAAGCCGCGAACTCTGATATTACGCCTGCGGTTACGGTTTTCCAGGTCGTCCATTAATAGGTGTAGCTGTGTAACCTGGGTCTGCCATCTCCTCATGTGCAGCTTGCAGGCCGGAGACATCATGACGGAGGGCTGCAGTGTCAGTTTCAAGTTAGGAGACTCGGGTGGTCACCTCTGCCACCTCTTGTTTAATCCCCACAATTTCCCCACGGAGTGCCACCTCCATTCTGGAAGCCAAAGAGTCAAAATCATCTCTGGTGGGTAATTTTTGCAAGAGTGTCCATAGTGCCTGGTTATTACAGAGTAGGGAAGAGGGCTCACTTGAGGGCAAAATCAATGGAGCGGCACTCACTGTGGCATGAATTTGTTCTGCGAGGGGCAGAGGTGCACTGGATAAGGAGATCTGATGCTGGGAGGACTGAGTGTCTCGTGGGGCCCACTGCATGGAGCCGCTGGGCTCCCCTCCTGGACTGCCGAGAGATGTAAGGCACAGAGAGCGGGGAAGGCAGGGGGAGAGATCGCTAGATGGGGAGAACGGGAGCTTGTCATTAGTGCGATCGTACCTCGCGACCCCTCCTGCAGGCGAGCCGGGCTCCCTCCTCGTGGCTGACGCTGGCACCATCTTGGCTGGGTCTGGAGTGGAAGCCGCCGGCTGTATCGGTACCAGGAACCGTTCCATACAGGCCTCAAGGCTCTCAGATCAGCGGTACCACCTCTCTGGCTTTATGGGCAGAGTAGAGAAGCTAAAATGCTCGGTAAGTCTGTGCGGGTGTGCTGCTTAGGAGCCACGGACCGGGAGCCCAGGGAAGACACGTCCTCACTCTTCCATGCCCAGACCACGCCCCTTCCTGATTACTGTGTGAATGTCACTGGTAGGGAAGGGGCTAACACTAGGGGGTGATTAAGGGGTTAACTGTGTTCTCTAGGTGTGTTTCTTACTGTGGAGGGGATGGGACTGACTAGAGGAGGAGGAGACATATCGCTGTTCCTACTTTGTAGGAGCAGATGATCTGTCTCTCCTCTCCTGACAGAACAGGGATTTGTGTGTTTTCTGGCTCTCGTGCCCGCGATCGCAGTGGCCCTTCATCACGTGATCCGCTTTGTCCAATCACAGCTGATCACAGTGTAAACAGAATTGCTAGTTATCGGCATTCCTCTCCTCACATGCTGTCACAGCGCGAGGGGGAGGAGAGCCGGTAACTGGCAATCCTGACTGCGGACATCTACACAGATAATCAGGGTACTGATCATCAGTGTTCTGATTATCAGTGCAGCCCCATCAGTGCCAGCAATGCTGCCCATCAGTGTTGCCCATTAGTGCCCATCAATGCTGGCCATCACCCTATTTTTGATGGATCCAGAGTTGTATTTGCGTTTCAATATAAAGAGAAGTCCATAGTGAAGAGTATAAGGACTCAGGCTAGGAGTCTAACACAAAAGGGTCCTCAAAGGTGTCTCAGGCCTATGCAGTATAGCAGTGGTCATCAACCCTGTCCCCAGGGCCCACTAAAAGGCCAGGTTTTATGTATTACCTTGGAGAGATGCAGACTAGAATACTGCAATCACTGAGCAGCAAATTATATCACCTGTAATGTATTTCAGTTATCTTGCAAACCTGGCCTGTTAGTGGGCCCTGAGGACAGGGTTGATGACCACTGCAGTATAGTATAGGAAAAAAAATTAGAGTACCAAAATAAAAGCTTAGGAGTCCAAAAGGATGTATTTCATCATAGAAGTCCAAAGGGTAACAAGCCAACATTTTTCGGGGCTCCCTTCATCAGGGCTATACAGTGGAACCTTGGATTACGAGCATAATCCGTTCCAGGAGAATGCTTGTCATCCAAAGCACTCGCATATCAAAGCGAGTTTCCCCATAGAAGTCAATGGAAACAAAGATAATTTGTCCGCATAGACTTCTACGGCATACAATACCGCATTTGGCCTCAGAAATGCTCGGGGACAGCTCAACTGAACTCGGAAACCCTCGGAAAGGTTCAGAAACACTCGGGAACTGAGTATTTCCGAGTATTTCCGAGTGATTCCCAGAATTTCCAAACTGTTCAGTGTCACCGGCGCCCCCGCACCTCTGGCCAAATGCAGTACTGCACACCCCCTTAGCTTGAATTCTGCTCGTTTTGCGAGACAACACTCGCAAACCGAGTCACGATTTTTTTTTTTAAAGTTGCTCGTCTTTCAAAACGTTCGTTAACTGCGTTCCTCGTAAACCAAGGTTCCACTGTAAACAACGTGTATGTAAAGACTGAAGGGCTTCAAAGGTAGAGGATTTAAAACTAGGAATAGTTATGAATAAATGTGGATGAATACAGATTTGTGATTTGAAGGCATAAAATCCAAAACCAAAAATGTACTATATTCCAGCTTACCAATCCTTCGATGTGGTGGCTGCATTTGTTTTCTTCTTTAGGCATTTTTTCCCCCCTCTGTTTTCACCTATCGATCTGGCCAGTAACACACCTCCTGTATTAGAGTGCCCCTACTCTGGAGGAAGGAGCACAGGGTGCACACTTGGACACACACAGTGTGTTTTGAACATGTTGTGGGAAACATGCACAGAACGTAGGTTTCCCTCACCGCGTTCTGGGGTGAGCGAGCGCGAATACAACTTTAATTCGTTTTTTTTTTTAAACGTTATTTATGCGTAAATAAGTATAAATAAAACAAAGGAAAAGAAACAGATGCAGTTTTATAATTACAACAGATATAAATTATTGATGCAGATCCCTAGATACATGTAACAATATTTTCCTGATACATTTTGTAAATATTACATTGTGACAAAACACGGTGCTGAGCAGTCACTATTATTATACAAACAATGTAGCAGTGACTGAGAACATTGCTGGTGTTGATTGCTAAATCATAGGAGGCTGCTGAAGACTGCTGTCAAATTATAGAAGACAGCTAAAAAAAAAGTTACAAAACACTGCCAGAGACTGCTGATATGTTACAGGAGACTGCTAGAGTTTGCTTTTATTCTAAGGGCCAGTTCACACCATATGCAGTCCAGTGCGTTTTGTTTTTTTTTCTGCATCAAAAACGCATGGAAAGTAGATTATATGGTTTTCTTTTACAAAAGTTTTATTGTCATACAAACCGACAGTACAGGTTTACAATAGCATATATCATACAAAGCAGATCTGGACCCGGAGGCTCTTACCAGCATAAAGGAAGCAGGAGCTGTGATTTTATCCTAAACTCAAATAAAAAGAAAAGAGAAAAAAGTCCTTAGAACCAGACAGTCCAGAACCCGGGCCATGCCCGGCCGACTGTAAACCTGTAGAATGAGTGTACAATACACAACAATAGAACCTGAAGGTTAGCATCCTCTAGAAAAGAGTAGAAAGAGTTAACAGTAAAGAAAGAGACTATGAGAGTGAAAAAGGAGAAGGAAAAAAATAAAAAAAAGAGCAGAACGAAAAGGAGTAGAAGGTGAAGAGGGAGAAAAAGAGAAAGGGAGTAGGGGGTCCACGGGGTGTGCGCAATAGGAGTCCTATGGTGATTGTAATGCAGCGTCAAACCTAGAAGGGTGGTAGTATGCGATCCAAGGTTGCCAAACCCTAAAAAACTTGTCATGTGTGTCAGAAAAGAGAGCCGTTAGTTTCTCATTAACCATGACATCATTCAGGCGGTTTTTAAACTGCCTCAAAGCTGAGTGCGGGGGTTTTCCATGCTCTCGCAATTGTCAACCTAGTTGCAGTTAAGAGATGCTGGGCTAGTTGCCTTTCTAGACAGTAATTCCACAATGGGCTTACCAAGGAGAGCTACATAAGGGTCCCTTTTGATATTAATCTGAAATAGATTGCGGAGGAAAGTGTATACCCTGATCCACAGTCTGCACGCCCGTGGGCATGACCACCAAATATGTGCCATAGAGCCCTCCTGGGAACACCACCTAAAACAAAGCGGAGAATAATTTGGGATAAAGCGAGCCAATCTCGCCGGTGTGTAGTACCACCTATACAATACTTTATAGGCATTTTCCAAAATTAACACATTACGTGAGCACTTGGACAAAGTTATTGTCATCGCCTGCCAGTCCTCAGGGTCCAACTGCTTCCCCAACTCTTTCTTCCATTGAAGGTGATAAGGCCTCAACGGGGGTCTCTTTGTGGGTATCAGAGCCGAGTATATCAGCGATATCAGACCCGGTGAATGGGGTCTGGCTCTACAAAGGCCCTCAAAGGGGGTCAAAGTATAAGGAGGAGGTTGAGACTTAATAAGACTCTGAAGAAAGTGGCCAAGTTGTAAATAGCGATAGTGCTCTCGCAAGGGAATACTATGAGAAGAGCGTAAAGCGTCAAAAGTCTAAATCCTAGTAGGCCTTAACAGTGAGTGAACATCTGTGAACCCATTTGTGGTCCACCATAAGAATCGAGAGGGATTATCACGACCTGGGGGAAATAACGGGCAGTGTAAGAATCGGAAGAGTGGGGGGTGAGGAGAGATCAACCCTGCAGAGTACTTTACCGAGTCCCATATTCGCAAGGAGTGGGCCAAACAGGGCCCTATAACCACCGGACGGTGCACAGGAGGGAGCCAGGGCAATGAGGAGATAGGAATAGGGTCGATGTCAACCAGATCAAGCATAGCCCAGAGCGGAAGCTGACAGGTCTCATGAAGGCGTGAAAGTGGGGCTTTATTAGCGGCCATGTAATAGGCCCGTAGATTAGGGGCTGAAAGACCACCATTAAATTAGCTTAGCAAACAAAACCTGCTTGCTAATTCGAGGGCGGGTCGATCCCCATCTAAATTGCATAATTCTACGCTGATGTATGCAGAGGATATGCGAGGGAACCAGAACAGGCAAGACACAAAAAAAATATAGTAGTTTCGGGAGATGAGACATACGAACAGCTGTTATTCTGCCGAACCAAGACAGAGGCAAATGAGACCAAGACAACAGCATATCTGTTAATCTTTTGAACAAGGGTGGAAAGTTAGCCTGGTACAATCCGGAGTACGTAGGAGTAAGGTGGATTCCCAGATAGGGTAGCGAGGAGACCCACTGGAAGGAGAACGCCGACTGTAAATCCCTCAACAAGCCAGGAGAGAGATTAACCGATAATGCTTTCGATTTGGAGGGGTTAACCCAGAGCCCCGAAAGGGAAGCAAAAAGGTATCTAAAAAAGGGATTGTATATTTGGTAAGGAAATTCTGGGGGAGGTCAATGTAAGAAGGATATCATCAGCAAATAAGGAAATTTTATGGGGACAGCCCGCTATTTCGATGCCTCGTATGTCCGGATGTAAACAAATCGCTTCCGCCAGGGGTTCCAGAGCCAATACAAAAAGGAGTGGCGATAGGGGGCATCCCTGACGGGTACCCCTCTTGATATTAAAGAGAGAAGATTCAAATCCATAATTTTTGCCCAAGGGGAGTCATATAAAGCTGACATCCAGTGCATAAACAAAGACCCAAAGCCATAATGTCGAAGAACAGACATGAGATAAGGCCACGACAGTGTCAAAGGCCTTGTTTACATCCAAAGACAAGAGCATGGATTCCAGCGAGCGGGTATGAGCTATATGTTGAAGTTGCAATATACGCCGAATAGCATCACCAGCCTGTCTCTGAGGTATAAAACCGACTTGATCCTTCCCAATTAACTGAGGGAGAAAAGAGTTTAGGCGATTCGGCAGAATTTTGGTCAAAATTTTCATATCAATATTTATTAGGGAGATAGGCCTAAAATTGGCCCAGAAAGAGTGATCACGATCTGGTTTAGGGATCATCACAATATTTTCCGTTAAGAGGTCCGGAGTAAAGGAGCAACCATTATTAACAGAGTTATACATGGCCGTTAAATGTGGAGCTACCACAACGGCCAGTTTTCTGTAGTAAAGTGCCGTAAAGCCATCCGGCCCTGGTCGCTTAAGATCCTTAATACTTTCTTTGGAGGACCTCTGAAACTTGTATGTCCCGGTCCATAAGGGTAACATGCGCCTCTGACAGGGACGGGAGCAAGAGATGGCTGAGGAAATCAGCAGCGCCCCAAGCATTAAACTGCTCCGAGTTTGAATACAATTTAGTGAGGCGGAATCGAAACTCCTCCAAAATACGCATCGGGTTACCCGTAAGGACATTGTGTCGGTTGCGCAAAGTAATGGGAGTGAATTTAGGAGCGAAGGTCCGGAGCCTGGTAGCCAACATTCGATTCGATTCATTCGCTCTGGTATACCACCTCTGGCGGGACCAACGTAAGATGCATTCAGCCCCCTTGGTAAGACAAAGATCTAACTCCGAACGGGCCTGCTCCAAAAGTTTACGATTGCTAGAGGTGGGGGATCGTTTAAAAAGCGCAGATAACGCCTCCAGACGGGTCTCCAGGGCCTTCTGTTTCAGACCCCGTTCCCGCTTACGGGTTGACGCCAGCCGAATAATGTGGCCTCGGAGTGATTATATGGTTTTCTAATGGCACAGTTCACACCAGTACTCGCAGTTCCAGTTAAAAAAAAAAAAGTAGAACATGCTGCATTTTTCCTGCACTGGAATGCTGTAAAAAGCATCAAAAACGCACCAAAAAACGCACTGAAACACACGTTTTTATTTAAGGTTAAGAAAAAAAGAGGGGGGGGGAATGCACTGGACTGCATCAAAAATGCATCAAAAACGCGTCAAAAAAACGTGCATCTGGAACGCATCCGGACTGCATTTCTATGGTGTGAACTGACCCTAAAAGAGACTGAAAGAGACCTTCTAAAAATACAATTTGCCTGGCTATTATACCGATTTCTTCATTTGGTATTTTCTAAATCATTGACCTGGAACAAGTATGTTAGACCTAGCCACGTGTCTAAAATCGCCCTGCAAAAATAATATATAACAGCATATTCCCAAAATCCAGATATCCAGCACAGAGGTTTCTACCATGTGAAAAGATACAGAGACAACGGTCATGTTACAACATACTTTATATAAGAGCAAAACAAACTTCCCTGGGCTTTTCCTGTTCAAGTCAACCCAAATCACGCTGCAAGGGTATTATTATATTACCACCTATCTCATGAAAGCCAGTCACCTGTGCCACCATGTGGGTAACCTCTAAGCATACCTCCCAACAGCCCCGAAATCGTGGGACTGTCCCGGATTTCGTGGGACTGTCCCTGATTTGAAACAAAGTCCCTCTTTCCTCCTCATTTTGGTCTGCTATATATAGTTGTATATAAAACGCACTCTCCCTTTCAAAAAGTGTTTTCCAGCGCTAAACCTTTCATCCAATTTCTAAATTGCTGCATTTGTAAATTTCAAAAGCCAATATAAAGGAATAGTAATGGTTAAAAAAAAAGCCCTTATTTTTTTGTAGCATTATCCTTTAAGGGGGCGTGGCCTATGCCTTCATACTTTTGCTAACTGGTGTCCCTCGTTTCCATCTCAAAAAGTTGGGTGGTATGCTGTAAGTACCTTGCGTATTTCAGAACTCTGTACACAAAAGAGGTCCTATGTTTACAAGACACAATGGCCCCTGGAATCATCCTAACCTGAATGTAACAACCAGCCACATACAGCAACATATAGTTACCCAAAATAGAGGATCAGAGCATAAAGAAAAATACACTATATTACCAAAAGTATTGGGACGCCTGCTTTTACACACACATGAACTGTAATGGCATACTGAGTTGGCCAACCCTTTGCAGCTATAACAGCTTCAACTCTTCTGGGAAGGCTGTCCACAAGGTTTAGGAGTGTCTATGGCAGGGTTTCTCAACCAGGGTTCCGTGGAATCCTTGGGTTCCTCTAGAGGTTGCTAGGGGTTCCCTGAGCAATGGTCAATTTCTTCCTCTCAAGTAAGTTCTCCATGACACCATTGATCTTTTTAGTTATCTGTAAGGGGGCAATTCTTCCCAATAACCACAAATGTGAGAAGCTATCTTCTCATTGTCCATCACGCTAATGTATGATGAGTTGTAGATCTTTCATTTTTAGCAGGGGTTCCCCAAGACTGGAGAATTATTTCCGGGGTTCCTCTGTGTTGAAAAGGTTGAGAAAGGCTGGTCTATGGGAATGTTTGACCATTCTTCCAGAAGCACATTTGTGAAGTCAGGCAATGATGTTGAATGAGAAGGCCTGGCTCGCAGTCTCCACTCTAATTCATCCCAAAGGTGTTCTATCGGGTTGATGTCAGGTCTCTGTGCAGGCCAGTCAATTTCCTCCACCCCAAACTCGCTCATCCATGTCTTTATGGACCTTGCTTTGTGCACTGGTCCAAATCATTTGGTGGAGGGATTATGGTGTGGGGTTGTTTTTCAGAGGTTGGGCTTGGCCACGTAGTTCCAGTGAAGAGAAGGCGTCAGCATACCAAGACATTTTGGACAATTTCATGCTCCCAACTTTGTAGGAACAGTTTGGGGATGGACCCTTCCTGTTCCAACAAGACTGCACACCAGTACACTATATTTTGTAATATAGTGTATGTGACAACATAACTCAAATATGTGTCTGTGGGCACCACAAGACCCAGCAGTCCTTGACGGCCTACAACTGGGACCTGCTGTTCTTCAGTGGCGGACGATAGTAAATTCCTGACATCTAATGATTCTAATCTCAAATCAGAAGGCCGATGTCCAGACTGGTAGAGAAGCGCGGGCCTTATTCTGAACAAGGCGCCGATTATGACAATCACTGTGATAAACATGGTGGGGCAGACACTGGCTATGTGTGCCCGGAAAGAAAAAGGGTTTTATACTCCATCCATTTCATGCCAAGTATCATTATAAAGCCCACAGAAAAGAGACAAGGGTCAAATGTTACTTTTGTTTTTCATTGGATCGTCTCTAACTAGAAGGAGGAACACATCCTCTATTCAGAAGCTGAAAAGGAACCTCCAGACTTATTTAAAAAAACATCCAATAAAATGGTACAGAAGCCGATTTGTCATTTTGAGAACAAGTCACAATTGGAATTGTACAAGGATGTAAATAAGGCCCCATACACATTTCGCCTCCGTGCAATCCAATCCCAACGTTTTTGTATGCCCGGGAGGCACAGGTGAAGCGTCCAGCCCCACTGCCTGCAGCCTATCACAGGCTGAAATATGCTGCGGCTGGACCCTGTACTGAGTGTAAAGCCTCGTACACACGGGCGAGAATCCCGTAAAAAAAAACGTCGGTTTTCTCAACGGGATTCCTGGCAAGCTTGTCTTGCCAAGCCCTGTGTACACACGCACATTCAAAAGAACCGCCGTTCTTTTGAATGGCAAGAACGTGGTGACGTCATGGACTACGACGAGCATGCGCTCGTCACATTCGATGCCGTCGCCGCCATCTTGCTACACCCTACACTGCCCTTGTAAGCTATCGTGCATGCGTCAAAGTCTTTTCGAGCATGCGCGGGTTTACCTGGAGACAGGTAAGCATACACACTCACTGTTTTCTCGTCGGGAAACAGGCCGACGAGAAAATAGAGAGCAGGTTCTCTATTTTTCTCGTCAAGATTCCCGGCAGTTTTTCCAACGAGAAACCATACACACGGCCGGTTTTCTTGGCAAAAAGCTCTCCCAGCAGTTTTCTTGCCGAGAAAAACGGCCGTGTGTACGAGGCTTTACTCGCGGTGCCGTTTTCAGTCCATTTATTTGTAAGGGCTGAAATCGCACTGGATCACACAAAAATGTGTGCATACGCTACTTTTCCAAAACGCACTGCACCAAACAGCATGGTCCTGCGGTACCATGTTATACAGTGCAGACAAAATCTGCGTTTGGGGTGTCATTAGGAAAATATTGACACCCGCAGTAGATCGCACTCCCAGAGCATTTTGAATGCGGGTGTGTGAAAAAACAAATGCATGCAATGTGGTTTTCCTGCACCGTATTCCGGTGTGCACGAGCCCTAAAGATTGAACACAGCGGGAGCCAATCAGCGGGTCCGGCGGAAGCGGAGTCTGCCGGGACCCACCGATTGTTTAAGAGAGAGGCAGAACGGTGGTCTGCCTATGTAAGCAAGGCAGACCGCAGTTCTGTGAGAGGGGAATGTGCTGATCCTATGTTTCTGCTAAGCAGGAAAACAGATCTGTTTTTCCCCAGTCAAAGCAAGGCACAGTTAGTAATCACTATTAGGGAACACATTTAACCCTTTGAGCGCCCCCGATGTTAAACCCTTCCCTGCCAGTGTCATTAGTACAGTGACAGTGCATATTTTTTAGCACTGATCACTGTATTAGTGTCACTGGTCCCCAAAAAGTATCAAAAAAGTGTCAGTTAGGTGTCCAATTTGACCGCTGCAATAAGTCACTGATCGCCACCATTACTAGTAAAAACGAAAATAAATAAATACCATAGTTTGTAGACGCTGTAGCTTTTGCGCAAACCAATCAATATACACGAATTGGAATTTTTTCTACCAAAAATATGTAGCAGAATACATATTGGCCTAAATTGATGAAGAAATCTGATTTTTTTTTTTTTTTTTTTTAATATTGGTAATATCTTATAGCAGAAATTAAAAAAATAGTTTTTTTTTTTCAAAATTGTCAGTGTTTTTTTTGTATATAGCACAAAAAATAAAAACCGCAGAGGTGATCAAATACCAATAAAAGGAAGCTTTATTTGTGGGAGAAAAAATAATAATTTTTTATTTGGGTACAGCATTGCACGAACGCGCAATTGTCAGTTAAAGTAACGCAGTGCTGTATCGGAAAAAATGGCCTGGTCATTAAGGGGGGGGGGTAAAGCTTCTGGAGCTGAAGTGGTTAAGCTTATCAATTCCAAAGAAAAAAGCGGGGAGTATAGAATTCAACTGGCAAAACAAAATATCATGTAAGTGAGCAATCCAGTAGTACAAAAGCCAGCTGCCCTCTACACCAAGAAGTGCTCCTTTGTCTCCCTGGTTCTTATCTGCTGGAGAATGTAGTGTGGGATGGATGAGAAAGGGATCCAGAATGACCGCACACAGTTCAGTCATTGACCTATTACAGGCTGAGCTATTAGAGGATGTGTATGAGGGCTCATTCAAACAGGCATCTAAAATGCCATCTTTAGATAAAATAGAATGAATAATTTTGTGACAAATTAATAACAAATTAAAATTATTTTTCCAATTTATAAAAAAAAGTTTTTTTACATTTAAAAATTATTTTTATCTATTTTTTTATTTTTTTTTATTTATTATTATTATTATTATTATTATTTTTTACAATGCTGTTGAGGGAAAAGGAGAGTTCGGATGAAATATCTGGGGTCTAAACAGACCTCTAACATCTCACCTTTGAGGCAGAGAAAGGAATTGAGGACAGCAATTTTTAAATTCCTTTCTCTGTAGCCTCAGCTGCACTGAAGATGAATGAACAGAAAACAGAGGCTCCAGTTTATTATGCTCAGTAATGAATGGACACAGGAGCGATCCGTATCAAAATCGATCACTGTGTCCAATTCAGAAAAGGAAGGAGCTGGTAAATGACATATTTACTGGCCCCTTTCCCCACTCTCCGTCCGCCTGTGTACCCACAGCAGCCGGCAGGAGAGGGAAGCCGGTGGCGCTGCAGGGGGACGAGGGGGCCCGGGCACACAGGGAAGATTTCGATGTGGGTAGCACAGGGAGGGAGATCAGTGAGGCAGGGTGGGAGAACAATGTACTGTGTCTTTGTCTCCTCCTCCAGCAGCTGAAAGACGGTTTCTCCCTCTCCCCCTGTCGCTGCCTTTCAGTTGCTGAAAGGAGAGACAGACACAGTGCATTGTTCTGTAATTGTCCTCCTGTACCAATTGCCCTGCTTTCTGGACCCTCCTATGTGCCCGGGCCCACTACAGGAGGCACGGTGGTACCCCCCCCCCCCCCCTATCTGCTGCCCAGTTAGCACGTATCAAAACACAGCAATATACAGTGCCAGATTTACGAGGGAGCAAAAAGGGCAACTTCCCTAGTTTCCGCCAAAAGAAGGGCCCCCCTACACAAAAACTATACTAAACAATACAAAAAAAATAAGTATATTAAAAAAAAACACATTAATAATATATAATAAAAATTACTTTACTTTATTAAATGCATCTTGGGAATTAATATTTTGCAGGCCATCATGGACTGGTATATCGTATCGTTTTTAAAAACAAATTTTGGAATCTCAAGTGACCTACGATACGACTGATGTGTCATGCATTTTAAAAATGTGTGACTTTTACTGAGAATATATACCAACAGCGGTGTGCAAAAAGAATAAAAATAAAACAGCTGCGCCTAAGGCCATACGTATCTGTAGATTTTATGCATGTACACGTGTAAGCACATGCAAACGCATAAGAAGTCATTAGAAGAATTGTATGCATATAAACTGTGTATATCCGTATGAATGTATTAGGGCTCATTCAAAAAGATGTCTAAAATGCGGCGTTTAGATGCAGATACTGAATAGTTTTGCATGCATCTAAAGACAGCACTATTGGAATCAATGTGGGCAATACACACAGCAAAATGTGCGATGCGTTTTGTGGCATGCAAAAAAATTATAAAAAAACGAAGAAGGACACAGCTGCATCCAGGGTCTTATATGTCTGCAGATTTTATGTGCACATACAAGCAAAAAGTGGTTAGAAGAATTGTACGTTTGTTAACCCTGTACTTGTCTAAACAAACCTATAACAAAAGTACTTTAGGCGTGTATTTTACACAGGATCTTCCATTAACTCTGCCAGCAAGAACCTGCATTCCGGGCAGAAACTAGTCTATATTACCAAAACTATTGGGACGCCTGCCTTTACACGCTTATAAACTTTAATGGTATTCCAGTCTTAGTCTGTAGGGTTCAATATTGAGTTGGCCCACCCTTTGCAGCTATAATAGCGTCAACTCTTCTGGGAAGGTGTTCTATAGTGTTGAGGTCAGGACTGTGTGCAGGCCAGTCAAGTTCCTCCACCCCAAACTCACTCATCCATGTCTTTATGGACCTTGCTTTGTTCACTGGTCCAAATCATTTGGTGGAGGGGGGATTATGGTGTGGGGTTGTTTTTCAGGGGTTGGGCTTGGACCCTTAGTTCCAGTTAAGTGAACTATTAAGGCGTCAGCATACTAAGACATTTTGGACAATTCCTTGCTCCCAACTTTGTGGGAACAGTTCGGCAATGGCCCCTTCCTGTTCTAACATGACTGCGCACCAGTGCACAAAGCAAGGTTCATAAAGACATGGATGATCAAGTTTGGGCTGGTGGAACTTGACTATCCCTTGAGTCCTGAGCCCAACCCAGTAGAACACCTTTGGAATGAATTAGAGTGGAGACTGCGAGCCAGGCCTTCTGGTCCAACAGCAGTTCCTTCGGGAACGAATGGTCAAACATTCCCATAGACTCACTCCTAAACCTTGTGGACAGCCTTCCCAGAAGAGTTGAAGCTGTTATAGCTGCAAAGTTTGGGCCAACTCAATATTGAACCCTAAGGACTAAGGCCCCTTCCACACAGGGCGGATCCGTTGCAACGGAGTCCACCAGCTCAGCGGGAGATCTCTCTGTTGGTCTCCACTAAGCCAGAGGATAACAGGTCCATCTCTGCTCACTGAGCGCGGAGGGCCCTGTCGAGCGCTGCTGATTCCTATGGAGAGATCGGACGAAAACAGACAACATGTCTGTTTTCATCAGATCTCATCCGATCCGCCAGGACGGATGGCGAACCTATCCCCATACGTCTGATTTTAGCGGATCGGATGTCAGCAGACATGGTCACTCCTGACATCCGTCGCTCCATAGACCTGCACGGAGCGTCCGTTCAGTTCCACCGAGAAAACTAACAGGCGGACCTGAACAGACCGCCCGTGTGAAAGGGGCCCAAGACTGGGATGCCATTAAAGTTCATGTGCGTGTAAAGGCAGGTGTCCCAATACTTTCGACAATCTGCAGATTTTACGCGTGCACACATACAAGTAAAAAAGCGTTTAGAAGAATTGTACGTGTATTAACCGCGTACTTGCCTAAACACTAAAATCTTAAAACACAAGTACTTTAGGCGTGTATTTTACATAGGATCTTCTGTTAGCTCTGCCAGGAAGAACCTGCATTCTGGGCAGAAAATACATGTATGCCTGGGTGAATGTGCCAGTTTCCCCTAAAATAAATAAAAGGTACCATTTGAGAAAAAAAATAATACTTTTAAAATATGCAATAATAGATGATGGCCATATACTGGAGAAGTTGGCTCCATTCATAAATGATTGGTCAGTTTTGGAAGGGCACATACAGGAGAATAGAACATTTCCTATATCTCTCGGTAACCCGCTAGTAAAATTTCCTGTATTCGTTTGTGTCTGCACCCTCGCATGGCCTTATGAAGGAGTTGCTTCCTTGAAGCTGTATTCCCCAATTATCTGCTAATTCTACCTAACAGAAAATCTATTTGAATAATGTGACACCATCGCTTGGCTTTGCCTATAGGCACTTCAGGAGTGCAGCTTTCAGGCTTGTTGATGGGCAAATGCAGCACACTTTTAAAGTAGAATAGTTCAAGTTGCCCAGCAAATGTTGGAGATCTTGCAACCTTGATCTCCAACATTTGCTGGGCAGCTTGAACATGTTGGAAATCCTGCAACCTTGATCTCCAACATTTGCTGGGCAGCTTGAACATGGAGATCTTGCAACCTTGATCTCCAACATTTGCTGGGCAGCTTGAACATGGAAATCCTGCAACCTTGATCTCCAACATTTGCTGGGCAGCTTGAACATGGAGATCTTGCAACCTTGATCTCCAACATTTGCTGGGCAGCTTGAACATGTTGTAAATCCTGCAACCTTGATCTCCAACATTTGTTGGGCAGCTTGAACATGTTGTAAATCCTGCAACCTTGATCACCAACATTTGCTGGGCAGCTTGAACATGTTGTAAATCCTGCAACCTTGATCTCCAACATTTGCTGGGCAGCTTGAACATGTTGTAAATCCTGCAACCTTGATCTCCAACATTTGTTGGGCAGCTTGAACATGTTGGAAATCCTGCAACCTTGATCTCCAACATTTGCTGGGCAGCTTGAACATGTTGGAAATCCTGCAACCTTGATCTCCAACATTTGCTGGGCAGCTTGAACATGGAGATCTTGCAACCTTGATCTCCAACATTTGCTGGGCAGCTTGAACATGTTGTAAATCCTGCAACCTTGATCTCCAACATTTGCTGGGCAGCTTGAACATGTTGGAAATCCTGCAACCTTGATCTCCAACATTTGCTGGGCAGCTTGAACATGTTGGAGATCCTACAACCTTGATCTCCAACATTTGCTGGGCAGCTTGAACATGTTGGAGATCCTACAACCTTGATCTCCAACATTTGCTGGGCAGCTTGAACATGTTGGAAATCCTGCAACCTTGATCTCCAACATTTGCTGGGCAGCTTGAACATGTTGGAGATCCTACAACCTTGATCTCCAACATTTGCTGGGCAGCTTGAACATGTTGGAGATCCTGCAACCTTGATCTCCAACATTTGGTGGGCAGCTTGAACATGTTGGAGATCTTGCAACCTTTATCTCCAACATTTGGTGGGCAGCTTGAACATGTTGGAGATCTTGCAACCTTGAACCTTTTCTATGCGTGCGCAGAAGATACAGCTCATGCACAGACAATGCTGTGATTCTCTCTGCCAGTTTCCATACACCTGGCAGAGACCATGCACATGCTATCGATCCCGAATGGCAGCATGGAAAAAGAGCGGAATAGAGGGAACTTTGCCTGCAAGCAAAACAACACTGGACTCATTAAGCACGTGGTTTTTATTTTGTATAAAAAGGACAAGTGTTCGGAGATCTACATTTTCATTTCTGATTGATAGGGTGGAGTTCCTCTTTAAAGTCCACTTAAAACTACTGTACATCTCCATCTAAACGCTGGAAGTGTTTAGTTCAAATTTGTAGGAGCATTTGTTCCATTTTCTAGTTGTTAGAGGGGTCAAATCGATGTGCATTTAGGACCACAGTGATGAGGAAGTTTGAGGGAGGAGGATGGAAAACATGCCCATGCAATGTCTCTTCTGCAATAAAATAAATGTACCTGCCTGTCCGCCATTATCTAAAATGTACAGTGAGCTACGCATGCGCTGGAATGAAAGAATTCCCATGCACATGCGTAGGAGTTACAGTACATCATACCGACCTGGCCAATCAAGATGGCCACAGATCATGTGAAGAGGTCAACACCAACAAGGAGAGGGGAGTTTAGTTCTGCTTTAAAGTGGAACTAAGCTTACATTTAATTATGCCTTGTACACATGATGAGCAAATCGGACAAAAGAAATACAGCTTTCTTCACGTTCGCTACCCTGAAAATATAGGACCAGTTAAATAGGCACAGAGAACTTGCCCCCGCAACATCCCCTCTGACACTTTTAGAGGGCTTCCCTTGGTTTGAGCCAGGTGATGATATTTTATTTTGCCGCACATGGGGTAGATGGGGATACCAGGTGTTTGAAATTTGCTCCAGCAGGTCAATTCTTATCATTAGACTGTCTGCGACAAACGCATGGAGGGTTTCCCATGGACACTTGGCGTCATCGGCAGAACTGTTTTAGTAAACTCTGCCCTAAACTTCGCACAGCTGCTTATCTGACAGAGTTTGAACAGTTGTTTGCTCAGGAGGATACCACTCACTTGGGATCTAGAATGTATAAATAATTGCTGGGGGGCACAGTCGCAATCTGTGCCATATTACATAAGGGAATGGGAGGCAGAATTAGGGCTCAGCTTTACCACACTTCAATTACATAAAATTACCAAACTTTCCCATGCCTTTTCCATTGGTACTGAACCCCAGGAAATCTGATATAATTTTCTCTCTAGATCAGTGGTCTCCAAACTTTGCTTGCCTTTATCAGGCCCTTGAGGCATGATTCCTGCCACTGACACCAACAATGGGGCATGATTCCTGCCATTGACACCAACAATGGGGCATGATTCCTGACACTGACACCAACAATGGGGCATGATTCCTGCCATTGACACCAACAATGGGGCATGATTCCTGACACTGACACCAACAATGGGGCATGATTCCTGCCATTGACACCAACAATGGGACATGATTCCTGCCACTGACACCAACAATGGGGCATGATTCCTGCCACTGACACCAACAATGGGGCATGATTCCTGCCATTGACACCAACAATGGGGCAGGATTCCTGACACTGACACCAACAATGGGGCATGATTCCTGCCATTGACACCAACAATGGGACATGATTCCTGCCACTGACACCAACAATGGGGCATGATTCCTGCCACTGACACCAACAGTGGGGCATGATTCCTGCCACTGATACCAACAATGGAGCATTATTCCTTCCACTGACATCAACGATAGGGCACAATTCCTCCCAATGACCCCAACTATTTCTCCCTGCAATACAAAGGATCTGGCATTATTTACTCTGTGGGCACAGTCCAAACTGCAACCCCCTGCTCTAGATGGTACCGTACGTCCCACCGTTTGGCTAAAACGTTTCAACGAGTGAATTCCAAATGTTGGCGAGATTGCGCTCAGGACGCCTATCTACATAAAAGGTACGTCTCAAAAAATTTGAATATCATCAAAAAGTTATTTATTTCAGTACACTGCGTTACACACAGAGTGATATATTTCAATCATTAATTTTTTTCACTTTTAATGATTATGCCTTACATGCTGGTGAAAACCCAAAATTCAGTATCCAGAAAATCAGAGTATTAACTAAGACCAATAAAAAAAGGATGTTTACTACAGAGATGTTGGCTTACTGAAAAGTATGTCCTTGTACAGTATAGCATGCACTCAATACTTGGTCGGGGCTCCTTTTGCATGAATTACTGCATGAATGCGGCGTGGCATGGAGACGATCAACCTGTGGCACTGCTGAGGTGTTATGGAAGACCAGGTTGCTTTGATGGAGGCGGCCCACAGTTTGTCTTATACAAAGAAATACTGCTTTCAAAGCGATCGTACGATAATCTGATCGTTAGTACACAGCTTTTGAGAGCCAATTACAACAGTTCATGCAAAATTATCTGAAGGGACAAATACAAAAATTTTTCTCATACGATACCAGAACTAAAGATTTTCAGTATTCGTGAAAAAAAATAAAAAATCCAAATACCAAGACCGCGCATGTCTGGAAACAAAAGAATACAATACATCACTTCCAAAGTTGTATGCTGTCATACGAGAATTTACGTAACTTCAATTTCAATATGACACTAGCATTAAGAAGAAGAAAAAAAAAAAAAACGGATGAACATTTGTCCAGACTGAGCAGGCAGCTTTTTATTAGAGAAAAGTGTCAGGCAAGGGATCTAAAGCTGGCCAAACACTATGCAATCTGATTGTGCAATCTTATAGATCTACCTATACATAGCCTGCCTGATTTAAAAATTCATGAAATTGGTTTTAGGTTTGTCCTCATATTACATAATTTTGTTTTGTAACTTTAAGGCCCCGTTCACACTATGCATAGAGGGAACTTGCATTCCTCCTCACAATTTTGTGGTTTTGTTTGCAGGAAACGCATTCATTCACTTGAATAGAGATTGTTGCACCAAAGGAGTTCCAGGAACAAATTTTGGCCCTGAGCCAGAAGCAATTTTGCATTCGCGTTTTGCCACGTGTGTTTTGTCATGCGATAATCGTGGCAAAATTGCTCTGCATTTGGGGTGCCATCCAAGATAAAATGGCACCCAAACACACACAGTGTTGTGCCACAATTCCAAAATGCCCATTTGTAAACAAGGCCCGAGGCCTGAATGTGTCTAAATGCATTAGAAAAAACACAACTCTAAAACACTTTTCTCCTGGCAGGAGAAAGCAGCGTTACCGCGCCTAAAGCCGTTTTTTCAAATGCATTTAGACACATTTAGGCAAATCTAGCATTATGGCATTCATTCATTTTATCGGCCAGAATATGAATTTATTCTGGCCACTGAAATGAATAAACACTCAAGCGCTAAATGCGCCTAGCATGTTTAGAAACGTTTAGGTGTGACGTCCTTTTTTTTTGTGGCAAAATGCTCCTCTCCTGAATGTGCTGGCTGTGGGGTTTCTTCTGCCTCCTTTGTGTAACACAGAGGGGAGTTTAGGCAGAAAAAAAAGTCAAACGTCCTTAACCACTTCCCGCCTGTGCTATAGCCAAATGACGGCTACAGCGTAGGCTTACTTTGGCCATCATATGATGTCCTCCTGTGATCACGCTGCCCTCACGCCCCCTGCGGCGCGTCCTGCAGATCAGGGTAAAGGGCCAATCACAGTGCCCCTTTACCATGTGATCAGTTGTGTTCAATGATAACTGATCACAGATGTAAACACAAGAAGGTTATTGGGTTATTGACACTCTTTTCCTAACATGGTCAGCCGATAACTGGCTTCTGTTAAAGGGACATCTATACTGATGATGTTTAGGGCACTGATTATCAGTATCCCGATTTCAGTGCAGTCCCAACAGTGCCCACCAGTGCTGCCAATCAGCGTCCACCAGTGCTACCAATCAGAGCCCATCAGTGTCACCTATCAGTGACGCCTATCAGTGCCCATTATTGCTGTCTACTAGTGCCTATTAGTGTAGCCTCAGTGCCACCTATCAGTGAACCTCAATGCCGCCTATCAGTGCCAACTATCAGTGCCACCTATTAGTGCCCACCAGTGCCACCTCATCAGTGCCACATATCAGTGCAGCCTCAGCAGCGCACATCAGTGAAGGAGAAAAATTAACTGCTTGCAAAATTTTATAACAAACTAAAAAAAAAAATTTTTTTTTTTCGACATTTTAAGTCTATTTACATTTGTTTAGCAAAAAAAAAAACCCCCACTGGTGATTAAATACTACCAAAAGAAAGCTCTATTTGTGTGCAAAAAATTCTAACAATTTGGTTTGGGTACAGTGTTGCATGACTGCGCAATTGTCATTCAAAGTGTGACAGCGCTGAAAGCTGAAAACTGGCCAGGGCAGGAATGCATTAGTGCCCATCAGTGCTGCCAATCAGTGCCCACCAGTGACTCCTCAGAGTCAAATATCAGTGCCGCCTATCGGTGCCGTCTACTAGTGCCTATCAGTGTAGCCTATCAGTGCCACCTATCAGTACCACTCTATGCATTAAGGTGAAAAACTTTCTGTGCTGCAGCAGCCCCCCAGAGCCCCCCTTTTTACTTACCTGAGCCCGTTCGTTCCAGCGATGATGACAAGCCCAGCAGACCCAGC
Source organism: Rana muscosa (assembly GCA_029206835.1). Taxonomy (NCBI): domain Eukaryota; kingdom Metazoa; phylum Chordata; class Amphibia; order Anura; family Ranidae; genus Rana; species Rana muscosa. The sequence continues at coordinate 233,255,026 of CM055125.1, read as the reverse complement.
TGCTGTCTCGGATCCTTATTAGATAGATTGATAACAGCAGGAGCCATTGGCTCCTGCCGATTTCAATCAAATCCAGTGACACAAGGGCCGGGGGCGGGGCAGAGTCATGCTATCTGTGTCAATGGATGCAGCAGCAGGACTCGGGAGCGCGCCCGCATGAGTGCCTCCATGGAATGTGGGTCTCTGGGACGTCACTCGATGAGGGGGAGCCAGGAGCGCCGCCCTGGCACCTCAGAAGAGGAGGATCGGGGCCATTCTGTGCAAAACCCTTGCACAGAGGAGGTTAGTATGACATGTTTGTTATTTTTATTTATTTTTTATATCAAACCTTTACAATTACTTTAACCACTTGCCTACAGGGAACTTTCACCCCCTTCCTGCCCAAGCCATTTTTCAGCTTTCAGCACTGTCACACTTTGAATGACAATTGCGCGGTCGTGCGACGCTGTACCCAAACGAATCTGACGTCCTTTTTTTCCCCAAAAATATAGCTTTTTTTGGTGGTATTTTATCACCTCTGTGGTTTTTATTTTTTGCGCTATAAACAAAAGAAGAGCGACAAGTTTGAAAAAAAAACACAATATTTTTTACTTTTTGCTATAATAAATATCCATTTTTTAATTAGTTTTTTTTATTTTTCCTCAGTTTAGGCCGATATGTATTCTTCTACATATTTTTGTTAAAAAAAATAAAAAATAAATAAAATAAAATCGCAATAAGCGTATATTGATTGGTTTACGCAAAAGTTATAGCATCTACAAAATAGGGGATAGATTTATAGCATTTTTATTTTTTTACTAGTAATGGCGGCGATCAGGGATTTTTATCGTGACTACGATATTGCGGCGGACACATCGGACACTTTTGACACATTTTTGGGACCATTCACATTTATACAGCGATCTGTGCTATAAAAATGCACTGATTACTGTATAAACATGACTGGCAGGGAAGGTGTTAACACTAGGGGGCGAGGAAGGGGTTAAATGCGTTCCCTATTAGTGATTCTTACTGTGGGGGGAGGTGACCGATGGTTGTCCCTATGTACAAGGGACACACCATCTGTCTCCTCTCCCTGACAGGACATGGATCTGTGTGTTTACACACACACACACAAATCCACCGTCCTGCTCGGTTACTGGGCAATCGCGGGTGCTCAGCGGCCATCCCGGCCGCCGGGCACGCGCATCGGGTCCCCAGTGACGCAGCGGCACGCGTGCGCCCCCTAGTGGCTTTTAAAGGCGCGACGTCATATGACGTCTGCCCAGAATAACAGGGTCTTCCTGCCGCCGTCATTTGACGGCGGCCGGATGACAAGCGGTGAAGATTGTATAGTGTATGGTCCGCTTAACAGTGGCATGGCTGCAACAGAGGTATCTGCAGATTGTAGTTCCACTTTAGGTTCATGATTTAAAGTCTGTATTTTGTCTTGCTACATAATAGCCAATCGCATCTAACCTGCAATGGAAAATGACAGTTGGAGAAGGCGAGTCTGAAATTGATGGATTGGTATGGAGTGATACAGGCAGTTCTCATAAAGAAGAGATGGATAAATAAGGCCGCGGCTGTGCTGTTGCTCCACAGCAACCAATGAAATTCTAATTTGTGCTGCAGAGTGACAGTTGGAGAGAAAAGATTGAGACAGAAATCCATTCCAGAATAGAATATACAGCACCGAGGAATGTAAAAGTTGCATTGTATAATCCGGACGTCAGCAACCCCAGGCATGCAATTTCATCTGCACGAGCACCCTCTGCCATTGGCTGTAACCGACAGCTCTTTGTGAGAGGTATAGGATATGTTATACACTAGTATATAGACTGTTGGAGGAATGTCATTGCAGGAGTCAAGGAGAGATATGTTGGATTGTCAGTTTGTCCCATTGTGTTAAAGTAAAGAGACAAAAGTATTAAATAAATGATACATTGTTTTCTTCCTAGCTCTCAATGTATTGATTCCTTGAAGTAAGAGAGGCGTGGACTTTACGAGGAACATGTGCAAAGACAGGATTTGAACAGTTTATGCTCTTAAAGTAAAAGTTTGGCCAATATTTTGGAGAGGGTGCAGAAGGTCTAAAAAAAAAAACTCTAATTTTTACTTATGTTTGTGGCCCCACAAGAAAGATATTCCATCACTTCCTGCTCCAGTGACAACTATGTTACAGGGACAGGAAGTGGGAGGACATCTTGATGAGGGACACAGAGAATCAGACAGAAAAAAAAAAAAAACCCTGTCTCTTTACTAAGAACATGCATTCATCACTGATGTGTCCCTAAGGGCTTGATATCATGTGCCGCAACCCTTGCCACCCCTCCCCACTGCTTGTTTTAACCTTAAAAAGCCTAACCACTACTCCACAACAACATGCATTGTACGCTTTTACAGGCATTTGCAGCGTGGCCCCGTTAAAGTGGTTGTAAACCCTTACATATGCTCAGTGAAGTGACTGGCCTCGGGTGATACACAGAGATGAAACAAAATCAGCCTACATAAGTTGTACCTGTTTATCTGCAGTTTTCTCTTCTCTACAGCCATTCAAAGTCCAGAATTTAAAAAGCTTTTCTGAGCTGTCAAAAAAAAAAAAAAAAAGGAGGGCAGAGAGCTGAAGTTACACTCTGCAGAGCTTAGTGAGGAGAAATCCGAGAGCCGATTGGAGGGAAGGGACACGTCCCCTTCACACAGCACACAGGAACAGAGCTAAGGCTGTCAATCAGCTGAAGATTCCTCCTCCGTCACCTTTTTTCTCTTGGTGTCGGGTAGAGCTGCACGATTCTGGCTAAAATGAGAATCCCAATTTTTTTGCTTCGAAAAAAGATCACGATTCTCCCACGATCCCCGTGGGGTAACATCCTTTCACATTATACAAAAAAAATTGGGCTAACTTCACCGTTAGTTTTTTATTCATTAAAGTGTATTTTTTCCAAACAAATTGCGTTTGAAAGATTGCTGTGCAAATACCATGTGACATAAAATATTGCAACAACTGCCATTTTATTCTCTAGGGTCTCTGCTAAAAAAATCTGTATAATGTTTGGGGGTTCTAAGTAATTTTCATATTAAAAAATACTTATTTTAACAACAAGTGTCAGAAAAAGGCTGATTAAACTGACCTCATTTACAGACAAAAGTTCATTCCTTTGATCTAAAAGAACGAAATGATACTTTGTTTATAGTTATCTCCCAGTAGGCACAATAAACTTGACAGGCTGCCTGTTTGTTTGTTTTTTTGACAGCTGTCAGCTGTAAGCAGAGAACTCTCTGCACCGAATCGGGGAAATGCTGTATTAAGATCCTGTGGTGGGTTGAATCGAGATGGCAATATTTTGTTCTGGATTGAGAAAAGTACACACTATAGAGGGATTTTTGCTTTGTTCATATTGCATGTACCTCCACTTTAAGCGCTTTTGTACACTGGAGGAGCTTGGTAAAAACAGGAGGTTGAGCCACATTTTTATCGCCCCCTCTGCAAAGTACCGCACAGAGGAGGTTTTATACCTTCATGCATAGAATGAAGGCAGGTAAAAACCTTCAGCCTTTACAACCACTTTTAAACCTACTGTAAGGAGGCACTATATATCATCTTCTCACCATCTGTCCAACAGCTTGTATGTCTGAACAAGCCCTTAGGGAAAGATTTCCCTTAAATTTCTGTCTTGATGATCAGTGTCGGCCCATCTATTAGGGGTGCACGGGCGCCGCCACCCCCCCATCCATGCGACTGGCCCCATAATCTACATGTAGGGCGCTGGACGCATAGATTCAAGGGGGGGGGGGTGTTTATTTTAGCACAGAGGTTCTAATATGCTTCAAAAAACACAAGTGTGACGAGATCCTACGGGGTAAATGACCGCACCAGCCAGCAAGACACTGGCTGCAAAAAGCGCCTAGAGGTGATTCAGTTTGCATTTGTAGCGCTATACAAGTCATTCATTCATTCAAAAAGGGTGGGCTTGGGGCGCAGAGCACTGCGACCCGAGCCCACACAGTTGTGTGACATAAGTGAATGAATATTCGCTATTGTCACACTGATCCTCAGCCCGGCAAATCAGAAAACGGGTCCTGAGACCTGTCATCCGATTGGCTGAAAGGACATGCGATCCTATTGGATGCCTAGGAGGAGGAGGGAGGAGACGCATGGCTGAAGCCGCCGTGAGGCAGAGGAGGAGGAGACGCCGCCCATTGGAGCGCTGCCTGCCTGCAACCTAGATGGGGTAAACGCAGGGCTGGATGATTGACCGACCGCGAGACCACAACTGGAGGGTGGTTGTTTGCCCCCCTCCCAAAAAAAAAAAAAAAAAAAAAAAATCGCTGCCAATGCTGGTGATAACATTGTAAGGGATGCAATTATATATATATATAGTATCTGCCTGCTGAGTGTACATATAGCAGATTTGTACAATTTATTTTATTGTCAACCCCCCCCCCCCCCAACTATAAAATATAGTTGCTTTTTATGCTGAACAAAATTAAATATTGTAATCTAATATTCAACAAGTAGCTGGAGCTTTTAGACTTTTCACATTGTTTGCCTCCTTTCCTTACCATTTAAAACTAGTGTTAAAAATTTGTTTACAAAAATCAATAGCTCAAGCTGAAATTTAGACAGTCAAGTAATTAAGTCAGAGCAGTGACACCTCCCTCACTGGACAACGCATTTAAAGTTTTCATTCAGACAAAGCCACACCTCAAAACAGGCAGCTACTGATGTGTTGACCCTTTAGATAACCCAAAGTACTCTGGGAATCCTTTGTCGTCATGTATTAAATGGTTTATGCATATAGTGAAAATGTTTGTATATATATATATATATATATATATATATATATATATATATATATATATATACATACATATATATATTATATATATATATACACACACATACACATATATATATATATATATATATATACACACACACACACATATATACACACACACACACACACACACAGTGTAATATATATATACACATACACACACACACACACACACACACACACACACAGTGTAATATATATACACACATACACACACACACACACAGTGTAATATATATATATATATGTATATATATATATATATATATATATATATATATATATATATATATATATATATATATACATACACACACATACACACACACAAACATATGTTTTATAAGCCAATTTTTATTTTTAAAAAAATCAATAAAGATGCACCCCAAAACAATTCTAATTTCCCTTTAGACTAGGTTCACACTACTGCGAATTGGATGCAGGTCTCTCATCAAATTCGCATGTCAGGAGATTGTGACCAGCTCTCAATGGAGCCGGTTCACACATTTCTGGAGCGGCTCCTGTGTGTCTTCTGGTCCAGTTCAGGTCTGAATTCAGCCAAGTATTCGGACTGAAATCAGACCCGAAACGGTGAACAGGGACGCACCAGACCCCAGACTCTGTTCTTCAGTGTGAACCCAGCCTTAAAGAAAAAACCCAACTCCTAAGATAGTCAGCAATCCCTAATTGGCGCAGAAGGGGATTTTCAAAGTTAGGTAGATGCACTGAAAATGCTTTCTGAACCTGATACTTTATACCAGGGTTTCTCAACTCCAGTCCTCAAGGCGCCCCAACAGGTCATGTTTTCAGGCTTTCCATTATTTTGCACAGGGGATGTAATCAGTTTCACTGCCTTAGTAATTACCACAGCTGTTTCATCTGAGGGAAATCCTGAAAACATGACCTGTTGGTGCGCCTTGAGGACTGGAGTTGAGAAACACTGCTTTATACCCCTGTTGCCCAGGCACCAGCCAGCCGGTCTTCAGCAGAGCCGTTGATGGTATTGATGGCCTTGTGCAGCAGTACAACTCCTAGCATGTGAAGCACTGGGTTGTTTAGCTAGACAAATACAGATAGACCGGAACAGATGGTGTCATAACCTGGAACAATATACACACCGCATAACGTGGAATAATAAGACACACCCCATTACCTGGAACAGCAGGATACACACACTAGACTTGTGACAGTAACACGTGGCCCATTAGTACCTATTGCGAGGGCTTGGGCACCAGCAGCCAGTGGTCTGTGCTTTCTCCGGGACAGTGAAGGATACAGAATAAATTGTGTCAGGGCAAAATCAACATAAACATTTTCAGCAAAATGGATACAACAAATGAGAGAGGCACTTAGGCTTGCACAGTATATATACCTGCACAGAGGGTGCGCAGACAAATTCGAGAAGGTATGGTCTCCATGGCTAGACATGACAATTAAGCCCCCTTGATTTGGTGGTAGGCTTTTTGAAGGAAACGTACAATCCTTCGTCATTGATTTACTATTAGACTAAGTATGGTGTATGTTCTATACTGAGGAGTATTTACTCTTCAGTACTTTTCATTTTTTCTTCTCGACATACTGGGGAAGATGAAGTGTGAAAAATCTGGGCAACTCTGCAAAGAAACCAGCTTCCAGGTTTTATTGTGAAAGCTTTATCGAAAAAGCTGAAGTTAGAAGCCGATTGGCTACCATACACAGCAGATTAGGAGTGCTCCAGTTTTAATAAATCAACCCCATTGTGATCGCTGGGTAGTTTCTACACTATATTGTCAAAAGTATTGGGACACCTGCCTTTACACACACATGAACTTTAACAGCATCCCAGTCTTAGTCCAAAGGGTTCGATATTGAGTTGGTCCACCCTTTGCAGCTATAACAGCTTCAACTCTTCTGGGAAGGCTGTCCACACAGTTTAGGAGTGTGTTTATGGGAATGTTTGACCATTCTTCCAGAAGCTCATTTGTAAGGTCAGGCACTCTAATTCATCCCAAAGGTGTTCTATCGGGTTGAGGTCCGGACTGTGTGCAGGCCAGTCAAGTTCCTCCACCCCAAACTCTCTCATCCATGTCTACATGGACCTTGCTTTGTGCACTGGTCCAAATCATTTGGTGCTGAGCACCTCCCCTTTTCTCATCTTCACAACATAGGGTGAGCAGTTCTATAGTACAACTGAAGAACTAGGAGGACTCATTAGGCTCATTGAGATAATTGCAAGCAAAGTGAATCCCCGCTTGTGTTCACAGTCTTATCAAGCGGGCACTTTCATTGCACCCCTGAGGTCAAAGGTTTTGGGGGTGTGGCAGAGCAATGCCCTGCCACAGTAAAAATGTAGGAAAAAGTGACAAAGGTTCTCAAATCCAAGGTCTGGGTTTTGCCACTAACCAGAGAGCTGAGTGTGCAGGTGTTCGTAGCCTTTAGGACCATATTTCAGGGCTCCACTCTACTGACAAGTCTGTGTGGTTGCAAGGGTGAAGCCAGACAGGTGTTCATGTCTGCATGGTGCTCTATGGGACAGAGGCCTGAGCCTGAGCAATGGTGCTGTTCAATAGAGCCAGGAGGCTGAACGTTACTGAATTTTGTGTTGAAGGTGGAAACTGATTGCTGTGAACATTTTCTTTCTGTTTTAAATAAAAGTGGGCCCACAAGCCCTGAAAATAGGGTGACCAGACATCCCCGGTTTCCCGGGGACAGTCCCCGGATTGAGGACACTGTCCCCGGACCAAGTCTGTCCCCGGTTTTGTCCCTGGACTGGATTTGAACAGGGGCTGGGGCAATTTCAAAGACAGTCAGTGCAGAATAAAAAATAAAATTAATCGGAATTACACACCCCCGCTCTGCCGCTCCTACTAGCTTAGAGGGGGGGTGTATTTATTTCATTATCTGTGCCCCTTTCTGAGGATCATGTGCTGGTCGGAGCGGAGGGAATATTTATTCAGTTTCGGGTGCATGCCCATTCCGCTCCACTCGCATGTTCTTCTGCCCTGGTTCAAGTCCCGGCCAGCCGCCTGCCTGCTTATCTCCTTGCCTTCCCTGGCAAAGTGATCTTCCTCCGCTCCCCACCCAGTAGTAGCCGAGGCCCAGAGAGTAAGACTTGACAGGCTGTGAGGCGGGCGGTGGCGGCGGCGACGGGCAGAGAGTCGCTGATTGCCGCCATTACTAGTAAAAAAAAAATATGTCCCCGGATTTAATTTTAAAAATCTGGTCACCTTACCTGAAAAGGCATATCTGGTGTGGACTGAACTCAACAGTGAGAACTACATTTGAGTTAAACAACCCCCAGGGTGTCACAGGGGGAATACTTAGGTGAATTCAAAGGCCGTTATCATATATTTTCCTGAAATGTGTCTTTAAAACCAGCTGCCGTAGTCCAATTACTGTAAATTGTGCTGAATTCATTTGTGTTCCACCCCAGCCATTAATATGATCTCATTCATGCAAATAGCAAATAAAAATGTCATGACACTACAGAGCAGAAGGCCTGAGAGTTCCCTGCTAAGCCCATTGATTTCACTTCACAGCGAGTCAGTGAGCGATGGGAGTGCAGAATACACACAAATCTCCCTGATACATTGGCAATTTCATGGACGTCCAATGATCGCAACAGCCGCAGGAAGCTGAGACGTTTCTAAATAATTGCCTGTTTCCTACTAGACTATGAGTCCATCAGTCAACATGGAGTATGTTCAGGCCACCATCAGTAAAATAATGTAGGGTATATGAAAGCGTGCCATCCCTAAAGTAGATAGAGTGAAGGGCCATCCTCGCCTGCATGGGATGCACAGGTGTTCCATGCGACGGCATGCAAGCAGTCCCCTTCATGTCTATTGGGACAAAGCAGCTACTCAGACACATATATAAAAATAAAAAGGGCAAAATACCCCCTGCACCCTCTCACTATATATAGACATACACCCTACACTGTGTCCCGTAACACTCTATAGTAGTCGCTGGTTGTGATCCTCAAGAATTGGACAGAAATTACAATAAGAGGATTAAAGAACCACAAGATAGTCTTTAAGTGATTGTAAAGGTTTGTTATTTAAAAATAAATAAATAAATCAACATACATGTTATACTTACCTGCTCTGTGCAAGGGTTTTGCACAGAGCGGCCCCGATCCTCCTTTTCTGGGGTCCCCCAATGGCGCTCCTGGTCCCTCCTCTTCATCGAGTGCCCCTGCGGAGAGGCGCTTTCCATGGGGGCACTCGTGACACAGACAGCAGGACTCGGCCCCGCCCCCCGACTCCAGTGTCACTGGATTTGATTGACAGCAGACAGCAGCGGGAGTCAATGGCTCCTGCTGCTATCAATCTATCCAATGAGAACCCGAGACTGGAGCTGCTGGGCTCGTCCTAGACGCTGAAACAATTTGGTTCAGGTAAGAAAAGGGGATGGGGGTCTGGGGGGCAGCTACAGCACAGAAGGTGAAAAACCTTGAGACTTTACAACTTCTTTAACCACTTGCCCCCACTTGCTTGACGGAGGAGCAGCGCAGCTCTCGTTCTGGGTGGACCTCATGACGGTGCACCAGAATTGGCCACGCCCTGTTGCTAGGACACGGCACGACCTCGATCTCTGTAAAGAGCCGCTGGCGTGGCTCTTTAACCATGTGATCGGCTGTGTCAAATCACAGCCGGTCACATCTAAATGCAGAAGTGCCATAAATTGTCTCTCCTCGCCTCACACAGATGACATCACAAAGCTGGTGGATGTTAGAGATCTTGCGCTCCTCCACCTTCCGTTTGAGGATGCCCCACAGATGCTCAATAGGGTTTAGGTCTGGAGACATGCTTGACCAGTCCATCACCTTTACCCTCAGATTCTTTAGCAAGGCAGTGGTCATCTTGAAGGGGTTTAGGGTCGTTATCAGTGGCGGCCTGGGCATGGTGGGCGCACGGGCACCGCCCTCCCTATCCATGGATTCCTAAGGCGGGGCGGGTGGGGGGGGAATGTTTTTTGAAGCACCTGATTAGCACCTTTAAGTGGGCTAGCAGGCGACATTGGGGGGGTGCCGATGCTCGTGATTGGCAATCGCGATGACCGCCGGCCGCGAGCAATCGCGGGCACGAGAGGCAGAACAGGGACGTGTGTGTGTAAACACACACATCCCTGTTCTGTGAGCTGAGGAAAGACAGATTGTGAGTTCCTAATGGCTAGGAACCACAATCTGTAATTTCCTCTAGGTCAGTCCCATCCCCCTACAGTTAGAACACACATTAGGGAACACAAATAACCCATTGATTGCCCCCTAGTGTTAACCCCTTCCCTGCCAGTGACATTTTTACAGTAATCAGTACATTTATAGCACTGATCGCTGTATAAATGCCAATGGTCCAAAAAATGTGTCAAAAGTGTCTGATGTGTCCGCCATAATGTCGCAGTTCCGATAAAAATCGCAGATCACCACCATTACTAGTAAAAAAATAATAATAATAATAAAAATGCTATAAATCTATCCCCATGTTTTGTAGACGCTATAACTTTTGCGCAAAACCAATCAATATACGCTTATTGCGATTTTTATTACCAAAAATATGTAGAAAAATACATATCGGCCTAAACTGAATAAAAATGAGCTTTTTTTAAAAAAAAAATTGGGGATATTTATTATAGCAAAAAGTACAAAATATTGTGTTTTTTTTTCATTGTCGCTCTTTTTTTGTTTATAGCACAATAAAAAATGAAATCGCAGAGATGATCAATTACCACCAAAAGAAAGCTCTATTTGTAGGAAAAAAAGGACGTAAATTTTGTTTGGGTACAGTGTCGCACGACCACGCAATTGTCAGTTGAAGCGACGCAGTGCCGAATTGCAAAAAATGCCCTGATCATTGGGCAGCCATATCTTCCGGGGTTGAAATGGTTAAAGAACTCTTGTTTCCTGAACTAGTTTAAATAAAAAAATAAAAAATGTTTAATGCAGGGGTAGGCAACCTTTTGAGCACAGTGTGCCGAATAATATTTTCAAAGAAATTGAGAGTGCCGATTTTATAACAAAAAAATGTCAACTTCACACTCTCAATCACGAAAAGGATTTTTTATAAAGTAAATGCTGAAAACTACTTTAGTAGTGAGAAATTAACATCCTGCACTCTCACGCCTCAGATAAGCCCCAATTCCTGCAACTCCACACCTCAGATTACTGTCCCCCCCTGCACATCTGTTTCACCAATGTTTCCCCCTGCTCATCTGCCCCACCACTGTACCACCCTGCTCTTCTGTCCCACCACTATAACCCCCTGCTCACCTGCCCCAATGTTTCCCCTTTCTTACCTGCCCCACCATTGTACCACCCTGCTCTTCTCTCCCACCACTATAACCCCCTGCTCACCTGCCCCAATGTTCCCCTTTTCTTATCTGCCCCACCACTGTACCACCCTGCTCTTCTCTCCCACCCCACTATAACCCCCTGCTCACCTGCCCCAATGTTTCCCCTTTCTTACCTGCCCCACCATTGTACCACCCTGCTCTTCTCTCCCACCACTTTAACCCCCTGCTCACCTGCCCCAATGTTCCCCCTTACTTACCTGCCCCACCATTGTACCACCCTGCTCTTCTCTCCCACCACTATAACCCCCTGCTCACCTGCCCCAATGTTCCCCTTTTCTTATCTGCCTTACCACTGTACCACCCTGCTCTTCTGTCCCACCACTATAACCCCCTGCTCACCTGCCCCAATGTTCCCCTTTTCTTATCTGCCCCACCACTGTACCACCCTGCTCTTCTCTCCCACCACTATAACCCCCTGCTCACCTGCCCCAATGTTTCCCCTTTCTTACCTGCCCCACCATTGTACCACCCTGCTCTTCTCTCCCACCACTATAACCCCCTGCTCACCTGCCCCAATGTTTCCCCTTTCTTACCTGCCCCACCATTGTACCACCCTGCTCTTCTGTCCCACCACTATAACCCCCTGCTCACCTGCCCCAATGTTTCCCCTTTCTTACCTGCCCCACCATTGTACCACCCTGCTCTTCTCTCCCACCACTATAACCCCCTGCTCACCTGCCCCAATGTTCCCCTTTTCTTATCTGCCCCACCACTGTACCACCCTGCTCTTCTCTCCCACCACTATAACCCCCTGCTCACCTGCCCCAATGTTTCCCCTTTCTTACCTGCCCCACCATTGTACCACCCTGCTCTTCTCTCCCACCACTTTAACCCCCTGCTCACCTGCCCCAATGTTCCCCCTTACTTACCTGCCCCACCATTGTACCACCCTGCTCTTCTCTCCCACCACTATAACCCCCTGCTCACCTGCCCCAATGTTCCCCTTTTCTTATCTGCCTTACCACTGTACCACCCTGCTCTTCTGTCCCACCACTATAACCCCCTGCTCACCTGCCCCAATGTTCCCCTTTTCTTATCTGCCCCACCACTGTACCACCCTGCTCTTCTCTCCCACCACTATAACCCCCTGCTCACCTGCCCCAATGTTTCCCCTTTCTTACCTGCCCCACCATTGTACCACCCTGCTCTTCTCTCCCACCACTATAACCCCCTGCTCACCTGCCCCAATGTTTCCCCTTTCTTACCTGCCCCACCATTGTACCACCCTGCTCTTCTGTCCCACCACTATAACCCCCTGCTCACCTGCCCCAATGTTTCCCCTTTCTTACCTGCCCCACCATTGTACCACCCTGCTCTTCTCTCCCACCACTATAACCCCCTGCTCACCTGCCCCAATGTTCCCCTTTTCTTACCTGCCCCACCACTGTACCACCCTGCTCTTCTCTCCCACCACTATAACCCCCTGCTCACCTGCCCCAATGTTTCCCCTTTCTTACCTGCCCCACCATTGTACCACCCTGCTCTTCTCTCCCACCACTTTAACCCCCTGCTCACCTGCCCCAATCTTCCCCCTTACTTACCTGACCCACCATTGTACCACCCTGCTCTTCTCTCCCACCACTATAACCCCCTGCTCACCTGCCCCAATGTTCCCCTTTTCTTATCTGCCTTACCACTGTACCACCCTGCTCTTCTGTCCCACCACTATAACCCCCTGCTCACCTGCCCCAATGTTCCCCTTTTCTTATCTGCCCCACCACTGTACCACCCTGCTCTTCTCTCCCACCACTATAACCCCCTGCTCACCTGCCCCAATGTTTCCCCTTTCTTACCTGCCCCACCATTGTACCACCCTGCTCTTCTCTCCCACCACTATAACCCCCTGCTCACCTGCCCCAATGTTCCCCTTTTCTTATCTGCCCCACCACTGTACCACCCTGCTCTTCTCTCCCACCACTATAACCCCCTGCTCACCTGCCCCAATGTTTCCCCTTTCTTACCTGCCCCACCATTGTACCACCCTGCTCTTCTCTCCCACCACTTTAACCCCCTGCTCACCTGCCCCAATGTTCCCCCTTACTTACCTGCCCCACCATTGTACCACCCTGCTCTTCTCTCCCACCACTATAACCCCCTGCTCACCTGCCCCAATGTTCCCCTTTTCTTATCTGCCTTACCACTGTACCACCCTGCTCTTCTGTCCCACCACTATAACCCCCTGCTCACCTGCCCCAATGTTCCCCTTTTCTTATCTGCCCCACCACTGTACCACCCTGCTCTTCTCTCCCACCACTATAACCCCCTGCTCACCTGCCCCAATGTTCCCCCTTTCTTACCTGCCCCACCATTGTACCACCCTGCTCTTCTCTCCCACCACTATAACCCCCTGCTCACCTGCCCCACCAATGTTCCCCCTTTCTCATCTGCCTTACCACTGTACCTCCCTGCACATCTGCTCTACCGTCGTACCCCAATCCAAAGAACTCGCTGCTCTGGGTGAGATGGGAAGCCTGATGATTTCACGGGTGCCTGCCCCGGCTCGCCTCCGCATACAACCAACAATGAAAGAGATGGCTGCACTCCAAGATCAATCAAAACTCTTTAATATCCGAACATCCCAAGTGTTACAAACAGACAGGCAGGTAGACTAGTTTCACACACTAACAGGTGCGCTTATTCATTACACAGAAGAGTCAGCATTGTCATCCTTATATAACCCTACCCAATTACATGGCAGGTGATACAAATCATTGGTTTGCAGACTTTGACACATGTGATTCACATAAAAACGAATGAAAAGAAAAGAAAAACCATAGAAAGATATACATTTTCACATATTTGTGTATCAGTGTTTATAAACACCAAGTGAAAAGATTTTAATGCGCTGTAGAAAAACAAAGAAATGTTGAAATAAAAAACACCAACCTTAAAAACATTGTAACTTTTTGCGATCACCCTAATTGTTTAAAAGGTAGGTCTGTGTTTACTATATTCCATTGTATCTTGATATATAGGATAATTTTCATTAGTTTATATGTAAATCACATGTGTCAGAAAGTCTGCAAACCAATGATTTGTATCACCTGCCATGTAATTGGGTAGGGTTATATAAGGAAGACAATGCTGATCTTCTGTGTAGTTGGATGTTCGGGTATTAAAGAATTTTGATTGGAGTGCAGAAATCGCTTTCATTGTTGACCGTACCCCAATGCACTGCTGGCTTCCCACTGAACCATCTTCTCATCTGTCCCACCACTGAACCCGCTTTCTCATCTGCCCCAGAAATGTGCCTCCTGCACATCTGTCTCACCTCTTCTGCCCCACCTCTGTTCCCCCCTGCTCTTCTGTCCCACCAATACACCTCCTTTCACATCTGCCCCACTGCTCTACCCCCTGCTTTTCTGTCCCACCACTGAACCCCCTTCTCATCTGCCCCAACACTGAACCCTCCTGCTCATCTGTTCCACCACTGTAACCCCCTTCTCATTTGGCCCAACACTGAACCCCCCCCCTGCTCATCTGCCCCATCACTGTACCCCCCTGCTTTTCTGTCCAACAGCTGAACCATCTTCTGATCCCTCCCACTGCTGTACCTTCTGCACATCTGCCCCACCACTGTACCCCCTTGCTCTTCTGTCCCACCACTGTAACCCTGTTGCTCATCTGCCCCATCAATGTACCCCTTTTCTCATCTGTCCCACCACTGTACCTCCCTGCACATCTGCTCCACCGACGTATCCCCATGCTCTTCTGTCTCACTACTGAATCACCTTGTCATCAGTCCTAACACTGAACCCATCTGCTCATGTGCCGCACCACCGTAACCCACTTTCTCATCTGCCCCAGCAATGTGCCTCCTGCACATCTGTCTCACCTCTGTCCCCCCTGCTCTTCTGCCCCACCAATACACCTCCTTTCACATCTGCCCCACTGCTCTACCCCCCTGCTTTTCTGTCCCACCACTGAACCCCCCTTGCTCATCTGCCTCATCACTGTACCCCCCTGCTCGGTCCCACTGCTGAAACCCCTTCTCATCTTTTCCACCACTGTACCTCCCTGCTCATCTGCCTCACTGCTGTACCCTCCTGCTCTTCTGTCCCACCTCTGAACCCCTTCTGCTCATTTTCCACACTGCTGTACCCTCGTGCTCATCTGCTCCACCGCTGTAGCTTCTTCTCATCTATGATAGGCAGAGTGGTGAAAAGAAGCAGAGATGAGACACATCTACCTGTCCTGGCAAACTCATCCACCTCTTGCATCCAGCCCATGTGCTTGCATGTGAGGTCACAGAAGCATCTGGATTAGATGTGCAATGATGAGCTCAGGTCAGGGGTATTTTCTGAAAGCAGTGCCCCCCCCCCCCCCAGCAGAACTGCAAAAGCGGACGATCGCAGCTACAGCAAGGTTAGAGAACTAAACAATGTTTCCCATTCCCATCTTTTACAATATGTGGGGGCGCAATGCCTCCCCCTCAGTGCATGTGTGGCGTGGGGAATTCTGAGATTGGAATTCATTAGTGTCTCACTGACACTTCCCTGCGGTGCTCTGCTGATGGGTAGGGAGTCGAGTGCTGGCAAAAGAGGCTCCGAATGCCACTTGCGGCATCAGTGCCGGGGGTTGCCTACCCCTGGTATA
Organism: Rana muscosa; assembly: GCA_029206835.1. Lineage (NCBI taxonomy): Eukaryota > Metazoa > Chordata > Amphibia > Anura > Ranidae > Rana > Rana muscosa. The sequence goes on along the minus strand of CM055125.1, from coordinate 233,239,280 downwards.
AAGCAATATCGGTGTACAAGCAATACTCCTTAAAAGTTCCCATTGTTTTTCTCTTTAACTTCACCCTTTCTGTCTGAACTTCCTATGACAACACTGAGTTGGAGCTTAGGTGTTCCCTCCAGTCTCACATTGTATGCTCTCTGGTCTTAGGCCCCATTCACACTTGAGTGGAGTATCTTTGGTTATTTATCTGGCTTTTTTAGCATTTGTTCTGGCAATTTTGTTTTACTATTTTTAGCCAACAGAAAGCCAGTCACTGGGCAAGAAGACTAGTGAAACATGGACATTTTAGGCGCTCCTATTACAGTCTTTTGAGGCCAAAACATGCAACTCTGCCCCAAAAAAAAAGCTTGGGTACTTTTCAAGTGACAAGCTTCAAGCAACACGACCCTCAGATGTGATCAGGAACCGCTGAATAGAATGAAAATACTAGTGTCAGGCGTTGAAGTGCTTCTAACGAAGCTTCAAATCGTCTGAACAGGGCCTTTTGGTGAATGGGCTTGTATGCCATTGTGACAAGAATTGACAGGGTCACTTTAAAAGGTGTTTGTGGTATTGCTGCAGAAGCTGGTTTTCAAAAGGCAGAGATAGGAAGCAAGGATTGTACGCTTCAAGTATACTGTGAAGTGAAACCTTACCACCTCCTGTACTTTGAAACCACTTCCTTTGTATATGTACTGTGTGATACAAACGTAGCTCTGGGAGGGAAGACTGTGATGGTCAGGGCCGTTTGATGGAATTTGGGGGCCCCAGGCAGAATTTTGAAACAAGTTGAGAAGGGGTGGGAAGGAGAAGTTTTTTCACCTGTTCTTGGGGGGGGGCCTGCAGGACATTTACGTCCATCGCGGGAGGGGGCGATCGCGGGGGGGGCACCCGATCGCGGGAGGGGGGGTTTGTCTTACCTTCTCCTCCCGTGCTGCCTCCTCTTGCTCCTCTTCCTGCTGTGTGGGAAAACTCACACTATAGCTGGACTGCTGGGGCCCCAGGCCAGCTCGGGGCCCAAAGCAGTTGCTTGGTTTGCCTGTCCTGTTCCGACGGCCCTGGTGATGGTGATATACTAGATATTACACCCCATATTAAATTATTAACAAGGCCTATTATAAAGAAAGGCACCATGGCCCCTGTCAGTGGAAAGAGAACAGGGGATAGGCAAGACCATAAATGCATGAAAACAGGACCAATGTCAGAAACACGTGGCAGCCCAATGGGACTATCCCTACACAGTCTGGTCTCCAATTTCCCTATACCATCCAAAACTCAATCACCTCTATATATGACTTTTTTCTATGTACCCTTTCATGCTGCAGTGTTGAGGACTTCTCCCAAGCTTTATCCCTTTTCTTAAATTTCCTTCTACATGACTTTTGGAACTCTCCAACCCTGGAAGCTTCCAAGATCACCAGGACAGGGGAAAGAAAGAAAGTGCATAAAATAGTGTATATCACCAATGCAGAAAACCCACTGGAGTGCCAAGGGACCATCCCTGCAATGGTACGGGCAGTGCAAACTAGGGGTTTATAACTTAGGCTTAGGGAAATTAACTTTTTAAATGTTTCTTTTTAAGTAGAATGAGCTCCTATAATGCTTTTTTGCTCTGTCCCACCAAATCAATCAAATACCCTACTTACTGCCACCAACAAAGTTCTGCATAGTCTGGTCCCTCCATACATTTCCATACACCATCCACAATACAACCGACACTATGAACATTTAGCTTTAAATCACTTTATTTATTGCCACATACTCTTGCATCCAGGACTTTTCCAGAGCTTTACCCCTTCTATGGGAATCCTTGCTACATGCCATTTGGCACGCTTCATCTTTTGAAACACTGAATCGAACTTCTTCAAGCAAGCATATGATCTGGACTAGCTTCTCGTCAATCACAGATCCAGAATGGGATTCCGCTTAGCCATTTCATGAGACATATGCGGTCACCTCATACATATCTTACTCCTTCCTTTACCCCTTAGGCCCTTTTCACAAGGGGCGGACTCTGCCAAGAATCTATCCGCTGATCCACACTGAGCAGGCCGGTGGCTTGTCCGTGTCCACTCCGCTTATGCAGAGCGTACACAGACACCCCGCTTTCCTCTATGGGTGGTCAGACGTAAATGGACCACCTGTCCATTTACACCTGATGGCCTTCCGATCTGATCCACCAGACGGATAGGGGAACAAATCCCTGTCTGTTTTAACGGATAGGATCGGATGTTGGTCGGTGGGTGTCAACCGACACGTCGGTTGACACCTGCTGCTCCATAGAGGGCAATGGATAGTCCAATCAGGTCCACCTAAAAAAACTGACAGGCGGACCCGCCCGTGTGAAAGAGGCCTTAGCCTTCAAGACTGTAAGCAGTCTCCCCTGTACAGAGAGCTTATAATCACCCTGGAAGAAAGTTCAGTTCAATTCTACTCTATTTATATTGATTTCAATCAAATCCTAATGAAGGAGGCATTTTTTTTTTTTTTTTAAATATATAATTTTTTTATTAATGCCCAACATGGGCTAAGACAAGTCGGTACAAACATATACAAAGGAACATTCAGAAAACAAAAAACAGGGAGAGGAAATAGGGAGGGGGGGGTATCATCAACAATATCACAAGGAGGGTGGCAGGGCAAGGCGGGGGTCCTGCACAATCTCAAAAAACGTATTTTATATCAAATCAACTAGTACTCCATTAAGTGTCACCATAGGGCCCTGCTAACAGAGAGGCCTCCATGCAACAACAACAACAAAGGTCCAAAAGCCCTCGCCCGGTCACCCCCCCCCCCCCCCCAGGCGAAGCTCATCTCCGGAGACGGGGGGGCAGGAGGGGAGGGGGGGCCAGAGCAGAGAGGGGGGGGATCCGGGGAGGGAACAGGGAGGGGGAGGGACAGTCACGGGAAGGGTAATCGGGAAGCCCTGGTTGGGTCAGGATGGCCCCTGAATCAATCTGTGTATGAAATAATGGCTTCATCAAGAAGTTCTAAGGGAAATACCTTCCGATGAGAAGATGAAGTGGTGCCATAGCTCCCACGTCTCTTTAAATTTTTCTTGCTGTTGTCTCGCAGTGAGCACCAAATCTTCGGGAGGCATTTTTAACCACTTCGCGCCCGTCATATGACTAATGACGGCCGCAAAGTGGTTCTACAATGCCGGGAGGCCGTCTTTATACGGCCTCCGCTCCTCCGGTCACTGGGGGGCGCGCGAGCGCCGCCGGCGCCACACGCGCGTGCGTGCGTGCCCGGCGCGTCACTGAAATGCCGATGCGCGTGCCTGGCGGCCGCGTTGTCCGCCAGGTACCCGCGATCGGCCGGTACACAGACAAGGACATGGATCTGTGTGTGTAAACACACAGATCCATGTCCTGTCAGGGAGAGAGGAGACCGATGCTGTGTCCCTTGTACATAGGGACACAGATCGGTCTCCTCCCCCAGTCAGTCCCCTCCCCCACAGTAGCAATCACACATTAGGGAACATATTAACCCCTTCCTCGCCCCCTAGTGTTAACCCCTTCCCTGCCAGTCACATATATACAGTAATCAGTGCCGTTTTATAGCACTAATCGCTGTATGAATGTGAATGGTCCCAAAAATGTGTCAAAAGTGTCCGATGTGTCCGCCGCAATATCGCAGTCCTGACAAAAATCGCAGATCGCCGCCATTACTAGTAAAAAGAAAATAATAAAAAAAAATGTCATAATTCTTTCCCCTATTTTGTAGACGCTATAACTTTTGTGCAAACCAATCACTATACGCTTATTGGGATTTTTTTAACCAAAAATATGTAGAATAATACGTATCGGCCTCAACTGAGGAAAAAATAGTTTAAAAAAAAAAAAAAAAAAATTGGGATATTTATTATAGCAAAAATCCAAAAATAGTGTTTTTTTTTTAAATTGTCGCTATTTTTGGTTTATAGCGCAAAAAATAAAAACCGCAGAGGTGATCAAATACCACCAAAAGAAATCTCTATTTGTGGGGGAAAAGGGACGTAAATTTTGTTTGCGAGCCACGTCGCACGACCCCGCAATTGTCATTCAAAGCGACGCAGTGCCAAAAGCTGAATTTTCGCCTGGGCAGGAAGGGTGTTTATGTGCCCAGTAAGCAAGGGGTTAAACCCACAAAATGTGTGGGCTACTTTTTGAATAGTCCCCCTGACTTTTATTGGAGTAAAGTTTGATATGGACCCTTTAACAGCGGTGTGGCATTTCAATTACATTTTTTTTTTTTACATTACACTACAAGCCAAGGAGGCCGTAGAGATCCTCTGGGGTGTAGAAGCCGCTTGCCTTGCCACTTACATCAGCATCAGTACTTTACCCTTAGGCCTCATGCCCACGGACGTTTTTACAGCCGCGTTTTTGAGCGTTTTTTACAGCTTAAAAACGCCTGTCCATGTTAGTCTATAGCTTCATGCCCACCTAGACGTTTTTGAGCTGCAAATAGCATAGACGTTTTTAAGCTGTAAAAAAAACCCAGGACCAGTGCGTTCCTCAGCATCAGAGTTAGGCAGAAAAAAACGCGAGCGTCAAAAAATGCTCAAAAACGCGCACTAACGCGCGGCCGCGTTTTTTAGCTCCGAATTTTTTTATTTTATTACAATAACATGGACAGACGTTTTTAAGCTGTAAAAAAAGCAGCTGTAAAAACGTCAGTGGGCATGAAGCCTTATACAGTATATACCCAGTGAAGTGACTGCCCTCAGCCGAAACACAGAGATGAAACAAATCTTCCTACATAAGTTGTATCTGTCTATCTGCAGTCTTCTCTACATCGTTCAAAAGTCCAGAAGTTATAACTCTTGTCTGAGCTGTTAGAAAAAAGGGGGCGGAGAGCTGAAATTACATTCTGCAGAGCTCAGTGAGGAGAGCTCTGAGAGCTGATTGGAGGGAAGAGACACACACCCCTTCACATAGCACATAGGAACAGAGCTGAGGCTGTCAATCAATTGGAAGTCCCTCCCCCGTCACCCTTTTTCTTTTGGCGTCAGGAAACCTTGTCAGAAGTGATTCATTCTGATAGCAAAGGAACGAAGCAGCAGACACAAGTGACACTTAGCCTAGGTTCACACTGACTGCGGGAATGAAATCGTGCGAGTTCAGCTGCATGTCAGTACAGACTTCGGGGGCGATTACAGAGACATCAACAGGAACTACTTTTGGAAATTGGTGCGGCCGCTGCCATTGCTGGCAATTGCCGCCGATTTGGAATGCGATTTGACATGTCAAATCGCATCAATGTGAACCAGGGCTTAGTACTTTTAACTGAGACAAATACACACTATAGAGGGATATACTTTGTTCACATTTCATGTCTGAGATTTACAACCACTTTAAGATGGCATTACCAATAAGATAACCTTTTGGGTTCAGCACTATTTTTGCACTTTCCTTTCCCATCGTATTTTGTCATTTCTATACAACTACCTATTACTTTAAACCAGTTTGTGTGTTCTTTTATCTGTTTTACACACCCTCATAATATCTATTTTATTGTAATAGAGGGATGATGGTGTTACATAAAACAAAAATAATAATAATAATAAAAAATAAAATAAAAATAAAAATGTAAAAAAACGTATATTCAAAAACTGCATATCTTGAGTTATTCCAGAAACATCAATCTGAATGTATATTTTATTGTACCTACCTAGCGGTTTCATATTTTTATTACAGTATGTCTTGCAAAGATTGGCAATGCTCCCTTTAGTGGTTCTCGGGGATTGTGATTAGCATTTCAGTTTCCATGGAACGCTTAAGCTTTTCAATATTTTTCAGATATAAAAGGAAAGATCATCATGATGTAAATAATCTTATGAATCTGTGTTTGAAGTTTTAAAAACCTTTTATCTATAGAATGGCTGCAACTACATATATAACTGAGGCAGACCTATTTGCTCACGGCTGTTTCCTGCTTTTCTATGTTACATGGTGCTTCTAGACAAGTTTCTGAGTTGGCACATTTACAGAAAACAATGCTCTCCCTGTGTGGCTCATATGGTATAGCTCAGTAGTTAGTAAAGTGACCGCTATGCTACACTCGGCAAAAAAAAAAAAACACAACATCACGGCACAACAGTAAATATACCCAGCTAGTGAGCTGATCGGGTTGTACCGCCCGGCGAATGACACAAATTCAAGGGAACAGGGGTCATAGCAACTGTGTTTGCGGTGCAGTAATGTTGGCTTTTAGGTGTAAAACAAGCTGCAATGAGGCAACATAACACCTCCTCACTGCCAGTCAAATCCACTCAGAGAGAGACGCTAGTCTAAATGAGCCCAAAATTGAGCCAATATGGCGGTATTCATACATATTCACGATTATATACACAACAAAATATAACACACACACACACACACACACACACACATACATATATATATATATATATATATATATATATTACTGTGAGGGGGTTAGCTCGGCAGCGGGTGTGTGTGACCCCCGGGATGGGCTCCCCACACAAAAACAGGCCCAGCAAACGGAGGTTGTGGTTTTCAAAATAAAAAAAAAGGTGCGGTTTATTTTCTATTTACAGTGACAAAACATAGCAAAGCCAAAAGAAACATATAAACAAAATAAATCCTGGTCAACTTGACCTCTGACTAAACATACAGGTTTCCTAACTAACAACTGGGATCAGCCTAGTGCTGTCCTAGTCCCTAAGTCCCTGGTTTTAAATGTCCAAGCAAATAGCCACACAGGCTTTTTCTCACCGCACAGGGGTTCACTCTCCCTAGACAGTCCACACAGGTCTGGTTCCAGGCATGAGCTAACATCTAATGAAGCTGGGAGTTCTTATAGAGGCCTAAATGAGCTGACAAGCTTCAGCTGGCCTCATCAACTCCCTGCCTGCACGACGCCCAGCCCTCTCCCTAGAGGTATGAGTCATCCATGAGCCCACTAGCCTTAGCTGGGCTTATACAACTCTCCACCTAGTTGTATAAGTCGGCGTAAAGCCTGAATCTGGGCGAAATATATCTACCCCCCTGGATGCAACCAGGTGACTTTACCTTCCTGCTGTCACATACCCCCCCCCTCTTGTTTTAACCTCGGGGTTGGAACACCAGCAATCAGGCATTCATGTACTCGAGACAAAGCATCCACATTCCCCATTTGAACGCCAGGGCGATGCTTTACTGTGAAGTTGAATTCCTGGAGGGCCAGGAACCACCTATTCACTCTTCTATTTGTTTCCTTGTTTTGAGCCATCCACTTTAACGGAGCGTGATCCGTAACCATGTCAAAGTGCCTACCTAGCAGGTAGTACCGAAGGGAATCTAGAGCCCACTTCACCGCTAAACACTCCTTTTCAACGGTGGCGTAATTTACCTCATGGGACTTCAACTTCCTGCTGAGGTAAATGACTGGGTGCTCTTCCCCGTTCCAGACCTGGGACAATACTGCTCCTAACCCCACATCTGACGCATCACTTTGTACGACAAAGTCTTTAGAGAAGTCGGGTGAGTACAACACTGGCTGGCTACATAAGGCTTGTTTCAAGAATTGGAATGCTGCCTCAGCCTCGGGGGTCCATTTAATCATGACCGACCCTTTCCCCTTCGTCAGGTTGGTTAGGGGCACAGCCTTAGAAGCAAAGTGGGGAATGAATCGCCGATAATACCCAGCGATTCCCAGAAAGGCTCGTACCTGCTTCTTGCTGTTGGGACGTGGCCAACTCTGGATGGCCTCGACTTTGTTGAGTTGGGGTTTTATTACTCCCCTCCCAATGGTGTACCCAAGATATTTGGCCTCCTCCTGCCCAATGGTACACTTCTTGGGGTTAGCCGTAAACCCCGCTTCCCGAACAGAGTCCAGGACTGCTTGCACTTTTGGCAGATGTGAGGCCCAATCTGTGCTATGGACAATTACGTCATCCAGGTAAGCCGCAGCATACTTCCGATGGGGCCTCAGCATCTGGTCCATTTTCCGCTGGAATGTGGCCGGCGCATTCTGTAACCCGAACGGCATTCTTTTATATTGGAACGCCCCGTCTGGGGTTACAAATGCGGTTTTCTCTTTGGCCAATTTGGCCAGGGGGATTTGCCAATACCCTTTTGTGAGGTCAAGAGTCGTCATGTATCGGGCTGTTCCCAGCCGGTCGATCAACTCATCTATACGTGGCATGGGGTAGGTGTCAAATTTTGTAACTTTGTTCAACTGACGAAAATCGTTACAAAATCGCCAGCTCCCATCCGGTTTAGGCACCAACACAATGGGACTAGACCAATCACTTTGGGACTCCTCTATCACCCCTAAGTTCAGCATTTTCTGTACTTCCTCCCGTATTGCCTCCCGTCGGGCCTCTGGGATCCGATAGGGTTTTAACTTCACCCTTTCACCGGGCGGGGTAATGATGTCATGCTCTACCCCAAATGTTTGTCCCGGCAGCTCAGAGAATACCTCCTTGTTGCGAAGCACAAACTCCTTAACCTCCTGTTGTTGGGGTTGTGACAAGGTGGCTGCTATTCCAACCTCAGGAATCACGCAACCAGTTTGAGCTGGTGACCAAGTGTCTGCGACTAGGGACTCTCTATCCCTCCAGGCTTTCAACAGATTAACGTGATAGATCTGTTCGGGCTTTCGCCTTCCTGGTTGTCTGACCTTGTAATTCACTTCGCTCACTTTTTCCATTATCTCGTAGGGGCCTTGCCATTTGGCAAGGAATTTACTTTCAACCGTAGGGACAAGTACCAGTATCCTATCCCCCGGGGAAAAGGTACGGGTCTTGGCTCCACGGTTGTACACTCTCTGCTGTGCTAACTGCGCTTGGGCCAAATGTTCCTTCACGATGGGCATTACCTGTGCAATTCGGTCTTGCATCAGGGCGACATGCTCAATCACACTCCTGTGGGGAGAACTCTCACTTTCCCAAGTTTCCTTGGCAATATCCAACAGCCCTCTTGGGTGTCTCCCATACAGTAACTCAAAGGGGGAGAATCCCGTAGAGGATTGGGGCACCTCCCTAATAGCAAACATCAGATAAGGAAGTAGACAGTCCCAATCCTTTCCATCTCTATCCACCACTTTCTTCAACATTTGTTTTAGGGTTTTGTTGAATCTTTCAACCAGCCCATCGGTTTGGGGGTGATACACAGATGTACGTAATTGCGTCACTTTGAACAATTTACACAGCTCCTTCATAACCCGGGACATAAAGGGTGTACCTTGGTCCGTAAGCAGTTCTTTACAAATACCCACCCGGCTAAACACAAGAGATAGCTCTTTGGCTATGGTTTTGGCCGAGGTATTTCGGAGAGGGATCGCTTCTGGATAACGGGTGGCATAGTCCATTATAACTAATATGTACTGGTGCCCCCTAGCGGACTTGATTATAGGACCTACCAAATCCATGGCGATCCTCTCAAACGGGACCTCAATGATGGGTAGAGGGACCAGCGGGCTACGGAAATGTGGCATCGGGGCCGACCTCTGACACACAGGGCAGGAGGAACAATAATTTTCTATGTCCTTCATCACCCCCGGCCAATAGAATCTCTGTAATACCCTCTCTCGGGTTTTCTCTGTCCCCAGATGACCTCCAAGAATGTGCCCATGGGCCAACTCCAACACCAACTTCCTGTAAGGTTTGGGCACCACAAGCTGCTCAACGGTTTCTTCTGCCCTTTTTGCCACCCGATACAGTAGGTCCTTCTCTACGCTGAAGTATGGGTAAGTGCAGGTATTATCTGGGTTCACTAACTCGCCATCTATTTTCACTACGTTTTCGCGTGCCTTTATTAGGGCGGGGTCTTTCAACTGTTCTGTGGCAAAGTTTTCCCTGTGAACCTCAAGATCAGAAAACTCCACAGACGGTAGGTTTTCGTCTGAGGAGGTGGGCTCCTCTCCAGTTTCTTGAGTCTCCCCTGCCAATACTGATAAGGGAAATTCCGGAGAGTCCTCACCACTCTCAGGGGAGTTCTGGCTATCACATTCCTGGTACATAGGGGCACCAGTGGGGGGCTCAGGATCATCCCACAGTTCCCAGAACTTCGGAAAATCCCTTCCCACAATGGCGTCATACGGTAACTGAGATACTAAGCCCACTGGATGAGAGAGGGTACCTTTGGGGGTCTCGAAACACACTGTAGTCACTGGATACTCTTGGGTGTCCCCATGCACACAAATAACAGCTACCTTGCTATTCCCAGAGACCTCTGTTTTAACTAACTCAGCCTTTATCAGGGTCACAAGGCTACCTGAATCCAGCAATACCACAACATTTCTACCATTAACACACATTTTGCATAAATGTTTCTCAATTCCTCGAATGGCAGTGCATGCGACTGTCGCACACAGCGACTGACGTCTGCCCGTCAGAAAGTCACACTGCATGGGTTCCTCCACAACCGGGCAATTGGCTGCAATATGTCCCGCTTGCCGGCAGCGGTAGCAAACGATCCTTCTTGCCGCCTCTTGAGCCGCTGATTTCCCAGGCTGTTCTCGCCAAACTTGGGGTAGAGCTCCCACCCTCTCACTCTCTCCACCCTTACCCCTTGGAATCCTCTTATCCGCCCCTGGGGATGGTCTGGTCTTAGGGTGGAAAGTCCGAGTGTCTCTGGAAGAGGCCGTCAGGTTCTCTGTAGCCAAGTATTTCTCCACACGATCCACAAGACCATCGGCCGTCTCTGGGTCTCCATGGCTTACCCAGTTTTGGATGGCAGTAGGAAGAGCTCTCAAAAACCGATCCATTACAACACGTTCCACAATCTTTGGTGCGGACAAAGTCTCTGGCTGTAGCCACTTTCTGCTCAGGTGAATGAGATCATACATTTGAGACCTGGGGGGTTTTCCAAGCTGGAAAGTCCAGTTATGCACACGCTGAGCCCGGACAGCCTGGGTGACACCCAGCCTTGCCAATATCTCAGCTTTTAGCATCACATAGTCTTTTGCTTGGTCAGGCTCTAGGTCATAGTAAGCCTTCTGCGATTCACCAGTTAACAGAGGAGCCACCAGTCCAGCCCACTGCTCCTCAGGCCACTTTTCTCTTTCAGCAGTCCTTTCAAATGTGGTCAAAAATACCTCTGGATCATCCTCTCCAGTCATTTTTGTCAATAAACGACTCACCCCAAAGGACGCGGTATTAGTGGGACGGCTTTCCTCACTGGTCTGCGGACGTTGCTGCATTACTGCTTCCATTTGTTGTAGTCTCTGCTCTTGCTTCTGTAACAGGTCTATGAAGCGGGCCTCAGATTGCTGCTGGGCTTGTTGCTGAGCTTCCAGACTCTGTTGGTGAGCTTGCTGCTGGGCTGCAAGGCTCTGTTGATGAGCTTGCTGCTGGGCTGCGAAGTTCTGTTGTTGAGCTGCAAGGCTCTTTTGCAAACCTGCATTTGTCTGCTGTTGATTGGCATTTGCTAGAGCCAGCTGCTTCAGTATCTCCTCCATGCTGGCTTAAAAAAAACTGCCCGCATTCTCCACCAACTGTGAGGGGGTTAGCTCGGCAGCGGGTGTGTGTGACCCCCGGGATGGGCTCCCCACACAAAAACAGGCCCAGCAAACGGAGGTTGTGGTTTTCAAAATCAAAAAAAAGGTGCGGTTTATTTTCTATTTACAGTGACAAAACACAGCAAAGCCAAAAGAAACATATAAACAAAATAAATCCTGGTCAACTTGACCTCTGACTAAACATACAGGTTTCCTAACTAACAACTGGGATCAGCCTAGTGCTGTCCTAGTCCCTAAGTCCCTGGTTTTAAATGTCCAAGCAAATAGCCACACAGGCTTTTTCTCACCGCACAGGGGTTCACTCTCCCTAGACAGTCCACACAGGTCTGGTTCCAGGCATGAGCTAACATCTAATGAAGCTGGGAGTTCTTATAGAGGCCTAAATGAGCTGACAAGCTTCAGCTGGCCTCATCAACTCCCTGCCTGCACGACGCCCAGCCCTCTCCCTAGAGGTATGAGTCATCCATGAGCCCACTAGCCTTAGCTGGGCTTATACAACTCTCCACCTAGTTGTATAAGTCGGCGTAAAGCCTGAATCTGGGCGAAATATATCTACCCCCCTGGATGCAACCAGGTGACTTTACCTTCCTGCTGTCACAATATATATATATATATATATATATATATATATATATATAAATATCTCCGCATTCACACTATATTACTAGACGTATTGGGACGCCTGCCTTTATAAGCACATGAACTTCAAAAAATCCATTTACTGAATCAGATTAGGCAGCGATTGTGATTGGTTGCCGGAGGTTACAGTGTATCATTACCACTCACTGACTGGCTGCTAAAGGTTACAGCACACATTATGAATCACTGATTATTTGCTAGAGGTTACAGCACATGACTTCTGCTTGTTGATTGGTTGCTAGAGATTACTGTACATCAATACTACTCACAGATTGGTTGCTAGAGGTTACTGGACATCCATACCACTCACCAATTGGTTGCTAGAGGTGCTGCACATTATTACTGCTCACTGATTGGTTGCTAGAGGTTGCTGCATATCCTTATTGCTCAATGATTGATTGCAAGTGGTTAGTGCACATAATTACTGCTCACTGATTGGTTGCTAAAGGTTACAGCACATCATCTCCTCACTGCCTGCACACCATGGACAGCACGAGACTAAATATTCAAGGGACAAGGGAATTTAAACTGGGGTAGTTAGCAAGCATGAGGCAGCTGCTTAGGGCCCTACAACAATTATGGGGCCCAGGGCAGCTACCCCTTTTGGCCTGCCCTAAAGATGGCCCTGCAAGGCTGTTCACAAGGTTTAGGAGTGTGTCTATGGGAATGTTTGACCAGAAGCGCATTTGTGAGGTCAGGCACGATTTTGGACGAGAAGGCCTGGCTCGCAGTCTCTGCTCCAATTCATCCCAAAGCTGTTTTATCGGGTTGAGGTCAGGACTCTGCACAGGCCAGTCAAGTTCCTCCACCCCAAACTCGCTCATCCATGTCTTTATGGACCTTGTTTTGTGCACTGGTTCAAATCATTTGGTAGAGGGGGGAATTATGGTGTGGGGTTGTCTTCCCGGGGTTGGGCTTGGCCCCTTAGTTCCAGTGAAGGGAACTCTTATGGCGTCAGCATACCAAGGCATTTTGGACCATTTTATGTTCCCAACTTTGTGGGAACAGTTTGGGGATGGCCCTTTCCTGTTCTAACATGACTGTGCACTAGTCTGCGTACTGCAACCATCTCACAGAGACTTCCAGGCCATCCACAGAAGTTAACACCTCAACAGGAGTGTCTTCTGATGAGAAGGGTTAAAGAAAATAGCTGTGCAAGTTTACTGCAGTTAGCTAAAGTAGAAAGCCAAACTGATTGTGATTGTTTCTCGTGACACAATCCGGCGTACACTGCAGAGGGATGGCATGCATGGGTGTCGTCCACAAAGGAAGCCTCTCCTAAAGCCCATGCACAAAAAAGCCCAAGCTGAAAAAGAAGAAGACTACTGGGACTCTGTACTCTGGAGTGATGAAACCAACATACCGTATATACTCGAGTATAAGCCGAGTTTTTTGCCCTTTTTTAGGGCTGAAAGTACACCCCTCGGCTTATACTCGAGTCAGTACCTGAAAATCTTCTTATACTGCGGCCGGCGTCCATTGTTTAAATATCGCGGCTTTCTCCTGGTCCCTTCCGTGATAGGTGTTTCCAGCAAACACTGTGTTGAGTGGTCCGCCTATCACGGAGGTCCTCTCATTCTTGGACTCCGTTTCCCAGCAGACACTGTGTTCAGTGTTCCGCCTATCATGGACGTTCTCTTGTCCGAGGATGAAAAGACGTCCGTGATTGGCGGAACACTGAACACAGTGTTTGCTGGAAACGCCTATCATGGAAGGGACCAGGTGTCATGATCAGTGTCATTGCCTGGGTCACCTGCTGGTGGTGCTATTGCTTTCAGCACCAAAGGGTGCAGTTCTGGTGGCCACCAGCGGGTGTCTCCCATTTGTCTGGAGCCGAAATCATCTCCTGCAATCAGGTGTCACCTGAGACTGATTGCAGGAGGTGTGTATAAATACCCAGCAGACACTAAAGCATTTGCTCTGGTATTGTCTTGGAACCCAGACCTGTATGCCTGAACCTGAACCTGGTGACCTGTTATCTGTTACCTTGTATCCTGTGTTCCTGAACCCTGCATCCATCCCTGGACCCCTGCCTCTGTACCTTGTATCCTGTGTTCCTGAACCCTGCATCCATCCCTGGACCCCTGCCTCTGTACCTTGTATCCTGTGTTCCTGAACCCTGCATCCATCCCTGGACCCCTGTCTTGCAGACTCATCCCTTCCTCCTGTTGTCCCTTCCGGCTCCCTGTTCAATCGGACTGATCTCTCGTGTATGACCCTGGCTTGATTACATTTACGCTTTAATCTCTAAACTGTATTCACGTTGGTGTAGGGAGTTGTTTTGTGTGTCACTGTGGTTGTTTGCTGGTTGCCTTTATTGTTTTAGGAATTATCCTTTCAATAAACTCATATATATATTTACTTACCTTGTGCCTAGTTCCTTTAGTGCAGCCCACTGATCTGCGTACCCTGTGCTGGATGCCGTGTTAGGCATCCGTGACAGAATACCAGAGCCATTCAAGCAGATCGGCTGCACTTGGGAATTGGGTCTGGGCACTGCTATTGCTTTAAAAATGCAGCTTGACGATATTCTGTATTTTTCGCTACTAGCAACAGAGGACAGGGAGTTTTGTTCTCAAACATTAAGTGAACACACTAGAGAGCAGTTGTTGGAATGCATCCGCATAGCCCATGTTTTTGTGGATCTGGGCAGTTTTGTGTTTGAGGATGTGCAAGATCTGATCTGTATCTGTACAGAGTTGGCCCTGTCTGATGCCTCCAGTGGAGACGATGACTATACACCTCCTTTTAGTGCAGCTCAGGTAGAGTCCTTGGTGTGGCTGTTGGAAGATGACTCAGTCTTTTTCCTTGAGCAGTACTCAACTTGTCCTACACAGGTGCTTGCAGCATGTATTGAGTCAGTGCAGTCTCTGGTCAGACAAGCAGTATGCAAACCTAACTTTGTGCAATCATTACTACAGGCCTGGTCAAGTTTATTGTACTCAGCCCCTGTCGGTTCCCTGCCACCCATTCCTGTGTCTAGACACCAGCCTGCTGGGATGTCTGCGTCTCCTTTACTCCCAACTACCACAGTGGCCAACCAATACACCCTCCTACCAATGAAGTACCAGTACCCTGTTTCCCCCTGCTGCACTTACCCTGCCTTTAACCCTCCTGCTTCGTCTCGGCTGCCTCCATCAGTTCCCCTAAGACCCCCTTCAAAATCCGCACCCTCTGCTTCACCATCCTTCCGCTCTTCGCCTCTACCAGCTGCATCCACCACCTACAGCCCTGTATACATATACAAATCTTCGGTGGCTAAACCAAAGAAAAAACGGAAGTTCTTTCCAACTCACACGATCCTGCCAGTAACCCAGCCTGTCTCCGCACCAGCCGACCTGTTGCAGCCTGTCTCCGCACCAGCCGACCTGTTGCAGCCTGTCTCCGCACCAGCCGACCTGTTGCAGCCTGTCTCCGCACCAGCCGACCTGTTGCAGCCTGTCTCCGCACCAGCCGACCTGTTGCAGCCTGTCTCCGCACCAGCCGACCTGTTCCAGCCTGTCTCCGCACCAGCCGACCTGTTCCAGCCTGTTTCCGCACCAGCCGACCTGTTCCAGCCTGTTTCCGCACCAGCCAACCTGTTCCAGCCTGTTTCCGCACCAGCCAACCTGTTCCAGCCTGTTTCCGCACCAGCCAACCTGTTCCAGCCTGTTTCCGCACCAGCCAACCTGTTCCAGCCTGTTTCCGCACCAGCCAACCTGTTCCAGCCTGTTTCCGCACCAGCCAACCTGTTCCAGCCTGTTTCCGCACCAGCCAACCTGTTCCAGCCTGTTTCCGCACCAGCCAACCTGTTCCAGCCTGTTTCCGCACCAGCCAACCTGTTCCAGCCTGTTTCCGCACCAGCCAACCTGTTCCAGCCTGTTTCCGCACCAGCCAACCTGTTCCAGCCTGTTTCCGCACCAGCCAACCTGTTCCAGCCTGTTTCCGCACCAGCCAACCTGTTCCAGCCTGTTTCCGCACCAGCCAACCTGTTCCAGCCTGTTTCCGCACCAGCCAACCTGTTCCAGCCTGTTTCCGCACCAGCCAACCTGTTCCAGCCTGTTTCCGCACCAGCCAACCTGTTCCAGCCTGTTTCCGCACCTGCCAACCTGTTCCAGCCTGTTTCCGCACCAGCCAACCTGTTCCAGCCTGTTTCCGCACCAGCCAACCTGTTCCAGCCTGTTTCCGCACCAGCCAACCTGTTCCAGCCTGTTTCCGCACCAGCCAACCTGTTCCAGCCTGTTTCCGCACCAGCCAACCTGTTCCAGCCTGTTTCCGCACCAGCCAACCTGTTCCAGCCTGGATTTTCGGTGCCCGTCACCCAGCCTGACGTTTTGGTGCCCGTCTTTCAGCCCGCTGAACCAGTGCCTGCCATCTGGCTTGCTGAACCTCTGCCCGGTGGCCAGTTTGAAGTGCCTCTGCCCGGTGGCCAGCTTGAAGACCCAGCGCCATTTGCCCAGCCCGCTGACATGGTGCCTGCTAAACCAGTTCTCGATGCCCGGCTTGCCGCTGATTTTGCCCTGCTTGATTCCCAGCCTGACTGTGATGCCCTTGTGTTGTTCGCCTCCGTTAGGTTCATGCACATTGCCCTGCCTGTTTTCATTTCCAGATCCCAACTTCCAGACCCTGGTGGTGGGGTGCGTGTTCCATTGCCGGACTCAGGTGCCACGCCTCCCAGTAAGTTTAAGGACTCTGGCCGGAAGGAGCACAAGTAGTCCGCAGACACAGGGGAGACTTTTTGGGACCTTTCCGCACCTACCAGCACTGCCAGATCAAGGGCAGAATGGAGCGTCCGGAGGCCACTCCTTGGGAGGGGGAACTGTCATGATCAGTGTCATTGCCTGGGTCACCTGCTGGTGGTGCTATTGCTTTCAGCACCAAAGGGTGCAGTTCTGGTGGCCACCAGCGGGTGTCTCCCATTTGTCTGGAGCCGAAATCATCTCCTGCAATCAGGAGTCACCTGAGACTGATTGCAGGAGGTGTGTATAAATACCCAGCAGACACTAAAGCATTTGCTCTGGTATTGTCTTGGAACCCAGACCTGTATGCCTGAACCTGAACCTTGTATCCTGCGTTCCTGAACCCTGCATCCATCCCTAGACCCCTGCCTCTGTACCTTGTATCCTGTGTTCCTGAACCCTGCATCCATCCCTGGACCCCTGCCTCTGTACCTTGTATCCTGTGTTCCTGAACCCTGCATCCATCCCTGGACCCCTGTCTTGCAGACTCATCCCTTCCTCCTGTTGTCCCTTCCGGCTCCCTGTTCAATCGGACTGATCTCTCGTGTATGACCCTGGCTTGATTACATTTACGCTTTAATCTCTAAACTGTATTCACGTTGGTGTAGGGAGTTGTTTTGTGTGTCACTGTGGTTGTTTGCTGGTTGCCTTTATTGTTTTAGGAATTATCCTTTCAATAAACTCATATATATATTTACTTACCTTGTGCCTAGTTCCTTTAGTGCAGCCCACTGATCTGCGTACCCTGTGCTGGATGCCGTGTTAGGCATCCGTGACAGAATACCAGAGCCATTCAAGCAGATCGGCTGCACTTGGGAATTGGGTCTGGGCACTGCTATTGCTTTAAAAATGCAGCTTGACGATATTCTGTATTTTTCGCTACTAGCAACAGAGGACAGGGAGTTTTGTTCTCAAACATTAAGTGAACACACTAGAGAGCAGTTGTTGGAATGCATCCGCATAGCCCATGTTTTTGTGGATCTGGGCAGTTTTGTGTTTGAGGATGTGCAAGATCTGATCTGTATCTGTACAGAGTTGGCCCTGTCTGATGCCTCCAGTGGAGACGATGACTATACACCTCCTTTTAGTGCAGCTCAGGTAGAGTCCTTGGTGTGGCTGTTGGAAGATGACTCAGTCTTTTTCCTTGAGCAGTACTCAACTTGTCCTACACAGGTGCTTGCAGCATGTATTGAGTCAGTGCAGTCTCTGGTCAGACAAGCAGTATGCAAACCTAACTTTGTGCAATCATTACTACAGGCCTGGTCAAGTTTATTGTACTCAGCCCCTGTCGGTTCCCTGCCACCCATTCCTGTGTCTAGACACCAGCCTGCTGGGATGTCTGCATCTCCTTTACTCCCAACTACCACAGTGGCCAACCAATACACCCTCCTACCAATGAAGTACCAGTACCCTGTTTCCCCCTGCTGCACTTACCCTGCCTTTAACCCTCCTGCTTCGTCTCGGCTGCCTCCATCAGTTCCCCTAAGACCCCCTTCAAAATCCGCACCCTCTGCTTCACCATCCTTCCGCTCTTCGCCTCTACCAGCTGCATCCACCACCTACAGCCCTGTATACATATACAAATCTTCGGTGGCTAAACCAAAGAAAAAACGGAAGTTCTTTCCAACTCACACGATCCTGCCAGTAACCCAGCCTGTCTCCGCACCAGCCGACCTGTTGCAGCCTGTCTCCGCACCAGCCGACCTGTTGCAGCCTGTCTCCGCACCAGCCGACCTGTTGCAGCCTGTCTCCGCACCAGCCGACCTGTTGCAGCCTGTCTCCGCACCAGCCGACCTGTTCCAGCCTGTTTCCGCACCAGCCAACCTGTTCCAGCCTGTTTCCGCACCAGCCAACCTGTTCCAGCCTGTTTCCGCACCAGCCAACCTGTTCCAGCCTGTTTCCGCACCAGCCAACCTGTTCCAGCCTGTTTCCGCACCAGCCAACCTGTTCCAGCCTGTTTCCGCACCAGCCAACCTGTTCCAGCCTGTTTCCGCACCAGCCAACCTGTTCCAGCCTGTTTCCGCACCAGCCAACCTGTTCCAGCCTGTTTCCGCACCAGCCAACCTGTTCCAGCCTGTTTCCGCACCAGCCAACCTGTTCCAGCCTGTTTCCGCACCAGCCAACCTGTTCCAGCCTGTTTCCGCACCAGCCAACCTGTTCCAGCCTGTTTCCGCACCAGCCAACCTGTTCCAGCCTGTTTCCGCACCAGCCAACCTGTTCCAGCCTGTTTCCGCACCAGCCAACCTGTTCCAGCCTGTTTCCGCACCAGCCAACCTGTTCCAGCCTGTTTCCGCACCAGCCAACCTGTTCCAGCCTGTTTCCGCACCAGCCAACCTGTTCCAGCCTGTTTCCGCACCAGCCAACCTGTTCCAGCCTGGATTTTCGGTGCCCGTCACCCAGCCTGACGTTTTGGTGCCCGTCTTTCAGCCCGCTGAACCAGTGCCTGCCATCTGGCTTGCTGAACCTCTGCCCGGTGGCCAGTTTGAAGTGCCTCTGCCCGGTGGCCAGCTTGAAGACCCAGCGCCATTTGCCCAGCCCGCTGACATGGTGCCTGCTAAACCAGTTCTCGATGCCCGGCTTGCCGCTGATTTTGCCCTGCTTGATTCCCAGCCTGACTGTGATGCCCTTGTGTTGTTCGCCTCCGTTAGGTTCATGCACATTGCCCTGCCTGTTTTCATTTCCAGATCCCAACTTCCAGACCCTGGTGGTGGGGTGCGTGTTCCATTGCCGGACTCAGGTGCCACGCCTCCCAGTAAGTTTAAGGACTCTGGCCGGAAGGAGCACAAGTAGTCCGCAGACACAGGGGAGACTTTTTGGGACCTTTCCGCACCTACCAGCACTGCCAGATCAAGGGCAGAATGGAGCGTCCGGAGGCCACTCCTTGGGAGGGGGAACTGTCATGATCAGTGTCATTGTCTGGGTCACCTGCTGGTGGTGCTATTGCTTTCAGCACCAAAGGGTGCAGTTCTGGTGGCCACCAGCGGGTGTCTCCCATTTGTCTGGAGCCGAAATCATCTCCTGCAATCAGGAGTCACCTGAGACTGATTGCAGGAGGTGTGTATAAATACCCAGCAGACACTAAAGCATTTGCTCTGGTATTGTCTTGGAACCCAGACCTGTATGCCTGAACCTGAACCTTGTATCCTGCGTTCCTGAACCCTGCATCCATCCCTAGACCCCTGCCTCTGTACCTTGTATCCTGTGTTCCTGAACCCTGCATCCATCCCTGGACCCCTGTCTTGCAGACTCATCCCTTCCTCCTGTTGTCCCTTCCGGCTCCCTGTTCAATCGGACTGATCTCTCGTGTATGACCCTGGCTTGATTACATTTACGCTTTAATCTCTAAACTGTATTCACGTTGGTGTAGGGAGTTGTTTTGTGTGTCACTGTGGTTGTTTGCTGGTTGCCTTTATTGTTTTAGGAATTATCCTTTCAATAATCTCATATATATATTTACTTACCTTGTGCCTAGTTCCTTTAGTGCAGCCCACTGATCTGCGTACCCTGTGCTGGATGCCGTGTTAGGCATCCGTGACACCAGGAGAGAGCCGCGATATTTAAACAATGGACGCCGGCCGCAGTAAAAGAAGATTTTCAGGTACACTGTCTCGGGCACAGGGAGGCTGCAATGGACACAGTGAGGTTTGGCACAGTAAGCTGGCAATGGGCACAGTAAGGTGGCAATGGGCACAGTAAGGTTGGGCAATTGGCACAGTAAGGTGGCAATGGGCACATTTCCCCCCCCCCCTGGCTTATACTCGAGTCAATAAGTTTTCCCAGTTTATTGGTGTAATATTAGGTACCTCGGCTTATACTCGGGTCGGCTTATACGCGAGAATATACGGGTAAATGTTTTTGGAAATTATGGCTTTAAAACTAAATGTCGTTGCAAAGGTGAGAAGCACAAAGAAAAATGCATGGTGCATAATAATTATAGTCACAGAACAGAGAGGCAATTCTAGAGGTATGCATAGCAACACCTCCTGCAGGGGTATGGAGCTTATGTAGGTGTGTCAGGGTCAGTCTCTTCCTAAGTGCTCTTGCCAACATTCGGCCACACTTGTTGCCATGCTCATAATATTTACGAGATAGGTAGCATAATTGTCTGCGTACCCGTCTATCCAATAGGCGAAAGAAGATCTCTCTAAGGTCGTTACGTTTTTGAAGAGCCTCAAGGCCTCTGTGGCGCTTATGGCGAATTTCAGCCTGTTGGAGGGCAGTCAGCACTCATCAAAATTCAGCTTGCCGGTCTTTCTTAAAGCGGAGTTCCACCCAAAAGTGGAACTTCCGCTCATATGTCTCCTCCCCCCCCTCCGATGCCACATTTTGCACCTTTTGGGGGGTAGCAGATACCTGTCTTTGACAGGTATCCTGTACCCACTTCCGGGAGTCTGGGTCGCGGCGCATTATGTCACAGCTCGGCTCCCTCCTCCTCCCTCCCCCACCGCGGGGCCAGTAGGAGAGCACAGCGGTGCCATGTGCATGCGCAGTAGGGACCTGGTGTGAATCCGTAATGCTACACTGCCGGCTTCCCCTATCCGTAATGGAAACATCAGCTGCGGTGCCGACATTGCTGGACTCCAGGACAGGTAAGTATCCTATTATTAAAAGTCAGCAGCTGCAGTATGTGTAGCTGCTGGCTTTTAATTTTTGCAGCGATGGACGGACCTCCTCTTTAAAGGGGTTGTAAAGCTTCGTGTTTTTTCCCCTTAATGCTTCCTATGCATTAAGGGGGAAAAACACCTTGCAGTCACTGGCCCCCCGTTTTACTTACCCTAGACCCGAATCTTCTTGTGCGCGATCCCGCGTTGCTTTCGCCAAGCTCTAGTCGGCTCTTCATTGGATGATTGATAGCAGCTCAGCCATTGGCTCCCTCTGCTGTCAATCAAATCAATGACGGGGGGGGGTTGTTCGAGTGATACAATCGGCGGCTATGGCCGCCGACTGTATCACGCGGGAGCGTGCCCGCAAACTAACCCCCTTGGTAGAGCGCTTCCCAGAAGGGGGTTAGCTCTTGCGGGGAGGAGCAGAGACAGCCACCGAGGGACCCCAGAAGACGAGGATCTGGGCCACTCTGTGCAAAACCAACTGCTCAGTGGAGGCAAGTATAACATGTTTGTTATTTAAAAAAAGCCATACAACCCCTTTAAGTTTGGAACCCAGAGAAACAAGTTTGCCCCTTATGTTACTGATACCTTTTAACAATGAGATCTCTCTGATTCTTTGGAAGCTCTCTGTGGACCATGGCTCTTGCTGTAGGATGCGACTATGAAAAATGTCAGGAAAGACCTACTAGAACAGCTGAACTTTATTTGGGGTTAATCAGAGGCACTATAAACTGATGTACTGACTCCGATTCAACATGAGTTTGAATGGGATTGCTTAATTCTGAACACAGCTACATCCCCAGTTATAAGAGTTGCAACCACACCTTATGCAACCACATTATTTTAGTTTTTTTTTTTTTTTTTTGTTTGTTTTTCAATTGAGTTGTACAGTTTATAGGTCACAATAAAGGTGGAAAAAGTTCTGAAATTATTTATCTTTGTCTCATTTTCTTTACATCACAGAAAAATTAAATTTTAACAGGGGTGTGTAGACTTTGTATTTACACTGTATGTATGTATGTATGTATATGCATTGCATTATGTTGATTTTTTATAAGCATTGCCCTGTGTTTTCAGGTCTTTCTTTGCAAAGTGACAGGTCCCTGAAATATTAATAACGTATTTAGAACATCTTTACTTTTGGTTGTGTTGCCTTTACATCCGTTCATGTGCGCCATGTTACAATGCAGGCAGGTTGCATTTTAACACAATGCCCATACAACATTGTGGTGTAATTGAGGGCACATAGAAAACCATTACAGTGACCTGCGTTGATCTGTTTTGGAAAAACATAAGTCACCACACATGGTGTGAATGAGCCCATTGAAAAAAATGATTTACATTGCATTGCACTGATTTTATTCACTGGAATATTGGGTGAACTGTAATATTCTTATAACGGTAAGGTATGCAGTATTCCATATGTAAAGTACTTAGAACATGCCTATGGCTACTAAGTAACAGGTGTTTAGCAAACATGGGCCGTTTCCATAAAGTAGACGCCTGAGGGAGAAGAGGGACGCGGCAGCTGCTGTGAAAACAAGTGGAAAGTCCCAGGAGGCCTCCAAGACAAACACAGCAAGAAGACCATTAATAACGTAGCTATACACTGGTTTTGGTTGAATATTATGGCAATGTATCATTCGCAACTCCCCTTCCATTACATGTTTAGGGCAGTTTCTCCAAGAAAACAAAAACTGCACTGAAATGACACACGTTTGAGCGAACCTTTGTTGCAGCCAATATACGGTCTTCATTTTATCCTGACGGGTCACTTTAACATTCCAAAAGGATAAAACCTACTATAGAATAGGTATTCTACAAGTGGCGGCCGCTCCATTAGGGGCGCTGCCCCCCTAATCCTAGCGCCAGGCCCAGGATTAATCCTAGGGTCACAGATACCTGGGTGCTGAAATATTTCTGGTGACCCTTTACAAATGTTTCTATGGCAACGACTCAAACACAGAGATGCTCCCCTAAGGAGTCTTTGCTACCCTGGGATCCTCCCATGATCTCTTAATAACAAAATACAGAAATACACTAAATGGGACCTAGAGGGGGGTCTCTCTAATGGACACAGAGAGGGCTTATGTTAGAGAGAGTGTTAGAAAGAGCCCCCAGACATAATACAGGAGGTGGTCAGAGACTGCAGACATGATACAGGAGATGGTCAGAGACTGCGGATATGATACAAGAGATGGTCAGAGACTGCAGACATGATACAAGAGATGGTCAGAGACTGCGGAAATAATACAAGAGATCAATGCATCAAATGCAGCCTACCAGTGCCCACTAACTGGAGTCTTTAACCCCTTTTTTGGGTTAAAAGCTCCCCGCTAGCGGCCAAAAAGTCACAAAAGCGCTGCTTAAACAGAGGTAAAGTGCCGCTAAAACGAGCGTCATTTTAGCGCGAACCGACAGGCAGCTCAGTGTGAAAGTAGCCCAAGCTTCCAGGAGCCCTACCTTGGATCCAGCACCACTTCATCATCGGCCTCTTAAGGTAAGGCCGCTGATCGCCACCTTTCTGTCCATCTCCCGTGGGGGGGCAGGTTTGTTTGCCGCCCCCCCGCCAAAATATTGAGAACCAGCCGCCACTTTATTCTACTTACCTTTCTGGTGGCTCAAGTCTCACACCTTCCCTCCATTCCAACCTGCAGACTCCACCACACTTCTGGAAATGTCAGATTGTTATGTCACCCGCCGTGTGCTGTGGTTCTGTCTTCTGACCCCCTATGTCACTATAGGACTCTACAGGGTTCAGAGGATTGAAACACAGGGCATGGTGGGGGACACAGGCAACAGATTGTCCTGGAAGAATACCAAAAAAAAAAAAAAGTGCTGGAACAAAAGTGGAGATAGAAGACAAGAAGTGAGAATAAGAGATCTTCCATTGCAGGTATCTTCCTATAGGTTGTTTTTTAACGCAAATAGGATCGCTTTAAGAATCCCTGTCATCAACGTAAAAATCACCAAAAAATAAAGTATTTTATAATGCTTACTTGCAGAATTTTTACTTTCTGCAAATATTTTTTATTCACTTTCAATACAATTTGCTAGAAAAGTAGAACAGTCCCCTACCTCACTGCATCTCATAGCCCTCTTCTCCTCTTCTATCCAATTATCTAATCACTGTCTGTGCTGGCCCAGTTCTTCCTCACCTCCCTACATACCTTTTTATGTAGCTGCCAAGGGAGCAGTGAAGGTGAATACTATAGGGCAGGGGTTTACAAACTTTCTAAACAAAGGGCCAGTTTACTGTCCTAAAGACTTTTGGGGGGCTGGACTATGGCCATTGGGAGTAGAAAAGGTCCCGATGTCAGTGGGAAAAAAAAACAATGCCCCATTGTTGGTGTCATTGGGAGGAATTGTGCCCTATTTTTGGTGTCATTGGAAGGAATTGTGCTCCATTATTAGTATCATTGGGAGAAATTGTGCTCCATCATTGGTGTCATTGGGAGGAATTGTGCCCTATTTTTGGTGTCATTGGGAGGAACTTTGCTCCATTTTTGGTGTCATTGGGAGGAATTGTGTTCCATTATTGGTATCATTGGGAGGAATTGTGCTCCATTGTTGGTATCATTGGGAGGAATTGTGCCCTATCATTAGTGTCATTGGGAAATTTTGCCTCATTATGGGTGTCACTGGGATAAATTGAGGCCCTTCATTGGGGTCAGTGGGGGGGGGGGCTTAAGCCCCATTGTTGGTATCAATGAATGAAATAGAACCCCAAGGGCCAGATAAAAGCAAGCAAAAGGCTGCATCTGACCCCAGGGCCACAGTTTGGAGACTGATGCTATAGGTCATGGATATGCAATTAGCGGACCTCCAGCTGTTGCAAAACTACAAGTCCCATCATGCCTCTGCCTCTGGGTGTCATGCTTGCTGCTGTCAGAGTCTCGTTATGCCTCATGGGACTTGTAGTTTGGCAACAGCTGGAGGTCCGCTAATTGCATATCCCTGCTATAGGTTGTCACTTGAGTGGCAGCTCTGAGTCTGCTGGGGCTGCTGACATCACATCCAAGATGGCAGTGCTTAAGAGCAGTTTGAGGGTTAGATGTCTAGACAAGGGAAGTTTTTACAGGTAAATAACATGCATACCGTACATTAAATGCACATACATATAATATTATGGCAAGATTTTTGTTTTGACGGGGTATCTTTAATGGAAAACTCTACTGCACAGGTGCTCAACCCATGGCCCGCGACCTCATGCTCTGGGATGGCGGGTTGGCAAGCCCAGAACACAATCAACAAGTTGCCGACCCCGAGCATCAGAGTGCATGGAGCCGGTGCTGGCAATGGTGGAAGATGGAGCTACATAAGCCGATGTTTCCTCTGTAGCAGCAGATACTGTCCCATGTTGGAGCGATACCAAGTGCATTTCCTCTGGGACCTTTCTAGCAACCTGGAGAGCGATACCAACAGAAGCTGGAAGAGGATAAGATCAGTGTATTAACACATACACTGCACTTTTGCAATGGGCATATTAGCGCTTATTAAAAAAAAAAAAAAAAAAAAAAAAAAGGGGTTTTTAATGTGCTTTCACACTGATCCTACGGCTTTCCTGTGGGTTACCTGCTCTGAGCCATAGACTTCTATTATATCCTGCGGGTTTGGTGCGCTCTCTGAAAGTGCATCACACTCACAAGGTGTAATAGAAGTCTATGGCAAAGAGCAGCTAACCCGCAGGTACACTTCACCTGACGTGCGGTTAAAGGGGGCTCAGGACAGTAAGGACTTCATTACATTTGTGGTTTAAGGGGTGGTAAAACCCCATAGTTCATTGTGGCCCTCCACCAGTTACCAAATCACTTAAGTGGCCCTCGCTTTTCAAAAGGTTGTCCCTTTTTCTATTGAGAGAAATTCATTGGCTGCCTTGCAGACAATGCTGGATACCTTGTCTTCATGCTAATCTTCTGGCTTCAGTAGTCTTAGTTAATGAACCAAAACTAGTATGCAGCATGCAAAGCCTGAAATCCTAATTTACATATTTGTTTTGGGTTGGTGACTTAAAGAAGAGAAAACATTTATTATATTGCAGCTTACCCATTCTTAGATGTGATGGCTGTATTAGTTTACTTTTTTAGACTCTTTTTTCTATTTGCATCTGGTGATCCAGCCATCAAGTCTGTTGCTTTTTAAAAGGAAAAGCTCTCCCGGTCTCTGGATTTTTCAATGGACGCCTGTAATTGGGTGCACTCACCAGCAGTGGCGGCTGGTGGGTTCTCCTTTTAGGGGGACGGCAAACATGCACCGAACCCCCCAGCCGCCGGGTGGCACGGCACTGACCACCCGCGATACTGACCACCAGCCGGACCACCCGTGGTTGGTCCGGCAGCACTTACCCGCTGTGTGGCGGGGCTCTCCTACTCTCCTGCATTGGCGGGACCATCCTTTTCCTCTCCTGCAGTGCGGGCAGTGGCAGCTCCGGTGTTCGCTC
Source organism: Rana muscosa (assembly GCA_029206835.1). Taxonomy (NCBI): domain Eukaryota; kingdom Metazoa; phylum Chordata; class Amphibia; order Anura; family Ranidae; genus Rana; species Rana muscosa. The sequence goes on along the minus strand of CM055125.1, from coordinate 233,212,443 downwards.
CTCAGGCTTTCTCCCCTGTATGTCGCCTCTTCTGCTAAAGCACTAGGCGTCCAATAGAGTCACCTGGTGCTTTGGCCAATCGAGAAAAAGGTCTCACAGACCTGGGAGGAACTGTAGTGTGACCATAGTGAAAATTAATTCGCTATCATCACACAACATTGTGGGATCGGGACGCAGTGCTCACCCTATTTTGAAACCTATTAGAGCCTCTGGCTCTAAAACACGTGCTTCAAAATACACCCCCCCGCCTATCCCGCCATAGGAATTCATGTGTCCGGCGTTCTGAAAGGGGCCGGGCACATGGATAGGGAGGGCGGTGGAGGTGTTGGGGGGGGCGGCACCCGTGCGCCCACAATGCAAAGGCCGCCACTGCTCACCAAGGTGGTTTACTGCATTTCAGTGTACTCTACCGTAGGTATACTATATTTGTTTTACATTGTTGGAAACTGCCGTCTTATACAATGGATATAAAAAAATGTCTACAAACCCCTGGTAAAGCGTCAGGTTTCTGTGATGTAAAAAAAAAATTAGACAAAGATCAATTATTTCAGAACTTTAACCACTTCAGCTCCAGAAGGTTTTACCTCCTTCCTGACCAGGCCATTTAACTGACAATTGCACAGTCATGCAACATTGCACACAAATAAAATAGACGTCCTTTTTTCCCCCACAAATAGAGCTTTCTTTTGGAGGTATTTGATCACCTCTGCGGTTTTCATTTTTTGCACTATAAACAAAAAATACTGACAATTTTGAATAAAAAATAATATATTTTTTTACTTTCGGCTATAAAACATTTCCAATAAAAAAAATTGTAAATCAAAAATGTCTTCATTAGTTTAAGCCAATATGTATTCTGCTACAGAATTTTGGTTAAAAAAAATCCCAGTAAGTGTATATTGATTGGTTTGCGCAAAAGTTATCACGTCTACAAAATATGGGATAGACTTATGCCATTTTTAATTTAATTTTTTTACTAGTATTGGCAGCGATTAGCGATTTTTAATCGGGACTGCGACATTGCAGCGCACAAATGTGACACAAAGCGACACTTTTTGGGGACTAGTGACACCAATACAGTGATCAGTGCTAAAAAAAAAATGCACTGACACTGTATAAATGGCACTGGCAGGGAAGAGGTTAACACCAGCTTACTACTGTGGGAGATAGATACACTGGAGGAAAAGAGATCCATGTTTCAGCCTAGCTGAAACACAACATCTCTCTTTTGCTCCCTGACAGATCAGTTGTCTCCCTCGTTTACATAGGAAGACCGCTGCGCAGTCTCCCCACTGAACAATCTGCGTGTCGCGGCGTCCATTGCGGCCACTGGACCCGCTAATTGGCTCCCACTGTGTTCAATCACAGTGGGAGCTGCGCTCCCCCTGCACAGCATGCACAAAATCACGTCAGGTATGTGATTTTGCACAGCCGGGCTGCCCTGCTGCAGTATATATGCTGTGGGCGGTCCAGAAGCGGTTAATGTAACTTATAAACTGTAAAACTCAATTGAAATCTTAGGGGGGAGTAAAAAAAAAAAAATATATATAATAATAATGTGGTTGCATAAGTGTGCACACCCTTTTATAACTGTATTCAAAATTAAGCAATCCTATTCAAACGCATGTTAAATAGGAGTCAGTACACACCTGCCATCATATAAAGTGCCTCTGATTAACCCCAAATAAAGTTCAGCTGTTCTAGTAGGTCTTTCCTGACATTTTCTTAGTTGCATTGCATCCTACAGCAAAAGCCATGGTCCACAGAGAGCTTCCAAAGCATCAGAGGGATCTCATTGTTAAAAGGTATCAGCCAGGAGAAGGGTACAAAAGAATTTCCAAGGCATTAGATATACCATGGAACACAGGGAAGACAGTCATCATCAAATGGAGAAAATATGACACAACAGTGACATTACCAAGAACTGGACGTCCCTCCAAAATTGATAAAAAAGACAAGAAGAAAACTGGTCAGGGAGGCTGCCAAGAGGCCTACAGCAACATTAAAGCGGAGGTCCACCTAAAAAAAAAAATATATATATTAAAAGCCAGCAGCTACAAATACTGCAGCTGACTTTTAATAAATGGACACTTACTTGTCCAGCGTGCCTGCGATGTCGGCAGCAGAAGACGAGCAATCGCTCGTCTCTCGACTGCCCCCGCTGCCATCCTCGATGAGTAAGTCAGGAAGTGAAGCGTTGCGCTGCGCGTCCTCACTGGTCCCCGTTGTGTTCTGGGAACTGTGCGTTTCCCAGAAGACAGCAGGGGGGGAGGGGCATGGCTCTCGCGGGAGTCTATGCCCGCAAGTGGGTGCAAATACCTGTATTAGACAGGTATCTGCACCCCCTCCCCCCCTGAAAGGTGCCAAATGTGACACCGGATGGGGGGGTTCCTAAAAGCGGAGGTTCACTTTTTGTGTGGAACTCCGCTTTAAAGGAGCTGCAGGAATATCTGGCAAGTACTGGCTGTGTGGTACATGTGACAACAATCTTCCGTATTCTTCATATGTCTGGGCTATGGGGTAAAGTGGCAAGACAGAAGCCTTTTCTTACAAAGAAAAGCATCCAAGCCCGGCTAAATTTTGCAAAAGTATGTGGGAAAATGTGTTATGGTCTGATGAAACCAAGGTTGAACTTTTTGGCCATAATTCCAAAAGATATGTTTGGCGCAAAAACAAGACTGCACATCACCAAGAGAACACCATACACACCGTGAAGCATGGTGGTGGCAGCATCATGCTTTGGGGCTGTTTTTTCCAGCTGGAACAGGGGCCTTAGTCAAACTAGAGGGAACAGTTCCAAATACCAGTCAATATTGGCACAAAATCTTCAGGCTTCTGCTAGAAAGCTGAACATAAAGAGGAACTTCAGCTTTCAGCATAACAACGAACCAAAGCATACATCCAAATCAGCAAAAGGAATGGCTTCACCAGAAGAAGATTATAGTTTTGGAATGGCCCAGCCAGAGCCCCGACCTGAATCCCATTGAAAATCTGTGGGGTGATCTGAAGAGGGCTGTGCACAGGAGATGCCCTCACAATCTGACAGATTTGGAGTGTTTTTGCAAGAGTGGGCAAGTATTGCCAAGTCAAGATGTGCCATGCTGATTCATGCCCAAAAAGACTGAGTGCTGTAATAAAATCAAAAAGTTGCTTCAACAAAGTATTTGTTTAAGGGTGTGCACACTTATGCAACCATATTCTTTTATTTTTTTATTTTTACTTCCCTCGACCTAAAAGATTTCAGAAATGTATGGTTTATAGATCACATTATTTATAGGTGGAAAAGTTCTGAAATGATTTATCTTTGTCTCATTCTTTACATCACAGAAACCTGACATTTTAAACAGGGGTGTGTAGACTTTTTTTATCCACTGTAAATAAACAATAAAAAAAAAAAAAAAAAAAAAAAAAGGGAGCACACGCTCTTCGGCAGATTGTATCAGTTGTCATGAATAAGACAAACCATTTAACACTGGCAGGGGTGATTAAAATTATCAGTTTTTATTTATTCACCCAAAATGAGAAAAAAATACCTGTTTTCTGTAATGGGTTTGAGCTGGAGTTTGTCAAAAGTGTCATTTGGTATACTGTCTGCCTGCCTCAATATCGCAGTCATGCTGTACGTCGCAGATTACCGCCATGACTAATAAAGAAAAATATCCCATAGTTTGTAGACGCTATAACTTTTGTGCAAACCAATCAATAAACGCTTATTGGGATTTTTTTTTACCAAAAATATGTAGCAGAATACATATTGGCCTAAATTGATGAAGACATTTAATTTTTACATTTTTTTTATTGGGAATGTTTTCTAGCAGAAAGTAAAAAATATTGTTTTAAAACAAAAAAAAAAAAAACTGCAGTGACACTCAAATACCAACAAAAGTTGGATCAAATTCTTGGGGTGGGGCCACTGGTGTCGGTATCCGCGGCGCAGAGACTTTCCCACCTGTTTATATTTCACGGAGTGTATTGTACACCTGTACAGCTACATAAACGGGGTAGACGAGACACTCCCATATGTCCGAAATGTCAGGTTCATCCGGGTGACCTCATCCACATGCTCTGGAGGTGAACCAAGCCGGTGAGATATCACCAAAATATACCAAGTTCAACTGGAGGTGGACCCGCTGACGTGTCTGTTGGGGAGTCAGTTGCCTGCACTGATTCCAGATTTCTACGTACTGTATACCTTTTGAATTGTACCATGTAATGCCTTGTGTTCTATTCAATAAAAAATGTTTTATGTTGATTAAAAATAGTTATTTTTTGGGGGTGGGGGGTGCACCTGATCAGCACAGGGCTAATCAGCACTGCCCAGAAAGTCAGGGACTTTGCAGCCTCATAGGACATTCAGAGGTGAATGAAAACTACTCCTACAAGCTTTAACCAGACACTGATAGAAGTCATAAGACTGCGGCGATCAGGGCATTACCTGTGGAAGCAGGGGGAATAAAGAGCCGGGCGGTTATTTCTCCTCCCGAGCGAACAAGAAGTGTGTCCTAAGACACGATTGGCCAGGACTCCCTGGCCAATCGGGTCACAGGAACTGCTTCCCGATTGGCTGGGTGGAGAATCAGGAAGACAATAGCGAATATTAATTCGCTATTGTCACATAACTGGGTGGGCTCAAGGCACAGTGCTCTGCACCCCGAGACCCACCCTTTTTTTAAGCCAATTAGAGCCTCAGGCTCTAATCACATGCTTAAAGGGGTTGTATGGCTTCGGTTTAAAAAAAAAAAAAAAAAAATAACAAACATGGCATACTTACCTTCACTGTGCAGTTAGTTTTGCACAGAGTGGCCCCGATCCTGGTCTTCTGGGGTCCCTCAGCGGCTGTCTCGGCTCCTCCCCGCAAGCGCTAACCCCCTTCATGTAAAGCGCTCCCCCAAGGGGGTTAGCTTGTGGGCACACTCCCGTGATACAGACGGTGGCCATAGCCGCCGACTGTATCACTTGGCCCCAGCGCGCAGCGTCATTGGATGTGATTGACAGCAGCGCGAGCCAATGGCTGCGCTGCTATTAATCTCCATTGATGAGCCGCCTCAAGCCTAGGGGAAAAAATTGCGGGAACGAGCCCAGAAGTTTCGTGGCTTATGTAGCACTTACACCCATTTAAGGGATCGGCTGGTTTTGTTGGGTCTGCAAACTACCTCCAAGGCTTCCGTTGTCGGGGTATAGAAACGTTTTTAGAAAGGCCAATGTCCACAGATGTAAAACCCAACAATAAGGCTTTATTTACTTTGCTGAGGGAACTTGAGAGGAAAGTAGGAATAAAAGAAGAACAGGGGAAGGTTCAGGCACGCAGCACTAAAAGGCACAATGTCGCCACTCAAGCCTGAGTGGGTATTGCTCACCCGGATAGTCCCTCTCACTGGTCCTAGCAGCCGGGATGATGCACGGATCAGTTTTAGCTGAAAAAACGTAAGGATGCGATCAGGACTCCTCTGCCACAGGATTATCAAAGTCCCAAACCTCCCAGCCAAGCAATAATAAAGAATCTTTAGGCCAGATTGGCGTATTGCCGGGCTTGTAATAATGGATCCCTCCTTAGGTGAGTCTCCAGGCCTCCTCCCGAGACAACAGTACTGTCGCTAGTCTCCTCTGGGGTAGATCCTCCCCTTTCCTCCTTTCCAAAGAGTGGGCTTCCCGCAGATGGGTAGCCTGGGATCCTTTCCTGAAGTGTAGGCCTCAGCCAGCAGAGCTGGACCTAACAGGCAGCGATGTAGCCTCGGGCTGAAGGTGCCCGGGGGCCAGAACACACACGCACCCCGTGCCATGCGGGCCACGAGGCGCGCACACCAACGGGTGGGCTCCCAGGACGGAATCCCAGAAAGGACGAACCTCAATTAATGGCGTCTGCCCCTTTTGTACCCTCTCCCAGCATGCACAGCGGGTAGACCACGCCCACTGCACGGCTGCCGAGAAAGGACACCCAAGGTGTTGTGATACCCCCTGTAGTTCAACCTATGCCGGTGGTGACAGTGCCACCTACAGGCGAACAGGGTACACTACTGCCAGGCAGTATCACACCCAGAGCAGAAGCAATTTTAGAACAATCAATTGGTCTGAGCCCAACTACTGGCTCAGACCACCCTTAAATTTAAGCATAGCGTCCCAAATATTTGGGGGGGGGGTGCTACACTTAGGCAAGTAAAACGGGGGGACTGGGAGGCCCGAGAGTGCAAGGTGTTTTTTCACCTTAATGCATAGGATGCATTAAGGTGAAAAAACACGAAGCTTTACATTGCTGTGAAAATGATCAGTGTCTTATACAGAAGGAGATGCATGTCAGTATAATGGGGTTCTATGGTCACTTTATATGCGGAGTTCCCTTTAAACCAACAGAAGGCCTTGTCCCTGTTAGTAGGAATAGGATTGCTTCTACAAACAATAATGCAGTCTGTTGCGTAATAATCTGCAGATTACAGGTTCCGGCTAACCCAGCTGAGTGATTACTGCCTGCGGATAATAGCCCCGAATCTCCAATCCGTGGAAACATTTCCCAGAATTCCATCTGCCAGGTGCGTCCGACCAAACCAGGCCACACCGGCCACTCTACATCCTAATCAGAGGACAGAAGACTCTCAATGTAGATTTCTTCTTAAAGGGGATGTGTAGCCTAAATGTACTGGCGGAGATGGCGAAGGGCTAGTATGACGGCAATAATAAGGATTGCACATTCCGCCATACCGTTCTGGTTATCCTGGTCACCGTACAACTGATCAGTCTATGGAGGGAAGGGGAGTAAAGCTGGCCGTACACGGTATGACTTACAGCTGAAGAACCAACCAAAATTCACTTATTGGGTGGCCCATCGGCAACCTCCTGCTCAACATCCCTCAATTAGAAAATAGAAGGAGCCAGGAGATGAAAAGTGTCTGCATCCAATCAGATGCAGCTGTTGTTGGGGTATTTTGACACACTATAGACACTGCATCTGTATAGCATAGATGGGGAATCTCTGAATTTTTTATAGTTCAGCCTGCAGGCTAAATGGAAAAAAAAAAGAACAAAAAACACTTTGTTTAGGCTCAATTAGAGTGGCGGTTGGTGCTCGAGCCATGTTTTTACCAATCCTCCAACTGCCTTCCCTTAAAGCGAACCTTCAGTCATTTTTTCAACTTTCCATCTATTACATCTTCTGCCCTTGTTGTTTTTTTTTCTGCCAGTAAATACCTTCCTGTTTCTTGTCTGGTCATTAGCCTATGCTTATGACATCATGCACAGCTCTCTCTCTCTCACGTGAGAGTTTGCCAGGAAGGGAGGAGGGGTGAGTCATAAGAGGGCCAATGGCAGCTGCAGAGCTGGAGGTGTGTCTGTGTAAATCCAGGAAGTGAACAGGCAGCAGCTTCAGCTGCCCACAGTTATAATGGATGCAGCCAGACTCAGTGGAGGGAGATTTCTGCAGCATATTTGGCAAGTACAGAATCACAGTATATATAAAATAATATGTAAAGTGGTTGGAGGGAAGCTTCAGAATGGCAAAGGTGTTTTTATTACAAATTATGTGAGCAGACTGCAGTTCCTCTTTAAGCTGCATAGGTAGCAAATGGCAAATGCCACAGCTGTGATGCGGAGATGAAAATTTTGCCGCACATCTACACCCAGCCTATCTGTGGAGCAAAAAAATATGCAACCTGTTCATTCTGCGGTTATCGCTCATTGGTCATGCTCATTCTGAGGTTCTCCCTCATTCAGAACACTTCACTATGGGCAAAGGACAAGGCTTTTTGTTATTACGTATGTAGATACCAAGGCTTGGAACTGTAGAACAGCCTTTTAATTATATTAGAAAATAGGTATATTTTGTATTAAAATATTAGAATTTTGTAATGCTGACCCATATTGATTAAAGTATTTGTGTACATTGTGTATGTCTCACAGTCTCCCTCCGATTTGTGGATGTGCGGAATAAATGTAGGTAAGCTCCTACAGCGGACACGGCTGGGCATTTATGCTGGCTGGCGTGTTCTGACAACTGGCATACCATACCTCCCAACTTTTTGAGATGGGAATGAAAGACACCTATCAGCAAAAGCATGCAGACATAGGACACACCCCTTGTAACGCCCCCTTAAAGGAGAATTGTACAAAAAACAAGATTGGTTAAACCCACAAGTGCTTTTTTTACCACTACTATTCCTTTATATTGGCTTTTGGAATTTACAAATGCAGCAATTTAGAAATCAGATAAAAGGTTTAGCGCGGGAAAACATTTTTTTGATAGATAAAAGGTGCATTTTATATACATCTATATGGATCAGACCAAAATGAGGGACAAATGAGGAGGAATGAGGGACAGGGGGAAATTGCCCTGAATCAGGGACAGTCCCTCGAAATCAGGGACAGTTGGGAGCTATGGCACACCACAAGTGCGTCAACATGGCTTCCACTATAGGAGAGCAGGTGGTAGGCGGACAACGCCACTGCCTATTGCAAGGCAATGGTTGTTGTCAATCTGCAAAAAGAAATGCTGTGATTGGCAGGATCTCCAGAGAGGCACGGAGCAGCGCCGAAGGTGTAGGTGGAGGGCCGGCATGACAGGGGTTAACGGGGGCGGAGCCTGTAGGACGTGGGGGGGGGGCAGCGTGAGGTTGCAGAGCAGAGGGGAGGAGGAAGTAGTTTAAGGAGAGAAAAAGGAAGGGGAGGGGTCAGTCGCCACAAGGAGCGCAGGGGGAAAGCAGCTTCCCACCTTCCCGCCCTGTTTTTATGGGTCATTTGTTTATACGGGTATGGGGGTTGTGGAGGCCACAAGTGGCGGACATTGTGGGGGCGGGGTGCAAGGTCCTTGCTAGGTCAGATGGGCACCTAGGAGGCATGGTTAGGGACCCGTCTGAGGGTACGGATCCCAGTTGGTATATGGGTACCTGCTGGTTGTCTCGGAGTCAGAGGTTTTAGCGGCTGGAGGCCTAGAAGTGACTAGCAGGTACAGTGAGGGGTTATGCCGATTGGACCTTGTGCCCCAGGGTGGTAAAAATACTGGAAGTTAGAAACAAAAGGTTAATGTCTTTTATGTTAATTATGGAGAGTTTTATATATATATTATATATATATATATATATATATATATATATATATATATTGTGAGGGGGTTAGCTCGGCAGCGGGTGTGTGTGACCCCCGGGATGGGCTCCCCACACAAAAACAGGCCCAGCAAACGGAGGTTGTGGTTTTCAAAATAAAAAAAAAGGTGCGGTTTATTTTCTATTTACAGTGACAAAACACAGCAAAGCAAAAGAAACATATAAACAAAATAAATCCTGGTCAACTTGACCTCTGACTAAACATACAGGTTTCCTAACTAACAACTGGGATCAGCCTAGTGCTGTCCTAGTCCCTAAGTCCCTGGTTTTAAATGTCCAAGCAAATAGCCACACAGGCTTTTTCTCACCGCACAGGGGTTCACTCTCCCTAGACAGTCCACACAGGTCTGGTTCCAGGCATGAGCTAACATCTAATGAAGCTGGGAGTTCTTATAGAGGCCTAAATGAGCTGACAAGCTTCAGCTGGCCTCATCAACTCCCTGTCTGTACGACGCCCCACACTCTCCCTAGAGGTATGAGTCATCCATGAGCCCACTAGCCTTAGCTGGGCTTATACAACTCTCCACCTAGTTGTATAAGTCGGCGTAAAGCCTGAATCTGGGCGAAATATATCTACCCCCCTGGATGCAACCAGGTGACTTTACCTTCCTGCTGTCACATACCCCCCCCCCCCTCTTGTTTTAACCTTGGGGTTGGAACACCAGCAATCAGGCATTCATGTACTCGAGACAAAGCATCCACATTCCCCATTTGAACGCCAGGGCGATGCTTTACTGTGAAGTTGAATTCCTGGAGGGCCAGGAACCACCTATTCACTCTTCTATTTGTTTCCTTGTTTTGAGCCATCCACTTTAACGGAGCGTGATCCGTAACCATGTCAAAGTGCCTACCTAGCAGGTAGTACCGAAGGGAATCTAGAGCCCACTTCACCGCTAAACACTCCTTTTCAACGGTGGCGTAATTTACCTCATGGGACTTCAACTTCCTGCTGAGGTAAATGACTGGGTGCTCTTCCCCGTTCCAGACCTGGGACAATACTGCTCCTAACCCCACATCTGACGCATCACTTTGTACGACAAAGTCTTTAGAGAAGTCGGGTGAGTACAACACTGGCTGGCTACATAAGGCTTGTTTCAAGAATTGGAATGCTGCCTCAGCCTCGGGGGTCCATTTAATCATGACCGACCCTTTCCCCTTCGTTAGGTTGGTTAGGGGCACAGCCTTAGAAGCAAAGTGGGGAATGAATCGCCGATAATACCCAGCGATTCCCAGAAAGGCTCGTACCTGCTTCTTGCTGTTGGGACGTGGCCAACTCTGGATGGCCTCGACTTTGTTGAGTTGGGGTTTTATTACTCCCCCCCCAATGGTGTACCCAAGATATTTGGCCTCCTCCTGCCCAATGGTACACTTCTTGGGGTTAGCCGTAAACCCCGCTTCCCGGATAGAGTCTAGGACTGCTTGCACTTTTGGCAGATGTGAGGCCCAATCTGTGCTATGGACAATTACGTCATCCAGGTAAGCCGCAGCATACTTCCGATGGGGCCTCAGTATCTGGTCCATTTTCCGCTGGAATGTGGCCGGCGCATTCTGTAACCCGAACGGCATTCTCTTATATTGGAACGCCCCGTCTGGGGTTACAAATGCGGTTTTCTCTTTGGCCGACTTGGCCAGGGGAATTTGCCAATACCCTTTTGCGAGGTCAAGAGTCGTCATGTATCGGGCTGTTCCCAGCCGGTCGATCAACTCATCTATACGTGGCATGGGGTAGGTGTCAAATTTTGTAACTTTGTTCAACTGACGAAAATCGTTACAAAATCGCCAGCTCCCATCCGGTTTAGGCACCAACACAATGGGACTAGACCAATCACTTTGGGACTCCTCTATCACCCCTAAGTTCAGCATTTTCTGTACTTCCTCCCGTATTGCCTCCCGTCGGGCCTCTGGGATCCGATAGGGTTTTAACTTCACCCTTTCACCGGGCGGGGTAATGATGTCATGCTCTACCCCAAATGTTTGTCCCGGCAGCTCAGAGAATACCTCCTTGTTGCGAAGCACAAACTCCTTAACCTCCTGTTGTTGGGGTTGTGACAAGGTGGCTGCTATTCCAACCTCAGGAATCACGCAACCAGTTTGAGCTGGTGACCAAGTGTCTGCGACTAGGGACTCTCTATCCCTCCAGGCTTTCAACAGATTAACGTGATAGATCTGTTCGGGCTTTCGCCTTCCTGGTTGTCTGACCTTGTAATTCACTTCACTCACTTTTTCCATTATCTCGTAGGGGCCTTGCCATTTGGCAAGGAATTTACTTTCAACCGTAGGGACAAGTACCAGTATCCTATCCCCCGGGGAAAAGGTACGGGTCTTGGCTCCACGGTTGTACACTCTCTGCTGTGCTAACTGCGCTTGGGCCAAATGTTCCTTCACGATGGGCATTACCTGTGCAATTCGGTCTTGCATCAGGGCGACATGCTCAATCACACTCCTGTGGGGAGAACTCTCACTTTCCCAAGTTTCCTTGGCAATATCCAACAGCCCTCTTGGGTGTCTCCCATACAGTAACTCAAAGGGGGAGAATCCCGTAGAGGATTGGGGCACCTCCCTAATAGCAAACATCAGATAAGGAAGTAGACAGTCCCAATCCTTTCCATCTCTATCCACCACTTTCTTCAACATTTGTTTTAGGGTTTTGTTGAATCTTTCAACCAGCCCATCGGTTTGGGGGTGATACACAGATGTACGTAATTGCGTCACTTTGAACAATTTACACAGCTCCTTCATAACCCGGGACATAAAGGGTGTACCTTGGTCCGTAAGCAGTTCTTTACAAATACCCACCCGGCTAAACACAAGAGATAGCTCTTTGGCTATGGTTTTGGCCGAGGTATTTCGGAGAGGGATCGCTTCTGGATAACGGGTGGCATAGTCCATTATAACTAATATGTACTGGTGCCCCCTAGCGGACTTGATTATAGGACCTACCAAATCCATGGCGATCCTCTCAAACGGGACCTCAATGATGGGTAGAGGGACCAGCGGGCTACGGAAATGTGGCATCGGGGCCGACCTCTGACACACAGGGCAGGAGGAACAATAATTTTCTATGTCCTTCATCACCCCCGGCCAATAGAATCTCTGTAATACCCTCTCTCGGGTTTTCTCTGTCCCCAGATGACCTCCAAGAATGTGCCCATGGGCCAACTCCAACACCAACTTCCTGTAAGGTTTGGGCACCACAAGCTGCTCAACAGTTTCTTCTGCCCTTTTTGCCACCCGATACAGTAGGTCCTTCTCTACGCTGAAGTATGGGTAAGTGCAGGTATTATCTGGGTTCACTAACTCGCCATCTATTTTCACTACGTTTTCGCGTGCCTTTATTAGGGCGGGGTCTTTCAACTGTTCTGTGGCAAAGTTTTCCCTGTGAACCTCAAGATCAGAAAACTCCACAGACGGTAGGTTTTCGTCTGAGGAGGTGGGCTCCTCTCCAGTTTCTTGAGTCTCCCCTGCCAATACTGATAAGGGAAATTCCGGAGAGTCCTCACCACTCTCAGGGGAGTTCTGGCTATCACATTCCTGGTACATAGGGGCACCAGTGGGGGGCTCAGGATCATCCCACAGTTCCCAGAACTTCGGAAAATCCCTTCCCACAATGGCGTCATACGGTAACTGAGATACTAAGCCCACTGGATGAGAGAGGGTACCTTTGGGGGTCTCGAAACACACTGTAGTCACTGGATACTCTCGGGTGTCCCCATGCACACAAATAACAGCTACCTTGCTATTCCCAGAGACCTCTGTTTTAACTAACTCAGCCTTTATCAGGGTCACAAGGCTACCTGAATCCAGCAATACCACAACATTTCTACCATTAACACACATTTTGCATAAATGTTTCTCAATTCCTCGAATGGCAGTGCATGCGACTGTCGCACACAGCGACTGACGTCTGCCCGTCAGAAAGTCACACTGCATGGGTTCCTCCACAACCGGGCAATTGGCTGCAATATGTCCCGCTTGCCGGCAGCGGTAGCAAACGATCCTTCTTGCCGCCTCTTGAGCCGCTGATTTCCCAGGCTGTTCTCGCCAAACTTGGGGTAGAGCTCCCACCCTCTCACTCTCTCCACCCTTACCCCTTGGAATCCTCTTATCCGCCCCTGGGGATGGTCTGGTCTTAGGGTGGAAAGTCCGAGTGTCTCTGGAAGAGGCCGTCAGGTTCTCTGTAGCCAAGTATTTCTCCACACGATCCACAAGACCATCGGCCGTCTCTGGGTCTCCATGGCTTACCCAGTTTTGGATGGCAGTAGGAAGAGCTCTCAAAAACCGATCCATTACAACACGTTCCACAATCTTTGGTGCGGACAAAGTCTCTGGCTGTAGCCACTTTCTGCTCAGGTGAATGAGATCATACATTTGAGACCTGGGGGGTTTTCCAAGCTGGAAAGTCCAGTTATGCACACGCTGAGCCCGGACAGCCTGGGTGACACCCAGCCTTGCCAATATCTCAGCTTTTAGCATCACATAGTCTTTTGCTTGGTCAGGCTCTAGGTCATAGTAAGCCTTCTGCGATTCACCAGTTAACAGAGGAGCCACCAGTCCAGCCCACTGCTCCTCAGGCCACTTTTCTCTTTCAGCAGTCCTTTCAAATGTGGTCAAAAATACCTCTGGATCATCCTCTCCAGTCATTTTTGTCAATAAACGACTCACCCCAAAGGACGCGGTATTAGTGGGACGGCTTTCCTCACTGGTCTGCGGACGTTGCTGCATTACTGCTTCCATTTGTTGTAGTCTCTGCTCTTGCTTCTGTAACAGGTCTATGAAGCGGGCCTCAGATTGCTGCTGGGCTTGTTGCTGAGCTTCCAGACTCTGTTGGTGAGCTTGCTGCTGGGCTGCAAGGCTCTGTTGATGAGCTTGCTGCTGGGCTGCGAAGTTCTGTTGTTGAGCTGCAAGGCTCTTTTGCAAACCTGCATTTGTCTGCTGTTGATTGGCATTTGCTAGAGCCAGCTGCTTCAGTATCTCCTCCATGCTGGCTTAAAAAAAACTGCCCGCATTCTCCACCAACTGTGAGGGGGTTAGCTCGGCAGCGGGTGTGTGTGACCCCCGGGATGGGCTCCCCACACAAAAACAGGCCCAGCAAACGGAGGTTGTGGTTTTCAAAATCAAAAAAAAGGTGCGGTTTATTTTCTATTTACAGTGACAAAACACAGCAAAGCCAAAAGAAACATATAAACAAAATAAATCCTGGTCAACTTGACCTCTGACTAAACATACAGGTTTCCTAACTAACAACTGGGATCAGCCTAGTGCTGTCCTAGTCCCTAAGTCCCTGGTTTTAAATGTCCAAGCAAATAGCCACACAGGCTTTTTCTCACCGCACAGGGGTTCACTCTCCCTAGACAGTCCACACAGGTCTGGGTCCAGGCATGAGCTAACACCTAATGAATCTGGGAGTTCTTATAGAGGCCTAAATGAGCTGACAAGCTTCAGCTGGCCTCATCAACTCCCTGTCTGTACGACGCCCCACACTCTCCCTAGAGGTATGAGTCATCCATGAGCCTACTAGCCTCAGCTGGGCTTATACAACTCTCCACCTAGTTGTATAAGTCGGCGTAAAGCCTGAATCTGGGAGAAATATATCTACCCCCCTGGATGCAACCAGGTGACTTTACCTTCCTGCTGTCACAATATATATATATTTTGGGTTTTATATATATATATATATATATATATATATATATATATATATATATATATATATATATATAATATATATATATATATTGATTAATAAAAATGGCCTGTTGGCCAATTTACCCCATTCAAATCTTGTGTGGTTATTAAGGGGAAGGGATGGGGTCATTGTTCAATTCAATGGTAGCAGCCGTAGTTAATACCATAGTCAAGGTAAGAGTCATGAGATAACAAATCAGTGAACTTTATACAGGACTGCATGATGTCCCGTATTTACATTTTAATATTAGGGCTCACATCCACTTTAATGAGAAGTGTGAATTATAATGATAGGTCCACTTTAACGTCAATTACGCTGTCCTAGGTTTTTTTTACTAAAAAGACAAAAAACAACCCTAGAAATATTTCACCTACAAAGCGTACAGACATCCTAAATGAACTAGCGCCGTAAGCGTACAGCGTATCTATATCATCTCCATCATGACCTACTTATGTCTGCGTGCTTCATATATGCATGCAAAAACTGTCTCACACTGTCTGCCTTAATATATATGTATCGTCTCTTGGGGATAAGAGCCGCGTCGAGCCAGCCAACCATATCACACAAAAATTTGAAATTCAGCGATGGAAGTGCCATCGTTGCGGCTTGGCCTCATTTTTCAAAGCGCCTAAAAAAAAATAAAAAAAAAAAGAACAAGAAGAAAGACTGTTTGTAGTACCCTACATCAAGCAGCGTTTAAAAACAAACTTTTTTTTTTTAAAGTGCACATTTTAAGCAATGAACACTTTTAAGTAGTTTTATACATTTCCATGGGTATTAGATGGTGGCTGTTCTAGATTTGGAGAATTGTATTCCATATTCTATTTTGTGAATGCTCCCTCTAGTGGTCATCTCTATATCACCAAATGGGATTAGCAACCCCTAATCAGACTGGAGCTAGTATTGGAAATATTCAATTAAATTTCGACCTGACTATTATATTTTAACAAGCTTGCTGTTCCATAATTTTAATAAAGTATTTCTGCTACAATGGAGACTCTTATGCCTTGTACACACGATCGGAAGCATTGAACTTCATTTTTCTCGGCTCGTTGTAGTGTTGTACGTCACCGCGTTTTGGACGGTCAGAATTTGGTGTCACAGCGTGTATGCAAGACAGCTTGAACGGAATTCTGTTGGAAAAATCCATCGGAGTTTATCCCGACGGAATTCCGTTCAAGCTGTCTTGCATACACGCTGTCCCACCAAATTCCGACCGTCCAAAACGCGGTGACGTACAACACTACGACGAGCCGAGAAAAATGAAGTTCAATGCTTCCGAGCATGCGTCGACTTGATTCTGAGCATGCGTGGTTTTTTTCTCCGTCGGAGTTCCACACAGACAAATGGAATTTCCGATTTTATTTTTTTCCGATGGATAAAAAAATCCTAAGAAGAACATGTTCTCCTTCTAAATTCCGACCGGAAAAAGTCCAAGTTCATCGGATTTTCCGACACGCGGTCGGAATATCCGATGAAAAAAAAATTCCGTCTGACTTTTTCCATCAGAAAATCCGATCGTGTGTACAAGGCATTAGTAGTTCAGTTGTGCTACTTAAACTGCTAATCCCTTAGGATTGGCAGTTGATCACTATGCAGATGGGACAAATGGTGTAAGCTACACAAAAAACATTTAGCAGCAATAAATGTTGCATTATCACATAAGGATATAATAGAACATATAACATAAAAATAAATATAATACAATGAATATCACATAAGGCTCCAATCATGTGCACATGATTGCTACAGGATGATAGTTGTGTAGCTTACTCTATAACAGTGGTTTCCAAACTGCGGCCCTGGGGCCAGATGTGGCCCTTTGCTGGCTTTTATCCGGCCCTTGGGGCACTATTTTATTCACTGACACCAATGAAGGACACAATTCCTACCAATTACATTAATGATGGGGCACAGTTCCTACCAATGACGGGGCTCAATTTCTCCCAATGAGACCAAAGATGGGGCTCAATTTCTCCCAATGACACCAAAGATGGGGCTCAATTTCTCCCAATGACACCAAAGATGGGGCTCAATTTCTCCCAATGACACCAAAGATGGGGCTCAATTTCTCCCAATGACACCAAAGATGGGGCTCAATTTCTCCCAATGACACCAAAGATGGGGCTCAATTTCTCCCAATGACATCAAAGATGGGGCTCAATTTCTCCCAATGACACCAACAATGGGACACAAGTCCTAAAAATGACACCTGTAATGTGGCACAATTCCTCCCACTGATACCAATAATGGGGAATTGTTTACTCCCCCCATTTTCAACCTCCGATGGTCCGGGCCCCATAAAGTCTGAAGGACAGTAAACGGGCCCTTTGTTTAGAAAGTTTGGAGACCCCTGCTCTATAAGAACCATTTGTTCTATCAGTTAAGTGATCACTTGCTGCCCCCCCCCCACTAATAATTTTTAGTAACATGACTGAGCTTTTGAAAATTTCTGTAGCCCCCTCTTAATTACCGTAGGTGACTGCCAGCAGGAGGAGGGTAAATTTCACAGTAGCGAGAGATTAAAATCTCAGAATTCAAATCCTATGTAGTTTAGCCCTTCCTGACCGTTGATATAACTCACCGCCAAACCAAATATAACCCACAGAGGGTGTCCCTGCACAACACAGAGCCTGCATATGTAGCCTTATGGTCTGAGCACTGACAGGCTGACCCCCCCACAACTACCCCACCCCTTTAACATCTGCAGCAATGCTGGCAGCACTCCTATGTCTATTTCCCAAAGACAACCTCTGGATATGATGCTGAGCATGTGCACTCAACTTCTTTGGTTGACCATGGCGAGGCCTGTTCTGAGTGGAACTTATCCTGTTAAACCGCTGTATGGTCTTGGCCACCATGCTGCAGCTCATTTTCAGGGTCTTGGCAGTCTTCTTATAGCCTAGGACAGTGATGGCGAACCTTGGGACCCCAGATGTTTTGGAACTACATTTCCCATGCTGCTCATGCATGCTGCAGTGTAGTTGAGAATCATGGGAAATGTAGTTTCAAAACATCTGGGGTGCCAAGGTTCACCATCACTGGCCTAGGCCATCTTTATGTAGAGCAACAATTCATTTTTTTCAGATCCTCAGAGAGTTCTTTGCCATGAGGTGCCATGTTGAAATTCCAGTGACCAGTATGAGTGTGAGAGCGATAACACCACCGGCACCCACTGTTGTGGACGAGAAGGCCTGGCTCCCAGTCTCCGCTCTAATTCATGCCAAAGGTGTTTTACTGGGTTTAAATCAGGACTCTGTGCATACCAATGACTCAACCCCAAACTCGCTCATCCATGTCTTTATGGACCTTGCTTTGTGTACTGGTGTGCAGTCATGTTGGAACAGGAAGGGGCCATCCGTAAACTGTTCCCACAAAGTTGGGAGCATGAAATTGTCTTGTCAAACTGACGCCTTAAGAGTTCCCTTCACTGGAACCAAGGGGCCAAGCCCAACCCCTGAAAAAAACAAACAAAAACATACCATAATCCTCCCTCAACCAAATGAATTGGACCAGTGCACAAAGTAAGGTCCATAAAGACATGGATGAGCGCGTTTGGGGTGGAGGAACTTGACTGGCCTGCACAGAATCCTGACCTCAACCCGATAGAATACCTTTGGGAGGAATTAGAGCGGAGACTGCGAGCCAGGCCTTCTCGTCCACATTAGTGGCGGACCTCACAAATGCGCTTCTGGAAGAATGGTCAAACATTCCCATAGACACACTCCTAAACCTTATGGACAGCCTTCCCAGAAGAGTTGAAGCTGTTATTAGCTGCAAAGTGTGGGCCAACCCAATCTTGAACCCTACGGACTAAGACTGGGATGCCATTAAATTTCATGTGCATGTAAAGGCAGATGTCCCAATACTTTTGAAAATGTAGTGTGTGTGTGTGTGCGTATATACACATATATATATATATATATATATATATATATATATATATATATATATATATATATATATATATATATATACACATACACCCTGTTCCAAATTATTATGCAAATTCTATTTGTGTCACAAAGATTAAATATTTAGTTTTTCAGTTTAACTCATGGATGGCATTGTGTCTCAGGGCTCTTTTGATCGCTGAAAACAAATCTCAGACACCTGTGATAATTAGATTGCCAGGTGAGCCCAATTAAAGGAAAAACTACTAAGCCCTGGTTCACACTGGTGCGATTTGACATGCGATTTGGCATGTCAAATCAACAATATTTGCCGCAAATTGCGGGCAATGGCACCGTCCTAATCGGTGCATCGCCGCATCTGCGGCGCTGCACCGATTTCAAAAAGTAGTTTCTGTACTACTTTTTGCGATTTCGGCCGCGATTTACATTGACATCTGTGTCAGATGTCTTTGTAATTGCGGCTGAAATCGGGACTGCCAGCGAGAGTGAAATTGTGCGAGTTCAGCTGAACTCGCACGGCTTCACTCCCGCAGCCCAGTGTGAACCTGGGCTAAAGGAGGGTGTTCCACATGTAGCACACAGACCCTTTTTTCCTGCCTACCTTCACTTACAGGGGTAAAGGCACACCATGCCACATGCCCGTATCCTCCTGGAGGCAGAGGTTGAGCGGTATTCTTACAATTTTGGGTTCTGCAGCGAGTTACCTCCCTCCCATATGTGTGCACACAGGGTGTGCCAGGTGTGCCTGGGCACACCCTAATCACCCTGTTCGCATTAGCATTATTGCTCTATGTGCTAGTGGGGTGATGAGATATCTCCCATTGAGCGAAGCTGCTTAAAGGAAACGTGTGGAAGCATTTCTCTCTCACTCTGAATATGCAAGTAGGGGGATCGTGTGCTGTCACATGGAAGACTGTATGTATGTATGTATGTGATATATATATATTTATACATATGCACACACACGCACGCACATTCATGCGTTTTTGAGCTTTGTTGTGCACACCCTAATGCAATAGGCTGCGCACACCTATGCTCCCTCCATTGGTTCTCGTCCCTAGAATATAGGGAAAAGTCTATTCTCTCCCGAAAAGAAAGCCAATGTCCAGATGGTGTTTAAACTCCAACAGATGAGTTTATTTTCTTTGCTTGAAACAAATTGGGAAAAAGGTTGAAGACAGCAATAGGATTAGGTAGGGAGGTAGGTTCAGGCACGCGGCACCCAGTTACCCTATTCTCCACTCAAGCCTGAGTGGGTATTGCTCACCCGGAGAGATCTCTCTCACAGTTCTAGCAGCCGGAGTGAAGCACGAACAGTCACTTCAGATTTAGTCCCCTTCAAAGACAAGTTCAGGAGATCCTCTGCCACAGAATCCTTTAGTTCCTGAATTTAGAACTTCCTAACGCCTGTAGATTATTAGAGACCATAGGTGCCAATGGGGCACACTACATGAGCTATCTTGCAACTCACGAATCCTTCCCTCTGATAGGCAACCAGGCCTCCCCGAGACCATGACTTCCTTCACCGATCCATCGGACAGGTCCTCCCCCGGTTTCCTCTCCTTCAGAGCGGACCCACTCTCCCTCGTGTTCCCTGGGACTCCAGTGGGTTGGTTGTAGACCAAGTTGAAGGTACTGGGCCTATCTGGAACACTATAGCCTCGGGCTAAAGGTGCCCGAGACTCCTCGACCAGTTCACGCACCTCCCGGCCAGCAGGGCCAAAGGGCGCAACTTCGCCACCAGGGGTCCTCCTTGGAATCCCCCCGGCACAACACACCACACCAGATCATGGCGTCTGCCCCTTATGTACCCTCTCCCAGCATGCACAGCAGGCAAAACCCGCCCACCGCACGGCAGCCGAGCGAGGACACCCAATCACACCACAACGCCACCCGTGGTTCAACCCAAGACCTGGGCAACAGCGCCACCTACAGGTCAAGGGGAACTATACTCCAGGCAACATTACAGCAGGGCAGAGTCCAAACTAACAGAATTGGAGAACCTGAGCCAAACTATTGCTCAGGCTACCCTTAAATTTAGAGCATAGCGACCCCAATTTTGGGGGTCCGCTACACACATTATTAAGCAGAGCACCATTTTCAAGCAATATGGGGAAGAAAAAGGATCTCTCTGCTGCCGAAAAGAGTGAAATAGTTCAATGCCTTGGACGAGGTATGAAAACATTACATATTTCACGAAAACTTAAGCGTGATCATCGTACTAATAAGAGATTTGCGGCCGATTCAGAGCACAGACGGGTTTCGTGCAGATAAAGGCACATTGAGGAAGATTTCTGCCAGATCCATGCATCAGATCTAGAGAGCAGCTGCTAAAACACCATTACATAGCAGCAAACAGATATTTGAAGCTGCTGGTGCCTCTGGAGTCCCACAGACATCAAGGTGTAGAGTCCTCCAGAGTCTTGCAACTGTGCATAAATCTTCCATTCGGCCATCACTAACCAATGCTCACAAGCAGAAACGGCTGCATTGGGCAGAAAAATAGACTCATTTTCAAACAGTCCTGTTTGCTGATGAGTGCCATACAACCCTGGATGGTCCAGATGGATGGAGTAGTGGATGGTTGGTGGACGGCCACCCTGTTCCAACAAGGCTGCGACGTCAGCAAGGCGGTGGTGGAGTCATGTTTTGGGCCGGAATCATGGGAAAAGAGCTGGTCGGCCCCTTTAGGGTCCCCGAAGGTGTAAAGATGACTTCTACAAAGTATGTTGAGTTCCTGACTGACCACTTCCTTCCCTGGTACAGAAGGAAGAACTATGCTTTCCGTAATAAAATCATCTTCATGCATGACAATGCACCATCTCATGCTGCAAAGAATACCTCTGTATCAATGGCTGCTATGGGGATAAAAGCAGAGAAAGTCATGGTGTGGCCTCCATCCTCCCCTGACCTCAATCCTATTGAGAAACTTTGGAGCATCCTCAAGCAAAAGATCTATGAGGGTGGGAGGCAGGGTTGCCAACTTTCAGTAAATTTACGAACAGTTTGTAAAATCCATAATTGTTGCATCTGTCCATGAATGTCATATACGGACACGCAGCCTACATGTCCGTAATGGACATTCAAGGACAGATGCAAAAAGTACAGATTTTATAAACTGTTCGTAAATTTACTGAAAGTTGGCAACCCTGGTGGGAGGCAGTTTACATCCAAACAGCAGCTCTGGGAGGCTATTCTGACATCTTGCAAACAAATTCAAGCAGAAACTATCCAAAAACTCACAAGTTCAATGGATGCAAGACTTGTGAAGCTGCTATCAAATAAGGGGTCCTATGTTAAAATTTAACGTGACCTGTTAAAATGTTTAAAAAGTTAGAATGTTGTTCAAAGTTTGATTGAAATTGCAGCATATTTACTGAAATCAAAAGCCAACACAACAAATGACAATTTTCAGTTCTTTACAACCTATAAAGTGTTTTGAAACTTACTGTGCGTAATAATTTGGAACAGTGCATTGTAAGTTTTTTATTTTGAAAAAAAAAAAAAAAAAAACTTATCATTAGGAGGTTTGTTCAATAAAATTTGAATTGTACTCTTAATAGTTGATAACATGAGAATTATGCTGACTGTTGTTTACATCAATTATTTAGGTAAATGAGAAAAATATCATTGGCATAATAATTTGGAACAGGGTGTATATATATATATATATATACACACACACATACATACACACACACACACACACACACACATACATTTATATATATATATATATATATATATATATATATATATATATATATATGCACTCACAGTAAATCCTCAGTCTGTGACCTTTAATGTTCTTCAACCCAAAAGACTATGAACATCTAGTGGTAAAAAATAAGTACTGCGGGGGGAAAGCTCTGGAATGATGTAAGTGTTGTAGCTTGAATTGCAGTTTTTTTTTTAATAAAGGATTTTATTAATGTTCAGTCAAGCAAAAAGAGCCAACGGTTGGATAGTTACGATGCAAAATAGTCATGTACAGACTGGAAAGACGTACATTACCAAAGCTCAACGCCTGCCTGAATTGCATTTTTAAAACTTGCAGGGGGCGATTCTCATTTAAAAAATGTGTCCTGCATTGTGTTTTATTACACCGGGTTAAGATTGCTGATCACTTACACACACCCTTCTTTCAAGGACTGTAAAAGCACTATACTTTTCTCTTAAAGGAGTTGTATAGGCAGAATGTTTTTTTTATCTTAAAGTGGATGTAAACCAGAAATTATTATTTATTTTTTTGCTGTCACAATATAGAGTATAAGATTTCCTATCATTTGTGCCAGGTCTTGCCACAAAGAGTTAATCCAGCTCTGAGCAATCCTCTTTTATTGTTCAGTGAGATAAAACAGACAAACAGAGAAAAACCTTTGTCCGTTCCGCCCCCTTGCTTTGAGTGACAGGTTATTTACATATCTCGTCCACTAGCTTTAGACAGGCATTATTTTATAATTCCCACCCCCACTCCTTTTCTTAAGTCATGTGGTTACTTTTCTGGATTTTGACTGGATGTTGGTGATCATAGCAGAAGGAATACAGAGGAGAAAATGCATGTTGACAAGGGGAGTGTAGAGGTGGTCTGGAAGACTACTGACATCACGACTCCACCCACCGAGCGCCAGACAACAGATCCACCCACAGAATCTGCAGTTTTTCAGTTCTTATAACAGACAGAGGGGAGACATTTGACAGATAAGGATACATGCAGGAGGCATCTATATCCTTATAGATCAGCACTATGGCAGTAGTTTAGAAAGGATGAGAGTGGGTTTACATCCACTTTAAGCCGCCATAATACTTACCTGAGCCCCATCTCTATCCAGCGAAGTCCACAAGTGTCTTAGCTGTCCCAGACACTCCTCCTGATTGGCTGAGACACAGTAGCAGCGCCATTGGCTCAAAATCAGTCAGCCAATCAGGGAAGAGAGGGGGCGGAGCTCTGACTCAGCTCGGGTGCCCCCTGTAGCAAGCTGCTGGCTGAGGGGACTCTCGATAGGAGGCAACACAGAGGGTTAATCAAGCGCACTCAGAATAAGGGTTAGAGATAACAGAATTGGGAAGATAGTGAACACATTGGGTCAATGTCATATTAGTCCATACTGGTGGAAATGAAAAATGACTGGTCCACAGAGAAGGCTGCCAGCTGACAGATAGAAGGGATCTGGAATATGACAAAAAAGACAAAAAAGCAGCGCCTTCTAAGCGTAGCATCCTCCCCGCTGACCCCACGACCCGGAAGTATTCTGCTGTTTTGTTCCAGCTAAGTCGTCCCCCGCTCCGCCATTGTGAGTGAGTGGTTCCGCTCCACGGTGAACACTGACGACTCCTGAGAAGAGGCTCAGAGACACCATCTTCCCTCCATCTTTGGACACACAGCTTTACATCTCCGGGACAAGCGGATGAACTCTACTATCCTGGACCCCACTTCAGATAAGCTCACCTATATTCTTCTTTTGTGAGTGCATTACCTGTACTCGATAGGAGGGAGGGGCCAGGAGAGCAGAAGAGGGACCCGAGAAGAGGAGGATCTGGGCTGCTCTGTGCAAAACTAACTGCATAGAGTAGGCAAGTATAATATGTTTGTAAAAGCTTGTTTTAAAAAAAAATAACAATCACTTTATGGACTGCAGAGTTCAGCGCAGTCAGCTTTATAAAGCTTCTATTGCTGTTAAACAAATCAGATTTGTAATGCGTGCGGAGACCAGAGACTTAAAAATAACTTTGCACAACTACTGGGAAGGAAGAACTGTAAAATGATTGGAGTATCCCTTTAATTCAGCTGGTACCGCATATAAGGCTTGCTGGGACACTCTGATTGGACAAAATCATATCAATTCTAATTGGGAGATCCATGAACCTCCACATTTCCCTAATATATCAGGTCTCCCGGAGAGACATAGGAAGTATAAACTGGTTTTAAAAAAGGGAAAGTACTTTTTTTTTTTTTTTTTTAAATCAGATTTTATTTTCCATTTTTTTTACAAAAGAAAAAAAAAAGTGTGTTAAAGATACATTTTAATGATTTTGGTAACTAGTCACCCAAAATTGCCACAGAAAATGAATATAAAAAATAAAAACCAAAACGAATTCAATACACAGAAATAAAGAGGGATGCAAATGTAAAAGGAAGGAAGAGACACTTTCAGAAAAAAAACCTCAAAGCCCACAGCGGCCTTAGCTATCATTTGTCAAAAATGCTCAACATGCCACCCTTGTGTATTTGCATATATAGTATATACTTTATAAATATATTATCATCCTATCCAAGCGCAGATGCCTGCCATTTATTTATGAGCCAGAATACAGGGCAAAGTGGCAGCACATATCTTTTTTTTTTGCTCCCCGCTATGCTTTGAGCAAAGGTCAAGATAAACTCTACTACCTCCATGGGATACTGGGCGCCTGAGTGATCAATCATCAAGCACCAGCGCTGTCACATGGGGGCAATGGGAATGAGTTACATGCTACCCATACCCAAAAGTACCAGCCATCTCATTTAGCTGCCAGCAGCCAGAGGGGTGCAGGAGCAAAAAAAAAAAAAAAAAGGATTATGTGAAGCCTTGAGAAATCACTTTGAAAAAACGCACCCTAGTATTTCTGGCCGTGGCCATCTTGATTAAGGGCAGATGATTCATGTGCGATTTACTTTTCCTGGAATCCATCTGCCCTTAGCTCAGGCAGGAGGGTGTGTGCGTGGGCAAAGCGCAGACTTCATGTACTACCATCTCCACCTTGTGCACACTAGGTGCCAGCCATAGGGTCACCTCTCACTACTCAGAAGACCAGACCAACCGTAAAGGACTGGGCAAACCACTGCTACTTTTCTGGTTTCCAGGCCTAGGCAAATTTGATCATACATCCCAGGAGTCTTCAGGAGGGGAGGAGGGGCTTTCTCGGCTAAGCACACCCTCCTGCCTGAGCTAAGGGCAGGTGGATTCCAGGAAAAGTAAATCCCACATGAATCATCTGCCCTTACTCAAGATGGCCACGGCCCGAAATAATAGGGTGCGTTTTTTCAAAGTGATTTCTCAACAAAATAAAGCATGGAGACATGGATGGACGGGGGAGTTGAATATTAAAAATAAATGAAATGGTGCTTTTGGTTTATAGTGTTTAGATGCAATGTAGTTCCGCTTGAAGGGCCAGCTCACACTATAGAAATGTAGCATGGGTGCGTTCGATGCTTGTCTGCATGTACCACTTTTTGATGCGTTTTTGGTTTATTTTTGATGCAGTCCAGTGCATTTCCCCCCCCCCCTCTTCTTTTTTTTACCTTAAATAAGGACATGTGTGCTCTAGTGCATTTAGGTGCGTTCCGGTGTTTTTGATGCGTTTTACCGCGTCCCAGTAGCCCAGTGCAGAAAAATGCAGCATTTTTTTTCTGGAACTGGAACACACTGGAACTGGTGTGAACTATTTTTTTTTTCTGGAACTGGTGTGAACTATTTTTTTTCTGGAACTGGAACGCACTGGAACTGGTGTGAACTATTCCATTGAAAACCATATAACCTACAATCAATGCAGCAACGGAGAAAAAAAAGAAAAAACGCACTGGACTGCATGTGTTTTGAACTGGCCCTAAACGGGTCCTTTTTTTTTTTACCATGGCATAATTCACACTAGTGCGGATAGTTGCAGTGCATTCCAGTTCCAGAAAAAAAATAAAAAGTAGAACATGCTGCATTTATTCTGCACTGAATTGTACTGGAATGCGGTAAAACGCATCAAAAACACACCAGAACCCCCCCAAAAAAAAAAAAAAAAAAAAAAAAAAAAAAAATCGCACTAGAAAGCATGGAAAACGCGTATGCAGAAAAGCATACGGAACGCATCCATACCACATTTTTATTGTGTGAACTGGCCCTTATATTGGCTTTTTCAATTTACAAATGCAGCAATTTATGAAAGGTTTAGCACTGGAAAACACTTAAATAATGCATTTTACTATATGGATCAGACTACAATGAGGGACAGATGAGGAGGAAAGAGGGACAGAGGGACTTTTTTTTTCGAAATCAGGGACAGTCCCTCCAAATCAGTGGAGAAAGAACGTTTCCTGGACTGCCGCACTCTGTTCAAACGTTTATTTTGAAAAAGTAATGAAAATCCAAAAATATTCAAAAACCATCAAAAGCAAATCAAACATAAAGAAGTGGACATGCAGGGAACAAGGCTAACGCGTTTCACATCAAGACATGATGCTTACTCATAGCCTAGTCTATGAGTAAGCATCATGTCTTGATGTGAAACGCGTTAGCCTTGTTCCCTGCATGTCCACTTCTTTATGTTTGATTTGCTTTTGATGGTTTTTGAATATTTGGGGATTTTCATTACTTTTTCAAAATAAACGTTCAAACAGAGTGCGGCAGTCCAGGAAACGTTCTTTCTCCATGGATCAGAGCAGAGCCAGAACCTGTGAGTGAAGCAGGGCGGGAGCAATCAGAGGAATTTGGAACCTTAGAGCGGTACACCTTCTCTCATTATCCCTCCAAATCAGGGACAGTTGGGTGCTATCCCACAGTAAGGATACAAGTACATACTATAAGATTTCATAGCAGTCATCTATGGATTTTGTTCATATTCATTTGCAAAATGCTTTTCCTGTAAAAATCACAAAGTAGCCGGACGGTGCTGGCCTCCATCTGCTGTTAGGCCCCATAGCAGTAGTTGGGTCTGCTGTGGCTATACTTACAACCTTGTCTGTACGCAAAGCCCTATACTTTATACAGAGCCCTGCCCCATACACACAGGTGCATGGAGTATGCAGAGGCATATCTAATGTGCAGGTGGTGCAGAGAGAAGTGCAGCTGCCAGCAAGCTTTAACAGCATTATACTATGCAGTACATATATTTTGTGATTAAATAACATTTCTAATCATATGAAGTTAATCATTAGAGTCCCCTCTTACATCAGAGTCCACAGAGTTCCCCTTTTACATGTGAACTTGCAGAGTTTCCTTACATTGTAAGGGGGACTCTGCAGACTGATGTAAGGGAGAACTCTGGGAACGCCGATTTAAGGGGGAACACTGAGAACACATTACACTCTTGGCTTAGACAACTGCAGACAGCAACCCTGCTGGGAAGCCAGAGACCGGTCTAAATAATGTGTTCGGGTTTCAGGTGGTCTGAAACCCGGACACATGATTCAAACCCTGAGCTGTCGTGGGGGGGGGGGGGGCATCACCCTACCACCACCACAACAGAATGACATCAAACCACACAACTCATATGACCCGCCTATGGGGCTAAACAGTGACAACGTGCCATTCCAGCCATAGAACAATACCAGCACTCCAACTGGACTTCTAAGATGTCCGGCTACTGAAGTCCCATATCAGGAACACCAATGAACTTCTAAGATGACGATTACTGAAGTCCCATATCAGGACACCAATGAACTTCTAAGATGTCCGGCTACTGAAGTCCCATATCAGGAACACCAATGAACTTCTAAGATGACGATTACTGAAGTCCCATATCAGGACACCAATGAACTTCTAAGATGACGATTACTGAAGTCCCATATCAGGACACCAATGAACTTCTAAGATGACCGGTTACTGAAGTCCCATATCAGGACACCAATGAACTTCTAAGATGACAATTACTGAAGTCCCATATCAGGACACCAATGAACTTCTAAGATGACGATTACTGAAGTCCCATATCAGGACACCAATGAACTTCTAAGATGACGATTACTGAAGTCCCATATCAGGACACCAATGAACTTCTAAGATGACAATTACTGAAGTCCCATATCAGGACACCAATGAACTTCTAAGATGACAATTACTGAAGTCCCATATCAGGACACCAATGAACTTCTAAGATGACGATTACTGAAGTCCCATATCAGGACACCAATGAACTTCTAAGATGACGATTACTGAAGTCCCATATCAGGACACCAATGAACTTCTAAGATGACAATTACTGAAGTCCCATATCAGGACACCAATGAACTTCTAAGATGACGATTACTGAAGTCCCATATCAGGTGTGACAGCAGGAAGGTAAAGTCACCTGGTTGCATCCAGGGGGGTAGATATATTTCGCCCAGATTCAGGCTTTACGCCGACTTATACAACTAGGTGGAGAGTTGTATAAGCCCAGCTGAGGCTAGTGGGCTCATGGATGACTCATACCTCTAGGGAGAGTGTGGGGCGTCGTGCAGACAGGGAGTTGATGAGACCAGCTGAAGCTTGTCAGCTCATTTAGGCCTCTATAAGAACTCCCAGATTCATTAGGGGTTAGCTCATGCCTGGACCCAGACCTGTGTGGACTGTCTAGGGAGAGTGAACCCCTGTGCGGTGAGAAAAAGCCTGTGTGGCTATTTGCTTGGACATTTAAAACCAGGGACTTAGGGACTAGGACAGCACTAGGCTGATCCCAGTTGTTAGTTAGGAAACCTGTATGTTTAGTCAGAGGTCAAGTTGACCAGGATTTATTTTGTTTATGTTTCTTTTGGCTTTGCTGTGTTTTGTCACTGTAAATAGAAACTAAACCGCACCTTTTTTTGATTTTGAAAACCACAACCTCCGTTTGCTGGGCCTGTTTTTGTGTGGGGAGCCCATCCCGGGGGTCACACACACCCGCTGCCGAGCTAACCCCCTCACAGTTGGTGGAGAACCAGTGGCAGTTTTTTTTTAAGCCAGCATGGAGGAGATACTGAAGCAGCTGGCTCTAGCAAATGCCAATCAACAGCAGACAAATGCAGGTTTGCAAAAGAGCCTTGCAGCTCATCAACAGAGCCTTGCAGCTCAACAACAGAACTTCGCAGCCCAGCAGCAAGCTCATCAACAGAGCCTTGCAGCCCAGCAGCAAGCTCACCAACAGAGTCTGGAAGCTCAGCAACAAGCCCAGCAGCAATCTGAGGCCCGCTTCATAGACCTGTTACAGAAGCAAGAGCAGAGACTACAACAAATGGAAGCAGTAATGCAGCAACGTCCGCAGACCAGTGAGGAAAGCCGTCCCACTAATACCGCGTCCTTTGGGGTGAGTCGTTTATTGACAAAAATGACTGGAGAGGATGATCCAGAGGTATTTTTGACCACATTTGAAAGGACTGCTGAAAGAGAAAAGTGGCCTGAGGAGCAGTGGGCTGGACTGGTGGCTCCTCTGTTAACTGGTGAATCGCAGAAGGCTTACTATGACCTAGAGCCTGACCAAGCAAAAGACTATGTGATGCTAAAAGCTGAGATATTGGCAAGGCTGGGTGTCACCCAGGCTGTCCGGGCTCAGCGTGTGCATAACTGGACTTTCCAGCTTGGAAAACCCCCCAGGTCTCAAATGTATGATCTCATTCACCTGAGCAGAAAGTGGCTACAGCCAGAGACTTTGTCCGCACCAAAGATTGTGGAACGTGTTGTAATGGATCGGTTTTTGAGAGCTCTTCCTACTGCCATCCAAAAGTGGGTAAGCCATGGAGACCCAGAGACGGACGATGGTCTTGTGGATCGTGTGGAGAAATACTTGGCTACAGAGAACCTGACGGCCTCTTCCAGAGACACTCGGACTTTCCACCCTAAGACCAGACCATCCCCAGGGGCGGATAAGAGGATTCCAAGGGGTGAGGGTGGAGAGAGTGAGAGGGTGGGAGCTCTACCCCGAGTTTGGCGAGAACAGCCTGGGAAATCAGCGGCTCAAGAGGCGGCAAGAAGGATCGTTTGCTACCGCTGCCGGCAAGCGGGACATATTGCAGCCAATTGCCCGGTTGTGGAGGAACCCATGCAGTGTGACTTTCTGACGGGCAGACGTCAGTCGCTGTGTGCGACAGTCGCATGCACTGCCATTCGAGGAACTGAGAAACATTTATGCAAAATGTGTGTTAATGGTAGAAATGTTGTGGTATTGCTGGATTCAGGTAGCCTTGTGACCCTGATAAAGGCTGAGTTAGTTAAAACAGAGGTCTCTGGGAATAGCAAGGTAGCTGTTATTTGTGTGCATGGGGACACCCGAGAGTATCCAGTGACTACAGTGTGTTTCGAGACCCCCAAAGGTACCCTCTCTCATCCAGTGGGCTTAGTATCTCAGTTACCGCATGACGCCATTGTGGGAAGGGATTTTCCGAAGTTCTGGGAACTGTGGGATGATCCTGAGCCCCCCACTGGTGCCCCTATGTACCAGGAATATGATAGCCAGAACTCCCCTGAGAGTGGTGAGGACTCTCCGGAATTTCCCTTATCAGTATTGGCAGGGGAGACTCAAGAAACTGGAGAGGAGCCCACCTCCTCAGACGAAAACCTACCGTCTGTGGAGTTTTCTGATCTTGAGGTTCACAGGGAAAACTTTGCCACAGAACAGTTGAAAGACCCCGCCCTAATAAAGGCACGGGAAAACGTAGTGAAAATAGATGGCGAGTTAGTGAACCCAGATAATACCTGCACTTACCCATACTTCAGCGTAGAGAAGGACCTACTGTATCGGGTGGCAAAAAGGGCAGAAGAAACCGTTGAGCAGCTTGTGGTGCCCAAACCTTACAGGAAGTTGGTGTTGGAGTTGGCCCATGGGCACATTCTTGGAGGTCATCTGGGGACAGAGAAAACCCGAGAGAGGGTATTACAGAGATTCTATTGGCCGGGGGTGATGAAGGACATAGAAAATTATTGTTCCTCCTGCCCTGTGTGTCAGAGGTCGGCCCCGATGCCACATTTCCGTAGCCCGCTGGTCCCTCTACCCATCATTGAGGTCCCGTTTGAGAGGATCGCCATGGATTTGGTAGGTCCTATAATCAAGTCCGCTAGGGGGCACCAGTACATATTAGTTATAATGGACTATGCCACCCGTTATCCAGAAGCGATCCCTCTCCGAAATACCTCGGCCAAAACCATAGCCAAAGAGCTATCTCTTGTGTTTAGCCGGGTGGGTATTTGTAAAGAACTGCTTACGGACCAAGGTACACCCTTTATGTCCCGGGTTATGAAGGAGCTGTGTAAATTGTTCAAAGTGACGCAATTACGTACATCTGTGTATCACCCCCAAACCGATGGGCTGGTTGAAAGATTCAACAAAACCCTAAAACAAATGTTGAAGAAAGTGGTGGATAGAGATGGAAAGGATTGGGACTGTCTACTTCCTTATCTGATGTTTGCTATTAGGGAGGTGCCCCAATCCTCTACGGGATTCTCCCCCTTTGAGTTACTGTATGGGAGACACCCAAGAGGGCTGTTGGATATTGCCAAGGAAACTTGGGAAAGTGAGAGTTCTCCCCACAGGAGTGTGATTGAGCATGTCGCCCTGATGCAAGACCGAATTGCACAGGTAATGCCCATCGTGAAGGAACATTTGGCCCAAGCGCAGTTAGCACAGCAGAGAGTGTACAACCGTGGAGTCAAGACCCGTACCTTTTCCCCGGGGGATAGGATACTGGTACTTGTCCCTACGGTTGAAAGTAAATTCCTTGCCAAATGGCAAGGCCCCTACGAGATAATGGAAAAAGTGAGCGAAGTGAATTACAAGGTCAGACAACCAGGAAGGCGAAAGCCCGAACAGATCTATCACGTTAATCTGTTGAAAGCCTGGAGGGATAGAGAGTCTCTAGTCGCAGACACTTGGTCACCAGCTCAAACTGGTTGCGTGATTCCTGAGGTTGGAATAGCAGCCACCTTGTCACAACCCCAACAACAGGAGGTTAAGGAGTTTGTGCTTCGCAACAAGGAGGTATTCTCTGAGCTGCCGGGACAAACATCTGGGGTAGAGCATGACATCATTACCCCGCCCGGTGAAAGGGTGAAGTTAAAACCCTATCGGATCCCAGAGGCCCGACGGGAGGCAATACGGGAGGAAGTACAGAAAATGCTGAACTTAGGGGTGATAGAGGAGTCCCAAAGTGATTGGTCTAGTCCCATTGTGTTGGTGCCTAAACCGGATGGGAGCTGGCGATTTTGTAACGATTTTCGTCAGTTGAACAAAGTTACAAAATTTGACACCTACCCCATGCCACGTATAGATGAGTTGATCGACCGGCTGGGAACAGCCCAATACATGACGACTCTTGACCTCACAAAAGGGTATTGGCAAATCCCCCTGGCCAAATTGGCCAAAGAGAAAACCGCATTTGTAACCCCAGACGGGGCGTTCCAATATAAAAGAATGCCGTTCGGGTTACAGAATGCGCCGGCCACATTCCAGCGGAAAATGGACCAGATGCTGAGGCCCCATCGGAAGTATGCTGCGGCTTACCTGGATGACGTAATTGTCCATAGCACAGATTGGGCCTCACATCTGCCAAAAGTGCAAGCAGTCCTGGACTCTGTTCGGGAAGCGGGGTTTACGGCTAACCCCAAGAAGTGTACCATTGGGCAGGAGGAGGCCAAATATCTTGGGTACACCATTGGGAGGGGAGTAATAAAACCCCAACTCAACAAAGTCGAGGCCATCCAGAGTTGGCCACGTCCCAACAGCAAGAAGCAGGTACGAGCCTTTCTGGGAATCGCTGGGTATTATCGGCGATTCATTCCCCACTTTGCTTCTAAGGCTGTGCCCCTAACCAACCTGACGAAGGGGAAAGGGTCGGTCATGATTAAATGGACCCCCGAGGCTGAGGCAGCATTCCAATTCTTGAAACAAGCCTTATGTAGCCAGCCAGTGTTGTACTCACCCGACTTCTCTAAAGACTTTGTCGTACAAAGTGATGCGTCAGATGTGGGGTTAGGAGCAGTATTGTCCCAGGTCTGGAACGGGGAAGAGCACCCAGTCATTTACCTCAGCAGGAAGTTGAAGTCCCATGAGGTAAATTACGCCACCGTTGAAAAGGAGTGTTTAGCGGTGAAGTGGGCTCTAGATTCCCTTCGGTACTACCTGCTAGGTAGGCACTTTGACATGGTTACGGATCACGCTCCGTTAAAGTGGATGGCTCAAAACAAGGAAACAAATAGAAGAGTGAATAGGTGGTTCCTGGCCCTCCAGGAATTCAACTTCACAGTAAAGCATCGCCCTGGCGTTCAAATGGGGAATGTGGATGCTTTGTCTCGAGTACATGAATGCCTGATTGCTGGTGTTCCAACCCCGAGGTTAAAACAAGAGGGGGGGGGTATGTGACAGCAGGAAGGTAAAGTCACCTGGTTGCATCCAGGGGGGTAGATATATTTCTCCCAGATTCAGGCTTTACGCCGACTTATACAACTAGGTGGAGAGTTGTATAAGCCCAGCTGAGGCTAGTGGGCTCATGGATGACTCATACCTCTAGGGAGAGTGTGGGGCGTCGTGCAGACAGGGAGTTGATGAGACCAGCTGAAGCTTGTCAGCTCATTTAGGCCTCTATAAGAACTCCCAGATTCATTAGGGGTTAGCTCATGCCTGGACCCAGACCTGTGTGGACTGTCTAGGGAGAGTGAACCCCTGTGCGGTGAGACAAAGCCTGTGTGGCTATTTGCTTGGACATTTAAAACCAGGGACTTAGGGACTAGGACAGCACTAGGCTGATCCCAGTTGTTAGTTAGGAAACCTGTATGTTTAGTCAGAGGTCAAGTTGACCAGGATTTATTTTGTTTATGTTTCTTTTGGCTTTGCTGTGTTTTGTCACTGTAAATAGAAACTAAACCGCACCTTTTTTTGATTTTGAAAACCACAACCTCCGTTTGCTGGGCCTGTTTTTGTGTGGGGAGCCCATCCCGGGGGTCACACACACCCGCTGCCGAGCTAACCCCCTCACACAGGACACCAATGAACTTCTAAGATGACGATTACTGAAGTCCCATATCAGGACACCAATGAACTTCTAAGATGACCGGTTACTGAAGTCCCATATCAGGACACCAATGAACTTCTAAGATGACAATTACTGAAGTCCCATATCAGGACACCAATGAACTTCTAAGATGACGATTACTGAAGTCCCATATCAGGACACCAATGAACTTCTAAGATGACCGGTTACTGAAGTCCCATATCAGGACACCAATGAACTTCTAAGATGACAATTACTGAAGTCCCATATCAGGACACCAATGAACTTCTAAGATGACGATTACTGAAGTCCCATATCAGGACACCAATGAACTTCTAAGATGACGATTACTGAAGTCCCATATCAGGACACCAATGAACTTCTAAGATGACCGGTTACTGAAGTCCCATATCAGGAACACCAATGTTTCCATGTTAATACAGACACCCTTCCTCAAGGTGACTGACATAGATAGTATATTACCGAGTGCTCACCAAAACATGGAAATGGGAGGGGGGGGGGGGGTTCACTTTAGGCAACCTTAGGCAAAATTTCAAATAAAAAATAAACCAGAACCATTCCCAAGTATTAAGGCCTCTTTCACATTGACAATTCCTGCAGCCTCCCTGAAAGGCGATCCATGGTGCTTTGCACATCAGAGGCAGCTTGTTTGCATTCAGGAGGCGAAACTGCTGCCTCCTGAATGGCTATTTTGTTTCCAGCTGAAGGGGGATTTTGCAGTGAAAACTGCGCCACAAGCTACAGCATCATTGACTTCAATGGAGGAGTTTGACCAAGATGGCTGCAGCATGTGCCATGGCTGCCACACCAGATTTTAGGTAGGCAGTCTGGGAGCGGTAAAAACGCAGATCAACAACCTATTTTTAGGTGTCATGCCTATGAAAAAAGCCTTACAGAAACTTGCGATGGTCAATAAAATTATTTGCTTCCCTAAGCAGCCTTATGGCACTTTGATAAATGATTACTTTATTTTCCGATCGATCTCTTCCGATAGGAAGTATCAATCTAAATTCGACAACCCATTCGAATGGTATGCCAAACGCTCAAGGAAGTAGATGTTGATCAATAGCTAAGATATTGTCGTAACTTGCAATCCTACATCATCGATCATGTCTGGGCTTCCATTGTGTGTTTAGTTCCTGAAATCTTCTGTAGGTGCCCCCATAATACAGGAGGGAGACGGAGATGGTAAATCTAAAGCAGCAATCAGATTGTGACGTGTGTGGTGATCTAGGAGGGGTGGAAGGAAATAGTGCAGCTAAACAGATGACAGGGAGCAGCACTGCTATAGGAGGAGCTAGCATGGCTTAGATAGGAAGCAGCAGATGGCATGTTGGTCACACAAAGTACAATCTGATTGTACAATCTGCTGTAGATTTAAAGTGATACTAAACCCAGGACCCTGCATTCACTATAACTGATCTCCTACAGTTTATAGAACATGGAAATGCAATTATTTTAGTAAATATAAACTGCTAAATACCTTTTCTTATCAGCAGTACCGTATTCAGGGTTCATACACATTTTTACCAATAAAATTCCATGACTTTACGTAAATATTCATGACCTAATGTTTCATGAAATCTCTATGTATACATGATAAATAAGAAGAAAATCCATGTCACACCCAGCATATTTTTACTAATATAAATTAGAGCTGTTACTGATTAAAAAACAAAACAATTAATCAAACACAAAATTTTTAAATCGATTAAGCGACTAATTTTGATTAATTAATTATAACACACATACAGATCCAACTACTTTTAGCTGATCTCCTTGCATTGCAACTCTGCATTAGTCAGTGATAAATGTGGTATACACTATATACAATCACCCGACACTAGTTCATTTCCACAATCCATGACTTAACTTCACAGTTCACACAAATAAATTCAAACTGTAGTACTGACACAAGTACAGTACAGTACAGACACCCCCAGTAGTACAGACACCCCCAGTAGTACAGACCTCCCAGTACAGACACCCCCAGTGCAGACCTCCCAGTACACACAACCCAGTGCAGACCTCCCAGTAGTACAGACACCCCCAGTGCAGACCTCCCAGTAGTACAGACACCCCCAGTGCAGACCTCCCAGTACAGACACCCCCAGTAGTAGACACCCCCAGTAGTAGACACCCCCAGTAGTAGACACCCCCAGTAGTAGACACCCCCAGTGCAGACCTCCAAGTACAGACACCCCCAGTAGTGCAGACACCCTTACAGACCTCAGAACAGCAATACACGGCGCGGTGTGTGTCCCTCGAGCGCCCTCGTCCTCCTCCTCTGTGGATGTAAACAGAGAGGAGGGGGAGGCGGCTTAGTTGCTGCTTATTGTTCCTCCAGCTATGATTAAGCACTGAATCGCAGTGCGAAACGTCAGCTCATACTTGCTGTTTTTTTTCTGTGGCATGTTATTTGTGCTTTTGTTTTAAACAAAAGAACCTTTTTTGGAGTGCGGCTGTCCAAGCGTTTTCCTCAGATTTTTTGCATTGTCATATGCATTGCCTGCACCCACGGCTCTGGATCTTGTGAATGAGT
The DNA here is from genome assembly GCA_029206835.1 of Rana muscosa. NCBI lineage: Eukaryota > Metazoa > Chordata > Amphibia > Anura > Ranidae > Rana > Rana muscosa. The sequence continues at coordinate 233,175,512 of CM055125.1, read as the reverse complement.
CACCAGTCACATCTGAGCGGCAACTCTCTCCTGCTTATTGTTCCTGCTGACGTCAGCGTGCCGCTAATAGGCCGCCGCCGGGTGTACCAAGATAGCTGCGGCCTTTCCTAATGGCCGAGGCTCCGAACAGGATGACCCGACTTTTCCAAACTTAGTGGGGTTCAGTCATTTTCCAAAACTTTCCCAGGCCGGGAAAGTGCCATGTCAAAATCCCATGACTTTTCCAGGAATTTAATGATCGTACGAACCCTGTGTATAACAGTCTTGTGACTTCTATCAGTGTCTGGTTAAAGCTTTTAGGAGGAGTTTTCATTCTCCTCTGACTGTCCTATGAGGCTGCATGACCCCTGACCCTCTGTCTGGACAGTGCCGATTGGCCCTGTGCTGGATTGTCCCCCCTCCCAAAAAAAAAAAAAACACTATCCTAGCAATACACACCAAACTGAGCATGTGCAGAGTGCCTCCTATGGCTCTGTTCTATCAGCAGATGCATTGGGGACAGTGGAAAAAGGGGAAATCTGAGAACATAGGATCAAACAGCCTTTTTACACAATGCAGAGGATTAACCCCTTAGGTTCCACAGTGAGTATAACAAGCATGCTAAACATGTCAGAATACAATGTCTCGGCGGGAGAGATCCTTGCACCAACATCCCTTGTGTTGATGTGGGGGATCTGTTAGATTTTTTTCATTCAACCTCCTGGTTGAACAGAAAAAAAAAAGGAAATGTGTGTACCAAGCTCAAGAGAGGAGGCAGGGGATGACACAGCTAAAGATAGCAATACACTATAAAATCTGATTGTAAAGAGATTGTACAATCTCCTTTAAATTTACCAAAAGTGTGCAAAATAAGGACACTCCTAAGCAATCTATTATTTTATATCAAATGATGCAGGTCCTTGCATTATATAGTTGACAGTAGATCTAAAGAAAATTGTACAATCAGATTGTATAGTGTATGATCAGTTTAAGGGAGGAGGCAGTGCAACTAAGAGAAGAGAGGAGTGATGAGCGGCTTTGGGGGCGGGGGTATATACCACTAATAGGAGATAAGGGATGGCACTGATAACAGCGATGGCAGGGGCACAGCATGGTTAAAGCTGCCCGCACATGCTACACTTTGACTGTACAATTTCCTCCAAATGTATTATTATTATTATTATAATGCAGCGCAGAATCTATGTTTTTTGACAGCATGACATGAATTGTTTAGATAGCCCTCACACTGCAGACATGGTAACTATGAAGAGATTGTACAGTCAAGATTGTAATGTGTGTGGCCAGCTTAGCATAGCAGATGAGACATAAGAAAAGAGACAGCGGCATAAAATCGCAGTGGTAGTGGATACAGAAAGGAGACTGCAGCAGATTACACAAGCACGAGACAATCACCACGGGGAAAACAGACAGCTGCAGACTTCACAAATAACAGGATTGTAGGAAGGGAGAGCAGAGAGGGAGGACAGAGATCCACAGGAGGGAAGAGCGAGATCACAAAGAGAAGAGACAGCAGACAGGGAGCCAAAGAGAGACACCAAAAAGGATTAGAGAGTGTAGAATATACAGAGACAGGTAAGAGACAGCAAGATCAGGATTATATACAGGTAAGAGACAGCAGGGGCCAGGATTATATACAGGTAAGAGACAGCAGGGCCAGGATTATATACAGGTAAGAGACAGCAGGGCCAGGATTATATACAGGCAAGAGGCAGCAGGGCCAGGATTATATACAGGTAAGAGACAGCAGGGCCAGGATTATATACAGGTAAGAGACAGCAGGGCCAGGATTATATACAGGTAAGAGACAGCAGGGCCAGGATTATATACAGGCAAGAGGCAGCAGGGCCAGGATTATATACAGGCAAGAGGCAGCAGGGCCAGGATTATATACAGGCAAGAGGCAGCAGGGCCAGGATTATATACAGGCAAGAGGCAGCAGGGCCAGGATTATATACAGGCAAGAGGCAGCAGGGCCAGGATTATATACAGGCAAGAGGCAGCAGGGCCAGGATTATATACAGGTAAGAGGCAGCAGGGCCAGGAATATATACAGGTAAAAGGCAGAAAGGCCAGGATTATATACAGGTAAGAGACAGCAGGGCCATGATTATATACAGGTAAGAGACAGCAGGGCCATGATTATATACAGGTAAGAGGCAGCAGGGCCAGGAATATATACAGGTAAAAGGCAGAAAGGCCAGGATTATATACAGGTAAGAGGCAGAGTGCCAGGAATATATACAGGTAAGAGGCAGCAGGGCCAGGAATATATACAGGTAAACGGCAGAAAGGCCAGGATTATATACAGGTAAAAGGCAGAAAGGCCAGGATTATATACAGGTAAGAGACAGCAGGGCCATGATTATATACAGGTAAGAGGCAGCAGGGCCAGGAATATATACAGGTAAGAGGCAGCAGGGCCAGGATTATATACAGGTAAGAGGCAGAGGGCCAGGAATATATACAGGTAAGAGGCAGCAGGGCCAGGAATATATACAGGTAAGAGGCAGCATGGCCAGGATGATATACAGGTAAGAGACAGCAGGGGCCAGGATTATATACAGGTAAGAGGCAGCAGGGCCAGGAATATATACAGGTAAGAGGCAGCAGGGCCAGGAATATATACAGGTAAGAGGCAGCATGGCCAGGATGATATACAGGTAAGAGACAGCAGGGGCCAGGATTATATACAGGTAAGAGGCAGCAGGGCCAGGATTATATACAGGTAAGAGGCAGCAGGGCCAGGATTATATACAGGTAAGAGGCAGCAGGGCCAGGATTATATACAGGTAAGAGACAGCAGGGCCAGGATTATATACAGGTAAGAGACAGCAGGGTCAGGATTATATACAGGTAAGAGACAGCAGGGTCAGGATTATATACAGGTAAGAGACAGCAGGGACAGGATTATATACAGGTAAGAGACAGCAGGGACAGGACTGTATACAGGTAAGAGACAGCAGGGACAGGACTGTATACAGGTAAGAGACAGCAGGGACAGGACTGTATACAGGTAAGAGACAGCAGGGACAGGACTGTATACAGGTAAGAGACAGCAGGGACAGGACTGTATACAGGTAAGAGACAGCAGGGACAGGACTGTATACAGGTAAGAGACAGCAGGGACAGGACTGTATACAGGTAAGAGACAGCAGGGACAGGACTGTATACAGGTAAGAGACAGCAGGGACAGGACTGTATACAGGTAAGAGACAGCAGGGACAGGACTGTATACAGGTAAGAGACAGCAGGGACAGGACTGTATACAGGTAAGAGACAGCAGGGACAGGACTGTATACAGGTAAGAGACAGCAGGGACAGGACTGTATACAGGTAAGAGACAGCAGGGACAGGACTGTATACAGGTAAGAGACAGCAGGGACAGGACTGTATACAGGTAAGAGACAGCAGGGACAGGACTGTATACAGGTAAGAGACAGCAGGGACAGGACTGTATACAGGTAAGAGACAGCAGGGACAGGACTGTATACAGGTAAGAGACAGCCAAAAATAAGTTCAGCAAACAGAAATGACGTCAGAGCTCTGACGCTGGGATTAAAGGACAGTCCATTTCCCATGTAAGAGACAGCTAGGAAAGCATTGGAGTGTATTGGAATTGACAAGTAAAGGGAATGAAGCTGGCTGCACCTAAAGAGACAGATAAGAGACAGTCGGCACAGGAAATCATACCAACTGCAAATGAGGAGACAAATAAAAGACAGTAGGCAAAGGAAATGCAAGTAAATAGATGTTAGACAGAGAAAGCACATATACAGGTAAGGGAGAGGAAAGGGTGTTCTACAATGACATAGAAATGGAATAGAGCACAGCAGAACAAGGCAAGCAAGAGACAACCAGTACAGAAAAAGTAAGAGAAAGGCAGCAGAGAGCAACTCACACAGCTAAGAGACTGCAAAGGTAAAGAAGAGAGGAACACCACAGGCAAAGCACAGCCATTATAGGATTACAATGCAGAACAGTATACAGGTAAGAGACAGCGGGGATGGAGAGGAGAGCACACGCATTGGTAAAAGACAGCGGAGATATATTAGCAAGGAACACATTCATGTAAGGGTGGAGTCGAGAACAGGGCATGCAGGTAACGAAAAGATACCAAAGATAAAGTAGTGAGCAGCATCCAGGTAAGAGACAACAGGTATAGCGTAGATAGCAGTATTCAGGTACTAGACGGCAAGGGTGGAGTAGAGAGCAGCATTCAGGTATGAGACAGCAGGGGTAGAGTAGAGAGCAGCATACGGGCATAAGACAGCAGTAATTGGAGTAAGGAGCAGTATTCAGGTACCAGACAGCAGGGATGGAATAAAGAGAAGCCTTCGAGTATGAGACAGCAGGGATGGAGTAGAGAGAAGAGATGGAATAGAAAGCAGCGTTCTGGTATGAGACAGCAGGGATGGTGTAGAGAGCAGGGTTCAGGTATGAAACAGAAGAGATGCAGTAGAGAGAAGCGTAAAGGCATGAGACAGAAGAGATGGAGTAGAGAGCAGTGTTCAGGTATGGAGGAGTAGAGAGCAGAGATGGTGTAGAGAGCAGCATTCAGGTATGAGAAAGCAGGGATGGAGTTTACAGAGCAGGGTTCAGGAATGAGACAGAAGAGATGAATTAGAGAGCAGCATTCAAGTATCAGTCAGCAGGGATGAGTAGCGAGAAGAGATGGAGTAAAGAGAAGCGTTTGGGCATGAGACAGAAGAGATGGAGTAGAGAGCAGTGTTCAGGTATGAGACAGCAGAGATGGAGTAGAGAGCAGAGATGGAGTAGAGAGAAGCGTTCAGGTATGAGACAGCAGGGGTGGGTTAGAAAATAGCATACTAAGAGTCTGCAAAGATACAGTAGAGAGCAGGTAAGAGAGTAAAGAACAGCATTCAGGAGAGATTAATATCCACCGGATTATACAAGTAAGAGACGGCAGGGATGGGGTAGAGAAGACATACAGAAAAGAGATTATAGGGATGGAGTAGAGAGCACATATAGGTATAAGACACCAAGAATGAAGTAGACAGCATTGAAAGTAGGAGACAGCAGTAAAAGAAAGAATACTATCAGATTATACAAGAAGGAAAGCTCAAGAATGGGGTAGAGCTCAGAGATAGGGTAGACGCACAGGGACAGAGGTAGAAGCACAGGGACAGAGGTAGAAGCACAGGGACGGGGGTAGAAGCACAGGGACGGGGGTAGAAGCACAGGGACGGGGGTAGAAGCACAGGGACGGGGGTAGAAGCACAGGGACGGGGGTAGAAGCACAGGGACGGGGGTAGAAGCACAGGGACGGGGGTAGAAGCACAGGGACGGGGGTAGAAGCACAGGGACGGGGTAGAAGCACAGGGACGGGGTAGAAGCACAGGGACGGGGTAGAAGCACAGGGACGGGGGTAGAAGCACAGGGACGGGGGTAGAAGCACAGGGACGGGGGTAGAAGCACAGGGACGGGGGTAGAAGCACAGGGACGGGGGTAGAAGCACAGGGACGGGGGTAGAAGCACAGGGACGGGGGTAGAAGCACAGGGACGGGGGTAGAAGCACAGGGACGGGGTAGAAGCACAGGGACGGGGGTAGAAGCACAGGGACGGGGGTAGAAGCACAGGGACGGGGGTAGAAGCACAGGGACGGGGGTAGAAGCACAGGGACGGGGGTAGAAGCACAGGGACGGGGTAGAAGCACAGGGACGGGGGTAGAAGCACAGGGACGGGGTAGAAGCACAGGGACGGGGGTAGAAGCACAGGGACGGGGGTAGAAGCACAGGGACGGGGTAGAAGCACAGGGACGGGGTAGAAGCACAGGGACAGAGGGACGGGGGTAGAAGCACAGGGACGGGGTAGAAGCACAGGGACAGGGTAGAAGCACAGGGACAGGGTAGAAGCACAGGGACAGGGTAGAAGCACAGGGACAGGGTAGAAGCACAGGGACAGGGTAGAAGCACAGGGACAGGGTAGAAGCACAGGGACAGGGTAGAAGCACAGGGACAGGGTAGAAGCACAGGGACAGGGTAGAAGCACAGGGACGGGGTAGAAGCACAGGGACGGGGTAGAAGCACAGGGACGGGGGTAGAAGCACAGGGACGGGGGTAGAAGCACAGGGACGGGGGTAGAAGCACAGGGACGGGGTAGAAGCACAGGGACGGGGTAGAAGCACAGGGACGGGGTAGAAGCACAGGGACGGGGTAGAAGCACAGGGACAGAGGGACGGGGGTAGAAGCACAGGGACGGGGTAGAAGCACAGGGACAGGGTAGAAGCACAGGGACAGGGTAGAAGCACAGGGACAGGGTAGAAGCACAGGGACAGGGTAGAAGCACAGGGACAGGGTAGAAGCACAGGGACAGGGTAGAAGCACAGGGACGGGGTAGAAGCACAGGGACGGGGTAGAAGCACAGGGACGGGGTAGAAGCACAGGGACGGGGTAGAAGCACAGGGACGGGGTAGAAGCACAGGGACGGGGTAGAAGCACAGGGACGGGGTAGGAGATCAGAGACGGGGTAGGAGATCAGAGACGGGGTAGGAGATCAGAGACGGGGTAGGAGATCAGAGACGGGGTAGGAGATCAGAGACGGGGTAGGAGATCAGAGACGGGGTAGGAGATCAGAGACGGGGTAGGAGATCAGAGACGGGGTAGGAGATCAGAGACGGGGTAGGAGATCAGAGACGGGGTAGGAGATCAGGGACGGGGTAGGAGATCAGGGACGGGGTAGGAGATCAGAGACGGGGTAGGAGATCAGGGACGGGGTAGAGATCAGGGACGGCATAGAGATCAGGGACGGGGTAGAGGGACGGGGTAGGAGATCAGGGACGGGGTAGAGATCAGGGACGGGGTAGAGATCAGGGATGGCATAGAGATCAGGGACGGGGTAGAGATCAGGGACGGGGTAGAGGGACGGGGTAGGAGATCAGGGACGGGGTAGAGATCAGGGACGGGGTAGAGATCAGGGATGGCATAGAGATCAGGGACGGGGTAGAGATCAGGGACGGGGTAGAGATCAGGGACGGGGTAGAGATCAGGGACGGGGTAGAGGGACGGGGTAGGAGATCAGGGACGGGGTAGGAGATCAGGGACGGGGTAGGAGATCAGGGACGGGGTAGGAGATCAGGGACGGGGTAGGAGATCAGGGACGGGGTAGGAGATCAGGGACGGGGTAGGAGATCAGGGACGGGGTAGGAGATCAGGGACGGGGTAGGAGATCAGGGACGGGGTAGAGATCAGGGACGGGGTAGAGATCAGGGACGGGGTAGAGATCAGGGACGGGGTAAGAGATCAGGGACGGGGTAAGAGATCAGGGACGGGGTAGAGATCAGGGACGGGGTAGAGATCAGGGATGGGGTAGAGATCAGGGACGGGGTAAGAGATCAGGGACGGGGTAGGAGATCAGGGACGGGGTAGAGATCAGGGACGGGGTAGGAGATCAGGGACGGGGTAGGAGATCAGGGACGGGGTAGAGATCAGGGATGGGGTAGAGATCAGGGACGGGGTAGAGATCAGGGACGGGGTAGAGATCAGGGATGGCATAGAGATCAGTGCAGGAACTGATGCCCACATGCATGGAAGAGACCTCAGGGATGGAATAGAGAGCGGCACACACAGGTAAGTGTAGAGGGACAGGTAAGTCACATCAGATGACAGGGTATCAGATTCTACAGATAGTAGCCATTCAGTCTACAAGACAGTAGGAGTATCCTCCATTCCTGGGTACCGTCACACCGCTGGTACCAGCTGGAGAACCCTTATTTAAAGCCACACACACAGTCCAGCAAGTGACAGTCAAGATGGCAGGTAAGAAAAACCAGGTCAAAGAGACGCAGCAAGTTCCCTGGCAGTTCCCTGGCAGCGCCCTGTTGCTGCTGACATTTGTCAACCTGCAACATAAGCCGGGTGTCACATGCCGGTGAGGTCACCATCATGATACTGCCAGAGCCCACTACCCACCGGGAGTCAGGGAGCACTTATGTTATGTCAGTGATGGCACCGAACAGAGATAGACATCCAATGTCCACCGTCTCCCATCATCCAGATAGGCCCATTCTGCCACCACACTGCATTAACCCCCGGAGTGCCAGGCTGCGCTTAACCCACCGCAACTTTCTTCTATCTATCGAGATGGGGCACTTACCGGGCTCCTCCGTTTTAGGGTGACATTTTTCCAGAGCAGGAGGTGCAGCTGGTGCAGGAAACCCATGGCGAGGATCGGTGGCTGTCGGTGCCCCTGTGGTCAGCGGTCTCTGATCTCTTGTACCAGCTGGTCATTTAAAGGGGTGAGAGGGTGCTGCGATGGCCATCCAGGATCGTGAAGCCAGGTTCATCTCACAGGATCCACGTCTGCTGAATACAACAGAAAACAACAATGGATTGTGGGAAAATCAGGTCTCAGGGGGGCACCGTGCCGTGAAAGCAAAGACCCCCCCCCCCCCAGTACCAGGCTAAGCTACAGCGCCCAGAGGTGGCACACTGACCAGCAGTCCGTCTAGTTCTGCGGTCTGGATAGCAATCAGCTGTGTTTTCATCTCTTTTACTGCCTCCTCCTCCTCTGCTGCATTGAGTTACATTCCCTGCCAGTCTGTCTAGGCCCTGCCCACTCTTAAAGGAGCAGTCCCCTCTTTTCTGCACATACTGGAGCTCATTCATTAACCAAACTCACAGCTGCCGACTGCAAGCGATGGATCATCTCAGGATCTAAAGTCCTAAACCCAATGACATTTAGTCTGGGAAAGCACTGTGTATCAGAAATGATTGCCACACTTTTTACTTTAATAAAAAAAAAAATAAGATTTTAGAAGAACATTAAGGGTTTGATTACACCTGAAGAGCGATCCCCAGTTGATCGCGCATCACAGATCGGTGCAGGCGTGGTGGACAGGCATTTAGAAAGGGATACTGCCTCCTCCTGAAAGCCTGTTCTATTTTTATTATGAGCCTCATTCACTTGAATGTGTTATGTTCGGCGGCGGCACTGCCCATCAAGTGCAACAGCGGAGATCGTATTTGCCATGCTGCAAATCGAAGAATTTCCACACATGTACACCCCTGTCCAGCTTCATTTACAGCTTAAGGGGGGACAGGCATTATAAATGTGGCTCAACCACCTATTTTTACCACCCCCTAGCCTCAAGTGTAAACTAAAGCATAGAGGTTCATATAATTTATCAATGGACACGCAACTTTTATACAAGTAAAAATAGTCCCACATATTTATAATATATATATATATATATATATATATATATATATACACATATACATACACACACACAATATAAATAATATATATATATATATTTTTATCAATGGCCCATTTAGAAGGCTCACAAAACAATCTATATAGCATATATGCGATCATGTTCTTTTATCATAAAAAACTACCCTTTCTACCAATTTTTTTTCAATTTTTTTTTCTGTATCCCAGTGCTGCCGATCTCCTTCAGCCTTTTTCAGCCACTTCTTATTTACATGTATTTACTTTAAAATTTATTGCACATTGTTCAGAAATCAGGGTGGATAAAAATCAACGATTTAAAAAAAAAAATGAATACAAATAAAAATAGGATTTTTTTTCATTTAAATCTGATTTTATTTAAATCAGATTTTTATTTTTTTATCAAATTTATTTAAATAAAATGCTTTTGGAGTAAAGAAATCCATCTAAAAGATAGTTCTCTATTTAACCACTTAAGGACCAGAAGAATTCCCCCCTTAATGACCGGGCCATTTTTTGCGATACGGCATTGCATCGCTTTAACTGACAATTGTGCAGTCGTGCGACGCCGTACCCAAACGAAATTGACATCCTTTTTTTCCCACACAAATAGAGCTTTGTTTTGGTGGTATTTGATCACCTCTGCGATTTTTATTTTTTGCGCTATAAACAAAAAAAAAAAAAAGCGACAATAAAAAAAAAAAAAAAATTATATATATATATATATATATATATATATAAAATTAATTTACTTTTTTGCTAGAATACATATCCAAAAAATAAAAAATAATTCTTTATCGGTTTAGGCCCGATATAAATTCTTCTACATATTTTTGGTAAGAAAAAAAAATAAAAAAAATCGCAATAAGCGTATTTTGATTGGTTTGCGCAAAAGGTATAGCGTCTACAAAATAGGGAATAGATTTATGGCATTTTTATAATTATCTTTTTACTAGTAATGCTGGCGATCAGCGATTTTTAGCAGGACTGCAACATTGCGGCAGACAGATCGGACCCCTTTAACAAATTTTTGGGACCATTGACATTTATACAGTGATCAGAGCTAAAAATAGCCACTGATTACTGTGTAAATCTCACTGGCAGAGAAGGGGTTAACACTAGGGGGTTAAATGTGTCCTAGGGAGTGTCTCTAACTGTATGGGGATGTGACTCACTGGGGGAGGAGACAGACGATCTGCTTCTCCTCTCCTGTCAGAACGGGGATGTGTGTGTTTACACACACACACACACACACACACCCCCGCTCTGGTTCTCGTGCCCATGATCGCAGGTGGCTGGCGGTCATCGTGACTGCCGGCCACACGCATCGTGTCCCCCGCTGTGTAGCGGGCGCCCGCTATCGCCCCTAAAAGGTGCCGACGTACACCTTTGCGAGATCGTCCCGACCTGCCGCAGTATAATGGTCAGCAAATGGTTAAGATGCATTATTAATTTAGTTTATTCAGCATGAAATGGAGCTTAGTTAGGTAGCATGAGGCTGTATATTCTGCAATATTTACATTTTTGGTAAACTTATTCAATGAATCCAAGCTCTGCAAGCTGACATAACTTGCACTGCATTGATGCATTCACACAATTTCACAGTAACCATGAGATAAAACAAAGTTCAGGAATATTCCTTTATCCTATTGTTTTGGAAATCTATGTACACTAAAAACTGTATGATTGAATACATTCTGATGTCGCTGTTTTACTAACCTGACAGCTTATTATTCTAAATGGGAAACCTTCATTTTGTTTGCAAATATTAAAGATTCTAACTACCAGCAAGAATAAGTCCTTACATTTAAAGAGCACCTGTCATTTCAGATCCATCATGGCAGCGCCCATTTAAGTAAATAGTACTGTCGGTGAGTCAACAGCGGGTCAGAGGAGCCAGAACTTACAGTTACTCTTTAAATCAAGCCTTTTTACTAGTGATTTAAATGTGTCAGCACATGTGTCAGCGCATCAGCTTATATACTGCTATAGAAGAAGTACCTGTAATAATCAGGGGTGCATGTGACAAGGTGACAACGCAAAAGCACAATTGGGAGACAGTTGTCACCCCATAACAGAAAGTACCTCAATGAGACCTTTGTGGCAGGATCACCAGCTGTTATTTTATTCAATGCTTAAACACAATTGAAAACAACTTTTGCAATTTCATTAACTTTTTAGAATGTTAAATGTGAATTTAAAATGTAAAACATCTTCGTCAATAATAAAAAAAAAAGTATGTATTTATGCAATGCTTCTAAGACAATAAAAAGAGTTTAAAAATGTGACTTTAGGAGAGTGCATTATTATTTACTTTAAAGTGGTTGTAAACCCTTATTACATTAACCCAGTGAAGTGACTGGTCTCGGGTGATACATAGAGGTGAAACAAAGCCTCCTACATAAGTTGTACCTGTCTATCTGCAGTATTCTCTTCTTTACAGCCATTCAAAGTGCTGAACTTATAAAGCTTTTCTGAGAGTTTAGAAAAAAAAGGGGGTGGAGAGCAGAAGTTACACTCTGCAGAGCTCAGTGAGGGGAGCTCTGAGAGCTGATTGGAGGTAAGGAACACACCCCACTTCACACAGCACACATGAACAAAGCTAAGGCTGTCAATCAGCTGGAAGTCCCTCCCCTGTCACCATTTTTCTTTTGGTGTCAGGAAAACTTGTCAGAAGCGATTCATGCTGATAGCAGAAGAAGACAAAAGTGACACTTAGGCCCCATGTACACTGCTGCTGCTAAACGGACATTCAGAGGCAGTTGGACACTTTTTTGAACTCATGTTATCTTATGTGTACATGTACACAGGTTCATTTACTGTAGTTTTTAGGCAGTTTTGTTTATAGGCCTTTTTTTTAAGCAAAAAATGAGTTCCGACGCCAAAGTTTCCAACATTTCAGATGCCAAACGCTTCTAAACGCGGTAACCCGTGTTTAGCAGCGTTTCGTTTACAGGCATTTTTCGCTATTTAAAAAAAAATAATAATAATTGTATTTTTTTTAAACGCTTCTAAACGCAAACGCGGCATGTAAACACGGCAAAACGGACATTTTAAACGTGGGTTACTATTTGTCAAGTTAAATCGTTCAGGAGAGGTTGTAAAAACGTCCCGTGTACATGGAGCCTCAGTGCTCTTAATTAGGGCAAGTAGACCTTATAGAGGGATATGCTTTGTTCAAATTTCATGTCTGAGGTTTACAACCACTTTAAGAATGTTGAAGATCTACCATATATAAATGTAACATAATATTTCTTATTCAACAGTGGCCACACATGTTACAGTTGGATTCATTTAGGTTCAGGTTTTATTCAAAAATCACACTTTCTTGCGCGTACACAAAAACGACCACTAGGCAACCTAGGCAGCTGCCTAGGGCACAGTCATGGCCAGCGCCACATTCCTTGTCCTGTCACCGTTAAAGGGGGGGGGGAGCATGTGCAGAAAGGGGGCAGTGTGTATAGAAAGGGGGTGTATGGTTAAAGGGTAGTGTGAAGGAAGGGGGGCAGTGTGTGCAGAAAGGGGGTGTAGGGTTTAAAGGGGGGCAGCATGTGCAGGGGAAATATGGGAGGCAGTGTGAGCAGAAAGGGGGGCGTAAGGTTTAAAGGAGGGCAGTATGTGCAGGGGAAATAGAGGCAGTGTGTGCAGCATTGGTGCGCACAGCCTATTACATTAGGGTGTGCACCCCAAAGCTCAAACACACATTCCTTTCTCTGCAGCCTCAGCTGCACTGGACAGTGAATGAATGGGAAGTGCTCTGTGCTGATCAGCTTCCTGTTCTCCTGTCTATTCACAAACTAAAGCATAGTAAACAGTTTTCTATGCTTCCACTATGAATGGACACAGAGAGCGAGTGTGTTCTTTTAGAAAAGGAAGGAGCCGGTAAATTACATATTTACTAGCCCCTTCTCCCACTCTCCATCCTAAAACATCCCCCGCAGCAACCGGGGGAGAGGAGGGAAGCCAGGCACACCCCCTGCGCACGCCTATGGTGTGCAGGAAGGGGGGCAGTGTGTGCAGGAAGAGGGGCAGTGTATGCAGGAAGGGGGGCAGTGTATGCAGGGAGGGGGGCAGTGTATGCAGGGAGGGGGGCAGTGTATACAGGAAGGGGGGCAGTGTATACAGGAAGGGGGGCAGTGTATACAGGAAGGGGGGCAGTGTATACAGGAAGGGGGGCAGTGTATACAGGAAGGGGGGCAGTGTATACAGGAAGGGGGGCAGTGTATACAGGAAGGGGGGCAGTGTATACAGGAAGGGGGGCAGTGTATGCAGGAAGGGGGGCAGTGTATGCAGGAAGGGGGGCAGTGGGGGGCAGTGTATGCAGGAAGGGGGGCAGTGTATGCAGGAAGGGGGGCAGTGTATGCAGGAAGGGGGCAGTGTATGCAGGAAGGGGGGCAGTGTATGCAGGAAGGGGGGCAGTGTATGCAGGAAGGGGGGCAGTGTATGCAGGAAGGGGGGCAGTGTATGCAGGAAGGGGGCAGTGTATACAGGAAGGGGGCAGTGTATACAGGAAGGGGGGCAGTGTATGCAGGAAGGGGGGCAGTGTATGCAGGAAGGGGGCAGTGTATGCAGGAAGGGGGCAGTGTATGCAGGAAGGGGGGCAGTGTATGCAGGAAGGGGGGCAGTGTATGCAGGAAGGGGGCAGTGTATGCAGGAAGGGGGGCAGTGTATGCAGGAAGGGGGGCAGTGTATGCAGGAAGGGGGCAGTGTATGCAGGAAGGGGGGCAGTGTATGCAGGAAGGGGGGCAGTGTATGCAGGAAGGGGGCAGTGTATGCAGGAAGGGGGGCAGTGTATGCAGGAAGGGGGGCAGTGTATGCAGGAAGGGGGGCAGTGTATGCAGGAAGGGGATGGATTAATAACTAAAAAGAAAGGCATCAAAGGTTTCTCTTGGCGTCTCAGTTTTTCCTGGCCACATCAGCTGATATCTGATAGATCTGAACTTGGAAGTGCTCAGAGCTGAGCACTTCTGAAAGAAATGATTATGAATTAAAATAGTTGCAGACTCATTGGCAACCAGCTACATAAAGACAATTACCACTTTGCTCAGAAGTATATCATGTACAGCACAGCTTACACAGAGCATTGGTCAGGAGTATGAAAGAAGTGTGCAGGGAACATCAAAGCATACAGAGTGCAGGGGTCAGGAGGATGTAACACATAACGTAGCATATAGAGTGTAGTAATCACAGTATACAGTATAAAAGTCAGGAGGATGCAACATATAACATACCATACACAGGGTAGAATTCACAATATACAGTATAAAAGTAAGGAGGATGTAACATATAACATAGCATACAGAGTGTAGTAATCACAGTATACAGTATAAAGCCCTGTACACACGATCGGTTTTACCGATGAACAGTCCGATGGACTTTTTTCATCGGACGAACCGATCGTGTATGGGCCCCATCAGTCTTTTTTCCATCAGTGTGAAAAAATAGAACATGTTTTAAATTTATCCGCTCGAAAAAAAAAACAAACAATGGCAAATTACTATCGTCTGTGGGGAACTCCATCGGATAAAAAACCCACGCATGCTCAGAATCAAGTCGATGCATGCTCAGAAACATTGAACTTCATTTTTCAACGGGCTCGTCGGAGCGTTTTACGTCACAGCGTTTGGGATGGTCGGTTTTTTGACTGATGGTGTGTAGGCAAGACTGATGGAAGTCTGCTTCATCGGAATTCCGATGGAAAAATCCATCGGTTTCAAATCCGATCGTGTGTACAGGGCTTAAAAGTCAGGAGGATGTAACATATAACATAGCATACAGAGTGTAGTAATCACAGTATACATGTCAGGAGGATGTAACATATAACATAGCATACAGAGTGTAGTAATCACAGTATACATGTCAGGAGGATGTAACACACAACATAGCATACAGAGCGTAGTAATCACAGTATACATGTCAGGAGGATGTAACATATAACATAGCATACAGAGTGTAGTAATCACAGTATACATGTCAGGAGGATGTAACATATAACATAGCATACAGAGTGTAGTAATCACAGTATACATGTCAGGAGGATGTAACATATAACATAGCATACAGAGTGTAGTAATCACAGTATACATGTCAGGAGGATGTAACACACAACATAGCATACAGAGCGTAGTAATCACAGTATACATGTCAGGAGGATGTAACATATAACATAGCATACAGAGTGTAGTAATCACAATATACATGTCAGGAGGATGTAACATATAACATAGCATACAGAGTGTAGTAATCACAGTATACATGTCAGGAGGATGTAACATATAACATAGCATACAGAGTGTAGTAATCACAATATACATGTCAGGAGGATGTAACATATAACATAGCATACAGAGCGTAGTAATCACAGTATACATGTCAGGAGGATGTAACATATAACATAGCATACAGAGTGTAGTAATCACAATATACATGTCAGGAGGATGTAACATATAACATAGCATACAGAGTGTAGTAATCACAATATACATGTCAGGAGGATGTAACATATAACATAGCATACAGAGCGTAGTAATCACAGTATACATGTCAGGAGGATGTAACATATAACATAGCATACAGAGCGTAGTAATCACAGTATACATGTCAGGAGGATGTAACATATAACATAGCATACAGAGCGTAGTAATCACAGTATACATGTCAGGAGGATGTAACACATAACATAGCATACAGAGTGTAGTAATCACAATATACATGTCAGGAGGATGTAACATATAACATAGCATACAGAGCGTAGTAATCACAGTATACATGTCAGGAGGATGTAACATATAACATAGCATACAGAGTGTAGTAATCACAGTATACATGTCAGGAGGATGTAACATATAACATAGCATACAGAGTGTAGTAATCACAGTATACATGTCAGGAGGATGTAACATATAACATAGCATACAGAGTGTAGTAATCACAGTATACATGTCAGGAGGATGTAACATATAACATAGCATACAGAGTGTAGTAATCACAGTATACATGTCAGGAGGATGTAACATATAACATAGCATACAGAGTGTAGTAATCACAGTATACATGTCAGGAGGATGTAACATATAACATAGCATACAGAGTATAGTAATCACAGTATACATGTCAGGAGGATGTAACATATAACATAGCATACAGAGTGTAGTAATCACAGTATACATGTCAGGAGGATGTAACATATAACATAGCATACAGAGTGTAGTAATCACAGTATACATGTCAGGAGGATGTAACATATAACATAGCATACAGAGTGTAGTAATCACAGTATACATGTCAGGAGGATGTAACATATAACATAGCATACAGAGCGTAGTAATCACAGTATACATGTCAGGAGGATGTAACATATAACATAGCATACAGAGTGTAGTAATCACAGTATACATGTCAGGAGGATGTAACATATAACATAGCATACAGAGTGTAGTAATCACAGTATACATGTCAGGAGGATGTAACATATAACATAGCATACAGAGTGTAGTAATCACAGTATACATGTCAGGAGGATGTAACATATAACATAGCATACAGAGTGTAGTAATCACAATATACATGTCAGGAGGATGTAACACACAACATAGCATACAGAGCGTAGTAATCACAGTATACATGTCAGGAGGATGTAACATATAACATAGCATACAGAGCGTAGTAATCACAGTATACATGTCAGGAGGATGTAACATATAACATAGCATACAGAGTGTAGTAATCACAGTATACATGTCAGGAGGATGTAACATATAACATAGCATACAGAGAGTGTAGTAATCACAATATACATGTCAGGAGGATGTAACATATAACATAGCATACAGAGTGTAGTAATCACAGTATACATGTCAGGAGGATGTAACATATAACATAGCATACAGAGTGTAGTAATCACAGTATACATGTCAGGAGGATGTAACATATAACATAGCATACAGAGTGTAGTAATCACAGTATACATGTCAGGAGGATGTAACATATAACATAGCATACAGAGTGTAGTAATCACAGTATACATGTCAGGAGGATGTAACATATAACATAGCATACAGAGTGTAGTAATCACAGTATACATGTCAGGAGGATGTAACATATAACATAGCATACAGAGCGTAGTAATCACAGTATACATGTCAGGAGGATGTAACATATAACATAGCATACAGAGCGTAGTAATCACAGTATACATGTCAGGAGGATGTAACACACAACATAGCATACAGAGCGTAGTAATCACAGTATACATGTCAGGAGGATGTAACATATAACATAGCATACAGAGCGTAGTAATCACAGTATACATGTCAGGAGGATGTAACATATAACATAGCATACAGAGTGTAGTAATCACAGTATACATGTCAGGAGGATGTAACATATAACATAGCATACAGAGTGTAGTAATCACAGTATACATGTCAGGAGGATGTAACATATAACATAGCATACAGAGTGTAGTAATCACAGTATACATGTCAGGAGGATGTAACATATAACATAGCATACAGAGTGTAGTAATCACAATATACATGTCAGGAGGATGTAACATATAACATAGCATACAGAGTGTAGTAATCACAGTATACATGTCAGGAGGATGTAACATATAACATAGCATACAGAGTGTAGTAATCACAGTATACATGTCAGGAGGATGTAACATATAACATAGCATACAGAGTGTAGTAATCACAATATACATGTCAGGAGGATGTAACATATAACATAGCATACAGAGTGTAGTAATCACAATATACATGTCAGGAGGATGTAACATATAACATAGCATACAGAGTGTAGTAATCACAATATACATGTCAGGAGGATGTAACATATAACATAGCATACAGAGTGTAGTAATCACAGTATACATGTCAGAAGGATGTAACATATAACATAGCATACAGAGTGTAGTAATCACAGTATACATGTCAGGAGGATGTAACATATAACATAGCATACAGAGCGTAGTAATCACAGTATACATGTCAGGAGGATGTAACATATAACATAGCATACAGAGCGTAGTAATCACAGTATACATGTCAGGAGGATGTAACATATAACATAGCATACAGAGTGTAGTAATCACAGTATACATGTCAGGAGGATGTAACATATAACATAGCATACAGAGTGTAGTAATCACAGTATACATGTCAGGAGGATGTAACATATAACATAGCATACAGAGTGTAGTAATCACAGTATACATGTCAGGAGGATGTAACATATAACATAGCATACAGAGTGTAGTAATCACAGTATACATGTCAGGAGGATGTAACATATAACATAGCATACAGAGTGTAGTAATCACAGTATACATGTCAGGAGGATGTAACATATAACATAGCATACAGAGTGTAGTAATCACAGTATACATGTCAGGAGGATGTAACATATAACATAGCATACAGAGTGTAGTAATCACAGTATACATGTCAGGAGGATGTAACATATAACATAGCATACAGAGTATAGTAATCACAGTATACATGTCAGGAGGATGTAACATATAACATAGCATACAGAGTGTAGTAATCACAGTATACATGTCAGGAGGATGTAACATATAACATAGCATACAGAGTGTAGTAATCACAGTATACATGTCAGGAGGATGTAACATATAACATAGCATACAGAGTATAGTAATCACAGTATACATGTCAGGAGGATGTAACATATAACATAGCATACAGAGTATAGTAATCACAGTATACATGTCAGGAGGATGTAACATATAACATAGCATACAGAGCGTAGTAATCACAGTATACATGTCAGGAGGATGTAACATATAACATAGCATACAGAGCGTAGTAATCACAGTATACATGTCAGGAGGATGTAACATATAACATAGCATACAGAGTGTAGTAATCACAGTATACATGTCAGGAGGATGTAACATATAACATAGCATACAGAGTGTAGTAATCACAATATACATGTCAGGAGGATGTAACACACAACATAGCATACAGAGCGTAGTAATCACAGTATACATGTCAGGAGGATGTAACACATAACATAGCATACAGAGCGTAGTAATCACAGTATACATGTCAGGAGGATGTAACATATAACATAGCATACAGAGTGTAGTAATCACAGTATACATGTCAGGAGGATGTAACATATAACATAGCATACAGAGAGTGTAGTAATCACAATATACATGTCAGGAGGATGTAACATATAACATAGCATACAGAGTGTAGTAATCACAGTATACATGTCAGGAGGATGTAACATATAACATAGCATACAGAGTGTAGTAATCACAGTATACATGTCAGGAGGATGTAACATATAACATAGCATACAGAGTGTAGTAATCACAGTATACATGTCAGGAGGATGTAACATATAACATAGCATACAGAGCGTAGTAATCACAGTATACATGTCAGGAGGATGTAACATATAACATAGCATACAGAGCGTAGTAATCACAGTATACATGTCAGGAGGATGTAACACACAACATAGCATACAGAGCGTAGTAATCACAGTATACATGTCAGGAGGATGTAACACACAACATAGCATACAGAGCGTAGTAATCACAGTATACATGTCAGGAGGATGTAACATATAACATAGCATACAGAGCGTAGTAATCACAGTATACATGTCAGGAGGATGTAACATATAACATAGCATACAGAGCGTAGTAATCACAGTATACATGTCAGGAGGATGTAACATATAACATAGCATACAGAGCGTAGTAATCACAATATACATGTCAGGAGGATGTAACATATAACATAGCATACAGAGCGTAGTAATCACAGTATACATGTCAGGAGGATGTAACATATGACATAGCATACAGAGTGTAGTAATCACAGTATACATGTCAGGAGGATGTAACATATAACATAGCATACAGAGTGTAGTAATCACAGTATACATGTCAGGAGGATGTAACATATAACATAGCATACAGAGTGTAGTAATCACAGTATACATGTCAGGAGGATGTAACATATAACATAGCATACAGAGTGTAGTAATCACAGTATACATGTCAGGAGGATGTAACATATAACATAGCATACAGAGTGTAGTAATCACAGTATACATGTCAGGAGGATGTAACATATAACATAGCATACAGAGTATAGTAATCACAGTATACATGTCAGGAGGATGTAACATATAACATAGCATACAGAGTGTAGTAATCACAGTATACATGTCAGGAGGATGTAACATATAACATAGCATACAGAGTGTAGTAATCACAGTATACATGTCAGAAGGATGTAACATATAACATAGCATACAGAGTATAGTAATCACAGTATACATGTCAGGAGGATGTAACATATAACATAGCATACAGAGCGTAGTAATCACAGTATACATGTCAGGAGGATGTAACATATAACATAGCATACAGAGTGTAGTAATCACAGTATACATGTCAGGAGGATGTAACATATAACATAGCATACAGAGTGTAGTAATCACAGTATACATGTCAGGAGGATGTAACATATAACATAGCATACAGAGTGTAGTAATCACAATATACATGTCAGGAGGATGTAACACACAACATAGCATACAGAGCGTAGTAATCACAGTATACATGTCAGGAGGATGTAACACATAACATAGCATACAGAGCGTAGTAATCACAGTATACATGTCAGGAGGATGTAACATATAACATAGCATACAGAGTGTAGTAATCACAGTATACATGTCAGGAGGATGTAACATATAACATAGCATACAGAGAGTGTAGTAATCACAATATACATGTCAGGAGGATGTAACATATAACATAGCATACAGAGTGTAGTAATCACAGTATACATGTCAGGAGGATGTAACATATAACATAGCATACAGAGTGTAGTAATCACAGTATACATGTCAGGAGGATGTAACATATAACATAGCATACAGAGTGTAGTAATCACAGTATACATGTCAGGAGGATGTAACATATAACATAGCATACAGAGCGTAGTAATCACAGTATACATGTCAGGAGGATGTAACATATAACATAGCATACAGAGCGTAGTAATCACAGTATACATGTCAGGAGGATGTAACACACAACATAGCATACAGAGCGTAGTAATCACAGTATACATGTCAGGAGGATGTAACATATAACATAGCATACAGAGCGTAGTAATCACAGTATACATGTCAGGAGGATGTAACATATAACATAGCATACAGAGTGTAGTAATCACAGTATACATGTCAGGAGGATGTAACATATAACATAGCATACAGAGCGTAGTAATCACAGTATACATGTCAGGAGGATGTAACATATAACATAGCATACAGAGCGTAGTAATCACAGTATACATGTCAGGAGGATGTAACATATAACATAGCATACAGAGTGTAGTAATCACAGTATACATGTCAGGAGGATGTAACATATAACATAGCATACAGAGTGTAGTAATCACAGTATACATGTCAGGAGGATGTAACATATAACATAGCATACAGAGTGTAGTAATCACAGTATACATGTCAGGAGGATGTAACATATAACATAGCATACAGAGTGTAGTAATCACAGTATACATGTCAGGAGGATGTAACATATAACATAGCATACAGAGTGTAGTAATCACAGTATACATGTCAGGAGGATGTAACATATAACATAGCATACAGAGTATAGTAATCACAGTATACATGTCAGGAGGATGTAACATATAACATAGCATACAGAGTGTAGTAATCACAGTATACATGTCAGGAGGATGTAACATATAACATAGCATACAGAGTGTAGTAATCACAGTATACATGTCAGGAGGATGTAACATATAACATAGCATACAGAGTATAGTAATCACAGTATACATGTCAGGAGGATGTAACATATAACATAGCATACAGAGCGTAGTAATCACAGTATACATGTCAGGAGGATGTAACATATAACATAGCATACAGAGTGTAGTAATCACAGTATACATGTCAGGAGGATGTAACATATAACATAGCATACAGAGTGTAGTAATCACAGTATACATGTCAGGAGGATGTAACATATAACATAGCATACAGAGTGTAGTAATCACAATATACATGTCAGGAGGATGTAACACACAACATAGCATACAGAGCGTAGTAATCACAGTATACATGTCAGGAGGATGTAACATATAACATAGCATACAGAGCGTAGTAATCACAGTATACATGTCAGGAGGATGTAACATATAACATAGCATACAGAGTGTAGTAATCACAGTATACATGTCAGGAGGATGTAACATATAACATAGCATACAGAGAGTGTAGTAATCACAATATACATGTCAGGAGGATGTAACATATAACATAGCATACAGAGTGTAGTAATCACAGTATACATGTCAGGAGGATGTAACATATAACATAGCATACAGAGTGTAGTAATCACAGTATACATGTCAGGAGGATGTAACATATAACATAGCATACAGAGTGTAGTAATCACAGTATACATGTCAGGAGGATGTAACATATAACATAGCATACAGAGCGTAGTAATCACAGTATACATGTCAGGAGGATGTAACATATAACATAGCATACAGAGCGTAGTAATCACAGTATACATGTCAGGAGGATGTAACACACAACATAGCATACAGAGCGTAGTAATCACAGTATACATGTCAGGAGGATGTAACATATAACATAGCATACAGAGCGTAGTAATCACAGTATACATGTCAGGAGGATGTAACATATAACATAGCATACAGAGTGTAGTAATCACAGTATACATGTCAGGAGGATGTAACATATAACATAGCATACAGAGTGTAGTAATCACAGTATACATGTCAGGAGGATGTAACATATAACATAGCATACAGAGTGTAGTAATCACAGTATACATGTCAGGAGGATGTAACATATAACATAGCATACAGAGTGTAGTAATCACAATATACATGTCAGGAGGATGTAACACACAACATAGCATACAGAGCGTAGTAATCACAGTATACATGTCAGGAGGATGTAACATATAACATAGCATACAGAGCGTAGTAATCACAGTATACATGTCAGGAGGATGTAACATATAACATAGCATACAGAGTGTAGTAATCACAGTATACATGTCAGGAGGATGTAACATATAACATAGCATACAGAGAGTGTAGTAATCACAATATACATGTCAGGAGGATGTAACATATAACATAGCATACAGAGTGTAGTAATCACAGTATACATGTCAGGAGGATGTAACATATAACATAGCATACAGAGTGTAGTAATCACAGTATACATGTCAGGAGGATGTAACATATAACATAGCATACAGAGTGTAGTAATCACAGTATACATGTCAGGAGGATGTAACATATAACATAGCATACAGAGTGTAGTAATCACAGTATACATGTCAGGAGGATGTAACATATAACATAGCATACAGAGTGTAGTAATCACAGTATACATGTCAGGAGGATGTAACATATAACATAGCATACAGAGCGTAGTAATCACAGTATACATGTCAGGAGGATGTAACATATAACATAGCATACAGAGCGTAGTAATCACAGTATACATGTCAGGAGGATGTAACACACAACATAGCATACAGAGCGTAGTAATCACAGTATACATGTCAGGAGGATGTAACATATAACATAGCATACAGAGCGTAGTAATCACAGTATACATGTCAGGAGGATGTAACATATAACATAGCATACAGAGTGTAGTAATCACAGTATACATGTCAGGAGGATGTAACATATAACATAGCATACAGAGTGTAGTAATCACAGTATACATGTCAGGAGGATGTAACATATAACATAGCATACAGAGTGTAGTAATCACAGTATACATGTCAGGAGGATGTAACATATAACATAGCATACAGAGTGTAGTAATCACAATATACATGTCAGGAGGATGTAACATATAACATAGCATACAGAGTGTAGTAATCACAGTATACATGTCAGGAGGATGTAACATATAACATAGCATACAGAGTGTAGTAATCACAGTATACATGTCAGGAGGATGTAACATATAACATAGCATACAGAGTGTAGTAATCACAATATACATGTCAGGAGGATGTAACATATAACATAGCATACAGAGTGTAGTAATCACAATATACATGTCAGGAGGATGTAACATATAACATAGCATACAGAGTGTAGTAATCACAATATACATGTCAGGAGGATGTAACATATAACATAGCATACAGAGTGTAGTAATCACAGTATACATGTCAGAAGGATGTAACATATAACATAGCATACAGAGTGTAGTAATCACAGTATACATGTCAGGAGGATGTAACATATAACATAGCATACAGAGCGTAGTAATCACAGTATACATGTCAGGAGGATGTAACATATAACATAGCATACAGAGCGTAGTAATCACAGTATACATGTCAGGAGGATGTAACATATAACATAGCATACAGAGTGTAGTAATCACAGTATACATGTCAGGAGGATGTAACATATAACATAGCATACAGAGTGTAGTAATCACAGTATACATGTCAGGAGGATGTAACATATAACATAGCATACAGAGTGTAGTAATCACAGTATACATGTCAGGAGGATGTAACATATAACATAGCATACAGAGTGTAGTAATCACAGTATACATGTCAGGAGGATGTAACATATAACATAGCATACAGAGTGTAGTAATCACAGTATACATGTCAGGAGGATGTAACATATAACATAGCATACAGAGTGTAGTAATCACAGTATACATGTCAGGAGGATGTAACATATAACATAGCATACAGAGTGTAGTAATCACAGTATACATGTCAGGAGGATGTAACATATAACATAGCATACAGAGTATAGTAATCACAGTATACATGTCAGGAGGATGTAACATATAACATAGCATACAGAGTGTAGTAATCACAGTATACATGTCAGGAGGATGTAACATATAACATAGCATACAGAGTGTAGTAATCACAGTATACATGTCAGAAGGATGTAACATATAACATAGCATACAGAGTATAGTAATCACAGTATACATGTCAGGAGGATGTAACATATAACATAGCATACAGAGCGTAGTAATCACAGTATACATGTCAGGAGGATGTAACATATAACATAGCATACAGAGCGTAGTAATCACAGTATACATGTCAGGAGGATGTAACATATAACATAGCATACAGAGTGTAGTAATCACAGTATACATGTCAGGAGGATGTAACATATAACATAGCATACAGAGTGTAGTAATCACAATATACATGTCAGGAGGATGTAACACACAACATAGCATACAGAGCGTAGTAATCACAGTATACATGTCAGGAGGATGTAACACATAACATAGCATACAGAGCGTAGTAATCACAGTATACATGTCAGGAGGATGTAACATATAACATAGCATACAGAGTGTAGTAATCACAGTATACATGTCAGGAGGATGTAACATATAACATAGCATACAGAGAGTGTAGTAATCACAATATACATGTCAGGAGGATGTAACATATAACATAGCATACAGAGTGTAGTAATCACAGTATACATGTCAGGAGGATGTAACATATAACATAGCATACAGAGTGTAGTAATCACAGTATACATGTCAGGAGGATGTAACATATAACATAGCATACAGAGTGTAGTAATCACAGTATACATGTCAGGAGGATGTAACATATAACATAGCATACAGAGCGTAGTAATCACAGTATACATGTCAGGAGGATGTAACATATAACATAGCATACAGAGCGTAGTAATCACAGTATACATGTCAGGAGGATGTAACACACAACATAGCATACAGAGCGTAGTAATCACAGTATACATGTCAGGAGGATGTAACACACAACATAGCATACAGAGCGTAGTAATCACAGTATACATGTCAGGAGGATGTAACATATAACATAGCATACAGAGCGTAGTAATCACAGTATACATGTCAGGAGGATGTAACATATAACATAGCATACAGAGCGTAGTAATCACAGTATACATGTCAGGAGGATGTAACATATAACATAGCATACAGAGCGTAGTAATCACAATATACATGTCAGGAGGATGTAACATATAACATAGCATACAGAGTGTAGTAATCACAGTATACATGTCAGGAGGATGTAACATATAACATAGCATACAGAGTGTAGTAATCACAGTATACATGTCAGGAGGATGTAACATATAACATAGCATACAGAGTATAGTAATCACAGTATACATGTCAGGAGGATGTAACATATAACATAGCATACAGAGTGTAGTAATCACAGTATACATGTCAGGAGGATGTAACATATAACATAGCATACAGAGTGTAGTAATCACAGTATACATGTCAGGAGGATGTAACATATAACATAGCATACAGAGCGTAGTAATCACAGTATACATGTCAGGAGGATGTAACATATGACATAGCATACAGAGTGTAGTAATCACAGTATACATGTCAGGAGGATGTAACATATAACATAGCATACAGAGTGTAGTAATCACAGTATACATGTCAGGAGGATGTAACATATAACATAGCATACAGAGTGTAGTAATCACAGTATACATGTCAGGAGGATGTAACATATAACATAGCATACAGAGTGTAGTAATCACAGTATACATGTCAGGAGGATGTAACATATAACATAGCATACAGAGTGTAGTAATCACAGTATACATGTCAGGAGGATGTAACATATAACATAGCATACAGAGTATAGTAATCACAGTATACATGTCAGGAGGATGTAACATATAACATAGCATACAGAGTGTAGTAATCACAGTATACATGTCAGGAGGATGTAACATATAACATAGCATACAGAGTGTAGTAATCACAGTATACATGTCAGAAGGATGTAACATATAACATAGCATACAGAGTATAGTAATCACAGTATACATGTCAGGAGGATGTAACATATAACATAGCATACAGAGCGTAGTAATCACAGTATACATGTCAGGAGGATGTAACATATAACATAGCATACAGAGTGTAGTAATCACAGTATACATGTCAGGAGGATGTAACATATAACATAGCATACAGAGTGTAGTAATCACAGTATACATGTCAGGAGGATGTAACATATAACATAGCATACAGAGTGTAGTAATCACAATATACATGTCAGGAGGATGTAACACACAACATAGCATACAGAGCGTAGTAATCACAGTATACATGTCAGGAGGATGTAACACATAACATAGCATACAGAGCGTAGTAATCACAGTATACATGTCAGGAGGATGTAACATATAACATAGCATACAGAGTGTAGTAATCACAGTATACATGTCAGGAGGATGTAACATATAACATAGCATACAGAGAGTGTAGTAATCACAATATACATGTCAGGAGGATGTAACATATAACATAGCATACAGAGTGTAGTAATCACAGTATACATGTCAGGAGGATGTAACATATAACATAGCATACAGAGTGTAGTAATCACAGTATACATGTCAGGAGGATGTAACATATAACATAGCATACAGAGTGTAGTAATCACAGTATACATGTCAGGAGGATGTAACATATAACATAGCATACAGAGCGTAGTAATCACAGTATACATGTCAGGAGGATGTAACATATAACATAGCATACAGAGCGTAGTAATCACAGTATACATGTCAGGAGGATGTAACACACAACATAGCATACAGAGCGTAGTAATCACAGTATACATGTCAGGAGGATGTAACATATAACATAGCATACAGAGCGTAGTAATCACAGTATACATGTCAGGAGGATGTAACATATAACATAGCATACAGAGTGTAGTAATCACAGTATACATGTCAGGAGGATGTAACATATAACATAGCATACAGAGCGTAGTAATCACAGTATACATGTCAGGAGGATGTAACATATAACATAGCATACAGAGCGTAGTAATCACAGTATACATGTCAGGAGGATGTAACATATAACATAGCATACAGAGTGTAGTAATCACAGTATACATGTCAGGAGGATGTAACATATAACATAGCATACAGAGTGTAGTAATCACAGTATACATGTCAGGAGGATGTAACATATAACATAGCATACAGAGTGTAGTAATCACAGTATACATGTCAGGAGGATGTAACATATAACATAGCATACAGAGTGTAGTAATCACAGTATACATGTCAGGAGGATGTAACATATAACATAGCATACAGAGTGTAGTAATCACAGTATACATGTCAGGAGGATGTAACATATAACATAGCATACAGAGTATAGTAATCACAGTATACATGTCAGGAGGATGTAACATATAACATAGCATACAGAGTGTAGTAATCACAGTATACATGTCAGGAGGATGTAACATATAACATAGCATACAGAGTGTAGTAATCACAGTATACATGTCAGGAGGATGTAACATATAACATAGCATACAGAGTATAGTAATCACAGTATACATGTCAGGAGGATGTAACATATAACATAGCATACAGAGCGTAGTAATCACAGTATACATGTCAGGAGGATGTAACATATAACATAGCATACAGAGTGTAGTAATCACAGTATACATGTCAGGAGGATGTAACATATAACATAGCATACAGAGTGTAGTAATCACAGTATACATGTCAGGAGGATGTAACATATAACATAGCATACAGAGTGTAGTAATCACAATATACATGTCAGGAGGATGTAACACACAACATAGCATACAGAGCGTAGTAATCACAGTATACATGTCAGGAGGATGTAACATATAACATAGCATACAGAGCGTAGTAATCACAGTATACATGTCAGGAGGATGTAACATATAACATAGCATACAGAGTGTAGTAATCACAGTATACATGTCAGGAGGATGTAACATATAACATAGCATACAGAGAGTGTAGTAATCACAATATACATGTCAGGAGGATGTAACATATAACATAGCATACAGAGTGTAGTAATCACAGTATACATGTCAGGAGGATGTAACATATAACATAGCATACAGAGTGTAGTAATCACAGTATACATGTCAGGAGGATGTAACATATAACATAGCATACAGAGTGTAGTAATCACAGTATACATGTCAGGAGGATGTAACATATAACATAGCATACAGAGCGTAGTAATCACAGTATACATGTCAGGAGGATGTAACATATAACATAGCATACAGAGCGTAGTAATCACAGTATACATGTCAGGAGGATGTAACACACAACATAGCATACAGAGCGTAGTAATCACAGTATACATGTCAGGAGGATGTAACATATAACATAGCATACAGAGCGTAGTAATCACAGTATACATGTCAGGAGGATGTAACATATAACATAGCATACAGAGTGTAGTAATCACAGTATACATGTCAGGAGGATGTAACATATAACATAGCATACAGAGTGTAGTAATCACAGTATACATGTCAGGAGGATGTAACATATAACATAGCATACAGAGTGTAGTAATCACAGTATACATGTCAGGAGGATGTAACATATAACATAGCATACAGAGTGTAGTAATCACAATATACATGTCAGGAGGATGTAACATATAACATAGCATACAGAGTGTAGTAATCACAGTATACATGTCAGAAGGATGTAACATATAACATAGCATACAGAGTGTAGTAATCACAGTATACATGTCAGGAGGATGTAACATATAACATAGCATACAGAGCGTAGTAATCACAGTATACATGTCAGGAGGATGTAACATATAACATAGCATACAGAGTGTAGTAATCACAGTATACATGTCAGGAGGATGTAACATATAACATAGCATACAGAGTGTAGTAATCACAGTATACATGTCAGGAGGATGTAACATATAACATAGCATACAGAGTGTAGTAATCACAATATACATGTCAGGAGGATGTAACACACAACATAGCATACAGAGCGTAGTAATCACAGTATACATGTCAGGAGGATGTAACACATAACATAGCATACAGAGTGTAGTAATCACAATATACATGTCAGGAGGATGTAACATATAACATAGCATACAGAGCGTAGTAATCACAGTATACATGTCAGGAGGATGTAACATATAACATAGCATACAGAGTGTAGTAATCACAGTATACATGTCAGGAGGATGTAACATATAACATAGCATACAGAGTGTAGTAATCACAGTATACATGTCAGGAGGATGTAACATATAACATAGCATACAGAGTGTAGTAATCACAGTATACATGTCAGGAGGATGTAACATATAACATAGCATACAGAGTGTAGTAATCACAGTATACATGTCAGGAGGATGTAACATATAACATAGCATACAGAGTGTAGTAATCACAGTATACATGTCAGGAGGATGTAACATATAACATAGCATACAGAGTGTAGTAATCACAGTATACATGTCAGGAGGATGTAACATATAACATAGCATACAGAGTGTAGTAATCACAGTATACATGTCAGGAGGATGTAACATATAACATAGCATACAGAGTATAGTAATCACAGTATACATGTCAGGAGGATGTAACATATAACATAGCATACAGAGTGTAGTAATCACAGTATACATGTCAGGAGGATGTAACATATAACATAGCATACAGAGTGTAGTAATCACAGTATACATGTCAGAAGGATGTAACATATAACATAGCATACAGAGTATAGTAATCACAGTATACATGTCAGGAGGATGTAACATATAACATAGCATACAGAGCGTAGTAATCACAGTATACATGTCAGGAGGATGTAACATATAACATAGCATACAGAGCGTAGTAATCACAGTATACATGTCAGGAGGATGTAACATATAACATAGCATACAGAGTGTAGTAATCACAGTATACATGTCAGAAGGATGTAACATATAACATAGCATACAGAGTATAGTAATCACAGTATACATGTCAGGAGGATGTAACACATAACATAGCATACAGAGCGTAGTAATCACAGTATACATGTCAGGAGGATGTAACATATAACATAGCATACAGAGTGTAGTAATCACAGTATACATGTCAGGAGGATGTAACATATAACATAGCATACAGAGAGTGTAGTAATCACAATATACATGTCAGGAGGATGTAACATATAACATAGCATACAGAGTGTAGTAATCACAGTATACATGTCAGGAGGATGTAACATATAACATAGCATACAGAGCGTAGTAATCACAGTATACATGTCAGGAGGATGTAACACACAACATAGCATACAGAGCGTAGTAATCACAGTATACATGTCAGGAGGATGTAACATATAACATAGCATACAGAGCGTAGTAATCACAGTATACATGTCAGGAGGATGTAACATATAACATAGCATACAGAGCGTAGTAATCACAGTATACATGTCAGGAGGATGTAACATATAACATAGCATACAGAGCGTAGTAATCACAATATACATGTCAGGAGGATGTAACATATAACATAGCATACAGAGCGTAGTAATCACAGTATACATGTCAGGAGGATGTAACATATAACATAGCATACAGAGTGTAGTAATCACAGTATACATGTCAGGAGGATGTAACATATAACATAGCATACAGAGTGTAGTAATCACAGTATACATGTCAGGAGGATGTAACATATAACATAGCATACAGAGTGTAGTAATCACAGTATACATGTCAGGAGGATGTAACATATAACATAGCATACAGAGTGTAGTAATCACAGTATACATGTCAGGAGGATGTAACATATAACATAGCATACAGAGTGTAGTAATCACAGTATACATGTCAGAAGGATGTAACATATAACATAGCATACAGAGTATAGTAATCACAGTATACATGTCAGGAGGATGTAACATATAACATAGCATACAGAGCGTAGTAATCACAGTATACATGTCAGGAGGATGTAACATATAACATAGCATACAGAGTGTAGTAATCACAGTATACATGTCAGGAGGATGTAACATATAACATAGCATACAGAGTGTAGTAATCACAGTATACATGTCAGGAGGATGTAACATATAACATAGCATACAGAGTGTAGTAATCACAATATACATGTCAGGAGGATGTAACACACAACATAGCATACAGAGCGTAGTAATCACAGTATACATGTCAGGAGGATGTAACACATAACATAGCATACAGAGCGTAGTAATCACAGTATACATGTCAGGAGGATGTAACATATAACATAGCATACAGAGTGTAGTAATCACAGTATACATGTCAGGAGGATGTAACATATAACATAGCATACAGAGAGTGTAGTAATCACAATATACATGTCAGGAGGATGTAACATATAACATAGCATACAGAGTGTAGTAATCACAGTATACATGTCAGGAGGATGTAACATATAACATAGCATACAGAGTGTAGTAATCACAGTATACATGTCAGGAGGATGTAACATATAACATAGCATACAGAGCGTAGTAATCACAGTATACATGTCAGGAGGATGTAACATATAACATAGCATACAGAGCGTAGTAATCACAGTATACATGTCAGGAGGATGTAACACACAACATAGCATACAGAGCGTAGTAATCACAGTATACATGTCAGGAGGATGTAACATATAACATAGCATACAGAGCGTAGTAATCACAGTATACATGTCAGGAGGATGTAACATATAACATAGCATACAGAGTGTAGTAATCACAATATACATGTCAGGAGGATGTAACATATAACATAGCATACAGAGTGTAGTAATCACAATATACATGTCAGGAGGATGTAACACACAACATAGCATACAGAGCGTAGTAATCACAGTATACATGTCAGGAGGATGTAACATATAACATAGCATACAGAGTGTAGTAATCACAATATACATGTCAGGAGGATGTAACATATAACATAGCATACAGAGCGTAGTAATCACAGTATACATGTCAGGAGGATGTAACATATAACATAGCATACAGAGTGTAGTAATCACAGTATACATGTCAGGAGGATGTAACATATAACATAGCATACAGAGTGTAGTAATCACAGTATACATGTCAGGAGGATGTAACATATAACATAGCATACAGAGTGTAGTAATCACAGTATACATGTCAGGAGGATGTAACATATAACATAGCATACAGAGTGTAGTAATCACAGTATACATGTCAGGAGGATGTAACATATAACATAGCATACAGAGTGTAGTAATCACAGTATACATGTCAGGAGGATGTAACATATAACATAGCATACAGAGTATAGTAATCACAGTATACATGTCAGGAGGATGTAACATATAACATAGCATACAGAGTGTAGTAATCACAGTATACATGTCAGGAGGATGTAACATATAACATAGCATACAGAGTGTAGTAATCACAGTATACATGTCAGGAGGATGTAACATATAACATAGCATACAGAGTATAGTAATCACAGTATACATGTCAGGAGGATGTAACATATAACATAGCATACAGAGCGTAGTAATCACAGTATACATGTCAGGAGGATGTAACATATAACATAGCATACAGAGTGTAGTAATCACAGTATACATGTCAGGAGGATGTAACATATAACATAGCATACAGAGTGTAGTAATCACAGTATACATGTCAGGAGGATGTAACATATAACATAGCATACAGAGTGTAGTAATCACAATATACATGTCAGGAGGATGTAACACACAACATAGCATACAGAGCGTAGTAATCACAGTATACATGTCAGGAGGATGTAACATATAACATAGCATACAGAGCGTAGTAATCACAGTATACATGTCAGGAGGATGTAACATATAACATAGCATACAGAGTGTAGTAATCACAGTATACATGTCAGGAGGATGTAACATATAACATAGCATACAGAGAGTGTAGTAATCACAATATACATGTCAGGAGGATGTAACATATAACATAGCATACAGAGTGTAGTAATCACAGTATACATGTCAGGAGGATGTAACATATAACATAGCATACAGAGTGTAGTAATCACAGTATACATGTCAGGAGGATGTAACATATAACATAGCATACAGAGTGTAGTAATCACAGTATACATGTCAGGAGGATGTAACATATAACATAGCATACAGAGCGTAGTAATCACAGTATACATGTCAGGAGGATGTAACATATAACATAGCATACAGAGCGTAGTAATCACAGTATACATGTCAGGAGGATGTAACACACAACATAGCATACAGAGCGTAGTAATCACAGTATACATGTCAGGAGGATGTAACATATAACATAGCATACAGAGCGTAGTAATCACAGTATACATGTCAGGAGGATGTAACATATAACATAGCATACAGAGTGTAGTAATCACAGTATACATGTCAGGAGGATGTAACATATAACATAGCATACAGAGTGTAGTAATCACAGTATACATGTCAGGAGGATGTAACATATAACATAGCATACAGAGTGTAGTAATCACAGTATACATGTCAGAAGGATGTAACATATAACATAGCATACAGAGTGTAGTAATCACAGTATACATGTCAGGAGGATGTAACATATAACATAGCATACAGAGCGTAGTAATCACAGTATACATGTCAGGAGGATGTAACATATAACATAGCATACAGAGTGTAGTAATCACAGTATACATGTCAGGAGGATGTAACATATAACATAGCATACAGAGTGTAGTAATCACAGTATACATGTCAGGAGGATGTAACATATAACATAGCATACAGAGTGTAGTAATCACAATATACATGTCAGGAGGATGTAACACACAACATAGCATACAGAGCGTAGTAATCACAGTATACATGTCAGGAGGATGTAACACATAACATAGCATACAGAGTGTAGTAATCACAATATACATGTCAGGAGGATGTAACATATAACATAGCATACAGAGCGTAGTAATCACAGTATACATGTCAGGAGGATGTAACATATAACATAGCATACAGAGTGTAGTAATCACAGTATACA
Organism: Rana muscosa; assembly: GCA_029206835.1. Classification (NCBI taxonomy): domain Eukaryota; kingdom Metazoa; phylum Chordata; class Amphibia; order Anura; family Ranidae; genus Rana; species Rana muscosa. Next base: position 233,140,320 of record CM055125.1, on the reverse strand, counting down.
TGTCAGGAGGATGTAACATATAACATAGCATACAGAGTGTAGTAATCACAGTATACATGTCAGGAGGATGTAACATATAACATAGCATACAGAGTGTAGTAATCACAGTATACATGTCAGGAGGATGTAACATATAACATAGCATACAGAGTGTAGTAATCACAGTATACATGTCAGGAGGATGTAACATATAACATAGCATACAGAGTGTAGTAATCACAGTATACATGTCAGGAGGATGTAACATATAACATAGCATACAGAGTGTAGTAATCACAGTATACATGTCAGAAGGATGTAACATATAACATAGCATACAGAGTATAGTAATCACAGTATACATGTCAGGAGGATGTAACATATAACATAGCATACAGAGCGTAGTAATCACAGTATACATGTCAGGAGGATGTAACATATAACATAGCATACAGAGTGTAGTAATCACAGTATACATGTCAGGAGGATGTAACATATAACATAGCATACAGAGCGTAGTAATCACAGTATACATGTCAGGAGGATGTAACATATAACATAGCATACAGAGTGTAGTAATCACAGTATACATGTCAGGAGGATGTAACATATAACATAGCATACAGAGTGTAGTAATCACAATATACATGTCAGGAGGATGTAACACACAACATAGCATACAGAGCGTAGTAATCACAGTATACATGTCAGGAGGATGTAACACATAACATAGCATACAGAGTGTAGTAATCACAGTATACATGTCAGGAGGATGTAACATATAACATAGCATACAGAGAGTGTAGTAATCACAATATACATGTCAGGAGGATGTAACATATAACATAGCATACAGAGTGTAGTAATCACAGTATACATGTCAGGAGGATGTAACATATAACATAGCATACAGAGTGTAGTAATCACAGTATACATGTCAGGAGGATGTAACATATAACATAGCATACAGAGCGTAGTAATCACAGTATACATGTCAGGAGGATGTAACATATAACATAGCATACAGAGCGTAGTAATCACAGTATACATGTCAGGAGGATGTAACACACAACATAGCATACAGAGCGTAGTAATCACAGTATACATGTCAGGAGGATGTAACATATAACATAGCATACAGAGCGTAGTAATCACAGTATACATGTCAGGAGGATGTAACATATAACATAGCATACAGAGTGTAGTAATCACAGTATACATGTCAGGAGGATGTAACATATAACATAGCATACAGAGTGTAGTAATCACAGTATACATGTCAGGAGGATGTAACATATAACATAGCATACAGAGTGTAGTAATCACAGTATACATGTCAGGAGGATGTAACATATAACATAGCATACAGAGTGTAGTAATCACAATATACATGTCAGGAGGATGTAACATATAACATAGCATACAGAGTGTAGTAATCACAGTATACATGTCAGGAGGATGTAACATATAACATAGCATACAGAGTGTAGTAATCACAGTATACATGTCAGGAGGATGTAACATATAACATAGCATACAGAGTGTAGTAATCACAATATACATGTCAGGAGGATGTAACATATAACATAGCATACAGAGTGTAGTAATCACAATATACATGTCAGGAGGATGTAACATATAACATAGCATACAGAGTGTAGTAATCACAATATACATGTCAGGAGGATGTAACATATAACATAGCATACAGAGTGTAGTAATCACAGTATACATGTCAGAAGGATGTAACATATAACATAGCATACAGAGTGTAGTAATCACAGTATACATGTCAGGAGGATGTAACATATAACATAGCATACAGAGAGTGTAGTAATCACAATATACATGTCAGAAGGATGTAACATATAACATAGCATACAGAGTGTAGTAATCACAGTATACATGTCAGGAGGATGTAACATATAACATAGCATACAGAGTGTAGTAATCACAGTATACATGTCAGGAGGATGTAACATATAACATAGCATACAGAGTGTAGTAATCACAATATACATGTCAGGAGGATGTAACATATAACATAGCATACAGAGCGTAGTAATCACAGTATACATGTCAGGAGGATGTAACACACAACATAGCATACAGAGCGTAGTAATCACAGTATACATGTCAGGAGGATGTAACACACAACATAGCATACAGAGCGTAGTAATCACAGTATACATGTCAGGAGGATGTAACATATAACATAGCATACAGAGTGTAGTAATCACAATATACATGTCAGGAGGATGTAACACACAACATAGCATACAGAGCGTAGTAATCACAGTATACATGTCAGGAGGATGTAACACATAACATAGCATACAGAGTGTAGTAATCACAATATACATGTCAGGAGGATGTAACATATAACATAGCATACAGAGCGTAGTAATCACAGTATACATGTCAGGAGGATGTAACATATAACATAGCATACAGAGTGTAGTAATCACAGTATACATGTCAGGAGGATGTAACATATAACATAGCATACAGAGTGTAGTAATCACAGTATACATGTCAGGAGGATGTAACATATAACATAGCATACAGAGTGTAGTAATCACAGTATACATGTCAGGAGGATGTAACATATAACATAGCATACAGAGTATAGTAATCACAGTATACATGTCAGGAGGATGTAACATATAACATAGCATACAGAGTGTAGTAATCACAGTATACATGTCAGGAGGATGTAACATATAACATAGCATACAGAGTGTAGTAATCACAGTATACATGTCAGAAGGATGTAACATATAACATAGCATACAGAGTATAGTAATCACAGTATACATGTCAGGAGGATGTAACATATAACATAGCATACAGAGCGTAGTAATCACAGTATACATGTCAGGAGGATGTAACATATAACATAGCATACAGAGCGTAGTAATCACAGTATACATGTCAGGAGGATGTAACATATAACATAGCATACAGAGTGTAGTAATCACAGTATACATGTCAGGAGGATGTAACATATAACATAGCATACAGAGTGTAGTAATCACAATATACATGTCAGGAGGATGTAACACACAACATAGCATACAGAGCGTAGTAATCACAGTATACATGTCAGGAGGATGTAACACATAACATAGCATACAGAGCGTAGTAATCACAGTATACATGTCAGGAGGATGTAACATATAACATAGCATACAGAGCGTAGTAATCACAGTATACATGTCAGGAGGATGTAACATATAACATAGCATACAGAGCGTAGTAATCACAGTATACATGTCAGGAGGATGTAACATATAACATAGCATACAGAGTGTAGTAATCACAGTATACATGTCAGGAGGATGTAACATATAACATAGCATACAGAGCGTAGTAATCACAGTATACATGTCAGGAGGATGTAACATATAACATAGCATACAGAGCGTAGTAATCACAGTATACATGTCAGGAGGATGTAACACACAACATAGCATACAGAGCGTAGTAATCACAGTATACATGTCAGGAGGATGTAACACACAACATAGCATACAGAGCGTAGTAATCACAGTATACATGTCAGGAGGATGTAACATATAACATAGCATACAGAGCGTAGTAATCACAGTATACATGTCAGGAGGATGTAACATATAACATAGCATACAGAGTGTAGTAATCACAGTATACATGTCAGGAGGATGTAACACATAACATAGCATACAGAGTGTAGTAATCACAGTATACATGTCAGGAGGATGTAACATATAACATAGCATACAGAGTGTAGTAATCACAATATACATGTCAGGAGGATGTAACATATAACATAGCATACAAAGCGTAGTAATCACAATATACATGTCAGGAGGATGTAACATATAACATAGCATAAAGAGTGTAGTAATCACAGTATACATGTCAGGAGGATGTAACACACAACATAGCATACAGAGCGTAGTAATCACAGTATACATGTCAGGAGGATGTAACATATAACATAGCATACAGAGTGTAGTAATCACAGTATACATGTCAGGAGGATGTAACATATAACATAGCATACAGAGAGTGTAGTAATCACAATATACATGTCAGGAGGATGTAACATATAACATAGCATACAGAGTGTAGTAATCACAGTATACATGTCAGGAGGATGTAACATATAACATAGCATACAGAGTGTAGTAATCACAGTATACATGTCAGGAGGATGTAACATATAACATAGCATACAGAGTGTAGTAATCACAGTATACATGTCAGGAGGATGTAACATATAACATAGCATACAGAGTGTAGTAATCACAGTATACATGTCAGGAGGATGTAACATATAACATAGCATACAGAGTGTAGTAATCACAGTATACATGTCAGGAGGATGTAACATATAACATAGCATACAGAGTGTAGTAATCACAGTATACATGTCAGGAGGATGTAACATATAACATAGCATACAGAGTGTAGTAATCACAGTATACATGTCAGGAGGATGTAACATATAACATAGCATACAGAGTGTAGTAATCACAATATACATGTCAGGAGGATGTAACATATAACATAGCATACAGAGTGTAGTAATCACAGTATACATGTCAGGAGGATGTAACATATAACATAGCATACAGAGTATAGTAATCACAGTATACATGTCAGGAGGATGTAACATATAACATAGCATACAGAGTGTAGTAATCACAGTATACATGTCAGGAGGATGTAACATATAACATAGCATACAGAGTGTAGTAATCACAGTATACATGTCAGAAGGATGTAACATATAACATAGCATACAGAGTATAGTAATCACAGTATACATGTCAGGAGGATGTAACATATAACATAGCATACAGAGCGTAGTAATCACAGTATACATGTCAGGAGGATGTAACATATAACATAGCATACAGAGCGTAGTAATCACAGTATACATGTCAGGAGGATGTAACATATAACATAGCATACAGAGCGTAGTAATCACAGTATACATGTCAGGAGGATGTAACATATAACATAGCATACAGAGTGTAGTAATCACAATATACATGTCAGGAGGATGTAACACACAACATAGCATACAGAGCGTAGTAATCACAGTATACATGTCAGGAGGATGTAACACATAACATAGCATACAGAGCGTAGTAATCACAGTATACATGTCAGGAGGATGTAACATATAACATAGCATACAGAGTGTAGTAATCACAGTATACATGTCAGGAGGATGTAACATATAACATAGCATACAGAGCGTAGTAATCACAGTATACATGTCAGGAGGATGTAACATATAACATAGCATACAGAGCGTAGTAATCACAGTATACATGTCAGGAGGATGTAACACACAACATAGCATACAGAGCGTAGTAATCACAGTATACATGTCAGGAGGATGTAACACACAACATAGCATACAGAGCGTAGTAATCACAGTATACATGTCAGGAGGATGTAACATATAACATAGCATACAGAGCGTAGTAATCACAGTATACATGTCAGGAGGATGTAACATATAACATAGCATACAGAGTGTAGTAATCACAGTATACATGTCAGGAGGATGTAACACATAACATAGCATACAGAGTGTAGTAATCACAGTATACATGTCAGGAGGATGTAACATATAACATAGCATACAGAGTGTAGTAATCACAATATACATGTCAGGAGGATGTAACATATAACATAGCATACAAAGCGTAGTAATCACAATATACATGTCAGGAGGATGTAACATATAACATAGCATACAGAGCGTAGTAATCACAGTATACATGTCAGGAGGATGTAACACACAACATAGCATACAGAGCGTAGTAATCACAGTATACATGTCAGGAGGATGTAACATATAACATAGCATACAGAGTGTAGTAATCACAGTATACATGTCAGGAGGATGTAACATATAACATAGCATACAGAGAGTGTAGTAATCACAATATACATGTCAGGAGGATGTAACATATAACATAGCATACAGAGTGTAGTAATCACAGTATACATGTCAGGAGGATGTAACATATAACATAGCATACAGAGTGTAGTAATCACAGTATACATGTCAGGAGGATGTAACATATAACATAGCATACAGAGTGTAGTAATCACAGTATACATGTCAGGAGGATGTAACATATAACATAGCATACAGAGTGTAGTAATCACAGTATACATGTCAGGAGGATGTAACATATAACATAGCATACAGAGTGTAGTAATCACAGTATACATGTCAGGAGGATGTAACATATAACATAGCATACAGAGTGTAGTAATCACAGTATACATGTCAGGAGGATGTAACATATAACATAGCATACAGAGTGTAGTAATCACAGTATACATGTCAGGAGGATGTAACATATAACATAGCATACAGAGTGTAGTAATCACAATATACATGTCAGGAGGATGTAACATATAACATAGCATACAGAGTGTAGTAATCACAGTATACATGTCAGGAGGATGTAACATATAACATAGCATACAGAGAGTGTAGTAATCACAGTATACATGTCAGGAGGATGTAACATATAACATAGCATACAGAGTGTAGTAATCACAGTATACATGTCAGGAGGATGTAACATATAACATAGCATACAGAGCGTAGTAATCACAGTATACATGTCAGGAGGATGTAACATATAACATAGCATACAGAGTGTAGTAATCACAGTATACATGTCAGGAGGATGTAACACATAACATAGCATACAGAGTGTAGTAATCACAGTATACATGTCAGGAGGATGTAACATATAACATAGCATACAGAGTGTAGTAATCACAATATACATGTCAGGAGGATGTAACATATAACATAGCATACAAAGCGTAGTAATCACAATATACATGTCAGGAGGATGTAACATATAACATAGCATAAAGAGTGTAGTAATCACAATATACATGTCAGGAGGATGTAACATATAACATAGCATACAGAGTGTAGTAATCACAGTATACATGTCAGGAGGATGTAACATATAACATAGCATACAGAGTGTAGTAATCACAATATACATGTCAGGAGGATGTAACACACAACATAGCATACAGAGCGTAGTAATCACAGTATACATGTCAGGAGGATGTAACACATAACATAGCATACAGAGTGTAGTAATCACAATATACATGTCAGGAGGATGTAACATATAACATAGCATACAGAGCGTAGTAATCACAGTATACATGTCAGGAGGATGTAACATATAACATAGCATACAGAGCGTAGTAATCACAGTATACATGTCAGGAGGATGTAACATATAACATAGCATACAGAGCGTAGTAATCACACTATACATGTCAGGAGGATGTAACATATAACATAGCATACAGAGCGTAGTAATCACAGTATACATGTCAGGAGGATGTAACATATAACATAGCATACAGAGTGTAGTAATCACAGTATACATGTCAGGAGGATGTAACATATAACATAGCATACAGAGTGTAGTAATCACAGTATACATGTCAGGAGGATGTAACATATAACATAGCATACAGAGCGTAGTAATCACAGTATACATGTCAGGAGGATGTAACATATAACATAGCATACAGAGTGTAGTAATCACAGTATACATGTCAGGAGGATGTAACATATAACATAGCATACAGAGTGTAGTAATCACAGTATACATGTCAGGAGGATGTAACACATAACATAGCATACAGAGTGTAGTAATCACAATATACATGTCAGGAGGATGTAACACATAACATAGCATACAGAGAGTGTAGTAATCACAGTATACATGTCAGGAGGATGTAACATATAACATAGCATACAGAGCGTAGTAATCACAGTATACATGTCAGGAGGATGTAACATATAACATAGCATACAGAGCGTAGTAATCACAGTATACATGTCAGGAGGATGTAACATATAACATAGCATACAGAGTGTAGTAATCACAGTATACATGTCAGGAGGATGTAACACATAACATAGCATACAGAGTGTAGTAATCACAGTATACATGTCAGGAGGATGTAACATATAACATAGCATACAGAGTGTAGTAATCACAATATACATGTCAGGAGGATGTAACATATAACATAGCATACAGAGCGTAGTAATCACAATATACATGTCAGGAGGATGTAACATATAACATAGCATACAGAGTGTAGTAATCACAATATACATGTCAGGAGGATGTAACACACAACATAGCATACAGAGCGTAGTAATCACAGTATACATGTCAGGAGGATGTAACACATAACATAGCATACAGAGTGTAGTAATCACAATATACATGTCAGGAGGATGTAACATATAACATAGCATACAGAGCGTAGTAATCACAGTATACATGTCAGGAGGATGTAACATATAACATAGCATACAGAGCGTAGTAATCACAGTATACATGTCAGGAGGATGTAACATATAACATAGCATACAGAGCGTAGTAATCACAATATACATGTCAGGAGGATGTAACATATAACATAGCATACAGAGTGTAGTAATCACAATATACATGTCAGGAGGATGTAACATATAACATAGCATACAGAGTGTAGTAATCACAGTATACATGTCAGGAGGATGTAACATATAACATAGCATACAGAGTGTAGTAATCACAGTATACATGTCAGGAGGATGTAACATATAACATAGCATACAGAGTATAGTAATCACAGTATACATGTCAGGAGGATGTAACATATAACATAGCATACAGAGTGTAGTAATCACAGTATACATGTCAGGAGGATGTAACATATAACATAGCATACAGAGTGTAGTAATCACAGTATACATGTCAGAAGGATGTAACATATAACATAGCATACAGAGTATAGTAATCACAGTATACATGTCAGGAGGATGTAACATATAACATAGCATACAGAGCGTAGTAATCACAGTATACATGTCAGGAGGATGTAACATATAACATAGCATACAGAGTGTAGTAATCACAGTATACATGTCAGGAGGATGTAACATATAACATAGCATACAGAGTGTAGTAATCACAGTATACATGTCAGGAGGATGTAACATATAACATAGCATACAGAGTGTAGTAATCACAATATACATGTCAGGAGGATGTAACACACAACATAGCATACAGAGCGTAGTAATCACAGTATACATGTCAGGAGGATGTAACATATAACATAGCATACAGAGCGTAGTAATCACAGTATACATGTCAGGAGGATGTAACATATAACATAGCATACAGAGAGTGTAGTAATCACAATATACATGTCAGGAGGATGTAACATATAACATAGCATACAGAGTGTAGTAATCACAGTATACATGTCAGGAGGATGTAACATATAACATAGCATACAGAGAGTGTAGTAATCACAATATACATGTCAGGAGGATGTAACATATAACATAGCATACAGAGTGTAGTAATCACAGTATACATGTCAGGAGGATGTAACATATAACATAGCATACAGAGTGTAGTAATCACAGTATACATGTCAGGAGGATGTAACATATAACATAGCATACAGAGCGTAGTAATCACAGTATACATGTCAGGAGGATGTAACATATAACATAGCATACAGAGCGTAGTAATCACAGTATACATGTCAGGAGGATGTAACACACAACATAGCATACAGAGCGTAGTAATCACAGTATACATGTCAGGAGGATGTAACATATAACATAGCATACAGAGCGTAGTAATCACAGTATACATGTCAGGAGGATGTAACATATAACATAGCATACAGAGTGTAGTAATCACAATATACATGTCAGGAGGATGTAACACACAACATAGCATACAGAGCGTAGTAATCACAGTATACATGTCAGGAGGATGTAACACATAACATAGCATACAGAGTGTAGTAATCACAATATACATGTCAGGAGGATGTAACATATAACATAGCATACAGAGCGTAGTAATCACAGTATACATGTCAGGAGGATGTAACATATAACATAGCATACAGAGTGTAGTAATCACAGTATACATGTCAGGAGGATGTAACATAACATAGCATACAGAGCGTAGTAATCACAGTATACATGTCAGGAGGATGTAACATATAACATAGCATACAGAGTGTAGTAATCACAGTATACATGTCAGGAGGATGTAACATATAACATAGCATACAGAGTGTAGTAATCACAGTATACATGTCAGGAGGATGTAACATATAACATAGCATACAGAGTGTAGTAATCACAGTATACATGTCAGGAGGATGTAACATATAACATAGCATACAGAGTGTAGTAATCACAGTATACATGTCAGGAGGATGTAACATATAACATAGCATACAGAGTATAGTAATCACAGTATACATGTCAGGAGGATGTAACATATAACATAGCATACAGAGTGTAGTAATCACAGTATACATGTCAGGAGGATGTAACATATAACATAGCATACAGAGTGTAGTAATCACAGTATACATGTCAGAAGGATGTAACATATAACATAGCATACAGAGTATAGTAATCACAGTATACATGTCAGGAGGATGTAACATATAACATAGCATACAGAGCGTAGTAATCACAGTATACATGTCAGGAGGATGTAACATATAACATAGCATACAGAGTGTAGTAATCACAGTATACATGTCAGGAGGATGTAACATATAACATAGCATACAGAGTGTAGTAATCACAGTATACATGTCAGGAGGATGTAACATATAACATAGCATACAGAGTGTAGTAATCACAATATACATGTCAGGAGGATGTAACACACAACATAGCATACAGAGCGTAGTAATCACAGTATACATGTCAGGAGGATGTAACATATAACATAGCATACAGAGTGTAGTAATCACAATATACATGTCAGGAGGATGTAACACACAACATAGCATACAGAGCGTAGTAATCACAGTATACATGTCAGGAGGATGTAACACATAACATAGCATACAGAGCGTAGTAATCACAGTATACATGTCAGGAGGATGTAACATATAACATAGCATACAGAGTGTAGTAATCACAGTATACATGTCAGGAGGATGTAACATATAACATAGCATACAGAGAGTGTAGTAATCACAATATACATGTCAGGAGGATGTAACATATAACATAGCATACAGAGTGTAGTAATCACAGTATACATGTCAGGAGGATGTAACATATAACATAGCATACAGAGCGTAGTAATCACAGTATACATGTCAGGAGGATGTAACATATAACATAGCATACAGAGCGTAGTAATCACAGTATACATGTCAGGAGGATGTAACACACAACATAGCATACAGAGCGTAGTAATCACAGTATACATGTCAGGAGGATGTAACACACAACATAGCATACAGAGCGTAGTAATCACAGTATACATGTCAGGAGGATGTAACATATAACATAGCATACAGAGCGTAGTAATCACAGTATACATGTCAGGAGGATGTAACATATAACATAGCATACAGAGTGTAGTAATCACAGTATACATGTCAGGAGGATGTAACATATAACATAGCATACAGAGTGTAGTAATCACAGTATACATGTCAGGAGGATGTAACATATAACATAGCATACAGAGCGTAGTAATCACAGTATACATGTCAGGAGGATGTAACACACAACATAGCATACAGAGCGTAGTAATCACAGTATACATGTCAGGAGGATGTAACATATAACATAGCATACAGAGTGTAGTAATCACAGTATACATGTCAGGAGGATGTAACATATAACATAGCATACAGAGAGTGTAGTAATCACAATATACATGTCAGGAGGATGTAACATATAACATAGCATACAGAGTGTAGTAATCACAGTATACATGTCAGGAGGATGTAACATATAACATAGCATACAGAGTGTAGTAATCACAGTATACATGTCAGGAGGATGTAACATATAACATAGCATACAGAGTGTAGTAATCACAGTATACATGTCAGGAGGATGTAACATATAACATAGCATACAGAGTGTAGTAATCACAGTATACATGTCAGGAGGATGTAACATATAACATAGCATACAGAGTGTAGTAATCACAGTATACATGTCAGGAGGATGTAACATATAACATAGCATACAGAGTGTAGTAATCACAATATACATGTCAGGAGGATGTAACATATAACATAGCATACAGAGTGTAGTAATCACAGTATACATGTCAGGAGGATGTAACATATAACATAGCATACAGAGTGTAGTAATCACAGTATACATGTCAGGAGGATGTAACATATAACATAGCATACAGAGTGTAGTAATCACAATATACATGTCAGGAGGATGTAACATATAACATAGCATACAGAGTGTAGTAATCACAATATACATGTCAGGAGGATGTAACATATAACATAGCATACAGAGTGTAGTAATCACAATATACATGTCAGGAGGATGTAACATATAACATAGCATACAGAGTGTAGTAATCACAATATACATGTCAGGAGGATGTAACATATAACATAGCATACAGAGCGTAGTAATCACAGTATACATGTCAGGAGGATGTAACACACAACATAGCATACAGAGCGTAGTAATCACAGTATACATGTCAGGAGGATGTAACATATAACATAGCATACAGAGAGTGTAGTAATCACAATATACATGTCAGGAGGATGTAACATATAACATAGCATACAGAGTGTAGTAATCACAGTATACATGTCAGGAGGATGTAACATATAACATAGCATACAGAGTGTAGTAATCACAGTATACATGTCAGGAGGATGTAACATATAACATAGCATACAGAGCGTAGTAATCACAGTATACATGTCAGGAGGATGTAACATATAACATAGCATACAGAGCGTAGTAATCACAGTATACATGTCAGGAGGATGTAACACACAACATAGCATACAGAGCGTAGTAATCACAGTATACATGTCAGGAGGATGTAACATATAACATAGCATACAGAGCGTAGTAATCACAGTATACATGTCAGGAGGATGTAACATATAACATAGCATACAGAGTGTAGTAATCACAGTATACATGTCAGGAGGATGTAACATATAACATAGCATACAGAGTGTAGTAATCACAGTATACATGTCAGGAGGATGTAACATATAACATAGCATACAGAGTGTAGTAATCACAGTATACATGTCAGGAGGATGTAACATATAACATAGCATACAGAGTGTAGTAATCACAGTATACATGTCAGGAGGATGTAACATATAACATAGCATACAGAGTGTAGTAATCACAATATACATGTCAGGAGGATGTAACATATAACATAGCATACAGAGTGTAGTAATCACAATATACATGTCAGGAGGATGTAACATAACATAGCATACAGAGTGTAGTAATCACAATATACATGTCAGGAGGATGTAACACACAACATAGCATACAGAGCGTAGTAATCACAGTATACATGTCAGGAGGATGTAACATATAACATAGCATACAGAGAGTGTAGTAATCACAGTATACATGTCAGGAGGATGTAACATATAACATAGCATACAGAGTGTAGTAATCACAGTATACATGTCAGGAGGATGTAACATATAACATAGCATACAGAGCGTAGTAATCACAGTATACATGTCAGGAGGATGTAACATATAACATAGCATACAGAGTGTAGTAATCACAGTATACATGTCAGGAGGATGTAACATATAACATAGCATACAGAGTGTAGTAATCACAGTATACATGTCAGGAGGATGTAACATATAACATAGCATACAGAGTGTAGTAATCACAGTATACATGTCAGGAGGATGTAACATATAACATAGCATACAGAGTGTAGTAATCACAGTATACATGTCAGGAGGATGTAACATATAACATAGCATACAGAGTGTAGTAATCACAGTATACATGTCAGGAGGATGTAACATATAACATAGCATACAGAGTGTAGTAATCACAGTATACATGTCAGGAGGATGTAACATATAAAACATAGCATACAGAGTGTAGTAATCACAATATACATGTCAGGAGGATGTAACATATAACATAGCATACAGAGTGTAGTAATCACAATATACATGTCAGGAGGATGTAACATATAACATAGCATACAGAGTGTAGTAATCACAATATACATGTCAGGAGGATGTAACATATAACATAGCATACAGAGTGTAGTAATCACAATATACATGTCAGGAGGATGTAACATATAACATAGCATACAGAGTGTAGTAATCACAATATACATGTCAGGAGGATGTAACACACAACATAGCATACAGAGCGTAGTAATCACAGTATACATGTCAGGAGGATGTAACATATAACATAGCATACAGAGAGTGTAGTAATCACAGTATACATGTCAGGAGGATGTAACATATAACATAGCATACAGAGTGTAGTAATCACAGTATACATGTCAGGAGGATGTAACATATAACATAGCATACAGAGTGTAGTAATCACAATATACATGTCAGGAGGATGTAACATATAACATAGCATACAGAGCGTAGTAATCACAGTATACATGTCAGGAGGATGTAACATATAACATAGCATACAGAGTGTAGTAATCACAGTATACATGTCAGGAGGATGTAACACATAACATAGCATACAGAGCGTAGTAATCACAGTATACATGTCAGGAGGATGTAACATATAACATAGCATACAGAGTGTAGTAATCACAATATACATGTCAGGAGGATGTAACATATAACATAGCATACAGAGTGTAGTAATCACAATATACATGTCAGGAGGATGTAACATATAACATAGCATACAGAGTGTAGTAATCACAATATACATGTCAGGAGGATGTAACATATAACATAGCATACAGAGTGTAGTAATCACAATATACATGTCAGGAGGATGTAACATATAACATAGCATACAGAGCGTAGTAATCACAATATACATGTCAGGAGGATGTAACATATAACATAGCATACAGAGTGTAGTAATCACAGTATACATGTCAGGAGGATGTAACATATAACATAGCATACAGAGTGTAGTAATCACAATATACATGTCAGGAGGATGTAACATATAACATAGCATACAGAGCGTAGTAATCACAGTATACATGTCAGGAGGATGTAACATATAACATAGCATACAGAGTGTAGTAATCACAATATACATGTCAGGAGGATGTAACATATAACATAGCATACAGAGCGTAGTAATCACAATATACATGTCAGGAGGATGTAACATATAACATAGCATACAGAGTGTAGTAATCACAATATACATGTCAGGAGGATGTAACATATAACATAGCATACAGAGCGTAGTAATCACAATATACATGTCAGGAGGATGTAACATATAACATAGCATACAGAGTGTAGTAATCACAATATACATGTCAGGAGGATGTAACATATAACATAGCATACAGAGTGTAGTAATCACAATATACATGTCAGGAGGATGTAACATATAACATAGCATACAGAGTGTAGTAATCACAGTATACATGTCAGGAGGATGTAACATATAACATAGCATACAGAGTGTAGTAATCACAGTATACATGTCAGAAGGATGTAACATATAACATAGCATACAGAGTATAGTAATCACAGTATACATGTCAGGAGGATGTAACATATAACATAGCATACAGAGCGTAGTAATCACAGTATACATGTCAGGAGGATGTAACATATAACATAGCATACAGAGTGTAGTAATCACAGTATACATGTCAGGAGGATGTAACATATAACATAGCATACAGAGTGTAGTAATCACAATATACATGTCAGGAGGATGTAACACACAACATAGCATACAGAGCGTAGTAATCACAGTATACATGTCAGGAGGATGTAACACATAACATAGCATACAGAGCGTAGTAATCACAATATACATGTCAGGAGGATGTAACACACAACATAGCATACAGAGTGTAGTAATCACAGTATACATGTCAGGAGGATGTAACATATAACATAGCATACAGAGTGTAGTAATCACAATATACATGTCAGGAGGATGTAACACACAACATAGCATACAGAGTGTAGTAATCACAGTATACATGTCAGGAGGATGTAACACACAACATAGCATACAGAGCGTAGTAATCACAGTATACATGTCAGGAGGATGTAACATATAACATAGCATACAGAGCGTAGTAATCACAGTATACATGTCAGGAGGATGTAACATATAACATAGCATACAGAGTGTAGTAATCACAGTATACATGTCAGGAGGATGTAACATATAACATAGCATACAGAGAGTGTAGTAATCACAATATACATGTCAGGAGGATGTAACATATAACATAGCATACAGAGTGTAGTAATCACAGTATACATGTCAGGAGGATGTAACATATAACATAGCATACAGAGTGTAGTAATCACAGTATACATGTCAGGAGGATGTAACATATAACATAGCATACAGAGCGTAGTAATCACAGTATACATGTCAGGAGGATGTAACATATAACATAGCATACAGAGTGTAGTAATCACAGTATACATGTCAGGAGGATGTAACACACAACATAGCATACAGAGCGTAGTAATCACAGTATACATGTCAGGAGGATGTAACACACAACATAGCATACAGAGCGTAGTAATCACAGTATACATGTCAGGAGGATGTAACATATAACATAGCATACAGAGTGTAGTAATCACAGTATACATGTCAGGAGGATGTAACATATAACATAGCATACAGAGTGTAGTAATCACAGTATACATGTCAGGAGGATGTAACATATAACATAGCATACAGAGTGTAGTAATCACAGTATACATGTCAGGAGGATGTAACATATAACATAGCATACAGAGTGTAGTAATCACAGTATACATGTCAGGAGGATGTAACATATAACATAGCATACAGAGTGTAGTAATCACAGTATACATGTCAGGAGGATGTAACATATAACATAGCATACAGAGTGTAGTAATCACAGTATACATGTCAGGAGGATGTAACATATAACATAGCATACAGAGTGTAGTAATCACAGTATACATGTCAGGAGGATGTAACATATAACATAGCATACAGAGCGTAGTAATCACAGTATACATGTCAGGAGGATGTAACATATAACATAGCATACAGAGCGTAGTAATCACAGTATACATGTCAGGAGGATGTAACATATAACATAGCATACAGAGCGTAGTAATCACAGTATACATGTCAGGAGGATGTAACATATAACATAGCATACAGAGCGTAGTAATCACAGTATACATGTCAGGAGGATGTAACATATAACATAGCATACAGAGTGTAGTAATCACAGTATACATGTCAGGAGGATGTAACATATAACATAGCATACAGAGTGTAGTAATCACAGTATACATGTCAGGAGGATGTAACATATAACATAGCATACAGAGTGTAGTAATCACAGTATACATGTCAGGAGGATGTAACATATAACATAGCATACAGAGTGTAGTAATCACAGTATACATGTCAGGAGGATGTAACATATAACATAGCATACAGAGTGTAGTAATCACAGTATACATGTCAGAAGGATGTAACATATAACATAGCATACAGAGTGTAGTAATCACAGTATACATGTCAGGAGGATGTAACATATAACATAGCATACAGAGCGTAGTAATCACAGTATACATGTCAGGAGGATGTAACATATAACATAGCATACAGAGTGTAGTAATCACAGTATACATGTCAGGAGGATGTAACATATAACATAGCATACAGAGAGTGTAGTAATCACAATATACATGTCAGGAGGATGTAACATATAACATAGCATACAGAGTGTAGTAATCACAATATACATGTCAGGAGGATGTAACATATAACATAGCATACAGAGTGTAGTAATCACAGTATACATGTCAGGAGGATGTAACATATAACATAGCATACAGAGTGTAGTAATCACAGTATACATGTCAGGAGGATGTAACATATAACATAGCATACAGAGTGTAGTAATCACAATATACATGTCAGGAGGATGTAACATATAACATAGCATACAGAGTGTAGTAATCACAATATACATGTCAGGAGGATGTAACATATAACATAGCATACAGAGTGTAGTAATCACAGTATACATGTCAGGAGGATGTAACACACAACATAGCATACAGAGAGTGTAGTAATCACAGTATACATGTCAGGAGGATGTAACATATAACATAGCATACAGAGTGTAGTAATCACAGTATACATGTCAGGAGGATGTAACATATAACATAGCATACAGAGTGTAGTAATCACAGTATACATGTCAGGAGGATGTAACATATAACATAGCATACAGAGTGTAGTAATCACAGTATACATGTCAGGAGGATGTAACATATAACATAGCATACAGAGTGTAGTAATCACAGTATACATGTCAGGAGGATGTAACATATAACATAGCATACAGAGTGTAGTAATCACAGTATACATGTCAGGAGGATGTAACATATAACATAGCATACAGAGTGTAGTAATCACAATATACATGTCAGGAGGATGTAACACACAACATAGCATACAGAGCGTAGTAATCACAGTATACATGTCAGGAGGATGTAACATATAACATAGCATACAGAGTGTAGTAATCACAGTATACATGTCAGGAGGATGTAACATATAACATAGCATACAGAGTGTAGTAATCACAGTATACATGTCAGGAGGATGTAACATATAACATAGCATACAGAGTGTAGTAATCACAGTATACATGTCAGGAGGATGTAACATATAACATAGCATACAGAGTGTAGTAATCACAGTATACATGTCAGGAGGATGTAACATATAACATAGCATACAGAGTGTAGTAATCACAGTATACATGTCAGGAGGATGTAACATATAACATAGCATACAGAGTGTAGTAATCACAATATACATGTCAGGAGGATGTAACATATAACATAGCATACAGAGTGTAGTAATCACAGTATACATGTCAGGAGGATGTAACATATGACATAGCATACAGAGTGTAGTAATCACAGTATACATGTCAGGAGGATGTAACATATAACATAGCATACAGAGTGTAGTAATCACAATATACATGTCAGGAGGATGTAACATATAACATAGCATACAGAGTGTAGTAATCACAATATACATGTCAGGAGGATGTAACATATAACATAGCATACAGAGTGTAGTAATCACAGTATACATGTCAGGAGGATGTAACATATAACATAGCATACAGAGCGTAGTAATCACAATATACATGTCAGGAGGATGTAACATATAACATAGCATACAGAGTGTAGTAATCACAGTATACATGTCAGGAGGATGTAACATATAACATAGCATACAGAGCGTAGTAATCACAATATACATGTCAGGAGGATGTAACATATAACATAGCATACAGAGTGTAGTAATCACAGTATACATGTCAGGAGGATGTAACATATAACATAGCATACAGAGTGTAGTAATCACAATATACATGTCAGGAGGATGTAACATATAACATAGCATACAGAGTGTAGTAATCACAATATACATGTCAGGAGGATGTAACATATAACATAGCATACAGAGTGTAGTAATCACAGTATACATGTCAGGAGGATGTAACATATAACATAGCATACAGAGTGTAGTAATCACAGTATACATGTCAGAAGGATGTAACATATAACATAGCATACAGAGTATAGTAATCACAGTATACATGTCAGGAGGATGTAACATATAACATAGCATACAGAGCGTAGTAATCACAGTATACATGTCAGGAGGATGTAACATATAACATAGCATACAGAGTGTAGTAATCACAGTATACATGTCAGGAGGATGTAACATATAACATAGCATACAGAGTGTAGTAATCACAGTATACATGTCAGGAGGATGTAACATATAACATAGCATACAGAGTGTAGTAATCACAGTATACATGTCAGGAGGATGTAACATATAACATAGCATACAGAGTGTAGTAATCACAATATACATGTCAGGAGGATGTAACATATAACATAGCATACAGAGTGTAGTAATCACAATATACATGTCAGGAGGATGTAACATATAACATAGCATACAGAGCGTAGTAATCACAGTATACATGTCAGGAGGATGTAACATATAACATAGCATACAGAGTGTAGTAATCACAGTATACATGTCAGGAGGATGTAACATATAACATAGCATACAGAGTGTAGTAATCACAATATACATGTCAGGAGGATGTAACATATAACATAGCATACAGAGTGTAGTAATCACAATATACATGTCAGGAGGATGTAACATATAACATAGCATACAGAGTGTAGTAATCACAGTATACATGTCAGGAGGATGTAACATATAACATAGCATACAGAGTGTAGTAATCACAGTATACATGTCAGAAGGATGTAACATATAACATAGCATACAGAGTATAGTAATCACAGTATACATGTCAGGAGGATGTAACATATAACATAGCATACAGAGCGTAGTAATCACAGTATACATGTCAGGAGGATGTAACATATAACATAGCATACAGAGTGTAGTAATCACAGTATACATGTCAGGAGGATGTAACATATAACATAGCATACAGAGTGTAGTAATCACAGTATACATGTCAGGAGGATGTAACATATAACATAGCATACAGAGTGTAGTAATCACAGTATACATGTCAGGAGGATGTAACATATAACATAGCATACAGAGTGTAGTA
The DNA here is from genome assembly GCA_029206835.1 of Rana muscosa. Lineage (NCBI taxonomy): Eukaryota > Metazoa > Chordata > Amphibia > Anura > Ranidae > Rana > Rana muscosa. Next base: position 233,119,612 of record CM055125.1, on the reverse strand, counting down.
ATCACAGTATACATGTCAGGAGGATGTAACATATAACATAGCATACAGAGTGTAGTAATCACAGTATACATGTCAGGAGGATGTAACATATAACATAGCATACAGAGTGTAGTAATCACAGTATACATGTCAGGAGGATGTAACATATAACATAGCATACAGAGTGTAGTAATCACAGTATACATGTCAGAAGGATGTAACATATAACATAGCATACAGAGTGTAGTAATCACAGTATACATGTCAGGAGGATGTAACATATAACATAGCATACAGAGTGTAGTAATCACAGTATACATGTCAGGAGGATGTAACATATAACATAGCATACAGAGTGTAGTAATCACAGTATACATGTCAGGAGGATGTAACATATAACATAGCATACAGAGTATAGTAATCACAGTATACATGTCAGGAGGATGTAACATATAACATAGCATACAGAGCGTAGTAATCACAGTATACATGTCAGGAGGATGTAACATATGACATAGCATACAGAGCGTAGTAATCACAGTATACATGTCAGGAGGATGTAACATATAACATAGCATACAGAGTGTAGTAATCACAGTATACATGTCAGGAGGATGTAACATATAACATAGCATACAGAGTGTAGTAATCACAATATACATGTCAGGAGGATGTAACACACAACATAGCATACAGAGCGTAGTAATCACAGTATACATGTCAGGAGGATGTAACATATAACATAGCATACAGAGTGTAGTAATCACAGTATACATGTCAGGAGGATGTAACATATAACATAGCATACAGAGTGTAGTAATCACAGTATACATGTCAGAAGGATGTAACATATAACATAGCATACAGAGTATAGTAATCACAGTATACATGTCAGGAGGATGTAACATATAACATAGCATACAGAGCGTAGTAATCACAGTATACATGTCAGGAGGATGTAACATATGACATAGCATACAGAGCGTAGTAATCACAGTATACATGTCAGGAGGATGTAACATATAACATAGCATACAGAGTGTAGTAATCACAGTATACATGTCAGGAGGATGTAACATATAACATAGCATACAGAGTGTAGTAATCACAATATACATGTCAGGAGGATGTAACACACAACATAGCATACAGAGCGTAGTAATCACAGTATACATGTCAGGAGGATGTAACATATAACATAGCATACAGAGTGTAGTAATCACAGTATACATGTCAGGAGGATGTAACATATAACATAGCATACAGAGTGTAGTAATCACAGTATACATGTCAGGAGGATGTAACATATAACATAGCATACAGAGTGTAGTAATCACAGTATACATGTCAGGAGGATGTAACATATAACATAGCATACAGAGTGTAGTAATCACAGTATACATGTCAGGAGGATGTAACATATAACATAGCATACAGAGTGTAGTAATCACAGTATACATGTCAGGAGGATGTAACATATAACATAGCATACAGAGTGTAGTAATCACAATATACATGTCAGGAGGATGTAACATATAACATAGCATACAGAGTGTAGTAATCACAGTATACATGTCAGGAGGATGTAACATATAACATAGCATACAGAGTGTAGTAATCACAGTATACATGTCAGGAGGATGTAACATATAACATAGCATACAGAGTGTAGTAATCACAATATACATGTCAGGAGGATGTAACATATAACATAGCATACAGAGTGTAGTAATCACAATATACATGTCAGGAGGATGTAACATATAACATAGCATACAGAGTGTAGTAATCACAATATACATGTCAGGAGGATGTAACACACAACATAGCATACAGAGCGTAGTAATCACAGTATACATGTCAGGAGGATGTAACATATAACATAGCATACAGAGAGTGTAGTAATCACAGTATACATGTCAGGAGGATGTAACATATAACATAGCATACAGAGTGTAGTAATCACAGTATACATGTCAGGAGGATGTAACATATAACATAGCATACAGAGCGTAGTAATCACAGTATACATGTCAGGAGGATGTAACATATAACATAGCATACAGAGTGTAGTAATCACAATATACATGTCAGGAGGATGTAACATATAACATAGCATACAGAGCGTAGTAATCACAGTATACATGTCAGGAGGATGTAACATATAACATAGCATACAGAGTGTAGTAATCACAATATACATGTCAGGAGGATGTAACATATAACATAGCATACAGAGTGTAGTAATCACAATATACATGTCAGGAGGATGTAACATATAACATAGCATACAGAGTGTAGTAATCACAGTATACATGTCAGGAGGATGTAACATATAACATAGCATACAGAGTGTAGTAATCACAATATACATGTCAGGAGGATGTAACATATAACATAGCATACAGAGCGTAGTAATCACAATATACATGTCAGGAGGATGTAACATATAACATAGCATACAGAGTGTAGTAATCACAATATACATGTCAGGAGGATGTAACATATAACATAGCATACAGAGTGTAGTAATCACAGTATACATGTCAGGAGGATGTAACATATAACATAGCATACAGAGCGTAGTAATCACAATATACATGTCAGGAGGATGTAACATATAACATAGCATACAGAGTGTAGTAATCACAATATACATGTCAGGAGGATGTAACATATAACATAGCATACAGAGTGTAGTAATCACAGTATACATGTCAGGAGGATGTAACATATAACATAGCATACAGAGTGTAGTAATCACAGTATACATGTCAGAAGGATGTAACATATAACATAGCATACAGAGTATAGTAATCACAGTATACATGTCAGGAGGATGTAACATATAACATAGCATACAGAGCGTAGTAATCACAGTATACATGTCAGGAGGATGTAACATATAACATAGCATACAGAGTGTAGTAATCACAATATACATGTCAGGAGGATGTAACATATAACATAGCATACAGAGTGTAGTAATCACAGTATACATGTCAGGAGGATGTAACATATAACATAGCATACAGAGTGTAGTAATCACAGTATACATGTCAGGAGGATGTAACATATAACATAGCATACAGAGTGTAGTAATCACAATATACATGTCAGGAGGATGTAACATATAACATAGCATACAGAGTGTAGTAATCACAATATACATGTCAGGAGGATGTAACATATAACATAGCATACAGAGTGTAGTAATCACAGTATACATGTCAGGAGGATGTAACATATAACATAGCATACAGAGTGTAGTAATCACAGTATACATGTCAGAAGGATGTAACATATAACATAGCATACAGAGTATAGTAATCACAGTATACATGTCAGGAGGATGTAACATATAACATAGCATACAGAGCGTAGTAATCACAGTATACATGTCAGGAGGATGTAACATATAACATAGCATACAGAGAGTGTAGTAATCACAATATACATGTCAGGAGGATGTAACATATAACATAGCATACAGAGTGTAGTAATCACAGTATACATGTCAGGAGGATGTAACATATAACATAGCATACAGAGTGTAGTAATCACAGTATACATGTCAGGAGGATGTAACATATAACATAGCATACAGAGCGTAGTAATCACAGTATACATGTCAGGAGGATGTAACACATAACATAGCATACAGAGCGTAGTAATCACAGTATACATGTCAGGAGGATGTAACATATAACATAGCATACAGAGTGTAGCAATCACAGTATACATGTCAGGAGGATGTAACATATAACATAGCATACAGAGAGTGTAGTAATCACAATATACATGTCAGGAGGATGTAACATATAACATAGCATACAGAGCGTAGTAATCACAGTATACATGTCAGGAGGATGTAACATATAACATAGCATACAGAGTGTAGTAATCACAGTATACATGTCAGGAGGATGTAACATATAACATAGCATACAGAGTGTAGTAATCACAGTATACATGTCAGGAGGATGTAACATATAACATAGCATACAGAGCGTAGTAATCACAGTATACATGTCAGGAGGATGTAACATATAACATAGCATACAGAGTGTAGTAATCACAGTATACATGTCAGGAGGATGTAACACACAACATAGCATACAGAGCGTAGTAATCACAGTATACATGTCAGGAGGATGTAACATATAACATAGCATACAGAGTGTAGTAATCACAGTATACATGTCAGGAGGATGTAACATATAACATAGCATACAGAGTGTAGTAATCACAGTATACATGTCAGGAGGATGTAACATATAACATAGCATACAGAGTGTAGTAATCACAATATACATGTCAGGAGGATGTAACATATAACATAGCATACAGAGCGTAGTAATCACAATATACATGTCAGGAGGATGTAACATATAACATAGCATACAGAGTGTAGTAATCACAATATACATGTCAGGAGGATGTAACATATAACATAGCATACAGAGCGTAGTAATCACAGTATACATGTCAGGAGGATGTAACATATAACATAGCATACAGAGTGTAGTAATCACAATATACATGTCAGGAGGATGTAACATATAACATAGCATACAGAGTGTAGTAATCACAGTATACATGTCAGGAGGATGTAACATATAACATAGCATACAGAGCGTAGTAATCACAGTATACATGTCAGGAGGATGTAACATATAACATAGCATACAGAGTGTAGTAATCACAGTATACATGTCAGGAGGATGTAACATATAACATAGCATACAGAGTGTAGTAATCACAGTATACATGTCAGGAGGATGTAACACACAACATAGCATACAGAGCGTAGTAATCACAGTATACATGTCAGGAGGATGTAACACATAACATAGCATACAGAGCGTAGTAATCACAGTATACATGTCAGGAGGATGTAACATATAACATAGCATACAGAGTGTAGTAATCACAGTATACATGTCAGGAGGATGTAACATATAACATAGCATACAGAGTGTAGTAATCACAATATACATGTCAGGAGGATGTAACATATAACATAGCATACAGAGAGTGTAGTAATCACAATATACATGTCAGGAGGATGTAACATATAACATAGCATACAGAGTGTAGTAATCACAGTATACATGTCAGGAGGATGTAACATATAACATAGCATACAGAGTGTAGTAATCACAGTATACATGTCAGGAGGATGTAACATATAACATAGCATACAGAGCGTAGTAATCACAGTATACATGTCAGGAGGATGTAACATATAACATAGCATACAGAGTGTAGTAATCACAGTATACATGTCAGGAGGATGTAACATATAACATAGCATACAGAGAGTGTAGTAATCACAATATACATGTCAGGAGGATGTAACATATAACATAGCATACAGAGTGTAGTAATCACAGTATACATGTCAGGAGGATGTAACATATAACATAGCATACAGAGTGTAGTAATCACAGTATACATGTCAGGAGGATGTAACATATAACATAGCATACAGAGCGTAGTAATCACAGTATACATGTCAGGAGGATGTAACATATAACATAGCATACAGAGTGTAGTAATCACAGTATACATGTCAGGAGGATGTAACATATAACATAGCATACAGAGTGTAGTAATCACAGTATACATGTCAGGAGGATGTAACATATAACATAGCATACAGAGTGTAGTAATCACAGTATACATGTCAGGAGGATGTAACATATAACATAGCATACAGAGAGTGTAGTAATCACAATATACATGTCAGGAGGATGTAACATATAACATAGCATACAGAGTGTAGTAATCACAGTATACATGTCAGGAGGATGTAACATATAACATAGCATACAGAGTGTAGTAATCACAATATACATGTCAGGAGGATGTAACACACAACATAGCATACAGAGCGTAGTAATCACAGTATACATGTCAGGAGGATGTAACACATAACATAGCATACAGAGCGTAGTAATCACAGTATACATGTCAGGAGGATGTAACATATAACATAGCATACAGAGTGTAGTAATCACAGTATACATGTCAGGAGGATGTAACACACAACATAGCATACAGAGCGTAGTAATCACAGTATACATGTCAGGAGGATGTAACACATAACATAGCATACAGAGCGTAGTAATCACAGTATACATGTCAGGAGGATGTAACATATAACATAGCATACAGAGTGTAGTAATCACAGTATACATGTCAGGAGGATGTAACATATAACATAGCATACAGAGAGTGTAGTAATCACAATATACATGTCAGGAGGATGTAACATATAACATAGCATACAGAGTGTAGTAATCACAGTATACATGTCAGGAGGATGTAACATATAACATAGCATACAGAGCGTAGTAATCACAGTATACATGTCAGGAGGATGTAACATATAACATAGCATACAGAGTGTAGTAATCACAATATACATGTCAGGAGGATGTAACACACAACATAGCATACAGAGCGTAGTAATCACAGTATACATGTCAGGAGGATGTAACACATAACATAGCATACAGAGCGTAGTAATCACAGTATACATGTCAGGAGGATGTAACACATAACATAGCATACAGAGTGTAGTAATCACAGTATACATGTCAGGAGGATGTAACATATAACATAGCATACAGAGTGTAGTAATCACAATATACATGTCAGGAGGATGTAACACACAACATAGCATACAGAGTGTAGTAATCACAATATACATGTCAGGAGGATGTAACATATAACATAGCATACAGAGTGTAGTAATCACAGTATACATGTCAGGAGGATGTAACATATAACATAGCATACAGAGTGTAGTAATCACAGTATACATGTCAGGAGGATGTAACACATAACATAGCATACAGAGCGTAGTAATCACAGTATACATGTCAGGAGGATGTAACACATAACATAGCATACAGAGTGTAGTAATCACAGTATACATGTCAGGAGGATGTAACATACAACATAGCATACAGAGAGCGTAGTAATCACAATATACATGTCAGGAGGATGTAACACATAACATAGCATACAGAGTGTAGTAATCACAGTATACATGTCAGGAGGATGTAACATATAACATAGCATACAGAGCGTAGTAATCACAGTATACATGTCAGGAGGATGTAACACATAACATAGCATACAGAGTGTAGTAATCACAATATACATGTCAGGAGGATGTAACATATAACATAGCATACAGAGTGTAGTAATCACAGTATACATGTCAGGAGGATGTAACATATAACATAGCATACAGAGTGTAGTAATCACAGTATACATGTCAGGAGGATGTAACACATAACATAGCATACAGAGCGTAGTAATCACAGTATACATGTCAGGAGGATGTAACACATAACATAGCATACAGAGTGTAGTAATCACAGTATACATGTCAGGAGGATGTAACATACAACATAGCATACAGAGAGCGTAGTAATCACAATATACATGTCAGGAGGATGTAACATATAACATAGCATACAGAGTGTAGTAATCACAGTATACATGTCAGGAGGATGTAACATATAACATAGCATACAGAGTGTAGTAATCACAGTATACATGTCAGGAGGATGTAACATATAACATAGCATACAGAGTGTAGTAATCACAGTATACATGTCAGGAGGATGTAACATATAACATAGCATACAGAGCGTAGTAATCACAGTATACATGTCAGGAGGATGTAACATATAACATAGCATACAGAGCGTAGTAATCACAGTATACATGTCAGGAGGATGTAACATATAACATAGCATACAGAGTGTAGTAATCACAGTATACATGTCAGGAGGATGTAACATATAACATAGCATACAGAGTGTAGTAATCACAGTATACATGTCAGGAGGATGTAACATATAACATAGCATACAGAGTGTAGTAATCACAGTATACATGTCAGGAGGATGTAACATATAACATAGCATACAGAGTGTAGTAATCACAGTATACATGTCAGGAGGATGTAACATATAACATAGCATACAGAGTGTAGTAATCACAGTATACATGTCAGGAGGATGTAACATATAACATAGCATACAGAGTGTAGTAATCACAGTATACATGTCAGGAGGATGTAACATATAACATAGCATACAGAGTGTAGTAATCACAGTATACATGTCAGAAGGATGTAACATATAACATAGCATACAGAGTATAGTAATCACAGTATACATGTCAGGAGGATGTAACATATAACATAGCATACAGAGCGTAGTAATCACAGTATACATGTCAGGAGGATGTAACATATAACATAGCATACAGAGTGTAGTAATCACAGTATACATGTCAGGAGGATGTAACATATAACATAGCATACAGAGTGTAGTAATCACAGTATACATGTCAGGAGGATGTAACATATAACATAGCATACAGAGTGTAGTAATCACAATATACATGTCAGGAGGATGTAACACACAACATAGCATACAGAGCGTAGTAATCACAGTATACATGTCAGGAGGATGTAACATATAACATAGCATACAGAGTGTAGTAATCACAATATACATGTCAGGAGGATGTAACATATAACATAGCATACAGAGTGTAGTAATCACAGTATACATGTCAGGAGGATGTAACATATAACATAGCATACAGAGTGTAGTAATCACAGTATACATGTCAGGAGGATGTAACATATAACATAGCATACAGAGTGTAGTAATCACAGTATACATGTCAGGAGGATGTAACATATAACATAGCATACAGAGCGTAGTAATCACAGTATACATGTCAGGAGGATGTAACATATAACATAGCATACAGAGTGTAGTAATCACAGTATACATGTCAGGAGGATGTAACATATAACATAGCATACAGAGTGTAGTAATCACAGTATACATGTCAGGAGGATGTAACATATAACATAGCATACAGAGTGTAGTAATCACAGTATACATGTCAGGAGGATGTAACATATAACATAGCATACAGAGTGTAGTAATCACAGTATACATGTCAGGAGGATGTAACATATAACATAGCATACAGAGTGTAGTAATCACAGTATACATGTCAGGAGGATGTAACATATAACATAGCATACAGAGTGTAGTAATCACAATATACATGTCAGGAGGATGTAACATATAACATAGCATACAGAGTGTAGTAATCACAATATACATGTCAGGAGGATGTAACATATAACATAGCATACAGAGTGTAGTAATCACAATATACATGTCAGGAGGATGTAACATATAACATAGCATACAGAGTGTAGTAATCACAATATACATGTCAGGAGGATGTAACACACAACATAGCATACAGAGCGTAGTAATCACAGTATACATGTCAGGAGGATGTAACATATAACATAGCATACAGAGAGTGTAGTAATCACAGTATACATGTCAGGAGGATGTAACATATAACATAGCATACAGAGTGTAGTAATCACAGTATACATGTCAGGAGGATGTAACATAACATAGCATACAGAGCGTAGTAATCACAGTATACATGTCAGGAGGATGTAACATATAACATAGCATACAGAGTGTAGTAATCACAATATACATGTCAGGAGGATGTAACATATAACATAGCATACAGAGCGTAGTAATCACAGTATACATGTCAGGAGGATGTAACATATAACATAGCATACAGAGTGTAGTAATCACAATATACATGTCAGGAGGATGTAACATATAACATAGCATACAGAGTGTAGTAATCACAATATACATGTCAGGAGGATGTAACATATAACATAGCATACAGAGTGTAGTAATCACAGTATACATGTCAGGAGGATGTAACATATAACATAGCATACAGAGCGTAGTAATCACAATATACATGTCAGGAGGATGTAACATATAACATAGCATACAGAGCGTAGTAATCACAATATACATGTCAGGAGGATGTAACATATAACATAGCATACAGAGTGTAGTAATCACAATATACATGTCAGGAGGATGTAACATATAACATAGCATACAGAGCGTAGTAATCACAGTATACATGTCAGGAGGATGTAACATATAACATAGCATACAGAGCGTAGTAATCACAATATACATGTCAGGAGGATGTAACATATAACATAGCATACAGAGTGTAGTAATCACAATATACATGTCAGGAGGATGTAACATATAACATAGCATACAGAGTGTAGTAATCACAGTATACATGTCAGGAGGATGTAACATATAACATAGCATACAGAGTGTAGTAATCACAGTATACATGTCAGAAGGATGTAACATATAACATAGCATACAGAGTATAGTAATCACAGTATACATGTCAGGAGGATGTAACATATAACATAGCATACAGAGCGTAGTAATCACAGTATACATGTCAGGAGGATGTAACATATAACATAGCATACAGAGTGTAGTAATCACAGTATACATGTCAGGAGGATGTAACATATAACATAGCATACAGAGTGTAGTAATCACAATATACATGTCAGGAGGATGTAACATATAACATAGCATACAGAGTGTAGTAATCACAATATACATGTCAGGAGGATGTAACATATAACATAGCATACAGAGTGTAGTAATCACAGTATACATGTCAGGAGGATGTAACATATAACATAGCATACAGAGTGTAGTAATCACAGTATACATGTCAGAAGGATGTAACATATAACATAGCATACAGAGTATAGTAATCACAGTATACATGTCAGGAGGATGTAACATATAACATAGCATACAGAGCGTAGTAATCACAGTATACATGTCAGGAGGATGTAACATATAACATAGCATACAGAGTGTAGTAATCACAGTATACATGTCAGGAGGATGTAACATATAACATAGCATACAGAGTGTAGTAATCACAGTATACATGTCAGGAGGATGTAACATATAACATAGCATACAGAGTGTAGTAATCACAATATACATGTCAGGAGGATGTAACACACAACATAGCATACAGAGCGTAGTAATCACAGTATACATGTCAGGAGGATGTAACACATAACATAGCATACAGAGCGTAGTAATCACAGTATACATGTCAGGAGGATGTAACATATAACATAGCATACAGAGTGTAGTAATCACAGTATACATGTCAGGAGGATGTAACATATAACATAGCATACAGAGAGTGTAGTAATCACAATATACATGTCAGGAGGATGTAACATATAACATAGCATACAGAGTGTAGTAATCACAGTATACATGTCAGGAGGATGTAACATATAACATAGCATACAGAGTGTAGTAATCACAGTATACATGTCAGGAGGATGTAACATATAACATAGCATACAGAGCGTAGTAATCACAGTATACATGTCAGGAGGATGTAACATATAACATAGCATACAGAGTGTAGTAATCACAGTATACATGTCAGGAGGATGTAACATATAACATAGCATACAGAGTGTAGTAATCACAGTATACATGTCAGGAGGATGTAACATATAACATAGCATACAGAGTGTAGTAATCACAATATACATGTCAGGAGGATGTAACATATAACATAGCATACAGAGTGTAGTAATCACAATATACATGTCAGGAGGATGTAACATATAACATAGCATACAGAGCGTAGTAATCACAATATACATGTCAGGAGGATGTAACATATAACATAGCATACAGAGTGTAGTAATCACAATATACATGTCAGGAGGATGTAACATATAACATAGCATACAGAGTGTAGTAATCACAATATACATGTCAGGAGGATGTAACATATAACATAGCATACAGAGTGTAGTAATCACAATATACATGTCAGGAGGATGTAACATATAACATAGCATACAGAGTGTAGTAATCACAATATACATGTCAGGAGGATGTAACATATAACATAGCATACAGAGTGTAGTAATCACAATATACATGTCAGGAGGATGTAACATATAACATAGCATACAGAGTGTAGTAATCACAATATACATGTCAGGAGGATGTAACATATAACATAGCATACAGAGTGTAGTAATCACAGTATACATGTCAGGAGGATGTAACATATAACATAGCATACAGAGTGTAGTAATCACAATATACATGTCAGGAGGATGTAACATATAACATAGCATACAGAGTGTAGTAATCACAATATACATGTCAGGAGGATGTAACATATAACATAGCATACAGAGTGTAGTAATCACAGTATACATGTCAGGAGGATGTAACATATAACATAGCATACAGAGTGTAGTAATCACAATATACATGTCAGGAGGATGTAACATATAACATAGCATACAGAGCGTAGTAATCACAGTATACATGTCAGGAGGATGTAACATATAACATAGCATACAGAGTGTAGTAATCACAGTATACATGTCAGGAGGATGTAACATATAACATAGCATACAGAGTGTAGTAATCACAGTATACATGTCAGGAGGATGTAACATATAACATAGCATACAGAGTGTAGTAATCACAATATACATGTCAGGAGGATGTAACATATAACATAGCATACAGAGTGTAGTAATCACAATATACATGTCAGGAGGATGTAACATATAACATAGCATACAGAGCGTAGTAATCACAGTATACATGTCAGGAGGATGTAACACACAACATAGCATACAGAGCGTAGTAATCACAGTATACATGTCAGGAGGATGTAACATATAACATAGCATACAGAGAGTGTAGTAATCACAGTATACATGTCAGGAGGATGTAACATATAACATAGCATACAGAGTGTAGTAATCACAGTATACATGTCAGGAGGATGTAACATATAACATAGCATACAGAGCGTAGTAATCACAGTATACATGTCAGGAGGATGTAACATATAACATAGCATACAGAGTGTAGTAATCACAATATACATGTCAGGAGGATGTAACATATAACATAGCATACAGAGTGTAGTAATCACAATATACATGTCAGGAGGATGTAACATATAACATAGCATACAGAGTGTAGTAATCACAATATACATGTCAGGAGGATGTAACATATAACATAGCATACAGAGTGTAGTAATCACAATATACATGTCAGGAGGATGTAACATATAACATAGCATACAGAGTGTAGTAATCACAATATACATGTCAGGAGGATGTAACATATAACATAGCATACAGAGCGTAGTAATCACAGTATACATGTCAGGAGGATGTAACACACAACATAGCATACAGAGCGTAGTAATCACAGTATACATGTCAGGAGGATGTAACATATAACATAGCATACAGAGAGTGTAGTAATCACAGTATACATGTCAGGAGGATGTAACATATAACATAGCATACAGAGTGTAGTAATCACAGTATACATGTCAGGAGGATGTAACATATAACATAGCATACAGAGTGTAGTAATCACAGTATACATGTCAGGAGGATGTAACATATAACATAGCATACAGAGTGTAGTAATCACAGTATACATGTCAGGAGGATGTAACATATAACATAGCATACAGAGTGTAGTAATCACAGTATACATGTCAGGAGGATGTAACATATAACATAGCATACAGAGTGTAGTAATCACAGTATACATGTCAGAAGGATGTAACATATAACATAGCATACAGAGTATAGTAATCACAGTATACATGTCAGGAGGATGTAACATATAACATAGCATACAGAGCGTAGTAATCACAGTATACATGTCAGGAGGATGTAACATATAACATAGCATACAGAGTGTAGTAATCACAGTATACATGTCAGGAGGATGTAACATATAACATAGCATACAGAGTGTAGTAATCACAATATACATGTCAGGAGGATGTAACATATAACATAGCATACAGAGTGTAGTAATCACAGTATACATGTCAGGAGGATGTAACATATAACATAGCATACAGAGTGTAGTAATCACAGTATACATGTCAGGAGGATGTAACATATAACATAGCATACAGAGTGTAGTAATCACAGTATACATGTCAGGAGGATGTAACATATAACATAGCATACAGAGTGTAGTAATCACAGTATACATGTCAGGAGGATGTAACATATAACATAGCATACAGAGTGTAGTAATCACAGTATACATGTCAGGAGGATGTAACATATAACATAGCATACAGAGTGTAGTAATCACAGTATACATGTCAGGAGGATGTAACATATAACATAGCATACAGAGTGTAGTAATCACAATATACATGTCAGGAGGATGTAACACACAACATAGCATACAGAGCGTAGTAATCACAGTATACATGTCAGGAGGATGTAACATATAACATAGCATACAGAGCGTAGTAATCACAGTATACATGTCAGGAGGATGTAACACATAACATAGCATACAGAGCGTAGTAATCACAGTATACATGTCAGGAGGATGTAACATATAACATAGCATACAGAGCGTAGTAATCACAGTATACATGTCAGGAGGATGTAACATATAACATAGCATACAGAGAGTGTAGTAATCACAATATACATGTCAGGAGGATGTAACATATAACATAGCATACAGAGTGTAGTAATCACAGTATACATGTCAGGAGGATGTAACATATAACATAGCATACAGAGCGTAGTAATCACAGTATACATGTCAGGAGGATGTAACATATAACATAGCATACAGAGCGTAGTAATCACAGTATACATGTCAGGAGGATGTAACATATAACATAGCATACAGAGAGTGTAGTAATCACAATATACATGTCAGGAGGATGTAACATATAACATAGCATACAGAGTGTAGTAATCACAGTATACATGTCAGGAGGATGTAACATATAACATAGCATACAGAGTGTAGTAATCACAGTATACATGTCAGGAGGATGTAACATATAACATAGCATACAGAGCGTAGTAATCACAGTATACATGTCAGGAGGATGTAACATATAACATAGCATACAGAGCGTAGTAATCACAGTATACATGTCAGGAGGATGTAACACACAACATAGCATACAGAGCGTAGTAATCACAGTATACATGTCAGGAGGATGTAACATATAACATAGCATACAGAGCGTAGTAATCACAGTATACATGTCAGGAGGATGTAACATATAACATAGCATACAGAGTGTAGTAATCACAGTATACATGTCAGGAGGATGTAACATATAACATAGCATACAGAGTGTAGTAATCACAGTATACATGTCAGGAGGATGTAACATATAACATAGCATACAGAGTGTAGTAATCACAGTATACATGTCAGGAGGATGTAACATATAACATAGCATACAGAGTGTAGTAATCACAGTATACATGTCAGGAGGATGTAACATATAACATAGCATACAGAGTGTAGTAATCACAGTATACATGTCAGGAGGATGTAACATATAACATAGCATACAGAGTGTAGTAATCACAGTATACATGTCAGGAGGATGTAACATATAACATAGCATACAGAGTGTAGTAATCACAGTATACATGTCAGGAGGATGTAACATATAAAACATAGCATACAGAGTGTAGTAATCACAATATACATGTCAGGAGGATGTAACATATAACATAGCATACAGAGTGTAGTAATCACAGTATACATGTCAGGAGGATGTAACATATAACATAGCATACAGAGTGTAGTAATCACAATATACATGTCAGGAGGATGTAACATATAACATAGCATACAGAGTGTAGTAATCACAATATACATGTCAGGAGGATGTAACATATAACATAGCATACAGAGCGTAGTAATCACAATATACATGTCAGGAGGATGTAACATATAACATAGCATACAGAGTGTAGTAATCACAATATACATGTCAGGAGGATGTAACATATAACATAGCATACAGAGCGTAGTAATCACAGTATACATGTCAGGAGGATGTAACATATAACATAGCATACAGAGAGTGTAGTAATCACAGTATACATGTCAGGAGGATGTAACATATAACATAGCATACAGAGTGTAGTAATCACAGTATACATGTCAGGAGGATGTAACATATAACATAGCATACAGAGTGTAGTAATCACAATATACATGTCAGGAGGATGTAACATATAACATAGCATACAGAGTGTAGTAATCACAGTATACATGTCAGGAGGATGTAACATATAACATAGCATACAGAGCGTAGTAATCACAGTATACATGTCAGGAGGATGTAACATATAACATAGCATACAGAGTGTAGTAATCACAGTATACATGTCAGGAGGATGTAACATATAACATAGCATACAGAGCGTAGTAATCACAGTATACATGTCAGGAGGATGTAACATATAACATAGCATACAGAGTGTAGTAATCACAGTATACATGTCAGGAGGATGTAACACATAACATAGCATACAGAGCGTAGTAATCACAGTATACATGTCAGGAGGATGTAACATATAACATAGCATACAGAGTGTAGTAATCACAATATACATGTCAGGAGGATGTAACATATAACATAGCATACAGAGTGTAGTAATCACAATATACATGTCAGGAGGATGTAACATATAACATAGCATACAGAGTGTAGTAATCACAATATACATGTCAGGAGGATGTAACATATAACATAGCATACAGAGTGTAGTAATCACAATATACATGTCAGGAGGATGTAACATATAACATAGCATACAGAGCGTAGTAATCACAATATACATGTCAGGAGGATGTAACATATAACATAGCATACAGAGTGTAGTAATCACAATATACATGTCAGGAGGATGTAACATATAACATAGCATACAGAGCGTAGTAATCACAATATACATGTCAGGAGGATGTAACATATAACATAGCATACAGAGTGTAGTAATCACAATATACATGTCAGGAGGATGTAACATATAACATAGCATACAGAGTGTAGTAATCACAATATACATGTCAGGAGGATGTAACATATAACATAGCATACAGAGTGTAGTAATCACAGTATACATGTCAGGAGGATGTAACATATAACATAGCATACAGAGTGTAGTAATCACAGTATACATGTCAGAAGGATGTAACATATAACATAGCATACAGAGTATAGTAATCACAGTATACATGTCAGGAGGATGTAACATATAACATAGCATACAGAGCGTAGTAATCACAGTATACATGTCAGGAGGATGTAACATATAACATAGCATACAGAGTGTAGTAATCACAGTATACATGTCAGGAGGATGTAACATATAACATAGCATACAGAGTGTAGTAATCACAATATACATGTCAGGAGGATGTAACACACAACATAGCATACAGAGCGTAGTAATCACAGTATACATGTCAGGAGGATGTAACACATAACATAGCATACAGAGCGTAGTAATCACAATATACATGTCAGGAGGATGTAACACACAACATAGCATACAGAGTGTAGTAATCACAGTATACATGTCAGGAGGATGTAACATATAACATAGCATACAGAGTGTAGTAATCACAATATACATGTCAGGAGGATGTAACACACAACATAGCATACAGAGTGTAGTAATCACAGTATACATGTCAGGAGGATGTAACACACAACATAGCATACAGAGCGTAGTAATCACAGTATACATGTCAGGAGGATGTAACATATAACATAGCATACAGAGTGTAGTAATCACAGTATACATGTCAGGAGGATGTAACATATAACATAGCATACAGAGAGTGTAGTAATCACAATATACATGTCAGGAGGATGTAACATATAACATAGCATACAGAGTGTAGTAATCACAGTATACATGTCAGGAGGATGTAACATATAACATAGCATACAGAGTGTAGTAATCACAGTATACATGTCAGGAGGATGTAACATATAACATAGCATACAGAGCGTAGTAATCACAGTATACATGTCAGGAGGATGTAACATATAACATAGCATACAGAGTGTAGTAATCACAGTATACATGTCAGGAGGATGTAACACACAACATAGCATACAGAGCGTAGTAATCACAGTATACATGTCAGGAGGATGTAACACACAACATAGCATACAGAGCGTAGTAATCACAGTATACATGTCAGGAGGATGTAACATATAACATAGCATACAGAGTGTAGTAATCACAGTATACATGTCAGGAGGATGTAACATATAACATAGCATACAGAGTGTAGTAATCACAGTATACATGTCAGGAGGATGTAACATATAACATAGCATACAGAGTGTAGTAATCACAGTATACATGTCAGGAGGATGTAACATATAACATAGCATACAGAGTGTAGTAATCACAGTATACATGTCAGGAGGATGTAACATATAACATAGCATACAGAGTGTAGTAATCACAGTATACATGTCAGGAGGATGTAACATATAACATAGCATACAGAGTGTAGTAATCACAGTATACATGTCAGGAGGATGTAACATATAACATAGCATACAGAGTGTAGTAATCACAGTATACATGTCAGGAGGATGTAACATATAACATAGCATACAGAGTGTAGTAATCACAGTATACATGTCAGGAGGATGTAACATATAACATAGCATACAGAGTGTAGTAATCACAGTATACATGTCAGGAGGATGTAACATATAACATAGCATACAGAGTGTAGTAATCACAGTATACATGTCAGGAGGATGTAACATATAACATAGCATACAGAGTGTAGTAATCACAGTATACATGTCAGGAGGATGTAACATATAACATAGCATACAGAGTGTAGTAATCACAGTATACATGTCAGGAGGATGTAACATATAACATAGCATACAGAGTGTAGTAATCACAATATACATGTCAGGAGGATGTAACATATAACATAGCATACAGAGTGTAGTAATCACAGTATACATGTCAGGAGGATGTAACATATAACATAGCATACAGAGTGTAGTAATCACAGTATACATGTCAGGAGGATGTAACATATAACATAGCATACAGAGTGTAGTAATCACAGTATACATGTCAGGAGGATGTAACATATAACATAGCATACAGAGCGTAGTAATCACAGTATACATGTCAGGAGGATGTAACATATAACATAGCATACAGAGTGTAGTAATCACAATATACATGTCAGGAGGATGTAACATATAACATAGCATACAGAGTGTAGTAATCACAATATACATGTCAGGAGGATGTAACATATAACATAGCATACAGAGTGTAGTAATCACAATATACATGTCAGGAGGATGTAACATATAACATAGCATACAGAGTGTAGTAATCACAATATACATGTCAGGAGGATGTAACATATAACATAGCATACAGAGTGTAGTAATCACAATATACATGTCAGGAGGATGTAACACACAACATAGCATACAGAGCGTAGTAATCACAGTATACATGTCAGGAGGATGTAACATATAACATAGCATACAGAGAGTGTAGTAATCACAGTATACATGTCAGGAGGATGTAACATATAACATAGCATACAGAGTGTAGTAATCACAGTATACATGTCAGGAGGATGTAACATATAACATAGCATACAGAGCGTAGTAATCACAGTATACATGTCAGGAGGATGTAACATATAACATAGCATACAGAGTGTAGTAATCACAATATACATGTCAGGAGGATGTAACATATAACATAGCATACAGAGTGTAGTAATCACAGTATACATGTCAGGAGGATGTAACATATAACATAGCATACAGAGCGTAGTAATCACAATATACATGTCAGGAGGATGTAACATATAACATAGCATACAGAGTGTAGTAATCACAATATACATGTCAGGAGGATGTAACATATAACATAGCATACAGAGTGTAGTAATCACAGTATACATGTCAGGAGGATGTAACATATAACATAGCATACAGAGCGTAGTAATCACAATATACATGTCAGGAGGATGTAACATATAACATAGCATACAGAGTGTAGTAATCACAATATACATGTCAGGAGGATGTAACATATAACATAGCATACAGAGTGTAGTAATCACAGTATACATGTCAGGAGGATGTAACATATAACATAGCATACAGAGTGTAGTAATCACAGTATACATGTCAGAAGGATGTAACATATAACATAGCATACAGAGTATAGTAATCACAGTATACATGTCAGGAGGATGTAACATATAACATAGCATACAGAGCGTAGTAATCACAGTATACATGTCAGGAGGATGTAACATATAACATAGCATACAGAGTGTAGTAATCACAATATACATGTCAGGAGGATGTAACATATAACATAGCATACAGAGTGTAGTAATCACAGTATACATGTCAGGAGGATGTAACATATAACATAGCATACAGAGTGTAGTAATCACAATATACATGTCAGGAGGATGTAACATATAACATAGCATACAGAGTGTAGTAATCACAATATACATGTCAGGAGGATGTAACATATAACATAGCATACAGAGTGTAGTAATCACAGTATACATGTCAGGAGGATGTAACATATAACATAGCATACAGAGTGTAGTAATCACAGTATACATGTCAGAAGGATGTAACATATAACATAGCATACAGAGTATAGTAATCACAGTATACATGTCAGGAGGATGTAACATATAACATAGCATACAGAGCGTAGTAATCACAGTATACATGTCAGGAGGATGTAACATATAACATAGCATACAGAGAGTGTAGTAATCACAATATACATGTCAGGAGGATGTAACATATAACATAGCATACAGAGTGTAGTAATCACAGTATACATGTCAGGAGGATGTAACATATAACATAGCATACAGAGTGTAGTAATCACAGTATACATGTCAGGAGGATGTAACATATAACATAGCATACAGAGTGTAGTAATCACAGTATACATGTCAGGAGGATGTAACATATAACATAGCATACAGAGAGTGTAGTAATCACAATATACATGTCAGGAGGATGTAACATATAACATAGCATACAGAGTGTAGTAATCACAGTATACATGTCAGGAGGATGTAACATATAACATAGCATACAGAGTGTAGTAATCACAGTATACATGTCAGGAGGATGTAACATATAACATAGCATACAGAGCGTAGTAATCACAGTATACATGTCAGGAGGATGTAACATATAACATAGCATACAGAGTGTAGTAATCACAGTATACATGTCAGGAGGATGTAACACACAACATAGCATACAGAGCGTAGTAATCACAGTATACATGTCAGGAGGATGTAACATATAACATAGCATACAGAGTGTAGTAATCACAGTATACATGTCAGGAGGATGTAACATATAACATAGCATACAGAGTGTAGTAATCACAGTATACATGTCAGGAGGATGTAACATATAACATAGCATACAGAGTGTAGTAATCACAATATACATGTCAGGAGGATGTAACATATAACATAGCATACAGAGCGTAGTAATCACAGTATACATGTCAGGAGGATGTAACATATAACATAGCATACAGAGAGTGTAGTAATCACAATATACATGTCAGGAGGATGTAACATATAACATAGCATACAGAGTGTAGTAATCACAGTATACATGTCAGGAGGATGTAACATATAACATAGCATACAGAGTGTAGTAATCACAGTATACATGTCAGGAGGATGTAACATATAACATAGCATACAGAGAGTGTAGTAATCACAATATACATGTCAGGAGGATGTAACATATAACATAGCATACAGAGTGTAGTAATCACAGTATACATGTCAGGAGGATGTAACATATAACATAGCATACAGAGTGTAGTAATCACAGTATACATGTCAGGAGGATGTAACATATAACATAGCATACAGAGCGTAGTAATCACAGTATACATGTCAGGAGGATGTAACATATAACATAGCATACAGAGTGTAGTAATCACAGTATACATGTCAGGAGGATGTAACACACAACATAGCATACAGAGCGTAGTAATCACAGTATACATGTCAGGAGGATGTAACATATAACATAGCATACAGAGTGTAGTAATCACAGTATACATGTCAGGAGGATGTAACATATAACATAGCATACAGAGTGTAGTAATCACAGTATACATGTCAGGAGGATGTAACATATAACATAGCATACAGAGTGTAGTAATCACAATATACATGTCAGGAGGATGTAACATATAACATAGCATACAGAGCGTAGTAATCACAATATACATGTCAGGAGGATGTAACATATAACATAGCATACAGAGTGTAGTAATCACAATATACATGTCAGGAGGATGTAACATATAACATAGCATACAGAGTGTAGTAATCACAATATACATGTCAGGAGGATGTAACATATAACATAGCATACAGAGTGTAGTAATCACAGTATACATGTCAGGAGGATGTAACATATAACATAGCATACAGAGCGTAGTAATCACAGTATACATGTCAGGAGGATGTAACATATAACATAGCATACAGAGTGTAGTAATCACAGTATACATGTCAGGAGGATGTAACACACAACATAGCATACAGAGCGTAGTAATCACAGTATACATGTCAGGAGGATGTAACACATAACATAGCATACAGAGCGTAGTAATCACAGTATACATGTCAGGAGGATGTAACATATAACATAGCATACAGAGTGTAGTAATCACAGTATACATGTCAGGAGGATGTAACATATAACATAGCATACAGAGAGTGTAGTAATCACAATATACATGTCAGGAGGATGTAACATATAACATAGCATACAGAGTGTAGTAATCACAGTATACATGTCAGGAGGATGTAACATATAACATAGCATACAGAGTGTAGTAATCACAGTATACATGTCAGGAGGATGTAACATATAACATAGCATACAGAGCGTAGTAATCACAGTATACATGTCAGGAGGATGTAACATATAACATAGCATACAGAGTGTAGTAATCACAGTATACATGTCAGGAGGATGTAACACACAACATAGCATACAGAGCGTAGTAATCACAGTATACATGTCAGGAGGATGTAACACATAACATAGCATACAGAGCGTAGTAATCACAGTATACATGTCAGGAGGATGTAACATATAACATAGCATACAGAGTGTAGTAATCACAGTATACATGTCAGGAGGATGTAACATATAACATAGCATACAGAGAGTGTAGTAATCACAATATACATGTCAGGAGGATGTAACATATAACATAGCATACAGAGTGTAGTAATCACAATATACATGTCAGGAGGATGTAACATATAACATAGCATACAGAGTGTAGTAATCACAGTATACATGTCAGGAGGATGTAACATATAACATAGCATACAGAGTGTAGTAATCACAGTATACATGTCAGGAGGATGTAACATATAACATAGCATACAGAGCGTAGTAATCACAGTATACATGTCAGGAGGATGTAACATATAACATAGCATACAGAGCGTAGTAATCACAGTATACATGTCAGGAGGATGTAACATATAACATAGCATACAGAGTGTAGTAATCACAGTATACATGTCAGGAGGATGTAACATATAACATAGCATACAGAGTGTAGTAATCACAGTATACATGTCAGGAGGATGTAACATATAACATAGCATACAGAGTGTAGTAATCACAGTATACATGTCAGGAGGATGTAACATATAACATAGCATACAGAGAGTGTAGTAATCACAATATACATGTCAGGAGGATGTAACATATAACATAGCATACAGAGTGTAGTAATCACAGTATACATGTCAGGAGGATGTAACATATAACATAGCATACAGAGTGTAGTAATCACAATATACATGTCAGGAGGATGTAACACACAACATAGCATACAGAGCGTAGTAATCACAGTATACATGTCAGGAGGATGTAACACATAACATAGCATACAGAGCGTAGTAATCACAGTATACATGTCAGGAGGATGTAACATATAACATAGCATACAGAGTGTAGTAATCACAGTATACATGTCAGGAGGATGTAACACACAACATAGCATACAGAGCGTAGTAATCACAGTATACATGTCAGGAGGATGTAACACATAACATAGCATACAGAGCGTAGTAATCACAGTATACATGTCAGGAGGATGTAACATATAACATAGCATACAGAGTGTAGTAATCACAGTATACATGTCAGGAGGATGTAACATATAACATAGCATACAGAGAGTGTAGTAATCACAATATACATGTCAGGAGGATGTAACATATAACATAGCATACAGAGTGTAGTAATCACAGTATACATGTCAGGAGGATGTAACATATAACATAGCATACAGAGTGTAGTAATCACAGTATACATGTCAGGAGGATGTAACATATAACATAGCATACAGAGTGTAGTAATCACAGTATACATGTCAGGAGGATGTAACATATAACATAGCATACAGAGCGTAGTAATCACAGTATACATGTCAGGAGGATGTAACATATAACATAGCATACAGAGCGTAGTAATCACAGTATACATGTCAGGAGGATGTAACATATAACATAGCATACAGAGTGTAGTAATCACAGTATACATGTCAGGAGGATGTAACATATAACATAGCATACAGAGTGTAGTAATCACAGTATACATGTCAGGAGGATGTAACATATAACATAGCATACAGAGTGTAGTAATCACAGTATACATGTCAGGAGGATGTAACATATAACATAGCATACAGAGTGTAGTAATCACAGTATACATGTCAGGAGGATGTAACATATAACATAGCATACAGAGTGTAGTAATCACAGTATACATGTCAGGAGGATGTAACATATAACATAGCATACAGAGTGTAGTAATCACAGTATACATGTCAGGAGGATGTAACATATAACATAGCATACAGAGTGTAGTAATCACAGTATACATGTCAGAAGGATGTAACATATAACATAGCATACAGAGTATAGTAATCACAGTATACATGTCAGGAGGATGTAACATATAACATAGCATACAGAGCGTAGTAATCACAGTATACATGTCAGGAGGATGTAACATATAACATAGCATACAGAGTGTAGTAATCACAGTATACATGTCAGGAGGATGTAACATATAACATAGCATACAGAGTGTAGTAATCACAGTATACATGTCAGGAGGATGTAACATATAACATAGCATACAGAGTGTAGTAATCACAATATACATGTCAGGAGGATGTAACACACAACATAGCATACAGAGCGTAGTAATCACAGTATACATGTCAGGAGGATGTAACACATAACATAGCATACAGAGTGTAGTAATCACAATATACATGTCAGGAGGATGTAACATATAACATAGCATACAGAGTGTAGTAATCACAGTATACATGTCAGGAGGATGTAACATATAACATAGCATACAGAGTGTAGTAATCACAGTATACATGTCAGGAGGATGTAACATATAACATAGCATACAGAGTGTAGTAATCACAGTATACATGTCAGGAGGATGTAACATATAACATAGCATACAGAGCGTAGTAATCACAGTATACATGTCAGGAGGATGTAACATATAACATAGCATACAGAGTGTAGTAATCACAGTATACATGTCAGGAGGATGTAACATATAACATAGCATACAGAGTGTAGTAATCACAGTATACATGTCAGGAGGATGTAACATATAACATAGCATACAGAGTGTAGTAATCACAGTATACATGTCAGGAGGATGTAACATATAACATAGCATACAGAGTGTAGTAATCACAGTATACATGTCAGGAGGATGTAACATATAACATAGCATACAGAGTGTAGTAATCACAGTATACATGTCAGGAGGATGTAACATATAACATAGCATACAGAGTGTAGTAATCACAATATACATGTCAGGAGGATGTAACATATAACATAGCATACAGAGTGTAGTAATCACAGTATACATGTCAGGAGGATGTAACATATAACATAGCATACAGAGTGTAGTAATCACAATATACATGTCAGGAGGATGTAACATATAACATAGCATACAGAGTGTAGTAATCACAATATACATGTCAGGAGGATGTAACATATAACATAGCATACAGAGTGTAGTAATCACAATATACATGTCAGGAGGATGTAACATATAACATAGCATACAGAGTGTAGTAATCACAATATACATGTCAGGAGGATGTAACACACAACATAGCATACAGAGCGTAGTAATCACAGTATACATGTCAGGAGGATGTAACATATAACATAGCATACAGAGAGTGTAGTAATCACAGTATACATGTCAGGAGGATGTAACATATAACATAGCATACAGAGTGTAGTAATCACAGTATACATGTCAGGAGGATGTAACATATAACATAGCATACAGAGCGTAGTAATCACAGTATACATGTCAGGAGGATGTAACATATAACATAGCATACAGAGTGTAGTAATCACAATATACATGTCAGGAGGATGTAACATATAACATAGCATACAGAGCGTAGTAATCACAGTATACATGTCAGGAGGATGTAACATATAACATAGCATACAGAGTGTAGTAATCACAATATACATGTCAGGAGGATGTAACATATAACATAGCATACAGAGTGTAGTAATCACAATATACATGTCAGGAGGATGTAACATATAACATAGCATACAGAGTGTAGTAATCACAGTATACATGTCAGGAGGATGTAACATATAACATAGCATACAGAGTGTAGTAATCACAATATACATGTCAGGAGGATGTAACATATAACATAGCATACAGAGCGTAGTAATCACAATATACATGTCAGGAGGATGTAACATATAACATAGCATACAGAGTGTAGTAATCACAATATACATGTCAGGAGGATGTAACATATAACATAGCATACAGAGTGTAGTAATCACAGTATACATGTCAGGAGGATGTAACATATAACATAGCATACAGAGCGTAGTAATCACAATATACATGTCAGGAGGATGTAACATATAACATAGCATACAGAGTGTAGTAATCACAATATACATGTCAGGAGGATGTAACATATAACATAGCATACAGAGTGTAGTAATCACAGTATACATGTCAGGAGGATGTAACATATAACATAGCATACAGAGTGTAGTAATCACAGTATACATGTCAGAAGGATGTAACATATAACATAGCATACAGAGTATAGTAATCACAGTATACATGTCAGGAGGATGTAACATATAACATAGCATACAGAGCGTAGTAATCACAGTATACATGTCAGGAGGATGTAACATATAACATAGCATACAGAGCGTAGTAATCACAGTATACATGTCAGGAGGATGTAACATATAACATAGCATACAGAGTGTAGTAATCACAATATACATGTCAGGAGGATGTAACATATAACATAGCATACAGAGTGTAGTAATCACAATATACATGTCAGGAGGATGTAACATATAACATAGCATACAGAGTGTAGTAATCACAGTATACATGTCAGGAGGATGTAACATATAACATAGCATACAGAGTGTAGTAATCACAGTATACATGTCAGAAGGATGTAACATATAACATAGCATACAGAGTATAGTAATCACAGTATACATGTCAGGAGGATGTAACATATAACATAGCATACAGAGCGTAGTAATCACAGTATACATGTCAGGAGGATGTAACATATAACATAGCATACAGAGCGTAGTAATCACAGTATACATGTCAGGAGGATGTAACATATAACATAGCATACAGAGTGTAGTAATCACAGTATACATGTCAGGAGGATGTAACATATAACATAGCATACAGAGTGTAGTAATCACAATATACATGTCAGGAGGATGTAACACACAACATAGCATACAGAGCGTAGTAATCACAGTATACATGTCAGGAGGATGTAACACATAACATAGCATACAGAGCGTAGTAATCACAGTATACATGTCAGGAGGATGTAACATATAACATAGCATACAGAGCGTAGTAATCACAGTATACATGTCAGGAGGATGTAACATATAACATAGCATACAGAGAGTGTAGTAATCACAATATACATGTCAGGAGGATGTAACATATAACATAGCATACAGAGTGTAGTAATCACAGTATACATGTCAGGAGGATGTAACATATAACATAGCATACAGAGTGTAGTAATCACAGTATACATGTCAGGAGGATGTAACATATAACATAGCATACAGAGCGTAGTAATCACAGTATACATGTCAGGAGGATGTAACATATAACATAGCATACAGAGTGTAGTAATCACAGTATACATGTCAGGAGGATGTAACATATAACATAGCATACAGAGCGTAGTAATCACAGTATACATGTCAGGAGGATGTAACATATAACATAGCATACAGAGTGTAGTAATCACAATATACATGTCAGGAGGATGTAACATATAACATAGCATACAGAGTGTAGTAATCACAATATACATGTCAGGAGGATGTAACATATAACATAGCATACAGAGCGTAGTAATCACAATATACATGTCAGGAGGATGTAACATATAACATAGCATACAGAGCGTAGTAATCACAATATACATGTCAGGAGGATGTAACATATAACATAGCATACAGAGTGTAGTAATCACAGTATACATGTCAGGAGGATGTAACATATAACATAGCATACAGAGTGTAGTAATCACAATATACATGTCAGGAGGATGTAACATATAACATAGCATACAGAGTGTAGTAATCACAATATACATGTCAGGAGGATGTAACATATAACATAGCATACAGAGTGTAGTAATCACAATATACATGTCAGGAGGATGTAACATATAACATAGCATACAGAGTGTAGTAATCACAATATACATGTCAGGAGGATGTAACATATAACATAGCATACAGAGTGTAGTAATCACAGTATACATGTCAGGAGGATGTAACATATAACATAGCATACAGAGTGTAGTAATCACAATATACATGTCAGGAGGATGTAACATATAACATAGCATACAGAGTGTAGTAATCACAATATACATGTCAGGAGGATGTAACATATAACATAGCATACAGAGTGTAGTAATCACAGTATACATGTCAGGAGGATGTAACATATAACATAGCATACAGAGTGTAGTAATCACAATATACATGTCAGGAGGATGTAACATATAACATAGCATACAGAGCGTAGTAATCACAGTATACATGTCAGGAGGATGTAACATATAACATAGCATACAGAGCGTAGTAATCACAGTATACATGTCAGGAGGATGTAACATATAACATAGCATACAGAGTGTAGTAATCACAGTATACATGTCAGGAGGATGTAACATATAACATAGCATACAGAGCGTAGTAATCACAGTATACATGTCAGGAGGATGTAACATATAACATAGCATACAGAGCGTAGTAATCACAGTATACATGTCAGGAGGATGTAACATATAACATAGCATACAGAGTGTAGTAATCACAGTATACATGTCAGGAGGATGTAACATATAACATAGCATACAGAGCGTAGTAATCACAATATACATGTCAGGAGGATGTAACATATAACATAGCATACAGAGTGTAGTAATCACAGTATACATGTCAGGAGGATGTAACATATAACATAGCATACAGAGTGTAGTAATCACAATATACATGTCAGGAGGATGTAACATATAACATAGCATACAGAGTGTAGTAATCACAGTATACATGTCAGGAGGATGTAACATATAACATAGCATACAGAGTGTAGTAATCACAATATACATGTCAGGAGGATGTAACATATAACATAGCATACAGAGTGTAGTAATCACAATATACATGTCAGGAGGATGTAACATATAACATAGCATACAGAGTGTAGTAATCACAATATACATGTCAGGAGGATGTAACAAACAACATTGTGCCCCTTACATTTTGGGTCAGTGAGCAGAAAAAAAATGCTGCTGTGGTCAGAAGTTTATCTTTCTGGCCCCCAAGGCTATGTTCACATTTGTGCGTTGCTGGAACATGTGCACAATCTTGCGCTTTCCCACAACACACAAAAACAAGCAGACACACGGTGTTGCCACAAATCCTTAACAGCACCCCCACACATCCAGAAAAACACGCGTGTTCACGTGTGCCAAAACACACTGTATAGATAGCAAAGTACCATGCGTTGCGGTGCGGCGTCATTTTTCAGAAGGGTCATGGACTTGTTTAGTCTGTTTTTCATGTGTGCGGCAGCCCATTGAAAGGAGAATAAAAATGTGCACCGTCACTCCTGCGTAGGTGTGGATGGAATCCAAGTCACTAGTGTTTTCTGAACAACATTGCACAGCAGGTATTTGACACATCCAGGAGTGTTGTATACCAGCGGCAGCCAAAGATCTGCAATACAGAGACCCTTTTGCTGGTCGGTGCCTCAAAACTTAAGTATTTGTCATCTTTTTGAGGCACAAACAAGCAAAAAGGTAAGTATTTGTGGTCTTTTTTTTTTTCTTCATTATTGGACTCCCATACTGCAATGCACATTAATGCAGGTTCTGAACAATCTGAATGGGCCCTCTGTGTTTTCTCCATTATTGTAGAGCGCCAGACTAGCTCACTCCACCAGATTGGTAATCTGGTCATCCGAGAACCCTTTTTACACCCCTGTAAAGCAGAAGAGGGGTTCCCAAGCAGCCTCACTGCGGGTTCCTTGCGGTCTCTCACATACAGAAAGCCTGACGTTTCAGTTCTTATGGGACCGTCGGTCACATTTGCTTCGGATAATTGAATCGGACTTGTAATAAATCAAGCAGAGATAAGAGGGGAAAATTGCTGAGCACAAGATTCAGGAAACCCACCCATCTCACAAGCTAGGAGCCCTGTGAAATCTGCTGAGGAGGCATCACATATGCATACCTCCCAACTTTTTAAGATGGGAATGAGGGACACCTATCAGCAAAAGTATGCAGGCATAGGACACACCCCTTGCCACGCCCCCTTAAAAGGGGAATTGTACAAACAAGATTGGTTAAACCCACAAGTGCTTTTTTTTACTTCTACTATTCCTTTATAGTGGCTTTTGGAATTTACAAATGCAGCCATTTAGAAATTAGATTTAAGGTTTAGCGCTGGGAAACATTTTTTGAAAGATAAAAAGTGCATTTTTTATACAACTTTATAGATCCGACCAAAATGAGGGACAAATCCGGAGGAATGAGGGACAGAGGGACATTGCCTCTAATCAGGGACAGTCCCTCAAAATCAGGGACAGTTGGGAGCTATGTATATGGGGGACTTTGACAGTCGCCTAGGTTAACACATCTCTGAGCGATATTACTTCTCGTTTAGAATTCATGCAACGTCAAGTGATTTCACTTCTTGTATGATTCATGCAGTCATAAGCGGTAACAATGTCCATTTATTTCTCTTGTTTATTTTGTCTTCTGCGATCAATATTTTCCATCCAAATAAATAAGTCAGATAAATATTAGAGCAAGCAAGTCATTGCGACAGTAAACAAATACCCACTGCCACCTAGTGGACAGATAATGTATTGCGCTCACAGCATACACTGGTGGGGTTTCATTGCTCAAAGTGCCAGAAAAAAGCCACCATTCTGATCCACCAGGTTCACAAACGATCAGAGCTTTGCCATGCATCCCATGCTCCTTTTCTCCTATCCAAATAGTGGTTCTCAGTTAGCCATTAGGACTCTCTAATTGGATAGTTGGATGGCAGAGGCATGAAAGAGGTTTAGGTGGACACACAATCTGAGGATTTTTGTTAACACACACACACACACACCACACACACACACACACACACACACACACCTTTGTACCAGTTAAAGGTGTTAAATGGGAACCTGTCCAAAGAGAAATAGGTAGGCAGATCCTGGTAGTATGGGGGCAGTCCCACTACAAGAAAGGGTTTTTACTTTCCCGGGAGTTGAGCTTTAATGAATATTTAAAGTGGAACTAAACCCTCCTATCGTTTTCGGGGAAGTTGCCACCCCCTGCTACTGCCACGGTGCTGCACAGTTATGACACCAGCCATTGGATGGTTTGACAGTTTGGTTGACAACTCAAGCAATGTTACTTTCCTGGCATGCTGGGAATGTAACTTTTTTTGAAACTGTTAAATCGATGGGTTTAGTTCCGCTTTAAGTTCTGGGTTACAATCCTGACACCCGTTAGAACTGAAGAAGATACTTGGATGGGATGGGAAATATCTGCAGCTTTATGGAACAAGCCATGATGAATGCGACTACCATTACCTATACCAGAACCTGGAAAAATAAGAACTTTGGGAAAGAACCGTACAATATTTTCACCCAAGATCCATGGAGAAACTGTCTAGCAAACTGAATAAAAAATATGGAGTCTTCCTTTAAGTCAGATCTGCAAATTCTGATTGGGAAGTGTGAGTCAGGTTTGGATTGGAGGACTCCCGATGCCCAGACCTGACATACAGTGCCTTGAAATGGTATTCATACCCCCTGAAATTTTCCACATTTTGTCATGTTACAACCAAAAATGTAAATGTATTTTATTGGGATTTTATGTGATAGACCAACACAAAGTGGCACATGATTGTGAAGTGGAAGGAAAATGATAAATGGTTTTCAACATTTTTTCACAAATAAATATGTGAAAAGTGTGGCGTGCATTTGTATTCAGCCCCCCTGAGTCAATACTTTGTAGAACCACCTTTCTCTGCAATTACAGCTGCAAGTATTTTAGGTAAGTCTCTACTAGGGGTGTGGAATTTAATCGCTGCATCGTGATTCGGGTGGCACCGATGCAGGGAAATCGATTACCGGCGATGTCTAGCCCCGCCCCCTCCTCCCGGGAGAGCTGTTGCCTTATTTTTTTTTTTATTTCCTATGACGCGCTCATGTGACTGCCCGGCCCGCCTCTCTGCTTTCACGTCTCACGTCTCTCCTGGCGTCAGAGACGTGAAAGCAAGCAGAGAGGAGAGAGGGCAGTCACATGAGCGCAGCATGTACACAGCACTGTTCCCCCGCCGGTGTAGTGTCATATTTTGCTCCCTATCACAGAATGCTGCGGAAGCGACGTTGCGGGCAGAAATTTCGCAGTGCGCATACGCGAAGCGTTCCAAACACTTGCGCCGTGCGTTCCAAAGGATTTTCAGCAATACAGTTCAGCGAAACCATCAGATAATGTCACGGAAGTGACATTACAGACAACACAAACACTGGGCTATGCGTTCCAACAGTAATACTTCCCTTGTTACCTAGTATTTTTTAACAACCATGCTGAGCTACCTGTGGTGTTAGGTTCTGCATTGCTGGGACTTGTAGTGCCTATCCTGAGCTACGTGTGGTGTTAGCTCAGGATAGGCACTACAAGTCCCAGCAATGCAGAACCTAACACCACACGTAGCTCAGGATAGGCACTACAAGTCCCAGCAATGCAGAACCTAACACCACACGTAGCTCAGGATAGGCACTATAAGTCCCAGCAATGCAGAACCTAACACCACACGTAGCTCAGGATAGGCACTACAAGTCCCAGCAATGCAGAACCTAACACCACACGTAGCTCAGGATAGGCACTACAAGTCCCAGCAATGCAGAACCTAACACCACACGTAGCTCAGGATAGGCACTATAAGTCCCAGCAATGCAGAACCTAACACCACACGTAGCTCAGGATAGGCACTACAAGTCCCAGCAATGCAGAACCTAACACCACACGTAGCTCAGGATAGGCACTACAAGTCCCAGCAATGCAGAACCTAACACCACACGTAGCTCAGGATAGGCACTACAAGTCCCAGCAATGCAGAACCTAACACCACACGTAGCTCAGGATAGGCACTACAAGTCCCAGCAATGCAGAACCTAACACCACACGTAGCTCAGGATAGGCACTATAAGTCCCAGCAATGCAGAACCTAACACCACACGTAGCTCAGGATAGGCACTATAAGTCCCAGCAATGCAGAACCTAACACCACACGTAGCTCAGGATAGGCACTACAAGTCTCAGCAATGCAGAACCTAACACCACAGGGAAGTATTAGTGTTGGAACGCATAGCCCAGTGTTTATGTTGTCTGTAATGTCACTTCCGTGACAATATCTGATGGTTTCGCTGAACTGTATTGCCAAAAATCCTTTGGAACGCACGGCGCGAGTGTTTGGAACGCTTCGCGCATGCGCAGTGCGAAATTTCTGCCCGCAACGTCTCTTCCGCAGCATTCTGTGATAGGGAGCAAAATATGACACTACACCGGATTCTGTTCCCTCTGTCTCTCGGCTATCGGAACTCCGCTCCCCCCCCCCCAGCCCTGTACATTGGCGCTCCCTCCTACTCACGAATGCAAATTCTTCTAATACCGCCCCGCCTCTCCAGCGCCGCTCACGCCTACTGTTTTTTCACGAATGCTAATGAGCAGAGGGCTAGAGAGGCGGGGCGGTATTAGGAGCATTTGCATTTGTGAGGAACAGTAGGAGGGAGCGGCAATGTACAGGGCTGAGGGGGCGGAGTTCCGATAGTAGCCGAGAGACGGGGGGGGAGGGACAGAATCCGGCGGGGGGGGGGGGACTATTCTCGGCACAACAGGTATTCTTTTTTTACCTGCTGATCTCCTGTAGCATGTCCGCAGTCTGACCATCTCCTGTAGCATGTCCGCAGTCACTGACCATCTCCTGTAGCATGTCCGCAGTCACTGACCATCTCCTGTAGCATGTCCGCAGTCACTGACCATCTCCTGTAGCATGTCCGCAGTCACTGACCATCTCCTGTAGCATGTCCGCAGTCACTGACCATCTCCTGTAGCATGTCCGCAGTCACTGACCATCTCCTGTAGCATGTCCGCAGTCACTGACCATCTCCTGTAGCATGTCCGCAGTCACTGACCATCTCCTGTAGCATGTCCGCAGTCACTGACCATCTCCTGTAGCATGTCCGCAGTCACTGACCATCTCCTGTAGCATGTCCGCAGTCACTGACCATCTCCTGTAGCATGTCCGCAGTCACCGACCATCTCCTGTAGCGTGTCCGCAGTCACCGACCATCTCCTGTAGCATGTCCGCAGTCACCGACCATCTCCTGTAGCATGTCCGCAGTCACCAACCATCTCCTGTAGCATGTCCGCAGTCACCAACCATCTCCTGTAGCATGTCCGCAGTCACTGACCATCTCCTGTAGCATGTCCGCAGTCACAGGCCATCTCCTGTAGCACGTCCGCAGTCACCGACCATCTCCTGTAGCATGTCCGCAGTCACTGACCATCTCCTGTAGCATGTCCGCAGTCACTGACCATCTCCTGTAGCATGTCCGCAGTCACTGACCATCTCCTGTAGCATGTCCGCAGTCACTGACCATCTCCTGTAGCATGTCCGCAGTCACTGACCATCTCCTGTAGCATGTCCGCAGTCACTGACCATCTCCTGTAGCATGTCCGCAGTCACTGACCATCTCCTGTAGCATGTCCGCAGTCACTGACCATCTCCTGTAGCATGTCCGCAGTCACTGACCATCTCCTGTAGCATGTCCGCAGTCACTGACCATCTCCTGTAGCATGTCCGCAGTCACTGACCATCTCCTGTAGCATGTCCGCAGTCACCGACCATCTCCTGTAGCATGTCCGCAGTCACTGACCATCTCCTGTAGCATGTCCGCAGTCACTGACCATCTCCTGTAGCATGTCCGCAGTCACTGACCATCTCCTGTAGCATGTCCGCAGTCACTGACCATCTCCTGTAGCATGTCCGCAGTCACTGACCATCTCCTGTAGCATGTCCGCAGTCACTGACCATCTCCTGTAGCATGTCCGCAGTCACTGACTATCTCCTGTAGCGTGTCCGCAGTCTGACCATCTCCTGTAGCATGTCCGCAGTCGCTAATTATCTGTAGCATTTCCGCAGTCTCTGATCATCTCCTGTACTAGGTCTGCACTCTCTGACCATCTCCTGTACTATGTACAAGTTGTTGTCTGCTTTGTTTAGACTTTGCTACATGCAGGGAGTGTTGTCTTTTTTTTAAAAGAACAGATATAATTTAAAAAAATGGAGTTCTCCTGACTGCTTAATTTTTTTTGGAGAAAACCATGCGCACTTGCGCTGTAATCGTGATGCATCGCGGAATCGAATCGTTGACCTGATAATCGTAATAGAATCGAATCGTGAGGCCAGTGAAGATGCGCACCTCTAGTCTCTACCAGCTTTGCACATCTAGAGAGTGATATTTAGGTCTAGACTTTGACTGGGCCATTCTAACACATGAATATGCTTTGATCTAAACCATTCCATTGTAGCTCTGGCTGTATGTTTAGGGTCATTGTTCTGATGGAAGGAGAACCTCCGCCCCAGTCTCAAGTCTTTTGCAGACTCTAAACAGGTTTTCTTCTAAGATTGCCCTGTATTTGGCTCCATCCATCTTCCCACAACTCTGACCAGCTTCCCTGTCCTTGCTGAAGAAAATCCTCCCCACAACATGATGCTGCCGCCACCACCATGTTTCACAGTGGGGATGGTGTGTTCAGGGTGATGTGCTGTGTTCGTTTTCTGCCACACATAGCATTTTGCTTTTAGACCAAAAAGTGAAATTTTGGCCTCATCTGACCAGAGCACCTTCTTCCACATGTTTGCTGTGCCCCCCACATGGCTTCTCACAAACTGGAAACAGGACTTCTTATGGCTTTTTTTCAACAATGTCTTTCTTCTTGCCACTCTTCCATAAAAGGTCAGATTTGTGGAGTGCACGACTAATAGTTTTCCTGTGGACAGATTCTCCCACCTGAGCTGTGGCTCTCTGCAGCTCCTCCGGAGTTACCATGGGCCCCTTGGCTGCTTCTCTGATTAATGCTCTCCTTGCCAGGCCTGTCAGTTTAGGTGGGTGGCCATGTCTTGGTAGGTTTGCAGTTGTTCCATACTCTTTCCATTTTCAGATGATGGATTGAACAGTGCTCCGTGAGATGTTCAAAGCTTGGGATATTTTTTAATAACCTAACCCTGCTTTAAACTTCTCCACAACTTTATCCCTGACCTGCCTGGTGTGTTCCTTGGCCTTCATGATGCTGTTTGTTCACTAAGGTTCTCTAGCAAACCTCAGGAGGGCTTCACAGAACAGCTGTATTTATACTGAGATTAAAATACACACAGGAGGACTCTATTTACTAAATTAGGTGACTTCTGAAGGTAATTGGTTCCATTAGATTTTAGTTAGGGGTATCAGAGTAAAGGGGGCTAAATATAAATGTACGCCACACTTTTCACATATTTATTTGTAAAAAAAAATTGAAAACCATTTATCATTTTACTTCCAATTCACAATTCTGTTCCACTTCATGTTAGTCTATCACATAAAATCAAAAAAAACTACATTTAAGTTTTTGGTTGTAACATGACAAAATGTTGAAAATGTCATGGGGTATGAATACTTAAAGGCACTGTACATAATCGGTAGCAGACTGCAGGCCCGGCAATGGCAGAGCATCTTCTGCAGTGACGAGGATAGCCGGGGCACCTTAGAGATGATGCGGTTGCCGAGGCGATACATCCCCAGCCGTTCGCTGCCTGTAGATCATGTTTTCAGGTTAGGGATGTTCTTGTGGCTAAAGGACTGAGTCTCATTTGTTGTTATTCACCTAAATCTAAACAGATAAGGCTTCTACGGCATCTGAAAACCGGTTAAGCCAGCTTAACCAGACAGCTTATTCAGTTTCTTGGCAGTGTTTCTTCAAAGGCCAAGACAAAGTAGAAATGTCGGAGTCTGCCATGTTGCTGAGGTGAAACCATTGACTGTCAGAAAGAATGCGTCTGCCCTGTCTGGAGCAACCAATCAGATTCCAGATGTCATTTTCCTGGGGCAGGTTAAGAACTAAAAGCAAACAGGTGGTTGATTGATGTGGATGACGCAGGTCCATGAGCTCTAATACAGGAAGCACATGAAGAAAAGCATTAGCTCCCTGTAATAAGACCAGATGGCGTCCGTGATTTCTAGGCTGACGCGTTTCGAGGGAGAACGCTCTTTCTCAGAGGCTGAGGAAGAGGGTTCTCCCTCGAAATGCGTCAGCTTAGCCATCACGGACGCCATCTGGTCTCCTTGCACCTTTGGAGCTTTCCAGCAATCCTACAGGCGATTGGTTTATATTGTGTTTTGACATGCGCTTTTACTACACACATTTGTGAGTATTTTGTGTATCACTTTTTATCCTTGAATAAATGGTTTAAATGGTATTGCAGTAGGTCAGTGTGCCCTTCTCTTCTTATTCGTTGAAAAATTAAACCCCCCCTGTTGTGTTTGGCAAGCAGTACTACCTTTCAAAAGTGACCCATTCAAGCAAATGGGGCCGCGCCACATCCATCCTGCAAGTGCGTACAATGCATACATTTGCGGCAAGGTGGTGCAGGCATTTAGGGCTTAAACCAGGCAGGGAGGAGGTGACATAATTCCACCTCACTGCCTATCAAATGCCATCCAAAGAGCGATCCACCTCAAATCGCTCTTCAGAGTGGTAATGCTAGTATAAACGAGCCCTTAAAGCAGAACTAACCTTTCCTATCCTTTACAGTCAAGGACGCTGACATCTTATCCTCTGTTTGATCTGCAGTTGCAAGGTGCTGCACATGTCATCAGCTCACACCAGTCATTTGAGGGCTTGACAGTTCGGTTGAGAGCACAAGCAACTGTGACAGTTACCAATTACAGCATGTCTTTAATAAAACGGTTTTCGGTGGGTTTAGTTCCACTTTTATGGAATGACTCATTAAAATGCAACTCCAGGAAAATGTATACTAAAAAACGTCACTCCAGTCATAGGTGTGCGCACAGTGTGTGCCGGATGTGCCTAGGCACACCCTAATCACCTAGTTCACATTAGCATTATCGCTCTGTGTGCTCAGGAGATGGGAAAGATCTCCCACTTCTCTTTCACTGGGCCAGCAGGGAGATTAATGCACCAGGGCCCTATATATGTAGACATAGACGTATGTGCGTTTGAGCTCTGGGGTGCACACCCTCATGCAATAGGCTGCGCACACCAATGACTCCAGTTATATGTTCATTAAAATTCATTATTTTAACATGCAGCTAGTAAAAAGACCTGAATCGGGTTATATATTAGCCCATCCCCTGCAAACATCACTAAGAATCAGAAACGAGTCTGCCTCTGCTGCTTAGCAAACTGCTGTTGGTCTAACACTGTGAACAAGCTTACAGGATTACAGGCAGCGATAAAATCCCTGAAAAGGTTCCAAACCTTCTCTTCTTTGGTAGAGATTGTGCTGGGATTGTTGACTGTGTCCCTGTGGGGAATTTCCCATCACTTCCTCCTCTGTCTGACACCCAACAGGAAGTGGGGGAGTGCTCTCACTGACACCCAAACAGGAAGTGGGGGGGATTGCTCTCACTGACACCCAAACAGGAAGTGGGGGGGATTGCTCTCACTGACACACAAACAGGAAGTGGGGGATTGCTCTCACTGACACCCAAACAGGAAGTGGGGGATTGCTCTCACTGACACCCAAACAGGAAGTGGGGGATTGCTCTCACTGACACCCAAACAGGAAGTGGGGGGGGGGATTGCTCTCACTGACACACAAACAGGAAGTGGGGGATTGCTCTCACTGACACCCAAACAGGAAGTGGGGGATTGCTCTCATGGACACCCAAACAGGAAGTGGGGGATTGCTCTCATGGACACCCAAACAGGAAGTGGGGGGGATTGCTCTCACTGACACCCATCAAACAGGAAGTGGGGGGGGGGGATTGCTCTCACTGACACCCATCAAACAGGAAGTGGGGGGGGGGGATTGCTCTCACTGACACCCATCAAACAGGAAGTGGGGGGGATTGCTCTCACTGACACCCATCAAACAGGAAGTGGGGGGGGGGATTGCTCTCACTGACACCCATCAAACAGGAAGTGGGGGGGGGGGATTGCTCTCACTGACACCCATCAAACAGGAAGTGGGGGGGGGATTGCTCTCACTGACACCCATCAAACAGGAAGTGGGGGGGGGATTGCTCTCACTGTCTGACACCTATCACATAGACAGGAAATAAAGAGTCTTCAGATGTTTTAACTCTCCCTCTCCCCTCTGCACAAGAGTAACATTTCAGCCACAGTGTACATCATGATTCATTAACACAGGAAACAAATCTGGCCACACACACAATACAGTCTGCTTTAGATTTTTCAACATTTGTGTATTGCGGGGGCCATCTGATGAGATATAAAGTGAGTGGATTGTCTGGGTAGGGCCTTGCGCTATGTTGTAATTGATCATCTAAAAGGGGATTGTTTTGTTTCAGATGCCACTTTATGGATTGACATACCTCCTTAGACCTGGTCTGGAAAGAATGGACACCTGCTGACTTGGCCCCATCCACAGGCAGCTTGACTCTTCAACAGGACACAGAAGTTGAAGCCAATGCAGTTTTACTTCAGATCTTCACAGTATAGAGGATAGATGTTTTGAAGTGAAAGAAGACAATTCCTTCCCTGCGCCTGGTCTCTGCAAATAACTAACACTGACTGAGGAAACATGGAAGAAATGGGAAGGGTCTCACTAGGACTGAACTAACTAGTACCAAAGAGGAGGGGGAGGACAGAGGCAGAAACCAAAATGACCTAGTAAACAAGTTGTAGTAGTCCAAAACCTCCACTAGATGTCAGCATACTGCTCATAAAAACCTGATGTGGTTTGATGGATCAGAAAAATATATGCCTGTAATTTGACTTCATTTACTTTGCAGAAGTCCAGGGAAAGCAGTGATGGATGGCATAGAGAAGGGATGGGAATTCTGGAGGGTTTTGTACACAGAGTGCACAGTGTACTGTAAAAGTATACCAATTAAAATATGTATTACTTCTCACAGAGATCACAATACACCACCCCCCCCCCCCCCCCCACAAGGCTTTCATCTTTTTTTTCTCTCTGGATGAATCTTTGGTCAGGCATGATCTATTCTAGAGTAGAGTGTCAAAGTTCCATTGGGGGCCACATCAGTGTTATGGTTGCTCTCAAAGGGCCGGTTGTATTTAGGGTGCACTGCAAACCGAGTGCAGGGTTTAGGGGCGCGTTACATACAGAGTGCAGTGTTTAGGGGCGCGTTACATACAGAGTGCAGGGCTTAGGGGTGCGTTACATACAGAGTGCAGGGCTTAGGGGCGCGTTACATACAGAGTGCAGGGCTTAGGGGCGCGTTACATACAGAGTGCAGGGTTTAGGGGTGCGTTACATACAGAGTGCAGGGTTTAGGGGATGCTACATACAGAGTGCAGAGTTCAGGAGTGTGCCATGTACAGAGTGCAGGATTTAGGAGTGTGCCATGTACAGAGTGCAGGATTTAGGAGTGCGCCATGTACAGAGTGCGCCATGTACAGAGTGCAGGATTTAGGAGTGCGCCATGTACAGCGTGCGCCATGTACAGAGGGCAGGCTTTAGGAGTGCGCCATGTACAGAGTGCAGGATTTAGGAGTGCGCCATGTACAGAGTGCGCCATGTACAGAGTGCAGGCTTCAGGAGTGCGCCATGTACAGAGTGCGCCATGTACAGAGTGCAGGCTTTAGGAGTGCGCCATGTACAGAGTGCAGGCTTTAGGAGTGCGCCATGTACAGAGTGCAGGCTTTAGGAGTGCGCCATGTACAGAGTGCAGGCTTTAGGAGTGCGCCATGTACAGAGTGCAGGCTTTAGGAGTGCGCCATGTACAGAGTGCAGGCTTTAGGAGTGCGCCATGTACAGAGTGCAGGCTTTAGGAGTGCGCCATGTACAGAGTGCAGGGTTTAGGGGCACGCAACGTACAGAGTGCAGGGTTCAGGATTGTGCCATAAACAGAGTGCAGGATTTAAGGGGACACAACATACAAGGTGCAGGGTTTAGGAGTGCGCTATGCATAGTGTGCAACCCAAACCCCTCGCCCTAAAGCTTCCTCTCAGCTCTTTCCAATCTGGCCCAGCTCCAGTACCTTCCTGTTTTGGCGGCTCTACTGCCCGTGTATTCGTCTCTAGTACCTCCCAGCACAGGTGGCTCTGCCTCGCCTTGCAGGAAGGTCGTTCTTGCTCTAATACTGGAGATCTGTCCCTGCTGTGCCCCGTTGTGAGTGCATGCAGTGATCTGTCATATCCAGGAACCACCGAGAGCAAAGCTGTGACAGTGGGCAGCCGGCCATGAAAAAGCTTGGCTGGCCGGATTTGGCCCACGGGCCTTGTTTTTGCCATATGTGATCTAGAGCTAGCATCTACCTCTTTAATTGAGATGCTGGTTTAGAGATGACACCATTATATGAATTCTGTGAACTGCAGTTCTTGGCTGTGTTCACAAATGTTCGACACAAATCAGCCCCTGTTGCAGCCTGTCACCTTGTCACTTGCTGCAAGTTACAATGTTGCAGTCTGATCACTGGAGGAGAGGAGACTTAGAAAATGCTTCCTTCTGCCAGCAGCATACTGATGACATCATCTCATCCTAGGCAAAGCCGCCAATTGGAGCTCAAAGGTGACTTTTTAATGATAAAAGATAGAACTTTTCAATAAATTGTATTTTGTGACGTCTGGAATTTTTTCAGGTAAAGTTCCTGAAAGACTTACCTTAAATGTCTGATGAGCAATCCCTTATCTTCTATGGAGTCGCTTGCAGGATCGGTAAATGTCGCTCCATCGCTGCTTTCTCTCTCCTTGAAGATTTGAGCTGATGTCTGCACACATCAAAAGTTTCAGTTACAAAAAACGTAGAAAGAAAATTTACTTAAGGAGTTTGGATGCAAAAAAAGTCTGACTGTCACAGCGTCCTGCTTCTGAATATTCCAAAGACAAACTAGCCATGACACACATTGCGGTTCCCTCTAGCAGTGATCCCTTCCCATTAGAGAAGAGCCCTGAGTTCTGCGGAGGGAACCTGTAAACTGTACCCCATCACTGCCGGTATAACTCACCACTGAACAGCCATTCATTAGATAAATGGACTTCATTTGATCCTGAATGGTGTCTAGATTTATAGATCTTTGCCAGTCCCGCTCTCTCCCATCTGCTGACATCAGCGCCCTCTTTCTACTAGGAGGAGGCATTGCAGGGGTTAAATCTGACTTTGGAGGCGCTGTATAAAGTGGCGCAGTCTGGTGGAAGTAATGTGGAATTACCAGCAGAGGGCACACATCTCCAATGACAGCTAATTATCCCAAACATACTGAACGTGTTTTGTTAGATAATACTCCCAGCAAGTAATCTCCGCACTGCTACACAGCGCCATTAAAGGGAACGGACCCAAAACTGGCCGATATAAACAGGCTGCTTACTGCAGTTGTGCACATACCTTTACATACAGTATCTCACAAAAGTGAGCACACCCCTCACATTTTTGTAAATATTTTATTATATCTTTTCATGCGACAACACTGAAGAAATGACACTTTGCTACAATGTAAAGTAGTGAGTGTACAGCTTGTATAACAGTGTAAATTTGCTGTCCCCTCAAAATAACTCAACACACAGCCATTAATGTCTAAACCGCTGGCAACAAAAGTGAGTACACCCCTAAGTGAAAATGTCCAAATTGGGCGCAATTAGTCATTTTCCCTTCCCAGTGTCATGTGACTTGTTAGTGTTACAAGGTCTCAGGTGTGAATGGGGATAAGGTGTGTTACATTTGGTGTTATCGCTCTCACTCTCTCATACTGGTCACTAGGGATGAGCTTCGTGTTCGAATCGAACATACGTTCGACTCGAACATCGGCTGTTCGATCGTTCGACGAAGATCGAACGATTTGGGCCGTTCGCGCCAAATTCGAGTGACGCGAACGGCCCACAATGCACTACGCCATCGCAGTGTCATCCAGGCGCTGTGATTGGCCAAGCATGCACTGTGACCCCGCATGCTTGGCCAATCACAGCGCCGGCAGCGAGGAGAGCAATGATTGGCCACAGGCAGGATGCCTGTGGCCAATTATTGCTGAGGGTGTTTAGTACACGCCCCACACTATAAAAGGCCGCCAGCACGGCGGCCTAGTGTAGTGTGTTCCGGAGCAGGGATAGAGCAGCATTGGCAGGGACAGTGACATTTATTTCTTTCTTGCTTAACCTGGATTCCTTTAGTTTAGGGAAAGAGAAGGATAGGTAGGGAGAGTGTCAGTGTGTTTTGTGCTTGTGCTATAGTGTGCTTAAAAAAAACATTTTTTCTAGGGACAGAAAACTGTAGGTAGGGAGAGTGTCAGTTTCTTTCACTGTGCAAGTCCTTGTTTCTAGGGACCTGGAAGGACAGTGAG
Source organism: Rana muscosa (assembly GCA_029206835.1). Lineage (NCBI taxonomy): Eukaryota > Metazoa > Chordata > Amphibia > Anura > Ranidae > Rana > Rana muscosa. The sequence continues at coordinate 233,075,515 of CM055125.1, read as the reverse complement.
TGAATTCTCCTTGTGCTATATTGTGCTTAAAACAAACATTTTTTCTAGGGACAGAAAACTGTAGGTAGGGAGAGTGTCAGTTTCTTTCACTGTGTAAGTCCTTGTTTCTAGGGACCTGGAAGGACAGTGAGTGAATTCTCCTTGTGCTATATTGTGCTTAAAACAAACATTTTTTCTAGGGACAGAAAACTGTAGGTAGGGAGAGTGTCAGTTTCTTTCACTGTGTAAGTCCTTGTTTCTAGGGACCTGGAAGGACAGTGAGTGAATTCTCCTTGTGCTATATTGTGCTTAAAAAAAACATTTTTTCTAGGGACAGAAAACTGTAGGTAGGGAGAGTGTCAGTTTCTTTCACTGTGCAAGTCCTTGTTTCTAGGGACCTGGAAGGACAGTGAGTGAATTCTCCTTGTGCTATATTGTGCTTAAAAAAAACATTTTTTCTAGGGACAGAAAACTGTAGGTAGGGAGAGTGTCAGTTTCTTTCACTGTGCAAGTCCTTGTTTCTAGGGACCTGGAAGGACAGTGAGTGAATTCTCCTTGTGCTATATTGTGCTTAAAAAAAACATTTTTTCTAGGGACAGAAAACTGTAGGTAGGGAGAGTGTCAGTTTCTTTCACTGTGCAAGTCCTTGTTTCTAGGGACCTGGAAGGACAGTGAGTGAATTCTCCTTGTGCTATATTGTGCTTAAAAAAAACATTTTTTCTAGGGACAGAAAACTGTAGGTAGGGAGAGTGTCAGTTTCTTTCACTGTGCAAGTCCTTGTTTCCAGGGACCTGGAAGGACAGTGAGTGAATTCTCCTTGTGCTATATTGTGCTTAAAAAAAACATTTTTTCTAGGGACAGAAAACTGTAGGTAGGGAGAGTGTCAGTTTCTTTCACTGTGCAAGTCCTTGTTTCTAGGGACCTGGAAGGACAGTGAGTGAATTCTCCTTGTGCTATATTGTGCTTAAAAAAAACATTTTTTCTAGGGACAGAAAACTGTAGGTAGGGAGAGTGTCAGTTTCTTTCACTGTGTAAGTCCTTGTTTCTAGGGACCTGGAAGGACAGTGAGTGAATTCTCCTTGTGCTATAATTGTGCTTAAAAAAACATTTTTTCTAGGGACAGAAAACTGTAGGTAGGGAGAGTGTCAGTTTCTTTCACTGTGCAAGTCCTTGTTTCTAGGGACCTGGAAGGACAGTGAGTGAATTCTCCTTGTGCTATATTGTGCTTAAAAAAAACATTTTTTCTAGGGACAGAAAACTGTAGGTAGGGAGAGTGTCAGTTTCTTTCACTGTGCAAGTCCTTGTTTCTAGGGACCTGGAAGGACAGTGAGTGAATTCTCCTTGTGCTATATTGTGCTTAAAAAAAACATTTTTTCTAGGGACAGAAAACTGTAGGTAGGGAGAGTGTCAGTTTCTTTCACTGTGTAAGTCCTTGTTTCTAGGGACCTGGAAGGACAGTGAGTGAATTCTCCTTGTGCTATATTGTGCTTAAAAAAACATTTTTTCTAGGGACAGAAAACTGTAGGTAGGGAGAGTGTCAGTTTCTTTCACTGTGTAAGTCCTTGTTTCTAGGGACCTGGAAGGACAGTGAGTGAATTCTCCTTGTGCTATATTGTGCTTAAAAAAAACATTTTTTCTAGGGACAGAAAACTGTAGGTAGGGAGAGTGTCAGTTTCTTTCACTGTGCAAGTCCTTGTTTCTAGGGACCTGGAAGGACAGTGAGTGAATTCTCCTTGTGCTATATTGTGCTTAAAAAAAACATTTTTTCTAGGGACAGAAAACTGTAGGTAGGGAGAGTGTCAGTTTCTTTCACTGTGTAAGTCCTTGTTTCTAGGGACCTGGAAGGACAGTGAGTGAATTCTCCTTGTGCTATATTGTGCTTAAAAAAAACATTTTTTCTAGGGACAGAAAACTGTAGGTAGAGAGAGTGTCAGTTTCTTTCACTGTGCAAGTCCTTGTTTCAAGGGACAGAGAAGGACACCTGAAGGTAGCCCTTATTGCTTTTTTCCCATCTCCCTGCAGGCCATCTATTAGAATGTCTGGAAGGCAAACAAGGAGAGGCAGACAGTCAGGAGGCAATAAAAGAGGGCAAGCAGGCTCTGTGTCTGGGGGCAACAGTGCTGGTCGTGGACGCGGTGCATTGTCATCAGCACATGGCCATGGGACACGCTTGTCCTTCTTTTCCGCAGCTGGACATGTTGAGCCACATCATGCCGAAGACTTGGTAGAGTGGATGACCAAGCCCTCCTCCTCCTCCTCATCCTCTCTCACCCAGGCTCAGGGTACTGGCAAAGCAGCTGCCAAAGCGTCCTCTTCCCTGGTATCAATGTCAGACTCATCATCAGTCACTCCTTCCCTAGACCCACCATGTCCTCCTCCTGAGGAGTCCCCCGAACTGTTTGAGCACAGTGTTTGGTACATGCTCCAGGAGGATGCCCAGCGTTTCGAAGGGTCTGATGATGAAACCCAGCTACAGGAAGGCAGTAGGGTGAGAGCAGACAGAGGGGATGCTCAAGAAGGACACCAATCTGGCAGTCATGTTCCAGCAGCTGCAGCATACTGCCAGATTGGCTCCAGTGATGAGGAGGGAGGGGATGATGAGGTCACTGACTCCACGTGGGTGCCTAATAGGAGAGAGGAGGAGGAGGATGAGGAGGAGGCACATCTCCAACGAGACAGGATGCCCTTTGGTGGCCAGCGTAAGGGCAGTACACCGACGGAATCACACCGCAGAGGTCCGCCTGTGCAGGGCGCTGCCTCTGCCCGTCATTCAAAAAGTTCCTTGGTGTGGGCCTTTTTTGAGGCTAGTGCATCAGATCGCACAGCTGCTGTTTGCAACATATGTCTCAAGCGTATATCGCGTGGCCAAAACATCAGCCGCTTGGGTACCACATGCCTGACCAGACATATGTTGACCTGCCATGCAGCTCGTTGGCAAGCCTACCTCAAAGACCCACACCAAAGAACAAAGCGGACCTCTCCTTGCACCGCATCAGCTGGGATCTCCAACCCCACTATAACTTCAGTCCTCTCTGAAACATGCACTGAGAGGAATGAAGGTGTAGAATTAGGTGTGTCACAGCCAAGTACTTGCGGCCACTCTGCTAGCAGTACACCGACGTCCGATTCTAGCAGGCAAATTTCCCTGCCCCAGCTGCTGGACCGTCGAAAGAAGTTCACTCCCAGCCATCCACATGCCCAGCGGTTGAATGCTAGCTTGGCTAAATTGCTAGCGCTTCAACTGCTGCCTTTTCAGTTGGTAGACTCGGCCCCCTTCCGTGAGTTTGTGCAATGTGCGGTTCCTCAGTGGCAGGTTCCCAAACGCCACTTTTTCTCACGGAAGGCTATTCCGGCTCTCTACCGGCATGTGGAAGGCAATGTCTTGGCCTCGCTGGACAGGGCGGTCAGCGGTAAGGTGCATATTACCGCTGACTCATGGTCCAGCAGGCATGGACAGGGACGTTACCTTTCTTTCACGGCCCATTGGGTCACTCTTTTGGCAGCTGGGAAGGATGCAGGACAAGGTGCAGTAGTGTTGGAGGTTGTCCCACCGCCACGCCTCCAAAATGCTACTACTGGTTGTGACACACCTCTCTCCTCCACCCCCTCCTCTTCTTCTTCCTCCATGGCCTCTTCCTGTGGTTTGTCCTATGAACCAGCGGTGCTCCGTAGCCGTTCACGGGGCTACGCAAGTACGCAGGCAAAAAGATGCCATGCCGTGCTTGCGCTGGTGTGTTTGGGGGACAGAAGCCACACTGGGGCAGAGGTCCTGTCTGCTCTGCAGGGCCAGGCCGAGAGGTGGTTGACGCCACGCCAGCTTAAGCCAGGAATGGTGGTTTGCGACAATGGCACCAACCTCCTCTCCGCCCTCCGACAGGGACAACTGACCCATGTGCCCTGTGTGGCTCACGTCCTTAACCTGGTGGTGCAGCGGTTCTTGGGCAGGTACCCGGGCTTACAGGATGTCCTGAGGCAGGCCAGGAAAGTCTGTGTGCATTTCCGCAGATCTTATAATGCCAGTGCTCGCCTGGCTGAGCTGCAAAAGGAGTTGAACCTGCCCAAGAACCGCCTTATATGTGACATGCCCACCAGGTGGAACTCAACGTTGGCCATGCTGCAGCGGCTGCACACGCAGCAGAGGGCCATCAATGAGTACCTGTGCAACTACGGCACCAGGACAGGGTCAGGGGAGCTTGGTTTTTTTTCTCCACGCCAGTGGGGCATGATCAGGGATGCATGCACTGTCCTGGCACCATTTGAGGAGGCCACGAGGATGGTGAGCAGTGACAGTGCATGCATCAGTGACACTGTACCTCTTGTCCACCTGTTGGAGCACACGCTGCGTGGAATAATGGACAGGGCACTTGAGGCAGAACAGAGGCAGGAAGAGGAGGACTTCCTTGCCTCTCAAGGCCCCCTTTACCCAGACAGTGTTCCTTCTGTCCCACCCATCGCACAGGAAGAGGAAGAGGAGGAGGAGGAGGAGGAGGATTGTGTCAGCATGGAGGTGGAGGCTGGCACTCAGCATCATCAGCAGCAGTCTTTTAGGGATGATTTACAGTCCCAAGAAACCAGTGGACTTGTACGTGGCTGGGAGGAGGTGACTGCGGATCATGTCGTCCTTAGTGACCCAGAGGACTCCGGAGCGAATGCCTCAGCAAACCTACGCTGCATGGCCTCCCTGATCCTGCAAAGTCTGCGGAAGGATCCTCGTATTCTTCGGATCAAGGAGAGGGACCATTACTGGCTGGCCACTCTCCTTGATCCACGGTACAAGGGTAAGGTTGCGGACCTTATGTTACCGTCGCAGAGGGAGCAGAGGATGAGACAACTCTGGGAGGCCTTGCAGAAAGGTCTGTGCAACGCGTTCCCAGAGACTGGGAGGTTACAAACTCCTGGTCCAGGACAACGAGTTGCTGAGGCTTCGGCCAGTCAAAGAAGGAGCGGTGGGGAAGGTGGCCGTCTGACCGATGCGTTCAGACAATTCTTTAGTCCGCAGCCCCAAAGTATGATTGGTTCCAGCAACCATCGCCAGCGTCTGATAAACATGGTGCAGGAATATCTAGGGGCAAGGTCAGACTTGGACACCTTCCCCACCGAAAATCCTCTGGCTTACTGGGTCTTGAGGATGGATCACTGGCCAGAGCTTGCACAGTATGCAATTGAGCTACTGGCCTGTCCTGCATCCAGCGTTCTTTCGGAACGCACATTCAGTGCTGCTGGAGGATTTGTCACGGATCACAGGGTGCGCCTGTCCACCGACTCGGTTGATCGACTGACTTTCATCAAGATGAACCAGTCTTGGATCACCACCAGCTACCACACACCTGATGCTGATATAACAGACTAATTGATTTTAACATGTCACATCCCTTCAAGACTGATGCTGATGCTGAGTGTCTGTGCTGTTATGTTGACTGGCTATCCTCCTCCTCCGAGTCCTCAATGATACGATTGATGATGATAGCTTGGAAGATCATTTTTGTTTATGGGTGCCGCCACCAGTGGCTAAGGCCCAATTTTTCAGCCCCTGTTTTACAGGGGCGTGTAATTACAATTTTTTTAGCAATAATTTGCCATAGGGCTCATTGCTGTGCTCCAAGTACAGTATCTGTGAGGGGTTGGAGTGTTGTGGCACCAGTGCCTAAGGCCCAATTTTTCAGCCCCTGTTTAACAGGGGCGTGTCATTACAATTTTTGAAGCAATACTTTGCAACAGGGCTCATTGCTGTGCTCCAAGTACAGTATCTGTGAGGGGTTGTAGTGTTGTGCCACCAGTGCCTAAGGCCCAATTTTTCAGCCCCTGTTCAACAGGGGCATGTAATTACAATTCTTGATCTAATAATTCACAGCAGGGCCCATTCCTGCACCCACCAAGAGTAACTCTGAGGGCTTACAGTGTTGTGTCAACACCACCACCACCACCAAAGGCCCAATTTTTCAGCCCCTGTTCAACAGGGGCATGCAATTACAATTCTTGATCTAATAATTCACAGCAGGGCCCATTGCTGCACCCACCAAGAGTAACTGTCAGGGCTTACAGTGTTGTGGCACCAGCACCACCATCAAAGGCCCAATTTTTACTACCACTGTTCAACAATTATATGTAATTACAATTCCTGATATAATAGTTGACAGCAGGGCGTTCCAGCACCAACCAAGAGTAACTGTGAGTGCTTACAGTGTTGTGCCAACACCAACAACTAAGGGGCCTATTTCTGCAGAGTATCTACGGCAGGTCCCTACTTTCAAACATCCAACTTACAAACGACTCCTACTTGCAAACGCAAGAAGACAACAGGAAGTGAGAGGAAATCTACCCCTAGGAAGGAAAATTCTCTCCTGTAAGAATTAATATGGGAGAAAGGTGTCTCCTCTGTACTGATGCTTTATCAGCAATCCTTGTTTCAAGAAAAACACCACATTTCAAAAACAGTTGTCATTGGGACGGAAAGTGAGGTGAAATGTTCTGAACAGGGGCACAGACAGCAAAACAAATGTTACAGGGGTGATAACCCTTACCTATGTTTTCCAAAAAGTTTAAAAATAGATTTTTGGGCTGGAGCTACACTTAAACAATGTACCTGTTCAAAATTACAAACACATTCTACATAAGAACAAACCTACAGTCCCTGTCTTGTATGCACCGCCTGTATACGGCTGTTCAGAGTATATAGGGCCTTTTTTATTTTATGTGCGGGGTTCCCCTTAATATCCATACAAGACCCAAAGGGGCTGGTAATGGGCTGGGGTAGGGGGGGGGGTCATGGGGTAGCTATGCCATTTTTCTTAAAGATTTTCATCCATATTACCGGGACCAGACATTACATTAAAGCCGCAAGCAGTTTTAAATGGCTTTTTTTTCCTTTAGAAGTGTCATTTTGTGCAGGGACAGTTCTAAACACGGGAAACACGTGGCACTTCACAGGCATACTTTAGACACCCCCCAGGTACGATATTTAAAGGAATATTTGACTTTTTTTTTTTCACTTTATGCATCATTAAAATGACTGCTCCCGAAAAACGACCGTTTTTAAAACTTCTTTTTGCATTGATACATGTCCCCTGGTGCAGAACCCGGGTTCCCAAACCCTTTTTAGGACAATAACATGCATAATAGTTGTTATAATTAGCACTTTAGAATTCGAACGTTCGCATCCATTGTATTTAATAGGGTTCTAATGTTCGTACGAACTTTCGGTCCGTTCGCGGGTTCTGGTGCAAACCGAACCCGGGGGTGTTCGGCTCATCACTACTGGTCACTGGAAGTTCAACATGGCACCTCATGGCAAAGAACTCTCTGAGGATCTGAAAAAAAGAATTGTTGCTCTACATAAAGATGGCCTAGAATATACGATTTCCAAGACCCTGAAACTGAGCTGCAGCACGGTGGCCAAGACCATACAGCGGTTTAATAGGACAGGTTCCACTCAGAACAGGCCTCGCCATTGTCGACCAAAGAAGTTGAGTGCACCTGCTCAGCGTCATATCCAGAGGTTGTCTTTGGGAAATAGACGTATGAGTGCTGCCAGCATTGCTGCAGAGGTTAAAGGGGTGGGGGGTCAGCCTGTCAGTGTTCAGACCATACGCTGCACACTGCATCAAATTGGTCTGCATGGCTGTCGTCCCAGAAGGAAGCCTCTTCTGAAGATGATGCACAAGAAAGCCTGCAAACAGTTTGCTGAAGACAAGCAGACTAAGAACATGGATTACTAGAACCATGTCCTCGGGTCTAGTGAGACCAAGACAAACTTATTTGGTTCAGATGGTGTCAAGCGTGCGAGGAGAACAAAAATAAGTGTGTCTTGCCTACAGTCAAGCATGGTGGTGGGAGTGTCATGGTCTGGGGCTGCATGAGTGCTGCCGGCACTGGGGAGCTACAGTTCGTTGAGGGAACCATGAATGCCAACATGTACTGTGACATACTGAAGCAGAGCATGATCCCCTCCCTACGGAGACTGGGCCGCAGGGCAGTATTCCAACATGATAACGACCCCAAACACACCTCCAAGATGACCACTGCCTTGCTAAAGAAGCTGAGGGTAAAGGTGATGGACTGGCCAAGCATGTCTCCAGACCTAAACCCTATTGAGCATCTGTGGGGCTTCCACAAACAGAAGGTGGAGGAGCGCAAGGTCTCTAACATCCACCAGCTCCGTGATGTCATCATGGAGGAGTGGAAGAGGACTCCAGTGGCAACCTGTGAAGCTCTGGTGAACTCCATGCTCAAGAGGGTTAAGGCAGTGCTGGAAAATAATGGTGGCCACACAAAATATTGACACTTTGGGCCCAATATGGACATTTTCACTTAGGGGTGTACTCACTTTTGTTGCCAGAAGTTTAGACATTATTGGCTGTGTGTTGAGTTATTTTGAGGGGACAGGAAATTTACACTGTTATACAAGCTTTACACTCACTACTTTACATTGTAGCAAAGTGTAATTTCTTCAGTGTTGTCACATGAAAAGTTATAATAAAATATTTACAAAATTTGAGGGGTGTACTCACTTTTGTAAGATGCTGTATATTGATTGGTTTGCACAAAAGTTATAGCGTGTACAAACTATGGAATATTTTTATTTATTTTTTACTATTAATGACAGAGATCAGCGACTTATAGCTGGACTGCGATATTGTGGTGGACGAAACAGACACGAACTGACACTTTTTTGGGGACCAGTTATTCTTGACCTTAGGGTTTATATGCCGTCTATCAGGAGAGGACTAGGCAGACATGTAAAACATGCAACAACAGCAAAGCTGAACAGTACCGCCCAGGGGGCGGTCCCTCTGGCTATAACCCCTCACACTGCATCCAGCAGCTCAGTTCATCAAAAAGCAGTACAAAGAGAAAAAGGAGGGGTGGGTGCTGTGTCAGTCCGTCCCGGGCCACCGCCTCGGCCCTCCTGTCTGCAGGGTCCTTAAAAGCAGGGGTCCCCTCCACCAGAATCATGAATACCTTGTTTAACCTGGATACCGGGGGGGTCCACAATCGGGGGAGATGTCCATTTTTTCAGGAAACTCTCCTCAAAGGGGTAGCGGACCGCCATGCGTTTTGGGAGCGAAAAGGCCAGCTGCAGTCGTTCCCATTCTTTGTATATAAAGTTATCAAAATAAGTTAGGTAGTGAAACACCTTAGCAGTGCGGCCTGGCTTGTGGGACTCAAAAGTAACCGACACCTCAGTAGATGCCCCCGCCGTATCCTCCAATTTTAGGGTCTCCCGCACTGCGGTGATAAGTGCTCCAAGAAGCGCTCTTTCCTGCGCTGACCCGGACACTGAGTCATCCTCACTGTCCGAATGGTCCGGGTCCGCATCCTCTGACACGTCAGAACAGGGGCCGTGCGCCACAGCCAGGCCCGAGTCTGAATCAGAGCTTTCTCCAGAAGATGGTGGGGGAGGGGGCATTTTTTACCCCCCTTGCGCCCGCACACCGCTTCCACCCTGGCAACAAAATACTCCAGGACCGCAGACAAAGCGTCCACAGGCACCGCAGGTGCAGGGGCACCGTTTGCTACCACAGGGATGTCTGGGGAAGAAGCGCCAGCTTCTGACACCATGCTGACCCACACTCGCCTGACACCAGTGAGGGACTAAAGGCAAGGTACACAAAAGGTCCATCTTACCAGCTGCTACAGACTGAGGGGCCCCCCAGAGGACTCACCACCCTGACCCAGGTACTGCACAGCGCTGCCCTCCGCTCTCTCTCCTGCACTGTCTGTGCCTGAGGTGTTCTCCTGTGTCTGAGGTGTTCTGTGCTGTTCGCGCCGTTCAGAACGACATTCCCAGCGCTAGAGGCCAAAACTAAGCTTGGGATACAAGAAAATGGCCGCCGGCCGCCTCAGGAAAAAGAGCGTGAGCTACAAGAAAACGGCCGCCAGCCGCCTCAGCAAAAAACAGCGGGGGCTACAAGAAAATGGCCGCCGGGCACTGCCAAAATGGCCTCCAGCCGTTCTGAGGTAAAGAAAATGGCCGCGAACACGCCGATTCTCCGCGCGGAGGCATCCACATGGACAGACCCAGAACACCCCCCCTGTGGAGAGCGGACCCTGAACACCCAGTGCAGCCCCCGGCCAGGACCCGGAGCCCCCCCCCCGGAGGACCCCCCTGCCAGGTACACAGCAGGCCCAGCCATTACAGTGCATGGGGAGGAGGGAAGGGACAGGGAGAGAAGTAAGGGAGAGTGAGAGACCCCCTAGTCGACCTCCCCAGGAATGCCCAGCTGTTCCATCCTGCCGAGACAGGTGGAACCCTACTTACCCGTCCTGCGGGGACTGCTGGACGCATTCCGGACAGACCCATCACCTGAGCAGTACGGAGTGGCTGTCGGCCACGGCACACTGACTCGGACAGCAGTAGCCCGGTCATATGTGTGCCCCGGAGCATATAGCTCACTGGCCACCCCTGGAGCAAACGGGGCATGTCGTGGCCAACCCAGCGCCTAGCTAAAGGTCTGCTCACGCTCGATGGCTGGGCTGGGGAGACTACCAGGATCTATATTATCCAGCCTGTCACCCAGCCGGCAGTTGATAGTAGATCTCAGGATCAAAAAGTAGAAAAAAAAGCAAAAAATCTCCAGGACCAATGGTCCCAACCAAGAGCCAGGTCCTTCTCCTATGCTAGGCATAAAAAAACTGAGCTGCTGGATGCAGGGTGAGGGGTTATAGCCAGAGGGACCGCCCCCTGGGTGGTACTGTTCAGCTTTGCTGTTACATGTTTTACATGTCTGCCTAGTCCTCTCCTGATAGACGGCATATAAACCCTAAGGTCAAGAATAAAGGAGCTGTGTCCGTCCATGAACGAAAGAAAAATATGCACTGTCACTGTACTAATGACACTGGCTGGGAAGGGGTTAACATCAGGGGTTAACATCAGGGGTGATGAAAGTGTTAACTGTGTGCCTAGCCTGTGATTCAGTGTAATGGTGGAGGTGCTTTTACTAGGAGAAGGTATGGATCCATGTTCCTGCTTTACAGAGACACAGGATCAATGCCTTCTGTACTAACAGAATGGCAATCTGCCTTGTTTACATGGACAGATCTGCCTCTGTACCGAAGCATCGGTGAGTGCGGACGGACATTGAGTCTGCCATACCCGCCGATCAGCTCCCATTTTGTATAATCACAGCAGGAGCAGACTGCCAGGGGCGCGCATGCGCTCCCCAGACCCGGAAGTGCAGGATCACGTACTATGTACATAATCCTGCGCAGAAGAGCCACCTTACTGCCGTATATGTACGTTTTTTATATGGTCGGCAAGCAGTTAATGGGGTCTGTATGCCCCTGGGATGGGAAGGATTGGACGATCATGTGACTACTGTGATTGGCTGTCAAAATGGTCACATAACTGTGAGTTGGTCCCGCTGGCTCCCCATCACAAGTGTGGCCAGAGAGCAGTCTTTGGAAGCTTGGTCAGTGTGCTGGGAGCATGCAGTGAGCAGGCCTTCAGCACAGAAAGCTCTGCCACGCATGCATTCACTTGTGTGGCATGTGGGCTTTAAAGCCCACCCTCTTTGCATGGCAAGAGGTTAGGCAGGCCATACACAGTTCAAATCTCCGGCGGTTTAGCAGGAACCGCCCGATATTCGAACCGTGTACAGACCGGTTGATTGATCAACTTTGGTACAACCAGCATGCCAGGTTGTACCTGCAATTATCGCTAGCCGCATGTTATGGCTGCTAGCAATAATGACTGTCTTCTCCCAGCGGGGACAGCTACCCCCGCCAATACGCTGGGAGCAGACAATGGCACGGCAGGAGGGATTCCCGCATCAACACTGTCTGTGTTGATGGGGGAATCAAGATAATTTATTTCCTGCAGGAAAGAAATTTGCTCTGTGTATGGCTGGTCTTAATTTGAGTAAAAACATAATATTTTGTTGAGGGCAGATAAGGACAGCAGACGCTGACTCCTGATAAGGCTGCTTATGGTTCCCAGCGCTGTGATCAGGCAGGGCAATGGAGTCACGACCAATTCTCCTTATATGCAACACCGCTCCAACCAACTTGATGATGATCAGCCAATTATGTCCATCAGAGGTTACGGTCACATGGAACGTGTGGTGAGGAACATTCCCCTTACTCAGCTGAGGTTTGGAAATGTTTCCTGAAATGCATCACCTGAGCGTGGAAAGTGATGGAGCTACAGTAACAATCTGTGCCTTCTTTCATATTCAGTTTTGTGCGCAGATCCGATCCAGGTGATCTTTTGTAATCACCTGGATCTGATCAGATCTGATCTTCTAACCATTCGCAATATAGGGTTTATGACTCCACGCAAAATTGTGTCTTACAATTCAAAACAATTGTTTTCTATGTGCCCAGTTACCTGGGGTTTAAAAAAAAAAAAAAAAAAGGCAGTGGCTGGAACACACTCCTCGCTGGAGTTGGCACTACTTTAGCATGCACGGTAAAATACCGCAGGACTTCGCCTGAATCCTGAAATGGGAGATAACGCCTAACAAAGCAATAAAACCTGACAGATTTTTTGAATCCTGTCGAAGCATCAAAAGACAATGTTTGTGGCCGGAGTTCCGCTTCAACTACTCCACATCCCGCTCATAGTCAAATGACGTCCACACGATGGATCTCCCATCCTGGGTGGACATCATATGACGTCCTGGGCTTCCCGGCTGTCTAGGGGGCGCATCGCTCGGGACCCGGTGCGCGTGCCCAGCGGCCGCGATGTCCGCCGGGCACCCGTGATTGCCTGTGATCACGGCAGGACCGTGGATCTGTGTGTGCAAACACACAGATCCATGTCCTGCCAAAGGTGAGGAGACCGATGTGCGCTCCCAGTACAGAGGAACAGCGATCGGTCTCCTCCTCTTATGAGTCCCCTCCTCCTACAGTTAGAATCACTCCCTATAATAAAAATCCCTCACAATAAAAAAAAAAAAAAATCACAGATCGCCGCCATTACTAGTAAAAAAATGCAGTAAATCTATCCCCTATTTTGTAGATGCTATAACTTGCACAAACCATTAAATATACGCTTATTGCGATTCTCTTTTACCAAAAATATGTAGAACAATATGTATCGGCCTAAACTGAGGAAAACATTATTTTTATTTTTATTTTTTTAAATTGTGATATTTATTAACCGCTTAACTACCGCTCACGGCATATATACGTCGGCAGAATGGCTCGTACAGGCACAATCACGTACCTGTACGTGGCCCTTTAACTGCCTGCCATGTGGTCGCGCACGCGGCACGCTCGCGACCCTGTAGTCATCCCTGTGTGTCGGACTGCGGGTCCCGCGGACGCAATCGTCTCACGGCGTGATGGAGCAGGGAGATGTGTGTGTAAACACAACATCTCCCTGCTCGCCTACTGACACTGTCACTGATCTCTGCTCTGTGTAATCAAAGCGAAGATCGGTGATGTGTCACCCGTAGCCACACCCCCCCTCAGTTAGAATCACGCCCTTAGGCACACTTAACCCCTCCAGCGCCCCTAGTGGTTAACCCCTTCACTGCCAGTGTCATTTTTACAGTAACCAGTGCATTTTTATTGCACTGATCGCTGTAAAAATGACAATGGTCCCAAAAATGTGTCAAAAGTGTCCGATGTGTCCACCACGTCGCAGTCACGAAAAAATAAAATAAATCGCTGATCGCCGTCATTATTAGTAAAAAAATAAAAATAAAAAAAATAATAAAAATGCCAAAAAACTACCCCCTATTTTGTAAACGCTATAACGTTTGCGCAAACCAATCAATTAACGGCGATTGCGTTTTTTTTACCAAAAATATGTAGAATACGTATCGGCCTAAACTGAGGAAAAAACTTTTTTTTTTTATATATTTTTGGGGGATATTTATTATTGCAAAAAGTAAAAAATGTTGCATTTTTTTCAAAATTGTCGCTCTATTTTTGTTTATAGCGCAAAAAATAAAAACCGCAGAGGTGATCAAATACCACCAAAAGAAAGCTCTATTTGTGGGAAAAAAAGGACATCAATTTTGTTTGGGAGCCACGTCGCACAACCACGCAATTGTCAGTTAAAGTGACGCAGTGCCGAATCGCAAAAAGGGGCCTGGTCTTTATGCTGCGTATTGGTCCGGGGCTTAAGTGGTTAAATCAAAAAGTAAAAAAGTGTTTTTTCAAAATGGTCGCTCTTCTTTTGTTTATAGCGCAAAAAATAAAAACCGCAGAGGTGATCAAATACCACCAAATGAAAGCTCTATTTGTGGGAAAAAAAGGACGTAAATTTTGTTTGGGAGCCACGTCGCACGACTGCGCAATTGTCATTCAAAGTGTGACAGCGCTGAAAACTAAAAATTGGTCTGGGCAGGAAGGGGGGTCCTGTATTGAAGTGGTTAAGGTCATCAGTTTACATACAAGATGCTTCATGGTTTTCTCCATTCTAGATGTCCTATAGCAGGCTGGAGATTGTAAAGACAACGGTCATCGCTGTGCTTTGGGCTTACTTCCTGCACCCAGACCACTTCCTCCTCATTTCTGCTGAAATTATTAGTCGCTGCCGATTGTGTCTCATGAAATCAGAGGCTGGAATATCGGTGTATGCATGGCCTTAGCAGGCCGAGAAAGTGCACTGGCTGCCATTGCCGATTTTTCATTCTGAAAATGCTAGCTGCCTGGCTGGTATGCTCACCTGCTGGTATCATCACTTTGAGTTACTAAACCATGTTTGCAGAAGTTGATGAGCAATGACATCTTCCAAGACTTCCAAGAAAATTAGTGGCGCACTGAAATTAAAATTTTGGTGCGGTCCTTTCCCCCTCCCCTCCCCTCTCCTTCACAACCCCCCCCCCCATTTGGGTCTTTCTGGGTTATTATGCTGAAAATGTCTACCTCCTGAGCCAACGTTAGAACGATCTTTGGACTTTGTTCTCACCCATCCTGTGGTTAACATTGTTGCGGTTTACTAAGTCTCTAGGTGCATTGTCCTTCATGTAAAGGATTGTATGTCTGCATCGCTTGTACTGTATAAATCAAAATAAAATATTTTTTTTCTTGTTAAAAAAATTTTGTTGCGGAAAACCGAAAATTCAGGATGCAAAATTGAGGGGTTTTAAAAAAATATATATAATTTTTATAAGTAATTGTATTAAATGCGACTTTTAAATTCATATCATGAATTTAAAATTAATATGAATTTGTCGGCCATTATCGAACATTTAGAGCATCCCGCTTGTTGTATTTTTGGTGGATAACCGCACCAAAAATGAACCTCCCCATTAAAATGCATTAAAAATGCAGCAAGAACGTATTAAAAATTCACCCGTTGCTTTTTTTGTCACATGACCTATGAAAAACACACCACAAGCAAGGTAAAATCGTGCACAAATTGCGGCAAAATCATGGGCGTTTTCGGCAGCCATTATCTGCAATTTTTTGTTTTGGCACACCGCTATGCATCACTATAGAAAAGGTTTACCTTGAAGTGGTTGTAAACCCTTACATATACCAAATGAAGTTACTGGCCTCAGGTGATACACAGACATGAAACAAATCCTCCTACATAAGTTGTACCCATTTATCTACGGCAATCTTTCCCCTACATCCATTAAAAAGTGCAGAATTTACACCAGTGTTAATTTTGTCGACTAAAACCGACTAAAACATTTTAGTCTACTAAAATACGACTAAAACTAAAACAATTGAGATGACTAAAATACGAGTAAAACTAAAAAATTGCATTTTAGTCAGAAAATAAAACTAAATGGAAATTTGACGTCAAAATTAACACTGGTCTGTAGTGCATGTTCATACCTTAATAACATAAATAATAATGTAGCGCCCTGCTCCTGATGACCAGGCGCTATGTTTAAATTTAGTGGGTGTCTGAGCTGGTAGTTCGCTCAGACTTTGATGATTAAGGCTAAATCAGCCTCTGTTCTGGCTACGGCTGTGCTTGGAGGGATTTCCCATTGTTTGCCTGAAGGTGGTGTTACCACCACAGGCCAGTGTTGGAACACAAGCAGGCCAGAGTGTATTGGGTATTTTTCCCTGGGAACAGCTCAGTGGGAGTGGTCTCCCCACTGGGCAAGCTGGGGAAGGGTACTTAAAAGGGCAGACACCATTTTTCGGGGCTCTTTGCCTTGTGGCCCTCCTGGCTCGAGGTATGTGATAGTCAAATTTCAGCCGCGGAGCCATGTTGGCCCGAAGCTGCATCTCTGCCGGGTAGGCCCAGTTGGCCTGACTGGGGCCTGCACTTTGAAGGTGATCCTGTGCTGTCTGTCCTGCGGGAGGAAGCCACTCAATGGAGGAAACCAGGGGAGGACCTGTCCTGGAGAAGACCAAGCGGAAGGCTGGTATCTTGGGAAGGCCTGGTGACCTTATTGGAGGATGCAACGTAGCTTATGTTACCTTACAGTGTGCCGGGTCGGCTTAAAGGCTCTAAAACTAAGGCTGGATCTTCTCTGGATACTAAATCCTAAGGCAGAGGATTGTTGAACAGTTCATCTTTATCGTCTTAAAGTCTGTGGCAGAGACTTTTGTTCTTCATTTTGTTTGTGCATCATCCCGGCTGCTAGGCTAGTGAGAGAGGCCTATGCGGGTGGGCAATACCCACTTGAAGGAGAGTGGTGAGTGTGACTTTTTGTAAGTGTAGCGGGGTCTCCTTTAAGGCCCCGGAACTACATTACCGAGAACCCCGTTCGGCACCCAGAGTGCAGTTAGCCACCGCAGAGACTCATGGGAGGGATTATTTAAGGAGGAGGCGAGGCGGGGCTTGGCCTCTTTGGGACACCGCGCTGCAAGCAAGAGCTTCTTCCTGTGCGGATCTGCTGCAGTGCAGGGCCTGAAGCCTGGGCCTTGCGCAACTTCCAGAGAGCCTTCCACCCCCACTGCGGAGCCTGGGTGGCACCTGACCTGTCAAGTGAGGACATCAGTTGGATCGGGGACCCGATCGTTGCAGACGCTGTGTGCGGATACACAGCAGGTGGAAGTCCCGGACTGGGATCGCGTCCGGAGTGGTGAGCGGGCACCTGCCCAAACCAATAGACTGTGCCGTGTTCAGGCCTATAGACTGCATAGGCCCACAGTTCGTTTATCTGCTGTTCCCCGGGGGGACCGGTAGCAGGACAGAGTTGAAGTGTCCCCCCAGTATAGTATTCCAAGTTATTGGCTGTTGTGGATTACAAATACTTTTCGTCAAGTGCACCACCGAAAGCTGGCATGCGAAGAAATCCCTTAAGGAGGTGACTGAGATTTATTCCATGTCAGGCCTGACCGGGGTGGGGAGTTAAGATATTGTTTAGTGCGCCATAGGGCGCGCATACCATAATAGCTACGCGTGGTGGAGTACCGCGCAGCGCCATTATAGTGTGCTGAATTGATTGCTACAGGGCTCTGCAAGCCAGTTGCATCTGTTATGTTCTACCTATGCTATTTACTATAAGAGTAAAGCTGTTATATCTGATCTCTCGCCTCAGTGTGTTGTCTTACTGTTTAGAGATTATTTCATGCAATATAATTGAATGTGGTACAAATATAACCCTAGACTAGCTGTGCCAGAGTGGGTCGAGTAAGATTGCCGGGGGTTGGCGGTGCTGTACACAGGGCCCAAAATCAAACCAGCGGCTCTCTGAACTGGGGGTAGCGCTACATAAGCTTAGAAGTTTCCCCAGTGATCTGCATCGTGTGCCTGAATCTTAACCCCGACCCTCCATCCCTCAACCTATGCAAGTTTGTGTGAAATAAAGCCTAACGAAAAGGATTTATAACTTGTGTGGACATTGAAGTTTCTATAGACTCTCATCCCCTAGACAACGAACGGTGAGGTAATGTGCAAGGCCCAAATCTAAACCAGCAGCTCCTACGGGGGTAGTGCTACAATAACATATTTTGATTTTTCACTCCAGCAGTTTATAATGAGTTTGGAAATTGTAGAGAAATGCATTACAATTTAACTACACCCATTCGATTTTAGTCCACTAAAATGTACGGGAGATTTAGTCGACTAAATACGACAAACTAAAACAATTGCAGAAGACTAATGTAGCGGGGTATTGCTTTAAGGCCTCAGAGACTACCGTACCCAGAATGCCACTAGACACCCAAGGTGCATTGCCCCACGCAAAGACTGCTGGGGAGGTCTATTTAACTGGGGGGCGGGACTGAGTTCAGCCTCTTTGGACACTGCCCGCCCAGCAAGTGAAACTCTGTGTCGAGTCTGCTGTGTTACAAGGCCTGAAGCCGGGGTTTTTCTCTAAAGAGCCTTCCGTTTCCACCGAGGAGCTTGCGGGACATCATCCGACTGCTGCTGTGCTATTGTCAGGAGGACCGAAGACCCGGGTGTCGTGGAATCTGTGTACCGAGACACAGCAACGGAAGATACAGACACGGACTGGTCCGGTTGGGTGTGAGAGCACCTGCTCAGAGACAAACACAGGATCTCCTAGGCCAGATAACTGTTGTTCGGAACTAACTTTAGTGCTTGTAGACACACACCGGAGGGACAGTGCCTTGAGTATCTAGGAGTCTCTAAGACTTATCCTGTGTTCACCAAGTTCAAGAACCTTTTCCTCTTTGTGGATTATAACTTGTTTTCTTCAAAAAGTGCACCACCGTTTGCTAGCGAAGATCTTTCTCTGCAGAACTTCTACATGGTACGGTCAGGCCTGACTTAGTAGCGTAGACATTTCTGGGAGCCATTTTTACCCACGAGGTAGAATAGCAGCAGCGGGGACTGTTAGTTTCTTTTTTTATATCTGTCTGTTTGCAAAAGTACCCCTTTCATTGCAGGGCTCTGCATGTGTTAATGTATACTGTTTCTATGCTTAACCAATATTCTCAGTAAAAGTGCCAGGGTTAAGTACACATGTGTTTGTGTCATTTACTGTGCAGAAGAGACGGTTATTGATAGCTATACCATATTGCTGTGTTTATTGCAGGATTGTGCCTCCGAGAGTTACAGGTTACACAATCCTATCATCCCCTACTGACTGTGCCAGGAGAGGTTAGAGCCAATTACTGGGGGTTGACAGCAGTGCATTACAAGGCCCAAACAAATTATTTCAGTGGCTCTCTTAGCTGGGGGGTATCACTACACGTGGGGGCTCGAGTCCGGGATTCCTGTATACTGCATGCTGCAATCAGAGCCTGCCAAAAGCACTGGCATGGACTCGCTAGTAGTGATACAGTTGTGCGCAGCAGTCGGCGCCAACCCAACCATGGTGGTAGTTATTGAGCTCCCGGGAGAAAACTGTCCGGAAGAGGAGGTAAATCGGCTCATGTTGTCTCTGTCTGCGAGCCAAAAGGCATGGGTGATGGACTTAAGGCCAGATCCAGAGACCTTGTTTACATACGCATTAGTGGAATGGAGAAACGGAATGCCAGAGGACTTTAGAGGTCAGAACATACAGGCCATAGATAATCAGACATACCAATTGGCGCATACAAAGGCTGGAAGGGGGAACCTCTGCAATCTCCCCTGCCATCACCTCTGCCATAATCTCCACCATTGTCCCCTAAAGCAGAGAAGCCAAAAAGGAGATGATAGCCTCAGGGACACCCCTGGCCGCTATAGGGCCTGAACTGTTGAATGATCTGGGAGATTTTGTCACGAAGTATCAGAAAAGTAATACGGTACACGTAGAAGCTGGGTACCGGAAGCTCAGGATTTTCTCCGGGAAACAACCTGTCCCCCTTGGGGAAGAGGACTTTGACACCTGGATTGAGCAAGCAATGCAGGCTGTAGAGGGATGGGAAGTACCAGAGGGCCAGAAGAAGCAGCGCATAAGTGAGTTTAAAAGGCGCTGCTGCTGAAGCTGTAAAGAATCTTAGGTTCAGCAATTATGCTTGTACTGCTTATGATTATCTGGCTATGTTACAGGAAGAATTTGGCCAGTTGGAAAAGGTGGCTGAACTAGTATACCAATTTGAGCATACCCTTCAACAGCCGGGAAAAAGATTGTCTGAATACGTCCGGAGGTTAAACAAGATGCTCTGCCAAACAAGTTATAGACGCAACCAGGATGAAGCAGATTCTGAGGGGAGCATTGCCAGTTTGGCTCCACCTGAAGACCTCTGAAGGAGTTATGTCCCTGAGTTATCCAGATCTTATGCGAATCATAAAGGGATGAAGAAGCTCTGTTGAAGGACCAACAGGCGGTTGAGAAAACCACCCCTTCCCCCCTCAGTGGGAGTCAGATCCGCCGTAGCCTCTGAACGGGACTCAGAGGTGGAGATCTTAAAGTCTCAGATGACTCAAGTGCTGGATCTTTTGACCTCTCTAATGGCTAAGAACTCAGGAGTAGTGATGAGCCGAACACCCCCCGGGTTCGGTTCGCACCAGAACCCGCGAACGGACCGAAAGTTCGTACGAACATTAGAACCCTATTAAATACAATGGATGCGAACGTTCGAATTCTAAAGTGCTAATTATAACAACTATTATGCATGTTATTGTCCTAAAAAGGGTTTGGGAACCCGGGTTCTGCACCAGGGGACATGTATCAATGCAAAAAGAAGTTTTAAAAACGGTCGTTTTTCGGGAGCAGTCATTTTAATGATGCATAAAGTGGAAAAAAAAAAAGTCAAATATTCCTTTAAATATCGTACCTGGGGGGTGTCTAAAGTATGCCTGTGAAGTGCCACATGTTTCCCGTGTTTAGAACTGTCCCTGCACAAAATGACACTTCTAAAGGAAAAAAAAGCCATTTAAAACTGCTTGCGGCTTTAATGTAATGTCTGGTCCCGGTAATATGGATGAAAATCTTTAACCACTTAACAACCACCTGCCGACAAATAACGTCGACAAGGTGGTTGCTTAACTCTGGGAGGACGTTATATAACGTCCTCCCAAAATCGCGCTCCCGCGCGCCCCCTGGGGCGCGCACACGGGAAACTCCGTGACCACCGGGTCCAGAGGACCCGGCGGATCACGAATCGCGGTAAATCGCCGCTGATAGCGGCCGTTTACCACGTGATCGCTCCGTCAAATGACGGAGCAATCACTTGTAAACAGACCGGCGTCATTTGATGACACCGGTTCCTCCCTCCCCTCTCTGTACCGATCGGTACAGTGTGAGAGGGGAGGGGGAGGGAGCGGATGGCAGCAGCAGCACTGTGGGCTGGATCTGTGACAATTGCAGTCACAGATCCATCCATCCATCCATCCCTGCTCAGCCATCCCTGTGCTATACCCTGCCAATACTCTGCAATACACCCTGCCAATACTCTGCAAAATACCCTGCCAATACTCTGCAATACGCTGGTGCAATACTCTGCAATACCCTGGTGCAATACTCTGCAATACCCTGGTGCAATACTCTGCAATACCCTGGTGCAATACTCTGCAATACCCTGGTGCAATACTCTGCAATACCCTGGTGCAATACTCTGCAATACCCTGGTGCAATACTCTGCAATACCCTCCACAATACTCTGCAATACCCTCCACAATACTCTGCAATACCCTCCACAATACTCTGCAATACCCTCCGCAATACTCTGCAATACCCTCCGCAATACTCTGCAATACCCTCCGCAATACTCTGCAATACCCTCCGCAATACTCTGCAATACCCTCCGCAATACTCTGCAATACCCTCCGCAATACTCTGCAATACCCTGCGCAATACTCTGCAAAATACTCTGCAATACCCTGCACAATACTCTGCAATACCCGCCACAATACTCTGCAATACCCGCCACAATACTCTGCAATACCCTGCACAATACTCTGCAATACCCGCCACAATACTCTGCAATACCCGCCACAATACTCTGCAATACCCGCCACAATACTCTGCAATACCCGCCACAATACTCTGCAATACCCGCCACAATACTCTGCAATACCCGCCACAATACTCTGCAATACCCGCCACAATACTCTGCAATACCCGCCACAATACTCTGCAATACCCGCCACAATACTCTGCAATACCCGCCACAATACTCTGCAATACCCGCCACAATACTCTGCAATACCCGCCACAATACTCTGCAATACCCTCCACAATACTCTGCAATACCCTCCACAATACCCTGTGCAATACCCTCCACAATACCCTGTGCAATACCCGTGCAATACCCTGCCATACACCGCAATACCCTGCCATACACCGCAATACCCTGCCATAGTCCGCAATACTCCGCAATGCCCGGCAATACTCCGCAATGCCCGGCAATACCCGGCAATACTCCGCAATGCCCGGCAATACTCCGCAATGCCCGGCAATACTCTGCAATAACCACTTCCCGCCCTCCGGCCGTCATATGACGTCCTTGACTTTGTGCGGGGATATCTGAATGATGCCTGCAGCTACAGGCATCATTCAGATATTAGCTTTTTCAGCCGGCGATTCCCTACACCATAAGAACAATCATAGCGGCTGTTCCGCTGCTTGATCATTCTTACGGGAGGCGAGAGGGGATGTGTGTCCCCCCCCCCCGCCGCCCTCCGGTGCTTCTACCGACTCACCGCTACGATCAAAGCCAGGATTGTTGTTTTTTTTTTTTGTATTTTTTTCAGGCTTCCCAGCCTAGAGGTGAGATGTGGGGTCTTATTGACACCCCCCCCCCCATATCTCACTGTAAAGAGGACCTGTCATGCCATATTCCTATTACAAGGGATGTTTACGTTCCTTGTAATAGGTATAAAAGTGATCAAAAAAATGTTTAGGGCGGAAAAACATGTCAAACTAAAATAAAGTAAAGTAAAATGAAGAATAATTTTTTATTTTTTTTTTAAAGCGCCCCTGTCCCCGTGAGCTCGCATACAGAAGCGAACGCATACGTAAGTCCCGCCCACATATGAAAACGGTTTTCAAACCACACATGTGAGGTATCTCTGCGAACGTTAGAGCGAGAGCAATCATTTTGGCCCTAGACCTCCTCTGTAACTCAAAACATGTAACCAGTAAAAATATTTAAAGCGTCGCCTATGGGGATTTTTTAAGTAGCGAAGTTTGGCGCCATTCCACGAGTGTGTGCAATTTTTAAGGGCGACATGTTAGGTATCTATTTACTCAGCGTAACTTCATCTTTCACATTATGCAAAAACATTGGGCTAACTTTACTGTTTTTTGTTTTTTTTTAAGCACAAAACATTTTTTTTCCGTAAAAAACGCGTTAAAAAAATTGCTGCGCAAATATCGTGCGAGATAAAAAGTTGCAACAACCACCATTATATTCTCTAAGGTCTTTGCTAAAAAAACATATATAATGTTTTGGGGTTCTATGTAATTTTCTAGCAAATAAATGATGATTTTTACATGTAGGAGAGAAATGTCAGAATTGGCCTGGGTTCTCCAGAACGCCTGAAGGTGCTCCCTGCATGTTGGGCCTCTGTATGTGGCCACGCTGTGTAAAAGTCTCACACATGTGGTATCGCCATACTCGGGAGTAATAGCAGAATGTGTTTTGGGGTGTAATTTGTGGAATGCATATGCTGTGTGTGAGAAATAACCTGCTAATATGACAATTTTGTGAAAAAAAAAAAAAGAGAAAAAAAAAATCTTGATTTTGCAAAGAATTGTGGGAAAAAATGACAACTTCAAAAAACTCACAATGCCTCTTTCTGAATACCTTGGAATGTCTTCTTTCCAAAAAGGGGTCATTTGGGGGGTATTTGTACTTTTCTGGCATGTTAGGGTCTCAAGAATTGAGATAGGCCGTCAGTACTTCAGGTGTGATCAATTTTCAGATATTGGCACCATAGCTTGTGGACTCTATAACTTTCACAAAGACCAAATAATATCCACCAATTTGTACTTATTTTTACCAAAGATATGTAGCAGTATAAATTTTGGTCAAAATTTATGAAGAAAAAATAGTAATTTGCAAAATTTTATAACAGAAACGAAAAAAAAAATCATTTTTTTACAAAATTTTCAGTCTTTTTTCTCTTATAGCGCAAAAAATAAAAAACCCAACAGTGATTAAATACCACCAAAAGAAAGCTCCATTTGTGTGAAAAAAAGGACAAAAATTTCATATGGGTACAGTGTTGTATGACTGAGTAATTGTCATTCAAAATGTGAGAGCACCGAAAGCTGAAAATTGGTCTGGTTATTAAGGGGGTTTAAGTGCCCAGTGGTCAAGTGGTTAAGAAAAATGGCATAGCTACCCCATGACCCCCCCCCCCTACCCCAGCCCATTACCAGCCCCTTTGGGTCTTGTATGGATATTAAGGGGAACCCCGCACATAAAATAAAAAAGGCCCTATATACTCTGAACAGCCGTATACAGGCGGTGCATACAAGACAGGGACTGTAGGTTTGTTCTTATGTAGAATCTGTTTGTAATTTTGAACAGGTACATTGTTGAAGTGTAGCTCCAGCCCAAAAATCTATTTTTAAACTTTTTGGAAAACATAGGTAAGGGTTATCACCCCTGTAACATTTGTTTTGCTGTCTGTGCCCCTGTTCAGAACATTTCACCTCACTTTCCGTCCCAATGACAACTGTTTTTGAAATGTGGTGTTTTTCTTGAAACAAGGATTGCTGATAAAGCATCAGTACAGAGGAGACACCTTTCTCCCATATTTATTCTTACAGGAGAGAATTTTCCTTCCTAGTGGTAGATTTCCTCTCACTTCCTGTTGTCTTCTTGCGTTTGCAAGTAGGAGTCGTGTCATGGATATGCAGCAGTGTTTGTCTGTCAGCTTACCTTCCTTCCCATGTGTTCATCTTAGAGGCCTGAGCCCTTTCACCTGGCTTCCTTTATAATCTCCTCCCAGCCTGACTCCACCCCAGGCCCTATCACAGAACACTATATTAACCTGTGCACTGCAAGCCTGCTTTGCTGATCAACGTGTTTGTTAGGCATTGTGTGTTTGGGTTCCTGCCTGCCGTGTGCTACGTCTGTCTCTCTGTTACGTTATTGGCTTGTCCCCGACCATCCCTGTCTGCTCGTGACCCTTGACCTTCGGCTCGTCCTTCGTTATCCTTGTCTGCTTGTGGCCCCTGACCTTCGGCTTGTTATTCGGTTCTCTCTATCGTGTGCTGCTGCTTCCCCTTATCCTACGGGGCGTGAGCTAGGAAACTCCAGGGGCCGCGACCTGGTCCCAGCCTGCAGCGTAACATCCTCACCACTAGAGGCCCTGGAGAAGACCAGCTGGGTCTTAGACTCCGCGCCCTGGGGAATCTTGGCTCTCGCTTCCGTTGGGATCCCGGTTGTGCTCCTCTGGTCCCGCTTTCCACAACCACCCAGTTTCCTATCCACAGAAGCCAGCCATAGGGTTCACTACCTCGCGGTGCACTCCTGTCCCCCTACGGTGTGCATCTGTCACCTGGCCACAGGTGACCCTGACAGTTTGATCAGCCATGAACCCGGCTGACATCCCGCTACCCGCGGATGATCCATTGCAGGGCATAGTTTGCAGACTTGAAACCCAGGAATCGAATCAGACTCAGGTGATGCGATTCCTCCAGGATCTGGCTTCTCGCTTCGAGCAGCTTCAGGCCTCCTTGGGAACCCTGAATCCGCAACCTCAAATACAATCAGCGGCTGCACCTATTGCACCAGTCGCAGCCACACACTCACTACAACTGCCAGCTCCGTCCCGTTTCTCTGGGGACTCCAAGGCTTGCAGGGGGTTCCTTAGCCAATGCACGATTCATTTTGAGCTCCAGCCCCAAAACTTCCTGTCTGATCGGGCTAAGGTAGCCTATATCATTTCCCTCCTCTCTGGTGAAGCTTTAGCCTGGGCAGCCCCTCTGTGGGAACTGAATGATCCAGTGGTTTCTAGCCTGTCTGGCTTCTTGAAACTTTTTCGGAATATCTTCGAAGAACCGGCTCGTGTCTCTTCAGCGGCCAGCGCCCTTTTACGTCTCCGCCAAGAGTCTGCTTCTGTGGGACAGTATGCCCTTCATTTCCGCATACTGTCGGCTGAGTTGAGCTGGAACAATGAGGCCTTAGTCGCAACCTTTTTGCATGGCCTGTCTGATAGAGTGAAGGATGAATTAGCAGGAAGAACCATCCCCACTGATCTGGCCGGCGTTATCTCCTTGTGTAACCAGATCGATATTCGCTTTCAGGAGAGGACCTTAGAAAAGCAACGCCAGCAGTCCTTGGTTCTTAGTCAGCCTGAGCTCCCCTCTCTTCGACCCGTAGAGCATCTCCTACCAGCTGAGGAACCCATGCAGCTGGGTCGGACCAGGCTATCCCCCGAGGAACGTGCTAGGCGCAGAACTCTTGGTCTGTGTCTTTACTGTGGGGGCAAAGGTCATTTTCGTGACACTTGCTCTCTTTGTCCAGAAAAACGTTCGGGTCCACTTCATCTGGAAAGTGGAGTATTGGACCCAGAAATATCACCTTCCCCTTCTCGTCTTCTGCTTTCTGTGTTCCTTCATGTTGGTGCTTCTTCTCATTCGGTCTCAGCATATCTGGATTCCGGAGCCGCTGGTAATTTCATGGACTGGGAAATCGCATCGTCCATGAGACTTACTCTTTTGCCCCTCACCACGCCATTGGTGGTCTTGGCGATTGATGGTACTGTTCTCCCAGGGGGACCTATCCGCTTCCAGACCCTCCCTGTTAAGATGTCGGTAGGGACACTCCACCAGGAGTGGATATCCTTCCTTATCTTACCCAAGGCCTCAACGCCTATAATTTTGGGTCTCCCATGGTTACAGCTCCATTCTCCTCATGTGGACTGGACTACTGGACAGATCCTGGCTTGGGGTCCCTCCTGTTCCTCGTCCTGCCTACCCAAGGTTGCCCCCTGTGAATCTGAGCCGGTCATTCATTCCAGGTTGCATAACCATTTACATTTCTCTGTCCCTAACCACCCTTGGACGCACAGCCAGGCTAGCTTGTCTACAAGTCCTGCAGTCGCTACGTCTTGCGATGCGATTCAGGTAGTCGCTACACCTGACTCAGCTATTCACTCTGCCTCTGTACTAGTTATGCCAGTCCAGCCCATGCCCAGTGAGCCTCCTACTTTTTCTTGTTCGGGACATTCTGCTTGTCCTTCAGCTATTCAGCTTGACTCCTGCGACATGTCACCTTCTAACCAACCTGACTTCAGGGTTCCACTGACATCTGCCCAGTCTGATGGTCCTGTGCAAGATGACCAGTTCCCCTTTAAGGGTCTAGGGGACCCCCCTCAGATTCCTGTTGATCCTCTCATGCCCTTGCTTATTCCTAGAGAGCCTTTGGTCCTCAATAGATCTTCTTGTCATCTCCCTACCTCATTTTCGGTCTCTGAGGATAATCTTAAGTATGAGGTTAGACAAGTTCTGGATTCTCGGCTCTGCAGAGGCATTCTTCAGTACCTTGTGCATTGGAGAGGTTTTGGTCCTGAGGAGGCGTCTTGGATTGCTGCATCTGATGTCGCTGCACCTCATCTGTTGAGAAGGTTTCATCAGAGATTTCCCTTTAAGCCTGGGTCCAGGCGGGGGAGGGCCCATAAGAGGGAGGGTACTGTCATGGATATGCAGCAGTGTTTGTCTGTCAGCTTACCTTCCTTCCCATGTGTTCATCTTAGAGGCCTGAGCCCTTTCACCTGGCTTCCTTTATAATCTCCTCCCAGCCTGACTCCACCCCAGGCCCTATCACAGAACACTATATTAACCTGTGCACTGCAAGCCTGCTTTGCTGATCAACGTGTTTGTTAGGCATTGTGTGTTTGGGTTCCTGCCTGCCGTGTGCTACGTCTGTCTCTCTGTTACGTTATTGGCTTGTCCCCGACCATCCCTGTCTGCTCGTGACCCTTGACCTTCGGCTCGTCCTTCGTTATCCTTGTCTGCTTGTGGCCCCTGACCTTCGGCTTGTTATTCGGTTCTCTCTATCGTGTGCTGCTGCTTCCCCTTATCCTACGGGGCGTGAGCTAGGAAACTCCAGGGGCCGCGACCTGGTCCCAGCCTGCAGCGTAACATCCTCACCACTAGAGGCCCTGGAGAAGACCAGCTGGGTCTTAGACTCCGCGCCCTGGGGAATCTTGGCTCTCGCTTCCGTTGGGATCCCGGTTGTGCTCCTCTGGTCCCGCTTTCCACAACCACCCAGTTTCCTATCCACAGAAGCCAGCCATAGGGTTCACTACCTCGCGGTGCACTCCTGTCCCCCTACGGTGTGCATCTGTCACCTGGCCACAGGTGACCCTGACAAGTCGTTTGTAAGTTGGATGTTTGAAAGTAGGGACCTGCCGTATATACTCTGCAGAAATAGGCCCCTTAGTTGTTGGTGTTGGCACAACACTGTAAGCACTCACAGTTACTCTTGGTTGGTGCTGGAACGCCCTGCTGTCAACTATTATATCAGGAATTTTAATTACATATAATTGTTGAACAGTGGTAGTAAAAATTGGGCCTTTGATGGTGGTGCTGGTGCCACAACACTGTAAGCCCTGACAGTTACTCTTGGTGGGTGCAGCAATGGGCCCTGCTGTGAATTATTAGATCAAGAATTGTAATTGCATGCCCCTGTTGAACAGGGGCTGAAAAATTGGGCCTTTCGTGGTGGTGGTGGTGGTGGTGGTGGTGTTGCCACAACACTGTAAGCCCTCAGAGTTACTCTTGGTGGGTGCAGGAATGGGCCCTGCTGTGAATTATTAGATCAAGAATTGTAATTACATGCCCCTTTTGAACAGGGGCTGAAAAATTGGGCCTTTCGTGGTGGTGGTGGTGGTGGTGGCGTTGCCACAACACTGTACGCCCTCAGAGTTACTCTTGGTGGGTGCAGCAATGGGCCCTGCTGTGAATTATTAGATCAAGAATTGTAATTGCATGCCCCTGTTGAACAGGGGCTGAAAAATTGGGCCTTAGGCACTGGTGCCACAACACTCCAACCCCTCACAGATACTGTACTTGGAGCACAGCAATGAGCCCTATGGCAAATTATTGCTAAAAAAATTGTAATGACACGCCCCTGTAAAACAGGGGCTGAAAAATTGGGCCTTAGCCACTGGTGGCGGCACCCATAAACAAAAATGATCTTCCAAGCTATCATCATCAATCGTATCATTGAGGACTCGGAGGAGGAGGATAGCCAGTCAACATAACAGCACAGGCACTCAGCATCAGCATCAGTCTTGAGGGGATGTGACATGTTAAAATCAATTAGTCTGTTATATCAGCATCAGGTGTGTGGTAGCTGGTGGTGATCCAAGACTGGTTCATCTTGATGAAAGTCAGTCGATCAACCGAGTCGGTGGACAGGCGCACCCTGTGATCCGTGACAAATCCTCCAGCAGCACTGAATGTGCGTTCCGAAAGAACGCTGGATGCAGGACAGGCCAGTAGCTCAATTGCATACTGTGCAAGCTCTGGCCAGTGATCCATCCTCAAGACCCAGTAAGCCAGAGGATTTTCGGTGGGGAAGGTGTCCAAGTCTGACCTTGCCCCTAGATATTCCTGCACCATGTTTATCAGACGCTGGCGATGGTTGCTGGAACCGATCATACTTTGGGGCTGCGGACTAAAGAATTGTCTGAACGCATCGGTCAGACGGCCACCTTCCCCACCGCTCCTTCTTTGACTGGCCGAAGCCTCAGCAACTCGTTGTCCAGGACCAGGAGTTTGTAACCTCCCAGTCTCTGGGAACGCGTTGCACAGACCTTTCTGCAAGGCCTCCCGGAGTTGTCTCATCCTCTGCTCCCTCTGCGAAGGTAACATAAGGTCCGCAACCTTACCCTTGTACCGTGGATCAAGGAGAGTGGCCAGCCAGTAATGGTCCCTCTCCTTGATCCGAAGAATACGAGGATCCTTCCGCAGACTTTGCAGGATCAGGGAGGCCATGCAGCGTAGGTTTGCTGAGGCATTCGCTCCGGAGTCCTCTGGGTCACTAAGGACGACATGATCCGCAGCCACCTCCTCCCAGCCACGTACAAGTCCACTGGTTTCTTGGGACTGTAAATCATCCCTAAAAGACTGCTGCTGATGATGCTGAGTGCCAGCCTCCACCTCCATGCTGACACAATCCTCCTCCTCCTCCTCCTCCTCTTCCTCTTCCTGTGCGATGGGTGGGACAGAAGGAACACTGTCTGGGTAAAGGGGGCCTTGAGAGGCAAGGAAGTCCTCCTCTTCCTGCCTCTGTTCTGCCTCAAGTGCCCTGTCCATTATTCCACGCAGCGTGTGCTCCAACAGGTGGACAAGAGGTACAGTGTCACTGATGCATGCACTGTCACTGCTCACCATCTTCGTGGCCTCCTCAAATGGTGCCAGGACAGTGCATGCATCCCTGATCATGCCCCACTGGCGTGGAGAAAAAAAACCAAGCTCCCCTGACCCTGTCCTGGTGCCGTAGTCGCACAGGTACTCATTGATGGCCCTCTGCTGCGTGTGCAGCCGCTGCAGCATGGCCAACGTTGAGTTCCACCTGGTGGGCATGTCACATATAAGGCGGTTCTTGGGCAGGTTCAACTCCTTTTGCAGCTCAGCCAGGCGAGCACTGGCATTATAAGATCTGCGGAAATGCACACAGACTTTCCTGGCCTGCCTCAGGACATCCTGTAAGCCCGGGTACCTGCCCAAGAACCGCTGCACCACCAGGTTAAGGACGTGAGCCACACAGGGCACATGGGTCAGTTGTCCCTGTCGGAGGGCGGAGAGGAGGTTGGTGCCATTGTCGCAAACCACCATTCCTGGCTTAAGCTGGCGTGGCGTCAACCACCTCTCGGCCTGGCCCTGCAGAGCAGACAGGACCTCTGCCCCAGTGTGGCTTCTGTCCCCCAAACACACCAGCGCAAGCACGGCATGGCATCTTTTTGCCTGCGTACTTGCGTAGCCCCTTGAACGGCTACGGAGCACCGCTGGTTCATAGGACAAACCACAGGAAGAGGCCATGGAGGAAGAAGAAGAGGAGGGGGTGGAGGAGAGAGGTGTGTCACAACCAGTAGTAGCATTTTGGAGGCGTGGCGGTGGAACAACCTCCAACACTACTGCACCTTGTCCTGCATCCTTCCCAGCTGCCAAAAGAGTGACCCAATGGGCCGTGAAAGAAAGGTAATGTCCCTGTCCATGCCTGCTGGACCATGAGTCAGCGGTAATATGCACCTTACCGCTGACCGCCCTGTCCAGCGAGGCCAAGACATTGCCTTCCACATGCCGGTAGAGAGCCGGAATAGCCTTCCGTGAGAAAAAGTGGCGTTTGGGAACCTGCCACTGAGGAACCGCACATTGCACAAACTCACGGAAGGGGGCCGAGTCTACCAACTGAAAAGGCAGCAGTTGAAGCGCTAGCAATTTAGCCAAGCTAGCATTCAACCGCTGGGCATGTGGATGGCTGGGAGTGAACTTCTTTCGACGGTCCAGCAGCTGGGGCAGGGAAATTTGCCTGCTAGAATCGGACGTCGGTGTACTGCTAGCAGAGTGGCCGCAAGTACTTGGCTGTGACACACCTAATTCTACACCTTCATTCCTCTCAGTGCATGTTTCAGAGAGGACTGAAGTTATAGTGGGGTTGGAGATCCCAGCTGATGCGGTGCAAGGAGAGGTCCGCTTTGTTCTTTGGTGTGGGTCTTTGAGGTAGGCTTGCCAACGAGCTGCATGGCAGGTCAACATATGTCTGGTCAGGCGTGTGGTACCCAAGCGGCTGATGTTTTGGCCACGCGATATACGCTTGAGACATATGTTGCAAACAGCAGCTGTGCAATCTGATGCACTAGCCTCAAAAAAGGCCCACACCAAGGAACTTTTTGAATAACGGGCAGAGGCAGCGCCCTGCACAGGCGGAGCTCTGCGGTGTGATTCCGTCGGTGTACTGCCCTTACGCTGGCCACCAAAGGGCATCCTGCCTCGTTGGAGATGTGCCTCCTCCTCATCCTCCTCCTCCTCCTCTCTCCTATTAGGCACCCACGTGGAGTCAGTGACCTCATCATCCCCTCCCTCCTCATCACTGGAGCCAATCTGGCAGTATGCTGCAGCTGCTGGAACATGACTGCCAGATTGGTGTCCTTCTTGAGCATCCCCTCTGTCTGCTCTCACGCTACTGCATTCCTGTAGCTGGGTTTCATCATCAGACCCTTCGAAACGCTGGGCATCCTCCTGGAGCATGTACCAAACACTGTGCTCAAACAGTTCGGGGGACTCCTCAGGAGGAGGACATGGTGGGTCTAGGGAAGGAGTGACTGATGATGAGTCTGACATTGATACCAGGGAAGAGGACGCTTTGGCAGCTGCTTTGCCAGTACCCTGAGCCTGGGTGAGAGAGGATGAGGAGGAGGAGGAGGGCTTGGTCATCCACTCTACCAAGTCTTCGGCATGATGTGGCTCAACATGTCCAGCTGCCGAAAAGAAGGACAAGCGTGTCCCATGGCCATGTGCTGATGACAATGCACCGCGTCCACGACCAGCACTGTTGCCCCCAGACACAGAGCCTGCTTGCCCTCTTTTATTGCCTCCTGACTGTCTGCCTCTCCTTGTTTGCCTTCCAGACATTCTAATAGATGGCCTGCAGGGAGATGGGAAAAAAGCAATAAGGGCTACCTTCAGGTGTCCTTCTCTGTCCCTTTACTTAAGGATTTCTAAATATGGTTGAGGATTATTGCTTTTGCACAGAATAGCACAACGACAATTTCCCTGACTGTCCAAAAAACAAGGATTTCAAAGATGGTTGATGAGGAATGCTTTGGCACACTATAGCACAAGGAGAATTCCCCTCACTTTCCTTCTTTGTCCCTAGAAACAAGGACTGGCACAGTGAAAGAAACTGACACTCTCCCTACCTACAGTTTTCTGTCCCTAGAAAAAATGTTTTTTTAAAGCACACTATAGCACAAGGAGAATTCCCCTCACTTTCCTTCTTTGACCCTAGAAACAAGGACTGGCACAGTGAAAGAAACTGACACTCTCCCTACCTACAGTTTTCTGTCCCTAGAAAAAATGTTTTTTTAAAGCACACTATAGCACAAGGAGAAATCCCCTCACTTTCCTTCTTTGTCCCTAGAAACAAGGACTGGCACAGTGAAAGAAACTGACACTCTCCCTACCTACAGTTTTCTGTCCCTAGAAAAAATGTTTTTTTAAAGCACACTATAGCACAAGGAGAATTCCCCTCACTTTCCTTCTTTGTCCCTAGAAACAAGGACTGGCACCGTGAAAGAAACTGACACTCTCCCTACCTACAGTTTTCTGTCCCTAGAAAAAATGTTTTTTTAAAGCACACTATAGCACAAGGAGAATTCCCCTCACTTTCCTTCTTTGTCCCTAGAAACAAGGACTGGCACAGTGAAAGAAACTGACACTCTCCCTACCTATAGTTTTCTGTCCCTAGAAAAAATGTTTTTTTAAAGCACACTATAGCACAAGGAGAAATCCCCTCACTTTCCTTCTTTGTCCCTAGAAACAAGGACTGGCACAGTGAAAGAAACTGACACTCTCCCTACCTACAGTTTTCTGTCCCTAGAAAAAATGTTTTTTTTAAAGCACACTATAGCACAAGGAGAATTCCCCTCACTTTCCTTCTTTGTCCCTAGAAACAAGGACTGGCACAGTGAAAGAAACTGACACTCTCCCTACCTACAGTTTTCTGTCCCTAGAAAAAATGTTTTTTTAAAGCACACTATAGCACAAGGAGAAATCCCCTCACTTTCCTTCTTTGTCCCTAGAAACAAGGACTCGCACAGTAAAACACACTGACACTCTCCCTACCTATCCTTCTCTTTCCCTAAACTAAAGGAATCCAGGTTAAGCAAGAAAGAAATAAATGTCACTGTCCCTGCCTATGCTTGTCTTTCCCTGCTCCGGAACACACTACACTAGGCCGCCGTGCTGGCGGCCTTTTATAGTGTGGGGCGTGTACTAAACACCCTCAGCAATAATTGGCCACAGGCATCCTGCCTGTGGCCAATCATTGCTCTCCTCGCTGCCGGCGCTGTGATTGGCCAAGCATGCGGGGTCACAGTGCATGCTTGGCCAATCACAGCGCCTGGATGACACTGCGATGGCGTAGTGCATTGTGGGCCGTTCGCGTCACTCGAATTTGGCGCGAACGGCCCAAATCGTTCGATCTTCGTCGAACGATCGAACAGCCGATGTTCGAGTCGAACGTATGTTCGACTCGAACACGAAGCTCATCCCTACTCAGGAGTTCAACAAAAAGAGGAAGTCAGGAAGGAACCGCACCAGAGTGCCTCAATGCCTGTCTCTCCGTGGGACAGGGGAGAGGCTGTCTGTTTCAACTGTGGGAGAGTTGGTCACTTTGGGCGAGTGTGCCCCAGCCTGAGGAAGACCCGAGGCACCCATCATCAGCCGGCGGAAAACTCCAGAGGGCCCCGGTGAAGGAGTCAGCCGGGAGCCCATCATTTTCAGCAAGCTCCACTAAAATCCTCAAGCCAGAAGAGTCATGGGAGAAGGAAAACAATGCCCCTCCCAAAATACTAAATACCACCCGCCAAGAGTTAAAATTTCAAGACCTGCAAGGAGTCAATGCATACCAGGCCCAATAGGGATTAAGATTCAGAAAAAGGTGGAAGAAGAAGAAAAGACCGAAGGGAAAACCCACAAGTCCAAAGAAAGAGGTCTCCCCAAGGAGGTTTCCAGCCAAATTGGTGGGACCCTCCCCTGTGGTTCCCATTCAAGTGGAGGGAGTTTACATGAGGGCCATCCTGGACACAGGGGCCCAAGTCACTCTCCTGTACCGTGACTTTTATCAAAAGCATTTGAGTCACTTGCCCGTACAGAAATTGGAAGATCTGGAAATATGGGGGATTGGCACCCAAAGCTTCCCCTACGATGGCTATGTCTCAATCAGACTGGCCTTTGACCCCTCGATAGCAGGAAAGACAGAGGCCTTTGACACCCTGGCAGTAGTTTGTCCTCGCCCACCAGGGGCCAACAAGAGTTCACTGATAATAGGGACCAATACTGACCTGTTCAGGAGACTACTGGCTCTCCTAGCAGAGGAGCAGGGTGCTTCGACGGCCAGGATCCACCCAATGTTGCAGTTAGCCTACCAACTATTGGTCCTGGAACAGAAGGCCCCAGAAGAGGGGGTAGGGAAAGTCTGGAGATTGGAGAAGAAGGAGAGTGTTACAGCCTGGTGAAATGACCAGTCTGAAGGCCACTGTGAAGGTCACATGGGAGCAGCCTGGCCCCTTCGTGGTTCTGGAACCAGACCCCCTAGACACCCACCCAGGATTGGAAGTCATCCCTGAGGTAGTCCTGTTTAGGGCTCTGAAGAAGGCCAATGGCCGGATACCAGTGAGCATCAGGAACATTACTGACTCACCTGTGAAGATTCCGGCCCGGATGCTGTTGGGCCAAGTAAACCCTGCTACCCCAGTGGCTCTGTCTGACCTAGAGAAGACTGAAGGAGGGGCACCCATGTTGGAGAAGCTCTGCCTGGAGAACACGACCCTACCACCGGTGTGGAAAGAGAGAGCCAGGGCCCAGGCTGACCAGGTGGAGAAAGATCTTCTCCAGAGATGAATTTGACGTAGGGTGTGCGAGGAGTGCCACCCACAAAGATCAGTCTGCAAGAAGACAAACCTTTCTGGGAAAGGGTCCGGCGGGTCCCACTGGCCGACCTGGAGGACTTACGTGAGCAACTGGCAGAGCTTAAGACAACTGGAGTTATCCGAGAGTCCAGAAGCCCATATGCCTCCCCTATCGTAGTAGTCAGGAAGAAGAACGGATCACAGACTCTGCATAGACTACAGGACTCTCAAAGACTGCTGGGGTGGGCTATTTAACTGGGGGGCGGGACTGAGTTCAGCCTCTTTGGACACCGCCCGCCCAGCAAGTGGAACTCTGTGTCAAGTCTGCTGTGTTACAAGGTCTGAAGCCGGGGTTTTTCTCCAAAGAGCCTTCCGTTTCCACCGAGGAGCTTGCGGGACATCATCCGACGGAAGATACGGACACGGACTGGTCCAGTTGGGTGAGAGAGCACCTGCTCAGAGACAAACACAGGATCTCCTAGGCCAGATAACTGTTGTTCGGAACTAACTTAGTGCTTGTAGACACACACCGGGACAGTGCCTTGAGTATCTAGGAGTCTCTAAGACTTATCCTGTGTTCACCAAGTTCAAGACCCTTTTCCTCTTTGTGGATTATAACTTGTTTTCTTCAAAAAGTGCACCACCGTTTGCTAGCGAAGATCTTTCTCTGCAGAACTTCTACATGGTACGGTCAGGCCTGACTTAGTAGCGTAGACATTTCTGGGCGCCATTTTTTACCCACGAGGTAGAATAGCAGCAGCATACGGTTTCTATGCTTAACCAATATTCTCAGTAAAAGTGTCAGGGTTAAATACACGTGTTTGTGTCATTTACTGTGCAGAAGAGACGGTTATTGATAGCTATACCATATTGCTGTGTTTATTGCAGGATTGTGCCTCCGAGAGTTACAGGTTACACAATCCTATCATCCCCTACTGACTGTGCCAGGAGAGGTTAGAGTAGGGTGACCAGACATCCCCGGTTTCAGGGGACAGTCCCCGGATTGAGGACACTGTCCCCGGACCAAGTCTGTCCCCGGATTGGATTTGAACAGGGGCTGGGGCAATTTCAAAGACAGTCAGTGCAGATTTAAAGAAAAAAAAATTCTGAATTACACCCCCCCCCCCTCTTCTACTAGCCTAGGGGGTGTATTTTTTTTTTCTATTATCTGTGCCCCTTTCTGATGATCATGTGCTGGTCGATACGGAGGGAATATTTCTTCAGTTTCGGGCGCATGCCCATTCAGCTCCGCTCGCATGTTCTTCTGCCTTGGCTCAAGTCCCGGCAAGCCGCCTGCCTGCTTATCTCCTTGCCTTCACTGGCGGAGTGATCTTCCTCCACTCCCCATCCAGTAGTAGCCGGGGCCTGGAGAGTAAGACTTGACAGGCTGTGAGGTGGGCGGCAACGGGCAGAGAGTCGCTGATTGCCGCCATTACTAGTAAAAAAAAAAAATATGTCCCCGGATTTCATTTCAAAAATCTGGTCACCTTAGGTT
Source organism: Rana muscosa (assembly GCA_029206835.1). NCBI lineage: Eukaryota > Metazoa > Chordata > Amphibia > Anura > Ranidae > Rana > Rana muscosa. The sequence goes on along the minus strand of CM055125.1, from coordinate 233,038,745 downwards.
AGAGCCAATTGCTGGGGGTTGACAGCAGTGCATTACAGGGCCCAAACAAATTATTTCAGCGGCTTTCTTAGCTGGGGGGTATCGCTACACTAAAATGGGACTAAAACTAAAATGCCATTTTAGTCCCAAGACTAAAACGAAATTGCTGCCAAAATGAACAATGATTTACACAGGATCTCTCAGCTCTGAAAAGCAAGGGGTGGAGAGCTGAAGTTACATCAGTGAGAACTCTGAGAGCTGATTGGAGGGGATTGACACGCCCCCCTTCACACAGCACACAGGAACAGAGCTGAGGCTGTCAATAAGCTGGAGTGTCCTTTCAAAACTAGAAAAAAACACTTAAAACAATACAATACAACAATAAAATACTGTAGCTCTGACGCAGTATATGTACTGCGCCTGCGGCGGGTCGGCAAATGGTTAAAGTGTAAGTTCACCTTTCTCGACAGGACACCAGCAGCTCTCTATTGTCCTGCACTGACCACTACACTACATTGGCCACTACACTACACTTCACTCTACACCACTTATACTGACACCAGCCCTTTCTTTTATTTATACTAACTCTAAATGCTTGTCTTATCTCTCTGGCTGGCTGCTCCCTCTCTCCCCAGACCGTATCCACTCCCTCACCTGCAGCTTGTAGCTTCCATCAGTCCGGAGGAGAGGGGGAGCCTGGAGGAGGTGAAGACAGCAGCAGTGGTCACAGCGAGGTGGAGGCGGGACACCAGGAGCAACCGCGATTGCGGATAGGCCAGCTCCGCCGTGATCGCGGATAGGCCAGGCCCGCCGCCATCGCGGATAGGCCATCCCTGCCGCAATTGTGGATAGGCCAGCCTCACTGTGATCACGGATAGGCCAGCCGTGGCCGCCACATGACACCATTCGCCGAATCACAGGGCGCCAGCCGCTCAGGCAGTAAACAATAGGGGGACACACGCTGCCTGGCGCCCCCCTTCCTACAATAAATGTCTCCGTCCAGGGCATCCGTCCCTTCTGCCCACCCCTTGTACCGGCCCTGCATAGAGGGATATGCTTTGTTCATATTCATGTCTGGGGTTTACAACCACTTTAAATCCCAACTCCAGTCAATTATTTTTTTCCAATAGAGCAAAGAAGAGTTAGAGGCTCTGCCAGGACAGGAGGTGGTGGGAAATCTCTCCTTCGTAGATCCAGAAAAGGACACAGTATTTTAGTGTTTTCATTGAAGATTTATTCAACTTTCCACCAAGATTTACACAGGACTCAAGCAGATAAACATGTAGATTTTGTGAGAAAATAATTGATACATAGACCCTTTTAAAGCATTTTTTAAGGGCTGGAATTGATAGCAATTTTTTTTTTCTATCAGTGCCTTCCTGTCCCAGTGACAACCAAGTAACCAAGAGACAGGAAGTAAAGAGAAAATCTCCCAAATGGGGTCAGACAGAAAAAAAAAAAAAAAACAGAAATTTTAGCACTTCTCCCTTTTCTTTTAGATCTATAAGTGTGCATAGGAATGTTTTCTTTGTAACATTAGGTGGGTGCACTGTGATGCGTCAGCATGCGTTACCTTCTTGTGTTCATATTCATTATTAATGCAAACTTTAAATGCATTTTCACTTTAGGACTTTGGACTGGAGAGAGTTAACAGCCACTGACTAAGGCTTCCTAATGCCTGTTGCCAATGCATCAAAACGAAGATAACGTTTTTTGATGCATTGTTATTGATTTTGATGGGCTTCCTAAGGCTCTAAAGCTCAGAAAAGAAAAAAAGACAGACGTCTTATTTTTGAAAACACACTGCACTGAAGGGCTGAGATAGAAATAGTGTTTCTATTACAGGAGAAGTTGGAGATTAATATGTAGCGATACCTCCAACTAAGGAGGCCGCAGAATTAGATTTGGGCCCTGAGTGCAGCTCCGCCAACCCCCGGCAATAGGCTCTACCCCCTTCTGGCACAGCTAGTACTAACAATCAGGCCTCATGCCCACGGGCGTTTTTTCAGCCGCGTTTTTGAGCGTTTTTTACAGCTTAAAAACGCCTGTCCATGTTAGTCTATAGCTTCATGCCCACCTAGGCGTTTTTGAGCTGTAAAGAGCATAGGCGTTTGTAAGCTGTAAAAAAAACCCAGGGCCAGTGCGTTCCTCAGCGTCAGAACTAGGCAGGAAAAAACGCGAGCGTCAAAAAACGCGCAAAAACGCGCACTAACGCGCACTAACGCGCAAAAAACGCGCACTAACGCGCGGTCGCGTTTTTAGCTCCGACGTTTTTTTTTTTTTTTTTTTTTTTTTTTTTTTCCAAAAAAAAAAAAAAAAAAAAAAAAAAAAAAATATTTACAATAACATGGACAGGCGTTTTTAAGCTGTAAAAAACGCTCAAAAACGCAGCTGTAAAAACGCCAGTGGGCATGAGGCCTCAATGATATGTCCTATGCAATAGAATAACTAAGCAAGGACACAGTAATGAATTGTAATAGGTAAAGTGTTTTACTCATTAATTCTCAATATGGATAAAGGGGTAACAGTAATCACAGTTCAAGTTAATCACTCCTAAGGGCAGCGTCCTGCCACTCTAACACACTATATAGTAACACACGCTACAGGTGCGCCATACGGGCGACCGTTAACTAAGTGCCCTATGGCGCAGTAATCAAACACGCTAGAATCCCCACCAGGCCTGGTTCTAATATTTAAACTTAGTCCTTCTTTCTTCACCGGCAGGTCTGTAATGGTGGTGCACTTTAAACAGAGTATAACTTTGTAATCCAAGGGGTATGAAAATAACTTGTAGGCCACGGCAGTCTATAGGCCTATATACAGCAACAGTATCTTAGCTGGGCTTACGCCCTCTCACCCGCCGGACTACGGATCCAGTCCGGGAAACCTCCACCGGTCGTGTCACACACACTCGATCTCTCCAACGATCGGGCCCCCGATCCGACAAGGCTGTAGCTCACAAAGTCAGATGCCACCCAGGCTCGCAGAGGGGAGGGTGGAAGGCTCTTTGGTGCAGAGCAAGGCCTCAGGCTTCAGGCCTTGCACTCCGACACATCCGCACAGGAGGATCCGTCTGTGAAGTCTCGTGTCCCCCAAAGAGGCCGAGCCCGGCCTCGCCTCCTCCTTTTATAACCCCTCCCATGAGTCTCTGCGGTGGAACATCACAAGAATGGGGTTATGGGTAATGTAGTTTCTTCCCAACATAGGGGAATACCCCTCTACACACTCCCCCCACTTAAACTCTTTGGTCCCCAAAGATAAATTTTAGCAACAACTATATACAACATTGGACAATTCTGAAAACGATGTTGGGATAGGGGATTCCCACCATAACTGAGGGGTTGAATTCCCTTGCCCACAGGTCACATTATCATGGGTGGCCTGCCTAACTGTGCCAGAGAGTGAGCTGGGGTTGCCCTCCACCAAATGGACAGTGGAGGGATCCGGAATCTCAGCATTTCTCCTAGCAGTGACCACAGAGTCTTCCGAACTGTTCCCCATCTGGGGATAGGTCAGCTTCTTAGGAGGTCGAATGACTCTTCGAGCTCTTTGCTCTCCTGGAATCTCTGGCTCTGGCGCCACAGGCTCCTCTTCCTCCCTCATCTAACCATCAGAATGCATGTGCCTCCATTGTGGGGACACTCACGGTTAGTGTAGGACCACAGATTCCAGGGGGCCTTGGCGTGGCTCTGTGGCTCACGCATGCGTTTGCAAATGCGTGCGGACAAACCCCTGTTTTTAACGCATACTGTTAGACAGGTTAATTGGTTGTCAGCTAGCTGGTCGGTAAGTATGCTTGGTTTTTTCCTGGGCATTCCCTAGGCCTTTGTTGTTATCTGCTTTAGCCTTCCAATGCTGCTTACTGTTATGGTCAGCTATAGATGAGGGCGGTGGACATGTTTTTGTTTTCACCTGTGGTGCTTGTATTGGTCCAGCAGCGCACCAACACCTTTGCTGCCATTGTGCTATGCTGGTTGCTTGGTGTGCTCCTGTACCTTTAAGGAGGGGTGGCTCCCCTTCAGTCCACCTTCCCTCATCTAACCATCAGAATGCATGTGCCTCCATTGTGGGGACACTCGCGGTTAGTGTAGGACCACAGATTCCAGGGGGCCTTGGCGTGGCTCTGTGGCTCACGCATGCGTTTGCAAATGCGTGCGGACAAACCCCTGTTTTTAACGCATACTGTTAGACAGGTTAATTGGTTGTCAGCTAGCTGGTCGGTAAGTATGCTTGGTTTTTTCCTGGGCATTCCCCAGGCCTTTGTTGTTATCTGCTTTAGCCTTCCAATGCTGCTTACTGTTATGGTCAGCTATAGATGAGGGCGGTGGACATGTTTTTGTTTTCACCTGTGGTGCTTGTATTGGTCCAGCAGCGCACCAACACCTTTGCTGCCATTGTGCTATGCTGGTTGCTTGGTGTGCTCCTGTACCTTTAAGGAGGGGTGGCTCCCCTTCAGTCCACCTGCCCTCATCTAACCATCAGAATGCATGTGCCTCCATTGTGGGGACACTCACGGTTAGTGTAGGACCACAGATTCCAGGGGGCCTTGGCATGGCTCTGTGGCTCACGCATGCGTTTGCAAATGCGTGCGGACAAACCCCTGTTTTTAACGCATACTGTTAGACAGGTTAATTGGTTGTCAGCTAGCTGGTCGGTAAGTATGCTTGGTTTTTTCCTGGGCATTCCCTAGGCCTTTGTTGTTATCCTCTTCCTCGGAGCAACTATCATGGGCATCTTCCCAGTAATCTGCTGAAGGACTGAAAGGGATGAATTCTGTAGCCTCTGGGTTCAGTGTTTCATCTGTGGTATCTTGGGTGACTGGAAGATCTATGATAGAAGTTCCTGGAGTTGGGGAAGACCACAGCCAATCAAGCTCTCCTTCTTCATCTCCACTAAGTTGGGAGGCTTCTCCATTTCCAGCTCGGGAGGTCTGTGACCGAGTGTGCGGCCTAGGAGTATCCAAGATAGAGGCCGGTGCAGGGGAGTCTCCCACGGAAGGTATTCTAACTGCCTCCGCAAGTGGGAGCAGGTGGTTTCGATGCCATGTCTTCAGTGGGCCTACCTTTCCCTCTGGCTTCACCTTGTAGACAGGTAGGCCCGGCAACTTCCTGCAGATGACATAGGGTTCAGATCTCCATCTGTCTGCAAGTTTGTGCTTTCCGGGGACTCCCAGATTGCGCAACAGTACTCGATCCCCGGGCTGTAGGTCTTGTACCCGGACCTTCAAGTCGTAATTTCTTTTATTCCGAGCTCCCCTTTGAGCTGAGGCCGCTTGAGCTTGTTTATATGCTACTTTCAGGCTGTGTCTGAGCCTGTCCACATATCCTTTGTGGGAGGTGACTGAGGAATGGTCCAGTGAGGTGCCAAAAGCCAGGTCCACCGGTAGTCTCGCTTCTCTCCCAAACATGAGTCGATATGGGGAGTAGCCTGTAGCATCACTGATGGTGCAGTTGTAAGCATGTACTATGGCTGCTATGTGTTTGCTCCAATGTTGCTTTTTCTCGCTTTCCAGAGTCCCCAACATGTTGAGCAAGGTTCGGTTGAACCTTTCCTGGCTGAGCATCTCCCTGAGGATGGTAAGGTGTAGTTCGAGTCTTCTTAATCCCCAACGAATCCAAGAGCTTCCGGATCAGCTTACTCTCGAAGTCCCTCCCTTGGTCTGAATGGAGTCTCTGTGGCAGCCCATAATGGACAAAATACTTCTCCATAAGTACCTTGGCCACGGTGGAGGCCTTATGATCTTTGGTGGGGAAGGCCTGGGCATATCGGGTGAAATGGTCGGTTATCACCAGAACATTTCCTAGTCCACTCAGGTCGGGTTCGAGGCAGAGAAAATCAATGCACACCAGGTCCATGGGCCCTTGGCTCTGTAGATGGCCTATTGGGGCAGCTTGATGAGGCAAAGTCTTCCTCTGGATGCATCGCGCACATGAGTGGCAGTACTCCTCTACCTCTGCCCTCATGCAGGGCCAATAGAACCGACTTCTGACAAGTTGAAAGGTCCTTTCAGACCCTAGGTGGCCATGATTGTCATGCAAGGCCATCAGAACAGTCTCCCGATGTTTCTCTGGGAGGAACATCTGCCACTTATCTTCTGAGTCATCAGAGGGGCCCCTTCGGTAGACCACTCCCTGATGTAACTGCAACCTATCCCACTCCTTCCTCAGTAGGCGAGCTTCTTTTGAAGGTTGACGCATGAGTATGTTTGGATCCTGATTTTTCAAGGCCTCCAGGACCAATCTCCCCATGGGGTCTTCCAATTGGTCACACCTCAATTCCTTCTTGGACAGTCTTGGTAGGTTGTCCTCTTCCAATTGAGCTACTCCACAGTAGTGTTTGGGGACTCCCACCGTGGTAACTCCTATTTCCTCTGCTCTGGAGCATCCTCGGGCTTGGAATGCAGCTCCTTGACAAAGGGCCTGCACCCCGTCCGGTGCCACTTGGGTCCAATCTTCTATTTCAATGGTCGGGGAATGAGATCTTCTGGACAGGGCGTCTGCGTCTCGATTCCCCACTCCTGGTCTATACTTAAGGCTGAAGTTGAATCCAGACAGTGCGGCCAGCCACCTGTGTCCAGTGGCATCCAGCTTGGCCGTGGTGAACAGGTAGGTAAGGGGGTTGTTGTCGGTCTTCACAGTGAACTCTGCTCCATACAGGTAGTCTTTGAGCTTGTCTACTACTGCCCACTTGAGGGCCAGGAACTCCAGCTTGTGAGTGGGGTAGTTCTTCTCAGAGGGGGTCAGGCTCCTACTCACATAGGCAACAGGCCGCAATTGCCCCTCATGTTCTTGGTAGAGTACTCCTCCCAGACCGTCATGACTAGCATCCACGTGCAGTTCATAGGGTTTGGTTGGGTCTGCATAGGCCAAGACTGGTGCAGTGGTCAGGCTCCTCTTCAATTCCTGGAAAGCCTCTTCACACTTCTGATTCCACTGATCTCTGATGGACTCTCCTGGCCTCCTGGGCCCTGATCCATCCTCCTCTCCTTCAGTCTTGAGCAACTCATTCAATGGTCTAGCAATTCGGGCAAATCCCTCCACAAACCTCCTGTAGTAGGAGCAGAAGCCCAAGAAGGATCTGAGTTCTGTTACTGTGGTGGGCTGTGGCCAGGAGGTAACTGCCTCCAATTTCTCAGGGTCTGTGGCCACCCCTTCTTCAGATACTATGTGCCCCAGATAGTTCACAGAAGACTGGTAGAACCGACACTTCTCAGGCGAAAGCTTAAGTCCTTCCTCACTGAGTCTTCTCAACACTTTCTCCAGCCTCTCTTCATGTTCCTCCAAGGTTCTCCCAAAGACAATGACATCGTCTAGGTATACAAGGACTTCGATCAAGTTCATGTCCCCTACTGTCTTCTCCATGAGGCGTTGGAAAGTAGCTGGGGCTCCAGACAGACCTTGGGGCATCCGGTCGAATTCAAAGAACCCCACTGGGGTTATGAAAGCTGTCTTCTCCTTGTCTGCTGGGTGCATCGGAATCTGATAGTACCCAGTCTTGAGATCCATAACGCTGAACCATTTGGCTCCAGACAAGCTCTGTAGGGCATCCTCTATCCTCGGAGTGGTGTATTGGTCAGGTATGGTTCTCCTGTTGAGAGTCCTGTAGTCTATACAGAGCCTCAATGATCCATTCTTCTTTCGGACCACCACTATGGGAGAGGCATAGGGGCTTCTGGACTCCCGTATCACACCAGTCCTCTTGAGTTCTGCAAGTTGTTCCCTCAGATCCTCCAGATCTGCTAGCGGGACCCGCCTGACCCTCTCTCGGAAGGGCTTATCTTCCTGGAGGCGGATCCGATGGGTGGCACTCCTTGCACACCCCACATCAAACTCATCCTTAGAGAAGATCTTCTCCCATCTATTCAACTGGGCCTTGGCTCTCTCTTTCCAAGCCCTGGACAGATTCGGGTTTTCCATGGTCAGCTTCTCCCAAACATCCCCTTCTTCACCTGTCCTCTTCACTTCTGACAGGGTAACAGGGGCCGCCGGGCTCACCTGGCCTAGCAACATTCTGGCTGGGATGTCCATGGGGTCTTTGGTAGTATTCCTAACACTCACTGGAACTCTATAATGGGCCTTCTTCAGGACCTTCAGCGGAATCACTTCCGGTATCACCTCCAGGCCTGAGGACTCACCCCTTGGGTCTGACTCCAGCATGACAAAGGGACCAGGCTGCTCCCAAGTAAGCTTCACAGTGGCCCTGAGACAGGTTACTTCACCGGGCTGCAACACTACCCCTTCTCTTCCAAGTCTCCACACCTTCCCTATCTCCTCTCCAGGGGTCTCCCGCTCTTGGACCAGCCGTTGGTAGGCTGTCTTCAGCATGGGATGGATCTTGGTAGCTGCTTGTCTTTCTTCTGTCACGAGAGGGGTCAGGAGTCTTCGGACCAGGTCCGTGTTTGTCCCTATTATAAGGGAATTCTTGTTGGCTCCAGGTGGCCTAGGACACACAACTGCCAGGGTGTCAAACACTTCGGCCTTCCCAGCCACGGATGGGTCAAAGGTCATTTGGATGGGAAGGTAGCCGTCGTAAGGGAAACTCTGGGTTCCAATTCCCCATATTTCCAGCTCTTCTATCTTCTGGATAGGCAGATGACTCAGGTGCCTGTCGTAGAAGTCCCGGTATAGTAGGGTCACTTGTGCCCCGGTATCCAGGAGGCCCCTGGTGTAGACTCCCTCCACTTGAATGGGCACTATAGGGGATGGGCCTACCAGCTTCTCTGGATATGGTCCGGCAGGAGCCGCCTTCTTCAGACCTTTTCCCTTTGGACTCTCTCTTGTCCTATTCCCTTTGGACTTGAACCTTTCTTGAGCCTGGTATGCACTGACTTCCCTCCTTTTAATGGGTGTAGGAACCCGCTGAGGCGTACTATTATTTTTCTTGGGTGGGCACCCCCTTTGGGGGGTGCCGTGCCTCTCCTGAGGGGTCTCCCCCTTCTTCTTGGAGTATAGCTTTGTTGAGGGGTATTGCGTTTCCCCTTTGGTGTTCTATCTCTCTTTTTGTTTTTCTTCGCATTCAGCTTGGAGTTTACTGAAGATGGTGGGCACCCGGTTGACTCCTTCACCGGGGCCCTCTGGAGTTTCCCGCCGGCTTGCGGTTGTCTGGTCTCTTCTTCTTCGGACTAGAACATGTGGCTGCAATGTGGCCAACTCCCCCACAGTTGAAGCAGACTATATCTCCCCATTCTTGTAAAGGTTCGGGTGCTGAGGCAATCGGGAACAATTCCTTCCTTGGACTTTCCTTCTTCTTGGGACACTCTGTGTCTTTTGCTATCAGAGAGGTCAATATCTCTAACACCTTGGACATCTGAGTTTTTAGGGTGTCTATCTCCGCCTCTCTTTCAGGGGTCATTACTGGATTGACCAGCACCTGTGCGGGTACAACAATTGTCTTATCCTTCTGCTGGTCCTGTTGCAGCGCCTCCTCATCTCTGATAATTTTTATTAAATCAGCATAAGTCAGCAACATTCCTCCTCCCAAGGTTTTCAGGTGCAGCCAGACTGGATCGGAGCGTAGCGCTCCCTTTAAGACTTGCTTCATTCTTGCCGCATCGGCATCTTGGGGCTTCATCCCTTTCTTTAACACAATCTTGCACAGCAGCCTGTTTAGCCTTCTGACATACTCTGAAAGTTTCTCCTCCGGCTTTTGGAAAGTGTGTTCAAACTGGTAGACCGTCTCTGTCACCTTGTCCAATTGACCAAACTCTTCCTGCAGCATAGCTAGACAATCCTGCGCCGTGCACCCTGCATTCCCAAACCGGAAACTTTTCACTGCTTCTGCTGCTGCACCTTTAAGGCTTTCTAACACTCGCTGCCTCTTCTGTGCTTCAGGCACCTCCCATGCCTCCACCGCCTGTAATGCCTGTTCCACCCAAGTATCAAAATCTTCTTCCCCTGCCGGGACAGGGAGCTTCCCTGAGAATATTTTTAGTCTCCGGTAGCTAGTTTCCACATGCACCGTGCTTGTCTTCTGACATTTGGCTAGCAAATCCCCTATTGCATTTATCAGTTCTGGTGATATAGCAGTGGCCGATGCAGGTGCCACCGGGGGTGTCGCCCTGTCTTCTCTTTCAGGTGTAGTTCGGGCCGCAGCCTGTGGCGATCCCGTAGGGGATGGTTCCCTTTCTACAGTTATTGCGTGCGCCAGCCTAAATGTTCTGTTGTCTGGCGTCCGCAGACACTTGTGCTTACAGGCCTCTGGCATCCCGTCCCAATATTCCACTAATGCGTATTGATATGAGATGTTTGGGTCTGTCTTCATGTCTATCACCCATGGTGTGTGATCTGGGGACACTGAACTCATCAGTTCCTCTACCGTCTCACTTGACCATTTCTCGCCAGGGAGACTAATGGCTATCGACTGTTTTGGCTCTGTATTAGCGGCTTTGCACCATTCTTCTACCGCTCTTGGATCCATGGGGTCCATGCCGGCACTTCTGGCGTTCGCTTGCTGCATCAGGATCCCGGACGAGAACCCCCACGTGTAGCGATACCTCAAACTAAGGAGGCCGCAGAATTAGATTTGGGCCCTGAGTGCAGCTCCGCCAACCCCCGGCAATAGGCTCTACCCCCTTCTGGCACAGCTAGTACTAACAATCAATGATATGTCCTATGCAATAGAATAACTAAGCAAGGACACAGTAATGAATTGTAATAGGTAAAGTGTTTTACTCATTAATTCTCAATATGGATAAAGGGGTAACAGTAATCACAGTTCAAGTTAATCACTCCTAAGGGCAGCGTCCTGCCACTCTAACACACTATATAGTAACACACGCTACAGGTGCGCCATACGGGCGACCGTTAACTAAGTGCCCTATGGCGCAGTAATCAAACACGCTAGAATCCCCACCAGGCCTGGTTCTAATATTTAAACTTAGTCCTTCTTTCTTCACCGGCAGGTCTGTAATGGTGGTGCACTTTAAACAGAGTATAACTTTGTAATCCAAGGGGTATGAAAATAACTTGTAGGCCACGGCAGTCTATAGGCCTATATACAGCAACAGTATCTTAGCTGGGCTTACGCCCTCTCACCCGCCGGACTACGGATCCAGTCCGGGAAACCTCCACCGGTCGTGTCACACACACTCGATCTCTCCAACGATCGGGCCCCCGATCCGACAAGGCTGTAGCTCACAAAGTCAGATGCCACCCAGGCTCGCAGAGGGGAGGGTGGAAGGCTCTTTGGTGCAGAGCAAGGCCTCAGGCTTCAGGCCTTGCACTCCGACACATCCGCACAGGAGGATTCGTCTGTGAAGTCTCGTGTCCCCCAAAGAGGCCGAGCCCGGCCTCGCCTCCTCCTTTTATAACCCCTCCCATGAGTCTCTGCGGTGGAACATCACAAGAATGGGGTTATGGGTAATGTAGTTTCTTCCCAACATAGGGGAATACCCCGCTACACATATATATATATATATATATATATATATATATATATATATATATATATATATATATATGCATGCCAGTACCAGATATTTCCTCGGGCCTGTGTGCTTCTGTAAAGGATTAAGTCCTGCTGTGCCAACACTTCCCTTTGCTCCCATTAACCAGCGTTCCACACACCGATCACAGTCCAACTCTTGTTTTATTGCATATCTCACAATAAACAGTGCTTCAGTAGCCAACTGGTTGCGACTTGATAACATTTTGATACAGGGGATGAGCAGGTCGAGCCACTGTCCTAATTATCAGCTAAACCACTGCGATCTCGCCAGCGGTTACCATAGCCTTAGCTATGGTAAGGACTTAGAACTTGAGAGTCTCTACCAGCGACTCAAGAGAACATAGATAGGAGTACCTTCGCTGCGTTGTGGCCCCTGTCAGGGGAAGATGTCCCTCCAAGGGAGTTACCAGAGGCCGACCCGTCACTGGGTTGATGCTGCTCCAGACTCTCCGAATGGGTAACCTCCCCGGCCTCCTCACCTCAGACATGGGCCCCATCCACCTCAGGAACCCTCGGACTTCTCCACCCTCGCGGGACCCAGTCGAAGTCACTGGGCCCCAGGCCTCCTGGTTTAGTACCTCATCCCAGGCTGAAGGTGCCTGAAATGGACTCCAACTCCATTCCAGTCAGGCCTAGGGCACCTGAGCCGGAATCCGGAACCGCCCGCACCCAGGCCTAAGGTGCCTGAGTGCGTGAGGAAGAACCTCCACAAGAGCAAGACCCCGTGACCAGGGCGTCTCCCCCTTTTATCCCCTCCAATGACGCCACGGCAGGTTCCCCGCCCTCGCCGTACCATCTCCGAGAAGGGACAAAAAGGACAGCACTATAGCAGTGAATCTACTTTGAGCCTGCGGGTACCCCGCCACCCACAGGCCAAGGAGATTATTACACCGCCCAATCCTCCACGAATACAAATGGTCCATTACTCCCAAACTTACACACCTAGACTTCCACCCAGGTGTACCCCACCTAAATTTAAAGACCCCGCTACATTATATTATATATATATATATATATATATATATATATATATATATATATATACATATACATACATACATACATACACACGGTGGGGCAAAAAAGTATTTGGTCAGCCACCAATTGTGCAATTTCTCCCACTTAAAAAGATGAGAAAGGCCTGTAATTCTCATCATAGGTATACCTCAACTATGAGAGACAAAATGTGGAAACAAATCACATTGTCTGATTTGGAAAGATTTTTTTTTGCAAATTATGGTGGAAAATAAGTATTTGGTCAATATCAAAAGTTCATCTCAATACTTTGTTATATATCCTTTGTTGGCAATGACAGAGGTCAAACGTTTTCTGTAAGTCTTCACAAGGTTGTCACACACTGTTGTTGGTATGTTGGCCCATTCCTCTATGCAGATCTCCTCTAGAGCAGTGATGTTTTGGGGCTGTCACTAGGCAACACAGACTTTCAACTCCCTCCAAAAGGTTTTCTATGGGGTTGAGCTCTGGAGACTGGCTAGGCCACTCCAGGACCTTGAAATGCTTCTTACGAAGCCACTCCTTCGTTGCCCGGGCAGTGTGTTTGGGATCATTGTCATGCTGAAAGACCCAGCCACGTTTCATCTTTAATGCCCTTGCTGATGGGAGGAGGTTTGCACTCAAAATCTCACGATACATGGCCCCATTCATTCTTTCATGTACACGGATCAGTCGTCCTGTTCCCTTTGCAGAGAAACAGCCCCAAAGCATGATGTTGCCATCCCCATGCTTCACAGTAGGTATGGTGTTCTTTGGTTGCAACTCAGCATTCTCTCTCCTCCAAACACGACGAGTTGTGTTTCTACCAAACAGTTCTAATTTTGTTTCATCTGACCATATGACATTCTCCCAATCCTCTTCTGGATCATCCAAATGCTCTCTAGCAAACCTCAGATGGGCCCGGACAGGTACTGGCTTAAGCAGGGGGACACGTCTGGCACTGCAGGATCTGAGTCCCTGGCGGCGTAGTGTTTTACTGATGGTAGCCTTTGTTACGTTGGTCCCAGCTCTCTGCAGGTCATTCACTAGTTCTCCCCTTGTGGTTCTGGGATTTTTGCTCACTGTTCTTGTGATCATTTTGACCCCACGGGGTGAGATGTTGCATGGAGCCCCAAATCGAGGGAGATTATCAGTGGTCTTGTATGTCTTCCATTTTCAAATTTTTGCTCCCACAGTTGATTTCTTCACACCAAGCTGCTTGCCTATTGCAGATTCAGTCTTCCCAGCCTGGTGCAGGTCTACAATTTTGTTTCTGGTGTCCTTCGACAGCTCTTTGGTCTTCACCATAGTGGAGTTTGGAGTGTGACTGTTTGAGGTTGTGGACAGGTGTCTTTTATACTGATAACAAGTTCAAACAGGTGCCATTAATACAGGTAATGAGTGGAGGACAGAGGAGCCTCTTAAAGAAGAAGATACAGGTCTGTGAGAGCCAGAAATCTTGCTTGTTTGTAGGTGACCAAATACTTATTTTCCACCATAATTTGCAAAAAAAAACATTTCCAAATCAGACAATGTGATTGTCTGGATTTGTTTCCACATTTTGTCTCTCATAGTTGAGGTATACCTATGATGACAATTACAGACCTCTCTCATCTCTTTAAGTGGGAGAACTTGCACAATTGGTGGCTGACTAAATATATATATATATAGCGATACCCCCAGCTAAGAGGGCCGCTGAAATGATTTTTTGGGCCTGTAATGCACTGCTGTCAACCCCCAGCAATTGGCTCTAACCTCTCCTGGCACAGTCAGTAGGGGATGATGGGATTGTGTAACCTGTAACTCTCGGAGGCACAATCCTGCAATAAACACAGCAATATGGTATAGCTATCAATAACTGTCTCTTCTGCACAGTAGTTAAAAATAAAAGGGAACATTTTGGGACTTTAAATGAAGCAGAAGACTGTGAGGGGTTGTATAAAAAAGTATATTGGCATTTATTGTGTGAAAGCATGATACTATATAACAGTTATGTACAAGTAGCATGTGCAATCCGCACATGAACGCAAAACAATAAAACATGTACATAATGTATTAATTGGCAGTACATCACAATTATGAAATGGTCAATACATCACAATAGTATAGAATGGTACAAACAATGTAAATATGTTTATCTGGGTAACGCACAACAGTGTATAGAAATATATATTGAATGATAATGGTCATCGACTTGGTATATCTAATTGGAATCCTATAGAGGCATCTAGCTGCATCCTTGGTGCCCGACGCGTTTCGTGTCACAAGACACTTCCTCAGGGGCGGATGCTAGACATCTGAAATGACAGAGTGTAATGAGGTAAAGGGATAGACTAGATGTAGCCAGAAAAGACAATTGTGTGTCAATTCCTGGGTATTAACAAGATATCACGAACCATGGTGTGCATGGGAGCTGGGCCAGAGGACTGACCGTCCCGGGAGCTGAGGTAATTAGGAATACCGGGGCGGGGCGAGGGCGCATATGCATGAACCCCAAATCACAGCTTGCCATCTCCATGGTGTAGCGAAGTGGTTGACCGAAATGAGAGTGGATATCTATAATGGATAAAATTAAATCCATTAGAATTTAAATGAAGGTGTAAAAGAAAGAAGAGATAAAAAATATATATACATTTTTGGGAAAAGTGCCCCAATAGCACCATGAAAGAAATGAAAAATAATGAGTGTACTAATAGTAAAGGCTTGTTGAACCATAGGGACAAGTGACAGCGATAAAGGAAATAAGCATGTGCATATAGTGTGTCATTTACTTCTGCACAGTAAATGACACAAACACAGGTGTACTTAACCCTGGCACTTTTACTGAGAATATTGGTTAAGCATAGAAACAGTATACATGAACACATGCAGAGCCTTGCAATGAAAAGAGTACTTTTGCAAACAGACAGATATAATAAAAGAAACTAACAATCCCCGCTGCAGCTATTCTACCTCGTGGGTAAAAATGGTGCCCAGAAATGTCTACGCTACTAAGTCAGGCCTGACTGTACTATGTAGAAGTTCTGCAGAGAAAAATCTTCGCTAGCAAACGGTGGTGCACTTTTTGAAGTTTTAATCGACAGAGGAAAAGGGTCTTGAACTTGGTGAACACAGGACATGTCTTAGAGACTCATAGATACTCAAGGCACTGTCCCTCCGGTGTATGACTACAAACACTAAAGTTAGTTCCGAACAACAGTTATCTGGCCTAGGAGATCCTGTGTTTGTCTCTGAGCAGGTGCTCTCTCACCCAACCGGACCAGTCCGTGTCTGTATCTTCCGTTGCTGTGTCTCGGTACACAGATTCCACGACACCCGGGTCTTCTGTCCTCCTGGCAACAGTACAGCAGCAGTCGGATGACGTCCCGCAAGCTCCTCGGTGGAAACGGAAGCTCTTTGGAGAAAAGCCCCGGCTTCGGGCCTTGTAACACAGCAGACTCGAACAAGAGTTCCACTTGCTGGGCGAGCGGCGTCCAAAGAGGCCGAACTCAGTCCCGCCCCCCAGTTAAATAGCCCACCCCAGCAGTCTTTGCGCGGGGCAATGCACCTTGGGTGTCTCGTGGCATTCTGGGTACAGTAGTCTCTGAGGCCTTAAAGCAATACCCCGCTACACACATATATATATATATATATATATATACACACACATATATATATATATATTAAATTTAAAAAAAAAACACACAAAATAAAAATTTCCAGCTCACTTACCAGCCAGCAACAAACCAAAATTGTTCTGTTTAACAGTTCACAATAAAACCAAGGGTTTCGTTTGCACACATTTGCAAATATTCGCATAAGCTGCAAAGGCCACTTCACTGCAGTCCTAACTCTATATATTCCCAGGGAATTATTATTATTTTTTTTGACATGCGTCGCCCTTCCACGTGCTCCTTTCTGCAAAGGCCAGTTATAGGTTGGGGTGGTTGCCATTTGTTTGTACCATTTAGCTTATCCTGCTGTATAGCATTAATTGATTGTATGTATGTAATATATATATATATATATATATATATATATATATATATATATATATATATATATATATACACACACACACATACACACATTCATACATACATACATACACACACACACACACACACACACACACATATACACATATACATACACAAATCTCATTTTTGCTAACCCCAACTATGGATGTTGTAAAATCTTTTGAGGGTCACATTCTTTGCTCATCACTATATACATTTCTCTACTTCTCTTTCACTGTCCCCTAGATTCCAAGTCCATACCAGTATTCAACCAGTTTGGTTCATGTATATACACATTTACATAATACTATACTACTTGGTATGGCAGTATTAATTGATATACATGCATTTATGTTTGAGCTGATATTCTCAATGGATATTGGGAGATCTTTGGGGACACACACCTAAATCCTAGCCATGCCTGCCCCCCGGTTGGGCTCTGTTGGGTCTGGGTTTTTCTTGCCTCCACAGCTCCCGAACTGGATGTTTATTGCTGTCGCCTCTGGGAATCCAGCATCTGGTAGTCTGACCTAGCCGTTGGTGAGTACGGGGGCTTGTGTTTCAGCCCCCTTTGACCATTTGTCACAATACCATTATTGTTCAGATACCTATTTGGTTTATCATATTGCTTTACAGATGTAATACACACGCATCTACCCCTGACGAAGTGAGCATGGTCTTGCGAAACGTGTAGGGACACTTTTTATGCCTGTGTATATTGCAATGTACATATTATACTACTATATGTGTAATGACACTGTTTTACACTGTATGTTATCAGCTCATCGGCTTGGGAATTTTTCAAGTTATTCATGTATGCATGATTATTTTTAGTAAACCTTGATACTGTATTTACTTGTGTCATGTTACTGGCTAACCGCATTCAAAGTCCCGGGGCGACTCCTTGTTTTGTATGTATTGGGATGGAGGTGTTTTTCGGGTGACATCAGATCATTTTTTCTTTTTGTTTATGTTGCGCCCTGCTCCCAATGAGTGGGCGCTATATGGTAAAATTATAGTTTGTCTGAGCAATAGTTTGGCTCAGAAGGATTGTTTTACAAATTGTACTCCGTTTCAGTTCAGCTGGCTGCGTGATTTACCTCCTGACAGTGGGTGTCGCTATCACCACTGGTCAGGATAGGAAAGGCAGCAGGCTGGACGCTGTAATAGAATGTATGAAATTATTGACACCATTTTTAAGTAGAAATGAACTTTTCAATAATGTGTTTTGACATAATAACAGTTTGCAAAGAGACACACCCTGCTACTTATTTGTGGTTAAGCTGGATTCATGGATACTGCTGAATCTAGTTTAACACAAGATAAGAATATACTGAGTTTGTATAATTTTTAGAAACGTATGTGTTAAGACATTGCCCCTCCTATCTTTCTTTTCCATATAAGCCACTGTAGCGGCCTCAGCCCATCTCCTTTGTCTAGGGGTATGTCACACGACAGGGTGAGATGCGCTACGGCCCATGTCCTCCCCATAGTTGTGGGTGAGGTGAAGGCCAGCACCAGATATTTCCTCGGGCCTATGTGCTTTGTTTTAGAATACAGTCCTGCTGTGTCAACACTTCCCTCTGCTCCCATTAACCAGAGTTAAACACACCGATCACAGTCCAACTCTTGCTTTATTGTACATCTCACAATAAACAGTGCTTCAGTAGCCATCTGGTTGCGACTTGATAACATTTTGTTACGGGGGTGAGCAGGTCGAGGCACTATCCTGGTTATAAACTAAACCACTGCGATCTCGCCAGCGGTTACTATAGCATTCAGCTAGAAAGGACTTAGAATCTGAGAGTCTCTACCAGCGACTCAAGAGAACGTAGATAGGAGTACCTTCGCTGCGTTGCGGCCCCTATCAGGGGAAGATGTCCCTCCAAGGGAGTTACCAGAGGCCCATCCGTCACTGGGTTGATGCTGCTCCAGACTCTCCGAATGGGTAACCTCCCCGGCCTCCTCACCTCAGACATGAGCCCCATCCACCTCAGGGACCCTCGGACGTCTCCACTAGACTTGTGCACAACGGAAAAATTCGTTCCGTTTCGGTTCGTTTCTTTCCGGTCCTGTTGATTCGTAATCATTCGTAATTTTGCTAGACGGGATTTTTCGTGTTCGGACTCATTCGTATTTTTGCAAGCGACATTTTTCGTTGAATTTTTTGTTGCTTTATAATTCGTACTTTCGGTAGAGTACGTTGTTTTTCGTTGATTCTGGACACAACTCCTACTTTCGTAACTTTTTTTGGGTTCGTACTTTCGGTAGAGTACGTTGTTTTTCGTTGATTCTGGACACAACTCCTACTTTCGTAACTTTTTTTGGGTTCGTTGATTCGTAATTTTCCGTGTCTCTCTCACAACGACGCTGCCTATTATGCCTAATGTGCTTCGAATGGATTTGTACTTTTCTAAATACATTGCGGTTATTTGTAACGATTCGAAATCTCGTATTTTACTTTCGTTTTTAACATGCGGCTATAGCCTCCGCCCCTGTACACCATTTTGAGAGGGTTCAGCACGGTGAGGGAGAAGCAGAGAGCAGAGCAGAGTGAGTGTTATTGTGCTTCGAATGGATTCGAAATCTCGTATTTTACTTTCGTTTTTTACATGCGGCTATAACCTCCGCCCCTGTACACCATTTTGAGAGGGAGTTCAGCACGGTGTGGGAGAAGCAGAGAGCAGAGCAGAGTGAGTGTTATTGTGCTTCTTATGGATTCGTACATTCGTAACTTTTTCATAACGAATTATGCCGAAGACATTCAGGCATTCGCTATTTGCGGTATAATTTATTTCGGATTCGGTCTTATTCGTAATTGCTTTGTTCGGAAATTCGAATGCTTCCGAATGTCCGAAAGTTGCTAAATTCGGACGAATTTCAATTCGTTACGAAACGAATTGCACAAGCCTAGTCTCCACCCTCGCGGGATCCAGTCGAAGTCACTGGACCCCAGGCTTCCTGGTTTAGTACCTCACCCCAGGCTGAAGGTGCCTGGGATGGACTCCAACTCCATTCCGGTCAGGCCTAGGGCGCCTGGGCCAGAATCCAGAACCGCCCGCACTCAGGCCTAAGGTGCCTGAGTGCGTGATGAAGAACCTCCAGAAGACCTCGTGGTTAGGGCGTCTCCCCCTTTTATCTCCTCCCATCGACACTACGGCAGGTTCCCCGCCCTCGCCGTACCATCTCCGGAAAGGGACAAAAAGGGTAGCACTGTAATGGCAAATCTACCTTGAGCCTCCAGATACCCCGCCACCCAGAGGCCAAGGAGATTATTACACCATCCAATCCTCCACGAACACAAGTGGTCCACTATTACACACCTGGGTGTCCCACCTAAATTTAGAGACCCCGCTACACCACTCTAACACTGAATAAAAACCAGAGATCAAATGAACACACTCAAATCCGTTTCCATATGTGTCATTTTGATTTCTCACGGATCCAGGGGTCACTGAAAATGATCTTGCATTTACCTGAAGTACACCTGGGTGGCGGTATTACCTGCTTCAGATGCATTAGGTATCTCTTTCCCAGCAGCGGCTCAGGAGTGTGGTCAACCTGCTGTGCATGCTGGGAGGGGGTACGTAAGGGGCAGATGCCATTTTTAGGGGGGAGTCTCTCTCTGGAGTGTTAGGGGTCACCGTCCATTGGTGGTGGGCACCACCCGCCTGACACTGACCTGAGGGCCCTCATGGCCTCAGGGAAGTGTTGTCAGTTTCCGCCTTGGGGCCACGTTGGCCTGGGGCTCCATTACTGAAGAGTAGGCCCAGGAGTTACTGGGGGCCTACTGATCCAGGGATGATCCTGTCTCGCCTTTCCTGCTGGAAGGGACCAAGCAATTGAGGACTCAATTGAAGGATGCATCCGGGTCATAATCTACCTCACAGTGCAGCCGGAATGGCTGGAAGATCCTGGCACTGAGAGCTGTGCTCACAATTCAGAAGGTAACCCAGCGAAGGGCTACACAAAGTCTGTGGCAGAGACTGTTCTATTTGCACCAAGTCTGTGGCAGAGACTATAGGTGATCGAGCTATACATCGGTTGCTAGGCCGGTAAGATTGGGCCTATCCGGTGTTTGCCGAGTCCAGCGTGGAGACAGTTGTTCCTCTGGACCTAGGAAAATTCCTGTGATCCGCAACTAAGGTACCCGAGTCCTCCCCATCCCTTTCTACCCCTCTGTTGGAACTTTATTCAATAAAACCCTTGAAAGAGACTTTTGTGTTGATGCGAACTTCTTCTGGACACTTCAAGGAGAACCCCTGAGACGAGCATACGGAACAGTGAGGTAACGTGTAGGCCCAAATTTAAACCAGCAGCTCCTACGGGGGTATCGCTACATTTGTTTGTACCATTGGTTATTTGGTGAGGTTCGCACTGGATACCTTCGCTGCCTTTGTGCTATTGCTGGGTGTCCAGTGCATCCCTATACCTTTAGGGTACTTTCACACTGGGGCGGTGCCAGCGTTAGTGGTAAAGTGCCACTAGTTTGAGCGAGGCTTTTCGGCAGCTAGCGGGGCACATTTAACCCCTCCTAGCGGCCGAAGAAAGGTTTAAAAGCGCCCGCGTGGCAGCGCTGCCAAAGAGCTTTGCAGGCACTTTGACAGTGCTACCCATTCATTTCAATGAGCAGGGCGTTTTGAAAGCGGTGTATACACCCCTCCCGCACCACCCCAAAGATGCCGCTTGCAGGACTTTTCTTCCCGCCTTGCAAGCGCACCGCCCCAGTGTGAAAGGCTTTCACACTGGGGAGGCACGAGAGGCGTTTTTCAGGCGCTAGTTTTAGCGCTATAATGCCTGAATCTATCCATTATTATATACAGTATATATGTGCTCCAACTTTGGAGACTCAAAATTATAGAGTTATAGTAGGGTACTAGGATGCCGCAAAGTGGCCTCTGCAAATTTGCAAATGTGTGTAAACTAATCCATGTTTTAACGAGAACTGTTAGACAGGACAATTCAGTTTATTGCAGGCTGGCTGGTAAGTGAGCTGGGAATTTTGTTGTTTTTCCGACATGCGTCGTCCTTCCATGTGCTCTTTGCTGCAAAGGCCGGTTATAGGTTGGAGTGCTTGCCATTTGTTAGTACTGGAAGTTTGATTTCTGCATACCTCCCAACATTTTGAGATGGGAATGAGGGACACCTAGTAACAAATGTATGTAGGCATAGGGCACGCCCCCTGCCACACCCCCTTAAAGGGGAATTAACAAAAAAAAAAAGGTTAATTAAATCCACAAGGACTTTTTTTTTTACCACTGCTATTCCTTTATATTGGGTTTTAAAATTTACAAATGCAGCAATTTAGAAATTGGATGAAAATGTTTAGCACTGGGAAACACTTTTTGTAAAGATAAAAAGTACATTTTATATACAACTATATAGATCAGACCAAAATGAGGGACAAATGAGGGGGAAAGAGGGACATTGCTCCATATCAGGGACAGTTGGGAGCTACAGTGCCTTGCGAAAGTATTCGGCCCCCTTGAACTTTTCATCCTTTTGCCACATTTCAGGCTTCAAACATAAAGATATAAAATTTAAATTTTTTGTGAAGAATCACCAACAAGTGGGACACAATTGTGAAGTGGAACGAAATCTATTGGATATTTTAAACTTTTTTAGCAAATAAAAAACGGAAAAGTGGTGCGTGCAAAATTATTCGGCCCCTTTACTTTCAGTGCAGCAAACTCACTCCAGAAGTTCAGCGAGGATCTCTTAATGATCCAATGTTGTCCTAAATGACTGATGGTGATAAATAGAATCCACCTGTGTGTAATCAAGTCTCTGTATAAATGCACCTGCTCTGCGATAGTCTCAGGGTTCTGTTGAAAGCGCAGAGAGCATCATGAAGACCAAGGAACACACCAGGCAGGTCCGTAATACTGTTGTGGAGAAGTTTAAAGCCATATTTGGATACAAAAAGATTTCCCAAGCTTTAAACATCCCAAGGAGCACTGTGCAAGCGATCATTTTGAAATGGAAGGAGTATCAGACCACTGCAAATCTACCAAGACCTGGCTG
Organism: Rana muscosa; assembly: GCA_029206835.1. Taxonomy (NCBI): domain Eukaryota; kingdom Metazoa; phylum Chordata; class Amphibia; order Anura; family Ranidae; genus Rana; species Rana muscosa. Next base: position 233,016,306 of record CM055125.1, on the reverse strand, counting down.
TCCCTCTAAATTTTCAGCTCAGACAAGGAGAAGACTGATCAGAGATGCAGCCAAGAGGCCCATGATCACTCTGGATGAACTGCAGAGGACTACAGCTGAGGTGGGAGAGTCTGTCCACAGGACAACAATCAGTCGTACACTGCACAAATCTGGCCTTTATGGAAGAGTGGCAAGAAGAAAGCCATTTCTCAAAGATATCCATAAAAAGTCTCATCTAAAGTTTGCCACAAGCCACCTGGGAGACGCACCAAACATGTGGAAGAAGGTGCTCTGGTCCGATGAAACCAAAATCCAACTTTTTGGCCACAATGCAAAACGATATGTTTGGCGTAAAAGCAACACAGCTCATCATCCTCAACACACCATCTTCACTGTCAAACATGGTGGTGGCAGCATCATGGTTTGGGCCTGCTTTTCTTCAGCAGGGACAGGGAAGATGGTTAAAATTGAGGGGAAGATGGATGCAGCCAAATACAGGACCATTCTGGATGAAAACCTGTTGGAGTCTGCAAAAGACCTGAGACAGGGACGGAGATTTATCTTCCAACAAGACAATGATCCCAAACATACAGCAAAATCTACAAAGGAATGGTTCACAAATAAACGTATCCAGGTGTTAGAATGGCCAAGTCAAAGTCCAGACCTAAATCCAATCGAGAATCTGTGGAAAGAGCTGAAAACTGCTGTTCACAAACGCTCTCCATCCAACCTCACTGAGCTCGAGCTGTTTTGCAAGGAAGAATGGGCAAGAATTTCAGTCTCTCGATGTGCAAAACTGATAGAGACATACCCCAAGCGACTTGCAGCTGTAATCGCAGCAAAAGGTGGCTCTACAAAGTATTAACGCAAGGGGGCCGAATAATTTTGCACGCCCCACTTTTAATTTTTTTCTTAGTTAAAAAAGTTTCAAAAATCCAATAGATTTCGTTCCACTTCACAATTGTGTCCCACTTGTTGGTGATTCTTCACAAAAAATTAAAATTTTATATCTTTATGTTTGAAGCCTGAAATGTGGCAAAAGGATGAAAAGTTCAAGGGGGCCGAATACTTTTGCAAGGCACTGTATGTATCTGCATTTAAGCTAATTGCAATATGTGCATTAAAATGCACCAGTCTAATGGGCTCTTTTATAATTTTTTTTTTTTTTTTTTTAAATAACAAAAATGTTATACTTACCTCCACTGTGCAGCTCGTTTTGCACAGAGGGGTCTTCTGGGGTCCCTCGGCAGCGGTCTCGGCTCCTCCCCGCAAGAACTCACCACCTATATGCAAGCATGGTGGTGAGTGATTGCGGGCACGCTCCAGTGATACAGCCGGTGTCTATAGCCGCTCACTGTATCACTTGGCCCCGCCCCCCCGGCGCACCGCTTCATTGCATGTGATTGACAGCAGTGTGAGACTATGACTGCGCTGCTTTCAAGACAGAAAGACAAAAATCTCCTGCGCTCTCGGTGTATCGTCAAAACACGGGTAGTGTGGTTCCGTCTAAAGGCAAAGTCTAAAGTCTTGCAGCCCTCCTCAGAACAATGGGTGTTCATGTGGCTAGAAAAAAGAAAGAAAAAAGGAGGGCGCACCGACCTAGTGTATTACCACTTAGACGTTTTATTTAAAATATAAAAAAGCAGTAATCTTACTCACAAACGGAGCTTAAATAAAAGCTTATCGGACAAATCAGCTGGAAATTCTTTGGCACTTGCCGACTGGACTCGATGACAGAGAGGGTCGGACAGTACTTCAGACAACTGGATAGCTGACGCGTTTCTGGGGCGCACCCCTTTCCTCAGAGCCTAGATGGTCCATGATAGCTCTCCCCCACAGAACCCTCCGTTATATGTGTGTGCACATGTGAGCACATGTGAGCACATCTGAGCTGAGGCCTCTGCACATGTGCACACACATATAACGGAGGGTTCTGTGGGGGAGAGCTATCATGGACCATCTAGGCTCTGAGGAAAGGGGTGCGCCCCAGAAACGCGTCAGCTATCCAGTTGTCTGAAGTACTGTCCGACCCTCTCTGTCATCGAGTCCAGTCGGCAAGTGCCAAAGAATTTCCAGCTGATTTGTCCGATAAGCTTTTATTTAAGCTCCGTTTGTGAGTAAGATTACTGCTTTTTTATATTTTAAATAAAACGTCTAAGTGGTAATACACTAGGTCGGTGCGCCCTCCTTTTTTCTTTCTTTTTTTGCGCTGCTTTCAATCCATCCAGTGTAGCCAATCAACGGCCAGGCTCAGAAACGAGGAGGATGATGGGGGCGAGTGCGGGACTTTTGAGGGCTCATGTAAGTAAAACGGGGGCTGGGGGGGGGGGGCGGTATTGTCGGATGTTTTTTCACCTTAATGCATAGGATGAAAAAACGTTTACCTTTACAACCCCTTTAACCCATTTATTCATGAGGTTAAAAAAATAAATAATTTGTACAAAAAATTCATATTACCTAGGCTAGAGCAATAGGTTAAAACAACAACCACATCACTGCTGTTCCAATATTGGAACATGAGGCATTCATCATGGGTTAAAGCTGAAAATGTATGACCAGTATAGTCTGCTTACATTAGTTCAGCTTGGCACATCTCATTCCATTCCTGATGGGTCGCTGGGCAAATGGATAATCACTGTAGGAGTTTTTGTTATTACAATGATTGCCGTGGTCTTCTGGATCCTGTCGAGTGGCCTCCCCTCTGCACACTGACCATAGGGGGTCACTCGTTCAACATTGCTGCAATTCACTGAACACCTTGGATTTTTTTCAATGAATACAATGCATTCTCTGATTGGATGAGGTGGAATTTATGACATCACAGCCCATCCTCTCTACCTCATCCAATCAGTGGAAGCTTTGTACTCACTGAAAAAATACAAAGCACTATTTGAATGTTGGCAGTGCCGAGTGAGCACACCCTATGGTCAGTGCGCAGAGGGAAAGCTGCTCAGACAGAACTGTAGCGGTACCCTCGAGGGCTGCTGAGTGTTGTAGTCCATCTGTCACCCTGCCCCAGCCAGGCACATAGTTCTCATTCACCCTTAGGCAGAAAACCAGTCCTTGAACTTTGTTTTATTTTTATTTTTTTGAGGGGAATAAACTTGCATAGGGACATTTATGAGATGCCCAGATTAGGAACAACTCAGGGACTTGAGACTATATACAACTTCAGTATATACACCTCCTCTCTCCTCTCCTCTCCAGCACATCACTTGCTTTCAGACTATCTCTCCTCAACACCTCCAGCTCATCACTTGCTTACACTTTCTGGACCAGCCAGCACTATATTTTAGGCCGGACACTGGCTGAGCCAGGCCTATGGTGAATGCCCATTGCAGGCAGGGACAGCAGGCCCCCTTGGTGTAGAAAAGTATGTAGGTAGTCCTAGTGCTAGCTCTCCACGTGGCTACTAATCGCAGCACCACATCTTCAGGCCCTGCCAGCTCTCCTGGCTGCAGCTGCCTCTCTCCACTGCCCATGCCACCACAGTCCACTCCACTGTTTCTGCACCCATCTCAGACTTCACTTTCCCAGTCCTCTCAGGCGTGCCTCCTAAGTCCTACCTGACTGTGTGTCACTCACCAGCCCTCTTGGCTGCAACCTGTTGTTCCTTCCTGGAGACTTGCCCAGCAGTGCTCTCTCCTGCTGTCCTCTCCTTGCTCCTGTGCCTCCTGTCCAGGACACCTCCATGTGTCCCGAGAAGGGTCCTGTCCGCACCAGAGCTCCAAGGTCACCCCCCCCCCCCAGACTGGGGAGCTCCCTCCAAGGCCACGACAGCCTAGCACTCCATCTCCAGCTTCCTCACGAACAACTCCTCTCCAGCCGGGCTGACCATGGGTATTTAAGGAGGCCTGCCTCCTGCCAATCCAGATTGGGGATTGGTCGGGGCTCCTCAGAACACTCCAAGCAGCTCAGACTCCCCTCTTCAGCTCTCTTTCCAGGAATCACCAGAACATTCTGGAAAGAAGTGGGAGGTCTTGGTGATGCTGCCTGTGAGTCACCCAGCTCTACTCTGAGTCACTCCCAACCCAGATCAAAAACACATCCAGGTTTGACTGCCAGCCAAGCCTGGAAATTTACCTACTCTCACAAAAACATGCACTATCCTTCTAGCACACTGTACTTGTGCCGAATAAGGATGAGCTCCGGCGTGTTCACAAAGCCCACATGCAGAGCCCGCCAGGTCGGCACTGCGCTGTACTAATTCACAGGCACTGAGACATTTCCCGATGCGCGGCTGCAGAGATCGGGAAATGTCTCACTGCCTGTGATTAGACTTCCTGGCGGGCTCTGCATGTGGGCTTTGCGAACAAGCCGGAGCTCATCCTTAGTGCCGAATACTAGAGATTGTCAGCTTCACCAGCCATCCCATAGGCCTGAGATATACATATTTATATTGTGCCAAGCTGGACCTATGTAAAGTATGCAATACAGTTCATACCTGAAACTCAGCTCATATTTTCCCCTTTAACATATGTCAAGCTGGACCAATGTAAGCGTGCAATAATGAGCATACCTGGAGTTCTGCTTTAAGACGAAGGGTAAGGTGCAATGTGCAGCAGCTCACATTGGCCAATCATAAATAACCTTTTTCTACAACTGTTAGATGGAGCAATGATTTGTTCTTCCTCTGTCCATGCTGGCTCACTTAACGTGCTGTGTGTGACTAGCAGAGCCTGGCATCTGTCAAGAAAACAGGAAACCAAATTACCCAAATGGGTGAAGAGTGGAAAGAAAATGCTGTTTCAGTGGGGCGGGTCACCACACGTGAACTCTTCATACTCTCTACTGTTTTCTCTGATCACAGAACAAAAGATCATCTGATTAGATGCACAGCAGTGTCTCCTCGGCCACCTCCCACGTTCACCTTTTTTCAAACTGTACTTTATGTATATTTATCATTTCCTCCATTACATTTAAAGATCTTCATCCCACTTTCCATCACCCTCCTAAATCCTGCTGCTGGTCATTGCTGATCTCCGCAATCCAGGAATTATGTTCAGGTGGAAGTCCAGCCCCACTGCCAACAGCCTGTAAAACTCTTTAAGAAGCTGTCAGCTGTTGAGGCTGGACAGGATGGGGTGGTGCACCAGTTGGTACTTACGTTTAGGACAGTATGTGCCCAGGGATGAATGCATGGAACGCAAGCAGTCTGTGTTCCGGGTGTTTATCCCTGGAAGCAGAGTGCACTAAATTGAAGTACTGCTCAGTGCACCTTCCACCCAGGTCAAAATCATAAAAAAATTCTAATGGTGCATGTTGAGCCAATCAATTTAATAAAATGGAATAAAAAGCAAAAACAGATGAGAATAAAAATGAGCTTACATGCGGTATACAAATAATCGTGCCAAACCATAAATCATGCATAATGATGCCCACATTCCACTTTTAGATCTGTTCACCTATATATAAAAAAGTAAAAAATAATAAAAAAATGCATATTTCTATATATTTCCCATGATTAAACATCATTACATAAAAAATAATGAAATAAAAATATATACAAATGGGTACGGAAAGTATTCAGACCCCCTTAAATGTTTCACTCGGTTATATTGCAGCCATTTGCTAAAATAATTTAAGTTCATTTTTTTTTCCTCATTAATGTACACACAGCACCCCATATTGACAGAAAAACACAGAATTGTTGAAATTTTTGCAGATTTATTATTAAAAAAGAAAAACTGAAATATCCCATGGTCCTAAGTATTCAGACCCTTTGCTGTGACACTCATATTTAACTCAGGTGTTGTCCATTGCTTTTGATCATCCTTGAGATGGTTCTACACCTTCATTTGAGTCCAGCTGTGTTTGATTATACTGATTGGACTGGATTAGGAAAGCCACACACCTGTCTATATAAGACCTTACAGCTCACAGTGCATGTCAGAGCAAATGAGAATCATGAGGTCAAAGGAACTGCCTGAAGAGCTCAGAGACAGAATTGTAGCAAGGCACAGATCTGGCCAAGGTTACAAAAAAAAATCTGCTGCACCTAAGGTTCCTAAGAGCACAGTGGCCTCCATAATCCTTAAATGGAAGACGTTTGGGACGACCAGAACCCTTCCTAGAGCTGGCCGTCCAGCCAAACTGAGCTATCGGGGGAGAAGAGCCGTGGTGAGAGAGGTAAAGAAGAACCCAAAGATCACTGTGGCTGAGCTCCAGAGATGCAGTCGGGAGAAAGTTGTAGAAAGTCAACCATCACTGCAGCCCTCCACCAGTCGGGGCTTTACGGCAGAGTGGCCCGACGGAAGCCTCTCCTCAGTGCAAGACACATGAAAGCCCTCCCAACTGGATTAAATTGGGTAGAGAACTTAGTTATAAAAGCACACTCAAATGTGGAATTGAAGGAATTATACTGCAGGACCAGTTAGAACATAACGATAGTTCTAAATTCGAGTGTTGCTTCAGTTCTCTACCCAATTTAATCAAGTCAGAGATATTTTCAAGCAATATTGTTCAAGAAAAAAAAAATATATAAAGTGCTGTCCGCCATATTATCGGATAAGCCCCTTATATTATTTATTCACTTAAGGACGGAGCCTCTTTCTGAGTTTACAAGTTAAAAACATTTGTTTTTGCTAGAAAATTACTTAGAAAAAATATATATATAATGTTTGGGGGTTCTAACACCCTAGAGAATAAAATGGCGGTCGTTGCAATACTTTGTCACACCGTATTGGCGCATTTTTCTAATTAAAAAAATAAAACAGTAAAGTTAGCCCAATTTTTTCTATATTGTGAAGGATAATGTTACGCCATGTAAATTGATACCCAACATGTCACACTTCAAAGTTGCGTCCGCTCGTGGAATGGCGACAAACTTTTACCCTTAAAAATCAGTAGGAGTTTCTGTCGCTGAGCATGCTGGGACAGAGTATATAACTGGAGAAAGTCAGGTGATCAGGGTCTGGAGTAGATGTGTGACAGACAATTGCGTTGGGCAAGGACTGGAGTCTGAGGCCTGGCCATGTGTTTGAGGCTCTGCCAGAGAGAGCCTGTTTGTTGCCTGGAGGCATGTGGGAGGCTCCGCCAAAGAAGACACTGATTATTGGGTGGGGCTGGGGAGGACCCAGCTGTCAGGGTACACTTTGGCACCAATGACAGAAAAAGTGAGAGAAAGGTGGAGAGTCCTAAAAAATGATTTCAGGGACTTGGGGAATAGATTGAAGAGAAGGACCTCCAAGGTGGTATTCTCAGAAATACTACCTGTGCCTTGAGCCCCACCAGAGAGGCAGTAGGAGCTTAGGGAACTGAACAGGGCTCTAAGAGGGGATCCCCTCTCGAAATGTGTCAGCCATCTGAAAGGTCCTCCGGCATGTTGGACACAGTCATGGTGACCTGGTTGCTTCTTGTCCATTGTGGACTCTGATATGCTTTTACTATCCACTTGTTTGTGAGTATGTTTCCTTCTTTTTGATTTTAATAAATATTACTTGGGCGCAAGGTTGGTGTGCCCTTTCCATTTTTTTTTTTTACAGTTTAGAAATATTAGGGCAAAGACCCTCAAATCCGAACACCACATCCCATATATGTGTAGCACTACCCCCGAAGGAGCTGCTGGTTATATTTTGGGTCTGTACTCTACCTATCAACCCCAGAAGTTTGGCTCGAACCCTCCCTTGGCACAACTGGTCCACACAGAGATTGTGGAACCCACTGGTAATTGGGAACACAATAATGTCACACAGTAATAAAATTTTAATAAAAGTTGTTACCTTGTAATGGCCACTCGTCCAACAGGGTAACAGACAATCTCCACACAAATTTCTGCTTAACCACTTTCTTACTGGGCACTTAAACCCCCTTCGTACCCAGACCAATTTTCAGCTTTCAGCGCTGACGCACTTTGAATGACAATTGCGCGGTCATACAACGTTGTACCCAAATGATATTTTTATCATTTTTTTCCCACAAATAGAGCTTTCTTTTGGTGGTATTTGATCACCTCTGCGATTTTTTATTTTCTGCTAAAAAAATAAAAAAAAAACGAAAATTTTGAAAAAAAAAAAAAACACAATTTTTTTTACTTTTTGCTATAATAGTATCCCAATTTAAAAAAAAAAAACGATTTTTTTCTCAGTTTAGGCCGATACGTATTCTTCTACATATTTTTGGTAAAAAAAATTGCAATAAGCGTATAGTGATTGGTTTGCGCAAAATTTTTATTATATAATTATTTTTTTTTACTAGTAATGGCGGTTATCAGTGATTTTTGTCAGGCCTGCGATATTGTGGCGGACATATCGGACACTTGACACTATTTTGGGACCATTCACATTTATACAGGGAACAGTGCTATAGAAATGCACCGATTACTGTATAAATGTGACTGGCAGGGAAGGGGTTAACACTAGGGGGTGATCAAGGGGTTAAATATGTTCCCTGTGAGTGATTCTAGCTGTGTGGGGGGAGGGGACTGACTGGGGGAGGTGACCAATCTGTGTCCCTATGTACAAGGGACACAGCATCGGTCTCCTCTCTCCCAGACAGGACGTGGATCTCTGTGTTTACACACAGAGATCCACGTCCTGCCTCTAACAGCCGATCGCGTGTACCTGGCGGACATCGCGGCTGCCAGAAATGCGCATCGGCAACACGTGACACGGCGGGCACAGCTGTTCCCCGCCACGCAATCTCGGCGGCGCGCAGCGGGAGTGAAAAAGGCAGGACGTCCACTCAGCACTTGAGAGCCGCGCTGCAGACGTCTTTCGTCTATAGCGCGGGTCTCAAGTGGTTAACCAAGAAGCAATTTTTTTACTTGGTAAGAAAAGAATAAACAGAGTTAAACAAATGCAGTTGACTTCTTACAGGGCCCTGTAAGAGTCAATAGTATGATAAGAAATTGTAAATCAGAAATAAATCAAATAAAGAATCACAGTTCTGGTATATACTTTTGTATATCTGCAGCTATATGCTCTCGGACTCCCTCTAGTGGGCACTCTTATGCACATGTCCTACTACTATTACTCCCAGTTCAAATAGGCAAACTGAATCCTGTAAAAGTACCTTCCTGTAGTAAGAGTCTTCGCTAACATTAGTTGGTGCACGTTAAACATTTCTAATCCAACTGGTATGTAAAGGCAAGAAACGAACATCCACAGTATTTATAAGTATATGTAACTTGCTGGCGGCGCAAGCGCCACTCCTTTAAGCATGCGACCACTGCGAGATGCAATGTGTCCTTGCACGTGGCGCATTACTCCAAACAATACTGGCGAGTCTTTAAGAGTCACCTTCCTACGCAATAGTTAAAGTGAAAAAAAAACACAATGGGATAAACACTGCGCTAGATAAATAATGAAAAGTGTACAAAGCAGCCAGTACTAGGGTTGAGCGGACCCCAACTGTAAAGTTCGGGTCCGTACCGAACTTTTGGGTTTTGGGGTCCCGGACCCCAACAATTGACTGTATGTTCGGGTTCGGGCCCGGTGTTTGGCAATATGCATGTAAAGCAGCACTTGTTTCCCGTGTTTAGAACTGTCCCTGCACAAAGTGTCATTTCTGAAGGAAAAAAAGTCATTTAAAACTCACTCGCGGCCATTAATGAATTGTCGGCTCCCGGCAATACATAGAAAAGTCATTGATAAAAAAAAAAGCGTGGGGGTTCCCCCAAATTCAATTACCAGGCCCTTCAGGTCTGGAATGGATATTAAGGGGACCTCCACCCCAAATTTAAAAAAAAAATGGCATGGAGTACCCCCAAAAAATCCAGACCAGACTCTTTATCCGAGCACGCAACCTGGCAGGCCGCAGGAAAAGAGGGGGGACGAAAGAGCGCCCCCCCCTCCTGAGCCGTACCAGGCCACATGCCCTCAACATGGGGCCTCATCCCCACAACCCTTGCCCGGTGGTTGTGGGGGTCTGTGGGCGGGGGGCTTATCGGAATCTGGAAGACCCCTTTAACAAAGGGACCCCCAGATCCCGCCCCCCCTATGTGAAATGGTAATGGGGTACATTGTACCCCTACCATTTCACAAAGAAAGTGTCAAAAATGTTAAAAATTACAATAGCCGGTTTTTGACAATTCCTTTATTAATGTCTTCTCCTTTCTTCCATCTTCTTCCATCTTCTTCTTTCCATTCGGATTTCTTCATCTTCCTTCTTCCTTTTGTGTTCTCATCTGCATCTTGCTCCGGCTTCTTGTTCCCCATCTTCTTTCTTTGGCCGCTCCGTTTGAATTGGAGGTTCCCGCTGTGTGACGCTTCAGTTCTTCAGTTCTCCTCTTGGTCCGCTGGCACCAGGTGACCCCGCCCCCCTCTGACGCACATGGATTTCACGGGGACTTTCCCCGTGGTGTCAGAGGGGGCGGGGCCACCGGGTGCCAGCGGACCCAGAGAAGAACTGAAGCGTCACACAGCGGGAACCTCCAATTCAAATGGAGCAGCTGAAGAAAGAAGATGGGGAACAAGAAGCCGGAGCAAGATGCGGACTAGAACACCGAAGGAAGAAGGAAGATGAAGATGAAGAGGAAGAAACCCGAATGGAGAAAAGAAGAAGATGGAAGAAGAAGATGGAAGAAAGGAGAAGACATTAATAAAAGAATTGTCAAAAACCGGCTATTGTCATTTTTTACATTTTTGACACTTTCTCTGTGAAATGGTAGGGGTACATTTGTACCCCATTACCAATTCACATGGGGGGGCCGGGATCTGGGGGTCCCCTTTGTTAAAGGGGTCTTCCAGATTCCGATAAGCCCCCCGCCCGCAGACCCCCACAACCACCGGCAAGGGTTGTGGGGATGAAGCCCTTGTCCCCATCAACATGGTGGGCATGTGGCCTGGTACGGTTCAGGAGGGAGGGGGGGCGCTCTCTCGTCCCCCCCTCTTTTCCTGCGACCTGCCAGGTTGCGTGCTTGGATAAGGGTCTGGTGTGGATTTTTGGGGGTACTCCGCTTTTTTTTTAATTTGGGGTGGAGTTTCCCTTAAAATCCATACCAGATCTGAAGGGCCTGGTATGGATATTTGGGGGAACCGCCCGCATTTTTTTTTAAATTTGCGGCAAGGTTCCCCTGAATATCCATTCCAGACCTGAAGGGCCTGGTAATTGAATTTGGGGGGACCCCCACGCTTTTTTTTTATCAATGACTTTTCTATGTATTGCCGGGAGCCGACAATTCATTATAGCCGCGAGTGAGTTTTAAATGACTTTTTTTCCTTCAGAAATGACACATTGTGCAGGGACAGTTCTAAGCACGGGAAACAGCGCTAATAGTCCTCAGAAGTTCTGGTCCCCATTGACTTCAATGGGGTTCAGGTTCGGGGTAAAGTTCGGTCCCGAACCCAAACTTTTTTCCGAAGTTCGGCCGAACCCGAACATCCAGGTGTCCGCTCAACTCTAGCCAGTACCAAAAATCTAGATACAAAACCCAAATACCCAAATAAATATAGTACAGCGCTGAGTGATTTAATAAAGAAATAAACATGTGCACATAGTATAGGAAGGACTGATGAATTGCCTTCAATAACGCCAAACAATGACTGGAAAAAAAAGTGCATAAACAACAGTGCATAAAATACATAGAATATGAACCGCAAAAAACAGTCTCATGCAGTGATAAGTGTCTGTATTAAAAAATGAGACACGGAGCTTATCCAGCAGCAGAAGTTTTGAGGAGACGCCGCGCTCTTCCATCCTTAATCGCACTAATTTATCAGCATTTCTGTAAGTGTAGTACTATTTGGTACATTAAATTTATATCAACGGTATTACGCTATGGACCTCTTTCTGTTTTCATCTGTTTAAGATACCAGCATTGTCACGCTCTCAGCATCCAGCCATTCACAGTGGGTCTATAGGGAGACCTAAAACCCCTGTGCCTGATTTGACTGCCGTCATAGCGGTCATCGCGATAGGGTAAGGAGACTACATTACCTTTCCTGGGTGCTCCAACGGTGGATGGATTTTCAACTGTCTCTCATTCCTCCCTCTTCTTACCATCATGAAATGGTTCTTCATGATTGACCATATACTCTCATGAGTCGTTTCTCATATTTTGGGACTATTCTTTCTTCACTTTTGACCCTTTTTTAATACAGACACTTATCACTGCATGAGACTGTTTTTTGCGGTTCATATTCTATGTATTTTATGCACTGTTTATGCACTTTTTTTCCAGTCATTGTTTGGCGTTATTGAAGGCAATTCATCAGTCCTTCCTATAATATGTGCACGTTTATTTCTTTATTCAGCGTGGTACTATATTTTACACTACGCAATAGTTTGTTAATGTTGGGCAGGTGCCCCCTCACCAAATGAGGCCTCGCCTCTCCGGTATTTTCCGCTGGTAGTGTCCCGGTTCTCGGCCTCTCCGATCCCTCTCCGATGCAGTCTCCGGTCCCTCACACAGCCGCACAAGGTGTCGGTGGATGGGCGACTCCGGTCTCTGTGAAGCGTGAGAGTTGAACACGACAAAAAAGGATCCCTCCTGGGCTGGGCGATCCGACCTGGCAACTGTGAGCCCAGGCTTCTCTGCCTAGACATGCTAGAAGCAGGCGTCAGCGCAGGCTTCCTGCTTGATAGAAGATGTCCCAAGAGACCGAAGGCCCGCCTTCCCTTCCTTTTTAAAGCTTCCCCAGAAGGCCGTGCGATGATGCATTGCACCCTGGTAGCACAGCTGCACTGTGGGCTTTGTAGTCTGTTTAACACCCAAGGCAATGGAGTCTTTGTCTCCCTGTACTGCAAGTTCCATAATGCATTGCTCAATACAGTTAAAACGAACAAGTTGCTGTAATGTCATAATTGAAACACCGGAGGGAGCCGAGTTCCTTCTCAATACAAACAGTAGTCTATAACCACACTGCAAAGTGGCACCTCTCTACATATGAAAAATGAAGAGAAGGGGAAAGAGGGGTAACAAACCCCAGGACTTTAAACAGTGTTCAATTATTTGGGTAGAAAACACAGTAAAAGCATTATAAGGTTTCAATTTTTTATTATAAAAGTAAAAACAACAAGCACAGATAAAAAACATTATTACATTTTAGGGACCAAAAAGCTCTTTTCCTCCTGTGGCCTAATTGAATGAGTGGCGACTTCTGGATGTCTTGGTTTTGAACTTCCGTGGGACCTTGCAGATTAATCTTTAACCATCCTTATTTTGACTGTGACTGGCTGCCGTGGTGAGAATTACCTAGCTTGCATTCTGTTTACTCTATTTAGTCTAGTTGCGGAATGCCGGCTGCCTGCATACCGGAAGCAGTGCGGCCGCTAGACTAAAGTTGCCTCTCAGCCCAGTCCACCCCATAAGGCTGGCGCTACACTAACCGTGTAGCGCAAGCCAGCAGGGACTTTTTCCGTGCTGCCCCCCCTGCAAAGTGCTGCCCTAGGCCTGGGCCTTGTTGGCCTAGGCCAGGATACAGCGTTGGAGAGGAGTGACATTGTGAATGGGACAAGGGGGAAGGTGAAATCCGTGTGGGTAGAACTCCAAATAGAATAAGTAAGAGGGAAATTAATAGTGGGGGTATGTTACAGGCCCCCCAACCTGAAGGAGGAGCTGGACCTTGTATCACAGTTAGAAATGGCAGCAAGGCAGGGAAAGATCATCATAATGGGGGACTTCAATTATCCCAATATCGACTGGGCAGAGGGGACAGCTCACTCATTAACCACTTAAGGACCGAGCCTCTAAGATTTGGTGTTTACAAGTTAAAACATTTTCTGTGCTAGAAAATTACTAAAAATATATATAATGTTTGGGGGTTCTAACACCCTAGAGAATAAAATGGCGGTCGTTGCAATACTTTGTTACACCGTATTTGCGCAGCGGTCTTACAAGCGCTTTTTTTTTGGAAAATAAACTTTTTTTAATAAAAAAATAAGACAACAGTTAAGTTAGCCCAATTTTTTTTTATATTGTGAAAGATAATGTTACGCCAAGTAAATGGATACCCAACATGCCAGGCTTCAAAATTGCGCACGCTCGTGGAATAGGCGACAAACTTTTACCCTTAAAAATCTTCATAGGCAAAGTTGAAAAAAATTCTTCAGGGTGCATGTTTTGAGTTAAAGAGAAGGTCTAGGGCTAGAATTATTGCTCTCGCTCTACCGATTGCAGCGATACCTCACATGTGTGGTTTGAACACTGTTTTCATATGCGGGCGCTGCTCACGTATTCGGTCACTTCTGCACACGAGCTCGGCGGTACGGGGCACGTTTAAAAAATATATATATATGTTTTTCTTCTTATTTATTCTACTTTTTTTTTTTTTTTTACACATTTTTCTTTAAAAAATAAAAATAAAAATTGTGTCACTTTTATTCCTATTACAAGGGATACATCCCTTGTAATAGAAAAAAAAGCATGACAGGACCTCTTAAATATGAGATCTGGGGTCAAAAAGACCTCAGATCTCATATTTACACTAAAATGCAATAAAAAATAGAATATATAAATGTCTCTTTAACAGCATTGGGCGGAAGTGACGTTTTGACGTTGCTTCCGGCCTGCAATGATATGGAGATGGGTGGGGGCCATCTTCCTCTCACTCATCTCCATACCAAGCCAGCAAGCGGACGCGATCACTACCGCCGCTACCAAATCCGCCGCAGAGATCACTTTTAATCAGAAAGTGGACCGCCTGCTGAAGAAGAGGATACCGGGGTTATGGCAGCTAGCTGAAAAGGAAAGGAAAGGAAAAAGGGAGGCATGAGGGTAGCACAAGAACTTTTCTGAACTGTGCTCAATACTACAAGACATCAATTGGGACCGAATCCTAGAAACATTGAACACTGAGGAAAAAATGGGAATGTTTTAGGAACATATTAAAACAAAAAGGTATCACACAGTGCATTCCAATGGGAAATAAATATACAAGAGTGAAGGTTAAACTTGAGTAGCTAAACCGTAACGTAAAAGTTTTATTAGAGAGAAAAAAATGGCCTTTAACCACTTAAGCCCCGGACCATTTGGTAGCTAAAGGACCAGAGGTGAATTCAGAATTTTGCACTGCGCTGCTTTAACTGTAAATTGTGCGGACATGCAATGTTGTACCCAAACAAAATTTGCGTCCTTTTCTTCCCACAAATAGAGCTTTCTTTTAATGGTATATGATTGCCTCTGCGATTTTTATTTTTTGCGATATAAACGGAAAAAGACCGAAAATTTTGAAAAAAAATGATATTTTCTACTTTTTGTTATAAGAAAAATCGAATAAACTCAATTTTAGTCATACATTTAGGCCAAAATGTATTCAGCCACATGTCTTTAGTAAAAAAAAACGTCAATAAGTGTATATTTATCGGTTTGCGCAAAAGTTATAGCGTCTACAAACTAGGGTACATTTTCTGGAATTTACACAGCTTTAAATTTATGACTGCCTATCTCATTTCTTGAGGTGCTAAAATGGCAGGGCAGTACAAACCCCCCCCAAATGACCCCATTTTGGAAAGTAGACACCCCAAGGAAATTGCTGAGAGGCATGTTGAGCCCATTGAATATTTTTTTTTTTGTCCCAAGTGATTGAATAATGACAAAAAAAATAAAAATTACAAAAAGTTGTCACTAAATGATATATTGCTCACACATGCCATGGTTATATGTGGAATTGCACCCCAAAATACATTCTGCTGCTTCTCCTGAGTACGGGGATACCACATGTGTGGGACTTTTTAGGAGCCTAGCCATGTACGGGACCCCGAAAACCAATCACCGCCTTCAGGATTTCTAGGCACAAATTTTTGATTTCACTCCTCACTACCTATCACAGTTCCGAAGGCCATAAAATGCCAAAATAACACAAAACCCCCCCAAATGACCCCATTTTGGAAAGTAGACACCCCAAGCTGTTTGCTGAGAGGCATGGTGAGTATTTTACAGCTCTCATTTGCTCTTGAAAATGAAGAAAGAATTTTTTTTTTTCTTTTTTTTTTTTTCAATTTTCAAAACTTTGTGACAAAAAGCGAGATCTGCAAAATACTCACAATACCTCTCAGCAAATAGCTTGGGGTGTCTACTTTCCAAAATGGGGTCATTTGGGGGGGTTTGTGCCATCTGGGCATTCCATGGCCTCCGAAACTGTGATAGGCAGTGAGAAGTGAAATCAAAAATTTACACCCTTAGAAAGCCTGAAGGCGGTGATTGGTTTTTGGGGTCCCGTACGCGGCTAGGCTCCCAAAAAGTCTCACACATGTGGTATCCCCGTACTCAGGAGAAGCAGCAGAATGTATTTTGGGGTGTAATTCCACATATGCCCATGGCATGTTTGAGCAATATATCATTTAGTGACAACTTTGTGCAAAAAATAATAAAAAATAAAAAATTTGTATTTTTTCCGCAACTTGTGTCAGCATATAAAATATTCCATGGACTTGACATGCCTCTCAGTATATAGCTTGGGGTGTCTACTTTCCAAAATGGGGTCATTTGGGGGGGGTTTTGAACTGTTCTGGCATTTTATACACAACATTAGGAAGCTTACATCCACTCTTCTAACCACTTGAAGACAAAGCCCTTTTTGACACTTTTTGTTTACATGAAAAATAGGATTTTTATAACAGCTTACCTGTAAAATCCTTTTCTTGGAGTACATCACGGGACACAGAGCGACATAGTCATTACTAATGGGTTATATAGATACCGTCAGGTGCTGGCACTGGCAACTTCCAAAACCGGAAGTACCCTCCCCTATATAAGCCCCTCCCATCCGGGAGCACCTCAGTTTTGTAGCAAAGCAATAAGTGTCCCCAAAGAGGGGCGGGAGCTCTGTGTCCCGTGATGTACTCCAAGAAAAGGATTTTACAGGTAAGCTGTTATAAAAATCCTATTTTCTTTCTCGTACATCACGGGACACAGAGCGACATAGTCATTACTAATGGGATGTCCTAAAGCAATGCCAAATGAGGGGGGGGGATACACCATATATAAGCTGAGCGCTATCAGACATGAGGATCTTTTGCGGCCTGCAACACACTGCGCCCAAAGGCGACATCCTCCTGACTTCTAACGTCCACCTGGTAGAACCTAGTAAACGTTTGTACTGAAGACCATGTTGCGGCCTTACAGATTTGAGCCAGGGAGGCCTGGTGATGCACTGCCCATGAAGTTCCAACTGCTCTCGTGGAGTGCGCTCTAACTTTGAACGGAGGCGGTCTCCTTCTCAAGCCATAGGCTTGTATTATGACCTGTCGAATCCACCTGGCTAAAGTAGATTTTGACGCTGCCTGACCCTTTCTGGGGCCTTCCGGCAGAATAAACAAAGTATCCGTTCTGCGAATCTGAGCAGTGGCTTTTAGATAAGCTTTAACTGCTCTTACTACATCCAAAGAATGCAATAACTTTTCCTCTACCGAAGTAGGTTTGGGGAAAAAAGAAGGAAGAACCACATCTTGGTTCAAATGAAACCTCGATACCACCTTAGGAAGAAAGGCTGGCTGAGGACGTAATACTACTCTGTCCTTATGGATAACCAGATATGGCTCCTTACAGGACATAGCTGCTAATTCCGATACTCTTTTAGCCGAACAAATGGCTACTAGAAAAATCAATTTCCTGGTGAGAAGCACCAAGGAAATATGCTGTAATGGTTCAAATGGTTGTTTCTGTAGAACCGACAGAACCAAGTTTAGATCCCATGGACATATGGGAATATTAACCGGAGGACTAATACGCATCACTCCTTGTATAAAGGCTTTGACTAGTGAATGCGAAGCCAAGGGCCTTTGAAAAAATATTGACAAGGCCGAAATCTGACCCTTGATAGTACTCAAGGCAAGCTTCCTATCTACAGCCCATTGTAGGAAGTCCAGAATCCTACCTATTACGTATTTACGTGGATGCCATTTCTTGGCCTCACACCAGGCGATGTACGCCTTCCAGATTCTATAGTAGATCTGCCTGGATACCGGCTTCCTGGCATTGATCATGGTAGATACCACAGAATTAGAGAGCCCTCTCTTTTTTAGAATGTGGGCTTCAATAGCCAGGCCGTCAAACCTAGGGCTGGTAAGGAAGGGTGGTATATCGGTCCTTGCGAAAGCAGGTCCGGACGATGTGGGAGGGTCCAAGGACTCCCCACAGACATTTTTACAATCTCCGCGTACCATGCTCTTCGGGGCCACGCTGGAGCCACCAGAATCACTGGTTTCTTTTCTACCCTGATTCTGCGGAGTAATCGAGGTA
This sequence comes from Rana muscosa, assembly GCA_029206835.1. Taxonomy (NCBI): domain Eukaryota; kingdom Metazoa; phylum Chordata; class Amphibia; order Anura; family Ranidae; genus Rana; species Rana muscosa. The sequence continues at coordinate 232,998,206 of CM055125.1, read as the reverse complement.
ACAATTGTGGCGGTGGGAATGCATATATCAGCTTGAACTGATCCCAAGGGAACACTAGGGCATCCGAGCCGCACGCTAGGGGATCCCTTGTCCAAGAGACAAACCTGTCCACTTTTGTGTTGAATCTGGATGCTAGCAGATCTACATCCGGTGTTCCCCACCGCTGACATATTGTCCGGAAAACCTCGGGATGAAGGGACCATTCCCCTGGGCATAATTGTTGGCGACTTAGAAAGTCCGCCTTCCAATTCTCCACTCCTGGAATGAATACCGCAGATATGGCTGGGACATATCTTTCTGCCCATCTCAGGATGTAATTTACTTCCCTTTGGGCTGCACGACTCCTGGTGCCCCCCTGACGATTGATATATGCCACTGCTGTGGCATTGTCTGATTGAACTCTGACAGGGGACCCTTGGAGTTTGGATGTCCATGCTACTAGGGCATACCGGGCTGCTCGTATCTCTAAGAGATTGATGGGCAGGGCCTTTTCTGCTTCTGACCACTTGCCCTGGAGAGACCATTGCTCCAGTACTGCTCCCCAGCCTATAAGGCTGGCATCTGTAGTGACCACCTTCCAGGAAATCGGACTGAAGGATTTCCCTCTTTCCAGATTCTGGGGAACCAACCACCAGCGGAGGCTCTTGCGAACGGAAGGGGACAAGGACATTGGTAAGTCCAGAGCCTGAACTTTTTTGTTCCAGGCTGACAGTATGGCCCTTTGCAACTTCCTTGAATGGAATTGACCGTAGGGTACTGCTTCGAATGATGCCACCATTTTTCCCAGCAGCCTCATGCACAGGCGTATGGATGGCTGTCTTTTTGAACCCACTAAGTGGATCAAATCTCTCAAAGACGACCCCTTTTCTTGAGGCAAGAAAATTTTTCTCTGGTCTGAATCCAGCCTTAGCCCCAAGTATTCCAGACTTTTGACTGGTTTTAGGGCTGACTTGTCTCGGTTGATAATCCAACCGTGATATTCCAGAAACTTGATTGTCTCGTGAACAACCACTTCTAGTTTTTCCACTGAGTGGTCTATCAGCAACAAGTCGTCTAGATATGCCATTATCGTTACACCTCGTGTCCTTAGATTGGCCAATAATGGGGCCAGAATTTTTGTGAACACTCTTGGTGCTGTGGCCAGACCGAAGGGTAAGGCTCTGAACTGAAAATGGCGTCCTTCTACCGCAAAGCGTAGAAATTTTTGGTGGGCTGGAAAGATGGGAATGTGCAAATAAGCATCTTTGATGTCGATCGAGGCTAACCATTCCTCCCCTTGTAGGGCAGTGGCTACCGATCGGATCGACTCCATCCGGAAAGTCCTGATATGTAGGAATTTGTTTAGCCCTTTTAGATTTAATATGGGCCTCACGTCCCCGTTTGGCTTCGGAACTGTAAAGAGGTTTGAGTAAAACCCGAACCCCCATTCTTCCAGGGGAACCTCTATAATTACTGCTTGGAGCAATAATTGTTCCAGTGCCAACAGGAGGGATCCTCTCTTCTGGGGATCCCTTGGCACGTTTGACCTTATAAAGCGGGAAGGAGGGGAGTTTTTTAACTCCAATTTGTATCCCAGATTTACTGCGGAGAGCACCCATCTGTCTCGGATCGTGTCCCGCCAGGTCTCTGTGAACAACTGAAGTCTTCCCCCCACCCGATTGAGTGGGGGCAACCCTTCATGCATTTGACTTTGGGGGAGGTTTTGTACCTCTCCTGCTCCAGGGCTTCTTGTTACCCTGTAACTGTCCCTGATTTTTACCTCCGGGATTTGACCGAGGAGGCCGTCGGAACTGTTTCACAGCCGATGTCCTAGGGACTGGAGAAGCCGGCCTCTTAAAAGAGGGACCTCTAACTCTATTTCTAACCGGCAAAAGTGTACTTTTACCGCTGGAAATTCTCTGGATATACTTGTCCAGGTCTTCCCCGAATAAGCGCTCACCATGAAATGGGAAGCTGACCAGCAATTTTTTACAGGGAGCTTCAGCAGACCAGTTTTTGAGCCATAGAAGCCTGCGCATATGTACTACAGACAGCGTAAGGCGGGAGGCCTGATGGATTGAATCCTTTATGGCGTCCACCGCAAAGCATAAGGCTCTAGGTAGATCAGCTAGGGCAAGAGCCTGCTGATCTGGCAAGTCCCTTAAGACCTGTTTCAACTGATCCTTCACTGCTTGGCAGACCCCAATAGCTGCCACTGCTGGTTGTGTCACCAATCCTGCTGTAGAAAAAGCAGATTTTAATAAGGACTCCAATTTTTTATCTATTGGGTCCTTGAACATTTGGACATTATCCACCGGACATGTCAGTGATTTATTCACACAAGAGATGGCTGCGTCCACTGTAGGGACCTTCCATTTTCTGATGAACTTATCCTCCATGGGATAGACCACCGGAAATCTCTTAGGGGGAGTAAATATTTTGTCAGGATGCTCCCAATCCTGGTAAATGAGCCCTTCCAGTAAAGGATGGATCGGAAAGGAACAAACAGTCTGGGGAGCTTTTAGCGACCCCAACGAGGAGACAGAAGTGGATGATGGCTCCGCAAGTGGCATTTTAAATGCTGATCGGACCATATTAGTCAGGGACTGAACCCATAACCTTTCAGCATGTGATGCTGAGAACGGCTCTTCCACTGTTGATTCCTCTACAACCGAATCGACCTCATCCTGATCCCCCTCAGGTAGGTCGACCTCTGTATGGGACTGTTGCTCTGTTAACAGGCACTCTGAGGGAGGAGACGGAGATCGGGCGCTTTTCTCCTGTGACAGGGAAGCCGCGATCAATGCTGACAATCTCTCTTCCAGCCCTCCCAGAGCTGAGGAAAAAACCTCCTCTGTTACATACACAGGAGCAGGTGAACTGAGGACAGCCACAGTACCAGGTACTCCTGAGGGTGCTCTACGGTCACTAACCTCTGATTCTTCAGGGGAGACTGGTGCAGCCAAAGCATGCCCAAGATCCTCAGAGCCCGATGGAGACCCCCTATTCCTCCTGGAATTTCTAGTCCCGGAGTTTTTAGACGGCATATTCCTAAGCCACAAAGCTGAGGTATTCCAGCCGAAATACACCAGTTACTGATAATAGTCTAGCATAAATGCTGCTATAAGAAACAGTTGGTGTCTACTAATGTGCCTTTCTAGGGGATGCCTGTATCAACCGCTTGCTGTATGCCCTTTTTTAAATGTTGCCAGCTCTGTCTCTGTACTTCATAGCCAGCTCACCACACAAAAATGTGGTTTTTAACATGCTGGGACGCCCGCACATGCGCAGAAGCGCTGCGGCGCGCACAGAGCGTCATCCCCCAGGCTCCGCCCCCTTTCCCGGCTCACCTCTATATATAGAGGCGCGTGCACGCGCACGCGCGCGGCCATGTGCGCCTTCGGCGCTAATTTTGAAAAATGGAAACTAGGGACAAGAGCCAGGGCCCCTCTTTGCCGCAGGCCGGGGGATGGATGAGCATTGCAACATGGCAGAGGAAGCAGTTTCCCATAAGAGAACTCACCATCTGCCTGGACTTGCTCTGCTGAGAAGAAACTAGTCCACATGACAAGAAAACATTCCACAGCGGCCTCTAGTGGACAAACACAGGTACCGCAGTCTAATATATTAAATATATATAAAAAAAGAATTTTTTTTTTTTTTTCCTGACCACCATTAAAAATTATTACATTTTTTTAGTAGTTACAGGCATGCACAGAATTTTGCGGGAATACCATTAGGTAACAGACAGAAAGACAAATTAGGCTTGGGGGTCCCCCAATAGAACCAAGTTCCTGGGGGCCCCCACTTACCTGTTCCCCGCCGCAGGACTTTGTTTGGTCCACAAAAGCCCAAACTTCACCTATCACGGCAGGCATTGTAATCAAACCTTCAGGGACCGGGTTCCCAAGGATTCCACTCCCCTGGACCTGTATAGCACCCTGCACAGAAAACATCTTGGTCGTGGGTATGACCAGAGCTCTGGATCCCAGGGTCCAGCTCTCCTAAGAGAAGCATTACAGGCAAAACCTTGCTCTTCTCTGCAAGGCCCGGGTACCGACCGTTTAGCTATGAAGCTTTTTTTGGTCGGATCCGGAATAGCTTACTGAGGCCCAAAAGAACCTGTACGCAAGCTCAGTGAAAAACACATGTTTCTTCTTGGCCAACACCTTAGACACTGGCAAAAAACTGAGGTGCTCCCGGATGGGAGGGGCTTATATAGGGGAGGGTACTTCCGGTTTTGGAAGTTGCCAGTGCCAGCACCTGACGGTATCTATATAACCCATTAGTAATGACTATGTCGCTCTGTGTCCCGTGATGTACGAGAAAGAAACATATTTTTTTTTGCAGGAAAATTATGTTGAACCCCCAAACATTATATATATTTTTAAAGCAAAGGCCCTACAGAATAAAATGGTGGGTGTTGCATTTTTTTTTTCTACACAGTATTTGCGCAGCGATTTTTCAAACGCATTTTTTGGGGAAAAAATACACTTTTTTTATTTTAATGCACTAAAACACACTATATTGCCCAAATGTTTGATGAAATAAAAAAGATGATCTTAGGCCGAGTACATAGATACCAAACACGACATGCTTTAAAATTTCGCACAAACGCGCATTGGTGACAAACTACATACATTTTTAAAAGCCTTTAAAAGCCTTTACAGGTTACCCCGTTAGATTTACAGAGGAGGTCTACTGCTAAAATTACTGCCCTCGATCTGACCTTCGCGGTGATACCTCACATGCATGGTGCAATTGCTGTTTACATATGACGCCAGACCGACGCTTGCGTTCGCCATTGGGCAAGAGCAGGGCAGGACAGGGGTGCTTTTTTTTTTTTTTTATTATTAATTTTGCTTTTTTATTTTATTTTTAAATTGTTCCTTCCATATTTTTTTTTTTTTTTATCATTTTTATTGTTATCTCAGGGAATGTAAATATCCCCTATGATAGTAATAGGTAGTGACAGGTACTCTTTTTTTGAAAAAACTGGGGTCTAGACCCTAGATCTTTCCTCTGCCCTCAAAGCATCTGACCACACCAAGATCGGTGTGATAAAATGCTTTCCCAATTTCCCAATGGCGCTTTTTATATCCGGGGGAGGGGGGCATTCCCTCCCACTGCTTGTAAAAGCAGTCCAGAGGCTAATTAGCCACTAGGGTTGCTTTTACATTAAAGCCGGCCGCTGGCTGAAAAGAATGATACCAAGATGATACCTAAACCCGCAGGCATCAATCTGGTATAACCATTCAAAGTCCAGCAACATACCAGTACGTTGCTGGTCCTTGTTGGACATGTATTGTAATCTTTTTTTTTCATGCAGCCAGGTGGCTGAACGAAAAAAAGAGATTGATCGGTGGGTATGCCCACCATTAGAATACCGCCCTTCATCCACCCACTTCTAATGATGGGCATACATGCACCATTTATATATGCCGAAGCATGGGGGCATCCTCCCGCAAAAAAGTTATGCCGCACACACATGGTCGAACTTTTCCACGGGCAAGCCTCCGTCGGAATTTCGACCGTATGTACGCGGCATTAGGAGCAAAATCGCTCCTCCGCCCCTGCTGCCCCAATGCTTCGGCATATTTGCTTTTTTTTTTTTAACTGTGATGGTGAAATCACCTCCTACAGCACTGGAGTCGCAGGGATCAGACCTGTCTCTGCGAACGCTGCAGTTATGTGTGTTGTGTTTTGTAAGTGACAGTGATCGATCGATACTGCACTTGGGTGGCCTGGGCTGGACGGAGGGGCAAAACGCAGGTGCTAGCAGGTATCTGGGCTGATCCCGCTAACACTGCGTTTTTGGGAACCCTAAACTGCTGGGGACGCTAGTATAGATCTGATCAGATCAGATATTGATCTGATCAGATACTATACCACTAAGGGGGGTGTATGCTTTACGCGTGGGTGTTAGCGTTACTGGCACTAACCTGACGCTGCCTGGGGTGTGACACAGACCCTCTCTGACGCTAAAACCTAATTGATATCACCCGCCGGGCGATCAGGGGGTTAAACCTTTATTGGGTTATATACGGCGGGTGCCCTGACACTATAAAAAGCAAACTAACTAACCAGCGTCACCCGTAACACTTATATGATGATTACTGGTGAAAGGGTTAACTAGGGGCAATTAGGGGGTTAAAACCTTTATTAGATAATATATGGGGGTACCTGACGCTATAAAAACCTGCGGCGAACCTAAAATAAATTACTGGCTACCGATCTGCATCACCGACGCTAAGACATCGATCAGAAAAATGATCGCTTAGTAACAGTGGTGATAGGGGGTGAAAGGGTTACCTGGGGGGCGATCAAGGGAGTTAAACCTTTATTAGATAATTTATGGGGGTACCCGACGCTATAAAAACCTGCGGCGAACCTAAAAAAAAAATACTGGCTACCGATCTGCATCACCGACGCTAAGACATCGATCAGAAAAACGATCGCTTAGTGACAGTGGTGATAGGGGGTGAAAGGGTTACCTGGGGGGCGATCAAGGGGGTTAAACCTTTATTAGATCATTTATGGGGGTACCCGACGCTATAAAAACCTGCGGCGAACCTAAAAAAAATTACTGGGTACCGATCTGCATCACCGACGCCAAGACAGCGATCAGAAAAAATGATCGCCAAGCGACGGCGGTGCTAGGGGGTGAAAGGGTTATCTGGGGGGTGATCAAGGGGTTAAACCTTTATTAGGGGGGGGGTTAGGGGGCTACACTGGACCTAAAACTAAATGTAGTGACACTTTTACAGTCACAAATGTCACTGATTGCAGTGATCAGTAAATAAATGGTCACTGCAATCAGTGACACTGTGACTGGGGGCTGGGGGGTGATCTGGGGGGGCGATTTATGTGCCTATGTGTGCTGGTGTTAGTGTAGTGTTAGTGCACTGACCTGTGTGTCTTCTCTTGTACGACGCTCGGTATATGTGAGCGCCGCACAGGAGATGACATCACTTCCTCCTGCTTTCTCGGTCTGTGTAAACATTACACAGACAGAGGGGGCATTTCTATTCGCCGGGAGCGATCGCGGGGGGTGGTCGGAATCGAACGGCCGCCCCCCCATCTCGGAACGCTCCCAGACGAATTCCGACCGCTCACTGTACAGAAGGGGGGTCCGATCGGACCCCCCAACTGTACAAAGGCAATCACGTATGCTCTACGTGATTGTGCCTGTCGGTGCCATTGTGCCGACGTATATATACAGTGAGCGGTCGTTAAGTGGTTAAAAAATATAAAGCGGAGGGGGCATTGTCAGCATTCCAGCACTACAAGGAATGAAATAAAAAGATGATACAAAGATAAGCAGGAAATAAGTTTGAATCAGGATATAGAAATTTTACAGAAAGACCTGAACAAAATAATGGAGTTGCCGACTTTTTGGTAAAGGTTAAATGTGGAGAAATGTAAAAGAATGCACTTGGGGAAAAAAAACCCCCGCAAACTACTCACTAGGGAGGCGGAACCTCTGGGGGAGTCGAGGATGGAGAAAGATCTGGGGGTCCTAGTGGAAGACAGACTAAGCAAAAGCATGCAATGTCAAGCTGCAGCTACCAAAGCGGGCAAAATATTAGCATGCATAAAAAAGGGGATATTCTCCAGAGATAAAGCTATAATCCTGCCACTTTATAAAACTGTTGTCAGGCCACATCTAGATTATTCCATCCAGTTCTGGTCACCAGTCCTCAGAAAGGATGTAGTGTTAAATAATTCAGCGCCAATGAATATAATTAATACTATGTATAAATTTGTATAAACAATAGTAATAATAATATAAAAATATATAAAAGCTGCTCCCCTGCGGATGGAGTATTAGATCTCCTATCTGGGATTAGTTAATGTATGAAAGGGGGCGCTATTCACACTTGATTGATTTTAGATGCTCTGTGACAACATGTATCTTTAAATTAATAAAGTGGAAACCGTGTATAATAGAAACACCACAGTGATGTGATATTTGTTATAAACTTAGAAAATAATTATAACAATCACCATACAAAATTAATTGAACAATAATTATTATGATTGTATAGTACTCAGTCCCAATAGTGATGATTGACGTGCTCCCACAAAAAAAATCTATCAAAAAAGATTATATACATAAAAAATTATATATAAAAATTGAATAGATAAAAAAGAAAGTCCCCTTTATCTGTGAAAAAATAAATGACGGTGTTGCTTCAAATCCGACAAGTGAAAACAACTTCAATAAAGTTCGTACTAAACAGTGATTCTTCCTTCAAAGAAGTGCACAAATTTATTCCTTCACCAAATCTTCCAATGAAGACATACACCCAAAGTGCACAGGTAGTGGATTGCGCTTACCAAATGAAGTGGACCTCTTTAATTAAAAAAATGGTCACAAACAGCTTGAGCAGGATTGTGCCTGCACACATACGGACAGAAACTGGCGATTATGAACCTCCTTCCTCGGTCTCAGGCAAAGGATATGAAACACAAAACAAGATACTCCATAGTGCAACCCATATATTTATTTAAAAAACAGTCAAAAATATATAAAAAGAACGTATGGCCTGGGTGGCCTCTTAAATTAAAAAGTGCCTATCCCGGCACTGGGGCTGCAAGCGTGTGGTATGGAGCCAGCGGCTCGTGACCCTGTAGAAGTGGCGTGCATCAAAGCCACCGTTCGCTGCAGTCAGAATCCCAGATGGAGCGTTCTGTGTGTATCTACGCGTATCCTGGTCACGTGGTCACACTTCTGCAACAGACGCTTGATGTCGGAAAGCCCAGAAAGCACCAATTGCCCTGGTAGAATGCGCCGTAACCGGAAAGGGAGGCGCCCACCCCTTAAGGGCATAGGCCTGTATGACGGTCTGCCTGATCCACCGAGAAATGGTGTCAGACGAAACCGATTTTGTCTGTGTCCGGTCCAAAACAGGGCCAAACAGCGAGTCAGACTTCCGAATATAAGCAACGGACGAGGACATAAGGATGGAAGCACAATGTCTTCATTAAAATGGAAGGCCGAGACCACCTTCGGGAGAAAAGAAGGCTGCGGGTGTAGCACCGCCTTATCCTTATGGATAACCAAGTATGGCGGTTTGCAAGACAAGGCCGCCAATTCGGAAACCCTTCTGACAGAAGTAATGGCTACCAGAAAAGCCACCTTCTGAGATGAGGTCAAGAGAGGAATCTCTCCGTTTTCAAAAGGAGGTTCCTGAAGAACCGAGAGCACCAAATTCAAATCCCAAGGAGGAAGAGGTGGCTTAACAAGGGGGAGCACATGTCAGACCCCCTGTATGAAAGTACTAATCAAAAGAATGGCCCACTAGCGGCCTCTGAAAGAAAATAGCCAAAGCTGAAATTTGACCCTTAATGGTGCTTAAGGCAAGCTTTTGGGTCACAGCACGCTGAAAGAACAGCAAGATTCTGGGAACGGAATACGTTCGTGGACGCCAATCCAGCTCCTCGCACATAGTGATGTAGGCCCTCCAGGTACAGTGGTATATCTTCCTGGAAGAAGATTTGTGCCCTCAACATGGTCGAAATGACCGAATCCGAGAGACCCTGGTCTCTCAGCACCTGGCTTTCAATAGCCATGTCGTTAAAGCCAGCGACTGTAAAGCAGGATGCAGTATGGGACCTTGAGACAGAAGGTCCTCCCACATCGGCAGTCGCCACGGAACGTCCGCCACTAGGCACACAAAATCGGCGTACCAGGGACGCCGAGGCTAATCTGGAGCGATGAAGATCACCAGAATCCCTTCGGCCTCAACCCTGCAAAGCAATCGAGGAAGCAGCTTCAGTGGAGGATAGGCATAAATCAGCCGATACCGACCCCACGGGCCACCAACGCGTCTGACCAGGGATCCCTGGACCTGGCCACGAAGCTCGACACTTTGCGATTGAGTCGAGAGGCCAGAAGGTCCACATCCGGCGTGCCCCACCTCCAGGAAAGGAGGTGAAACACCTCCGGATGCAAGGACCATTCCCCCTGGTCCAACATCTGGCGGCTCAGATAGTCCGCCTGCCAGTTGTCCACTCCTGGAATGTAAACGGCCGACAGAGCCGGCACGCTTATTTCCGCCCACCTTAGGATGTGAGCGACCTCGGACGCCGCAGCCGAGCTCCGAGTTCCCCCCTGATGGTTGACATAAGCCACTGCTGTGGCGTTGTCTGACTGGATCCTTACTGAGCGCCCCTGTAGTCTCTTTGACCATGAGAAGAGGCACAGTCTGATCACCCGGAGTTCCAGGACATTGATCGGCAGACAGGACTCGTCCGGGGTCCAGAGCCCTTGGGCTGACAGAACTCCCCAGACTCCGCCCCAGCCCAAAAGACTGGCGTCCGTTGTGATCACCGTCCACTGGACAGGAAGGAACGACTTCCCCGACCAAAGAGCCGGGGATCTCAGCCACCACTTCAGGGATGCCCTGACCAGGTGACTCACCTGGATCTGACGATCCAGCGATAATGGAGACTTGTTCCAACAAGATAGGATCTCCTTTTGTAAGACTTGAGTGTGGAATTGGGCGTACGGCACCGCCTCGAAGGAAGCCACCATGAGTCACAGGACCCTCATGCAAAAACGGAGTGACGACCATTTGCGGGACGTCAGCACCCGTACCGCAGATTGAAGAGTCTGTAACTTGTCTAAGGGTAGAAAAATCCTTGCCTCCGAGGAGTCCAGGATCAATCCTAGGTACTCCAAACGCTGAGTCGGAACCAGGACCGACTTCTAAAATGTTTAGCAGCCAGCGGAATTCTCGGAGGGCCTGACTGACTATCACCACATTTTCCTCTAATTCTGAGCCAGAGTCTGCTCTCAGAAGAAGATCATCTAGATAGCCCACGATAGCAACGCCTTGCTGTCTCAGCAAAGCTAGAATCGGGGCAAGCACCTTGGTGAAAACCTGCAGTGCTGACGCCAAACCGAAGGGAAGAGACACAAAATGATAGTGGTCTTCGCCTATCGCGAAGCGCAGAAACTTCTGGTGACCCGCGCAAATTGGGACATGCAAGTAGGCGTCCTTGATGTCCAAGGATGCCAGAAAATCCCCCAGGTGGAGCGCAGCAATCACCGAGCGAATAGATCCATGCGGAATTTCTGAACCTTCACAAAGGCATTTAGGGCCTTGAGATCCAGAATTGGACGGACACCGTCCTTCTTTGGGACCACAAACAGATTTGAATAAAAACCCTGAAACCTCTCCTTTGTGAGGAGAATTGCGCCGTCCAATCAGCGATAGAGGCCAAACCAGCACAAAAGACCACGCGGCTACAAGAAAATGGCCACTGCAATAACAAGTGTGCCAAAGGCGCTATGGCAAGATGGCCGCCAATGCGGTTTTCAATAGTAAAAGAAAACACAGTAAAAACATGGCGCCGAACGGCGCGCAAGGCCCCCGCTGACACAGCCAAAACCCCCACACCTCATGCAGACCCCTGTGGCCCCCCACCAGGACAGAGAGACCCCCAGGCAACCCCAGTCAGCGCACCATAGTGAAGGTGACAGAGAGTAGTAAAAAACAGGGGGGGGGGGGACAGGGAAAACCCCCCTACCATAGGAACACACAGCATGTACTCACCTGCTGAGGCAGGGAAACAGTACTTACTCGTCCATGCTAGGACCCACTGGTGCGTTCCTGACAAGCATATCACAGTGCAGTACTGAGTAGCTGTCAACATGTCCACCGCGAAAGATACAGTAAAACTGTTCAATCTTCTGTGGACCCTGGAGCAAAAAGCTCACCAGCCACCCCTGGAGCCATGGGGTATGTCGTGAACTGAGCTCACGCAGAGCGAGGATCAGCACGCTCGATGGTCAGACTGGGAAGACTACCAGGATAGCGAACTACCCAACCTGTTGCCCAGCCGACAGTTGATAGAAGAATCTCAAAAATAAAATAATAAAAAAGTTAAAAAAAGAACAAAACATTTCTTCAAGAGACTGGCTCCGAAGAGAGCCACGTCCTCTCCTCTGCTAGGCAGAAAAAAACTGGGGCTGCTGGCTGCAGGTAGGAGGGTTATGTCCGAAGGGACCGCACCCTGGGCGGGGCTGTTCAGCTCTGGTTTTTGAATGTATGTTAAAACATCTAACATTCTGCCTAGTCTTCTCCTATGAGCAGGAACATCACCCACTTTGTCAAGATTTGAAGATGCTGTGTCAGTCCATGGACGGAAAGAGAAAAGCTATTTCAGTCTCAGGGGGTGTAAGAGAACACGTGGCCATACAATGAGATTGGAGGAGAAGTGGTTTAACCTTAAAGCGGAGTTCAGCCCAAAAAAAAAATATTTAAAAAAATATTAAAAAGTCAGCAGCTACAAATACTGCAATATTAATACTTTTTAATATATGGACACTCTCCTGTCCAGGGTGCCCGCGATGTCGGGTCCCGAAGCCGATGTGTCCCTCGGCTCTCAGGCGGAGGCGCTGCCATCTTCGGTAAGGGAATCAGAAAGTGAAGCCGCAAGGCTTCACTTCCTGGTTCCCTACTGCGCATGCGCGAGTCACGCTGCGCGATCCCACTGGTCCCTGCTGTCTTCTGGGACCTGTGTGTCTCCCAGAAGACAGCGGGGGGGACAAAGTAGGCGCCGGACGTGGTGTAGGTCACCGCGGTGATCTATGCCCGGAAGTGGGAGCAAATACCTGTATTACACAGGTATCTGCTCCCTCCTCCCCCCTGAAAAGGTGCCAAATGTGACACCGGAGGGGGGGAGGATTCCAAAAAGCGGAAGTTCCATTGTTGGGTGGAACTCCGCTTTAAGCTGCACAGGGAGTTTTTCACTGTCAGGGCGGTAAGAATGTGAAACTCTCTTCCACAATTGGTGGTGTCAGCTGGGAGTATGAATATTTTTTAGGGACTCTTGGACGTGCATCCTAAAGAACACAATATACAGGGATATGGGAAATGATTATCGACACTGACACACGTACACCTTCACTGTTTAAACAGGATGGAATATTTTTATTCAATCTTACCTACTATGCAAATGTAACTGTTGGAGGGGGGGGGAGAGAAGACCCTCCAGTTGGGTGGGAGAATTGTGATGAGAAAAGGGAAAGAGGACGCTGCTCTGGGGGATGGAGAGGCAGAGGACACTCCTTTCAGGGGGCAGATAACTGCTATAGAGGCGTAGATGACACTACAGTGGGGGGGGGGGGGGGCAGAGAACACTGTTTTGGGGAGGGTGATGTGAAGAGGGCAGAGGACACTGCTATGGGGGGTGATGTGAAGGGGCAGAGGATGCTGCATTGGGGGGTACAAAACACTACTCTGTGGGGGGGGGGCAGAGGTCATTGCTATGGGGGGCAGAGGTCACTATAGTGGGAAGGTGATGTGAAGGGGATCGCTGAGGACACTGCTATGGGGGGAGTGATGTGAAGGGGCAGGGGAAACGGCTATGGGGGGTGATGTGAAGGGGGAAGCAGAGGTCACTATAGTGGGAAGGCGATGTAAAGGGTATGGCAGACACTGCTATTGAGTGGGGGTAGGGAATACTACAATGGGGAATGATGTGAGGGGGGGGGGGCAGAGGACTCTACTGTGACACACTGTCCCTCATTTAAGAACAAAGTCCCTCTGTCCTCCTCATTTGTCCCTCATTTTGGTCTGATCTATATAGTTGTATATAAAATGCACTTTATCTTTCAAAAAGTGTTTCCCAGTGCTAAACCTTTCATCCAATTTCTAAATTGCTGCATTTGTAAATTCCAAAAGCCAACATAAAGGAATAGTAGTGGTAAGAAAAAAAAAAAAAAAAAAAAGTTTTTTTGTATAATTCTCCTTTAACCACTTAAGCCCCGGACCATTTGGTAGCTAAAGGACCAGAGGTGATTTCAGAATTTTGCACTGCGCTGCTTTAACTGGAAATTGTGCAGACATGCAATGTTGTACCCAAACGAAATTTGCATCCTTTTCTTCCCACAAATAGAGCTTTCTTTTAATGGTATTTGATTGCCTCTGCGATTTTTATTTTTTGCGATATAAAACGGAAAAAGACCGAAATTTTTTTTTAAAAAATGATATTTTCTACTTTTTGTTATAAGAAAAATCGAATAAACTCAATTTTAGTCATACATTTAGGCCAAAATGTATTCAGCCACATGCCTTTAGTAAAAAAAATGTCAATAAGCGTATATTTATTGGTTTGCGCAAAAGTTATAGCGTCTACAATCTAGGGTACATTTTCTGGAATTTACACAGCTTTTAATTTATGACTGCCTATCTCATTTCTTGAGGTGCTAAAATGGCAGGGCAGTACAACCCCCCCCAAATGACCCCATTTTGGAAAGTAGACATCCCAAGGAAATTGCTGAGAGGCATGTTGAGCTCATTGAATTTTTTTTTTTTTGCCTCAAGTGATTGAATAATGACAAAAAAAAATAAAAAATACAAAAAATACAAAAAGTTGTCACTAAATGATATATTGCTCACACATGCCATGGTTATATGTGGAATTACACCCCAAAATACATTTTGCTGCTTCTCCTGAGTACGGGGATATCACATGTGTGGGACTTTTTAGGAGCCTAGCCACGTACGGGACCCCGGAAACCAAGCACCGCCTTCAGGATTTCTAGGCACAAATTTTTGATTTCACTCCTCACTACCTATCACAGTTTCGAAGGCCATAAAATGCCAAAATAGCACAAAACTGCTCCAAATGAACCAATTTTGGAAAGTAGACACCCCAAGCTATTTGCTGAGAGGCATGGTAAGTATTTTACAGCTCTCATTTGTTTTTGAAAATGAAGAAAGAAAATATATTTTTTTTTTTCAATTTTCAAAACTTTGTGACAAAAAGCGAGATCTGCAAAATACTCACCATACCTCTCAGCAAATAGCTTGGGGTGTCTACTTTCCAAAATGGGGTCATTTGGGGGGGTTTTGTGCCATCTGGGCATTCCATGGCCTCCGAAACTGTGATAGGCAGTGAGAAGTGAAATCAAAAATTTACACCCTTAGAAAGCCTGAAGGCGGTGCTTGGTTTTGGGGTCCCGTACGTGGCTAGGCTCCCAAAAAGTCTCACACATGTGGTATCCCCGTACTCAGGAGAAGCAGCAGAATGTATTTTGGGGTGTAATTCCACATATGCCCATGGCATGTTTGAGCAATATATCATTTAGTGACAACTTTGTGCAAAAAAAAAAAAAAATTGTCGTTTTTCCGCAACTTGTGTCAACATATAAAATATTCCATGGACTCGACATGCCTCTCAGTATATAGCTTGGGGTGTCTACTTTCCAAAATGGGGTCATTTGGGGGGGGTTTTGAACTGTCCTGGCATTTTATACACAACATTAGGAAGCTTAGATCCACTCTTCTAACCACTTGAAGACAAAGCCCTTTCTGACACTTTTTGTTTACATGAAAACATTTTTTTTTTTGCAAGAAAATTATGTTGAACCCCCAAACATTATATATTTTTTTAAAGCAAAGGCCCTACAGATTAAAATAGTGGGTGTTGCATTTTTTTTTCCCACACAGTATTTGCGCAGCGATTTTTCAAACGCGTTTTTTGGGGAAAAAATACACTTTTTTTTATTTTAATGCACTAAAACACACTATATTGCCTAAATGTTTGATGAAATAAAAAAGATGATCTTAGACCGAGTACATAGCTACCAAACACGACATGCTTTAAAATTTCGCACAAACGCGCATTGGCGACAAACTACATACATTTTTAAAAGCCTTTGCAGGTTACCCCGTTAGATTTACAGAGGAGGTCTACTGCTAAAATGACTGGCCTCGATCTGACCTTCGCGGTGATACCTCACATGCAGGGTGCAATTGCTGTTTACATATGACGCCAGACCCACGCTTGCGTTCGCCATTGCGCAAGAGCAGGGCAGGACAGGGGTGCTTTTTTGTTTTTTTTATTATTAATTTTGCTTTTTTATTTTATTTTTAAACTGTTCCTTCCATATTATTATTTTTTTTAGCATTTTTATTGTTATCTCAGGGAATGTAAATATCCCCTATGATAGCAATAGGTAGTGACAGGTACTCTTTTTAAAAAAAAACTGGGGTCTATTAGACCCTAGATCTTTCCTCTGCCCTCAAAGCATCTGACCACACCAAGATCGGTGTGATAAAATGCTTTCCCAATTTCCCAATGGCGCTTTTTATATCCGGGGGGGGGGGGACATTCCCTCCCACTGCTTGTAAAAGCAGTCCAGAGGCTAATTAGCCACTAGGGTTGCTTTTACATTAAAGCCGGCCGCTGGCTGAAAAGAATGATACCAAGATGATACCTAAACCCGCAGGCATCATTCTGGTATAACCATTCAAAGTCCAGCAACATACCAGTACGTTGCTGGTCCTTGTTGGACATGTATTGTAATCTTTTTTTTCATGCAGCCTGTTGGCTGAACGAAAAAAAGAGATTGATCGGTGGGTATGCCCACCATTAGAATACCGCCCTTCATCCACCCACTTCTAATGATGGGCATACATGCACCATTTAAATATGCCGAAGCATTGGGGCATCCTCCTGCAAAAATTATGCCGCACACACATGGTCAGACTTTTCCACGGGCAAGCCTCCGTCGGAATTTCGACCGTATGTACGCGGCATTAGGAGCAAAATCGCTCCTCCGCTCCTCCGCCCCTGCTGCCCCAATGCTTCGGCATATGTGCTTTTTTTTTTTAACTGTGGTGGTGAAATCACCTCCTACAGCACTGGAGTCGCAGGGATCAGGCCTGTCTCTGCGAACGCTGCAGTTATGTGTGTTGTGATCGATCGATACTGCACTTGGGTGGCCTGGGCTGGACTGAGGGGCAAAATACAGGTGCTAGCAGGTATCTGGGCTGATCCCGCTAACACTGCGTTTTTGGGAACCCTAAACTGCTGGGGACGCTAGTATAGATCTGATCAGATCAGATATTGATCTGTTCAGATACTATACCCACTAAGGGGGGTGTATGCTTCACGCGTGGGTGTTGGCATTACTGGCACTAACCTGACGCTGCCTGGGGTGTGACGCAGACCCTCTCTGACGCAGGGTTAACTAGGGGCAATTAGGGGGTTAAAACCTTTATTAGATAATATATGGGGGTACCTGACGCTATAAAAACCTGCGGCGAACCTAAAAAAAATAACTGTCTATCTATCGGCACCAGCATAACTAATACAGCGTTTAGAAAAACGATCGCTTAGTGACACTGGCAAAAAGGGGGTGTAAGGGTTACCTGGGGGGCGATCAAGGGGTTAAACCTTTATTAGGTAATATATGGGGGCACCCGACGCTATAAAAACCTGCGGCGAACCTAAAAAAAATTACTGGCTACCGATCTGCATCACCGACAATAAGACAGCGATCAGAAAAACGATCGCTTAGCGACGGCGGTGCTAGGGGGTGAAAGGGATATCTGGGGGGCGATCAGGGGGTTAAACCTTTATTAGGGGGGGTTAGGGGGCTACACTGGACCTAAAACTAAACTGCAGTGACACTTTTACAGTCACAAATGTCACTGATTGCAGTGATCAGTAAATAAATGGTCACTGCAATCAGTGACACTGTGACTGGGGGGTGATCTTGGGGGTGATCTGGGGGGGCGATTTATGTTCCTATGTGTCCTGGTGTCAGTGTGCTGTTTGAGCACTAACCTGTGTGTCTTCTCTTGTACGGCGCTCGGTATATGTGAGCGCCGCAGGAGAGATGACATCACTTCCTCTGCCTGTGTAAACATTACACAGGCAGGGAAGCTTTCTCATTCCCCGGGAGCGATCAAAAGGGGGTGGCCGGAATCGAACGGCCGTCCCCTCATCCCGGATCGCTCCCGAAGAAATAACCACCGCTCACTGTAAAGAAGGGGGGTCCGATCGGACCCCCCAACTATACAAAGGCAATCACGTATATGTACGTGATTGTGCCTGTCGGTGCCATTCTGCCGACGTATATTTACAGTGGGCGGTCGTTAAGTGGTTAAGGGGGCGTGGCAGGGTGTGTGTCCTATGCCTGCATACTTTTGCCAATAGGTGTCCCTCATTCCCATATCAAAAAGTTGGGAGGTATGGGTTGAGCCTTGAAGAACTGATGGACTCTAACATTCACAGTCACTTCCACTGCATAACCCATGCAGACTATTGCTCCTCCTCAACTCCTTCAGACTGTTGCTCCAAGGACTTCTCCTGCACAAACTTCCACATTAAACTGTTAGTCTTCCTGTCCCATCATCTTCACTTTACAAAAGAGATCACTCTGAATAATCCCAGATGCTGGCTGTATTTGCCGACTTGTTAACAGGCCAGAGGTCTGCAGTACCCTTTTCCGGCGGCCTGGTTGTTTAGCAGCTCGCTTTAGTTGTTGGACTACTGATCCCAGCTAGCAAATCCTGCGCCCGCAGGCCGCACTGATTTGACACAAAACCCCACAGTCGCTCCTCTGGCCTTGCACCCAGCTCCCCTGGCCTGCCTCTTCCAGAAATCCACTGTGTCACACTCACCGACCTTCTCCTGCGCTGAGTCCATGATGGAGAACTTAACTGGACATGCGTTCCAATAGCTTCTCCAGCCCCTCTGTTCCAGGACACCTCCTCCATGACCGTGTAAGGATGAGGCTCCCTCCCAGCTCTCCTGGGCTTCTCTGCCGAGATGCACACCCCCCCCTCCCCAGATGGGGATGGCCCTCCTGCTGCTATCTAGCACTCCATTCTCCACTTCTCCCAGCCAACAACTCCCCTCCAGTGGGCTGGACCGGAGCTTATATGGGAGGCCTGCCCCCCCAATTCCAGTTGGGGATTGGTCAGGGCTCCTCACATGAGCTCCCTGTCACTCCAGTCCTCAGCCCTGCCCCTCTTCCAGAACATTCTCCCTGGAAGCAGGGGAGGCGCCTAAGAACTGAAATACAGGCGGTCACACCCACTGTTACACTAACCACTCCCTGCCCCCCAGATCAAAACAAGCAGGCCTAGCCTGAAGCATAGGCCTGCCTAAATTTACCTGCTCTGGCAGCTACCATGCAAAAATCCTCACTCTAGCACCTACCTATGGTAGAGGGTGCTACACGGGTGAGAGGGAAGGGCCACTATCACTTTGGAATGCAAACACCTCTGTGACTTCCAGGTGGTAACAGATGGTGCTGGGTGTAAAGCAGTCAGATTCAGCTTCAATCAGGATCCCTTCGCTGGAAGTGATGTCACAAACATAAGGGGGCATGGTTAGGTGTTTGGGGGCAAACAGACCTCCTCTTTCTCAAGCCAGAAGTTTCTGGTTATGCCAGCTGAGCGATCCTGATTGGAGTCCAAACCAACTACTTTCCACCATCTGTTACCGCCACGCTGACAGCTGTATTTTGGTTCTCTCTCTCACCCGCAGCCTCTTTGACCAAAGCCAGGTACACACATCCCAAAAATCATCCGAAAATGAGGAACCTGACGACTTTTGGCCCTTGTTCACTGTCTGACAGAAGAATTCTCTGAATTTATGGTTCAAACATGTAGAGCAGGGATATGCAATTAGCGGACCTCCAGCTGTTGCAAAACTACAAGTCCCATCATGCCTCTGCCTCTGGGTGTCATGCTTGTGGCTGTCAGAGTCTTGCTATGCCTCATGGGATTTGTAGTTCTGCAACAGCTGGAGGTCCGCTAATTGCATATCCCTGATGTAGAGTGAATGAGCCCTTACAAGAAGATCCTCCCTTCCATAATAAAATAGAAATGACCACTAATGCAGAGATAAACAAATAACACAGAGTTTATAAAATACTTTTATTGTCTTTTAAGGGAACCTGTTAGTGCATTAGCTTTTGTATTTATTGCCAATCAGCAGAGGGGAGATATTTGTGTGTGCATGTACATTGTAGTTCACACACATAGTTTAGCTCGGGGGTCAGCGACCTGTAGATCGCGACCAGGTGACTGGTAGATCATTGGTCTGGGCTTGCTGACCCACCAGTTCACCATTCCAGAGCATCAGAGTGCAATGCAGAGGGACTACTTGTAAAGTTGGAGCTGTAGTAGAGAGCAAGAGCCGCATAAGCTGATGCCTCCTCTGTAGTGCCGGTGTTCTGCCGAGCTGGTTCCCCCTATCGATATGGTTCCAAGCTGGACTCCGCAGGCGCAATCCGAGGCAACAGAATTATCCGAGCGTGAACAGCTGTTCGGCAGATGTAGACACGCTCGCTCCCGATGCTAGGGGAACCAGCTCGACAAGACACCGCTCTATACAGGAAGGGGCGGATCAGTGAGTGTGCGCTCCCTGCAATGTTACACGCCAAGCCTAGAGATTTATATGTAGATCACTTCTCTTGCATTTGCTGGTGAATAGAACATGAGAAGTGTTGTACATATAAATCTCTAGGCTTGGCATGTAACATTGCAGGGAGCGCATGTGAAGGAATGTGATGAGCATAATGTTAAACTAGAAAATGTCTATTCTCCATGCATCTTCACTATACTATAAAGTCTATATTGCTTTTGTTTGTACATAACTGCTGTAACTTTTCCTTACTACATATGGCCTTTTCTAATACCACCCCCTCCCATCGAGAAAACTGGAGAAGACAGAAAATGGCGGATACCCTCTTCTCCCACACATCTTTGGAATGCGGCTATAAAGATAGGACCAGAGGACAGCCCAGCTTAATCATCACGTTTCTGTACTCTTTTTGTATTGCTGCCAATAAGATGTGGTTTGCAGTCTTACATTAACATAATAGTGACGTATCATGCTGTGTGTAAAAGCTTAGTACTGCCTGGAATAAATTATTAGATACGGAAGTAACGTATCTGCACGGATGTGTCAGTTTTGCTTTCAAAACTTGCATGCAATGTTATCTAAACTTTACAATTCGGAACAGTAGTAGAATCCATATTTAACCCCTTTGTGGTTAAACGACCATTACACGCACACTCACTGATCCATCCCTTTTAGAAAAACCTGCCCTTGAGACACTGTCGCCCTATAGAGACTGTCACAGTCTCAGGCCCCGCCCCTTGCACCCGCCCATCAAAATTTAAAAAAAGTACAGAGCGGCGTGTCACCCGCCCATCAATATGCTTAATCCTGCCCTATAGAGCGGCGTGTCACAGTCTCCGCCCCCGCCCCTTGCTGCGCGGCGTGTATCCTCGGGAGCGAGCGCGTCTACAGCTGACGAACAGCTGAAGATGTTCGTAGATTTACGTGTGTTCCGAGTGCGCATGCACAGTCGAGCTCGGAACCATATCGATAGTGGAACCAGCTCGACAAGACACCGGCTCCTATCCCATGCGGAGTAATACCAACTGCACTCCACCTCTTATCTTGGCTAGCGGTCACTAGAGTGGTACCAGCAGCAGGATAGAAGAGATCTTCAGGTCAGTGTGAAACAATACACTAGGTATAATGGTATAGGGCTGCTTTCACACTGATGTACTGCGGTTTACCCACACTGCAGGTGCAGTGCAGAGTACCTGCAGCTTTCCTGCGGCTTTGCTGCACTTAGCCATAGACTTCTATTATATCCTGCAGGTTTGGTGCACTTTCTGAATGCAGTAGTCTTGGTACACTTCCAGAAAGTGCACCACACCTGCAGTATATAAAATAAGTCTATGGATAAGTGCAGGTAGCCCAGGAAAGTTGCAGATACACTGCCTGCATCGGGGGTGTGGGTAAACCACTTATAGTGCAGAGACCAGGGCCAAATTGTGGGGCATGATGGTTAGCATAGTTACATAGTTAGTCAGGTAAAAAAAAGGACACAAGTCCATCTAGTTCAACCATAAAAAATAAAAAAATTAAATATCGTACAATCCCATATACCCACAGTTGATCCAGGAGGAAGGCAAAAAACCCCAGCAGAGCATGCTCCAATTTGCTACAGCAGGGGAAAAAATTCCTTCCTGATTCCCCGAGAGGCAATCTGATTTTCCCTGGATCAACTTTACCTATAAATGTCAGTACCCAGTTATATTATACATCTAGGAAAGTATCCAGACCTTTCTTAAAGCAATCTACTGAGCTGACCAGAACCACCTCCAGAGGGAGTCTATTCCACATTTCACAGCTCTTACTGTGAATAAACCTTTCCTTATTTGGAGATGAAATTAATTTTCCTCTAGACGTAAAGAGTCCCCCGTGTCCTCTCTATTGACCGTAAAGTGAATAACTCAACACTAAGTTCACTATATGGACCCCTTATATAATTTGTACATGTAGCACTACCCCCGTAGGAGCTGCTGGTTTAAAGTTTTGGGCCTACCGTTACCTTTCTGTTCACCACACTCGTGTCAGGGATCCCTCTTGAAGAGCTGTCATGAATGTTCACACCAACACTTGGTTACGTTTTCTTTAAGAGCTTTATTTTACCAGTTCCAACAGAGGGATAGAGGGATAGGGGAGTCTCAGGTACTCTGCTTTGCGGATCACGGGCACAATCTCAGATCCAGAGGACAAATCAGTTCCACGCTGGATTCAGCAACCACCGGATAGGCCTACTCTTACTGGCCTAGCAACCGGTGCGAAGCTCGCTCAAAGTCTCTGCCACAGACTTGATGAGTGCCATCGCGTCGTTCCACAACCTTCCGCCACAAGATCGTGTAACCACAATGACACTTTGCAAAAAGTTCCTTCAAAAGTACACAGCTCACGGTGCCAGAATCTTTCAGCCAGCCGGGAGCACCGTGAGGCAAACTGGCCAGGATGCGTCCTTCAATTGAGTCCCCAATTGTTCCGCTTCTTCCCACAGGCAAGACAGCATAGGACCATCCCTGGACTAGTAGGCCCCAGCAACTCCTGGGCCTACTTCTCAGTTGCAGAGCCTCGGGCCAGCAGGCCCTCAGGCCAAAAATTGCTTGCATATCCCAGAGGCCAGGAGCGCCCTCAGGTCAGGATCTGGCAACGACCCCCGGCAACGAACCCCGATAAGAGACAGAGACTGCGCCAAGTACCCCCTCCCAGAATGCACAGCTGATTGACCACACCCCCTGAGCCACTTCTGGGAAAGGAATACCCAATACACCTAGCCTGCTGCATTTCCAACCCTGACTTGTGGTGACAGTGACACCTACTGTCAGGTGGAAAACGCGCAACCCAGCTAGACTGAAACAGAGCCAACAATTTAGCATAATTCTTTCTGAGCTGAAATACAGCTCAGATAACTAAATTTAACACATAGCGCCTACCCAACAGGAGCAGGGCGCTACATACATGTTGATCATATCCCCCTTAATCTCCTCTTCTCAAGAGAAAATAAATTCAGTTCCTCCAATCTTTCCTCATAGATGAGCTCCTCCATGCCTCTTATCAGTTTGGTTGCCCTTCTCTGCACTATCTCCAGTTCCCTAATATCCGTTTTGAGAACTGGTGCCCAAAACTGAACTGCATATTCCAGATGAGGTCTTATTAATGATTTGAACAGGGGCAAAATTATATCTCTCTCTCTGGAGTCCATACCTCTTTTAATACAAGAAAGGACTTTGCTCGCTTTGGAAACCGCAGCTTGCCATTGCATGCTATTTATTGAGCTTATGATCTACCAAAACCCCCAGATCCTTCTCCACTACGGATACCCCCAGTTGTACTCCCCCTAGTATGTATGATGCATGCCTATTCTTATCCCCCAAGTGCATAACTTAACATTTATCAACATTAAACCTCATCTGCCACATAGTCGCCCAATTAGACAGAGCATTGAGATTGGCTTGTAAATTGGAGACATCCTGTAAGAATGTTATTCCACTGCAAAGCTTAGTGTCATCTGCAAAGACAGAAATGTTACTTTTGATCCCAGACCCAATATTATTTATGATTGTAGCGACCTCACCCCCTTTACCTGCCTTCGGCTCCCCGCAGGTAGAGAGGGCACACCATGCCACAAGCCCGTACCCTCCTGTGTAAAGAGGTTGAGCGGTGTTGTTAGCGGGTCTCCACGGCCAGAAACCAGAATCCTCCAGAGAATGATTCTCACCTCTACAATAGACAGAGATAAGTCCTTGTTCTCCCCAGAAACTTGAATGTCCACACCAGCTGCAACTCCAACGTAGAGTTTATTTTCTCTTTGCACATAACAGACTCTGATAGATAAACGTTGGAGTAGAAGACAGGACAGCACAAGGTGTGGGAGAGGTCCAGGCACAAACACAATCACTTCACTGCTCGGCTTCTCAAGCAGACTCAGCCCAGATGGATAGTCTCCCTAGGAAGGGACTAGCAGCCAAATGGTACTCTAACTTAACCGCACAGTCTCTGCCACAGACTGGTGAACTTGGTCTCTGCCACAGACCTGGTGAACTTGGTGCTTCAAAACTTGACCTCTTTGTAAGTGGAAGACATCCCTCCAGAGAGTTAACGGGCCCCTTCCTTCACCGTGACTTCTCACCGGTCCCTCGGAACAGTTCCTCCCCCGGCCTCCTCATCTAAGATACGGGTCCCCTCGCAAGGCAGCACCCTGGGATTCCTCAATCCTTGTTGGGCCCCAGCCGAAGGTGCTGGGCCCAAGGCCTTTGCCGCAGTCCCAGGACTAAAAGGTGCCTGGGACTGATTCACCGACTTCCGCCCCTGGGCCAAAGGTGCCCAGGGCAGACAGGAACACACTCCTTGGGGTAGGACCCCCGACTGAAGAACCACAAACAGGCAGCGTCTGCCCTTTTATATCCTCTCCCAGCATGCACAGCAGGCCTGCCACATCCACCGTACGGCTGCCGAGAGAGGACACAAGGCACAGCACTGTATCAGCGGTTCAACCCTGGCCCACCATGGCAGCGCCACCTGCAGGCCACAGGGAACTCTACACCGATACTCTCCCTGCGAACAAAAATGGTTGAAAGAATCCTGACAATTGGGGTGTTTGAGCATAACTACCACTCAAACACTTCCCCTATATTTAGGACCCCGCTACACTCTCCCTCCACTTAATTAGACACTGTCCCCAGTGTCTGGAGCAAACTTATGCCTCTCAAGCCTGAGTCAACATAAACCTATTCCAGAAACTATCTACAAAAAAAATTGAAAAATATGTTTGTTTGTGCCGGAACCTGAACATGGGGAAAAGGGAGTTAAATAAAGATATGAAGAAAGAGTAGGAGAAAACCAATGTGTACATCCCATTCTCAAATGTCACATAGTTCAAAATAAACATTTTTACCATTTACATTTCCCTCCCTTACTGCAATAGCTAAATTCACCCCATACTGATTTGCTTGGTGTCCACCTGCAGAGGGAAAAAGAAAAAAAACATACACAACCAACGATCTGACATCCTAACTTATGTACAGTAGAAGAGAAAAGATTCTCCCCGGAGGAAAAATTCTTTCCTTCTAACAAGTAAAACATATTTGAAATGTAATGCAAAAGTTACGCAACACCCCCACCTAGCGGAAGTGCCACCGTCAAAACACTTGTCCCGGGAAAAACGTTCCTCTTGAAGACGAATCCTCTTCTTCTTGAACCTGAATGTGGCCCTGAACTATTTCTACCCCAAAGTCACTGTCTTTTTCGTGCTGTGAGAGGAGAAAAAAAAAAAAACAACAGCTCCTGCTCTTCCAGTGTAGAGTGGGGGACAACTGTAAAAACAATTAGTATCCCCTACCAAGGCGTTTGGTTCCATTATTCAATAGAGCCAGGTTATCTTCAAAAAGGTTGGTTTATTCTTCCAAAGACAAGTAAAAGACAATGCTTACATAATGACAGCTGGTAACACATGGTAAGTTTGTAGCTTCAGAAGGGGGAATGAGGTGACAGATCGTAAGATGGTATATCTTCGAGCAGGGTCCCCTGACCTTCCATAGCGAAGGATCACTTCCCCACCATCTTCCTTGGGTCCCTTCGCCCGACATTCCCTCCCTCATGTTCAAAACCCTTGGGTAGATATACTGTTTAATAATGTTATGTCAGCATTATTTACATTTAGCATCGCTCCAAGGAAGGTATCATTAACTGTCCTAGAGAAGTAACACCCACTTGTGTATATTTAGTAACATAACTCCACCCATTGTCCTGACATAGTTCCTTAGAATAGCTATTACATACACAGCAAATGTCCTTTGTATATCCCCAGCAACCTTCAAATTTAACATGTTTCAATAAAGAGTACAGAAACTTTTATCACTTAAAATAGTAATACATTCAATATCTAAGATCCAGCAAAGTAGAATACCCCATCTGTAAGGGCAAAATTTCTTGGGCTCCAGGAGAGTTAACTCCGGAATAAGCAAAAGGACAAACACAAAGAGACCAGTCTCTTAAAAGGTAGTACTGTGGATGCGGCAACACTAGTGGTTTCCAGTTCTTGTCAAAAGTGTCAATGAAATATTCAACATTGTCTTTCTCCTTCCGGCAAATAACCACTTTTTCTGCGTGGATATGCCTGCCAAGCATCCAGGACTCTTTACATTCTTTGTACCGCTTGGTGATTGTAGCAGAACAGGCAAAGTACCTACGGGCCTGGGGTACCTTTAAATACGTCCATTCGAAGTCCCCGTACCACCGATCCCTACAGGCCTCCACTTCAAATAGCAAATCTTTAGGCAAGTACTGGTTGTTCCCACCCATATTCGTTTTCCACTCTCTGATTGAATAACCACTGCATCCTAGACAACAGAGGCATGGTTCTCCCAAACCTGGCAAGACTATGGCATCTGGGTGTCGAGGCACTTTCACTGCCTCCGGACCAGACATAGGGGCCCGCAACGACACTCGTCCCATCCCAGCAACAGGGGCAGGCATCTTTAATGGTGGAAGGGCAGACAATGGGACAGATTCCTCCTCAGGCTCCTGGGCCTCCTCCCGGGGTGTATCATCTCCAGTGACCATGGGTGGGTCCCTTTTTCTACAGGACGAGGACAGGGGCATCTTATCCCAACCCTTCCGCTCGAACAGTTCATCTATGGTCACATCATCCCCTGGATCGGAGACTGACTCCAGGTCGGAGGTATCACATTCCTCCGCCGGCAGGTAACCTCTAGTGGACGAAGAATCTCTGCCTTTTACAAGTTCAAGGGCTCTGGGGTCCTTGACCCAAGCATCCCCGACACTTCGGACCTTTGCCAAGATCCCTTTCCCCGGCTTACCTCAGCTTGTAGCTGAAACAGGATGTCCGGAACTTTTTCCTGTGGAAACATCCGATCCGAGCAAGCGCTGGGGTGTAACTCCACCACGGCCGCAGGAAGCTTTAAAAATAGCCGACCTTCCTCTTGGGCAATGGGAGCGAGGACTCTGTAACAACTGAGGCAACATCCTCCGGTTTCTTCGTCTCCAGTTCCTCAATCACTGGAACATTTTCAACTGCGACTTCCTCCGAAGTCCCAACAGTGCGCGTAGGGGTGACTGTGGAAGCTCTGGTTCCTTCTAAAGTGGTGGCGCCCGTAAGGCAGTTCAAACGGAAGGCCCAAGGTTTTTCAGTAGGCTGTTCTACCTCAAACAGGAACTCTTTGCACTGTTCGCATCTTCCAAAAGGCCTAAGATGCACCACCAGTCCCTGGCATCCG
The DNA here is from genome assembly GCA_029206835.1 of Rana muscosa. NCBI lineage: Eukaryota > Metazoa > Chordata > Amphibia > Anura > Ranidae > Rana > Rana muscosa. The sequence continues at coordinate 232,970,838 of CM055125.1, read as the reverse complement.
GCAAAAACCACTCCAAGGGCCTCCGCCCCTCTGCAGACAGAGAGCGAAGCGACCCCGAGGCTTCAGTCGGATCCCCGTGTCGGTCACAGAAGCAGCAAACGAGGTCACGTTCATAGTTGAAGTGGCCGGAATCCATGAGGCATTAGACGCCATGTTACCCGCTTGCCGATTCATCGCGCACTGTCCTTTTTGCACCAAAGTCACCACGTGTAACTCATCACATGGCGAGGCTCCTCCTATCTTCTGCAATTTTCGCGGGCTTTCTCACTCTAGGCACGCCCACGAACTACGCAGCCTGGGCTCTCCTCGTGGTGCAGTCACTTTTCCTTTCAAATATGGCCGACCTCCACGGAACTTCACAGGGGAATAAAGTTCAAACTCTGGGGGGGGGGGTTTCACTCCTTTCCGGCCGTAGAAATCCCGGAGGAGCCCCCATGTGTAGCGACCTAACCCCCTTCACCTGCCTTCGGCTCCCCACAGGTAGAGAGGGCACACCACGCCACAAGCCCATACCCTCCTGTGTAAAGAGGTTGAGCGGTGTTGTTAGCGGGTCTCCATGGCCAGAAAGCAGAATCCTCCAGAGAATGATTCTCGCCTCTACAATAGACAGAGATAAGTCCTTGTTATCCCCAGTATGTCCACACCAGCTGCAACTCCAGCGTAGAGTTTATTTTCTCTTTGCACATAACAGACTGATAGATAAAGGTTGGAGTAGAAGACAGGACAGCACAAGGTGTGGGAGAGGTCCAGGCACAAACACAATCACTTCACTGCTCGGCTTCTCAAGCAGACTCAGCCCAGATGGATAGTCTTCCTAGGAAGGGACTAGCAGCCAAATGGTACTCTAACTTAACCACACAGTCTCTGCCAGACTGGTGAACTTCGTCTCTGCCACAGACCTGGTGAACTTGGTGCTTCAAAACTTGACCTCTTTGTAAGGAGAAGACATCCCCTCCAGAGTTACCGGGCCCCTTCCTTCACCGTGACTTCTCACGGGTCCCTCGGAACAGTTCCTCCCCCGGCCTCCTCGTCTAAGATACGGGTCCCCTCGCAAGGCGGCACCCTGGGATTCCTCGATCCTTGTTGGGCCCCAGCCGAAGGTGCTGGGCCCAAGGCCTTTGCCGCAGTTCCAGGACTAAAGGTGCCTGGGACTGATTCATTGACTTCCGCCCCTGGGCCAAAGGTGCCCAGGGTGGACAGGAACACACTCCTTGGGGTAGGACCCCCGACCACGACCGAAGAACCACGAACAGGCAGCGTCTGCCCCTTTTATATCCTCTCCCAGCATGCACAGCAGGCCTGCCACACCCACCATACGGCTGCCGAGAGAGGACACACAAGGCACAGCACTGTGTCAGCGGTTCAACCCTGGCCCACGATAGCAGCACCACCTGCAGGCCACAGGGAACTATACACCGATACTCTCCCTGCGAACAAAAATGGTTGAAAGAATCCTGACAATTGGGGCGTTTGAGCATAACTCAAACATTTCACCTAAATTTAGGACCCCACTACACTAAGATATTAAAAAGTAGGGGGCCCAGCACTGAACCTTGGGGTACACCACTGATAACCTTAGACCATTCAGAGTAAGAATCATTAACCACTACTCTCATTTACAAACTGATATTTCCAATCCTGTAGACTTTACCTTACACATTAGCCATGTGTGGGGAACTGTATTGAACGCTTTTGCAAAATCCAAGTATACCACGTCGACAGCCACCCCTCTGTCCAAGGTCTTACTTACCTCTTCATAAAAAGAAATCAGGTTTGTCTGACAACTTCTGTCTTTCATGAATCCATGCTGTCTGTTGCTTAAATAGTTTTTTTTCCAGCAAGAACTCATCTATGTGGTCTTTTATTAATCTCTCCAGCATCTTCCCAACTATAGAAGTTAAACCAACAGGTCTATAGTTACTTGGTAAAGACTTTGTTCCCTTTTTAAATATAGGCACCACATTGGCCCTGCGCCAATCCAGTGGTACTATTCCTGTCATTAATGAGTCCCTAAAAATTAGATACAATGGCTTGTATGCCATCTGGTCCAGGTGCTTTATCCACCTTTATTCTGTCTAAATATTTCTGGACCATATCACTTTTGAGCATTTGTGGATCATTTGGGGCTGTGTCAATACCACGCCCATTATGGACATGAGCTCCCCCATGCTCCTTTGTATACACAGAGCTGAAGAAAGTATTTAATAAATTGGCCTTCTCTTGCATGCATGCAAGCATGCAGCTTCCAGGGGACATTCTTACTAGGGGTGCAACGGATCAAAAAACTCAAGGATCGGATCATTTTTTTTTTTTTTTTGCTGATCCGAAAAAAGACAAAATCTTGTTACACCCACCAGAGTTTTAGATTTCAGTTATTTTCAACACAAAACGGAGCTTGTATGCTTAAATACAGTATATGTAAATCCGATGGACTCTTTACATTTAAAATTTTAAAAGCAGCAGCAAACCTGCTGACCTTACACGGTTGCTAATGTGACAGAACACCTCTGATTTTCACATTTAACTAAATGTTAAATGTGAAAATCAGAGGTGTTCCATCACATTAGCAAGCATGCAAGGTTTGCTGCTGCTTTTAAATTTAACATGTAAACAGTCCGTTAGATTTCCAAATAATGTATTTAAGCATACAAGCTCCGTTTTGTGTTGAAATAAACTGAAATCTAAAACTCCGTTGGGTGTAACAAGATGTCCGCTTGGCCCCTTCTGCACAGTAATGATAGTGAGGAATGTGGGGTGGAGCAAGATGGCGGCGAAACGTCACTACAGCGGCTGCCGCCGAGTGTACAAAGATGGCCGCCGCTCCGGAGCTAGGCCGAAGCCGCAGTCTTTCCTACGGCCGAGGCTTCGAAACGCTCCGCGGATTGCGTGGTGTTCCGATCCTAACAGGATGACCCGTTCGGATCACGGATCACCACCGATCCGTTGCACCACTAATTCTTACCCAGGGACAGTCTCCTGAAATTGGCAACTGTCTTTGGGGAACTGAAGATTTCACACTAATCGCCCTGATCACCCTAATATATGCACACATTTTTTCAAAAATAATCTCTACAATGTCTTTGTTAATATACTTTGAAATCAGTTTAGATATATGGATAAAATACAATTTAAGCCCTCTCTAACTCATATTTTAAAATATGTTTAATACAAAATCAATAGATTGAAAATATATATAACTAAACAAATGTGCTCTGAACTGGATTAGAAAATTACTTTGATTGATCCATTATGACCAGTCTCCTGAAATTGGGAACTGCCCCTGGGGAAACTGAAGATGACACCCTAATATATACACAGTTTTTTTTCTTTTTGAATCTCTACTCTCTAATTTACTGTATAGTAGCCAGCATATACTACAACTTGGTGTGCTGAATATATCAGTGTCTTTGTTAATAAACCTTGAAATCAATTTGGTTATATTGATACAATTTAAGCCCTCACTATCTCACATTTTAAAATGTATAATATTTAATATAAAAGCAATATATTGAAAATATGTATATAAAACTAAAAAAATGTGCTCTGACCTGGATCAGAACACACAACCTAACCATCATAATAAGTCTGTTTCTCTAACCACTAAGCTATTGCCCAATATACAATATATTGTTGGTTTTTCTGTTTGATTTGAGGTTTTGTCTGTCTGTGAAACAACTGTATTAATCCAGACAAATAATTCCTATGATCGATCCATTTTGACCATAGACACACATTGTCCTGCTGCCTTCTAGCCATTCACAATTCCCTCATGTACCGTGCAATGTTTCCTACAAGTTGGGGTGCAGAGCTGTGCTGCCGATTGTGTTCTGTTATCTATGGAAGCTGTGCCCCCCCCCCCCCCCCCCCCATAATACACACATTTTGCATGACTCTTTATGTTGAATCAGATGACAGAGAAGGAGAATAAGACAGCAAACCGAGGAATTTTTAATACAGTAGAGGAACCAGAGAGCCCAGCACTGCCTGCTTCCCCATACTGTGTGCTGTAACTAAGATAGATTTACATATCCATATACAGAGCAGAAGACATGTATGTCTGCAGAATGATGGTCTGTAGGTGTTACTAGATTGCTCATTGGTCCTAAAATCCTCCTAATAGAGACTACTCTGTTTTCAAACTCGTAATTCTGACTTTCAAACTCGTAATTCTGACTTTCAAACTCGGAATTCTGACTTTCAAACTCGGAATTCTGACTTTCAAACTCGGAATTCTGACTTTCAAACTCGGAATTCTGACTTTCAAACTCGGAATTCTGACTTTCAAACTCAGAATTCTGACTTTCAAACTCAGAATTCCGACTTTCAAACTCGGAATTTTGTAAAAAAATAAAATACATTTAAAACTCATAATTCTGGATTTTTTTTTTTTTTTTTTTTTTTTATGATGGCCCCAGGGGAAGACCATAATGAACATGCACAACAGACCAGTGTTAATTTTGACGTCAAATTTCAATTTCGTCTTAGTCTTTTGACCAAAATGCCATTTTAATTTTAGTCATATTTTAGTCATCTCAATTGTTTTAGTCATATTTTAGTTGACTAAAATGGTATTAATGTTTTAGTCGGTTTTAGTCGATGATATTAACACTGCTCAGTGGGTTAAAAAACTACAAGTAATTGTAGTGGAAGTGACGGAACTGTTACACCTTGTGCTAGAAACTGTTAAAGACTGTTTCTCATAAGAGACAGCATTCCTGCATGTGCAAATGTGATCTCCTGCTGGATGCCTTTTTCCTGCATGGCTGTCCTTCTGTAGAAGTCTCGGAGTCTGCTAATTGACATTGCAACTTCCTAAGGGTGTCCTGGCCCTAACCCTCTTTCCCAAAGTTCTGTTCAAGAGAAATAAAATTTCTTTGCATTCAAGAAGTGTCTGGCGCCCAATGAATCGAACTTGCATTACACCCACCATATACAGAAAAATGTCAGCTATCTCTGGCCCTGGAGGTTCTCATTAGACTGAAGGAGGCCTGGGACCTTGCTACATACAGTATGTATTAACAAGGCCACTGTTAACTGCCAATGACTAAATTATAAATAGGAGTGAATTATACCTTAATGGGACAACAAGCTGCTTTCAATAAAACTAACCTGAAAAATGAAAATTCTAGTGTCTGTCCATATCCCAGTGATAATACCCAGCAGGTTCTAGTTGAGGGGACAGTATGCCACTATCAGTGGAGGTGGCATCCTGTGTAAAACCAACATGCAGACACTCCCTTGAACTAGATTTTTATCATCGCTTAGCTGTCTTCAAAGTCAAATGTAATGAGGTCATGCTAGTAAGGACTCATTTACACTTGCAGTCAGGGGACGGTAACAATAGGCAGTTGTGCCACAGATTTACCACTTCCCCTTAAAGAGGAAGTAAACCCTCCTGAAAAAAAATAAATACACCTGCAAGACAAAGGCATAATGAGCTAGTATGCATAGCATACTAGCTCATTATGAGGTACTTACCTGAGATCAAAGCCCCCACAGCAGCCCTCGCTCGCCTCCTCCGTCGCCATCTCTCACGCCATTTCTTCCGTGTATTGCGGCTATGGCGCTGTGACTGGCCGGAGCCGCGATGACGTCACTCCCGCGCATGCGCACGAGAGCCGTCAGTGACGGCACGCTCAGCGAGCCTGCTCCGTTGTCTACGGCTTGCATGCGCCGTAGACATCAGTGCTGTCTTTTCTGCAAATATCTCCTAAACCGTGTAGGTTTAGGAGATATTTCTTGTACCTACAGGTAAGCCTTAATCTAGGCTTACCTGTAGGTAAAAGTGGTCTTTAAAGCCCTGTACACACGATCTGTTTTACCGATGAAAACAGTCCGATGGACTGTTTTCATCAGATGAACAGATCGTGTGTGGGCACCATCTGAATTTTTCGATCAGTGAAAAAAAATAGAACACGTTTTAAATTTTTCCGACGGAAAAAAAATAAAACAATAGCAAATTCCGCTCGTCTGTGTGGAACTCCATCGGAGAAAAAACCCACACATGCTCAGACTGAATTTGGAGACGGGAGCGCTCGTTCTGGTAAAACTAGCGCTCGTAATGGAGATAGCACATTCGTCATGCTGTAACGGACTGAAAAGCACAGAGACTGAAAAGCGCGAATCGGCTAACACCAAACTTTTACTAAACGCGCAGTAACACGAAATCAGCAAAAGCAGCCCAAAGGGTGGCGCCATTGGATTTGAACTTCCCATTTATAGTGCCGTCATCCGTGTTGTACGTCACGGCGTTTGGGGTGGTCGGAATTTTGTCTGATGGTGTGTAGGCAAGACTGATGGAAGTCAGCTTCATCGGAATTCCGATGGAAAAATCCATCGGATTTGATTCCATCGGAAATCCGATTGTGTGTACAGGGCTTGAAGGGTTTACAACCACTTTAAGCTGCAAAGGCAGCTGGACTGGGTTGTACACAGCCACAATGGTTTATGGCAAACCTTACTCAATTGCCATGATGCAACCTCTCTACAACGTATGTTTAAAACAGGCAGTGAGGAGGCAACAAATTGCCTCCTCATCACCTACGAAATGTCTCTGAAAAACGATCTACAGTGTAGATCAGTTTTCAGATGGGTGGCAAGGTCTGACATAAGTGTAAAATTAGCCTAAGGGATGTCAAAACCAGAACACTAAGACAGACTCCCTTCATTTTTCTCAGCATTTTTGCCTACTTTCTCTGTAAAACAAAACTAGGGGAGATATTCTGTTTATAGATGGTCCCTTAGTGTAGGTGTCCAAGTACATTGGGCTTGCGTCGATGAGATCGGTTTGAGACACTTCTGAGATCATTCTAAATTCATTGACAGGTGCATTTGACCTGCAGTTTGATCTCCTGAGCTGCATTTTACATGCTTCAAGCTGATCTTCACTTTCTATATAAAGCAAAATCTGTTGGAAGCAAGCAAAAGCCCATCAACACAGGCCCCTAGATTGGTACAGTGGCCCCAAAGCCAGATTTATATTACCTACCTTCCCAGGTAGATATATTAACTGCCTTGTGCTGCCCTGCCTTCCAACCTCTATAGACTGGCTAACCTTAGGTTCATGTCACACTAGTGAATGGCAGTGACTTACTAGTGACAGAATTGCTAGGGGACAACTTGCCTTAAAGTGGTTGTAAACCCTGTAGACAATTTTTTTTTTTTTTACTTACCTGCAAGACAAAGCTATAATGAGCTAGTATGACTAGCATACTAGCTCATTATGTACCACTTACCTTCGATCGGGGCCCCCGAAGTCGTCCGTGTCCCTCCTCTAGCCGCATCCATCGCTGCGGCGATAGCCGGAATGTTACTTCCGGGTATCGCCGCTGCAGCCAATCACAGCGCCGCTCCGGCGCTGTGATTGGCCGGAGCGGCGAAGACGTGACTCCGCGCATGCGCGCGTGAGCTGTCGAATTCGGCTACGTCGTCGAATGTTGCGACCTAGCCGAATTTGTGAATGGGGTGACGTCAGCGTCGCCGCATTTACATACAAATATCTCCTTAACCGTGTAGGTTAAGGAGATATTTCATGCACCTACAGGTAAGCCTTAATCTAGGCTTACCTGTAGGTCTTTGTTTAAAAAGTGGGTTTACAACCACTTTAATGATTCAACCCCAACTCCTGGAATTAGACAAAACCTACTCTAGCAGTGGGGCCCCTCAAACTGCAAAGGTTAAATGCTCATTATGACTAGGGCAGTGGTCTCCAAACTGCAGCCTGGGGGCCAGATGTGACCCCTTGCTTGCTTTTATCCAGCCCTTGGGACACTATTTCATCCACGGATACCAACAGTGGGGCACAATTCCCCCCACTGACACCAACGAAGGGGTACAATCCCTCCCAATGACACCAATGATGGGGTCCAATTTCTCCCAATGACGCCAATGATGAGACACAAATCCTCCCAATGACGCCAATGATGGGGCGCTATTACTCCCAAAGACAACAATAATGGGGCCCAATTCCTCCCAGTGGCACCAATTCCTCCCAATGGCACCAACAATGGGGCCCAATAACACTAATAAGGGGACACTATTCCTCCCAATGACGCCAACAATGGGGCACAATTCCTTTCACTGACACCAAAGACGGGGCTTTGTTTTTTTCCCCCACCGACATCGGGACCTTTCCTATGCCCAATGGCCACAGTCCGGCCCCCCTAATGTCTGAAGGACCGTAAACTGGCCCTTTGTTTTGAAAGTTTGGAGACCCCTTATCTTGTCTGTCGGTTTTACTTTGGCATCATCATATACATGTAGCAAGGTTTCCCTTTGCAATGTAGATATAGACTACAGTTTGACAATTAAGAAGGAACTTAGCTCCCTCCGGTGTTCAATTTGTTATATTGCAGTAACTTTTTTTCGCTTCAATGATATTAAGACAATGCATTGTGAATCAGACTATACTACCCAGAGTGCAGCTGTGCTACCAGGGTGCACTGCATCACCGCACAGCCTGCTGGGAGAGGTTATTTAAAGGAAGGGAGGAGTTCCATTCTGTCTCTTGGGATGTGGCCATCTATCAAGAAGGAAGCCTGCATTGAGTCGTCCATCCATCGACACCTACTACAGCTCTGCGGTGGATCGGAGACTGCAAGTTGCAGAGCATACCGGAGAACCAAGGCCTTGTTTGGTGAGAAGGGCACCTGCCCAACGACAATTAACTGAATCACAGGGAGGTGGGCCTTATAGACTTGCCACCATTGTTTCTTTGGAAAGTTAAGGACACATTGCATCCCGCAGTGGCAGAGTATTTAAAGTATTGGCGCCTGTGTCGCCCGCAAGTCATATACATTGGTAATTACTTCGGATGTTGTTTCTGACTTTCCCATACCTTGTTGGATTACAAATGTTATGTGCACCAACGATTGCTAGCGAAGACTCCTGCTACTAAAGGATCTGTACACTGAACTTAGTCAGGCCTGACTAGAACTGATAGTGACGGGACACGGGTGTAATATTGCCCATTAGGGGGAGCTCGCGAGCATAGGTTGTTTGCTTATGAAGAAAGTGTGTATTAATGCTGTGTTTTACTATTGACATATTTAGATATATCATTGACTTTGCAGGGCCCTGCATTAGTCAACTGCAACTCTATTTAACTATGCTACCTTTTTTACCATTGAATAAATTTGATCTTTGGTTAAACAGAATACTGTGTGGAGTTCTCTGTTACCCTGCTGGACGAGTGGTTATACAAGGTAACAATTTTATGTACCATTTTACTGTTGTGTCATATCATTGTGGTTCCTAGTCAACAGTGGGTTCCACAATCATTGTGTGGTTCAGTTGTGCCAAGGGAGGTTACGAGCCAAATTTTGGGGTTGATAGGCAGAACATAGACCCAAACAAAACCAGCAGCTCCTTCGGAGGTAGTGCTACACGTGGGGGCTCGTCCGGGATTTCTACAGTTCTGCAATCAACCTCCCCTAGACAGAACCCTTGTCAGTACAGCAATCGACCCTGCCACTGCAGCCCGGTGGTGCAAGGAGGAAAACATCCTCCTTGGCAACAGTCTGGTGATTGAAATTAAAAGAGAAAAGTTTGTACAGAGGAGCAGCTACTCCCAGTCTTGAGAACCCTGTCCACGGACAGGAAACCATGGGTGATTGATATAAGGACAGACACTATCAACCCACACACTTATGCATTGTGTGAATGGAAGAAGGGAGTTTCTGATCACTTCAAGGGCGCTAGTATAAAAAGACTGCCAATCAAGTAGAATTCTTCCCGATACACCCAGTAGCTTCAGGAGAAGGCCCTACCTCTATTAGCCAAGAAGGCCCCAGCACAGGAGAAAATGGCCAAAAAGAAGGTTCCAGCTCATCACCATTGACTACCCTTGGGCCAGAACTATGCGCTGTTCTGGGGGAAATTGTAGCTAAATGTAAGAAGAAGGATTCCTCAGACTACCTGATGACTGGATACAGGAAGCTCAGGACTTTCTCTGGGAAGCAGCCAGTGCCTTCAGTGGAAGATGGATTCGAAGAGTGGCTAGATCACGCCACTCAGGCCCTGGAAGAGTGGGAAATACCTGAACAACATAAGAAGCAAAAGGATTACAGAGTTTAAAGGGGCCTGCCCTAGAGACCATACGTAACCTCCAAGCTCAGTAAGAAAGACTGCACTGCACAGGATTACCTGGATATCCTGCAGGATGTGTTTGGCCGGACTGAAAAAGTTACTGAACTTCTCTACCAACTGGAGCACTGTTACCAGAAGGAGGGAGAGAAACTGTCTGAATTCATAAGGCGCCTGGACAAAATCATACATCAGATCCTGTTAAAAAAAAGGGATGGACCCTCGGAGAGTAGATGAGACCCGTGCACAACAGGTTTTAAGGGGTGCCCAACCTTTAGAACCCATTGCCATACTGTTGCGATCCCGTCAGGGTGGTGGCATCCTGGAGTATCCTGACCTGATCCGGATGGTCAGGGAAAAAGAGGTCATGTTGGACAACAAAAAGAGCCAACAATCTGAACCAAACTGCCCGAGTTAGAGTGATAAGTACTGAAGAAGGTGATTCTCAGGTTGAACTCTTAAAGACTCAGGTGTCGCAGTTAATAGAAATGGTGTCCATCTTGGCCAGCCAGGCAACTGCTTTACCCAACAGAAACACACCTGTGGAACCCAAAAAGTCCCTCAACTTCAATGCTGAGCCAATGCAGAAACCCAAGAGGCTAATAACTTGCTTTAATTGTGGAGGAGTCGCACATGTCAGAGAAGTATGTCCAAGCCCGGAGAAAGCTGCATCCCAAAACCGCAAGCCGGCGGAAAACTTCAGAGGGCCCCCGGTGAAGGAGTCAACCGGGTGCCCACCAGTCTCAGCTAACTCCAAGAAATTCAACGACGCAAGGAGCCAACGTCGGGGATACAGACCTTGGCCAAACACCCCCGTTATTTCCTCTGAGCGACCCAATACCTCCCGTTCCACGACTCAAAGTGTTCAACGGCGGGAGATCAGTGCACGCCGGGCCCAACAGGGGTCGAGATCCAGCAAAAACCCCAAGAAGAAAAGGAGTAAGGGTGCAGATAACAGAGCCAAACACAAAAGGCCACTCCAAGGAAACTTCCTGCCAAATTAGTGGGGCCCTCCCCAGTAGTCTCAATCCAAGTAGAAGGAATTTACACAAAAGCCCTCCTAGACACTGGAGCTCAAGTGACTCTTCTGTATAGAGACTTCTATAACAAGCACCTCAGACATCTGCCACTACAGAAGCTGGAAGACCTGGAGATATGGGGCATTGGGACACAAAGTTTCCCCTATGATGGATACCTTCCAATCAAACTAACCTTTGACCCCTTAGTGGCGGGAGGAGCAGAGACCTTCGACACCTTGGCAGTGGTCTGCCCTCGGCCACCAGGAGCCAGCAAGAGTTCCCTCATCATAGGGACCAACACTGACCTAGTCAGGAGACTGCTGACACCTTTAGCCCAGGAGCAGGATACCTCAACGACAAGAGTCCATCCCATGTTACAGCAAGTCTACCAGCGCCTATTGCTGGAGCAAAAGGCCCCAGCAGAAGGGATTGGAAAGATCTGGAAGCTGGATAGAACAGAGAAGGTATTACAACCAGGAGAGGTGACTTGTTTAAGAGCTTCTGTCAAGCTTACCTGGAAACAACCAGGCCCCTTTATCGTCCTTGAACTGGATCCACAGGAAAAACAAAAAGGGATAGAAGTAATTCCCGAAGTGGTCCCATTGAAGGCCCTAAAGAAAAGTCACGGGAAGAGCTCAGTAAGCATCAAGAATACTGCTACCACACCAGTGAAGGTACCGGCCAGGATGCTGTTGGGTCAAGTGAACCAAGCCACCCCAGTTGCTCCATCTGACTTAAAAATAAAAAAAAGGAGAAAAGGGGCGATGTCACAGTAGAGAAGCTCTGCTCTGAAGATGAAACCCTCCCACCGGAATAGAAGGAGAGGGCCAAGGCCCAACTTGCTCGATGGCAGAAGATATTCTCCAAAAACGAATTCGATGTGGGGTGTGCGAAGAGTGCCACCCACAAGATTCGCCTACAGGAAGATAAACCCTTTAGAGAAAGAGTCCGATGGGTTCCCCTGGGTGACCTAGAAGACCTGTGTGAGCAATTGGCAGAACTAAAGAGGACGGGGATTATCCGAGAGTCCAGGAGCCCCTACGCCTCTCCAATAGTGGTTAGTCCGGAAGAAAAATGGGTCACTGAGGCTGTGTATCGACTACCGAACACTGAACAGAAGAACCATTCCTGATCAGTACACCACTCCCCGAATAGTGGATGCTTTACAGAGTTTGTCAGGGGCTAAGTGGTTCAGTGTAATGATCTAAAGAGTGGATACTATCAGATTCCCATGCACGCTGAGGATCAAGAGAAAACAGCCTTCATAACCCCAGTGTTTTTTTTTTTTTTAGTTCAACCGCATGCCTCAGGGGTTGTAGGGAGCCCCAGCCACTTATCAGACTGATGGAGAAAAAACGATGTGAGACATGAATCTGATCGAGGTGCTGGTGTATCTGGACGACATTATAGTGTTCGGTAGAACTCTAGAAGAGCGCGAAGAGCAGTTGGAAAAGGTCTTAAAAGAGGCTCCATGAAGAAGGCCTGAAGCTTTCTTTAGAGAAGTGCCAATTCTACCAGCCCTCAGTCCATTACCTAGGCCACATCTTATCTGCGGAGGGGATAGCCACAGACCCTGAAAAACTGGATGCTGTTACCCCTTGGCCGAGACCCACTAATGTGACCGAGCTTCGGTCGTTCCTGGGGTTTTGCTCCTACTACAGAAGGTTTGTGGAGGGGTTTGCCAAGATTGCCCGGCCCCTCAATGAATTACTAAGGAGCAAAGGAGAAGATGATGCCACAGAATCGGTCAAACCAGTGAAATCCACCATAGGGCCCAGAAAGCCTAAAGAGTCTATCCAGGATCAGTGGACCAAAGTGTGAAGAGGCATTCATCCAGTTGAAGAAGAGCCTAACCACTGCCCCTGTTTTGGCCTATGCAGATACCACGAAACCCTACGAATTGCATGTTGAGGCCAGTAGAGATTGACTGGGTGGACTACTATATCAAGAGCACAATGGTCACCTGCGGCCTGTTGCCTACGTGAGTCGGAGTCTGGTCCGAGCTGAAAAGAACTATCCCACACACAAACTTGAATTCCTGGCTTTAAAATGGGCTGTAGTGGACAAGCTACAAGACTATCTGTATGGGGCCGAATTTGTGGTAAAGACTGACAACAATCCGCTCACCTACCTGTTAACCACTGCCAAACTGGATGCCACAGGACATAGGTGGTTAGCTGCCCTCTCAGGATTCACATTCAGCCTGAAATACCGACCAGGTGTTGGAAACAGGGATGCGGACGCCCTATCCAGAAGGCCTTATTGCTTCAGTGACCCCACCGAGGAATTGCCCAGTTGACCCCAGAAGGAGTGCGAGCCCTATATCAGGGAGCTGAAATTTCAAGCTGGAGGGGGGTCCAGAGCCGAAGGGATTGGAGTTTCGGCTGTGGGAGTACCCAAACATTACTGTAACGTGACCCAAGTGGGAGAAAAAGGCCTACCCAAGCTGTCCAAAAAGGATCTGAGGAAGGACCAAGTGGAAGATCCTCTTGGAAAATTAGTATTGAAGGCCTTGGGAGGACCGATGTCCTGATATACTTCTCACAGACTCTCCAAAAGAGGCTTGACTGTTACACAGAGAGTGGGACCGATTGCAACTACATCAAGGAGTGGTCTACCGAAGGGACCCCTCTGATGTTCCAGAAGAAAAGTGGCATTTGTGCCTGCCCAGGAAGCACAGAGAAACACAGTCTTAACTGCTCTCCATGACAATCATGGTCATCTGGGTCCTGAAAGAATCTTCCATCTAGTGAGAGACAGATTCTACTGGCCCTGCATGCGGGTTGAAGTTGAAGGTTACGGTCACTCCTGTATCCGGTGTATTCAGAGGAAGACCCTACCTCACCGAGCTGCCCAAATGGGCCATCTTCAGAGTCAGGGACCCATGGAACTGGTGTGCATTGATTTCCTTTGCTTGGAACCTGACCTGAGTGGACAAGGGAATGTTTTGGTAGTAACCGACCATTTCACCAGATATGCCCAAGCATACCCAACGAGAGACCAGCAAGCTTCAACAGTGGCAAAAGTCCTAGTAGAGAAATTCTTTGTCCACTATGGATTACCCCAACGTATCCACTCAGATCAAGGGAGAGACTTTGAAAGCAATCTCATAAAGAAGCTGTTGGACTTGCTGGGCATCAAGAAGACTAGAACCACTCCATACTACCCCCAGGGGGATGCTCAGTCTGAGCGTTTTAACCGAACCCTTCTGGACATGTTGGGAACTCTAAGCTCGGAAAAGAAGCAGCACTGGAGCAAGCATGTAGCTGCCATTGTACATGCCTACAACAGCACTGCAAATGATGCAACTGGATACTCCCCATACCGTTTGATGTTTGGGCGAGAAGCTTGAATACCAGTGGATCTGACCTTTGGTGTATCCTTTGATCATGCATCAGCAACTTCCCACAAGGGGTATGTAGATCGGTTACGGAGAAGTCTGAAAACGGCCTATGAGAAAGCCCAAGCTACATCAGACCAAAAGGGGCCTGAGGAATAAGAAAAACTTCGACCTCAAGGTTAGAGTACAAGACTTGCAGCCAGGGGACCGAGTGTTACTAAGAAATCTGGGTATCCCTGGAAAACATAAGTTAGCTCACCGCTGGAAGTCACAACCATACATCATCTGCAAGCAGTTACCAGGCCTCCCAGTATATCAGATCAGACCAGAAGGGAGTGTAGGCCCACTAAAGACTTGGCACCGGAATCACCTGCTGCCCCTCTCTGAAGCAATTCGCCTACCTCCAGTGTCAGTTTCACAAGAGTCACCCTCAACCTCTCGAGGGTCTCGACCAGTCACCAGATCTCAGTCAACACTTCAGGACATAGAAAATGAAGACTCTGAGGATGAATGGGTAGATCCAGGTTGGTTGTGGTCATCTCAGAAATCAGAATCCATGACCTCTCCTCTACCCTCACCTGAAGTAACTGACAGTAGAACTCTCCGACCAGAGGCCCTTGAGTTTGTGCCTCACAGTATACTCACTGAGGAATTAGTGGACGATGTGGAGTCTCTGCCAATGGGGGACTCTGAAGAGGTCTCATCTTTTTCAGAAGAGGAACTGGATACTCCAGCGCACAGAGTCCAGTGTACTTGAACAAGAAAGAAAATAAACAGAGTCTATCACTCATGAGACCCTAGCACCTAAGGAACAAAGAGAAAGAATAGTCATTCACCCTCCCAAAAGACCGACTTATGATCAATTGGGTGAATTCTCTGAAGAAGCCATTCTCACTTCTAAAAAAAGGACAATTGATACGCCTAGTTCTTCCTCTGCAAATTTGGTGGAGGACAACCCTAGCTCACCCCCTGGCACATCTGGTTGGGCAGTACCAGTTAAGGTGGCCTGTAGGCAAAACAACCTCCTCTCCAAAGCTTGGTGGGGGGTTCCTCTGCCTGGTTCTTTTACAAATGTGAACTGTCTTGCACCATGTATATATACACTAACTGAATTTGTCTCTGCATGTATTGACAAAGCATGTACCAGGTTTCAAACTGTTGTCGTCTTTGGGGAGCAAAGATTTTAAGCAATGGGGAGTGTGTAGCAAGGTTCCCCTTTGCAATGTAGATATAGACTACAGTTTGACAATTAAGAAGGAACTTAGCTCCCTCAGGTGTTCAATTTGTTATATTGCAGTAACTTTTTTTTTGCTTCAATGATATGAAGACAATGCATTGTGAATCATCAGACTATACTACCCAGAGTGCAGCTTTGCTACCAGGGTGCACTGCATCACCGCACAGCCTACTGGGAGAGGTTAAAGGAAGGGAGGAGTTACATTCTGTCTCTTGGGACGCCGCCATATATCAAGAAGGAAGCCTGCATTGAGGCCGGCTTCCAGTGTGTCTAGGCCCAAGAAGCCTGGGCCCACCGTCACCAGAGCCTGCCTGTCTAATCTCGTGAGAGGGATCCTCATCATGGGTGTCCAGCTCACACTCCACAGCAACCAGAGTCGTCCATCCATCGACACCTACTACAGCTCTTCGGAGGATTGAAGGCTGCAAGTTGCAGAGCATACCGGAGAACCGAGGCCTTGTTTGGTGAGAAGGGCACCTGCCCAACGACAATTAACTGAATCACAGGGAGGTAGGCCTTATAGACTTGCCACCATTGTTTCTTTGGAAAGTTAACACGCCATGTGCAAGGACACATTGCATCCCGCAGTGGCAGTGTATTTAAAGTATTGGCGCCTGTGTCGCCCGCAAGTCATATACAATGGTAATTACTTCGGATGTTGTTTCTGACTTTCCCATACTTGTTGGATTACAAATGTTATGTGCACCAACGATTGCTAGCGAATACTCCTACTACTGAAGGATCTGTACACTGAACTTAGTCAGGCCTGACTAGAACTGATAGTGACGGGACACCGGTGTAATATTGCCCATTAGGGGGAGCTCGCGAGCATAGGTAGTTTGCTTATGAAGAAAGTGTGTATTAATGCTGGGTTTTACTATTGACATATTTAGATATATCATTGACTTTGCAGGGCCCTGCATTAGTCAACTGCAACGCTGTTTAACTATGCTACCTTTTTTACCATTGAGTAAATTTGATCTTTGGTTAAACAGAATACTGTGTGGAGTTCTGTTACCCTGCTGAACGAGTGGTTATACAAGGTAACAATTTTATGTACCATTTTACTGTTGTGTGATATCATTGTGGTTCCCAGTCAACAGTGGGTTCCACAATCATTGTGTGGTTCAGTTGTGCCAAGGGAGGGTTCGAGCCAAATTTTGGGGTTGATAGGCAGAAAGTAGACCCAAACAAAACCAGCAGCTCCTTCGGGGGTAGTGCTACATACAATTCATATACAATGCAGGGCTCTTAACCCTGCATTGTACATGGAGGAGACAGGAGGGCGATTGTGACAAGAAGTGCCATAGAGAGGAGGGCTTTGCAGGATTTAACCCTTCCAGTGGTGAGGGGGGAGGTGTAACTGCGAGGGTTTCTTTTTGTGCCTGGAGATGGCCTTTAAGCCAAGACCCCACAAGACTTCCAGACTCCCCCCTACCTTTATGTTCAAAGATCAGTTGCCCATTATATATATATATATATATATATATATATATATATATATATATATATATATATATATTAGTGTATGTGTGTGTGTGTGTGTATAAAGAACAGTATTGCTGACTCGGTTTTCTGTTCTTGTAGGTCAAGGAATCAGAAAAATGCTGTACAGATCTGACAGTATGGTATGTCGGCAAGGGGAATACAAATATTACAATCACCTCCATCTCTATGCGACGGAAATAACTGTCATCAATTAGCCAGTTCCTGATTCATTAAATATCTCCCTCAGTAGTAGCTCTGTGGTTTTGCGCCCGATATGTTTATGTGACACTTTGCTTTATGCTGCATCTGATGTAATATACTTTATTATATACAGTATATACAGGACTGTTTGTATATGACACTTAATAATTTGGGCAGCATTAAAAAACAGAATGCAGTGATGGGATGTTCATTGCACTCCATTTTTTCCCTCCGCCGTTCTTGACAAACTGGATTGGGTAAAGTTCTCACCCTTTGATTTCTGAGTGGGAATTGATAAGTATTTCAATTGCTTTACATGCAATTGAAATAGAAAATTGATGACTTGGGTGGTTATAGGTTTGATGCAATACAGGTGACTGTACATACAATACCCCTGTATTGTAATGGCTATCTGTATAAATTGTAATCTTGCGATAGGTTAATTGGATTGGATCTTGTCCAAATTGGCCCAATATATATGTATATATGTGTGTACGACTATGTGTCCCAAGCGTGTTGAGATCCTAGGGGGTAAAATTACCGCACCAGCCAAGCAGACACTGGCTGCAAAAAGCGCCTAGAGGCGATTTAGTTTGCATGTGAGCGCTATACAAAGTCACTTATTCATTCATTCACAATTGCGATCCCCCCCCCCCCCCCCCCCCTCCTAACCAGACCAATTTTCAGCTTTCAGTGCGCTCACATTATGAATGGCAATTACTCAGTAATGCAACACTGTACCCATATATGACATTTTTATCCTTTTTTTCACAAAAAAATTGAGCTTTCTTTTGGTGGTATTTAATCACCACTGGGTTTTTTATTTTTTGTGCTGTAAATGAAAAAAACTGAAAAATTTGTAAAAAAAAAAAAAAAAAAAAAAAAAAAAGAAGAGCAGGTTTCTGTTAAAAAAAAATTGGAAAAATCGGTAATTTTTCTTAATACATTTTGGTCAAAATGTATACTGCTACATTACTTTGGTAAAAATAACCCAATAAGTATATATTATTTGGTCTTTGTGAAGGATAGAGTCTACAGACTATGGTGGCAATTGAAAATTGATCACACCTGATGTCCTGACGGCCTATTTCTTAATGCCCCATACACACGATCCGAAAATCGGACGACAGATCGTCCGACTTTTTTCGTTTACTAGTCTCAAGTAGAAATTGAATAGGTTACTAAAGTCACAAAAATTCTCGTACAATCGAAAAAAAAAAAAAAAAAATCGGAAGTGATGTCATGTGTTGTAATGTATTTGTATTGTATTTTCGGACGACAGCTATACTGACTAAACGAAAATCGTACGATCTGGTATCGTACGAGGAAAATTTTCGTGCTTGTCCGATCGAATAATATCGGATGAACGGTCGTGATCAGCTCTCGAAAGTAGTGTACACACGATTCAAAAATCGTACGATTCTTCCTCGGACGACAGTTTTCGTCCGATATTCGGATTATGTATATCCCCCAAATGACCCCTTTTTGGAAAGTAGACCTTTGAACCTATTTAGTAAGAGGCGTGGTGAGTTTTTTGAAGTTACAGTTTTTCCCCCCACAATTTTTTGCACAATTAAGATTTTTAATTTTTTTCACAAAATTGTCATATTAACAGGTTATTTTTCTCACACAGTATATGCATACTTGTAACTACACACCAAAATACATTCTGCCACTCCTCCTGGAGTATGGCGATACCACGTGTGAGACTTTTACAGCCTTGCCACATACAGAGGCCCAACATGCAGGGAGCACCTCCAGGCATTCTAGGAGCATAAATTACACATTTAATTTCTTGACTACCCATTACAATTTTGAAGGTCCTGGAGCACCAGGACAATGGAAAACACCCACAAAATTACCCAATTTTGGAAAGTAAATACCCAAAAGTATATTCTACGAGACATAATGAGTCTTTTGAACATGTGATTTTTTTGCACAAGTCTTTGAAAAATGCGTAAAGTAAATGAAATCACATTTTTTTTTAACACAAAGTTGTCCATTTATATGATATTTCTAACACATAGCATGTACATAGCAAAAATTACATCCCAAAATACATTCTGCTACTCGTCCCGAGTATGGCGATGCCACATGTGAGACTTTTACACAGCCTGACCACATACAGAGGCCCAACATGCAGGGAGCACCACCAGGGGGGGACTACCTATTACACTTTTGTTAGACACTATAGTGGCACTGATGAGCACCTATGTGGCACGGATGAGCACCTATGTGGCACGGATGAGCACCTATGTGGCACGGATGAGGTACGGATGAGCCCTGATGTGGCATGGATGTGGCACGGAATGAGCGCTGATGTGGCATGGAATGAGCGCTGATGTGGCACGGAATGAGCGCTGATGTGGCACGGAATGAGCGCTGATGTGGCATGGATGGGGATGGATGAGCATGAATGAGCCATGAATCGGGATGGATGAGCCATGAGTAGGGATGGATGAGCCATGAATGAGGATGGATGAGCCATGAATGAGGATGGATGAGCCATGAATGAGCACAGAGCAACGCTGTGGGCACTTGTGTCATTGGACGGAGCGATCATGTGGTAAAGGGCCGCTGTCATTGGCCCTTTACCCGGATCCGACAATCACGGACATTCCCAGGTGTCATCATTGTACGCCCTCCCTAAATTATCCGACTGCGCTGTAGTAGTCATTCGGCTATGGCCCCGTTGGTAAGTGGTTAATAACAGACGATTACTGGTTGTATCTTTTTTTTTTTTATATATATTTTTTTACAATTTTCATAGAAAGGCATGGTTGAAATTTATGTAGCACCCTCTAGTGTGCTAGGAGTAAAAGATAGGGTTTTGTCAGTGTGGGTAAATTTATGCAGGTGTTTCATCAGATTAGGCGACCCGCCAGAATGTGTAATGGAAGTGACGTTTCATCGCCGCCATCTTGCTACACCCCGTACTCCTCCACAGTAAGGATACACTGAGAAAGAGGCAAGCGAACACCTTGTTACACCCACCAGCGTTTTGCATTTTACATTTATTTTTAACAGTAAACTGAGTTTATATAGTGAAATACAGTACTTAGAACTCCACCTGACTGTTTGTTAATTGGACAGAAGTTCGCTGCTTTTAAAATTCAACATCTAAACATTTACACTGACTTCCAAATACTGTATTTCACTATATACACTGAGTTTACAGCTAAAAAAAAAAAGTGTAAAATGCAAAACTCCAGTGGGCGTTACAAGATGTCCACTTGCCCCCTTCTTAATGTATCCTTATTGTGGAGGAGTACGGGGTGTAGGGGTGTAGCAAGATGGCGGCGACGAAACGTCACTTTTTTGATATTTTCTATTTTTATAGTTACACATTCTGACGGGTCGCCCAATTTGACGAAACATAGGCCTGGCAGCCAGGCCTGCTTGTTTTTGTTTCCTGGGTTGGCAGAAATCCAGGGAGAGTGGGATGACTTACAGGCACTGAGACCTCCCCTCTCTTTCTAGAATGCACTAGAACATTCTGGAAAGGAAGAGGGCAGATAAAGGTGGAGCTGCCTTGAGTATGCTGAGGGCCCTGACCAATGCCCAACTTGGGTTGGCAGGGGGCAGGCCTCCTCAAATACTCAGGATCAGCCTGGGTGGGGTGCGGATGGGAAGAGAATAATTAGGTTGGTATTTTGAGACTAGGTTAGTGATGTAGCTGGGAGCCAGGTTGTGGATGGCTTTGCAAGTTATTGTTAGTATCTTGAATTCAATATGCTGGTTGAGTGGCAGCCCATAGAGGGATTGGCAGAGGGGTATAGCAGAAACTGTGCGGTTTGTGGGGTGGATGAGCCTGGCAGCAGCGTTCATGATAGCCTATTTAGAGGTAAGTTAAAGAGGAGGGAGTTGCAGTAGTCGAGGCGAGAGATGAGCAGGGAATGGATTAGACGCTTTGTGGCGACATTGGTTAGGAAGGGGCGTATCTTGGAGATGTTGCAGAGGTTGAGGCGGCAAATTTTGGATGGCAATAGGATGTGGGGCCGAAATTTTAGTTCAGAGTTCAGGATTACACCTAGGACCTTGGTGTGGGGGGGACAAGTTCATAGTTGAGCCGTTCATATTGACAGAGAGATCAGGGAAAGTGGCACCTGCGGAGGAAATATCATGGAGCTCGGTTTTGGATAGGTTGAGTTTGAGAAGTTGTGACATCCAGGCGGATATATGTCTGCTAGTAAGTTGGTGATGCGTGAGGAGACAGATGGAGAGAGCTAGGGGGTGGAGAGATGATATGGGAGGCAATCAACTGACCCATGGAGGTGATGTTGATTGAAAAAAGGAGAGGTCCAAGAACAGAACCTTGGGGGACCCCGATGGAGAAAGGAAGAGGAGGAAAAGGAGAGGAGAAAGTAGAGTTGTAAGGGACACTGCAGGAGCAGTGGGATAGGTAGGGATGAGAACCAGTTAAGAGTACAGTCACAGAGACCAACAGGAGTGGAGTGTTTTTTTTGAGGAGGGAGTGGTCCACTGTGTCAAATGCAGCAGAGAGTTCAGGAGGAGTAGTACAGAAAAGTGTCCGTAGGTTTTAGCCGTTAGTAGGTCATTTGTGAGTTTAAGGAGAGCAGTTTCCGTGGAGTATTGATTGTGAAATCCGGACTAAAGGGGATCAAGAAGTTTGTTCATGGTCAGATGGTGTAGACCAGTCTTTCAAGAAGTTTGGAGGAGAAGGCGAGTAAGGAGATTGTTAAGATTAGTGGGGTCCAGTGGGGGCTTTTTAAGTATGGGGTGACTAGCGCATGTTTTAGAGAGTTTGGGAAGATGCCACAAGAGAGGGAGAGATTGAAAATGTAGAATCGAGTCTGGAACTTAGTCTTATGCCACAGATGCTCAAGAACGCAGCTACGTTTTCTGAGACTTCTGGTGTCGTCTGTTTGCCAAGGTTGTAGCGGTCGGGGCCTGATTCTGCGTGTAGTGTGGGGGGCAAGCTTGTCTAGGGAGGAAGACAATGAGCTGTTGTAGATGAAAGTGGCTAGGTTGGGGCAGGGCAGGGGTGAGATTTTGTCATAGAGGTGATCAGTAGCAGAGTAGAGAAGAGAAGTGTTAAGGTGGTGCAGGTTTCTACAGATAACGGTTAGGCGGGAAGGGAGGTGGAAGACAGGGAGAGAGCAAAACGAATAAGGTGGTGATCAGAGAGTGGGAGGGGATTGTTGGAGAGGTTGCACGGAGTGCACAGTTAGGAGAAGACAAGGTCAAGGGTGTTGCCGTTGGAGCGAGTAGAAGCCTGTATCCATTGCTTCAGGTCAAGAGATGAGGTTAGACTGAGAAGTCTAGAAGTAATAGTAGTGGTAATGTTAACAGGGATTTTGAAGTCACCGAGAAAAATTTCAGAAGAGAGAAAGTAGGGTAGCCAGGCAGAGAAGTCATCAAGGAAGGTTGATACTGGTCCAGGGGGCCGGTAGATGACAGCAATTCTTAGAGAAATAGAAGAGAATAGACAAATGCAATGTGCCTCAAAAGAGGAGAGCGTTAGAGAGGGAGGTGGATGAAGTGCCTGATGGGTGCTGCATGGGGCTAGAAGGATTTCCATTCCACCTCCCTTCCGTCCACTTGGTCTGGGGGAGTGAGTCCAGAGAAGGCCAGCATGGGAGAGGGAAGCAGGAGAAGTAGTATCTGATTCATGAAGCCAGGTTTCGGTAATGACAAGTAGGTTAAAGGAATTTGTGATAAAGAGGTTGTGGAGGACGGTGAATTTGTTACAGGAGCGTGCGTTCAAGAGGGCACAGGAGAAGGCAAGGCTGGTTTTGAGAAGAGGAGAAATAGAGACCAAGTTCTGTGGGTTGCGGCTGCTGCCAGAGGGTGTAGAGAGATGGAAGCGTCGGGCAAAGACAGATGATGGAGGCCCAAGGTTTGGGGATATGTCACCAGAGGTTAGGAGAAGCAGGAGGGGGAGGTAGGTAACTTGGGAGTGTAATTTATATCAAGGGGCATGCCTCAGAGTACTGAAGGTTTTATCAGTATGTGGATGTAGAATGAACAAGTGTTGGTAGGAGCAGTAATAGGGAGAGGAGAGAAGGTACGATGATATGTATAAGCAGTGGGGTGGAGAAGAGAGGTGAAGGTAAGAGTTTGAGGAGAGAGGACACAACTGTCAAAAGGAGTGGTAGAGAGCGCATGTTAGACCCCTTTCCCACTGGGGCGTTTTGCAGGCACTATAGCATTAAAAATAGCGCCTGCAAAGCGCCCTAAAACAGCTGCTCCATTCACTCCAGTGTGAAAGCCCTCAGGCTTTCACACTGGAGTGGTGCGCTGGCACGGCATCAGAAAAAGTCCTGCTAGCAGCTTCTTTGGAGCGCATTAGGAGCGGTGAACTCACCGTTCCTAATGTGCTCCTGTCCATTGAAATCAATCACTTGCCCCGTGATTCTACTAACAAAGTGTAGCCACCGTCAGAATGTCCAATGTGACGTGGCCCTTAGTATAAAACTATCAGAATGAAAAAGAGTCAGCTTTTCCACTCTGGGACGGTGGACCCACAGCTAGAAGAGTAAAAGAAACATTCAGAGTGCTACTCCACGGACAAGTTCCTTTTAAGTATATGGACCAAGAGATAGAAAGTTAGAAGCCATTTCACCAACAAATAATATGCCCGAAGCTAATTACTGGCATGTCTATCTTGTCGGAGCATCTCAGTGGGCAATGCTGTTAAAAGGGTCAGAGCAATGTGGGTCTGGTTGTGATACAAAAAATGCATTTAGGGACAGGCACCCTGCTGTGTAGGGACAGATCTTCCAAGAGTTTGGCATGAGCACCAATTGTGCTTATGGATGGTTCCATGGAGTGACATAGCGTGGCTAAAGGAAATGGTCAAGTTCATTGCTTACAGGGTGTGGCAGAGCAAGCCCGTGCCACTGTTTAAAATGGCGGTCTGGGCCAAGTTTTATGGGAAACAAACACACCAATTATGCAGGTGTGTGCTGCAGTCATGTTAGAGCCAGAGTTAGAGGTCAGTGGCCCCACCCTCCCGAGGGGGTCAGTATGTGAAGGGAGCTGTGTGAGCTGCACTGTCCAGGTCAGGACAGACAAGGGCCCGAGGCTGTAGCAGCTGGGAGTTTCAGGAGAAACAGTCAAGCTGACAAAAAGGTACAGACTTTTGTGCACGAGGACTGGGACTGTGTGTTTGATGGTCTGGACTGGAGGACCAAGGCATGAGGCCTGAGCAGTGAAGCTGCAAAGAGCCACAAAGCTGAATTCTACATTTTGTTGCATTAACAGTGAGCACCCCCCTGCGTCGGAAACTATTCAAGTGTGAAATTTTTGCTTTGTTCTAAATAAAAATGGTCAAAAAAGTCCTAAAACGTACTTCTTGCAATGAGCTCAACTTGTCTCAAGAGTTTTGGTAGTAACTTTAACTGGAGATGTGAATACTCCTGAAAGAACAGTGCTGAAATTGTCTGCTGCAGTTCTAATGGAAATTCATTAGGTAAGTTTGGGATTGGAATGGTCGACAGAAATAGTGTAGGAATTGTCCTGGTTAAAGGTCTACAGGTAAATGACTATGGGGTCTGAGTCCTATTAGCACTGAGAGTTGAGAATTGTACAAAGAAAAAGGGGGGTTGAGCCAGACTTTACTGGCAAGATAGGGAAGTACAGCAGAGTTCTAGTAAAAAAAAAATAGGATTTTTGTACTCACCGTAAAATCCGTTTCTCTGACGTCCATGGACTGACACAGCTCTCATACTGTTTACGTGTGGGTATATGTCCCTGCTTGCAGGAGAAGATCTAGGCAGAATGTTAGAAACATTCTAAAACAAAACCAGAGCTGAACAGCCACGCCCAGGGGGGCGGTCCCTCCGGACATAACCCCCCCTACCTGCAGCTAGCAGCCTCAGTTCGTAACAAAGCAGTGCAAACCTTAAAAGAAGGGTGGGTGCTGTGTCAGTCCATGGACGTCAGAGAAACGGATTTTACGGTGAGTACAAAAATCCTATTTTCTCTTATCGTCCATGGACTGACACAGCTCTCATACTGTTTACGTGTGGGACGTCCCAAAGCAGTATAAAAAAAAGGGTGGGAGCAAATAGTAAAGGAACAACCAAAACTTCACTCCAAACCAGCAGAGCTCCCCAACAAAGGAGTTACAACATTAAACAGCGGCCTGCAACACTTTGCGGCCGAAGGAAGCATCCGAAGATACAGCCACATCAACCTTATAGAATTTTGAAAAGGTATGAACGGACGACCAGGTCGCCGCCTTGCACACTTGTGCAACCGACGCTTGATGTCGGAAAGCCCAGGAAGCACCAATTGCCCTGGTGGAATGCGCCGTAACCGGGAAGGGAGGAGCCCACCCCTTAATGGCATAGGCCTGTATAACAGTCTGTCTGATCCACCTAGAAATGGTGGCAGACGACACCGCTTGGCCCTGTTTCGGACCAGAGACAGACACAGTGAGTCAGACTTCCGAACAGAAGCAGTAGCCGCCAGGTATACCCGTAAGGCACGCACCACATCCAAATTGTGAAGCGCAAACTCTCTGGGATGCGATGGGTGAGGGCACAAGGACGGAAGGACAATGTCCTCATTAAAAGGTGAAAAGCCAAAACCACCTTAGGAAGGAAAGACGGTCGCGGTCGCAACACCGCCTTATCCTTATGGAGGACCAGGTAAGGAGACTTGCATGACAGAGCCGCCAACTCAGACACCCGGTCTAATAGAAGTGATGGCCACTAAGAAAGCCACCTTCTGAGACCAAGTTAAAAGAGGAATATCTCTGATAATTTCAAAGGGAGATTCCTGAAGAACCGAAAGCACCAAGTTCAGATCCCAAGGAGGGAGCGGAGGCTTGGCAGGTGGAACCACATGGCAAACACCCTGCACAAAAGTGCTAACTAAGGAATGACCTGCTAGGGGTCATTGAAAGAAAACGGCCAAGGCCGAAATCTGACCCGTAATTGTGCTTAAAGCCAGCCTTTGGGCCACACGCTGCAAGAACCGCAGGATTCTGGGGACAGAGTACGTCCGTGGACGCCAGTCTAGCTCTTCGCACATAGCGATGTAAGCTCTCCAGGTATGGTGATAGATCTTTCTAGAAGACGACTTCGTGCCCTAAGCATGGTTGAAATTACCGAATCCGACAGGCTTCGGTCCTTCAGTACCTGGCTCTCAATAACCATGCCATTAAAGCCAGAGACTGTAAAAGCAGGATGAAAGATAGGACCTTGAGACAGAAGGTCCTCCCTCAAGGGCAGTCGCCAAGGGACGTCTGCGATGAGACGTACCAGATCGGCGTACCAGTGACGCCGAGGCCAATCCGGGGCAATGAGGATCACCGGAATGCCCTCGGCCGCCACCCTGCACAGCAGACGAGGAATCAACTGCAGCGGAGGGTAAGCATACATTAAGCGATACTGACCCCACGGGGCCACCAACGCGTCTGAGGCATCCGCCCAGGGGTCCCTGGACCTGGCCACAAACCTCGACACCTTGCGATTGAGTCGAGATGCCATCAGGTCCACATCCGGTGTGCCCCACCGCCGACAAAGGAGTTGAAACACCTCCGGATGCAAGGACCACTCCCCCTGGTCCAGGGACTGGCGACTCAGATAGTCCGCCTGCCAATTTTCTACGCCCGGAATGTAGACGGCCGACAGCGCCGGCACACTTCTTTCCGCCCACCTTAGGATGTGGGCGACCTCGGATGCCGCAGCCGAGCTCCGAATGCCCCCCTGATGTTTGACATATGCCACGGCCGTGGCGTTGTCCGACTGAATTCTGATCGAGCGGCCCTGTAGCCTCTTCGACCACGCGGAGAGACACAGTCTGATCGCCCGCAATTCCAGGACGTTGATTGGTAGACGAGATTCGTCCGGAGTCCAGAGCCTTTGAGCTGACCGGACTCCCCAAACTCCTCCCCAGCCCATCAGGCTGGCGTCCGTCGTGACCACTGTCCACTGTATGGGGAGGAACGACTTCCCGGCCCGAAGAGCCGGGGATCTCAGCCACCACATCAGGGACGCCTTGATAGAGTGACTCACCTGGATCTGAAGATCCAATGACAATGGGGACTTGTCCCAAACAGACAGAATTCTCTTCTGAAATGCCCGAGTGTGTGCTTGGGCATACGGAACCGTCTCGAAGGAGGCCACCATCAGTCCCAGGACTCTCACGCAGAAACAAATTGACGACCATTTTCGGGATGTCAGAACCCGCACTGCCGACTTAAGTGTCGGTAACTTCTCTGAGGGTAGAAACACCTTCGCTGCCGAAGTGTCCAGGATCAGACCCAGATACTCCAATCGTTGAGTCTGGACTAGAACCGACTTCTACATGTTCAGAAGCCACCCGAAGTTCCGGAGGGTCTGACTGACTATTGTCACATTCTCCTCCAATTCTGAGCCATTTTCTGCTCTTAGAAGGAGATCGTCCACGATAACAATTCCTCGCTATCTCAGCAAAGCTAGAACCGGGGCAAGCACTTTGGTGAAAACCCGTGGTGCTGATGCTAGGCCGAAGGGAAGAGCCACTCGGATAGTGGACTTCGTCCTATGGCAAAGCGCAGAAACCTCTGGTGACTTGCGCAGATTGGAACGTGCAAGTAAGCGTCCTTGATATCCAAGGACGCCAAAAAAATCCCCTTGGTGGAGTATCGCAATCACCGTGTGAATGGATTCCATCCGGAATTTTAGTACCTTCACATAGGCATTCAGGGCCTTGAGGTCCAGGATTGGCCGGACCTCGTCCTTCTTCAGGACAACAAACCGGTTCGAGTAAAACCCCTGAAACCTCTCCTGTGACGGAACCGGCACAATTACCCCGCACCTGAGCAAATCCTGTACAGCCCCCAAGAGGGCCGCCCGGCGGGCAGGAAGGAGAGGGAGGTTCAAGGGAAAGAACCTGTTTGGGGGCCACGAGCGGAACTCTATCCTGTATCCCGAGGTGACCACCTCGCACACCCACCGGTCGGAGATCCGGGAGGTCCACCGCACCGTGAACCTGCAAAGACGTCCCCCCACCCCAGAGTCGGGCAGGGGCAAGACTTCATGCGGTGGTGGGCTTGGGAGCTTGCTTGGTAGGCTTACGCACCCAGGGACGCCTTTGTCCCCCAGCCGCACTCTTTTCAGTCTGGGCGGGCTTACCCGTGGAATCTGGCTGACGAAAAAACGACTTTTTTTGCCGGAAAGGAAGGGCCCGGCCTGCAGTGGGGCTCCTTTCCCTTAATAGACTGAGGAAGGAAGGTGCTCTTGCCCCCGGTGACATCCTTAATAATGCCATCCAGGGCGGCCCCAAACAGTCTACCACCCTTAAAGGGCAAGTCAGCCAGGAGCTTTTTGGAAGCTAGGTTGGTCGACCAGCATTTCAGCCAGATAAGGCGACGCAGCACCACAGCAGAGATAGAGGCCCCGGATACTAAAGGGGCCGCATCCAAAGTGGCATCGCACACATAGACTAAACCCTGCGCAAATTGGTGAGCCAGGGCAATGGTCTCAGGATAGGGATTATGCTCCTGTACCGTCTGGTGCAAAATCTTTGCCAATCCTGTGAGTGTCTGAGACACAAGTGTCGCTGCCACTATAGGGCGTAAGGCAGACCCCAATAAGGTAAACATAGTTCTACTCACCACTTCTGACCTCCTGTCAGTGGGATCCTTAAATGCAGGAGTCCCTTCCATTGGGAGCGTGGTAGCCTTATTCAAACGGGCGACCGGGGGGTTGACCACTGGGGGGAGAGCCCACTTCTTAACCAGGTCCTCTTCAAAGGGGTACCGTAAGGCTAGGCGCCGCGGGACCGTCAAAGTCTTCTGCGGCTTATCCCAGACTTGGTCAATGAATGTATCAAAAAAAGGCACATATGGAAAACCCTTTTTTGAAGAAACGGCTTTAAAGGAACCAAAAGGAGACAGCTTCCACCTGGGGTTCCTCAGCCTCAACATTCAGCTTGAGAGTGTCCCTCACAGCATCAATGAGTTCACTTACAAGCACCCTGTCAGTTACTGGTTCAGAACTGGGGTCTTCCTCACAAGGAATGTCCTGTCCAAAAACATCAAAATCCTCAGAGCTAGGGTCCTGAGCAGCAGTAACTAGGCCCATATCTGAGACAGAGCACTCCCCTACAGGAGAATGTGTGGGGAGGGGGCGCTTTACAGCCCCCTTGCGCTCGCACACTGCTTCCATTCTGACAAGGAATGATTCCAGGACTGCCGACAACTGGTCCATAGGGACCGCAGGTGCAGGGGCACTGCCAGTTGCCTCTGACAAGTGTGGAGAAGCAGGTGAACCAGACTCCATACTGCCACCCTCTGAGACCTTTAGACACTACAACAGTGAATAATACAGTCCACCCACTGGCTACGCTGAGGCTGAGGAGGGGATACCCGGAGGACTCACCAACCCTTAAGGACCGCTCAGTTCCGCTGTATAAACCGCGCAGCAGCGCGAGTGAAGCCTGAGGAGAGTGTGCAGGAATCCTGTGAGGAGACTGAGGAGATTTGCGCCGCAGCAGCGCCGCTAGAGGCCGAAACTGAAAGCCCAGGGGCTTCAAGAAAATGGCCACCGGCCGCATGTATAAAACATTGCCATTGAACCACGGCAAGATGGCCGCCAAGCGCATTATTCAAACTCAGAACACAGCGCTAATGGCGCACACAATAAGTCCCCACACTCACACACCAGAACACTGCTCCTCTCCCAGAGACCATTAAAACAGACATGAGCGCCCCCCACCAGGCCAGAGTGACCCCCACACAGTACAGCACCATTACAGGGTGCAGAGAGCAGCATAACAGGGGGGAGACAGGGAGAAACTCCCTAGATAAAGAAACACAGCCAGCATGTACTCACCTGCAGCAGGAGAGACTACTTACCCGTCCCAGAGGGACCCACTGGCTTGTTTTAGACAGACCTATCACAGAGTAGTACTGAGTAGCTGTCGGCCCGGTCCACCGCGAAAGATGCAGACAGATACTGTTCAATCTTGTGAGGACCGCGGGAGCATAAAAGCAACCCGGCCACCCCTGGAGTCATGGGGTATGTCGTGAACTGAGTCTCACGCACACAAGGCGAGGATCAGCACGCTCGATGGTCAGACAGGGAAGACTACGAGGATACCAGTGTACCCAACCTGTTGCCCAGTCGACAGTTGATTGAAGGTCTCAAAAATAAAATAATAAAATTCCCAAACGAATAAAATTGAAAGATAAAATCTTCCAGGAGACTGGCTCCTGAGAGAGCCACGTCTTCTTCTGCTGAGCAGAAAAAAACTGAGGCTGCTAGCTGCAGGTAGGAGGGTTATGTCCGGAGGGACCGCCCCCCTAGGCGAGGCTGTTCAGCTCTGGTTTTGTTCTAGAATGTTTCTAACATTCTGTCTAGATCTTCTCCTGCAAGCAGGGACATATATCCACACGTAAACAGTATGAGAGCTGTGTCAGTCCATGGACGATAAGAGAATTTTGTTTTTTACATATATATTAAAATACAAAATGTACATGGAAAAAAAAAAAAAGGGACATAAAAGCAATGCTCACAATTATGAGACCAACTGTATATTTATCAAATAGATACACCCTAAATATATGGGGTGTTATTGTACCAGAATGTAAATTACATTACAAACAATCCTCATAGAGTTGACGCATTTCACAATTAGGCTTCTTCTGAAATACATCCCGAAGAAATGAAATGCGTTGACTCATTATGATTGTTTGTTATGCAATTTACATTCTGGTACAATACCACCCCATATATTTAGGGTGTATCTATTTGATAAATATACTGTTGGTCTTAGAATTATGCGCATTGAGCATTGCTTTTATGTCCCTCTTTTCTTGTCAATTTTGTATGTTAATATAGAATAAATAATAAAAAAAAAAATTTATGATGACTCTTGCCAGTAAAGACTGACTCAAATTCCTTTTTTCTTTGTACATGTACAGTATGTGTTACAGATGTGGCAGTGATTGTTTTATTTCCGGAGTTGAAAATTATGGCAGGGAACTCTGTCGGAGCATCCAAGGCATAGGAAACCAGGAGGATGACTTGGGCTCACCAGACTCCAACTAGAACTATAATATCACTATATAGTGAGCGCCACTGAGCTGGTATTTTTGTAAATGCATGCAAAACCTACACACTCTTCAAAAAAGAATTTACAAGCCAAGTATAAAAAAAAAAAAAAAACGGTTTGTGCTTAACCCAAAATGAAATATAATGTATTATAGAGAAATAGTGAACATGTTCATAAAGACTTACTGGCCATTGCGTTACCCAGATGTGTACCAGTGCTGATACGTACTGAACTGAGTCAGAGTTCCTGAGCAGTGCAGCACATCTTACACAGTGGTTTGAAGAGGAAGAAGGAGGGCACACATAGCCAAAAAGCAGAAGGAACCGAGTGCAATGGCAGCTGTAAAAGTGCAGACACCTTTACACGGACACTCCGAGGAGTTGCCACCAAGACACCTGCCCACAGGCTCCACTATAGCCTGCAACCCAGAAGGGGGGTGAGAAACACTGTGCAGAATGCAAAGAGGACAGGTCCACTTTGTGGTGTAAGGGTCTCCAAGCCAAGGCAAGCTTTCTAATAAAGATTCCTGGCATTTTGCCCTCAATTAATGGTCCATTGGTGCCCACACGCTGGTAAGTTACCTTTAAGATTTGCTTTTGGGGAAAAAAAAAAAAAAAAAAACCCGTCATATTCAAAGAAACAAACAGCTTGCTAAATGTGAGAAAACTTTTCGTGACTAATATATTTTTTATTACAAATTGCAGATTGTATATTCCTCACTGCATTGATCCCTACATCTTCTCTGGGAAAATTGTTGCAATTTGCTGAATACTAAGATAATGTAATTTAATTTAAAGGATTCCCAAAATGTTATTTAAGGAATTTTAGGAATTCCATAATGGTCATCTGTGACTGATCATATTCAGAAAGAATGGTTGAATTACAGTATCTTTGATTTATTTTTTCCTTCAAATTTTTTTTTTTTTTTTAGCTTGCAAAAATTAAATAAATCACTCACTCACTGCAGCCCGCAGAATGTCTATAATGCATGGTTATAAACCATTGACTGAATTTGTGTTTGCATTTATAAAAGCATGTTCCCCCTTTACATTGATCTAACCACAAGAAGTCCAATAACCCATACTGAAATAAACAGTTTTTAGCCTAAAACCCTAATTGTCCCTCTGTGCTTGACCCTGCAAAAAGAGTGCAACTGGACAGTCTTAATTTGCCCAGATTCAAATCAATAATTTTTTTTTTCCATAATTTTTATTATTTTCTGGATTTTATTATGTTTTTATTTTATTCTTATTTTCATCTTATTTTATAATTATACTCTAAATTATCCAGTTAGAATGGGTTTTTGATAAGGAATCTAGAATTGTTAAAATGTTAAACTGTAAAATGGTTGAATTGTTCATCCATGCTTAATCAAGCAACTCCACTTTTGTTGTGGAAAAACCCCCAAAACATCCCCCTCTGTGAGATCTATGTACATTGCAAGGATTTTAACAAACTTTGTAGCAGAGTCCTCCTACCTTATGTTATTCTGAAGAAATCACTGTTTGTTTCTCTGTGCCCCTGTGCTAAGTGAATCTAATGGGAGTGGTTTCAATCCACCGGCTGCTGCACCTGCAGGGCTCTAATGAGGAAAATTTCAGGGTCTGCATCCTTTTAGACGTGACTTCCTATTGGGAGTATCTCATCAAAAAATGACATTTTTGTTGCAGGGGATGCCAAAAATCTGACTTGTATCTTAGTGCAGACTTCTGGGAAAATCAGTCAGCCAATCACACAAGCAGCAAATTATGTTTCTGGGGAGGTGTTTCTGTACACATTCTGTGTACAGAACACCTCCAGGTAGCCACATTGCAGAAAATTACAGAGCTGCAGATTAAAAAGGAAAGAATTTGTAATTATAATATGACTTGTGTTGCAATTGTATATGCTAAATTATTTATTGCTATTTTTTTCCCCATGGAAGTGGAGTTACCCTTTAAGTAAAAGCCCAATTTATTCAAAGGTAAGGTTTCATCTGTAGATATAAGAGTCAGCTGCTGCCTTCTTTAACCACTTAAGCCCCGGACCATTTTGTAGCTAAAGGACCAGGCCCCTTTTTGCGATTTGGCACTGCGTCGCTTTAACTGACAATTGCGCGGTTGTGCGACGTGGCTCCCAAACAAAATTGATGTCCTTTTTTTCCCACAAATAGGAGCTTTCTTTTGGTGGTATTTAATCACCTCTGCGGTTTTTATTTTTTGCACTATAAACAAAAATAGAGCGACAATTTTGAAAAAAATGCAATATTTTTTACTTTTTGCTATAATAAATATCCCCCAAAAATATATAAAAAATGTTTTTTTTTCTCAGTTTAGGACGATACGTATTCTACATATTTTTGGTAAAAAAAAAAAAAAAATGCCAATAACCGTTTGATTGGTTTGCGCAAAAGTTATAGCGTCTACAAAATAGGGTATAGTTTTATGGCATTTTTATTATTATTTTGTTTTTTTACTAGTAATGGCGGCGATCAGCGATTTTTATCGTGACTGCGACATTATGGTGGACACATCGGAGACTTTTGACACCATTTTGGGGCCAGTCATTTTTTCAGCGATCGGTGCTATAAAAATGCACTGATTACTGTGAAAATTACACTGAAGGGGTTAACATGTAGGGGGCGCTGAAGGGGTTAAGTGTTTCCTAGGGAGTGATTACTACTGTGTGGGGGCGTGGCTTGGCATGTGACGTCACTGATCGTCGTTCTCTATGACAGGGAACAGACGATCAGTGACACTCACACTAGGAAGAATGGGGAAAGGTTTGTTTACATTTACCTCTCCCCGTTCTTCAGCTCTGTGACCCGATCGCGGGACACCGGCGGCGATCGGGTCCGCAGGTCCCGCTGGCACGGTCACGGAGCTCAGGACCGGGTCGCGAGCGCAACGTACCTGTACATGCTTGTGCCCAGCCGTGCCATTCTGCCGACGTATATCATCGTGAAGGGGTCCTTAAGTGGTTAATGTCTTGGGGACTCCAGTGTACATTACAGTGGAACCTTGGATTACGAGCATAATCCGTTCCAGGAGAATGTGCGTAATCCAAAGTACTCGCATATCAAACAGAGTTTCCCCATTGAAGTCAATGGAAATGAAAATAATTTGTTCCGCATTGACTTCAATGGCATGCAATACCGCATGTGGCCATAGGTGGGGGGCGCCAGAGAGCCTCAAACACACGGAAAGGCCCGAGGACAGCTCGGCTGACCTCGGCAAACCTCGGAAAGGCTTGGGAATGGAGTATTTCCGAGTCTTTCCGAACAGTTCCGAATGGCTATGATTGGCGCCGCTCGGGTCTGGCGCCACCCCCACCTCAGGCCAAATGCGGTACTGCACACCGCTTTGGCTTGAATCCTGCTCGTTTTGTGAGACAACACTTGCAAACCAAGTTAGGATTGTTTGAAAATACAGTGCTCGTATTGCGAAACACTAGTTTACCGCGATACTCGTAATCCGAGGTTCCACTGTATTCGATTTTCCTGCTCCCCTTTGTGTGTTCCAGCCTCTCCTGTTACATTCTCTATACCAGGGGTAGGCAACCTGGGGCCCTCAAGCTGTTGCAGAACTATAAGTCCCATCATGCCTCTGGGAGGAATTGTAACTGCCAGCCTTGCAATGCCTCATGAAAAATGTAGTTCCACAACAGCTGAAGGGCTACTGGTTGCCTACCCCTGCTCTATAATATAAAATGAAATATCCAACAAGAAGAGTGGGAGCCATTCATAATAGTAGTAACAATAGGAGTGCAGACATAGGTACTGATCACAAAGATCGCACCAGAAAGAGAAGACACATCTACTCTACTAAACAATGAAAAGTCACTTATGGGTGGACTGGCCCATTAATATTCCCCCTAGGTCTGTTGTAGAACTTATTTTTATTATAAATGATGGCTGGAAACTATAAAATGATTTACCCTGAAAACTGTACAAAATGATCAGAGTGTCATCGATTGATAAAGACATTCTAACCATTAATGGGCTTTGAAATGTTTGGTCTGAAACAAAACCATGGGGAGACATGGTGCCCATTACACCTCTGCACTCTAGGCATGCTTTACTGCATCTTATCCTGCACCGCATGAAGATTGAGCTAGAAGTGTGTACATTTCTGAATCGGCTGGAAATCACTGCTCACTCCTCTGATCCTATTGCACAAGATAAAAAAAGAAGATCTGAATGCATCGTCTAACAGCCTTCAAGGATTGTGTTCTTTTTTTTTTCTCATTTGTTTTCAATTATTTGCTGTGTAAGTGTGTAATGCCCCATACACACGGTCAGATTTTCCGACAAGAAAAGTCCGATGTGAGCTTTTGGTCAGAAATTCCGACAGTGTGTATGCTCCATCGGACTTTTCCTGTCGGAAATTTCCGCCAACAAGAAATTGAGAGCTGGTTCTCAAATTTTCCGACAGGAAATTCCGATCGTCTGTAGCAATTCCGACGCATGCTCGGAAACAATTCGACGCATGCTCAGAAGCATTGACCTTCATTTTCTCGGCTTGTCGTAGTGTTGTATGTCACCGCATTCTTGACGGTCGAAAGTTCAGAGAACTTGTGTGACCGTGTGTATGCAAGCCAAGCTTGAGCGGAATTCCATCAGATTAACCATCCAAGGTTTTTCCGACGGAAAATCCGATCGTGTGTACGCGGCATAAGAGTAATTTATTTTCACACAAATTTTGCAGCATTCTTAAAATTAGCACCACTCTGTTTTTAACTTTATTATTTTAAAAATGGGCCAATCCATCCATATTAAATATTTTTTATATTGGTGGAGCTTGGTGGGCTGAGTGGATTGGTGGATCTTGTCAAGATCTCCTTGCCATAATTCCAAACTATGCTTATATCCTCCTCAGATTTTTGGGTGCCCCTGTCTACCTTTGTGTGGCCCAATGTCTCAGTTTCGTTTTCAAAGAGTAGTAAGAATAAAAAGTCCTCAAAAGGGGAGATGCTTGCTTGCTTCCTGTCCCATTGGCGCCAGGAGAAGAAATGGGAAGGTGTGGTTGTCACCAGAATAGGAAAAGCAGAAGAGCAACAAAAACATTACAGATGTTCCAACCTCTTCCTACTCTACTGAATAAATGTACGGTACTTTTTGTGATACTGCATTTCTTTCCCCATCAGAGAGATCATCCCATTGCCTCCTATCCTTGCAAACTCATGTGGACAGTAAGCAAGAATAAAGTGTTACTAAACACAGGACCCTGCATTCACTATATCTGGTCTCCCACAGTACACAAAAACATGCAATCATTTTAGTAAATATAAACTGCTAAATACTTTTTCTCATCAGCAGTATATAGCAGTCTTGTGACTTCTATCAGTGTCCAGCATAGCACTGGGTAAAGCTTGGAAGTGGAGCTTTTATTTTCCTCTGACTGTACTATGAGATTGCATGACCCTCTGTCTGGACAGTGCTGATTGGCTCGGTGCCAATCACATGCACCTTCCCAAATTCCCAACCCCCCCCCCCCCCAAAAAGAAACTCTCTAGCAACATGCATCAAACTGAGCATGTGCAGAGTGCCTCCTAGGGCTCTGTGTCATCAGCAGATGGATTGGGGACAGTAAAGGAAGGGGAGGATTAGAAGACAGGATCAACCTCCTAGGGCCCACAGTGAGTATAACAAGCATACTTTACTGCATATACAGGCCTATTTTACTGTTGTGGGTTTAGTAAAACTTAAAATGAACACCGATAGCAAAGAACATCTGGCAGAGGTTCTAAACCTTTCCCACTCTCTACAAAATTAATAAAGAGTGAGCTCTGGTGGAAAATTGGCTTTGGTTAGGGTTGAGCTTTACATTTTAGGGTTCAGAAGAATCATTAATAGTTTAGGTAAAGTGTTACGATTCACTGAAAGATTAGGCTTAAAATGGAACTCCAGCCTTTGTATAGTGGGGAAGGGCAGAACACCTGTAAGATTTTTGTGTGCGTCTCTGTTCAGAACGCGAGATGAAAATATCACCAATAGAGTCCCTGAGAAAGAATGAAAAAATCTTATTTTGGGTAAGAATATTATTTCCTATGATCATTAGTACCATCTAGTGGCCACAATGCAGTATTTTTGCCTGATTGAGGCATTTCAGGAAAGTAGGGCATTAGTGACATGGCACTGACAAGCCTAGAAAATAATCAGAATTACACAAACTACAGCTATGCAATATTTTCCTTGGTGTACAGATTTGCCTTCTCTTTGTCCCCAGGCACCAACTCTAAATTATTTTGTAAAGAGCCTACATTCTCAGACCTGACCCTTTTACAGTACTATTATATTTGAAGAATTTTGGGGGGTTGTCTTACTTTTTTTTTTGCAACCTGTCATTCATTTTGAACTCCAGTCAGCAGAGTCAGAACTCCAGGTCTGCATACAAGATTCAGGTAAGCGATTCAGAAAGCATTAACCCCTGCAATTGCCTTTTGTGCTGGCCACCCCTAGCCGTCACACTGATCAATCGTTTTTGAGTGGTTGACTCAAAAGAATCCTGCAGATGAGGACATCTCAAATGCGGGCATTCAAAATATTCTGCTGTTATACAAAAGGTCGGTTACTAAAGAAAAAAAAAAAAAAAAGGTTGGTTACTGTATGTACGGAGTTGTCTAATGAAGATCTTCTCTCTCCACAGCAACATCATAATGGTGTTACCAATGCCCAAAATGCACAGGCTACGAAATTATATGGCTCTAGGCAGCATCTTTGTGCTGTTAGGTCTAGGATGGAACATACAATCTGTACTTTTTACTTCTGGTTCTGAACAAGCCATGACTACCTCACAGGATGTTTACACCACAGTACTGATTTGGCACTGGCCTTTCCACCATCCTCTGAACATCTCAGGAGACGTTTGCTTAGACCTCTATAACATCAAGAGCTGCAGATTGACAGATAATAGGGACAAGCTGAACCTTAGTGATGTGGTGGTCTTTCACCATAGGGAATTAAATATGAAAGGACATTATATGCCAACTGACCCAAGGAACCCTGCACAAATGTGGGTTTGGGCAAATCTAGAGTCTCCATCCCACACCAAGAACCTTGGCAAATGGAACAACGTGTTCAACTGGACGTTGACTTACAGAGAGGATTCAGACATCTTCATGCCTTATGGGCAGTTGGTTCCCAAATTACAAATGCAATTTAATACCTCTGCTAAGACGAGCCTGTTGACCTGGGCTGTTAGTAATTATCACCAGACTCAAAAACGGGTGCAATTCTTCAAGGAATTTTCAAAATACCTCAATGTGGATGTGTATGGAAAAGCCAGTAAAAAGCCACTGTGTTCATCGTGCCTTCTTCCCACCATATCCCATTACTACTTCTACCTCGCCTTGGAGAATTCAGTCCATAAAGACTACATCACCGAGAAACTTTGGAAAAACTCCTTCCTAGCTGGATCGGTCCCTGTAGTGCTGGGCCCACCACGAGAAAACTATGAGAAATTCATACCTGCAGACTCTTTTATTCATGTCTCTGACTTCGCATTAGCCAAAGATCTAGCTGAGTTTTTAAAGTCCATGAACATAGAGCATTATGAACGATATTTCCGCTGGCGGCAGGAGTATGGCATAAAGATATACAATGATTGGAGAGAGAGATTTTGTATGATCTGTTCCAGATATCCTCATCTGCCCAAGGATAAAGTCTATTCTAATTTAGAAGGCTGGTTTATGGGCAATAGTTAAGGGAGGCTGGTCCACTTCGAAGTCTGTCCAGCTCACCAACACAAAAAGTTATGTCAAAGAAAAAGGTACTGTCCATAACAACCCACCTCCTTTAGATAATGAAAGCCTGGATCTGTTTGGTTGCTACAGTGGTACTAAAGCCTAAATATGTCGAACATTAAAAGTAAACCTATAGGAAAAAACGTCCCCCCCCCCCCATTTTGGATATAATAAAGGGAGAGATTTTTTTCATCATCTTGTGAGATTTCCCTTAACTTGCTGTCCCATAGCCAAACAGCAAGTAAGAGGAAATCCCTGCAAATTAAAAGGAATTCCTTGGGGATCCCAGGTCACCAAAACTAGTGTCCCCATTGGAGAATTTCCCCTCTATTATGTTTCTGGGGACATCCCAAAATTTGGGATTTATATTTAGTTTCACTTTCAATGATAATGGTAAACAGAACAAATAGAGAGGGTGAATATCCTTAATGGGGGGCACAGACAGCAATAAAAACTGACAGGTGTTCTAATCCCTCTCCACTCAAAAAAAAAAAAAAAAACAAACACACACACACACACTACCTGTCCTACCCCCTCTGTCCCTAAACACTTACCGTATACACTCGAGTATAAGCCGACCAGAGTATAAGCCGAGGTACCTAATATTACCCCAATAAACTGGGAAAACTTATTGACTCAAGTAGAAGCCTAGGAGGGGGTAAATGTACCCATTGCCACCTCACTGTGCCAATTGCCCAACCTTACTGTGCCCATTGCCACCTCACTGTGCCTATTGCCACCTCACTGTGCCACCTTACTGTGCCCAACCTCACCGTGTCCATTGCAGCCTCCCTGTGCCCGAGTGTACCTGAAAATCTTCTTATACTGAGGCCGGCGTCCATTGTTTAAATATCGCGCCTTTATTCTGGTCCCTTCCACGATAGCCATTTCCAGCAAACACTGGGTTGAGTGTTCCGCCTATCACAGAGATCCTCTCATTTTCGGACTCCGTTTCCCAGCAGGCACTGTGTTCAGTGTTCCGCCAATCACGGACGTCTTTTCATCCTCGGACAAGAGAATGTCCATGATGGGCGGAACACTGAACACAGTGTCTGCTGGGAAACGGAGTCCGAGAATGAGAGGACCTCCATGATAGGCGGAACACTCAACACAGTGTTTGCTGGAAACGCCCATCACGGAAGGGACCATGAGAAAGCCGCAATATTTAAACAATGGACGCCGGCCGCAGTATAAGAAGATTCACAGATAAAAAGATCTGACATACATAGATTTGTGATTTTGAAATAAATATTTCTTCTGGAATTTTAACAATTGGTAATGTAGTGCTTCTTTCCTGGAGGTATTTATTGCCCATGTGTGTCCCAGTTAGAGTCACTCACCTACTCACAGAAATATAGAAGAGTGATAGGAAAAGGGATTCATTAAGTTCCCCCCCTTTTTTTTTATTGCTTGTTATTTTTTTTCACCTGGAAGTAGTGTGAACTCTGTTTTGTTGACCAAACTGGGAAAGAAAGTGATAGAAACTCCAAAAGGGTAGTAAAACAAAGGGAACAATGTTTACATACTATGGATTTATGCGTGTGTGCGAGATCATTAGTACACAGCTTTCGAGAGCCGATCACGTCAGATCATGTGAAATTATCCAAAGAGACAAATATGAAATTCTCTCATACGATACCAGAACAAACGATTTTCATTTAACCACTTGGTGCTCACGCTATAGCCGAAAGACGGCTACAGCGCAGGCTTAAAATGCCAGAATCAGTGATCCCATATCTACTGAACGCAGCAAAAAGAGTCATATCTAAAAAATGGCAAGAGGTAGAAAGCCCTACAGTCCAGGAGTGGAGAATCAACATAGAGGAGACACACAGATTGGAAAGCCTGAAGCAGGGACTAGTGGAAAAAAAGAGCGGGGTCCAAAGATAAATGGGAGAGTTGGAAAGAGTTTAAAGGGTCCTATAGGCAAGTCAAGGAAATAAGACCCCAGGCGGTGGAACCCCACCCATAAAGGGAGCAAACGATAAATGACAGACGATAAATTCTGTAAAGTTGAGAGGAAAGAGGAAGGGTGGGTGGGAGGGGATGGTAGGTGATTAGAAAGGAAATAAATATAAAAAGGGGAAGACAACAGGGTTTATAGGACTTTGTGTTTTTATACCTGTATATGATGTTATCCTTTGTATTTGAATAATAAAATAAAATAAAGAATAAAAAAAATAAAAAAATGCCAGGAGGGCGTCCATGGACGTCGTCTGGTTCTTGCGCTGGGCGGCATGCTCTGTCATCGCCGAGTCCTTGGGATTTGGCTGATCACAGATTGGCCCTTTACCCAATCACAGTAGGCCCTTTACCACGTGATAAGCTGTCAGCTGAAAAGCCAATGACAGCTGATCACGAAAGTAAAACAAAAAGTCAGTTATCGGCTTTTTTTTTCCCCTCACACTGTCAGCGTGAAGAAATGAAGAAAGCCGTTAGGGTCCCCTTAGTGCCCACCAGTGCTTCTAATCAGTGCCCTCCAGAGAAGCTAATCAGTGCCCTGCAGTTCTGCTAATCAGTGCCCACCAGTGTCTCACCAGTGTCATTAATCAGTGCAGCCTATCAGCATCCATCAGTGCCGCCTATGTGCCCACCAGTGCCACCTATCAGTGGCACCTCATCAGTGCACATCCGTTTGCAAAATTTTATAACAGAATATGAAAAACTTTATATTTTCTTCAACATTTTTGGTATTTTTTTTGCTTGTTTAGCAAAAAAAAAAAAAAAAAAACCCAGTGGTGATTAAATATCACCAAAAGAAAGCTCTATTTGTATAAAACAAATGCAAAAAAAATTAGGTACAGTGTGGCATGACCGCGCAATTGTCAAAGTGTGACAGCGCTGAAAGCTGAAAATTGCCCTGGGCAGGAAGAGGTATGAGTGGGCAGTAAGCAAGTGTTTTTTTTCGTCTGGGAAAAAAAAATTATATATATTAAATGGGAAGACCAAGATAACGCATGCTCGGAAACTAAAGTCTATTTTACAATACAACACATTACATCACTTCCGAAGTTGAATTTGGTCATACGAGAATTTTCATAACTTTAGTAACTAATTGATATAAGACTAGCATGAAAAAAAGATAAAAAAGCAAAAACGATCACACGTCCGGTATTCTCATTGTGTGTATAAAGCTTAAGTACAAATTTCTGCTTGCCGCCACATTTTTGAGTTCAAAAAGGATCAACACACAATACCTTCATCACTCCCAACCCAAGATTTTCACCTAAAAGGCTGACATGAAAGGCCAAAAACTGCTGTTGATTGATCGGATCACAATATCAGAAAGTCAAATCCTGAAAACCGCCAAAAGGAAATACTGATTTGTTTAAAGGGAAACTCTGCTGTTGTTTCAATTCCCATTGTCCTATTAATCATGTATTCATATGTGCCGCTCCATGTTTTTATGATTGTATTCTCCTATTATGGACTGTATATAGAACGATCAATATGTTTAACAATGAAAATTGAAAAAGTCTGTGAATGTAGAGAAGACATTGCTTTCAATCAGTCTGACAACATTGCATTGAAATATAAGGCAAGGCACAGTGCACCACCTATTGTGCAGCACTATTAAGAAGGAAGCAGAATCTGCAGATGTAATTAACACACATTGCTGCCCCCCGTGTATACTGTATGTATCTTTATGCTTCTTGGAACAAGCCTTACAGTGTTTTTGTATCATACCAGAATAACCTAGAATGCAGATCCTTGGCTCCTCTATACCAGTGGTTTACAACCTCAGTCCTCAAGTCCCCCCAACAGGCCAAGTTTTGGCATATTCTCCAAGATAAAATAGCTGTCCAAAATACCAAGCCATTGACTCTGATTTAAAGCACCTGTGTAAGATAAAGGAAAACCTGCAAACATGGCCTGTTGGGGGTACTTGAGGACCAAGGTTGAGAGCCACTGATCTATACTCCCCTTGTTAGACTGACATTATTAGGCAAAATAGTAGAGCTCTGATTGGACAGAGGGTTGACTGTCCTTCTCCCAGTTTTAGCAAGGAATTACAGTGGGCTTATAATTAGATAGATTCAGGTATTTAGTTCTTAGTAAAAATACATTTAAAGTATATAGCAAAAGTTTTGGATAGAGTATGGAAAGATTTAAACCCCAGTGTTTTTTTTTCCTGTGTCCTGATAGGGAGATTTCCCTTCACTTTCTGGCCCAGTGATGAAACTGGAAGTTTAAAGGAAATCTCTACAAGGTGAGAGGTATCCCCTCTAAGATAGTGGTCACTGGAATTGTTAAAAATTCCCGCTACCTGTTAGGCTGGGCTTTACACCCAATATGTATGATTCTCACAGCAGGGGTCCGGTGCGTCCCTGTTCTCAGTTTCAGAGACGAATCAGGCCCAAATTTTTGCCTGAATTTGGACCTGAAACTGAGCCAAAGACGCACAAAGATGCAATGCCCTCCACGGCTGCCCTGGTTATGGGTGAACCGGCTCCAGTGTCGGCTGACAGTTTTTTGTTTGGGGGGGCAAACAACCACCCCCCTCATGGCACCTCAACCCCCCTCCGCTGTCTGCCGGTCCACTGGCATTTACCCCATCGGCGGCGGGGATCGGCGGGCACATCGGGCAGGGGTTTAGGCTGAGGCAGGCATCTGGCAGCGTCTCCTGTGTCCTCTTCTCTTCTGAGATCATGGCGGCTTCCATTGTGAGTCTCCTGCCCTCCTCCTAGGCGTACAATAGGATCGCCTGACCTTTCAGGCAAATCGGGAAACTGGTATCAGACTCGCCACTTCCTGATTGGCAGAGAGGAGATTCAGGGTTAGAAAAGCGAATTTTCATTTGCTTTTCTAACACACCTAGGTGGGGTCCGAGCATAATGCGAGTTTACCCTATTTTGAAGCCTATTAGAGCCTATAGCTCTAATCAGGTGCTTCAAAAAAAAAAAAACACCCCCACCACTGTAATTCAGGCACCTGCCGTCCTGAAAGGGGCCGGATGCCTGAATAGGGGGTGGGAGCGGCGGCCGTGGATAGATTCATGTTATGCATGAATCTATCAATTGACCATATAGGGCAATGGTTCTCAACTCCTGTCCACAGGCCAGATTTTAAGTATTACCTTGGTGAGATGCAGACTAGAATACTGCAATCCCTGAGCAGCAAATTATATCACCTGTGATGCATTTCAGTTATCTTGCAAACCTGGCCTGTTAGTGGGTCCTGAGGACTGGAGTTGAGAACCACTGATATAGGGGGTTTGGCGTGGATAGAGGGGGCGCCCTTAACTGACGGGCTGCCATTGACCGTCTCAATTGAGAGCCGGTCACAATCTGCTGTCATGCGAATTGGATGCGGCCGGGAAACTCCATAAGTGTGA
Source organism: Rana muscosa (assembly GCA_029206835.1). Lineage (NCBI taxonomy): Eukaryota > Metazoa > Chordata > Amphibia > Anura > Ranidae > Rana > Rana muscosa. The sequence goes on along the minus strand of CM055125.1, from coordinate 232,926,400 downwards.
ACCCAGCCTTACCCTTACATCTCCAAATCACATCCTTTCTGGGTAACAAAACTCACCACTACAAATACATACCTTCCAACTTTTTGAGAAGGGAATGAGACACCCATTAGCAAAAAGTATATAGGCAAAAGGACACACCCCCTTGCCACGCTCCCTTAAAAAGAATTATGCAAAAAAAAAAAAACACACCACACATTAGTTAAACCCACTAGTGCTTCTTTTTTTCACTACTATTCCTTTATACTGGCTTTTGAAATTATATAATTAATATAGAAATTGAATGAAAGGTTTAGCACTGGGAAACACTTTTTGAGAGATAAAAAGTGCATTTTATATACAACTATATAGATCGGACCAAAATGAGGGACAAATGAGGAGGAATGAGGGACAGCGGCACTTTGCTCCAAATCTGGGACAGTCCCTCAAAATCCGGGACAGTTGGAAGCTATGCAAACAGAAAGGATGAAACAGGTGGGAACAACATAAATGAAAACCTGATAGGGGTTCTTTCCACGCTCTATCCAAAACAAAAAAAAATATATAAAATAAAATAATAATAATGTTTTGGATACATATTCAGTTCTAGCTTTCAGGTTTTTTTAATTATTTTTTAGGCCCCATGCACACAGGGTGTTTGCCCAGCTCTCCTAAACACATTTCTTCCCGGTAGCAGCCTTTTGGCAGAATTTTTTTATTTTTTTGCCATGTTCTGGTGCATCAAGTGCGTCAGCGTGAATTAATTTCATTGGCCAGAATAATAATATATTCTGGCCAATTAAATGAATTAACACTTAAGCGATTGACACACCTAGCGTTAACACATGTTTATGCTCCTCAAGAGGTTTTTCTGCCAAAATGCTGCATGAGGCCCACTACGCGGCACTACTTCTGGGGGCGACCTCGGCGGCGCGATCTCAAGACGACTTGAGACGCCCGCCGAGGTGATTTGCATAAAGACTTCTGTATAGAAGTCTATGCAGGTCGCCCCCAAAAGTAGTACAGGAACCTTTTTCTAAGTCGGAGCGACTCAGGTCGCTCCTATTAGAACGGTTCCATAGGAAAGACTGGGACGCGACCTGGACGTGACTCCTCAGGCGACCGAGTCGCCTGAGGAGTCGCGCCTGTGTGAACCGGGCCTCATTGTGAAGTTGTATTTTCATGCCTATTGTTCAGATGTCATTACTTTTATTGATTACATGTTAACATTGGGTCTATATAAAGTTTGTAGAATTGCTGGTTATTTAAACCCACTACTACATCCATATAAACTGACAGATTATATTATTACTGGTTTGTGGTATCTGCACATACAGTATCTCACAAAAGTGAGTACACCTCTCAAATTTTTGTAAATATTTTATTATATCTTTTCATGTGACAACACTGAAGAAATTACACTTTGCTACAATGTAAAGTAGTGAGTGTATAGCTTGTATAACAGTGTACATTTCCTGTCCCCTCAAAAAAACTCAACACAGCCATTAATGTCTAAACCGCTGGCAACAAAAGTAATTACACCCCTAAGTGAAAATTTCCAAAATTGGGCCCAAAGTGTCAATATTTTGTGTGGCCACCTTTATTTTCCAGCACTGCCTTAACCCTCTTGGGCATGGAGTTCACCAGAGCTTCACAGGTTGCCACTGGGATTCTCTTCCACTCCTCCATGATGACATCACGGAGCTGGTGGATGTTAGAGACCTTGCGCTCCTCCACCTTCCGTTTGAGGATGCGCCACAGATGCTTTCTTTTTTTTTGTCATTCAAGTTTTTATTTTCATCAGTGAAAAGTCATTACAGAATCATAAACATTAAAAGGAATCACAATCGATTTTACAGAAATCTTAGAAAATATTACCATAGATTTCTTTCATCCTCATTTGTTGATTAGGTATGGAGACATGCTTGGCCAGTCCATCACCTTTCCCCCTTAGCTTCTTTAGCAAGGCAGTGGTCGTCTTGAAGGTGTGTTTGGGGTCGTTATGTTGGAATACTGCTCTGCGGCCCAGTCTCCTCACCTGGTTGCCGCTATCAGAACCAAATAAGTTTATCTTGATCTCATCAGACCACACGACAGTTCCAGTAATCCATGTTCTTAGTCTGCTTGTCTTCAGCAAACTGTTTGCAGACTTTCTTGTGCATCATCTTTAGAAGAGGCTTCCTTCTGGGACGACAGCCATGCAGACCAATTTGATGCAGTGTGTGGCGTATGGTCTGAGCACTGACAGGCTGACAACCCCACCCCTTCAACCTCTGCAGCAATGCTGGCAGCACTCATACATCTATTTCCCAAAGACAACCTCTGGATATGACGCTGAGCAGGTGCACTCAACTTCTTTGGTCGACCAAGGCGAGGCCTGCTCTGAGTAGAACCTTGCCCGTTAAACCGCTGTATGGTCTTGGCCACCGTGCTGCACCTCAGTTTCAGGGTCTTGGAAATCTTCTTATATTCTTGGCCATCTTTATGTAGAGCAATAATTCTTTTTTTCAGATCCTCAGAGAGTTCTTTACCATGAGGTGCCATGTTGAACTTCCAGTGACCAGTATGAGAGAGTGAGAGCGATAACACCAAATTTAACACACCTGCTCCCCATTCACATCTGAGACCTTGTAGCACTAATGAGTCGCATGACACCGGGGAGGGGAAAATGGCTAATTGGGCCCAGTTTGGACATTTTCACTTAGGGGTGTACTCACTTTTGTTGCCAGCAGTTTAGACATTAATGGCTGTGTGTTGAGTTATTTTGAGGGGACAGCAAATTTACACTGTTATACAAGCTGTACACTCACTATTTTATATTTGTAGCAAAGTGTAATTTCTTCAGTGTTGTCACATGAAAAGATATAATAAAATATTTACAAAAATGTAAGGGGTGTACTCAGTTTTGTGAGATACTGTACACACACACACACACACTTATTTTTATTTTTCTACTGTATATCACATACACACACACACACACACACCACAAAATTAAATATACTGTAGATCCTTAAAACTATATACAGAAATGTACATAAAGAAGTGCTCCAGTCTAAGGCATGGTTTATTTGATCGATAAAGTGATATCGCTTGAATAAAAAAAATCTTAAAAACAGCCCCTGCAAAAGATTACTCTTAAGCCAATGCAGGACTTTCTTAATGAAAAGTGCAGCAATACTTTGGAAGCAATGTGCAACCTAAAATAAAAGAATATTTGTAAACTCTAGATTACAAATAACTTTTTCAAAATTACATAAAAACATCCGTTTGTAAACCTTAACCACTTCATTACCCAGCCATAGTCATATGACGTCCACAGATGGGATCTCCCATCCTGGGTGGACGTCATATGACGTCCTGGGCTTTGTGGGGGGATATCTAAATGATGCCTGCAGCTAGAGGCATCATTCAGATATTCTTTCATGCCGGCGATTCTGTGCACGATAAGAACGATCATAGCGGCAGTTCCGCCGCTTGATCGTTCTTATAGGCGACGGGAGGGGACATCCCCCCCCCCCTCCCGCCACCATCCGGTGCTTCTCCGGGCTCTCCCGTGCCATCGGGGGCCCGGAGAAAGAATCGTCCGGCGCCGGATGACGAGCATAGAGATTTTCATCTCTATGACCGTCGGAGGCCCGGGCGCGATGTTATGACGTCACGCCCGGGTTCCCGGAAGTAAACAAAGCCGCGATTGCGGCTAGTAAGCATGAGATCGTGATTTATTTTTCCCGATCTCATGCTTTCCAGCCTGGAGGAGAGATGTGGGGTCTTATTGACCCAGCATCTCTCCATAAAGAGGACCTGTCACACACATTCCTATTACAAGGGATGTTTACATTCCTTGTAATAGGAATAAAAGTGATCAAAAAAAAAGTGTAAAAATAAAATAAAAGTAAAAAAAATAAAAATAATAATAATAAAAAATAATAATTTAAAAACGCCCCTGTCCCCGGTAGCTCGCGCTCAGATGCGAACACACACGTAAGTCCCACCCACATATGTAAACGCCGTTCAAACCAAACGTGAGGTATCGCCGCGTGCGTTAGAGCGCGTGCAACAATTCTAGCACTAGACCTCCTCTAACTCTAAACTGGTAACCTGTAAAAATGTTCAAAGCGTCGCCTATGGAGATTTTTAAGTACCGAAGTTTGGCGCCATTCCATGAGTGTGCGCAATTTTAAAGCGTGACATGTTAGGTATCTATTTACTCGGCGTAACATTATCTTTCATATTTTAGAAAAAAAATTGGGCTAACTTTACTGTTTTGTTATTTTTTTTTTTATTCATGAAACCATTTGTTTTCCAAAAAAAAAGGCGTTTGAAAAATTATTGCGCAAATACCGTGCAAGATAAAAGGTTGCAATGACCATCATTTTATTCCCTAGGGTGTCTGCTAAAAAACATATATAATGTTTGGGGGTTTTGAGTAACTTTCTAGCAAAAGAATGATGATTTGTACATGTAGGATAGAAGTGCCAGAATAGGCCCGGTATTGAGGTGGTATAAAAGCCCTGTATTGAAGTGGTTAAAGTGTTACTAAACCCAGGACCCTGCATTCATTTTATCTGGTCTCCCACAGTACACAGAAATGCAATTACTTAAGTAAATATGAACTGCTAAATACCTTTTCTCAATCAGCAGTATATAGCAGTCTTGTGACTTCTATCAGTGTCTGGTTAAAGCTTGTAGGAGGAGTTTTCATTCTCCACTGACTGTCCTATGAGGCTTCAGGACCCCTAAACCTCTGTCTGGACAGTGCTGATTGGCCCTGTACTGATCACATGCACCCTCCCAAGAAAAAACAAAACAAAACAAAAACCTCTCTAGCAATACACACCAAACTGAGCATGTGCAGCCTGACTCCAAAGGCTCTGTATTATCCAGACATGTTCTGGAGTCAGTGGAAGAAGGGGAAATCTCTGCATACAGGATCAAACAGCCTTTTTACACAATGCAAAGGATTAACCCCTTAGGTTCCATAGTGAGTATAACAAGCATGCTTTACTGCATATACACACTGATTTTACTGTTGTGGGTTTAGTAACACTTTAAGATGTAAAATAAAAAATTGTCCAGAACCAAAATATTTCCCTTTCATAAAACGATGGGACATCTTTGCCAATAGTGGGTAGTTGGCATCACTTTACCTTTATAAATCTTACCACCTAAATGCCCAGGATTTTAAAAAAAGTAGACAGTACATAGACTGGAGCACCTACCGAAAAAGTGAAAGGTGGACTGACCCTTTAGCTCCAGTTCACACTGATGCGGTACGGGGCCCCGCATGCGATTCGGACCGGAATCGCACCGCATTCCTGTTCAAATCGCATCCAGTGCAATTTGAGCCCATTCATTTTGTATTGCTCAAAATCGCACCCACATCTTTTTTTTGCCGCACTGGAATTGAATCGCATGGGTGTTGACACCCATGCAATCTTGTTCAGACAATCGCACTGCGCTTTACAAACTGTTTTTGGGGTGTTAACCCCTGCAACAGTTTGCATGAACGGACTGCGATTGTGATGCGGTGTGGGATTCGCAGTGATTTCTGTGCATTTCCGCACCGCATCAGTGTGAACCGGGGATTAGAGTAAATCCATCATGATGATGCCAGCTGCATGTTCCCCATCATCCTCAAAGTCCCCTACTTTGCAAAGTGACGGACCTGCAATGAGCACAACGAGCGGGTATCCCAGCTTCATTGGCTGTATACTTCTTCCCAGTCAGTGAGCCGCTACACAAACCTGGGAGGAGGACCATGACAGACAGACAATTATTTTTAATTCAACTATATTTCTATAAGAACATATACACTATAATGTATTGTGTCATATCTTACAATAAACAATGTATTTCATTCCTTGGGTCTGCTTGGTGTTTATTCCTTTTTTTTTGGGGGGGGGGGGTGTTAAAGAAATTCTTAACGGATTTATTTTTATTTTTTTATTTTCACAATTGAACTTCTATTAGATTTTAGCAACACAAAGTTATTTTTCAAATAAATCTTTTCACTGACTGCTGAAGTGTGCGAGAGTAAAGCAAAGTTCACCAATACCAGTCTATGAGGTGTTATCACTTCCGGTGAGTGAAATAGAGACAGCGGGCAAAGGCACATTGGTTTCACTATGAGCCACACCGTAAAGAAGAAGACCAAACGTACCAGTATGAGTCAGTCAGACATTGCTGGTCTGGTAGAACAATTGCAGTTAAATAAAAAGCAGATAAACTGAACCTGTACTTTACTTTAAAGCAGTATTAAAAACAACCCATTTAGAAATGAAAGGCAAAACATTTGTGTATAGATATAAAAAATACATTATAAATACCTTTTTCCCCCCCTTTTTTTTATAATCACATAACCTCTGTTCTAAACTGCATAAGAGCTGGGGGGGGACCATAAACAGCAGGACACTGGTCTTCCCAGTAAAAGGCTGTGTTGCGGGTGGGGTCAGGACAGGTCTGATAATTGGGAGGAGAGCAGCCTTGCCTTCCCAGCATAGCTAGAGAACTGACCACACTGGGCTCTCCCTGTTTAGTGTGGTCAGTTTTTAATAAGAAAGCAGAGGGACTGGCAGGAACACCAGGAATTTCGCACAAAGGAAGCAATACAAAGAACAGGATATATGCAAGTACATGGTACAGCACACACATATCAGGAATATGAAATGTTGGGTTTACATATTCTTTAACCACTTGACAACCAGACCAAATCTGGGCATTTCGCTGATACATGTAAAAATCATCATTTTTTTGCTGGAAAATAATACAGAACCCCCAAACATTATAAATGTTTTTTTAGCAGAGCCCCCAGAGAATACAATGGCGGTCATTGCAACTTTTTATCTCGCACGGTATTTGCGCAGCAATTTTTGAAACGCGTTTTTTTGGAAAAAAAAACAAAAAACTGTTTCATGCTTAAAAAAAAAAAAAAAAAAAAAAAAAAGTTAAATAAAAAAAAAAACAAAAACAAAAAAAAAAAAAAAAACCAGTAAAGTTAGCCCAATTTTTTTATATAATGTGAAAGATGAAGTTACACCGAGTAAATAGATACCTAACATGATAATTGCACGCTTCAAAATTGCACACGCTCGTGGAATGGCACCAAACTTCGGTACTTAAAAATCCCCATAGGCGACGCTTTAAATTTTTTTTACTGGTTACATGTTTTGAGTTACAGAGGAGGTCTAGTGGTAGAACTATTGCTCTAACGTTCACGGCGACACCTCACATGTGTGATTTGAACACCGTTTTCATATGTGGGCGGGACTTACGTATGCGTTCGCTTCTGTGTGCGAGCACACGGGGACAGGGACACTTTAAAAAAAAAAAAAATAATAATTTTTATTGTTAATTATATACTTACATCTTTTTATTTTGACACTTTTAAAAAAAATTAAAAAAATAATACATTTTGATCACTTTTAATCCTATTACAGGGAATGTAAACATCCCTTGTAATAGAAATATGACCTGATCGGACCTCTTTACAGTGAGATATGGGGTGAATAAGACCCCACATCTCACCACTAGGCTGGGAAGCCCAAAATAAAAAAATAAAAATAAAAAAAAAACCACAAACAAACAAACAAACAAACACACGATCACCGCTTCCTAGCCAAGGCGGCGCTGTTTTTTTGAATGCAGAGGCCGGGCATGACGTCATAACATCGCGCCCGGCCTCTGATGATCATAGAGACTCCGTCGACCATCTGGTCCACGGGAAATCACTATGGTCAAGAACCGGGGCCGGCGGATCCATTCTCCGACTCGCCGATCGCACAGGTGAGTCCGTAGAAGCACTGGAGGGCGGCGGGAGGGGGGGGATGTCCCCTTTCGCCGCCCGTAAGAACGATCAAGCGACGGAACAGCCGCTATGAACATTCTTATGGTGTAGGGAATCCCCGGCTGAAAACGGGAATATCTGAATGATGCCTGTAGCTGCTCCCATCATTCAGATATACCACCACAAAGCCGAGGACGTCTTTGGACGTTAGGCGGTCGTCAAGTGGTTAAACCCCAAACCAAAAATGTAATATATTGCATCTTACCAATCATTAGATGTGGTGGCTGCATCCGTTTTCATTTTAAGGCTTTTTCCCCCTGTTGATCTGGCCAGTAACACACCTCCTGTATTAGGGTGCTTCTACTCTGGATGAAGGAGCACCTATGGACAGCAGTATTGTCAGTCTGGGGGGGATAGGGAAGTGTTAGTTGTACTAGCAGTTTTCGATACACTAACAAAATAAAGCTGAACTCCAGCTCACACTTCATAACCTGTTACATCATCAGCCAAAAAAAAAACCCGAATGCAGCCACCACACAAGTCACAAGAGTTTGTCAGCTGCAATACCTTATGTTTGCTTTTGGGTTTAATACAACTTTAAGCTACTACAGGTAGTATGGAGAAGCATCTTGTGCTGATCAATCACAAAACATCAGAGGATTTATGTAATCACACAAGAATAATAACTACTACATTCTTCTTGTGCATCTTACTCCACAAACAACATATCATGACCGAGCTGGAAATTGTCATTTCTAGACATGTGCATTTGTTAGTTTTTGTGTCATTTTGGCTTTGGGGGTCATTCGTTATGATCACAATTCGTAATTCATAAATAACAAAGAAAATCCGAAAGAATAACTAACTAACTAACTAACAAGAACTAACTATTAAATTATAGGTATTGGAATTTCCTTTCAAATTTGGCTGTTAGTGAACGTAACGAATACGAATTTATCCAACGTTACGAATTATACGAAATAACGAATGCCGCGTCTAAACAAATGGAACGGAACAAATTAATAAATAATAATAATAATAAAAACTTTATTACAATTATTATTAATTTGTTGCGTACCATTCGTTTATATAAGGCATTTGTTATCTCCGATAATTTGTAACTTTGGATAAATTCGTATTCGTTACGTTCACTTACCTATAATTTAATAGTTAAGTTATTATTAGGTAGTTATTATTTCAGATTTTCGAATTTTCAGGTTTTCTAATTTGTGAATATTCAGAAAAAATCGTTAAACGGGTTTTCGTTAATTCGGATATTTCCGTCGAAATTTGTTAAAAAAACGAATTCGGAACTAAATGAAATGCACATGTCTAGTCATTTCCACCTTTCCTAGCTAGTCACAGACAACACCCCTTCCCTTGCTGTTTATAGATGTCTCATTAGCTGGCTGTGTGCTATGGAGACACCGGTGAGTGTGTGTACTCATCCAGGATATGAGCCAAGCTGTGTGCCTCCATAGACGCACACAGTAGCTGTGTAAAGCCACGCCCCTTTTCCCTCCTCCTCTCAGCACATTGAGTGACAGCTGCAGCAGGCTGTCATTCTCACTTGGCAAGGCTTTGCAACATGGAAGTTAGGGGAAGTGACGCGGTTGGATTTGGAGTCAGCAGCAGTGAAGAGCGAAATACAGGCTGTTTTTGTCTTAATGCTATAAATGCATTTAAAATGAAAAACGCCTAGCATTTAGAACTACTGAAACTAGATTTCTGGTATTGTGCATCAAACAAGCCTCCGGTAAAAAATAAATGTATCTCATCAGATTGCTTGGTTGTTCTGAGTAATAATTTCTGTTCTTTCTACCTTTCTTCCTGCAGTCATTGTCTGGAAAGTGACTTGTGAAATCTCTGTGATGCAACAAGTCTGTATGTGGTAGAAGTATATAAAAATTCAATAACCAAGAACCCTCGGAAAATGTAAAAAAAAAAAAAAAGGGTCTTGCAGCACCTTAGAAACAATTTAGTCAAAGCTGAACCCCTGCTAGGTGCCTGGATGCATAGTTTTATGATCTAGGCAGCCTGCAAGACAGCACAGCCAGGTCCTGCATCTCTTATCTCTCCATCATTTCAACAACAATCTTCTCAGGAGATTATATGTGCACCTAGGGATGAGCCAAACATCCCCCTGTTTGGTTCGCACCAGAACATGCGAACAGGCAAAAAATTCATTCGAACACGCGAACATCGTTAAAGTTTATGGGACACGAACATGAAAAATCTAAAGTGCTCATTGTAAAGGCCAATATGCTAATAATCCCTGGGGGTTCCCTATGATAAGGACGGGTGACCCCGCCCCCTCTTACGCGTCATGGGGGTTTCGTTGCTGTTGGAGAGGGGAGACGGGATTAGATTGCTGGAATTTATTTAATTTATTTTTTAATAAATAAAAAAGGACTTGTCCAACTGTGTCGGTGTTTTTTAAACTTTCTTTGTGAAATGGTAGGGGTACAATGTACCAACGGGCAAGGGTTGTGGGGATAAGGGCCTTGTCCTCATCAACATGGGGACAGCCTTTCCATGTTGAGGGCATGTGGCCTGGTACGGTTCAGGAGGGGGGGGCGCTCTCTCGTCCCCCCTCTTTTCCTGCAGCCTGCCAGGTTGCGTGCTCGGATAAGGGTCTGGTATGGATTTTTGGGGGGACCCCATGCCATTTTTTTTTTCATTTGTTGCAGGGTTCCCCTTATTTGGGGGCCCCCCCACATTTTTTTTGGTTTGGGGTTCCCCTTAATAGTGATACCAGACCCAAAGGGCCTGGTAATGGACCGTTTTTTCAATGACTTTGATATGTATTGCCAGGGAACCGACAATTCATTATAGCCGCGAGTAGTTTTAAATGACTTTTTTTCCTTCAGAAATGACATTTTGTGCAGGGACTGTTATAAACACTGAAACATGCGCTACTTTACAGGCATACTATAGACACCCCCCAGGTACGAAATTTAAAAAGGAATATTTCACTTTTATTGTTTCACTTTAAGCATTATTAAAATCACTGCTCCTGAAAAAACGGCCGTTTTTAAAACTTTTTTTTGCATTGATACATGTCCCCTGGGGCAGGACCCGGGTCCCCAAACAGTTTTTATGACAATAACTTGCATATTAGCCTTAAAAATTAGCTCTTTTGATTTCTCCCATAGACTTTTAACGGTGTTCCGCGGCTTTTCGAATTTGCCGCGAACTCCCCAAATTGTTCGCTGTTCGCCGAACGGGCGAACAGCCAATGTTCGACTCAAACTCATGTTCGACTCGAACATAAGGCTCATCCCTATGTGCACCTAAATGCATTTTAGATGGTTTTTTTTACAGATAATTAGATGTCCAAAAACCCCTAAGACTGCTGCTGGGCACCGCTATGTTGAATGTGGTGTCAGGAGCCTTAGACTAAAGCCTCGTACACACGATCGGATTATCCAACGGGAATTGTGTGATGGCAGGCTGTTGTCAGAAAATCCGACCGTTTGTATGCTCCATCGGACAAATTGTTGTCGGAATTTTCCGCGGACAAATGTGGGATAGCATGCTTTAAAATTGTTCGCCAACAATTGTGTGTTGTCGGATTTTCCGATCGTGTATACACAAGTCCATCGGACAAAACTCCAAAGTACCAACACGCATGCTCAGAAGCAATGCTCACCATAACACAACATTAGCAGAAGTTGCCCAACGGGTGGCGCTAAAGAGCTGAAAAACCACGTAGTTTCGTGTTTGTTGGCTGACAATTATTTTCCGTTTGTATGCAACACAAGATCCTGACCAATGCCCTTCAGACAAAAATTCCTACGATTTGTCCGATGAAAATCCGATCGTGTGTATGAGGCTTTAGAGCTGTCACTCAAGTATAATATATATTTCAGAATAATGCGCTCATTCCTGAAAGCTACATAAAAGTTTATGTAGAGAGGGGAGGGTGGAGGAGTTGGGCCTACTCTCCTCCAATGATCAGACATGAACCCCCCCCCCCGCACTAGAAAAGACCAGTGTCCTGCCGTTTCTCCTCCCCCAGCTCTATGAACTCCATATGCAGCTGAGAACACAGGGCATGTGATCATTTAGAAAAAAGTTATTTATATCTATACACAAATGCCTTTGCTTTAAAAAAAATTATTGTAAATCAAATGGGGTGTTTTACAAGGTGACAGTGTACATATACAGTACAGTGGAACCTCGGATTGCGAGTAATGCGGTTTACGAGCTATTGTTTTAAAAAAAAAAAACTGACTCACTTTGCAAGCATTGTCTCGCAAGACGAGCAGGATTCAAGCCGCAGAGCAGTGAAGGGTCATTTTTTTTTTATTCTTTTCTGGACTCCTACTGGGAAGATTTCAGTTCACTTCCCGACTTCTGTCGTCCAATTTTTTGATCGTGTGTCGAGGATTGTCCATTTTTTTTATTTTTTTTTTGCATGCTAGTTGCATATCGAAAATGGAGAGATTACTAAAGTTATGAAAATTCTCATACGACAGAATAAATTAAAAAACGGAAGTAATGTGTTGTATTCTTGGGCAATAACTGTACTGATTAAACGAAAATCGTACGGTCTGGTATCATACGAGAAAAACGTTTGTGTTTGTCCGATCGGATAATAAATCGGATGAACGGTCGTGATCAGCTCTCGAAAGCTGTCCCCCAACGATCTGATCATACGATCTCTTAGTTAGGGAGTTAGTAAATCCCACCCCTTGTTGACTACCTTCACCAGCACAGGATGTAAAGGGGGAAATCTCCCAAATTGGGACAAAGAAATAAAAACTTAATGGAAATTCTTACCCTTCTACACCCTTTACAAAGCAAAAGTCACTTGAGGCCCCACACGTTTAAAAAATAATTTTAGGCCTGAAGATTATACAAAACCCCATACATTATATATTTTCTATAAGCAGACACCCTAGAGAATAAAATAGCGGTAGTTCCAATTTTTTATGTCACATGATATTACTGCAAGGGTCTAGGACAGTGTTTCTCAACTCCAGTCCTCAAGGCGCCCCAACAGGTCATGTTTTCAGGATTTCCCTCAGGTGAAACGGCTGGGGTAATTACTAAGGCAGTGAAACTGATCAAATCACCTGTGCAAAATAATAGAAAGCCTGAAAACATGACCCGTTGGTGCGCCTCGAGGACTGGAGTTGAGAAACACTGGTCTAGGAAACGCAATATTTCAGTAAAAAACAAACAAACACACACACACACACACACAAACACACACACACACACAAACGTGAATTTTAGGGCAAACAAATGCAATACATGACCCAAATTTTTGGTAAAATATAAAAGACGAGGTTGCGCCGAGTAAATAGATTCCCAACATGCCAAACCTTGAATTTTTGCGACCGAGAAATGGCATCAAACTTCAGTACCCTATATTTTCTAGGTATCGGTTTAGTGTTATGGAGGAGGTCTGGTGCTAGAATTATTGCTCTCACTCTGGCTTCCCCTCTACTCGCCGGCAGCCACCATGACTGTCCCAGGCCCGCCGATAGGCAAGCGGAGCCCGGTAAGCATGGCAGGAGCCGGTACCGGAGGTGTGTGAGGGCAATCGAGCGGCAGCGGTGCCACCCAATCGCTCTCACCCGACACGCAGGAGTCTGCCTGTCAGTTTCACACGCAATCCCGGTGGCTGCAGCCCCTGGATTGTGTGCAAATACCCCCTGTCGATAGGTCCGTACGACGTACGGACCTGGCGGCAAAAGGGTTAAGAGGAGATTCAGTCTCCCTGCAAAAAATTAGTCAGCAGCTTGTGGTGGCAAGATTGGTTGTATGCAGAGCACACAGCGATTTTGCCTTGTGCTAAGAATCACACACTTCATCTTAATGCAATAATGCTTCTTAAGCTAAAATTCACTCACCTTCCATTCGATCCCCATTCATACAAATCAAGAGACAACATCACCAGACTGCTAGGTTCATCTTGGCATCACAGCATCCACTGAACTCCTGACGCCCTCAAAGGCTCTTTTATTAAACTCCCAGCCGGAAGTGATGTCACAACATGTGACCTCCTCCATAGGAAGTGAGCTCACAACATGTGACCATATAAGGATATGTTCTAATACAATACATGAATACAATAATAATACAATAACCAATGAACACAGTTCCTGATGAGGGGAGCTTATCTGCAGGTGTATGCTCATGTCACCACCTCAATGCTGATCAGACACAGAGGCGACAAGAGCATACATCCGCTAATCCGATAATGCGTTTGCAGAGAGGCCTTATTCCGCAAACGCCCTTCTCTAAATCAGGAAGTTTATCTCAACCAGCCTCAGACTGCCCCAGTCAGCTCTTTAGAGCGGGTTGCGGAAGTACTAACACTGGGTGACACTATGACAATACATATTAAATACATCTTCATAAAATTTTCCACAACAATCTACAAATACTGTAGCTGCTGACATAATATAAGGACACTTACCTGTCCAGACATCCATCCAGCGTTGTCCTCACCCGAGCTGATTCTTCAACGGGCTTCGGATCAAGGCGCCGGCATCTTAACAAAGGGAAACCGACAGTGAAGCCTTGTGGATTTACAGCCAGTTTCCAACTGCACATGTTTGAGCCACGCTGCACTTTGTGAATGGCCCTGCAGTCTTCTGAGACCTGTGATGTGTCCCAGAAGGCTGCGGACAAAGAGGGGAGGTGAACTTCCGCTTGGATTGCCAAAGGCAGTACCTGCTCTACTAAGTGCCAAATGTGGCAGTGGGGGGGAGACAAGCAGACCTTCCCTTTTTGGGTGAAGTTCCACTTTGAATGAATTTCCTTTGTGACATTTTTTATTTTTATTTTTTTTATTTAGAAGAGGGTTGACCTCTCGTTGCCTCCTTGGCCATTGAGATACAGTAAATGCAATTGTGCTCATCAGATGCATTGGAACTTTAAAATGCTGTGGGTTTGAAGCCTCAAACTGCCCATAGCAGTAGCACACGGGTGCCTCACCCCTCCACCACAGGAGACAATATATTTAGATGAAAGCACAGAAAACCACAAACTCTTCCTGTTGCACAAGAATGCTGGCACACAAAACTGGGTGCCGTTAGTCCTACATAGACGACAGCCCACACTCACAATGATAGAACGACACCAAATAACTTCACCTGGCAGAAGATCTTACATACACACAATATTTCTATTAAATTTTGACTCTGGAATAAAGATTATTAAAACATGTATAATTATAACCTTTTAAAATTAAAATTAAATTCTCCCTTTGCAATGAAAAGGCAGCCCATATATAGTCTAGTACTGGGCACCACTACAAGTAATATGTTCACACAGCTGCTCCAGGATCTGGAAGGATCCCGACAATAATATTGGGATCCACCCAGAAAGGCCGACTGGCAGCTTTCTCAGCCTCTCAGAGTGCAGTTAAAAGACTGAAACCCCTCCTCAACCCGGCACTCCAGTGAGCGCAGGTGGGGCAGAGCAGGAAGTAGTGACCAACCGTCTCCTCACTCTGCTCAGTGCGGACCGAGACTTGAGCAATCAGCGGTCATGTAATTGCTCAGTTCTTGAGCTTAAGCTGGCCATAGATGAGTCTTCCTCAACATGTCAATGTAATCTGACAGCGGGAAGATAAATGAGCAGGAGGCTTGAACACTGCTTAAAGCGGAGTTCCACACGTTTTTTAGTTTATTAAAAGTCAGCAGCCACAAAAAGCATGGCTGCTGACTTTAAATAAACCGACACTTACCTGCCCCACGGTCCATCGATGCGGCCGCCCGGAGGCTCGCTCCTCTCCTTAGCGCCGTCATGGTAACTGGCCGGGCACGCTCTGCGCGAGTTGCGCTGCGCTCTCCTATTGTCCAGCCGATCTTCTGGGACCTGAGTTGTGTCCCAGACGATTGCTGGCAGGGAGGGGCCGCCTAGGGCGAGGGGAGGAGTCGCCAAGGAAGCAGGAAGTGGGACAGGAAGTCCAACGAAAAAAAAAAAGGGTACACCCCCACCTCAAAAAAAAATTACATGCCAATTGTGGCATGGCAGGGGGTGAGGAGTGCTTAAAGCGGAAGTTCTGGGACATGAGAAATATTCAACTGATCATTTGAATCTCCATACCCTATGTTCTGGAAACTTCTTTCAAAGCCGAGGGGAGTAAATCACACTCTCAGCTCAGGAATCCCTGAGCAAACCCACACAATGGATGCCTGCTCCAATCACTACAAAAGAGTCCAAGACTAAAGTTACCATAACAGCCTACCAAAAGGAGGGCACTGCACAAATAAGACAGGAGGCGGCAGGGAGGGGAAACCCATGATTCTGTAGGTGTGGGGGGGGGTGAGCTGGGTTGGTTCTGGGGGGCTGTGCACGCAGACCACGTTTCTTTGTCGTGTTAAACATGGGTAAAAGAAAAAAAAAAAAACTCACTACTCCTTCATTTCGTTCTTCAGCAATATCCCAAACAGGGAAGCAAACACCTATGCATATTTATGAGAGGGTCTTTGCCTTTCCTCACTTTATTAAAAAAAAATAAAAAAATTAATTAAAACAGACAAGATCACTTAGTTAAAAAAAAAAAAAAAGTTGAAATATTTGTAATTACTTATTTAAAATGCACAATTTATTATGATATCTCTTGTTATATACTGGTGTAGCACACAGAATCCCTGGCCTTACCTCCACAAGGCGGGACACACCATACTACAATGCCCAGGTTCCTTCTTGAATAAGATGGTGAGTGGTGTTCTGAAATTGTTGGGTCCTGCAGCAAGTTACCTCCTTTCAGCTGGTTCTCGTCCCTAGAGTGTAGGGAAAAGTCTGTTGTTTGTGTATCAATAAGGCCAATGTCCAGACAAGATTAAACCTCAATGAAGGAAGGTTTATTTTCTATATGCTTGGAAAGTTGAAGATGAAGAATAAAGTAACAGGGAGGCAGGTTCAGGCACGCGGCACTTAATCAACACTTAGTATCCCCACTCAATCCAGAGTGGGCTTTGCTCACCCAGATAGTTCCCTCTCACGGTCCTAGCAGCCGGAGTGATGCACGAACTTTACTTGAACTTCCTAGGGATACGATCGGAACCCAATTTTCCTAGTTCCGAACTTCCCAGCGCTTGTAACATAAGGACACAGGTGCCAGTTGAAGCACGTTACAAGGCCTGTGGCGGAATTGTGGAATCCCTCTGTAGGTGACCAGGCCTCATCTGAGGCGGTGACTTCCTTCACCGGTAACCCTGGCTCCCTCTCCAGAACGGGTCACCCTCGAGTGCCCTGGAATTCCTCTTTCGGGGGTAGGCCAGCTAAAGGTGCTGGGCCTACATGAAGAGTTGCAGCCCCAGGCTAAAGGTGCCTGAGACTGATCCACCCGTGCGCTCTCCCATGGCCTGGAGGGACTGCTCCTCAGTACTGCTCCTCAGTACCCCCTCCTACTCCACTCCCTCTCCAGATGGAGTCTGCCCCTCTTATATCCTCTCCCAGCATGCACAGCAGGCCGACCACGCCCACCATACCGCTGCCGAGAGGGGACACCCAAGGGTATAGCAATGTTACCTGCGGTTCAACCCTGACCTGTTATGGCAGTGCCACCTGCAGACCACAGGGAACTGTACACCAGCAACACCACTTAGCAGAAGCAAAAAAGCAAGCCTAACAGTTGAAGCGGTCTGAGCCTGGCTACTAGCTCAGATCAACCCCTAAATTTAGGCACATAGCACCCCTAAAAGTAAAGGGGCGCTACACTGGTTTTCCTTAAATACCTAATAGAAAAACAAACAAAACAAAAACCAAACAGTCTTAACTGTCAAAAAATTTGTAATTCTCTTGGTCTAGTTTTGAAATTCATTCCACCTTTTACTAGCAAAATCCACCATTTTACCCAACATTCTCTTCAATTGATGCTACCCTAACTTCATGGGGTGCGCTACATGATCAGACCACTCGAGGTACGCCTCTACTTCAGTAAAGACCTCCCACTAGGATCATATATGAATTCCTTATCCCTTCCATGAGAGTACGAAGTGATTTTTTTAAAGACACCTGTAGCGGAGCCTCACTCCCTCTCTCATCTATTGTACATGGCTTGTGTCTAGGGGTACCTGGGAGAGGAGAGTGCAGGAACACTATGCCAAGCTCTCCCCTCGTTTGTATAGGAGGGTTGAGCAAAGTTAGTTGATTTACCTCCGGGTCTGTCCACTGCATACGAAGCCTCAGTTGTTCCATGGAGACATGTCTGCCAATAATAGAGCCCCACACCAATCGAAAGTCCAACACTCCTTTATTTCACGTACAATAGGGTGAACACAATCAGTTGAACTTCCAATAACAGACGAACATGGGGGTGTGGGAACGAGTATGCCCAGGCACAACTGAACTCTCCTATTCCTTTGCTAGCGAATAGGCCTGGCGCACGGTCTCTGCCACCAACCGTGAGTGTTGGTCGCTGCCACCGACCGGATGAACTGTTGAGGCCCCTGCCACAGGCCTAATAGCAGGTCTCTGCCACTGACCTGAGTTGACTAGTTGGACCGCTGCCACCGGTCATTGAAAGTGGACTGAACTTGGCCCCTGTTCGGGAAAGATATCCCTCCGGGCGGTCTCCAGAGGTTCACCCGGCACTGGCAATCTGCTGCACCAGGTCTTCGGGTGAGTCCCTCCTCCGGTCCCTTACGCCTCTGGATTCGGGGTCCCACTTCCGGGGCCCCTTAGGACGATCCCTCCCTCGCGGGACCCAGCGGAAGGTACTGGGTCCCAGGCCTCCGGCTGAGTACCTCACCCCAGACTGAAGGTGTCTGGGATGGAACACGAACTCCAAGTGTCCAGGCCTAGGCCGCCTGGACACCGACCGCACAGCAGCCCTCAGGCTGAAGGTGCCTGGGACTCGAACCTCGTGGCGAAGATGTCCGCCCCCTTTATACCCCCTCCCAGCAAGCACGGCGGGTTCCCCACCCCGCCGTACAACCGCTGCGAGAGGCCACAAAGGGTACGGCAATGGCTGCGATGGTTCACCCCCGGCCCAAAGTGACAGCGCCACCTGCTGGGCCGCAAGGAACCATGCATCACTGGTGTCATACCAGTTTTTTAAAAGTACATACCCGCTACACACCACTTACCGGTATACAGAATTAATCTCATGCCGCCCAACAGCTACCTCTTATATAGAACTTCAAATTACACCATGACCAGTGTACTCGAGATACCTCCCCACACCTTACCCCTACCAGTTTACCCCTCTTAACCACTATCTTAACTTATCCAATCTATAGTAATTTAGACCACACCGGAGTTAGAGTATAAAATGGCCACAACAGCCTTTTTATTAAAACCATATCATGTAAAGAACTCCAATATAAAATATATATTTTCAATAACTTTATTAACACAATTTTACCATTATAACTCCCAGTCTGTTGGTCTCTGACGGCACCCCAAAACTTTTGAACCCCTTTTTACACCAATACACCGCGGTACAAAATTTTTGAACCATACCAGGCCTCCAGCCGTATAACAGCTCAGAGACAACCCCTTCCCACAGTGCAACCATACCCGTACTCCAGCGGACACCATTCCACTGGAATACACCAGAGGGGCACATACCACCGATGAGCCCCCACCACTTTAATACCATCTGTTTTCTGCCACCGTCAAAGACCAAAGACACCGCCAACACACAGCTGTTATGACGACCTTCTCCTTCACAACCTGAAAGACAAGAAAACAATAGCCAGAAAAACACCAAAACAACAGGGAGGGTGGGTGGGAAAAACTTCCTCTCCTTTCTGTCCCCCACACAAAATGATGCCGAGTGCACCCGCCTCCAGCTATTTAAAGTGCCCCTCCCCTCACATTAAAATTCACCTCTGCCTCCACCCACTCACTTCTTCACCAAATGTTAACCCCGTCCTGTCTGTACTCTCCACCTCGTCATGCACGGCCCTTCATTATATTCTTTTTTGTCTCTTCATTTCGGGCCTCCCTTGACCAGTGTACTCGAGATACCTCCCCACACCTTACCCCTACCAGTTTACCCCTCTTAACCACTATCTTAACTTATCCAATCTATAGTAATTTAGACCACACCGGAGTTGGAGTATAAAATGGCCACAACAGCCTTTTTATTAAAACCATATCATGTAAAGAACTCCAATATAAAATATATATTTTCAATAACTTTATTAACACAATTTTACCATTATAACTCCCAGTCTGTTGGTCTCTGACGGCACCCCAAAACTTTTGAACCCCTTTTTACACCAATACACTGCGGTACAACATTTTTGAACCATACCAGGCCTCCAGCCGTATAACAGCTCGAAGACAACCCCTTCCCGCAGTGCAACCATACCCGTACTCCAGCGGACACCATTCCACTGGAATACACCAGAGGGGCACATACCACCGATGAGCCCCCACCACTTTAATACCATCTGTTTTCTGCCACCGTCAAAGACCAAAGACACCGCCACAGCCTGCAAAGGGTAACCCCTTACCCTTAAGGGCCCCTCCACACCCGCAGGGCACACTGGATCCCATCCTGACTCCCCAATGCCCACAAATCCATCCCACGTCAGAAAGATGCACACCATCCCTCCGTAAATACATGCCCACATTAACCTCCAACTCCATGTGCCTACCACCCACCCCCCGTTATTGGCAACCAACCTAACCACCAGTTCGTTAAACTTGATTCCCGCCTTGTTAATCTGCGCCACTGATCTCGCTCTCCGCCACGAGGTGTACTTCATAACGTCGGACTATACTACCAACGTCCCCAGGAAGACCTCTCTAAGAAATCCGACGTTATGGCCGAGAACAGAGCCCCAATGGCTCTGATCCCCAAGTCATCCTCCCCCCACATGTAGTACCCAAACGACCTCTTGTCTATCCAACCGGGCGTACCGATCCACTCCTGGCACCACCCTACTCCACTCTATGCCCGTGAAGCCTATTCCTCCCAACGCAAGCCTCCATCCTGGGTATCCCCAACAGCCTGCCCGCCTGTCATGTATCTGCCCTCCTTTTTCCCCCAAAAGACATATGAATGCCCTACCATCCAGATGAGGCGTGTAGAACCTCCATCTGAACTGAAAATACCACAACACAATTCAAAAACCCCAGAAAATTACCCCATCATTGCCAATAACCTCACTTGCGCACCCCTTCACTTCCCACATATTTCCACTCACATCCGCTAATAAATGGGGGGCGTACCTAAGAACAAAACCACATGGACTCCCATCTCACGATCCATTTTACCGCTGCCAAATCCAACCCGCCCGGGCAGCCCCAGTGGCCGCCCCGATGCGGAAGGAGTGTGAAGCGATATGCTTGCAGTTGTTCCCAACCGCCCACAGGCCTTTCCGGAAACCCAGCCATGCATTAAAAACGTACTAGAAAACGATCCATCCTCATGCACCAAAAAAGCCCACCCCCCGGCCGTCCTAACTTCCAGAACTTCTTACACCACCCTCACTGAACAGTCCTGATCCCCGGGCAATGAAGACAGCTGTACCATCACCCCTCACACAGGGAGGGTGGCCCATTTGATCCATCTGTAACCTCCTGAACCGCAAACTCACCCTTCCGCCCGATAACTCCACATCCTGTACCAGTAACCCCTCCGTCCTCTGTTTTTGACAGGCCCACAAACTCCCCCACCCTAAATGCAACAAAACGCTGTATAGAACAACTTAACCCCTTAACAGATGAACACACCCCGGCCAATGCCCCGCAAATCACTTGCGAAAGAGAAACCGAAAACAGGCCTACCTGCATTCCTATGAGGGTGATCCTTTTGACACCCCTTTACCGCCTCCCTTACCCAGAAAACCGTAGTGAAATCTGCATGCCCTGGAGTTCGAATAGAAAACGCCAAGCCTGCCCGCTTCTTCTCGATCCCTGCCACCGAACCCCTTGCCTCCATGCACCGAGTTACTAAGTAAACTACCAGCAACTCCGTCTCAGACACATCCCGCTAAGCATCCACTAGCCGTCTGAATGCAGCCCATTCCCTCCAGATTATTTGTATATGCCACCCATGTCGACCCACTTCCTTACTTCCCAATCCGGAAAACGGGGACAGTGAAACAGCTAAAGTGTAGTCTAACCCCGGGATACGCCTAGCATAGAGAAAACGTTCACTTGTAAGCACTCCAGTCGATGACTTGCACCACCCCCAAATCGTCACCGTGCAATCTAAACTTCATGTCCTTACTCATTGCCTCCCACAGTTCTGTAGCCAATACCGCCGGAAACAGGTCCAGCAATACCAGGTGATGACTGAGCCCCTCTTCCCCCAAAGACTTAGTCCATGCCTCTGCACTCCATTACCCCTGGCAAATGCCCCAAAAAACCCAGTGAACTTTGCATCATCAGTGCCCCATCCTAAATCAAAAATTGGTCACCGGGTCCCACATCCACCCCCATTGCCCGTTGTAAGTTTCCAAGAACGTGTGCCCCACCTTCAAAACATCCCTAAGCTCCTCATAGAGTCAAATAAAATGCGTATTGGCCCGCACCCCCACTGCCGCAGCCGACCATCCTTTAACAAAAAACCCACCCATGGGAACAATTTCCCAGGAATTGGATCGCCTGACCCGTCACGGACCACCCTTTAACAAAAGGAAGCTAAATTGTCAGACATGGCGCCTGAGAAGGAGCATACCATGGGCAGACACAGATTCACATAAAATTCCCCCCAGCAGCACCCCAACTGCCAAAACTGTCCGGATGAAACGGCAGCCGCCGGAAGGCCGACTCAACGTCCGCCTTTGCATGAGTGCCCCCCACTGTGCCCACTTCAGGACCTATCAAGGAATTAACTCACCCCCTGTTTGAGAACAAGAGATAGTGAATAAGCAGAAGCTTGATTGATTCCTTCTTAACCACCACCCCCATCGGTGACACCACCAGATACACGATTGGGCTCTCCCGAAATGGCCCCCCCATACGATCTAAAGCCACCTTTTTAGCCAATGTTTTCTGAAACCACCCCCGGACTAACCAGTGAGGACCCTAAAATTTGCGCCAAGGGCGGCACGACCTCTTTAGCGAACGCACTTTTAAAAAACCTTCCTAGAAACCCGCTCTCAGCAACTCTGCCGACGCCCTAAACAAATATCTACTTCGAAAAAAAAACAAAAAACGCATCCTTACCTCCTGCACCGGTGTCATCCTTCTTGAAGCAAAATCCCGGGGACGCTTTCCGTCTTTTGAAGCACCGAGACAAGGGGTGCGTCCCCCCGCATCCAGCATTCCTGTTAAAATGACAGGACCCCACCCAACTTGCCAGATTCCTTGTTAAACTGACAGTACACCCCCACCATGTTTCTCGTTCAGTGGTACAGAGTCATTTGTCCCCCCCGACCGACCCCCTTGAAAATTGGCTTGGTGTCCCAGCCGAGGACATCAAACGCAGCCAAAGGCTGATATCCTTATGCACCCAACAAAGCGTCTGACGAACTGCCCCCCGCTGCCGACTGTTCGTAATAACGCAGTAAAGCAGTCCCAACATAACCCCCTAGGCCTCTCCCAGCGCATCCATATAACAGCACAGTGCCGACCAATGTTCCCGGGTTTACTCACCTAACATGCTGGCCAAGCTGGCGAATGGCTGCAGCCTCTTGCCAAACCTCCTTGGGACAAATCGACACCTCCTCATCCCCTCATCTTCCTTTCCGGAATCGTCCGGCTTACCTTTTACCAAATAAATTTTTTCTAGGGGCAGTAATAAGCAAATCTCGACATACTCACCTTTCCAATTTTGTCTCTCACCCCTTGGTCAGGTGAGCCCCCCAAGGGGCCCTTCAAAGCAAACGCAAACCTCACACTTAGCGGCATCGGCGATACGTACTATAACCGCTATGGCCACCACAGCAGGATCCCCTGCGTTCACCCCCACGGCCATACTCACCTAATCACCTCCAACAATGTTCCGTCACGGGCCCCGTAGTGAACACGGGTGCCACCACCTTAACCGACCCCTTTACCTGCCCGCCTACCCACAGCGCCACCTGCGGGGGACCCCCTTCACCCACGAACATCGCTGTACCAAATCCCTCAATAATCTACAATAGGGCCACTGCCCCGGGAGAGGCAGGCTGGTTGCCCGCCACCCCCGCCACAGCATCCCTGACCCCCGGCGTGGCCCCCACACCGTTGGCAACGTCCCCCAACCCCACAACTCACACAGTGCATTCGTCAAATCAACAGGAGAAATGATAGTGGTAGACTTACCGGGCTGACAGGGCACGTCCCCCCCCCCCCCACAGCCGCAGATCTCGCCTCCCCTGGTGCTGCGACCCCTCTGCGATCCTCCTCTACCGATCCAAACAGCTCCCCTTCCGACCTCCGCTCCCAGGCTGGAAGCATGGCGTGATGAGCCCCCCAGGCGAAACTTACCTGGAGGCCGCGACTCCCCTTGGCGCCGAATTGAAGTCCCCTCCTGGGGATCCACCACCACCTCCCTGCAGCGCCTGCGCCCTCTTGACGAGCCCCGGGTAGGCCGCGACACCTGATCACTGCTGTTCTGCACGTCCCTCAGCCCACTGCTTCACCCGATACCGCCAGCCTCGTCTGGTAGAGGCCCTGCGGACGTGGCACCGCTTCTCCCCCGCTGAACCTCCCCTTCCCTGCCGCCTGCACAGAAGGGGGGGGTCCCACTTTCTGAGGTCCTCCGCCGCGAGGGCGAAGCACGGGCGCCATTACAGTCCGTAGCCCCGCCCCCTGCCGTTGCCGCGTGTACCGTCCGGCTCACCCCACGGCTGAAGCAGGCGCGCGCTTTTCCAGGGGTGGGCCGACGAGTCAGCCTGTGGGCTCCTGGTGTGGCAAATTTTTTATTTATTTTTGGGGGGGGCAGCCGCGAATCGCGGGGGGGGGGGTGCCGCGAATCGCGGGAGGGGGGGGGGGCGCGTCTGCTGAGGCCCCAGGCCAAATCGGGCCCCAAACAGACGTCCTGTTATGATGGCCCTGAATGAGGGCACTAACCTGGTCACCCAGACAGTCTGGCCCCTTCGTCGCCGCAGCCGCCCACAACCGAGCGAGGATCAAAGCCACGTCCGCCATTTTGTCTAAGGAGAGAAGTGAAAAAAAACTTCCTCTCCTTTCTGTCCCCCACACAAAATGATGCCGAGTTCACCCGCCTCCAGCTATTTAAAGTGCCCCTCCCCTCACATTAAAATTCACCTCTGCCTCCACCCACTCACTTCTTCACCAAATGTTAACCCCGTCCTGTCTGTACTCTCCACCTCGTCATGCACGGCCCTTCATTATATTCTTTTTTGTCTCTTCATTCCGGGCCTCCCTTTATCATATTAGAAACCCAGGACTCCTACTGTACACTACAGGCCGACATGGGAATACCCAACTACTTAATTCCAGAAACCTAAAGTTCTCTTGTGGTGCTACTCGAAACTACAAAACACTCATACTCCTACAAAAACATCCAGTATGCTAAATTGGGAGACGGATCGCAACACTACGCTTGTGTAGCGGTGCACTGCCGCGAGTTTCAAAAGATCCACACATCACCCTGCTGCCTGACCTCCATTCATCCATCTTGAGACAATGAACAGTCATTTGCATTGCTTTGCTGTATTTTATTTGCGGGACACAACTTGGATAGGGTAGGGATGATATGAGATGCTCATAACACTTAGCACGTTGATAGAACTTTAATTGAAAGTTTAATTCCTGATAATAAGGCACAGCTAACGTTCACAGTCTATTTCTCTGCTTTCCTTCACTGCAGACTATTGCTCCTCCTCTCTTCAGCACTGACTACTGCAGAGTATCACTTCTCCTGTGTAAATCCTTTGCTGCAAAACCGTTAGTTTTATATTTCACTGTCACTGTGAGAAGTCACTCTGAATAACTCCTCAGCTTGCTCAAAGTCACTCAAATGCTGGCACTGAGCCAGAGGTGCAGCCACAACTCCCCCCGACGGCCCAGTACTTTAGCAGCACATGGCAACCGATGGACTTCTAGGCCCAGATAGTCCAATCTTGCAGATGCGGAGTTCCCCGGTCACAGCAATCCGCACTATGTTTAAAGTATTTTCCTGAACTGCTGCGTTCCCCGGCCACAACAGTCTACACTATCCTCAATAGCTTCCTCCGGTTCCATTACTTGCTGTGGTGTACACACTGACCTTCTCCATGCCCCAGGTCCATGGAGGGAAACAGTTCAGCTGCATAGTCCAGCGGTTCCTCTAAGCCTTTCTCTCCTCTATTGAATTCCTCCTCTGCGGTGCATGTGAAGGATGAGTCTTCCCCGTGACTCCCCCCTCAGCACATGGCAGGCCCAAGGCTGGGGACCGCCTTACAGCAACTAGCAGTGCTTCCTCTCTCTGACAACTCCTCCCCAGCAGCATGTGACCCCAGCTTATATAGGAGGCCTTCCCCCTGCCAATACCGAATGGGGATTGGCAGAACCCCCTCACATGAGCTACCTGCCACTCCAGCACGAGACCTAGCCTCTTTTCCAGAACATACTGACTGAAAGCAGGGGAGGCGTCTCTGAGCCAGAGCACAAGTGGTCACACCCACTGCTACACTGATCACTCCCAGTCCCAGATCAAAACAAACAGGCCTAGCTTAGAGCACAGGCCTGCCTAAATTTGCCTGTTCTGATACCTGAAACATAGAAAACCTCATTCTAGCAGCACCTACCAAAAAGGTAGTGGGTGCTACATTTGCTTTACCCAAGTGGAATAAGGCTATTCAGTCTAGCTATGAATATTCTCATAGTGTAAATCGTTGGGATCTAGGTATCTAGCCTTGAAACTCCTGCATAGTAGTGTAGCGAGTATGTACTTTCCCGGGTGTAAATTTAACTGGCAGAGACACCAGTGATGTGTAATTCCCTGCAGCCCAGCAGGTGGCGCTGTCACCATGGGCTGGGGGTTGAGCCATTACTGTGTGCCGGGCCTCCTTTTTGTCCTCCCTCGGCAGCGGTATGGTGGGGTGGGGAACCCGCCGTGCTTGCTGGGAGAGGGTATAAAGGGGCCGGCCATCTTTGTCACGGGGTCGAGTCCCAGGCACCTTCAGCCTGAGGGCGGTGGTTCGTGTCGGTCCTCTAGGCGGCCTAGGCCTAGAGGACAGTCGGAGGTCGTGTTCCATCCCAGGCACCTTTAGCCTGGGGTGAGGTACTCGAGGAGGATGATCTGAAGCTCAGTGCCCAACACTGAGTTCCACAAGGGAAGGAGGTCCTAGGGAACCCAGGGATTGGGAACCCGAATCCGGAAGGCGTAATGGACCGGGGGGAGCTCCTCACTTGAAGACCGGGTGCAACAAATTGCCAGTGACAGGTGAGCCTCCCACCGGAGACCGCCTGGAAGGAAATCCCCCCTCGCTCGGAGACCGCAACCCGCTTTCAGGGAGGAAAGCGGAGAACCAATTGTGTCTGGGCCTACTCGCATCCACACCCCCTTTTCTGTTCTGTTTTTGAAGGGAGTCTAACTGATTATGCTGTTCATTCGAGAAGAATAAAGGAGTGTTGGACTTTAATGGTGTGGGGCTCTTTTCTGGTGGACATTGTTCAAGGTAATCTCACGTGGAGGTATTAGGTGCACAGCACTGACCCGAAGGTAAAACAAGAACTTTGCTCACACCGCACTGACACCTGTGGTGAAGGCCAGGCGTGGTGTCCCCGCTCCCTCCCCTCTAAGGTACCCCTAGACAAGAGACAGACGAGCTGAAGGAAAGAGGGGAGTGAGGAGGGCGCTACAGTAGCTATTTAAAGTGGTTGTAAACCCACTCTGACAACTTGCACCTACAGGCAAGCCTAGATTAAGGCTTACCTGTGGGTGCAAGAAAGATCTCTTTAACCTACACGGTTAAGGAGATATTTGCAGAAAACACTGCACGGATGTCTACGGCGCATGCGCGCCGTAGACAACCGCGCAGGCGCACTGAGCGTCCCGGTTTTCTGAATGGGACATGCCGGGATTATGCCGATCCCGCACGAATGCGCGGGAGTGACGTCCTCGCCGCTCCGGCCAGTCATAGCGACAGAGCGGCGATATACGGAAGGGACTCTAAAAGCAAGGTGGCGGCGGAGGGGAACGAGGAGCGCTTCGATCTAAGGCAAGTCATTCATAATGAGCTAGTATGCTATACATACTAGCTCATTATGCCTTTCTCTTGCAGGGTTTTAAAAAAAAAAAAAAAAAAGGAGGAGAGGAGGGTTTACTTCCTCTTTAACCCCTGTGAGGTTATCACTCATCTTCAAGGACACATCTAATCTTTTCTGGAGAAACTGTGGCTCTAAAGCAGGGGTCTTAACTAGCAGCCCTCGAACTGTTGCAAAACTACAAGTCCCATGAGGCATTGCAAGGCTGACAGTTACAAGCAAGAAAAGCCCAGAGCAAAAAAGAAAGAAAGCAATAGGCGGAGGGCTGGCATGACTGAGTGAACAGGGTATGGAGATGTAAAAGTAAGAGTGATTGGCTAAGAAGAAGTGTAAGGGGGAGGGGACAAGTCTGAACAAAAAGGTAATCCCCGCCCCCAGCGCGGGGGAAAGTTCCAGACACCAGAACCATATCCACTGTGGAGAACCTTCTGGCCCAAATGCGGGCAGAGGCCGCGACACGGGGCGAGGATTGGCTCCAGGAGACCCTGGGGCTGATGCTGTCGGGACCGTCTGGATCACCAGGTACCACGGGGAGAGAGGCTGGGCGAGCTCGCAGGTCCAGGCCTCCGGAGCGCTACTCACCAGGCCCCTCCCCTAGAGCTCAGCGGCAGACTAGTGCACTGCCTTGCCTAGGACGGGGGGGTATCGGGAGGAATCCCCCACATGATCGTAGCTCAGCGGGGGGCCGCGCCGGGAGTTCCGGTGCGGCCGTTAGGCCCGCACGGCGCATGGAGTCGGAGAGGGCGGGCTCCACCCCCCGGGGGTCCCCGGCGGGATTGGAGCCTCAGCGTGGGTTTTCGGGGGGGGGCGCGGTGACCGGGCCACCTACCTCCTTGGCCGGTCATCATGGGCAGGGGCTGTCTGGTACAGGCATGGTGGAGCCTGGGAGAGAAGACAGCGGTGCTGCTGGCTCGCTCCAGCGTGGTCGCAAGTCGGCGGGGAAATCCGTGGGCGGGTCCAGTGCGCGGAGGACGGATCGATCGGGTGCCGGGCCCTCGGCTTCCAGGGAGAGGTCGCCTGGTGAGCTTTCTTCCGGTGGTGAGGAGCAGGCTGGTGTGCTGTCTGAAGGGGAGCTGTGCAGCTCGGAGGAAGATCGGAGACCCGGACGGTCGGTGGCTGCGGTGGAACCTGGTCGATCGGCTGGTGGGACTTCTTTCAGGCAGCCCGGTAAGTCAGCTTCCTTTACTCATTCCCGGGGCCATGCAGGGGGTAGTGGCCGGGGTGGTGGGCCTGCAGCTAGTGAGGGGTTGGTGGATCTGGGACAGGACCCGGTGAGTGGGCAGGCTGGGGGGAGTACGGTCCCCACTGGAGGTGGCACACGGCAAGATGGGTTGCAGGCATTAAGAATTTGGTCAGCCAGTTTGAAAACGGGGACAGCGGGCATGTCAGCCCGGCCGTGGCTTGGGTCCCGCCAGCAGGAACGGTGGGGTCCTCTGCAGCAGTGGTGACACCGGCTCCTCCTGCTGCTACTAGTGCAGTGGGGGACACGGCAGGGTCGCTTGGCGGGACACTGGGGGCCTCGCAGGTGGGTGGAGCTGTGGAGCAGGCTGCTCGGCAGGACATCATTAGGTTGGCAGACGCCACAAAATGTGAAGTTTATATTTGTTATGAGGCACCCCTGGGGGCGCATCTGAAACCAGAAGTGAGGGAAAAGATATGGAAAGGTGAGTATGTGGAGATGTTCTCACCATTACCATTAGAGAAGTTTCATTTGGATAGGGTGAAGCCGGATGATTCAAAGAAGGGAGGATGAGGAAAAAAAAAAAAAAAGAAGGAAGGAGGTACAGGCTCATTCCGCGGACGTTCACGAATTGGCTGCAGGCGTTCGCCATCATGGCAAGCGTGATAAGACAAAAGAATCCTGAGCACTGTTCAGCACTCTTTGGCCATCAGGACGCTATTGGGGAGGCCTACAGGGTGTATGGGGGCACGGGGTGGCTCCGTTATGATGAACAGTTCAGGCAGAGGAGAGCGGTGCGGACAGACCTGCGGTGGGATCATAAGGACATCAGTTTATGGATGCGTTTGATGACCTCGCCGAGGGCACCTGGTCAGTTTTTTCAGGGGGGGGGGGGCGGTGGAACTTCTTCCCCAGGACAATCGGCCAGTAAGAAAAAAGGGGGTTTGCTGGCAGTACAATGAGGGCACCTGCAAGTTTGGGGGGTCCTGCTGATACAAGCATGAATGCTCCGGTTGCAGAGGTTCTCACACGCAGGCCAGATGCTTTAAGCAGGGAAAAAGCCGTACCAGAGAGTCTGGGCAAAAGAGGGAGGACTCCGGTGATGGTGGAAAGGATGCGGCTGTTTCTAGGTAGGTATCCAGATAAGGGGGCGGCTCGATTGTTTGATAATGTTTTTTCAGAGGGGTTTCACATTCCATGTTCCTTGCAGGTTATCCCCCCGGTTTCACGTAATTTACGGTCGGCCATACAACATGCTGGAGGTGGTCACCGAAAAACTGCGCAAGGAGGTTGCTTTGGGCCACATGGGCGGTCCTTTCCCTTCCCCCCCCCCTTAGCAAATTTGGTGGTCTCCCCGCTCGGAGGTGGTCCCCAAGAAGGAGCCCAACAAGTTCCGTCTCATTCACCATCTGTCCTTTCCGAAGGGTGGGTCGGTCAATGACGCGATTGATACAGAAGTGTGTACAGTGAGTTACACTTCATTTGATGCAGCAGTAGGTTGGGTTCGCCGGTATGGGCAGGGGGCGTTGATGGCTAAAGCCGACATCGAGGCGGCTTTTAGGCTGTTGCCGGTACACCCGGAAAGCTTTCACCTCCTGGGGTGTCACTGGAATAACGCGTTTTATGTGGACATGTGTTTACCGATGGGATGCTCCATATCATGCACGTTATTTGAACAGTTCAGCTCATTCGTGGAATGGGTGGTCAGGGACGTGTCGGGGGTGAATTCCATTATTCACTACCTGGATGACTTCCTTTGTGTGGGGCCGGCCTCGTCCAGGGTCTGTGCGGTGCTCCTGGCCACCTTGGAGCATATCGCGGTGTGTTTTGGCATTCCACTGGCGCCTGACAAAACTGAGGGACCTCGCACGGTTATCACGTTTTTGGGCATTGTCCTGGATTCGGATGCCATGGAATGCCGCTTGCCATTGGACAAGCTGGAGGATCTTAAGCGGGAGCTGGAGGGCATGATGGGGGTAAGGAAGGTTCAGTTTAGGGCGCTGCAGTTGCTGCTGGGCAAGCTTAATTTTGCGTGCCGCATTCTCCCGATGGGCAGGGTGTTCTGCACGGCCAGGGTCCGGTCACCCACACACTTTGTGCGTTTGGGCAGGGAACACAGGGAGGACTTGCAGGTTTGGCATTCCTTTCTGGAGTCCTTCAATGGCAGGGCATTGTGGATGTCCGGACCGATTAGCAATTTTGATTTGGAGCTCTACACTGATGCAGCTGGGGGGGGTCAGGGTTTGGGGCTTCCTTTCAAGGCAAGTGGAGTGCGTGCCCCTGGCCACAGTCGTGGATTGATGCTGGTTTCACTAAGAACTTAGTCCTGTTGGAACTGTTCCCGGTGGTGCTGGCGGTAGAACTGTGGGGTGCATGTTTCAGGGATCTGAAGGTGAGGTTTCACGGGGACAACCTTGGAGTGGTACAGGTGATCAATAAGGTGTCGGCATCCTCCCCTCCGGTGGTGCGGCTGCTGCGCCACCTGGTGTTGAGATGTTTACAACTTAACGTGTTTGTGTATGCGGTACATCTTCCGGCGGTGGATAATCTCATAGCTGACGCGCTGTCTCCCTTTCATTGGGACAGATTCCGGGAGTTGGCACCGTATGCGGAGCAATGTGGGGTCCCTTGTCCAGGCTGGCTGTGGAAGATTCCGTTGGAATAGTGTCAGGTTGGATCAGGAAATTGGTGAGTAAGGGCACATGGGCGGCTTATGAGAAGGTGTGGCTGGAGTGGCAACAGTTGGTGAGGGAGGCTGGAGCTGACCCGGTAAGTTCCGATGTGCGGGTACTGGTGTTGCATTTTCTGTCCAGGAACATGGAAGCTGGGGTGTCCAGGTCAAGTCTGAGTAAGAAGCTAGCAGGGTTGGCTTTCCTGTTCAAATGGCAGGGGTGTCCTGATTTTACTAAGGATTTTTGGGTACGTCGGGCATTCAAGGGCTATGGATGGGGGGGGGGGGGGACAGAAGAAAGACGGCAGGCGGCCCGTCTCATTTGTTCTTTTGGGAGGTATCATGGGGCAGTTGACGGGTTTGTGCTCGTCTGGGTATAAAGTCTTGCTGTTCAAGGTGGCGTTTTCCTTAGCGTTTTTTGGAGCATTTCGGATAGGCGAGTTGGTTAGCCCATCCAAAGCGGTACACAGGGGTTTGCTGGACAGTGAAGTAAGGTTGACGGAGGAAGGAGTGTCATTGGTGCTCAGGAAATCTAAGACGGACCAGATGGGAAAAGTTAAGTTGGTGCAAGTTTTCCCGGTTCAAGGTTCTCAGTTGTGCCCAGTAGGGGCGGTGAAGGGTTACTTATAGGCTCGCCCGTCCGTCGTGGGTTAATTCCTGATACACGCGGACAGGACCCCTCTTTCCAGATATTAGTTTATTGCTGTATTTAGAAAGTGTGTTCGGGCTTTGGGGCTCCAGGATAAGGAATTCTCCTCTCACTCTTTCCGGATTGGGGCGGCTACAGAGGCGGCCAGGTGCGGAATTGGATGAGGAGGCGGTTAAGAGGATAGGCCGGTGGGAGTCTAGACGATTCCGGCTGTATGTCCGCCCTCAGTTACTGGTGGGGTTGGCATAAAAAGGGTTAAATGCCTGGGGTGGTGGTCTATGACTGTGTATATGTTGGTTCAGGGGTTGATGGCAGTTGTTGCTTTCTTCTTTTATTTTCAGGCGGGATGCAAGGTTTGGTCTGGATACTAGGCCATTCGTTTGTGTTCTGGGGGCGAAGAGGGCTGACGTTAGGCCTGAAGGTCGGCAGCTGGGGTTGCCGAGACATGAGGTTCCTGGGATGCTGTGGAGCAGAATGGTTCCAGAAGTGCACCGTTTTGCTAGGTTGGACAGGCCACCTGACGTTTTAATACTGCACGTAGGTGGCAATGACCTGGGAATGAGGTCCATGTTGGATGTGTCGAGGGACATAAAATTTGATTTTCTGCGGATGTCCTTCCCGGACATGATCATTGTGTGGTCCAATATGGTTGCACGGACTGCCTGGAGGGGGGGGGGCGAGGTCCGTGGAGGGCATCAACAGGGCTCGCAGAAAAATTAACCGGGATGTAGGGAGGTTTGTAGTAAAAAATGGAGGGTTGGTGGTAAGGCACTTGGAGCTGGAGGTGGACACATGGCGATATTTATGGGGTGATGGGGTCCAATTGAACTAGGTGGGGACGGACTTGTGGGCCTTGGGTCTCCAGGACGGCATTCAACGAGCCCTGAGGGGCACCAAAGGGGAAGGAGTTCCCCTTTGGTGCTGTGGCGGGTGTTTGGTCTTTGCGGGGGAATAAAGATACCTCAAAAAAGCAAGTGGTCAGGACCTATCGGTGGTATGGGTTCTGAGGGTGGATTCCAGCCAACAGTGGTTTAGCTGGAATAGTTTGATAATGGGGGCACTGCGGTCAGTGGTCGTCTCTGAGCAGCCGGTCGGCTTGAGGCCTATGACCAGTTGAAGGTACCGCAGTGTCAGGTGGGTTTATTATTGTTATGTTTATTATTATTATGGTAATTAGAGGTCCCTGCAAAGACCAACGCTAGGAGGCAATGTTAGGAGAACATGGGGTTCAGATTATGTTTGATGTTTTTGATAACTGGTGTAACGTTTAAAATAAAAAGGAGGCTGCTACGGCCATGTTTTACTCCAAACTGAATGTGTGGTCTCATGTATTAGGTATAAGTAAGGTTATGGGGTAGAATGTGGTATGGCAGGTCATAATACATCTGTTATACAATAGTCATGACTCTCACAGGCAGAGGCATGATGGCTGAAGGGCCACCAGTTTGAGACCCTTGCTCTAAGAAAAAAAAAAAAAAAGTACATTAATACATCCAATGTGGAAATGCAAATGCCTGAGAAGTTTCTGGAAATCAGTGTTTTCCCTGATACTGGAGTTATTTCCCCCTTCGAACCATCATTGGCCCACTTAAAACTTAAATATCGAAACTATACCCACACAATATAGATGCGTGGTCACCCACATGCTTATAGCAGACCACCACCTAAAAATGGATGACCTCTAATGCACCCAATGTTTCAGATGTAATAGCTAGAGTCAAAGGCCAATATATCTACGAAAAGTTCCTCTAACTCCATTCCCCAATTTCTAGATAGATGGCAATTATGGGTATCCAAATTCCCAGACATTTCTCCGTAAAGCCTCGTACACACGGCCGGACTTCAAACAAACTTTTCTGTTGATTTTTGTCCAAAAGGGAGTTGGCCGGGAACACCCATAGCATACACACGGCAGGACTTTTCTGCAAACTTTCCCAACATCACGTGGTTTTTCTGCTCTTTACCGCCACCCTTTGGTCAACTTCTGCTATTGTTGGTTGATTTTAACATTGGTTCTGGGCATGCGTGTTTGTACTTTGGACAAAAGTCCGATGGATTTCTGTACACACGATAGGACTTTGCACCGTAGGACTTTTGTTGCCGAAAAGTTTGTCCGTTTGCAGAGCGAACTTTTGTCTGATGAAAACCGAAAACGTTTGTCCGATGGAGCGTACACACGGTAGGATTTTTTTGAAAACTTGCTCATTTTGAAGTTTGTTGTCAAAAAGTCCCACCGTGTGTATGGGGCTTTAGACTTGTTAGATCAATATATGGATTAATGATGACTTATAACAAACAAGACAGTGGTAATGTCTAATTTTGTCTCTTCTTTCTTTTTCTTTTGTTGGTTTTGGCTTCTATGTTAAAGCCTCTCGTTTGTACCTTCCTGTTTACAGATGTTCCAACGTTACTTCGACTTTAATTGAATGATAAATCTTACTTATTCACTGACAAGTACTATGTAAGCATATCTAAGCCATAAAAGTTCTGTAATATTTCAACCAAATGCGAGTGACTACTCTACTATTGTCAATACTTGAATGATGTCAATGCTTTTTGTGCCTTGTCAAATCTTAATAAAAAACAATTGAAATAAATCAATTCCACCTGCCATACAGCATAGCCAGGACCAACCCCAGCCTGGTAATAACCCTGCTCTCTCCCCCTATGAGTGTAAAGCTTTGTACACACGATCGGATTTTCCAGACAAAGCGTAGGACTTTTGTCCAAAGGGCGTTGGCCAGGAACTTGTCTTGCATACAAACGGCAAAGAATTGTCGGCCAAAAAAAATATACGAAAACTAAGTGTTTTTTAACCACTTGCTTACTGGGCACATAAACCCCCTTCCTGCCCAGGCGAAATTTCAGCTTTCAGCACTGTCACGCTTTGAATGACAATTGCGCGGTCGTGCGACGTGACTCCCAAACAAAATTGACGTCCTTTTTTTCCCACAAATAGAGCTTTCTTTTGGTGATATTTGATCACCTCTGCCATTTTTATTTTTTGCGCTATAAACCAAAAAAGAGCGACAATTTTGAAAAAAAAACAAAACAAAAAAAAAAACACAATATTTTTTGATTTTTGCTATAATAAATATCCCAATTTTTTTTTTTTTTTTTAAATATTTTTTCCTCAGTTTAGGCCGATATGTATTCTTCTACATATTTTTGGTTAAAAAAAAATCCCAATAAACGTATAGTGATTGGTTTGCGCAAAAGTTATAGCGCCTACAAAATAGGGGATAGAATTCTGACATTTTTTTTATTATTATTTTTTATTTTTTTATTTTTTACTAGTAATGGCGGCGATCTGCGATTTTTGTCAGGACTGCGATATTGCGTCGGACATATCAGACACTTTTGACACATTTTTGGGACCATTCACATTTATACAGCGATTAGTGCTATAAATGTGACTGGCAGGGAAGGGGTTAACACTAGGGGCGAGGAAGGGGTTAAATGTGTGCCCTATGAGTGATTGTTACTGTGTGGGGGAGGGGACCGATCTGTGTCCCTACGTACAAGGGACACAGCATCGGTCTCTTCTCCCTGACAGGACATGGATCTCTGTGTTTACACACACAGATCCACGGTCCTTGTCCGGGTACCTGGCGAACATCGCGGCCGCCAGGCACGCGCATCGGCATCTCAGTGATGCGCCAGGCTCGCGCGCGCCCCCCAGTGGCCGGAGGAGCGGAGGCCGTATAATGAGGGCCTCCCGGCATTTTAGAACCACTTTGCGCCCATCATTTGTCGTATGGCGGGCGCGAAGTGGTTAAGCTCTAAAGGCCCCTTTCACACTAAGGCGCTTCTAAACTGCCAGTAAAACACTGAGCACTTTTGAAGAGCTTTCAATTCATTTCAATGGAGGGGCTTTTTTTCACCGTCCTGTCAGCGCACTGCTCCAGTGTTAAAGCATTCATTGATTTCAATGGAAATAGGTTTTCGTGAG
The DNA here is from genome assembly GCA_029206835.1 of Rana muscosa. NCBI lineage: Eukaryota > Metazoa > Chordata > Amphibia > Anura > Ranidae > Rana > Rana muscosa. The sequence goes on along the minus strand of CM055125.1, from coordinate 232,890,110 downwards.
CTTTTCAGGCACTTTGTTTAGCGTGAAAGCGCCTGAAAAGCGCCTCAGTGTAAAAGGGGTCTTAGCGCCAGCCTTTGGGCAACTTCTGCTAATGTTGCGTTATGGTGAGCATAGCTTCTGAGCATGCGTGTTTGTACTTTGTCCGAAAGACTTGTGTACACACGATCGGAAAATCCGACAACACACAAAATTGTTGGCAGACAATTTTAAAGCATGCTATCCCACATTTGTCCACAGGAAAATCCAACAACAATTGTCCGATGGAGCATACAAACGGTCGGATTTTCCGACAACAGCCTGCCATCACACAATTCCCGTTGGATAATCAGATCGTGTGTACGAGGCTTTAGACTCATAGCACTGTGCAATGCAGCTCAGGATTTCCCTCCACCAGCCTGCAGTTTTGCTCTTCAGGGGATTACCCAAAGCTAATAAAAGAGACTAAGATGTTATTAAAAAATATATTTAAAGCTGAACTCTGGGCTCAAAAACGCTAATTTAAATATAAATATGAATATAAAACCTTGATCCCAAAAAGTAAAAACCTTTTGCTGTAACTGTTTATAAAGTGTTAGCTAGAGTTTGGCTTCAATGTGTTAGTGTATTTAAATCTGCTAGTCCATCTAACACTCCCCTCCCCCCAGGCTGACAATGCTGCTGTCCAAATGTGCCCCCTGTGCTCATTCATCCAGAGTGGGGGGCGCACTAATACAGGAGGTGTGTTACTGGCCAGATAACTAGGTGAAAACAGAGAGGAGAAAGCCTAAAAAAACAAAGCTAATGCAGTCACCATCTAATGATTGGTAAGCTTCAATATATTACATTTTTGGTTTTACATTTAATACCGATTTAATGGCGGATCATTGCACGGATTTGGAAGAAATACACAAAGGATGTACAGCTGGTTCTTATATTTTGATATTATTTGTGTAGTTCAGTTTTCAGCTTTGAATATGAATTCATATAGCACTGGATTATATATGGGTCTTAGATTTCTGCTATATAGTCACATTATTGTTCTGCACAATTAGATAACATTAGTGGACAATGAGACTACTCAGGGGATGAGGATGATACAGAATTTGTAGAAGAAAAAGAAAAGTTCTGAACTTATATAAGTAACAGCTGTGATAGGCGATACTTGGCAGCAGACATGAATAGGAGGAATGACAGATCTGTTTATGAGGACAGGATGAACTGTCACAAAGCTTCGCTCTGCGGTCACCTTCCCTCTTTGCTGTGATCAATGAGTGTGTGTGGTCCTGCACAGTCCCATTATAAAAGCTTGTTGTATTGTCCTATAACATCCCCAGTACAATGAGCACACGCGCCTTCATCAATAAAACATCTGCCTCCCGATAAATGGGACAGACTCTAGAACTGGCTCTGAGGACACCATTATTTTTAGAAGTCCTAAACGTTAAACTACAACAACCCTATTACAATAAACCGCCGTGTGCCACAATACACATATGGGCAGAAGAAGAACTCCTTCTTTCACCAAGTGCCATCATCAGAACTCTCCACCCAAATCTGGCACACCAGATACCTGCCACTAGAAGGTAACCGGATGTGTTGATAAACTGCTGACCGCAAAGGCGTGCGCACAGGGTGTGCCGGTTGTGCCTGGGCACACCGTAATTATCCAATGCACATTAGCATTATCACTCTGCGTGCCGACAGGAAGATGGGGAAAATCTCCCCCTTACCGGCTCTGTCATAAGATAAGTATTTACACACTTTTCTTTCACTGTGCCCGCAGTGAGAGCAATTTGCCGGGGGTCATATACTCTATATTGTCAAAAGTATGGGGACACCCGCCTTTTCACACACATGAACTTTAATGGCACCCCAGTCTTAGTCCGGAAGGACCACTATGGCACATGGAAGGCAGGATCACTATGGCACAAGGAATACAGGAAGGGTCACTATGGTACATGGAAGGCAGGTTCACTGTGGCACATGGAAGGCAGGAAGGATCACTATGGGACATGGAAAGCAGGAAGACTATGGCACATGGAAGGAAGAGAGAGGGGAAGAGTTCACTCACCCTAGGCTGCATTGTCTTCAGAGGTTAAGGGAGACATCAGGACAGGAGCACAGGCTGCTTTCAAATCTCCCGCCCACACTCCCTTCCTAGGCACAGATTGGCTGCACATGGGGGTTGTGGGCAGGCACATGGGGAGGAGGTGGGGCAGACCTAGCCTACCTACTCGTACGGGATGTACAGTGGGCGGGCGAACCCCGGGACAGTCGGGTGAGCCCTAGAACGGTCGGGCATGCCCGGAATAGGGTGACCACATTTCCAAACTACAATTCAGGGACACCCCCCTTCCCAAAAATCAGCTTGTGCTTTATAACGAATCACAGCACAGTGATTAGACTCAAGAGGCGGGATTGATGATTTCTCCAATCACAAACAGGGGGCGGGGATTGTGCTCCTCCAGGTATTCCCGGCCAGGACAAGTACTGTCAGTGAGTAAAGCGGTGATGTGGCAGACTTTTTTGGGGGCATCAGATTGGCCGGGGGGTGGCTGTGTCAGTTTCATTCTGGGACACTGTATTGACCTGGAATAAAGGTGCCCGGGACAGACCTGCAAAATGCGGGACTGTCCCGGGCAACCCGGGACACATGGTCACCCTAGCCCGGGACGGTCCCACGAATCCGGGACAGTTGGGAGTTGTGTATATAGTACACTTAAGCAATCCACGAGACTGGGAGAAGAAATAAATGCAGCTTCTCCTCTGTTTACTTTCAGCTTCTAAGGACTAAATATCCCATGGTACCTTGCTGCTTACAAGCAGTGATTTCTGCAATGCCTCCTGAAGCTCCTCCTCTCAGCACCTCGGTATATCAGAAGGCAGGCTTTGTGAAATGTGTGACATAGCAGTGCCTACTCACCGGACATGGTGAATACGTGTCCAGTGCTGCTGTTAAAAATCACGGGGCCCCATATAGCCTACCTGAAAGGTGTGTAGAAACCTCTAGTGTGCTAAAAGGAATAGTACAGGTTTTTGTTTAGAGTAGGTGTGTTTTGTGATCTGGGTTGGGAGTGACCTAGAGTAGTGCTGGGTGACTCACCAGGACCTCCCACTTCTTTCCAGAATGTTCTGGAAAGAGAGGTGGAGAGGGGAGGTGATGCCACCTGGGGGATTCTAGGGAGTCCTGACAAATCCCCAATTTAAATTGGCAGGGGGTAGGCCTCTTTAAATACCCAGGGCCGGGCCAGCCCAGCTGAGGGGGGGAGGTTATTTACACAGTTACATTTTAATGCATGTGTTCAACTTTTCCCATCTCAGCCTAGCAGTGCATTCTGAAAAATACCATGTCCATTTTCTATGTCCAAAAATCGCATGACAAGTTCCACACTATTGTCGGCAATGGAACTGTTCAAATCAGTGCGACTCCGACTTTGTGGTGCAGCACGGATTAGAGAAAAAAAAAAAAAAGGTTCCTGCTCTATTTTTTGCGATTTCAGGTGCAACTTGCATAGACATCTGTGCATGAAGTTGCACAGATGTCAGGCAAATCGCACTAACCTTCGGCTTTGAATTCGTGCAACTTCAAGTGAATTTGCATGATTTCAAAGTCTGATTGAGTGCGAATGGGGGCTAAGTCTCAATTCACGCAATAGCAGCACAACAAAATCTATAGAACTCGCATGCATTGGTAAAAAGGTATGTACAAGCTTTATTAGCTGGAGGTTACTCCTATCCCCTCCAAAATCTAAATTTTAAAATGCATTGGAAGCATGCATCTACCTAGGTCAAGCCAATATGCATTGACATATGGCACACACATGTATAATTTTATTGAAAAAAAAAAAAAAACCTGTGCACATGCAAATATTTAAATGGCCCCCATCTTTTTTTTTTTTTTAATCTTGTCCACCACTTTTCTTGCATGTGATGGTTTAAAATGACTAAAATGATTGGCTAATAGTAAGCCTAATATCAGGGTGGCCAAATAGAATTTTCTACAATTTTCCATGAAAAAAAAAGGATTACCTTATAGTGTGTTTGCACCAGCTTGCTCACTCCAGATCAAACATTTACTGTACAGTGAAGGACCTTTGAGGACTCTATTGCAGATTCCCATCTTCCTATCCTGGATATACAATGGAGGCTTTGCTAGTTGTTTCAATAAACTGACTGCTAAGTGGGAAGATCTGTCTTATCAGCACCACCTGATCAGACCCTGTCATAGGAAAGCAGAAGGACTTACACCCCTTCAGGGCTAGTCAACACTACAATCCCTACATTCAGTGTGAGATCGCCATGGTCCCACTGTAAGGCCCCTTTCACACTGAGGCGCTATTGCGCTAAAAATAGCGCCTGCAATGCGCCCCGAAAAAGCCGCTCCATTGTATCCAGTGTGAAAGCCCGAGGGCTTTCACACTGAAGCGGTGCGCTTGCAGGAGGGTCAAAAAACTCCTGCAAGCTACATCTTTGAGGCGCGGTAGGAGCGGAAAAAATAATGCTCCTATAGCGCCCCCGGCCCATTGAAATCAATGGGGTAGCGCCTCCAAAACGCCCGCAAAAGCGGGCGTTTTTAACCATTTTTCGGCCGCTAGCGGGGGTTAAAATCACCCCGCTAGCGCCCGCAAATTGCAGCAAAAACGTAAACGTAAAAGTAGCGCCGCTATACCGCAAGCGCTTCAGTGTAAAAGTAGCCTAAGGAGGAACATAGCCACCTTCTCTTGGTCTCCCCTGAGAGGGTCTATGGCTTGAGTAGTGTGCATAGAGAAATCCACATTTTGTTCCAAACAGAAGCAAGAGGGAAAAGGAGAGGTTAGGGCGCTCATGGACGACTTTACAAGTAAGCAGAAAAACAGTTTTTATGTAAAAAATTAGAGGGATATTAAAGTGGAACTTTAGTCAGAAAATGAAGTCCTGCTAGATCATTTCAGGCTGGTCCCTTTTGAGTTGAGTGGCATCTTGATATAGCGCGGACATTTACCCCGTAGGATCCCGACGCGCTTGACGCCCTTTTGCAGGTATAGCTATTTAAAACAATACAAATAAATGCCTATACTTACCTCCTCTGTGCCGTTGGTTTTGCACAGAGTGGCCCCGGTCCTCCTATTCTAAGGTCCCTCAGCAGTGCTGGTGGCTCCTCCCTGCTTCGAGTGTCCACGTTGGAGAAACGCTCTCCTTGGTGCACACCTGTGCAGGGGGCACTCCCGAGTCCTGCATCTGTGTCCATTCACACAGAATGCAGGACTCGGGCCCGCCCCACAGCGCCGCGTCATTGGATTTGATTGACAGCAGCGGGAGCCAATGGCTGCTCTATCAATCTATCCAATCAGGATACGAGACACCAGCTATTGCTGGTGTTCTTGTTCCCGGAAGGAGGAAGATCGGGGTCAGGTAAGTAAAACGGGGGCTCTGCAGCGCCATAGAAGGTTTTTTGTGTGTAACGTGGACAATCCGCGCTAGCCCCAAATAAGGTGCAAATGCAAAAAAATATTATTGAAATTACACATGAATTAATGTTGATATCATATAAGTGACGGTGCTGCAACTAAGAAAAAACCTGAATATGTAAACATGTATAAGATAGGATTTGATGCGCAACCAAAAATATGCAAACAAATGTGCAAGCAAGTGTATCATCAAAAGGTGTTGATTAACCACATCAATACTGGGCACCTTCGCCCCCTTCCTTCCCAGACCAATTTCAGCGCTCTTGCATTTTCAATGACACTTGCGCGGTCATGCTACACTGTACCCAAATGGAGCTTTCTTTTGGTGGTATTTATTCACGACTCCGTTTTTTTTTATTTTTTTTGCGATATAAGCGAAAAAAGAGTGGAAATTTGGAAAAAAAACAATATTTTCGTCTTTCTATTTTTAAAAAAAATCCAATAAAATCGAATTTTGTCATAAATTTAAGCCAAAATGTATTCTACTACATGTTTTTGGTAAAAAAAATTCTGTTAAGTGTATAATAATTGGTTTGTGTGATCACGGACATATGTACGCAAATGATCATGTACAGATGTGCGCAGGTGATCACGGACATGTGTGTGCAAATGATCATTGGGACATGTGATTTTACTGTTACATATGTGGGGGACAGGTGTTTTGGGGACATGTTTGTTTACTTTCTGTGTTGTACACTGTGGGGTGACACTAGACTGGTGATCAGTGAGTAAAAAACTGTAAAAAACAGCTCATATTCACTGATCACCGACCGACTGCAGCGATCCGCTCTCCTCACCTCACCGACGACTTCTGTGTGAGGAGATGAGTGCCGATCGCCTAGCAACCGGCTCTCTGTTTACATCACATGACGGCTGTGATTGGACACGGCCGTCATGTAATCAGGAGGGCCAATCACAGAGCCCTCCTGACGATCTGAGATGCGCCGTGTCCGGGTGACACGAGTGCATCGGGATCGCGCCGCTGTGCGGAAACGCGCACGCGCGATCCCCCTCCTTCTGAGGGACGTTCCTGAACGTCCACTCAGAAGGAGAGAGCGCCCACCCGGCCATATATGTACAGTGGCCGGGTGGGAAGTAGTTAAACAAAACTTAAAAATAAAAAAAATAAAATTCAACAGAGGGCTTGAAACGTCCATATCAGGTGACATTGAGGCCTCATGCACACTGGACGTTAAAATAACGCTTTGCAATGAGTTTTCAACTTTCTTCAGCTTTTTTCGAAGTTTTTGCAATAACGTTTTTTAGCGTTTTTCCGCGTTAGCGGTTTTTTAAGATTTTTTTTTTTTCCGTATTATAGGAGCGTGTTAAAAGAGGAAGCCCCTTTTCTTCCTCTTTTAACACGCTCCTATACTACGCTCCACGAGTGAACTTACCTTGACAAGGATCCCACGGAGATCATTGCAGTACTTGGAACTGCTAGTGGAGGAGAGGATCCGGATGGATGTGTGAACCTGCCGCCCCCGCCTGAGTGATCCCTCCTGTATGTGCCTACAAGATCTCCATAATAGAGATCCTACAGATCTGGTAAGCGGCCCTCAAGTTTTTCATTATTCCATGGCTGGCTTGTGGGAGTATATGGTGAAGAGGACACTTTTTCCTTCCGACTGAAGGACTTACTCTCAGTGGAGTTTTTATTGAACGTCACCTGATATGGACGTTTCAAGCCCTCTGTTGAATTTGATTTTTCTTCTTTTTAAAGCGGAGCTCCACCCTAAAGTGGAACTACCGCTGATCGGAACCCTCCCCCCCTCCGGTGTCACAATTGACACCTTTCAGGGGGGAGGGGGGTGCAGATACCTGTCTAAGACAGGTATTTGCACCCACTTCCGGGAGTCCTCTCTGTGGGAAATCTGCGGGAAGTACGTCACTTCCTGCAGAATACCCGTTGTGTTCTGGGAAACACTCGGCTCCCAGAACACACAGGACCATTCAGAACGGCGCAGCGCGACTCGCGCATGCGCCGTAGGGAACCGGGCAGTGAAGCCGCAAGGCTTCACTTCCTGGTTCCCTCACCGAGGATGGCGGTGGGGGCAGCAGAGTGACGAGCGATCGCTCGTCTTCTGCTGCAGACGTCACTGGACTCCAGGACAGGTAAGTGTCCATATATTAAAAGTCAGCAGCTGCTGTATTTGCAGCTGCTGGCTTTTAATATTTTTTTTTTACGCGGCACCTCCGCTTTAAGTTTTGTTTAATCAACACCTTTTAATGACACACTTGCTTGCACATTTGTTTGCATATTTTCCATTGCGCATCTAATCCTATCTTATAGAAGGTTTTTCACCTTAAAGCGGAGCTCCGCCGTAAAAAAAAAATTATTAAAAGCCAGCAGCTGCAAATACTGCAGCTGCTGACTTTAAAAAAAATGGACACTTACCTGTCCTGGAGTCCAGCGACGTCGGCAGCAGAAGACGAGCAATCGCTCGTCTCTTGGCTGCCCCCACCGCCATCATCAGTGAGGGAATCAGGAAGTGAAGCGTTGCGGCTTCACTGCCCGGTTCCCTACTGCGCACGAGCGAGTCGCACAGCACCGTCCTCACAGGTCCCTGCTGTGTTCTGGGAGCCGAGTGTTTCCCTGAACACAACGGGGGGGGGTGGCATAATGCCCGCAGCTTCCCGCAGAGTCTATGCCCGGGAAGTGGGTGCAAATACCTATCTGCACCCCCCTCCCCCTGAAAGGTGCCGAATGTGACACCGGAGAGGGGGGGGGAATCCGATGAACGGAAATCCCACTTTAGAGTGGAGCTCCGCTTTAATGATAGAATGCAATGGGGCACTTCTCAGAGGAGAGGATAGATTTGTAGATATCAGCAGCTCATAAGGATTAGGATTAAGCAAAAAAAAGGAAACCCATGCTTCTCTTTTAAGGTGAAAAACCATGAGGGTTTACCGTTTACAGCCCCTTTAAGAACTGAAATTCACAATAGGGAACTACAGTATTGTAGGCACAAAATCACATTTCTTTGTATGCAAAAAAATATATGAATTTCAGAGCTGACAACTCTTTCACATACTTTATGATATGGCTAAGTCTTAGTTCTGCTTCTCGCTATCAGAAACGAAAACAAGAATTTTTCTCCTTCTTTTTCATAGTAAAATAATCCAGATTCTGTTTTTTTCTCAACATCAGCAATGTTCCAGATATTTGAATGTGGCTTTGTGTTGGTCGGGCTTAAAGAACAGCTTTCCCTGAAGAATGCCCCTGAAGGTCTGTCCTCTATAGAAGCTGCTGTGAGCTGCAGTGTGCATGACTGGCAGGTATTAGTCACATGACTGCGCCAAGTACAGGTACAGCCCATGGTAATGAAAAGAACATCAGAGAGAGAGAGGCCACAGTAAAGTAACACCATTCCGGAAATCTTTGCAAAAAGACCTATAGTCCTGAAAATGTGGGTTGTGTGATGCTCCTTTTATTCTCCATAGCGCTTCAGAGAGGCGGGATTGTAATAGAGCCTCAGTTTTCACTGCCAACATGCCCAATCTTTGCCTGATTTTTTCTGTGCAAATAAGATGGCTATATCACTTCCCACTACCTGTAATATAACACTGCCAGAGCTTCAGAAAGCAGAGACTGTTGATTTAAAATAGTAATAAACCCTCAGCATCCCATGAAGCCACCCTTGCAAGCCATGGCTAGAGCTGAGTCTCTTATACAGTGTGCATCAATAGAAACACACAGCCCTATGGCCTAGAATGGCAAGGCACTCCCCTGCTTCTTCTTCCTCCTCTTCCTCCCACTCCCTTCTCCTAGCTAACAGACTGGCTGGAGACTGCACTGTCCACTGTTAACGCTTTCCTGTGAAGACTGGATATTCGGGGAAGCAACACTGAGAGAGCAGGAGCCAGCCACATTGAAAATGTTAAACTGCTGGGGCAAGAATTTTATCAAATTGTTTATTATTTATTTTATTGTGCTCAATGTGTTAAGCTAAAACACATTGAGAGCTTATAATATTTTAAAGTGTTACTAGACGCTTGCAGAGCAGCCTTGTGTGCCAAGCTAGGGACTGAGCCGGTCAGCAGGGGTGAAGCTTGAAGGTATGCAAAGTGCCAAGCTAGGGACCCAGCAGGGAAGCGTGGGTGACGCTTGAGGGAGATACCACCACAAAGGCCTTGAGGAGCTCACAGGATTCAGAGCCAATAAATCAGAGGGTCCAGTGAGAGGCCGGGAGCTCAAGGGGCTGAAGAACTACAAGGAGAAGTTGAAGTACAGTGAGAGAACTGTTACTTTGAGTTAAGTTGTAGTACAGCTGAGAGAACTGTTACTTTGAGTTAGGAACTGTTTAAGTACTGTTACCATAGGAGACAGCAATCCTGCACATGCAGAAGTGGCACCTTGCTGGGGCCTTTCCCTGTACAGCTGTCCTCCTGTTGAAGTCTGAGTCTGCCATTTGAAATTGCAACTACTTAAGGGTGTCCTGGCCCTAACTCTCTTTCCCTTGCAAAATATAAAAAAGGACTGTCAAAGAAATAAAACCTCTTTTACATCCAAGAAGTGTCTGGCGCCCAATGAATTGTACCACCTTTGCACCCACTATGCCTCACAACCCACCACATATTGAAGGATGTCAGCTATCTTTGGCCTTGAAGGTTCTCATTAGGCTGGAAGAGGTCAGAGATTCTGCTACACTGGAACAGAGCTGAGGCTGTCAATCAACTGGAGATCCTTCCCCTGTCACCATTTGTCTCTCAGTGTCAGGAAAACGTGTCAGAAGTGACTCATGCTGACAGCAGAGGAGCGAAGCAGCAGACAGAAATGACACAAGGCAAGTACACACTAGAGGGATATGCTCTCTTCATATTTCATGTCTGAGTTTTACAGCCACTTTGAGATCTTAGAAGTGGTGCTGTAGGTAAGTATTTATATAGGTGGCTTCCACTGAAGGGGGTTGGGGCAAAGATTTAAAGGACAACTGCAGCAAAAACGAGGATGTCCATTAAAGCCTAACACTGGGAAGTGATAGGAACATAGATGGTAACAATGCATTCTTGGTACAGTAGGGAAAGCCTAGAACCTCAGTAAAGTTTTTATTGCTGTCCAAGTGGCCCAGCCACCCTTCTAGTGGCGGTGCGTCCATAAAGGGCGCACGGGGGCTGCCCCCTCTCTCCTGCCTTCTCTCTATCACCATAGATAGATTCATGCATTGCATGAATCTATCTATCTATGGTCGCCACTGACACCCCCTATTCAGGTGTCCGGTCCCTTTTCGGGCGCCGAGCACCTGAATTACAGTGGCGGGGTGTTTTTTGGAAGCTCCTTATTAGAGCCATAGGCTCTAATAGGCTCCCAAAAAGGTGAACAGCAGACGCAATGCTGTGCGTTCGCTGTTCACTCAGCGTTGTGTTAGCAAAGCGAACAAATTCGCTTTGCTAACACTCGCTTTCGCTTTGCTAGCCTCTCAGCCAATCAGGTGAGCGGGTCTGTTACCTGTCACCTGATTGGCTGAAACGACAGGCACTGTGATTGGATGCTGCCTATCAGGCGTCCAATCATAGTAGAGGACCGGAAGAGAGGGCGGGAGAAGAGATTGAGGAGCGTGGAGGACACCGAGACAAGGTAAGTGCCGGGCGAGGGGCGGAGTCACGCTGGCAGTATTTGATGGGCACAGTAGCGGCAATTGATGGGCATATTGGTAACAGTTGATGGGCACAGTAGCGGCAGTTTATGGGCACACTGGCAGCAGTTGATGGGCACAGTAGCGGCAGTTGATGGGCACAGTAGCGGCAATTGATGGGCGCAGTGTCAGCAATTGATGGGCACAGTAGCTGCGTTTGATGGGCACAGTGGCTGCGTTTGATGGGCACAGTGGCTGCGTTTGATGGGCACAGTAGCTGCGTTTGATGGGCACAGTGGCTGCAATTGATGTTTGTTTGCACCCCCCCCAAAAAATTTTGAGCACCAGCCACCACTGCACCCCTCATCTCTTGTTCTGGTGTCACTTGGACACTGAGTCAATGGAAATTTTCCCAAGAGAGTTAAATAGAACCTATTTAAAAACCTAAAAGAAGTTCTAAGGTGCCCCCCCCCCAACTCTCCATAAAAAGATCTGTCTGGAATTCAGGTGTCTTCAGCTATTTGTGCGGAGTTCTCCTTACATTCATCCCTACCTGAACCTATCTTTCCGTCTCTTCTAGTCAGTGTTGCTCGTACTGTTTAAGGCCCCTTTCACACTGAGGCGCTTTGCAGGCGCTATTGCGCTAAAAATAGCGCCTACAATGCGCCCCAAAAAAGCCGCTCAATTGTATCCAGTGTGAAAGCCCGAGGGCTTTCACACTGGAGCGTTGCGCTTGCAGGAGGGTCAAAAAACTCCTGTAAGCCGCATCTTTGAGGCGCGATAGGAGCGGTAAAAATACCGCTCCTATAGCGCCCCTGCCCATTAAAATCAATGGGGTAGCGCCTCCAAAACGCCGCAAAGAGGCGTTATTGCGGGCGGCTTTAACCCTTTTTCGTCCGCTAGCGGGGGTTAAAAACCCCCCGCTAGCGCCCCCAAATCGCGGCAAAAAATACGGTATAGCGCCACTATACCGCCAGCACATCTAGCGCTTCAGTGTGAAAGTAGCCTAAGTGTGTTCCTGAGGGTATACCGCTGAGCCCTGGAGCGACAGATTGCGGTCCAGCTGAACATTTCCTTTAATAGGACATGACAGAGAGGAAGATCCATTACTGCTAATACATCAGCTGTCAGGGCAGAGCTGCTATTATGGAAGGACAATGTCTAATTTTTCTCCTATTTGTAGCACCTTCTGTGAAAAATAAGCATATGGGAAGTCAGAAAGGAGCTTCTAAACCTTATACAGGTCACTTTCTACAGAGCGGAAATTTCCATAATGACCACGGTGGAGTAGGGTGACCACATTTCCAAACTACCATTCAGGGACCCCCTCCCTTCCCAAAAATCAGCTTGTGTTGTAACGAATCACAGCACAGTGATTGGACACAAGAGGCGGGATTTATGATTTCTCCAATCACAAGCAGGGGGCGGGGATTGTGCTCCTCCAGGCATTCCCGTCCAGGACAAGTTCTGTCAGTGAGTAAAACGGTGATGTGGCGGCCTTTTTTGGGGGCATCAGATTGGCCCGGGGGGTGGCTGTGTCAGTTTCATTCCGGGACACTGTATTGTCCTGGAATGAAGGTGCCCAGGACAGACCTGCAAAATGCGGGACTGTCCCGGGCAATCCGGGACACGTGGTCACCCTACGGTGGAGGCGGACATAACAGAAGACTGGTAAGGGATGTGAAGAGAAATTCTGGTTTATGTTTTATAGAATGTTTAAAAGTTTCATCTTTATATAAAAGAGTATTCTGAATTAGTTTTTCAAGAAATTTACAATTTATCTTGTAGCAAGGTCTCCGGCCTTGTCCAGTCTAATGAGGACCTCCAACGCCACAGATAGCGGACATTCTTCAATATGTGGTGGGTTGTGAGTCATAGTGGGTGCAAAGATGGTGAAAGTCATTGGGCGCCAGATACTTCTTGGATGTAAAAAAGGTTTCATTTCATTTGACAGTCCTTTTATATTTTTGGGGGAAAGAGGGTTAGGGCCAGGACACCCTTAAGTATGTGCAGATTTAATTTGGCAGACTCTGAGACTTCAATAGGACAGCCGTGCAGGGAAAGGCCCCAGCAAGGCACCACTTCTGCACATGCAGGAATGCTGTCTCCTATAGTAAAAGTCCTTTAACAGTTTCTAACTTGCGTCACCTCCGCTGGTTGGGTCCCTGACTTGATCACCGCCTGAAGTTTCCCGATTCTCCACCGTGCCTGTTCGGTGAGAATATGGTTCTGGTACTTTCTTCACTTACTCACTGTGGTCCCTGGTAAAGGTGGTTGGTTACAAAAAATGCTTGAAAATGTGACGCTAAGGTGTTAATTTAGTCTTATGGCTTGGGCTTCATTTTTCCTCCATACTCTGGTATTTTTCGAGGACCCCTTTGAAGCAACAGAACAGCAGGGAAGGCTGGTGAAGAGGTTTGTCAGTTGATAGGTGAAATTCTTACAAGAGAACCTGTCACATTGCACTGAATGGTCAAAGTGATGGATTCTCTACAAAATGATTTTGTTTCCTGAACAATCTTCATGTCCAATACACCACCATGTCTGTCAAGCCGTGTACACATGATCGGTTTTACCGATGAAAACAGTCCGATGGACTTTTTTCATCGGGCAAACCGATCGTGTATGGGACCCATCGGTCTTTTTTTCCATCGGTTTTTAAAAATAGAACATGTTTTAAATTTTTCCGATGGATCAAAAACCGATAGCAAATTCCGATCGTCTATGGGCAAGTCCATCGGATAAAAAACCCACGCATGCTCAGAATCAAGTTGACGCATGCTCAGAAGCATTAAACTTAATTTTTCTCGGCTCATCGGAGTGTTTTACGTCACCGCGTTTGGAACGGTCGGTTTTTTAACTGATGGTGTGTAGGCAAAACTGATGGAAGTCAGCTTCATCAGATTTCCGATGGACAAAACCATCGGATTAGAATCCATAGGATATCCAATCATGTGTACGAGGCTTTAGTTGCCTGCATCCCCAACATGTTTTTTGGTTCCTCCCATAACAGAGAGAAGATTTAATAAAGGAGCGCCTGGAAAAGCACAAATAAAGTGTCTTCTTTAACAGAATTTTTTTTTTCAGCAAGAGTTGCTTGAAAGCGGAGTTCCAGCCTCTAAAAAAAAAAAGTAAAAGTCAGCAGCTACAAATAATGGACACTTACTTGTCTAGAGATCCCGCGATGTCGGCCCCCCCAAAGCCAATGACTCCATCAGCTCGGGTGCAGGAGCCAGCAGTGCAACTAAGGGAAGCCTTCAGGCTTCACAGCTGGTTTCCTACTGCATATGTGCGAGTCGCGCAGCATTTTCTGAACGGTCCTGTCTTCTTCTGGGATACACACATGTCCCAGAAGACAGTGGGGGGGAGGAGGAGGGGCCAATGCAAATGTGGAAATCACGTACCTCACCACGGTGAGGTAGGACGGAAGTCCGGGTGGAGAACAACAAAAAAGATACAATTTTTTTTTTTTTTTTTAAGGATATCCAAAAACGAGGAGGGGTGGGGTGCTCAACCTAGTTTTATTTTACCCTGGAACTCTGCTTTAAGTAAATCACCCTGAAAACTCCTGGATTTTGGTGAGTTCCTGACTTTCATGGGCCTAAAACACCAAATGGCTTCTAATGCCGCGTACACACACAACCGTTTTTCATGACGAGAAAAATTGAATTTTTAAAAATGGTCGTGAAAAACGGTCGTGTGTATGCTAGAGCATTTTTCTTGACAAGAGAAATGGCCGAAAAAAAGGTGGCGCCTTTTCAATGGAACTTCCCCTTTATAGTGCCGTCGTACGTGTTGTAGGTCACCGCGCTTTGCTCAAGCGTTTTTTTTTTCTTTCATTAACTTATGTATGCAAGGCAGGCTTGAGAGGAAACACAAAAAATCAAGTCGAGAAAAACTTTGTTTTTTTCCATGACATGAATAACGGTCGTGTGTACGCGGCATAATGGTTTCTTATTTGGGTTTCCCACACCACCCACCATCTAGAGAGGTATTAAAGGCACACAAGATTATGATAGTCGCAGGGCTAACTAACAACCAGCAGGCTAATAGTGCCCTCATCAGATTTCATGCACAGCCTCTACAAACACCACCAAACCCTGGCATTTATCCATCCAGGTCAAGTGCTGGGCTGACTGACTCCAGAATACGGATATGATGGTGTGCACTACAGCACAGGATATGTCCAAATCCGAGCAATCTGCTCAGTAATATATGTCCACTCATTGCTCAATGCATGTTCCCAAATTTAGGATTAGATTTCTTCATCATCACTGCTTTTAAACATGGGAAGTGTGTCTAAAGTTTTGCAATGAGGAAATGAACACGCGTCTTTCGCACGCAGAAGTGACAAAACGCCTATGCTACAATAAACATGCCATGATGGAGATAGGAGTGAAGCCAGCCTTTGTATTACAGTAAGGTGACCAGATTTT
Source organism: Rana muscosa (assembly GCA_029206835.1). Taxonomy (NCBI): domain Eukaryota; kingdom Metazoa; phylum Chordata; class Amphibia; order Anura; family Ranidae; genus Rana; species Rana muscosa. The sequence goes on along the minus strand of CM055125.1, from coordinate 232,874,675 downwards.
TAAAATGAAATCCGGGGACATATTTATTTTTTTACTAGTAATGGCGGCAATCAGCGACTCTCTGCCGTCTTACTCTCCGGGGCCCGGCTACTACTGGGTGGGGAGTAGAGGAAGATCACTCCGCCAGGGAAGGCAAGGAGATAAGCAGGCAGCTGGCCGGGTCTTGAGCCAAGGCAGAAGAACATGCGAGAGGAGCTGGATGGGCACCCGAAACTGAAGAAATATTCCCTCCGCTCCGACTAGCACAAGATTATCAGAAAGGGGCACAGAAAATGGAAAAAAATACACCCCCCTAAGCTAGTAGGAGCGGCGGAGCAGGGGTCTGTAATTCAGAATTTTTATCTTTAATTCTGCACTGACTGTCTTCGAAATTGCCCCAGCCCCTGTTCAAATCCAATCCGGGGACAAAACTGGGGACAGACTTGGTCTGGGGACAGTGTCCTTAATCCAGGGACTGTGCCCTGAAACTGGGGATGTCTGGTCACCCTATATTACAGATCATTTGTATGGAGGCGAGCCCACACAGTTGTGTGACAATAGCGAATGAATATTCACTATTGTCACACTGATCCTCCTCCCGGCCAATTCGTTAGCAGGTCCTGAGACCCATCACCCGATTAGCTGAAAGGACAGGCGATCCTATTTAACGGCTAGGAGGAGGAGGGAAGGCGCCGTGATGCAGAGGAGGAGCAGACGTGATAGAAGCCGCAGCCCATCGCCCGGAGGAGCGTTTGCCGCCCGCCACCTAGATGAGGTAAGTGGGGGGGGGGGGGTAGTTGTTTGCCACCCTGTCAGGAAAGACGTTTCAGCAATCTCCCCAGCAATCTGGGTGTCATAAGAATGCCTGTGCACAGAAGGGCCGTTCGGCGCGTGCACCTAGTGACAGCACTTGGCGCCAAGATTGGCTATTTAAAGGGAACTGTTGCCTTGCTGCCCGGTCTACAGCGTTCCTGAGACCCCTGCTATCCGTGATTCTGATTGCTTGACCTGTTACCTGATTTGACTTACCCCTGACCACTCCTGCTTGCTGCCCGCCTCTGATCCCGGCTTATCCTGACTCCGCTTCTGCTTTTCCTCCAAACCTGATCGCTGCCCACCTGATTACTGACCCTGCCTGGACTTGACCATTCTCTGGATTCTGTTTCGGTACCTGATCTGCCTGCCTGTGTTTGACCCGGCCTGTCTTCACCTACCCGTCTCCTGGACTACCAAGCACCTCCTTGCTGTCTGCAGTTTCTAGCCTTTTGCCTGCATCCTGCTCTGGGACTACAGAACACCTCCCTGCTGTTGCTTCATCCAGCCCTCTACATCAGCTTTACTGCTTGGCACTTGTGCCCCTTTGAGCTCCTATCTGCTCTACCAGGGGTTCCTGAGTCAGAGGTATACAAGAGGACGCTCCCTGCATATTGGGCTCTACCACCAGGTACGTGACACGCCCCCCCAAAACAAAAACACCAGCCGCCACTGGTGCTTACTAATTTAACACCCCAAAGAATATACAAGTAATTAAATGCTTACAATGCTAAAGCAACTAAACTCATCACATATATGTGCAAAATAAAAAGCAATATAAAAGTCCAAAGGAAAACTCCACATGAAGAAAAGTGCTCAATGCAAAAAGTCCATCATGAAATAAACAGTATATATAAATGCCAAATTTCCAGTGATCCAACATGAGAAAGCAGCACTCCATACCCAGGTGCACACCCCACTCACAGGCCGCTTACCAGCTGATAAGACCTCTAAGATGGAGGTCTGGCTGCACTTTTGGGAGATAACCCACTGGGATGGATGGCGTGATCCAAATCTCAGGAAGGGGGTTTCCAGATAACCAGGGGGATCCACAAGTATACTAAAGAGGGAATAAAGCCAGGGAAAGGACTCAGAGTGTAGTAATTAAAAACGTTCAGCATTTAATATCAGAACTACTTCCAAAAAGGCAAGTAAAATTCACATGTAATACAGAGAAGCACAATTAGCACCCCGGTGGGTTTGATGTCCTCATCAAGGTGTAATAGAGTCCAATGGAGTTACAGCGGTGACGACATTACGGGGTGCTGATTTTGCTTCTCTGCATTACATGTGAATTTTTACCTCCCTTTTTGTCAGTAGTTCTGATGATATTAAATGCTGAAAGTTTTTAATTACTAGACTATATTACCAAAAGTATTGGGACACCTGCCTTTACACGCACATGAACTTAAATGGCATCCCAGTCTTAGTCCATAGGGCCCACTCTTTGCAGCTATAACAGCTTCAACTCTTCTGGGAAGGCTGTCCACAAGGTTTAGGAGTGTCTATGGGAATGTTTGACCATTCTTCAAGAAGTGCATTTGTGAGGTCAGGTACTGATGTGGACAAGAAGGCCTGGCTCACAGTCTCCGCTCTAATATATCCCAAAGGTATTCTTATCGGGTTAAGGTCAGGACTCTGTGAAGGCCAGTGAAGTTACTCCACCCCAAACTCGCTCATCCATGTTTTTATGGATCTTGCTTTGTGCACTGGTGCGCAGTCATGTTGGAACAGGAAGGGGCCATCCCCAAACTGTTCCCACAGAGGTGGGAGCAAGGAATTGTCCAAAATGTCTTGGTGTGCTGAATGCCTTAAGAGTTCCCTTCACTGGAACCAAGAGGCCAAGCCCAATCCCTGAAAAAACAACCCAACACCATAATCCCCCCTCCACCAAATGATTTGGACCAGTGCACAAAGCAAGGTCCATAAAGACATGGATGAGCGAACTTGGGGTGGAGGAACTTGACTGGCCTGCACAGAGTCCTGATCTCAACCCAAGAGAACACCTTTGGGATTAATTAGAGTGAAGACTTCGAGCCAGGTCTTCTTATCCACATCAATGCCTGACCTCACAAATGCGCTTCTGGAAGAATGGTCAAACACTCCCATAGACACACCCCTAAACCTTGTGGACAGCCTTCCCTGAAGAGTTGAAGCTGTTATAGCTGCAAAGGGTGGGCCAACTCAATATTGAACCCTACGGACTAAAACTGGGATGCCATTAAAGTTCATGCTTTAGCATTACATGCTTTGGGGTGTTAAATTAGTAAGCACTAGCACTGTACTTGATAGTGCTACACAATTGTTTTATTATTTATATTGGCAATGATATTTTTTGGATATATGGTAAGTGCAGCTATCACTGTTGTTGAGTCAGTCAAATTTTTTAACACTTAGCGCAACCATCCTTTTGTCTTAATATCTGTCAGTATGTACAGAATATTGGCAGATACTGTATTGCCAGCCAAATAGTTCAACATTCTGTTTAGCAAGTCTTGTGATTAAGACATCAGAGCTAAGCCCGATACAGGTCAGCACTACCTGGCCGCACCCTCAGAACTTATGCACACAGGGCATCTATGCGGAAGGTACAGGAGTACTGTCCAGCCCTACTGCTGGCAGCCTGTAAAACTCTATCCAAGGCTGACAGCTACAGCTGCTGGATGGGACACCTGTGTTCTCAGCCTGCAACTAAACGTCAGACCCCCCCTTATTCCAGGTCTAAATGCCAATGTGCATATGGTCTTAGATTTACAAGGTGAAGAGATGCTGCTCACTCTGCTATCATCATGCTTTCCCCCACCTCGCCCAGTCTTGCTAGTAGGAGATTACAGGAGGTCAACACTTTTCTGATCACACAGGTTGCTACAAAACAAGAAAAAAGTTTGAATCGCTTTTAATGAATATGTAACTGCATTTTTTTAAGTTCTTACATGTGCCTGGAATGACATTTGTGGTTGAGTTATCACTTTAGACAAAAAACACAAAATATCCAAGCTCAACTTACCAACCAATCAGCAACCAAACGAATTCACCTGTCTAACAGTGCGTTTAAAAACAGGGGTTTAGTTGCACGCATTTGCAAATACATGTGTAAGCTGCAGGCCCCGTCAAGGCTCCCTGTGTACTGCAGTCCTAACTCTAAAATTGAAGGTCTCCTCAGTGGAAGCACATGTATGCTGATGGATAGATGAAGGGCAGATGACTGGAGGGAGCCCCACCCTCCTTAAAGGGGCAGGAGCACACTAAACACCCAGCACATGGAAGCAAAGGTGCTAGTGCGTTGCCTGACCACAATGACATCAATACAAAAAATACTGTCACTGCCCCCACCTATGACAGGTCTTCACAGCAAGGAGCACTGGATGGGCGGATGCATGTAGACAAAAAACACAAAATATCCAAGCTCAACTTACCAACCAATCAGCAACCAAACAAATTCACCTGTCTAACAGTGCGTTTAAAAACAGGGGTGGGGCTCCCTCCAGTCATCTGCCCTTCATCTATCCATCAGCATACATGTGCTTCCACTGAGGAGACCTTAAATTTTAGAGTTAGGACTGCAGTACACAGGGAGCCTTGACGGGGCCTGCAGCTTACACATGTATTTGCAAATGCGTGCAACTAAACCCCTGTTTTTAAACGCACTGTTAGACAGGTGAATTCGTTTGGTTGCTGATTGGTTGGTAAGTTGAGCTTGGATATTTTGTGTTTTTTGTCTACATGCATCCGCCCATCCAGTGCTCCTTGCTGTGAAGACCTGTCATAGGTGGGGGCAGTGACAGTATTTTGTGTATCACTTTAGCTGGTGCTGAACTCCAGGCACAGCCATCATGAACCACTAACTTCTCATAACTCTCAGCTACAGAAAACATGTAGTCACCCCACAGCAAGTATGACCACTTAGATCTCATTAGCACCTATTGAAAACCACCCTTTGTATAATATAGTGAAGAGGAGATTGAGTTTCAATTTCCCTTTAGGTCACCTTTAAAAACGCTTATAAACGCAAACGCGGCAAAACGCCGGTGCCGCGTTTAGCGGCGTCTAGCGTCTGAAACGTGGAAAACGTTTGCTTCTGAACCCATTTTTTTGCTTCTGGAAAAACAAGGTTAAAACGCAACTGCTTGTAAATGCCAAAAAACGAGAGTGTGTGCATGGACACATAGGATAACATTGAATGGGTTCAGGGGCAGTTGAAAAAAGCGTCCAACTGCCTCTGAACGCGCGTTCAACCGCAAATAACAGCGTCTCGTGTGCATGGGGCCTTTGTTTTATATGCAAATGTCACCTCAGCAGCTCATGACTAAAGGATTCGTCAACTTTGGTCCTTTACCAATAACATTAAAGACACAGACTGCGTGACATGGGTTTTATATGGTCACAGCAGCCCAATTTTATTAACTAAATAATAAAATAACATCACGTAAAACATACCCCTAAGTGCAAATTTCAACAAAATAATGCTCAATAACAAGAGGTCTTTAGGTGTCTTTAGGGCACAATTTATAACTGGAACGGTCTATGTCCCCAGCCGTGCCCCAACCGGCTCGAAGACGCTCCGACATTATACATACTTCCATATTCCCTTCCCCCAGGGGACCTAGCTCCTGGGAGAACCACCGCTAACCAAGTGGAAGCGCCATACCTTAGATGGGCCCCACTAATCCTGTAACCATGTAATTCGTCACTGACCCCCCAAAGACCCCTTGAACCGCTGACTGCTGTGACAAATTGGAGCAATATCCACCAGTCAGTAAAATATACACATATACATATAAATATTATTATTATTGTTTTTTTCTTTTGAAAAGCAAAATTAACAAAACCAAACAAACCCACTCAACTCTAAAGGCCCCAATACATCCCCCCAACTGTGCAATGCGAATATTCCTAACACCAGGGCTTGACAAATTTGCTTGGAATCTAGGAGCCAGCTAAAAAAGTTAGGAGCCAGGAACGCGCCCCGTCCCGCCGAGCTCGCGCGCAGAAGCGAACGCATACGTGAGTAGCGCCCGCATATGAAAGCGGTGTTCAAACCACACGTGAGGTATCGCCGCGATCGGTAGATCGAGAGCAATAATTCTAGTCCTAGACCTCCTCTGTAACTCAAAAGATGCAACCTGTAGAATTTTTTAAACGTCGCCTATGGAGATTTTAAAGGGTAAAAGTTAGTCGCCATTCCACGAGCGGATGCAATTTTGAAGCGTGACATGTTGGGTATCAATTTACTCAGAGTAACATTATCTTTCACAATATTAAAAAAAATTGGGCTAACTTTACTGTTGTCTTTTTTTTTTATTTAAAAAAAGTGTATTTTTTCCCAAAAAAGTGCGCTTGTAAGACCGCTGCGCAAATACGGTGTGACAGAAAGTATTGCAACGACCGCCATTTTATTCTCTAGGGTGTTAGAATAAAAAATAAATATAATGTTTGGGGGTTCTAATTAGAGGGAAGGAGATGGCAGTGAAAACAGACAGGGAAACTCCATTAGCATTGCTGTTTGTCTTGTCATACCAACGGCCACCACAAGATGGCGCTAGATTACAGAAGGAAGGCTAGGTCTGCAGAAGGCCGCAAAGCCGCGGCCTCAATTACCGGCCGGCGCGGCCCGACGCGATCCCGCAGTGCGGAGGGGGGGGGGGGGGCACGGAGAGACAGGATTCCCCAGCTGTGCTGCCCCAGGTCGCTAATTCTAGTCGCAATGACGACCTGGCGCCCGGGGTTTGTCGAGCCCTGCCTAACACCAGGGCGGGAAGTTGTCACTTCTCCTAACTTCCTGGAATGATGGAGAATACGCCCCTACGCAAGACCCTCACCACTGGTCCCTGCCCCCTTCTAACTTCTGCCTCCAATCATGTAAGCTCTGGTCCCCTGCCCCCTCCACTGACCTAGCTGACTGTTCCCTGATCCTGTTCCTCCCCTAGTCATGCAGCCCCTCCGTCCATTTTCTCCTACGGGTCTCACTTTTAGTGAAACTGAGTTTCCACTTGGCAAAAAGCACTCCTCTCATCTCTATAGAGAGCCCGATGATGGAAACTGGTTATAAGTGCTAATAACAACTGGCCCAGATGGTAACTTGTTAAAAAAAAACTGGGAAGTTATGACTCTTCCTCTTTCGAATATCTGCAAACCGAGTCAGAAAAACAAGTGTCACAAACCAACTAGTTAAAATAGGCAATGGGCTTCCCTTAACCACTTTCTTAGAACATGAATGGCGCAATGTGCTGCTGCAACCATTTTCTGCCCAGGCCATGTCTTACATATATGTAAATATCTTAATTTTTTTTTGCTAGAAGATGACTTATATAATGTTTGGAGGGGTTCTATTTTCTGAAAGCAGAGGCCCTGCAGAGTGAAATAGTGGTTGTTGCAATTTTTTGTCATGCAATATTTGCACAGCTGTTTATCAAACACAAATTTTCAGGAAAAAAATACTTATATGCATTTTAGTCACACAAAAACAATACACAATTTTTTGGGAAAATATAAAATATTATGTTGTGCCAAGTAAATAGATACCAAACAAAGATTTAAAATGTTGCATGCCTGTGAAATGGTGCCAAGCTATGACACCTAAAAATCTCCATAATCTTAGCTTTCAAGCGTTAATCAGTTTAGAGCTTTGGTGCTAGAATTATTGCTCTCCCTTTGAAGTTCTAAGTGATAACTCACGGTTTTGAGGGGTAGAGGATTTGTGCTAGGAGGGGGAATTTGCTGGAGGCAAATGGGGAGAGAGAAGATTTTAGCTGGGGGGTGGGGCAAACATTTGTGCTGGAAAGAGGGATTTCAGCAGGTGGGCATATTTGTACAAGGAGGAGGAGGAAATTATGCTTAGGGGGTGAGCATGCAGATTAGTGCTCACTTTTTTGGGGAGAGGGTTTTTTTTACTGGCTCATTATAAAATACTTACCTTAGAACGATGCCCTGCAGTGCTGCCCGCACTCTGCTCCCACGGCTGACATCTTTCCCGGACTTACTTCTGGGTTCGCGGGCTCCAGCGCTGTGATTGGCCGAAGCCGCGATGACGTCACTCTCGTGCATGTGCACATCAGCAATTGGCACCTGCATACTTTCATCAGATGACCTTAAAAGAGAAGTATGTTTTTTATTTTGCCCATTCATACTTACCTAGCATCGGTCCAATGCTGTATCTGTCCCCCGGTGCCTCTGCACCGAGAACCGAGCGATCGAACACCGCCGATGGCTTGGTTCTCTTAGCTCCCCGAGCAGAGAGCTGCTGACTGTCAATCAACAGCTTTCCTCCCACTGGAGCGCTAAGCTGTGGGAGCGGCAGTCTCAGGCTCTCAGCGGCTCGATGAGAGGCTGAGACGGGTGTCAGTCCAGGCACCTGGCGAATCCAGACTTCTGTGATTCATTTGACGTCAGCAGAGAGCGGACTTCAGTCTGCTCTCTGCTGAAAACAAGAGTGCAAAACAAACCCATAGGAGAAGCCCAGCCAAATAAGCTTAGGCTGGACTTCTCCTTTAAAGTGAATAACTGCACCAAGTTCACTATATGGACCACTTATTTATACATCAGGGCTCAAAATTTCAAGTCCTGAGCTACTAGCCAGGCCTCAAAGGTTACTCACCACCAGTTGCCCCACCCACCCCTAATTCTGCCCCTAAACACGCCCTCATAAATTATCTCATGAAATGACACTTATGTAGCGATACCCCCGAAGGGGCTGCTGGATTAATTTTGGGTCCTGCCATTACCCCACATTTCACAGTCCCAGAACTTAAGAGTCTATGTTAAGTAATTAGAATAGAGGCGATTGCCAGTCCTTTTCTCTATTTCTTTATTAAACAACTTCAGGTAGGGGATAGAGGGTTAGGGGAAGTTCAGATACCTTGGTTTTGCATATCACTAATGCGTTTCTTGAATCCAGATGACAACAGTCCTCTGTCTCTGGTTCTTGCGACAACCGGATAGGCTTCTCACACTGACCTAGCAGCCGGTATGAAGCACGGACAAAGTCTCTGCCACAGACTTGAGTGGAAAGTGGAAACTCCTAAATAATCCCCTGCCACAGGATTGTGTATCCAGTAGTCAGTTAGGTCAGCTGCACAGTACCTGAGCCTTTAAGCCCTCCGGCAGTACTGTGAGGTAGGTTAACTTGGGTGCATCCTCCCAACGAGTCACCAGGCCCTTCCTGAGATACCAGCCATCAGCTCGGTCCTCTCCAGTAAGGTCCTCCCCTGGAATATTCTCCGCTTGAGTGTCTTCTTCCCGCAGGACGGACAGCACAGGACCACCTTCGGTTAAGTAGTCCCCGGACAGACTTCTGGGCCTATTTGTAGCAGCATAGCCTCGAGCCAGCAGGGCCCGAGGTAGAAGACCCGGCAGCATGGCCTCAGGCCTGGAGGGCCACGAGGCAGGAACAAACCCTGGAGCACATGGCACTGCCCCTTAAATATCCTTCCCCAGCATGCCCAGCTACAAAGAAGCTCCTGATTGGCCTGTTTTCTGGGGAAATATCCAATACACTTCAGCTGGCTGTATTTCTCACACTAGCCTGTGACAACAGTGACACCTACTGGCAACAGTGGGAAATGCGCACAAACAGCCAAAGCTGGAACAGAAATCAACAATTTACATCATCACTCTGAGCTATTTACAGCTCAGATAAACTAAATTTACAGAATAGCCCCTGTTCAAAAGAAGCAGGGCGCTACACTTAAATTTTTTATGCAGAATTAAGTTATAAAAATAAATATTAACAACTGGTATCCGTGCCAACCAATGCAGGCTGCCTGTGCCCACTATTGCAGCCTTGTGCCAACCATGCGGCTCGTGTCCACCCAATTGCACAACTTTACATTTATCAACATTAAACCTCATTTGTCACATAGTCACCCAGCAGAGCACAAATAGCAAGCTCGGGTGGATTGGGGAAGTTTTAGGCACCATTTGGCATCTGTGTATTTTTCCATTTGACCCGTTGTCCACTGTCACCAAGTGATGGGAAAGCTAAAAATAACTGAAGTGCCCGTTTTGAAGGTGAAAGACAGGAGGAGAGGAAAAGAAAAAAGAAGGGGGCTTTGGGTGTTGAGGTCTAAAGATGTGCTTAAAAGGCCAAGTACATGTTTTTTCTAAAATCCAGCTCCCCATTGTACCAATACCATTAATGTACTTCTGTTGCACAAAAATACAAGTTTTCTTTGATCTTAAAAACCAGGCCTACCTCATCCATAGCTATATTTCACAGATCACTTTAGACACTCCCTTGTAGACAGACTAGCCAGTAAGACACAGGAAGGAGTTTACCAGCTGACCTCATTAGCACACCTTCATCCATCACCTAAGTTTTCCCAGCACCCCCGGCATTCCTCCACGAGTGCATTTGCCTGAATTCCCCAGTGTCCCTTCAGATGTGCTCAGGCTAAACGCCCAGGGGCCACATGCAGCTCATGGGAAAAACCTGACGTAGTGCTGAACGTATATAGAGTAATTGATGGGGTGTCCTATGATATATCGTTTTGGTAAATCTAAAAGAATGTATGGCCACATTTAAACACCCCCCCCCCAAAAAAAAAGGGGGGTTTGAGAAGTACCACAAAATAATGTAGCAGCCAGCACAATAGACAAATCGTGAAGTAAATGGTAAAAATTTGTGCGGCGCTAGTAGGTGAAATGTACCTATGAAATAAACATGGTAACGATTTGCTAACCCTTGGCTGATGATACCCAAGAACACAACACTTATTAGCATAAGTGTATCAAATGGCAGGTAAAAATATGTATAAACTGCTGAATCGACAGTAAAAAAAATGCAAAGTAAACCAAACAATAGAAAGTGTCTAGTGCAAACATAAATATCTCAGATGGATTATGTACAATCTGTGAGATTGTAGGTTGGCACTAGACGCTTTCTATTGTTTGGTGCACTTTGCACTGCCGATTCAGCAGTTTATACATTTTTACCTGTCATTTGATACTTTGCCAATAAGTGTTGTATTAACTTTGGTATCATCATCCAAGGGTTTGCACATCAGTACCACGTTTATTTCATAGGTACATTTCACCTACTAGCGCTGCACTTATTTTGATCAAACACCTAAAATTACCTAGTTGCAGTGTCATTATTTGTAACGGCACACCAAACACATTTTGTCACATGGAAAAAAAAAAGTGACAAATGTAGTAAAAAAATGAAATAATGTCCCATGAGCTATTTTTGCCAGATGTAGCGCAGCCCATTGAGAGCAATGGGCTGCGCTATGTGTCACTGGAAAGCAAGCAAACACAATCCCACCATGCACTCCCCTATTGGTGTAAATGGGGCCTGAAAATTTAATTGGTGCGTTTACAGAACAATGAAGCTCAATTCACATCTGTGTGTTTCCAAACGCATGGCAAATGCACACTTTAACATGTAATAACAAATACCATGCACATTTGCAGCATTTTTTGAAAGACATGGCAAAGGCTTTCCAAGTACAGCAAACACACCAAAAACCGCAGTATCGCACCATGCTCCACTCCAAAAAGTTCTGGAGCGATCATTGTGCTTAGGGCAGCCTATTCACATGAACAGCTGACTGTTTTTCTCCACTCCCTCCTATGTACTTGTATAAAGATGGCCATACACTATACAATTTCCTTTAGGAAATACCAGCACTATGGAATAGAGACACCCGATCAATCCAATTTGTATCCAGCTAGGCCTTTGTACTACATGGAAAATAAGGAGATTGTAGGTGGAAGATAATAATGGAAGGAGGTGCGATCCACAGTGGTGAACTCACCCCCCTATCATACCCTCTGAGATGCAACAAGGAAGTGAAGGCTTCTGGGGAGATGACCCAACAGGAAGTGAATGCTGATACAAAGCTACAAAAAGTGATGGAATCTGAAAATCCAACTAAAGCAAGAGGAAAGCACATTGGGATGGATGGGCCAGAAATGGAAAATGCTTCCATTATGAAAAGTGAAATTCTACCCAAAAAAGGTGAACTTGGCCTTTAAACCACCTTCCTTCAATGTTCTGGTACATTATGGCAATGTTTCTCAACTCCAGTCCTCAAGGCGCCCCAACAGGTCATGTTTTCAGGCTTTCCATTATTTTTCACAGGTGATTTCACTGCTTTCCTAATTACCACAGCTGTTTCATCTGAGGGAAATCCTGACAACATGACCTGTTGGGGCGCCTTGAGGACTGGAGTTGAGAAACACTGCATTATGGAAGAGATCACCGACCTCCCACAGTGAGGGGGGAGTAGATCTTCCCACCCCCCGCTTCCCTAATCTAGTGAGCAAAAAAGTAAATCTCTGCAGGGCATGTGCTCAAGTAAATGTTTTCCCAGATGCCTTCATGGTAAGATGAACTGGAGTCACGTTTTAGGGTTACAGTGGCTCAGAAAACGTGCAGTCAGGTGAGGCAGGGCCTCACTTGCCATGAAAAGTAACCCCCCCAAACGATCAAGCTTTAAGGGGCATAGCTGGGCGACCTGGGGCCCCAAATTTGGGGGGCAGGTAGCTGAAGTCCTACCCCATCACTAGTCAAAATTTGGGGCTCCTATGGTTTGAGATACAGGGCTCCTTGCACAGCCCTTCAGAAGCTACATACAGAGCAACTAGTTTAACCGCCCCACGACTATGCACGTCATCAGAATGGCACGGCTGCGCAAAGGGACGTACATCCCCCTTTAAATCATGGCATAGTGGGTGCCTGCGAGCGTGTCACAGAACGGAGAGATGCCTATGTAAACAAGGCATTCCCCTGTTCTGCCTAGTGACATGACAGATCTACTGCTCCCTGTCATGACTGCTGAGGCGCAATGAGCCCAGGTACCATTAACCGTAAAATATATGTATGTATTATAAACCTTCCCCCCCTCACCCTATTAAATAAACCACTTACAACCATTAGGTTGGAAAGGGCAAAGCCACAGCTTTGATTCCAAACATAACTTTCAACAAGTGCCAGCACAGTTGTACTGTGAGCACTCCATACCAAAGGGGGTGGGAGGGGCCTGTCCTTAACATAAGTGCTGGACATGCCGCCTACTTCCGATATCCATCAAGGGCATGGCCCATTACCAACATTTTATGCTGGCAAGGTCAAGAGAAACCGCAGCAAGCTGTGACACCACCGAAAGGGGCGGGCAGCTCTTCCCAGCACGTCTACCGAAAGGACCCCAGAATTCCCTGGGCAGTCCTTAACCCCGAGCTCAGACCCAACCCCCACATTGACCAATCCTTGGGTGACCAATGCCTTGTCCTGCACCTGGCCATGCCCCCATCAGTCAAGGCTCTTTCCCTAGGGGGGGGTCAAGAGGCCTTCATTGGGAGCAGTGATATCTGTCATGTCACTTGTAGCCCACCCACCCCCAGCTAGAATCACTCCCTAGGACCCACTTAACCCATTCATCGCCCCCTAGTGTTTAACCCCTTCCCTGCCAGTGTCATTGACAGTAATCCGTGCATTTTTATAGTACTGATCGCTGTATAAATGACAATGGTCCCAAAATAGCATCATAAAAAAGGGGGAATGTGTCGGAAAAAGAAATTGTCCCTTCCAGCCCTCTTAACTAGAAAGAATTTTTTTTAATTTTTTTTTTAAAGGAGTACAAGATTTACCCACAATACCATGTTTTTCCTTACACAGTTGAGGGAGAATGAGAATCTGCCGCTGTTGAAAGGGTGCCGTTTTAATAAAGCTAAATCATATTATTGTACATAATTTGTTTTTATTTACTGTGAAATTACTGGTTGCAAGTTATAACTTTCAACTTTAGTAATTAAGCCACCTGCTTGAGTACGGTTTGAAAATACAGTAAAACCTTGGTTTGCGAGCATAATTCGTTCCAGAAACAATCCAAAGCACTTGTATATCAAAGCATTTTTTTTTTTTTTAACAGGGTATAAAAGAGAAGCACCTCTAAGTGTAGCACCTTCATTAAATGTAACCATATTGCTACACTTAGAGGCTCCTCTTTTATACTCCATTGTGACATGCTACATCAAGACATTGCTTGTATATCAAGGCAAAAATTAAAACATTTTGCTTGTCTTGCAAAACGCTCTCAAACCAAGGTTTTACTGTATAGCAAATCTTAATATAATTTGTATATAACTTATGGTAATTAACCCCTTGCCACCCAGGCCAATTCTCACTTCTCCCCTACATGTAAAAATCATCCATTTTGCTGGAAAATTACTCAGAACCCCCAAACACTCAATTTTTTTTAAATTCATGAAACAAAAACAGGAGTCAGCCTGATTTTTTTTTGTACAACGTGAAAGATGTTAAGCTGAGTAAAGCGATACCCAACATGTCTTGCTAAAATCGTGCACACTTGTGGAATGGTGCCAAATTTATATTTATATATATATATATATATATATATATATATATATAAACTGTATAATGTACAGGTTACATGTTTAAAGTTACAGGGGAGGTCTAGTGCTAGAATTATTGCTCTCGCTCTAACGATCGCGGCGTATGTAACCTGTGTGCATCTGGCTCTGATACTAGCCAGTGCCTCACCAGCCACTGACCTCACCACACATCCCTGTGAAGTGGCTACTCTCACCCAGCACAGCCAAAAATGGCAGCTTTCGTCCACAAAGCCTTTACAAGTCCATTCGTAGAGAAAACAAAACATTGTAGCATTAAAATCTCCTTTATCCAAGTGACTATATTTACATATGTGCAAAAAAACATACATAGCAGCTTGGGACAAGTCTGCAGAATGGGAGGGAAAAATTCATTCTTAAGATAACTGATGTGACAATATACAATCATGAGATGCAATTTAAACAGTTTTTATCAGACTAGTTTCGTGTAGGCATGCAAAAAAAAAAAAAAAAAAATAAAAAAAAATAAAAACACCCCCACTCTAACAATCTTCAGTCAAATTTTGCCATGTTAGTTTTGTTGACCTCCATAGTTTACCACTTCTCTGTATGTTAGCTTCCTGGTTGTTCTACCCACCCAACAAGTTTCAAAATTGACCCAACCCAAGAACAGGTGTAGATCAGAATTTCTGTGCAAATCCAGAAAGTCTTTAAAGACTGACACTTGTTCTAGGCTAGTCCTAGTAATGGAATAAAGTATGCCAACAGAACAGCCAGGAGTCTAGCATTTGCAGACTAAAATGGAAACTTCTCAAAAAAACCAAACTCCCTATACCTCCCTCAGATGGGAGATTTTGCACATTTAGGCTGGGTTCACACTATTGCAAATTGGATGCAGGGTCATTACATCCAATTCGCAGCAGGAGATTTTCACCAGCTCTCTATGGAGCCGGTTCACATATCTCCGCTGTGGCTCTGGTGCGAATTTGCACAGGAGCTCTGTGCATCTTTTTGGTCCACCTCAGCCAAAAAAAATTAGGACTGAAATCTTACCCGAAATGGTGATGCACTGGACCCCTGCTGTGAGACGCATGCGAAGATGGTGAGGGACGTAAAATTCCAGCGTTTGCCCAGTTCCCCCCCCATCCTACACTCCAACTGAAAAATAGCCATTTATAGCTACTCCCCCCATAAGACTCAAGCTGGGGGGTCAGGCCTCTGGTATCCAAACTTCAGGGAGGTCCTTCCAATCCTAACCATGTTGGTACCCGATAGCAAACTGGTTGACATAAAGGCATTTTAAACATTTTAAAAACAAACACACCAGAATAAAACCCTCCCAGCAAGCCACTTAATGCAATATTAGATCAGTTTCTCTTTTGATAACAAAGATCCCGAGCTCTCCCTATTTAACGCCTCTAAAATTTGAGGAAGGGGAGAAATCCACTTTGTAGATAAGAGGTAGACAGTGGCAGACATGGGAGTAACAAATTTAGAGACACTTAAGAGTCTTGCGAAGCATTAAAAGTGTCTAAAAAGTTAAGTTAAAAAAACAAATAAAACAAAGTCTTCACACCGGAGCCAGAACACGATCCTGGTTCAAGCAGGGAAGGCCAGTAGTCCCATGTCAAAGAAGTCCTAGACTCAAAGTTAGCAGATTTGATTTCCAAGCTGCATTCCATGAGGCACAGGTTGTTGGAACATGTCGTTTTTGTGGTTAAAAGCAGGGTTGTACATTGGTGGGGACCCAGACATATATCCTGGGGATGGCATCTCCTGATGAGAAAACACTCCATGAGGGACGAGGTGTTGCGGTTCATAACCGTCATTATGAGGCTCCTTCATAATCTGACGTTTATCCTTCTGACGCCGATTACAGAACCAGACACGGACCACCTAGAGAACAAAGACATTTTAAGCAAGATATGATAGTACAGAGCAGTGCTGGGACAAGGCCATTTGGTGCCCAGGGCGAAGATGGCAAACTGCGCCACACACAATTGTCCCTTTACATATCACCCCCACACAGTATCCCCCCTTTTTACATGACCCCCCCTACACAGTATTGCCCCTTTTACATGACCCCTCCACACAGCACAGGCCCCATCCTTCAGTTCTATATTTTCCTCCCTTCACTCTCCTACCTTTCACAGAGCGGAGAGCAGGAGGCGGGACAATCCTAAACTGAAGGAACAGCAGCACTGGGCGGGGCACGGGAGCTGCCGGTGTCTTGTCGATCTGGTTCCCCTATCGACATGGTTCCAGGCTCGACTGCGCAGGCGCTGCCGAACAGCTGTTAAAGCTCGGAGATTTCCGGATGCTAGGCTTGCTCCTGCGCAGTCAAGAGGGAACCAGATCAATAGGAGGAACCATAGGCTCGGCAGCTGTGGACGCGCTCGCCCCCGATGCTTCATTACACACGCCGCTCTATACAGCAAAGGGGGAACAGTTGCGATATTGAGCAGTGCGATTTGTTTGTTTATATACGACGCTCTATACAGCCCCTTGCTGTATAGAGCAGCGTGTATAAACAAACAAATCGCACTGCTCAATATTATCACATCTTATCCACCCCTTGCTGTATACAGCGGCATGAAGAAGAAAGCGGCGTGTGTAACTAAGCAACGGGAGCGAGCGCGTCTGCATCTGGCAAACAGCTGTTACACTGCGGAGATTTCCGTAACCTCAGTTTGCGCCTGCGCAGTCGAGCTCGGAACCATATCGATAGGAGGAACCAGCTTGGCAGAACACTGGGTTGATTTTTCATATTAGCGAACTGGTGATTGGCTGCTAGGACCACATCCATACATCAGGCACCCAACTGCTAGCAACGTAGAGACAGGTTGACCCACTCCATTTGCCCAATGCCTCCAGAGTCTGCATACACCACACTATGCAAAAAGATGACCAGAAACCTGGTGCTGGCCAGGCACCTTATAGCACCTGCCACTGTAGCCAGCAACCTGGTTTCCGTTTGCATATATGGTGGAGTAGGCACAATCTTGGAGCAAGCAAAAATTAGTGCCCACTCCTCTAGTTAACCCACAGAGTTACCTCTGTCAGGGAAACAGTAAGAGGAAAGCAGTGGCAGCCTTCATAGTTCCTGGAGTCATGTCCAGACAGGAAAGATTACATAGAAAGTTATATAGTACATATTTCTCAACTCTTTACTTGTACCAGATTAGTGATTCAAGTACTGAAGTCCGGACACTTAGCATCTAGGGAAAGGGATACAACTTCTATTTTATTACCATCTGTGCCTTCCTGTCTAAGCAACAATGACAACCAACACTTATACACAAACCCCTTTTGGGCCTTGATCCTTTTAATGTTGGACTCCCTCCGAGCCAACCTGGAGGGCCCAGCTACCAGCTTGTCTGGGTCTTCACTGGAGTTCTTCCAGCTTGGGGGGGCCTTGTGAGGTCAGCACAGTTTCTAGGATCAAACACCTGTAAGAGGTGGTTTGAAGTGGAGGGGATGTTGGCTCCAAAAGCACAAGTCCCTGCCCCCAGTCCTGTTTTTTGCTAGAACACTGTCCCCTCCTGCTGAGGCCAAACCTTCCACCATATTGTATCCCACTCCATCCCAAGGAAGAAATGCCCACACATTGAAGTTGCTGCACTTTACCGATTGAAGTCAGGAAAAGGCATAACTTACATTCTGGAGTCCTTGGCAATACATAGCACATTTAGTGGACAGTTCGCAGTAGTCACATGTGAAAGCATACACAGCACTTTAAGCAGAAATCTCCCTATATAGTCTCCTACCCAAGGTCATTAGTACTCACAGGACTGGGTTCTAAAGGGACTTAGCACCTGACGACACTGTCCGCAGTAACCAGACAATATGCTGGCAAGAGCCACCTAGTGGTAGACTAGCCAACTGCACCTGCCTATATACCAACCCTCACTAGAAGTCCTCATACTACAAGACTAACAATCCAATTAAGAAAATGCTTACATCCTTCTCCATATGCAGGTCCCGGGCAATCTGCTCCATTTCCTGGGGTCCTGGTTTGGGGTTCTTCATAAAATAAAGCTCCAGGTTGTCTTTGGCGATGTTCTCAATGTTTGTCCTTCGTTTCCGCTTCCGGGACTGAGCCAGTGCCTGTTCCCGATTGATCAGCTAAGGACAAAAAAAATAAAATATATAGTCAGTCAAACATGGTTTCAGAGGCACAAGTCAAAGCATACAACGACCTGACAAATAATCCAGCCTGCCTGAATAATATGCTATAAATGCCAATATAAGTGTAGCACACAGATTTCCCCCCCTTTGCTTTAGTAACCAGAAGGTTGGAGAGGAAAGGGGTTAGCAGAATAGAAAGGATTCAGGCACACTCTTGGCTTCGTCGCCACTCGGTCCTGAGTGGGTACAGCTCACCCGGACAGTCACTCAATAGCACTAGCAGCCGGCATTAAGCGCGAACAGTGACTTAGTCCCCTCCAAGGACAAAGTCAAGGAGATCCCTCTTAACGACACTCCGCAAAGGCAGTCTGCAAAGAAAGGAATCCTTCCCTCCGACAGGTCACCAAGCCTCTCCCGAGACAGCAATCTTGTATTACTTGCCTCCTTAATGGGACTGATCCTCCCCAGTTTCCTCTATGTCAGAGTGGTCGCCCTCACCTGGACTCCCCCTCTGGTTGTCGACCCAGTTGAAGGTACTGGGCCTACCTGGAACTCCGCAGCCTTGGGCTGAAGGTGCCCGAGACTCCTCAGGTACTACTCCCCGAACAATGGCGTCTGCCCCTTTTATACCCTCCCCCGGCATGCACAGCAGGCCGGAACCGCCCACCGTACGGCAGCCGAGGACATCCAATAACCACTCTGTCACCTGTGGTTCAAACCCAGGTATAAAGTGACAACACCACCTATACACCTAAAGGGGAACTGCACGCCAGGCGACACAGCAGCAAGGCAGAGTCCAAATAATTAGAAGACCCGAGCCAACTACTGCTCAGGTCACCCCTAAATTGAAGCACAGCAACCCCCTAAGTAGAGACCCCGCTACATATGGATTTCTTTGCCAAATCAAAATGTAAACTGGAGAAGTGTTCTCACAGAGGGAAAAAAATTAATCCAATCTTAAAATTCTTTCCATCCAATTGCAACCTTTCAAAATGGCGGATGCCTTCAACACCAAGGTACCTAGTATATGCTGTAAGTAAAGCCAAAACCTGAGTACTGTAGTCCATTTTGATATAAAAAGGGACCCTTATGAAATACCACTGAAATCGAGACTTAAAAAAGGTTTTGTAAAAAAAAACAAAAAAAAAAAAACCTGGACCGGACATGGAAGCTAGTGAAGTCAGCCAATTAAGCCTCACTGAACACCTTAAGCCTGGGTTCACACTGATGCATTACAGGACACTGCATGCAAGTTGCACAGGAATCGCAGCACATTCTTGTGCAAATTACACACGGTTGTCTCTGGGGTGCGATTTGAGCCATGGATTTGTATGGCTCACACCAAACCCGTGCACGACCCATTTTTTGTTCACCCATGGAAGCAGATTCTGGAAATAACACTGTTTTGCAAACCGATTTCAGGGTGTTAACAGACTTCGCAATCGGTTCCCAGGAATGGGTTGCAATCTCGATATGGTGCGGAATTTTTATTTTTTATTTTTAAAAAAAGGCTGCTCACACTAATTTCTGGAACTTTAGAAGTTGTTTCAAGTCCAGCTTACCTCTTGAAGGTTTTCATTGTGTTCAGCCTCTGACAGCCAGCGATGTAGGAGGGGTTTAAGTTGGCACATATTTTTGTAGCTTAGCTGGAGGGACTCAAACCTACAGATCGTTGTTTGGCTAAACATCTTTTCTGTAAGGGGGAAAGAAAAAAAAAAAAAAAAAAGTCACTATAATAATTTCTACAGACAGGGCAGATACTATGCCATTTGCTGGTGTCAAAACTAGAATTACAAGGATAAATGAATCCCTTATTTAAGGGTTAGAACTTCATTGCAATCTGTGTCTATCTTGGGACATTCCATCTCCAAGACACAACAGGAAGTGAAAAAGAAATCCCAACTGCCAAATCCCATTTAAGACTTCATCCCTATTCAAAAGACAATGTAACCCCCCCCCCCCGGGCTGCCTAGACAAAATACAAAACTGAACACTTAAACTAAAAGGGCCCAATACATATATTTTAGCGCCTCCTCTGACACAATCAGCAGGGAGGTTCTGTGGACAAGTCTCATGATCAAAGCGGACTAGGATGGAAGTCACATCCATATCTGATGGACCAAGCCCACTCTGAGTGGATGGGTGTAAACAGACTCCGCTGTCCATTTACATCAGGCTCCCGCCCATCCAACCTGCAAAAACTGGGAAAGATTCAATCCTTTTCCCAGACCTGAAGGTAGGAAGCTGTAAAAAAGGGAAACAAGTCCAGTTCACATCCATCATCCCATAGTGCTGCATGGACCTTCCGATCAGGTCCACCGGTCAGCTTTTCCATGCGGACCCCATCAAGCCTGTGTGAAAGGTCCCAAAGGTCACTTCTGCAACTATGCTTCTGAGCCACAATACCCAGACTGAGATACCTAAATGTAGTATTGGGGGGGGGCGCGCGCAATCACATAGGTAGGGTTGGCTTTATGATAGGTTTTACATCTCCTGGAATGTAATAAGCAATTTACATACAAGAAAAAAGGGGGTGGAGTGCTTACCATACAAAACCCCCAAGGCATAGCCAACATCTGCTTGTGTAAACCCCAAAGACACCCGCTTCTGCTTCAGATCCCTAGCAAACTGCTCCATTTCCAGCTCACTGGGCATTTCCTAAAAGAGAAAGCGATAGTTAGTATAAGTACACAGGTTTTTACTGCTGCGCATAGCTGAGGTAAACCCTATCCATTTTTTCCCCAGCAATGGGGAGGCATTTAAGCCTAGCAACAGGATCATGACGTGCAACGCCTCCTATAGCAACAGGTCCAGCAAATAATTCCAGGATGAACCACCCCGACTGCTGGGGGGGCGCGGCAAACTGACCTTGTATGGGTGTAGCATAAAAAAAAAAAAAAAAAAAAAAACACACACCCCAAAAAACACTAATGCAGCCATCACATCTAAGGGTACTTTCACACTGAAGAGCTGGGTGCGTCGGCGGTAAAGTGCTACTATTTTTTAGTGGCGCTTCCGTAGTTTTTGCCGCGATTTTCGGCCGCTAGCGGGGCGGTTTTAACCCCTGCTAGCGGCCGAAGAAGGCGTTAAACCCGCCCGCAAAAATGCCGCTTTGCGGCGTTTGAGGCTCTGCCCCATTAATTTCAGTGGGCAGGGGTGCTGTATATTCACCGCTCCTACAGCACCTCAAAGATGTGGCTGACAGGACTTTTTTTTACCGTCCTGCCAGCGCAACACTCCAGTGTGAAAGCCCTCAGGCTTTCACACTGGAGATGAAGAAGCATCTTTCAGGGCGGTTTGTAGGCGCTATTTTTTAGCGCAATAGCACCTCAGTGTGAGAGCAGCCTAAGAAATGGTAAGCTGCAAAACTATCAATTTTGATTCTAGATATAAATTCCCCTTATTTTAAAGGTCTACCAAACTAGATCTCTGTAAGAGTGTATCAAGTTAAACATTGCCAATCCTGCCTTAAAATGCTAGTTGCTTGGCTGTCACATGGATCTCTTTTCTTCAATGCTTGAATTTACAGCCAGGTAACAAGTATGCAGATAAGGAATTCTGCCTTTTGATATACAGACTTGCTCTAGACAAAGAAATCAACCATATAAACAAGGTCAAACCTTAAGAGTTTCAATTTATATGCAATCAGGCAGGCTCTTGCACTACATGGTTTTGGTAAATCTAAAGACAAAAATCTGCAGAAAATCTCAGTGTGTATGGGGTCTAAAGATAGCATGATCTTATTTATTTTTTGCATGCACCTGGATAGAAGAAATTAATTTAATAAGATTGGGCAGACCTTCAAGGCCAACTAAAATTATAGACTTTGGCAATCTAGTTGGGAACAAACCAAAGGATAGAAGTTGCACACATAGCCACTTACCAGCGTGTCCTCCCCATCTTCAGAAAGAATCTCTTCCTGGGCCCCTGGGCTGGCCACAGTCCGGCTGGCAGGTGAGTCACTGATCTCTTTGGCCACCTCTTGGGTGGGGGTGCTACTGCTCTCCATGTTAGCTGCTGCAGTCTCCAGAGTGTTGGGGCTCTGGTTGGGCAGTAGAGTTGGGTACACATTGGAGCCTGGGACACTGGCATTTTTCTGGCTCTGGCCGGAAATATTGGGGCTCCCTGGCCAGAAGGCTGGAGTCCAAGCATGAGAGTAATACTGAGGAACCAGGTGACTCTTCTCCTCTACTGATCCATCAGAATCCTCATGCTCCTCCTTGATCTTCCTTTCCACCACGCAGGGGGTCTCCTCTCTTAGCTGGTGACTTGGGGGTGCGCAAAGATTGAGGTGACCAGGGTGCTCCAGCTGAGGAGCATGGTTCCAAGACATGACCTGAGCCTGGTGCTCCCCCAGATCCCCACCATCTGTCCTCACAGCTGGGAAGTAAAAGGTCTGGGAGGGGTGATGGTAGCCCCCAAACCCATCTTGGATGATACCATGGTTCAGGGTAAATGAAGAGTAAGGCTGTTGGCTGTACATGACCCCAAGCTCTGAAAGGTCTCTAGTCTCCAAGTCTTCAAGTTAAGTAAAAGGTCCCACTTGAATTGCCTCAATGAAACACTGGAGAGGCTAGGCCTTGTCCAAAAGCCACCAGTGCTCCTAAGCACAAAAAGAGCCACTGAAACCTTGGCACCAGCTTCCTCACACCCCAACTGCTCCTTCCAGTATGTCCATGAAGATGGCTCCTCCAACCTGAAAAGCCATTAAATTGGCTTATTTACTCTAGAGGTGGAGATCCCAGCCCCACCCCCCAATCAATGGTTATGTTAATTGATTCTATCATTCATTGGTTCCTCTGCAGCAAATAACCCCCACCATCCACCCACCAGGGTGAATTAACTATTTTATTTCCTAATGAATTTAACCCATGAAAAAAAGTCTTCAAGGTAGAAATAAGTGTACCTGCTGCATGGTGGTGGTGGGGGGTTTAACTCTTGCAGTGGGCATCATGGCTGCTAATCACATAGGTGATGCATATATGCACATACATAATGGATTGCTCAAGGTTAGCAGGAATCTCCATATTAAATGCTCAGCAGGCATTTCTTTGTAAACTTTGATTGGACAGATTTTCCTTTCCTTGTATCAGTGCAATCACTTCCCAACCATTAGGGATCATAAACTAATCACCTGTCCCTGTAATAAGGCACAAAATGTCATGTCCTACGGCTACGGTGTATATACAGATGATTGCTATGATATATATATATATATATATAATATTACTATGCTGTATATACAGTAAATAGCTATGATAGCTATGATGTATTTCCAATATATTACTATGATGTATATATAATAGTTTTCTATGGTGTTTATACAAATGATTACTATGATGCAAAAACAATATATTACTAGAATGTGTGTTTCCCTGTTGCAATGGCTGGCATTGCTGGCCTTCTTCCAAAAATACCAGTTGCTTGGCTGCATCTGGATCAATGCTATGGACAAGCATGCAGAAATATAATTTAGATACGCTCGATTGTTCGACTTTGGAAATGTTAGTGGGCTAATTTCTATGTTCGAAATGCAAATTTTTTATGCCGTAAAAAAAACCCAACATGTCGGATTTTTAGTAGTTGAATCGATCGAAAACAGTTCGAACAAATCTACAGCGCATGCACGTGTTAAAATGTAACCCCGGATCGTGTAATCGATTCACAAAAAATCTACCTTTTATGTTGTTATCAATCGATATATGCCGGTAATTGGGCGACATCTATTGGTACAATGATGGCGTTCTCGCATGCACGTTTGACAGATTTTTTGTTTTCATTCTAGCCATGTATGGCCAGCATAAGGGTCACCTGACACGTTCAGGCTCGTACGCATTATATGAAAATCGGGCGAACGTTTTTGTCCGAGGAACGATCGTACGATTTTAGTGTGTACACAACTTTTGACAGCCGATTCCGACTTTCCAAATTAAAATTTCCGAAGGGACAAACTCCATTTGTATGGGAACCAAACAAACGATTTTCTTTTAATGTGTACTGTTTTCAAACGACTTTTGAGCGAGAAAAATCAGAAACAAAAGACTGAGCATAAAACAATAAACAACAACAAAAAAAGCCTTTGTCATACGAGAAAATAACGTTCAGGAAAGGGCTGATGGTATTTGACGTCTGGAAGCCAGGCACACCAGATTCAACTACAACATCTACAAATGTTGCATTGACTCGAGTTTTACATTTATTTTCCAACATTTTTCTCCTCCTTGTCCTTGTAAATAATCGTAAAATACTTTCTTAATGAGTCATTTTTCAACTTCTGAAAGTTTGAGGCCTCGTACACACGGCCGAGATTCTCGTTGAAAAAAACATGTTGTTTTTTTCGACGAGATTCTTGGACAAGAAACTTGTCCCGGCCGAGTGTACACACGCTCGTTTCAAAGAACCCGCGGTTCTTTGAATGGAGCGTACGCGGTGACGTCATCGACTACGTCGAGCATGCGCTCGTCACATTCGATGCCATCGCCGCCATCTTGGTATACCCTACGTATGCCTAGGAAGCTACCGCGCATGCGTCTAATTCATTTCGAACATGCGCGGGCTTCCGGGCGGACAGGTAAGTGTACACACACTCACTTTTCTCGTCGAGAAACATGCCGAGGAGAATCTCGACGAGAAAATAGAGAGCAGGTTCTCTATTTTCTCGTCTAGGTTTCTTGTCGGTTTTCTCGACGAGAAACCCGCTAGCAGCGTACACACGACCAATTTTCTCGGCAAGACCTCTCTGCCAGCAATTTCCTTGCTGGTTCTTGCCGAGAAAATCGGTCGTGTGTACGAGGCCTAAGGCTTGGTTCACACTTGTGCAATCACACTGCATTGCTGTGCAAATCACATGCGATGTCTGTGCGATGCAAATTCAGCCATAGAAACTGTATGGCTGAAATCGCATCTCAGTCACACCAGGACCCTTTTTTTGGTCCGCACTGGAATCGGATGGCATGGGTGTGAACATCCGATTCTTGCACCATTTCACAGTTCGCACTGCGATCTGCGAACCAATCTGGGGGTGTCATTAACTTTTTATTGACACCCGCAGAGGGCAGTGTGAACCGCCGGCAAGTGACATGCGATGCGGGGACCCGCATAGGAATCACGCTGGTTCCTGCATTGCATATGTGTAAACCGAGACAAAATCTGAATATCTAACTGTACATAAATACGGTATATAATTCTGCTTCTATTGTTTTCAATGTATCATTTGGTACATCATCCTGAGATAACAGCTCCTGGAAGGCCAGCGGGACTACAAATCGCAGCATGTACTGTAGAGTTCTGCATGAGACAGCAATGCTTATATAGTGTCATCAATTTACATATTGTACATTCACAACAAGAGCTTACAATCCAAGGTCTCCTATCACAAATACTAGGGCCAATTTAGACAGGAGCCATTTAACCTACCAGCATGTAGTTGGAGTCTCAGAGGAACTCCATGCAAGCACAGGGAGAGCATGCAAACTCCATGCAGATAATGTCCAGGCTGCAATTCAAACCAAGGACCCCAGTGCTGCAAGACAGAAGTGCTAACTCCTGCGCTATTTGGTGCATTGCGTTTGTAGCGGGAGTTCTAAATTTAGGGACTGCTATACCAAATTTAGGGGTGATTTGAGTGGTAGTTGACTCAAATCTTTTCAATTGCTGGACTCTGTCTTGTTGCTATTTCACCTGGTGTGCAGTTCCCCTGAGAAGTATGGGTGGCGCTGTCATCTATACCCGGGCTTGAACTACAGGTGATGGGGCAGCGATTTGGTGTCTCCTCTTGGCAGCCGTACAGTGGGTGTGGTGGACCTGATGTGCATGCCGGGAGGGGGTACAAAAGGGGCAGACGCCATAAGAGTTGAGGTTGTTGGAGTTGGAGTTGGAGTCGAGTTGCCACCCCGGGGACCTGTACCCGGGGGAAGGTATTGTGTGGAGTCCAGTTTCGAGTGCATGGCCCTCCAGGCCATGGGGCCACGTGTGCCTCAGTCCCAGGCACCTTTAGTCCTGGGACTGCAACTTCAGCCCTGGGCCCAGCACCTTTAGCTGGAGCCCACTTCGGGAGGAAGAATCCCAGGGTGCCGCCTTGCGAGGAGACCCGTTTCTGGAAGAGGAGGCTGGGGGAGGACCGTTCCGAAGGACTGGTGAGAAAATCACAGTGAAGGAAGGGGCCCAGTAACTCTCCGGAGGGATGTCATCCATCTGGAAACCAGGGGCCTAACATGTGGACCAGTAGGAGGTTTGGGGCACCATAGATCCTGTGGCAGAGGATCTCCTGAACGCATCCATTAAGGAATTAAATTGACTGTTCGAGCTACACGCTGGCTACTAGTGCCATTGGGTGACTATCCGGGTAAGCTGACCCACTTGGGATCAAGTGGCGACGAAGCCAGGAGTGCCTGAATTCCATCTGTCTTCCTAACACCTTTCTCCTTTCATGCATAAGAAAATAAAGCTCTATGTTGGAGTGATATACTGGTGTGGACCTTGGAGTTACTTGGGGCATAGAGACTTTTGTCCTTACACACTAGGGACAGAAACCAACACTGAGGGGATTGCTGCAAAGACCCGTAAGAAAACTAAGTGTGCCTAACCTCTGCAACCCAGGGGGTACGGGCATGGAAAACCCACGTGCTCCTTCCTCTCCAGTGAACGAGCCAAAGAGTGGAGAAGGAGGGTGGCGTGGGCGCTTCACGTGGGGGCTCGTGGTCTGGGATTTTTGTGGTGTATGCCCCGGGAGAAGTTGGACTTTATTCCCCTGTGAAAGCTCCGTGGAGGTCGGCCGGGGAACGAACCAAGGTCAGTGTCCGTTCTATTAGGGACGCCTGGGTGCCTGACCCAAAAGAACTGTTAAAAGATGATCCTGTGTCCGCTAGAGTTTGCCTGCCAGCAGAGATGTGGGACTCTTCGGATGTGGATTCTTCCTCGGATATGGGAGATAATGCAGAGATTGATGAACTGTTTGTCAGCAAAGGATGGGACAAAATTTCTTTAACTTCTCCTCGTAATGCAAAGGGATCGCCCATGGACTCTAGGGATACTACACCCCAGGTGGAAACCCCTGTTAATGCTGGAGAGATTGTACCTGTGCCTGCTCTGCACGCTCCGGTGTCTTCTGTGCCTGCTGCTCCAGAGGCCCGTTCACCACTGAGGCCTCCTATGCCACAGTTGGATCCTGTACACCCTAGGAGATCTCCGGACGCCATCGTCCTACCGGGAACTGGAGATCGGGCGACCATGCCGCCTTTGGCTCGACTACAGCGGCTGTTGAGCCAGAAGGTTGCTGCGGACTATGGATGGGAATACCCATATGTCCCAAAGGACTTATTGTTCGAAATTGAGGCCTCTCGGGAGCGACGGTATAGTGACTTTGTATGGGATCGCTTAGAGGTGAAGAAAGGCCACAGATACTTCAGTTGTTCGGCAGTGATGACTGGAAGATATAAGGGCTGCCGAAAAGACTGGTCTTTTGGTCGCCATATACATGCGGATCGAGTCGTGATCTGCAGTAAAGACAAAGATGATGCGACTTACTCCATTGAAACTTTTAACAAAGACTGGAAGTCTTTGGCCTCGTACACACGGCCGGGAATCTCGTCAGGAAAAAACTTGTCGTTTTTCTTGACGAGATTCTTGGACAAGAAACTTGTCCCGGCCGAGTGTACACACGCTCAATTCAAAGAACCCGCGGTTCTTTGAATGGAGCGAACGCGGTGACGTCATCGACTACGACGAGCGTGCGCTCGTCACATTCGATGTCGTCGCCGCCATCTCGCTACACCCTACCTATGCTTAGGAAGCTATCGCGCATGCGTCGAAGTCATTTCGAGCATGCGCAGGTTTCCACGGCGACAGGTAAGTGTACACACACTCAGGTTTCTCGTCGAGAAACAGGCCGACGAGAAACCCGACGAGAAAATAGAGAGCAGGTTCTCTATTTTTCTTGTCGAGATTCTTGTCGGTTTTCTTGATGAGAAAACTGAAAGCCGCGTACACACGACCGATTTACTCGGCAAGAAAGCTCTGCCAGCAAGTTTCTTGCTGGTTCTTGCCGAGAAACTCGGTCGTGTGTACGAGGCCTTTGACTCTACCTGACCCACGTTTTTACCTTTAAAGTAGGACTTGTGATATACTGGTTTGATTCATGTACATACAGTAGTAATAGACTGTTATTTATTTTTGTGATATGTGTTTTTCTTTCCCATGCAGGAGACCATCAAGCAACTCACCAGAGATTGGGTGGGATCTAGTTGCGATAGGATGGAGGGAGGGAATGTTATTTGTGAAAAAAAAAATCCTATCTCTTTTCTTTACTGAGATTCACTTCTTTAATTCAGGCACTCTGGTATTTTTTTCTTTTTTTCTAATTTTTGTACATAGTTCTGAAGGTAAGTTTGTGCCTGCTCAGGATTGGGCGTACAAATTTGTCTCCAGACACTGGGGACAGTGTCTCTTTAAGAGAGGGGAGTGTGTAGCGGGGGTTCTAAATTTAGGGACTGCTATACCAAATTTAGGGGTGATTTGAGTGGTAGTTGACTCAAATCTTTTCAATTGCTGGACTCTGTCTTGTTGCTATTTCACCTGGTGTGCAGTTCCCCTGAGAAGTATGGGTGGCGCTGTCATCTATACCCGGGGTTGAACTACAGGTGATGGGGCAGCGTTTTGGTGTCTCCTCTCGGCAGCCGTACAGTGGGTGTGGTGGACCTGATGTGCATGCCGGGAGGGGGTACAAAAGGGGCAGACGCCATAAGAGTTGAGGTTGTTGGAGTTGGAGTCGAGTTGCCACCCCGGGACCTGTACCCGGGGGAAGGTATTGTGTGGAGTCCAGTTTCGAGTGCATGGCACTCCAGGCCATGGGGCCACGTGTGCCTCAGTCCCAGGCACCTTTAGTCCTGGGACTGCAACTTCAGCCTTGGGCCCAGCACCTTTAGCTGGAGCCCACTTCTGGAGGAAGAATCCCAGGGTGCCGCCTTGCGAGGGGACCCGTTTCTGGAAGAGGAGGCTGGGGGAGGACCGTTCCGAAGGACTGGTGAGAAAATCACAGTGAAGGAAGGGGCCCAGTAACTCTCCGAAGGGATGTCATCCATCCGGAAACCAGGGGCCTGACATCGGGACCAGTAGGAGGTTTGGGGCACCATAGATCCTGTGGCAGAGGATCTCCTGAACGCATCCATTAAGGAATTAAATTGACTGTTCGAGCTACACGCTGGCTGCTAGTGCCATTGGGTGACTATCCGGGTGAGCTGACCCACTTGGGATCAAGTGGCGACGAAGCCAGGAGTGCCTGAATTCCATCTGTCTTCCTAACACCTTTCTCCTTTCATGCATAAGAAAATAAAGCTGTACGTTGGAGTGATATACTGGTGTGGACCTTGGAGTTACTTGGGACATAGAGACTTTTGTCCTTACACACTAGGGACAGAAACCAACACTGAGGGGATTGCTGCAAAGACCCGTAAGGAAACTAAGTGTGCCTAACCTCTGCAACCCAGGGGGTACGGGCATGGAAAACCCATGTGCTCCTTCCTCTCCAGGGAACGAGCCAAAGAGTGGAGAAGGAGGGTTACGTGGGCGCTTCACGTTCAATGAGGGATTCAAACCAATGACCACGGTGCTGAGAGACAGCAGTGCTAACCACTGTTCTGTTTATTTGGTGTGTAATGTCCTGGTTGGAATTCAGACCAAGGATCCCAGTGCTGCAAAGCAGCAATGCTAACCACTGAGCTAAAGCTATGTGCCCTGGTCAGAAACCAAAATAAAGTTCTCTGCGCCCTGGCTGGGATTCAAACCAAGAACCCGAGTGCTGCACGGCACAGTGCTAACCCCTGTGCTATTTGATGCATCATGCCCTAGCTGAGATTCAAACCAGTGACCCCTGAGCTATTTGGTGCATTGTGTCCAGGCTGAGATTCAAACCAAGGCCCACCGGGGCTGCAAGGCAGCATTGCTAACCACTGAGTTATCTGGTGCTGTAAGGTATCAGTACTAACCACTGTGTTATTTATTGCATTGTGCTCTGGCAGGGATTTAAACCAAGAACCCTGTCGTGCAAAGCAGCAGTACTAACCACTGAGCTATTTATTGCATTCTGGCAGAGATTCAAACTAAGGACCCCAGTGTTGCATGACAACAGTACTAACCACTGTGCTATTTAGTGCATTATGTCCTGGTTGGAATTCAGACCCAGGACCCCAGTGCTGCAAAGCAGCAATACTAACCACTGAGCTATTTATTACATCCTGGCAGAGATTCAAACCAAGGACCCCAGTGTTGCAATACTAACCACTGAGCTATTTATTGCATCCTGGCAGAGATTCAAACCAAGGACCCCAGTGTTGCAATACTAACCACTGAGCTATTTGATGCATTGTTTCTTGGCTACAATTCAAACCAAGAACCCCAGTGCTGCTAGGCAACAGTACTAACTACTCAGAACCCTGCTTTTTGGTGCATCTGGCTGGGACTCAAACCAAGGACCCTAGTGCTGCAAGGCAGCAGTGCTAACCACTGTACCATTTAGCACATTGTGTCCTAGCTGGGGATCAGACCAAGGACCCCAGTGCTAACCACTGAGCTCCTTGATGCATTGTATCCTGGCTGGGATGCAAAACAGTGACCCCAGTGCTGCAAGGCCGCAGTACTAACCACGGTGCTATTTAGTGCATTATGTCCTGGTCTAAATTCAGACCCAGGACCCCAGTGCTGCAAAGCAGCAATACTAACCACTGAGCTATTTGATGCATTGTTTTTTGGCTGGGATTCAATCCAATTAGCCCGGTAATTTGCTGCATTGTGTCCTGGCTGGGAATCAGACCAAGGACTCCAGTGCTGCAAGGCACCAGTGCTAACCACTGAGCTATTTAATGCCTTAAGTCTTAGCTGGGATGCAAAACAATGATCCCAGTGCTGCAAGGCACCAGTGCTAACCACTGAGCTATTTAATGTGGTAAGTCCTGGGTGGGATGCAAAACAAGGACCCGAGTGCTGAAAGGCAGCAGTACTGCCCATCTTTCATAGTGACTCTGATGCCCCATACACACGATCGTTTTTCTTGCCATTTTTTTTCTTGCCGTTTTTCACGTCGTTTTTTTTCATGTTTCCTCTCAAGCCTGCCTTGCGTACACACGATCATTTAAAAAAACGATCAAGCAAAGCGCAGTGACGTACAACACGTACGACGGCACTATAAAGGGGAAGTTCCGTTCGAATGGCGCCACCCTTCATGTTAGTAAAGTTTGTTGAGCGACGATTCGCTCTTTTCAGCCTCGTGCTTTTCAGTCCGTGACTGCGTGACGAATGTGCTATCTCCATTACGAACGCTAGTTTTACCAGAATGAGCGCTCCTGTCTCATACTTGATTCTGAGCATGCGCGTTTTTTTTCACGTCGTTAAAGCATACACACTATCGTTTTTCACGTCGTTAAAAAAAACGACATGAAAAATGACGTGAAAAAAGAGAGCATGTTCGAAATTTTTAATGGCCGTTTTTCACGTCGTTAAAAATGCTCTGGAGCCTACACACGATCATTTTTAATGGCCATTTTTTTTAATGGCATTTTTAACGGCATGAAAAACGATCGTGTGTATGGGGCATGAGCCTAATATACCAGGGAGAACCAAATGGCTTTTCTATTTGTGATTTACTTCAATGTAAGTGTATTCGCTGATTGTGCGATCACTAAGGATGAGCTCTGGCGTGTTCGCATTGAA
Source organism: Rana muscosa (assembly GCA_029206835.1). NCBI lineage: Eukaryota > Metazoa > Chordata > Amphibia > Anura > Ranidae > Rana > Rana muscosa. Next base: position 232,842,743 of record CM055125.1, on the reverse strand, counting down.
CACGTGCAGAGCCCGCCAGGAAGTCGGCACTGCGCTGCGCTAATGACAGGCATGGAGACATTTCCCGATGCTCGGCTGCAGAGATCGGGAAATGTCTCCCTGGCTGTGATTAGCGCAGCGCAGTGCCGACTTCCTGGCGGGCTTTGCACGTGTACTATGCAAACACGCTGGAGCTCATCCTTAGCGATCACCCCCTAGGCATCTCAACCCGCAGCACGTTTGCGGGTATGGAAACCGCAGGAAAATCGCATGGTAATCGTCGTGTTTTTTAAAAGGTGCAAGCACCTTTCTTTTGCAGAAAACGCAGGTACGGCAGCCCATTCAAATAAATAGACTGCCATGTCCTCGCAAACACGGGCTGCAAGAACACAGAGATGTGAACCTAGGGTTAGTTTTAGGTGGAGATTGGAAGATGCAGAACCTAAGTCAAAATGTTACTGCGGTCTGTGTTTCCAGTGCACTGGGAAGAATTATTATCTCTTTGCCTTGATAAACATTGTCACCAGGACAGAAAGCAAGAAAGCAATGGAAATGTTACAGTTGACAGTTGTGGGAACACATAACTGTCTAACGGCCAATCTTCCTCACTTTGGATAGATTTCCTGTCACTTCCTGTTGTATCTCTGTGATAGGTACTAGAGGGACATTTTTTAAATGGTACAAAGAAATTAAAAAATCACAATATTGGCTTCAACCACTACTCAGTAGCTATCCAAAGCTGGGAACATTTTGGTTTTAGATATACCTTTACCCAGCTTTAAAATGCATTTGATATACAAGAGATGATTGATTTGCCATGGAATTGTTCATTGGTCTGATCATGGTCACTGTGATTTATTAGATGTCAAAAATACTTTTTTTTGTGCACCATGATCGCCAGCTCCATCTAGAGGCCATTTTTTTTAAAAATTTAGGTATTTAAAGCGGAGTTCCACCCAAAAATGGAACTCCCGCTTTTATGGACCCTCCCCCCCCTCCGGTGTCACATTTGGCACCTTTCAGGGGGGAGGGGGTGCAGATACCTGTCTAAGACAGGTATTTTCACCACTTCCGGGTATTGACTCCCACGGGAGTCACGCCCCTTCGCGACATCCCCCGCTGTCTTCTGGGAAACACACTGTTCCCAGGAGAGAGCGGGGACCAGTGACGGCACGGCTCGGTGAGGGAATCAGGAAGTGAAGCCGCAAGGCTTCACTTCCTGATTCCCTCACCGAGAATGGCGGCGGCAGCATCCGAGGACCGCCTCGTCTACCGACATCGCGGGCGCGCCGGACAGGTAAGTGTCCATTTTTTTAAAAGTCAGCAGCTGCAGTATTTGTAGCTGCTGGCTTTTTTAAAAATAAATTGGCGGAACCTCTGCTTTAAGGAAAATGGCCACAAGATGGAGTTGACGATCAGGAGAAATAATCATATTACAAGACATCTGAATGGCCAACTTTTTATACAGAGACCCCTATGTGTTTATGTGTTCTACTAACCTTTCTTGTGAAATACCAAATAAGGCGGATAACGCTTAAGAAAACACTTATAAGAGACAACGGGCCATGGACATCTATCTATCTATCTATCTATCTATCTATCTATCTATCTATCTATCTATCTATCTATCTATCTATCTATCTATCTATCTCCATCCATTCTATAGGCACTGCTCACAGCTTCCACCCTTCCCCCCCATCTCTCCAAGTTCTCTCTATTCCATCGCGGTGACCTCTGAAGTTGGCCATTGTGTGTCTGAAGCTGTACAGCTTAGGTGTGGTGCTAGAAGGTTCTGTCCCTTCTTCTTTCAAGCTCATAACACAAGAGGCCTCTGATACTATGCTAATAATGAACTCCTCCTGGTTCTATTACCATATCTGAGACACAAGTTCCACCATCACCAATACTTGTTGTAGGTGTCAGAGAACCCTATTAGCATGACAGAGGAGACTCTAACACTAGCAGAAGCTCCATATGGACAATGTGCTAGTCAGGCCTCTATAGAGCAAAGCGCCCCGGGGAAAGGAGAAACCTTCAGTATGTTGTTGGAATCGGGGTCCCCCTGCCCTCCTTTCACAAGTGACTCTGACCTTTCTGATCTGCAGACTTGTTCTCTGTCAGTGACTAAAAAATATTGAATCCAGTCTATCAGTATAATATTACCAGGCAACTAGCTTTTTTAGGGGATTTGCAATGGTGGTCCCCATTTTTCCTTTAAGAAAGGAAAGAATTTATTTCAGAGCTTTACCCACACTAATCCCAAAAAGAACTTTAGACTCCCTTCAAAGAGAAATTAACAAATTTATATGGCTCAATAAAAAAAACAAGGTTTGGTTACTCTCTCATGCACGGATCTCATTCACACGGTGGTTTAAGCCTCCCTAACCTTTGGTGCTATTATCTAGCAGCAAGATTTTCACAGTTAGCTCAATGGTTCGCTCCTTCAGATCAAGTGTCTTGGTTATATTTATGTAGCGCCCACCCCATTTAGGGGTGCTATATACCCAAATTTAGGGGCTGGTCTGAGATAGTAGTTAGGCTCAGACCGTTCTCAATTTATAGGTTGTGCTATTTTATTTCCAGGTGGAATACTGGTGTACAGTTCCCTGTGGCCTGTAGATGGCACTGCCATATTGGGTCAGGGTTGAACCACTGGTATTAGTGCTGTGCCTTGGGGTGTCCTCTCTCGGCAGCGGTACAGTGGGCGTCTGGCCTGCTGTGCATGCTGGGAGAGGATACATAAGGGGCAGACGCCTCCTGGGAGGGGTCTTCGGAGGAGGAGTTCAAGTGCGTGGCGCATGGCCCTCCAGGCCATGGGGCCACGTGTGCATCAGTCCCAGGCACCTTTAGCCCTGGGGCTGCATCTTCAACACTGGGCCCAGCACCTTTAGCTGGAGCCCACTTCTGGGAAGAGGAATCCCAGGGTGTCCTGCTTCTAAGAAGAGAAGGCCCGGGGGAGGACCTTTCTGACGGATCGGTGAGAGTTCACGGTGAAGGAAGGGGTCCGGTAACTTTCTGGAGGGATTCATCTATCCACCAAGGGCCTAGTAATGTGCTGCTGCTGGCACCTGTCCTTATATACCAAAAGCTGAGAAGTTCGGGGTCTGATAGATTCTGTGGCAGAGAGTCTCCCGATCGCATCTAGGAAAAGAACTTGATCAAACGTCCGAGCATCACTTCGGCTGCTAGGATCCACTTTGCAGGAGACTATCCGGGTGAGCTAAACCTACTCTGGGATAGAGTAGCGATTGTATCTACTTGTGCCTGGACCTACCTCCCAAAACCTTGCTGTCCTGTCTCTCATTCACCCTTTTCTATCTGCTGAACATTGAGAAAATAAACTCAACATTGGAGTTTAAAGTGGTGTGGACATTGGAATTACTTGGGGAAAAACAGAGACTTGTCCCTATATCCTTGGGGATGAGAACCAACGGACGGAAGAACCTAGCTGTGGGACCCAAATACATAACACCGCTTAACCTCCTCAACCAGGAGGGTACGGGCATATAGTACAGTGTGCCTTTTTCCTGCAATTGAGCCAAAGCAAGGGAAAAGGGTCCGTGTGCTACATGTAGAAGAGCAATCAATCTTACCATTTCATCTTCAAGGCATTTTCTGGTCCAGGTTGATTCTACCCAGAGAGCTCCATCCCCTGAATATGGTGGTAGCCCAGTCATATCAACTGTGGCACCATTATAAAGATAAATTTGACCTGATCTCTACCACCCCCCCCCCACCCCCCCTGCATCATTTATGGTAGAACACCGCTTTTCCCCAGCTTTTAGGAATAGCAACTCTTATTATATATTGAAACAACACAAACTCACTACCTTGAAATCCCTATCCATAAATAATAAATGTCGCCCCTTTTCAGATGTCTGTGAACGATACAATATCCCAATTTCAGAATTACCCTATTATATTGAAATTGAAAAATTCTACCAAAAATACTTTTCTCTAATGCCCTGTACACACGATCGGATTTCCGATGGATTTTTCCATCGGAATTCCGATGAAGCTGACTTCCATCGGTTTTGTCTACACACCATCAGTCAAAAATCCGACCGTCCCAAACGCCGTGACCTAAAACACTCAGACGAGCCGAGAAAAATGAAGTTCAATGCTTCTGAGCATGCGTTGACTTGATTCTGAGCATGCGTGTGTTTTTTCTCTGATGGAGTTCCACACAGACGATCGGAATTTGCTATCGTTTTTTTTTTCATCGGTAAAATTTAAAACATGTTCTATTTTTTTATACCGATGGAAAAAAAACCGATGAGGCCCACACACGATCGGTTTGTCCGATGAAAAAAGTCCATTGGTCTTTTTTCATCAGAAAAACCAATCGTGTGTACGCGGCGTAACACTTCAACCCCCTTATTCCCAATTTGAGCGAATCTGCATCTCTTCGCCGAGAGATAGAGGATTGATCGCTCGTATTTACCGCAGTTTAAATGAACCCTCTCTCCCAGAAAAATCTAAACCTATGCTTCAATGGGAAATTGACTTGGACCAATCTTTCACACTACCAGGATGGTCTTCTATGATCCAAAACCTGCTGAAATGTACTCGCTCAATTGCAGCAAGAGAAATAGCCATTAAGCTACACACCAGATGGTACCTAATAAACTAATTTTACCCATCGGCGTCCTGCTCATGTTTTAGAGGATGCCCAGCTCAAGGTACCATATTACATGTATTTTGGAACTGCAAATTTTTTTAAAACATATGGCTTCATGCTGCTGCAAAGATTGAACATATTAGAGGTAAAAAAAAAGAATGGATCAGATAAAACTCTCAAGCCTCGTACACACGGCCGAGATTCTCGTCGAAAAAAACATGTCGTTTTTTTTCGACGAGATTCTTGGACAAGAAACTTGTCCCGGCCGAGTATACAGACGCTCGATTCAAAGAACCCGCGGTTCTTTGAATGGAGCGTACGCGGTGACGTCATCGACTACGACGAGCATGCGCTCATCACATTCGATGCCGTCGCCGCCATCTTGGTATACCCTACCTATGCCTAGGAAGCTACCGCGCATGCGTCGAATTCATTTCGAACATGCGCGGGCTTCCGGGAGGACAGGTAAGTGTACACACACTCACTTTTCTCGTCGAGAAACATGCCGACGAGAATCTCGACGAGAAAATAGAGAGCAGGTTCTCTATTTTCTCGTCGAGATTACTTGTCGGTTTTCTTGACGAGAAACCATACACACGAACGAATTTCTCGGCAAGACATCTCTGCCAGCAAGTTTCTTGCTGGTTCTTGCCGAGAAACTCGGTCGTGTGTACGAGGCCTCAGAGCGTATCCACCATACACTCTCTGACACCAGTGGCAGCTGGTGCTCAAAATTTTTGGGGGGCGCAAACAAACTGAAAAAAAAACAAATTGCTGCCACTGTGCCCATCAAACGCAACCACTGTGCCCAAACACCACCAATTTTCCCCCTCAAATGCAGCCAGTTTCCCTCCAAACACAGCCAGTTTCCCCCCAAATACAGCCAGTTTGTCCCCAAATGCAGCCAGTTACCCCCCAAATACAGCCAGTTTCCACCAAAATACAGCCAGTTTCCCCCCAAATGCAGCCAGTTTGTCCCCAAATGCAGCCAGTTTCCCCCCCAAATGCAGCCAGTTTCTCCCCAAATGCAGCCAGTTTCCCCCCAAATACAGCCAGTTTCCCCCCAAATACAGCCAGTTTCCACCAAAATACAGCCAGTTTCCCCCCAAATGCAGCCAGTTTGTCCCCAAATGCAGCCAGTTTCCCCCCCAAATGCAGCCAGTTTCTCCCCAAATGCAGCCAGTTTCCCCCCAAATGCAGCCAGTTTCCCCCCAAATACAGCCAGTTTCCCCCCAAATACAGCCAGTTTCCCCCCAAATACAGCCATTTTGTCCCCATATACAGCCAGTTTCCCCCCAAATGCAGCCAGTTTGTCCCCAAATGCAGCCAGTTTGTCCCCAAATACAGCCAGTTTGTTCCCATATACAGACAGTTTGTCCCCAAATACAGCCAGTTTTCCCCCATATACAGCCAGTTTGTCCCCAAATACAGCCAGTTTTTCCCCATATACAGCCAGTTTGTCCCCATATACAGCCAGTTTGTCCCCAAATGCAGCCAGTTTGTCCCCATATACAGCCAGTGTGTCCCCAAATACAGCCAGTTTCCCCCCAAATGCAGACAGTTTCCCCCCAGCCCTGCACTTACCTTCCTCGGGTCAGCGCCGTCCTTCTTCCGTCCTCGATGTCTCCTCCCGCCCTCGATGTCGCTTCAGCCAATCAGGTTACCAGTAACCACACCCGGTGAACCTGATTGGCTGAAACGCCTGTCAGTGTTAACCAAGGAACGCACCCACGTGCGTCCTCTGGTTAACTATTTGGAAGCCGATTACAGCCCTCAGGCTGGCTCTGATAGGCACTTCCAAAAACCAACCAGTCGCTGTTATTCAGATGGCCGGCGCTCACCAGGGGGCCGCCATCTGAATAGTGGGCGGCAGCGGCGGCGACAATACATAGGTTCATGCAATGCATGAACCTATGTATTGTTGTGAGTGACGGGCGCAGGAGCGAGAGGGGGCGGCGCTCCTGCGCCCACTATGGACGCACCGCCACTGTCTGACACCATGCACATTTTCAAAAAAAAATGGTCCCCTTGGGACATACCACATTCTTAAACACCACATTATATAGCCTAATAATACACAACAGCATAAAACAAAACAGTACCTTCAGACCTGGTTCACACAGGGGCGACTCGTCCGGCAACTCAGCTGCCTGACAAGTCGCGCTTTGCTTTCTTCAATGGAACCGTTCTAATAGGAGCGATGCAAGTCGCTCCGACTTAGAAAAAGGTTCTTGTACGACTTTGGGGGCGACTCGGGGCGACTTGCATTGACTTCAATACAGAAGTCATTTTGCAAGTCGCCTCTGAAGTTGTCTTCAGATCGCCTGGCAGAGTCGCCCCCAAAGTCGTGCTGCCTGTGTGTGAACCGGCTCTCAATCATATAACATGCCAGTAAATACTTACACTTGGATAGTATCAATATTGTTATGTTGCATTGCTATATTTTTTCTATGTTTACCATCCACCTCATTTGTAATACATGCTTTTTATACCAAATGTATCTGTTACTCACTTGTACTAAACTATGACCTTTTACAATAATAAAAATCGTTTGTAAACAAAAAAAAGAAAGGAAAGAAAGGTTTACTTTAAATTGTCAAAAGTATTGATATTGCTCTTACTTTTATGGTAAGAAAATGTACCATTGAAAGCCCACCTTGCATGATAAAGCAAGGTCTACATATTTAACTGTAAAAGGAAAAAAAGAGCAAATATATCTAAATGGCGCAAAGTGCCTAAGCAATAGTCTCAATACTTTCAGCAAGATCCTGCGAATGACGAGGATCCCACATTTCACGAGAGGACATTCCTGCACTGTCAGGGCAGCCATCACAAATTTTGGGGCCACTTACACAGCTTTAGGCAGGGCCCCCCTGGAGCTGAGAACCAGGGGGGGGGGCTTATGCTGGCGAAAAAAAATGATCTCCTCTCTCCTGCCGCGAGATGATAAGCGGGGGGAGGGGGGGTTGGCGGGGTGCTGATGAACAAAACAAAGTCAAGTCTTCTCTTCTCTCTCCTGCCGCGAGTTGCTAAAGTCAGACGAAAATAGAAAATAAATAAATAAAAAACTGACACAAAAAAAAAAACAGGGGGGGGGCCGGGCCCCTGGGGACCATCGGGCCTCTTACAGGTGCAAAGTTTTACCGTGTGTATGCAGAACAAGTTCACGGCCAACGCCCTTTGAACCGAAATCCACAGAAAAGTCAGATGGAAGTCCGATCGTATGTATGAGGCTTAAGTGTAGCAATATGTTGCTAAATGTTGTACCTTCATTAAATGTAACCATATTGTTACACTAAGGCCCGGTTCACACAGGGGCGACTCCTCAGGCGACTCGGTCGCCTAAGGAGTTGTGTCCCGGTCTGTGCTATGGAACCGTCCTAATAGGAGCGACCTGAGTCGCTCTGACTTAGAAAAAGGTTCCTGTACTACTTTTGGGGCCGACGCAGGGCGACTTGCATTGACTTCTATACAGAAGTCATTATGCAAATCGCCTCAGGCGGGCGTCTCAAGTCGTCTTGATCGCGCCGCCGAGGTCGCCCCCGAAGTCGTGCCGCCCCTGTGAGAACCGGGCTTCAGAGGTGCCTCTCTTCTCTTTTATACTCTGTTGTGACATGACGCTACTTGTATATCAAGACATCGCTTGTATATCAAGTCCAATTTTTTTTTTTTTTTTAGAGAGGACACAGATTTAGCCATTTTTGTTGGCCATCCGGCTACATCAAGGGTGTCAAACTCTATTTCATCGTGGGCCGCATCAGCATTATGATTGCCCTCAAAGGGGCTGGTTGTATCTGTAAGATTAGATGTCCAGCGCATCCCCTCCCCTTACATTAGATGTCAAGAGCCACCCCACCATCAGAAGCTGAGTCCCCCACTCTCCCTTACATCACAGTGCACCCCCCTTTCCTTATGCTGCTGCTGGGAAGAAGCTGGATGCATTGCATGAAAGCAGAAAGTAAGGGTCTGGAGGAGGACCAGAGGAGGGCTGGAGCTCTCCTTTAGCTGCAGGAGAGGTGTGAGAGCCACATGAAATGGCATGGAGGGCCGGATTCGGCCGGCGGGCCTTGTGTTTGACACCTGTGTAGTGTACGTGTTTACACTGTATCAGATGTAACAGTACATATAAAATAAGGAAGCATTTGTATAGAAAGAAAAATTTGTATCCGATTTTGTAGTACTTAGGTCATTTTGTATCTCTTGTGTGTCCTCATTGTATCCTATCTCTCAGCTCCGTTCCCAACCCTCAGCAGGGCTAGCGAAGTCAAAATATATTTAAAATATATTTAAAAATTTTGCTTGTCTTGCAAAATGCTCTCAAACCAAGTTACTCTCAAACCAAGGTTTTACTATATATCTATATAGATATATCTATGTAGATATACCTATATATCTATATATACTGTATATCTATATAGATATCTATATATATATATCTAAATATATAGATATCTATATACTGTATACACTATATTGTCAAAAGTATTGGGACACCTGCCTTTACACGCACATAAAATTTAATGGCATCCCAGTCTTAGTCTGTAGGGTTCAATATTGAGTTGGCCCACCCTTTGCAGCTATAACACCTTCAACTCTTCTGGGAAGACTGTCCACAAGGTTTAGGAGTGTGTCTATGGGAATGTTTGACCATTCTTCCAGAAGCACATTTGTGAGGTCAGGCACTGATGTGGACGAGAAGGCCTGGCTCGCAATCTCCTCTCTATTTCATCCTAAAGGTGTTCTGTCGGGTTGAGGTCAGGACTCTGTGCAGGCCAGTCAAGTTCCTCCACCCCAAACTCGCTCATCAGTGTCTTTATGGACCTTGCTTTGTGCACTGGTGCTCAGTCATGTTGGAACAGGAAGGGGCCATCCCCAAACTGTTCCCACAAAGTTGGGAGCATGAAATTATCCAAAATGTCTTGGTATGCTGACGCCTTAAGAGTCATTCTTACAGCCAGTAGTGCCAACTTTCAAAATACAGTAGCCTAGCAGAGGGGATTTTCTCATCTGTATATGGTGAAATAATGACTTCCATGTTTTACCTTGTGGTGCCTTTATGATATGTTAATTTATAAAGGGATTGAAAAAAAAAAATGTGCGTGTTAGCTGGGGAGGGAAGAAGGAGTTGAAAGCATAGTTGAAATAAGATGGCAACAAATGACCACATCTTAGTTCTCTTACCACTATAGAGGAACTATAAATTTAATAAATTGCTTGGTATGTTAAGCTTTCTATAAGGCTTTTATATTATTTATGGATATACAGAAAGTGTACACAGGCTGATGGGAGCTAATTCAGCAAAAAAAGTTAACCCATTTTAAAAATGTTAAGACAGCATTGAACCCAAAGACAAAAATGTAATATATTGCAGGGTGCAGTCGTTAAATGTGGTGGATGCATTTTATTTTCTTTATTTTCACCTAGTGACCTAGCCCAGTGGTTCTTAACCTTTCTAGTGCCGTGACCCCTTGATAAAATTTCCCAAGTTGTGGGGACCCCTAACAGTAAAAAAAAAATTGTAACGTGGGTTGTCAGCACCCAAAGCAAGACAAGTAATTTTCGCCCCTAACCCATGGACATTTAGCGCTTCCCGAGTCCCTTCCACAATTAGAACCCCTTAGGCCTCGTACACACGGCCGATTTTCTCGGCAAGAACCAGCAAGAAACTTGCTGGCAGAGAGGTCTTGCCGAGTAAATCGGTCGTGTGTACGCGGCTATCGGGTTTCTCGTCGAGAAAACCGACAATAAACCTCGACGAGAAAATAGAGAACCTGCTCTCTATTTTCTCGTCGAGATTCTCCTCGGCATGTTTCTCGACGAGAAAAGTGTGTGTGTGTACACTTACCTGTCCTCCCGGAAGCCCACGCATGTTCGAAATGAATTTGACGCATGCGCGGTAGCTTCATAGGCATACGTAGGGTATACCAAGATGGCGGCGACGGCATCGAATGTGACGAGCGCATGCTCGTCGTAGTCGATGACGTCACCGCGTACGCTCCATTCAAAGAACCGCGGGTTCTTTGAAACGAGCGTGTGTACACTCGGCCGGGACAAGTTTCTTGTCCAAGAATCTCGTCGAAAAAAAACGACATGTTTTTTTCAACGAGAATCTCGGCCGTGTGTACGAGGCCTAATGGTACATTTTAGGATGTACCACTCTTTCTCTTTGTTCTCCTTTCTTTCCCTTTTATCTCCCTCTATCCTAATTTCTTGATTTTTTTCCCCCAATCCCTCTCTCTAGCCCTTTTCTTTGTTTCTCCCCCTATTTTCCTCTCCCTTTCATGTATTCTCTATTTTTATTCCTTCTCTTACTCCCACTTCACATTCCTCACCAGTCAGCTGACTTCTAGTCTCTGCCCCCCAGTCATGCCGTGAACTGATTGGGTGGCTGCAAAGAGGCTGAGTGGGCGGCCGCGGGCTCCAGAAACAGCCCAGCTGGGTAGCCACAGGCGACAGGGACAGCCCTGCTGGGCGGCAGCAAAAAGGCTGGGAGAGCGGTGCGGACTTCAGGAACAGGCCAGGATTCAGTGACCCCTAGCGAATCATCATTCGACCCCCGAGGGGGTCCCAACCCCCAGGTTGAGAACCACTGACCTAGCCAATAACACATTTTTTGCCATAGGCTGGCAATATATTCATTTTTTTTTTCCGATCAGCCAACTTGCTTATAAAAAACAGAACACAAACAAACAGATTCCCCCATCCACACATTGGAGGCAGATGAAGGAATCCACCCTGCAGCGCTCTTGTATTCTGACAGCAAGGACTCCTCTGCTGTCACAATACACTAATCAGCGCTGCAGCTATGATCAAACACAAATTTTCTAACATTCCTGTTTGAGGGAAGCTGACCATTAGATCGACTTCTCGCAAACGAGAACTATAGATGGATCAAAATTTGTCTGGTCCCTGCTCCACTCTGGATGGAGGAGCAACAGAGACACCCTTTGCAGCAGTATTGTCAAACTATTGAGAGGGTAGTGTTGGATGCACCTGGTGATTTAGATGGACTTGACTAACGAATTAAAGACGAACTCCAGCTAACATAGAAACAAGTCTGCCCATTTTTTTTTTATTGCTTTGTTTTTTTGTTTTTTTTTCATTAACATTTTTGTCTGAGTATAGATCTATCTTTGTCCCAAGCATGTTTAAAGCCATTTACTGTTGACTGTCTCACTACCTCTGCTGAAAGTTTATTCCAAGCATCCACTACCCTTTTAGTAGAATAATACTTTCTAAAATTCGTTTTGAACTTTCCTCCAGTCAGGGGGGATCCAGGGGGGGGCAACATCGGCAATTGCCCCCCCTCCAAAAAATAATCACACTGACATGTCACACTCACTTGCTATGCGGCTGCCTCTGCCCGAGTCTCTCTTTCACATCAGCTGATCAGCGTCGTTGAGAGAGAGAGTCGTCTAGTCTGCCACACTGACTGACCGGAGACCAGGAGGAGGAGGTGGGTGGAGCCTCTTCCCTGCACTCGTTGCTAGCGCCTGGGCCTCCTGGTGTCTAGCAACGAGTGACGTAATTGAGTCACGTCGGACTCGAGTCTCAGAGCCGACGTGACGATGACAGAAGCTGGAGCCTCATATAGGGGGGAACAGTTGTTGCTGCAGCCTGCAGTTTAGAGACTGTGTGTGTTGCTGTAAATCAGGTCCAACCTAACACTGCACTAAAATGTTCAGCGTCACGGTCCACTGTCAGTGGCATTGGCAGAGCACCATCATTCTTCCTTCTCTGCCCCTGAGTGTGTTGGCCCCACCCACCTGCACCTCCTCTCTCCATCTTCTCCACACTACAGGCCTCCGCCGCCCCTGAGTGAGTGTTGGCTCCACCCACCTCCCCCCTCCATCTTATCCACCTTGCAGTCTGCAGAGCAACGTGGCAAGTGACAATCTGCAATGTGTGGCATGTGACGTGGCAAGTGGACAATCCGCAACGTGTGGCAGGTGACAGGGCTGGACTGGCCCACCGGGAGACCGGGAAAACTCCCGGTGGGCCGGCTGCCTGGCTGCTTCTGGGGCCGCTGTGAGGGCAGCGGCGCCTGAAAAAAAAATGGCGGCGGGGCCCGGGCTGACATGCAACTGCGCATGCGCCAGCGCAGTTCCGAGACTAGCCCTGCTCGGGAAAGCCCGTCCACGCTCGGCAAAATCCGGAAATGCGGGTGCATGCGTATTGACACGATGGCGCAGAGCGGCGCCATTTTTAAAAGTTTAGCCGTAGCGCGCCGGCCAGCCTCTTTCTTCCTACATCCCCCGCAGCCTCTGAATGCCTGCCCCTCCCTCCCCCCCGCAGCCTCTGACCTCCTGTTTCCCCTGCAGCCTCTGACCTCCTGTCCCTCCGCAGCCTCTGGCCTCCTGCCTCCTGTCCCCCCCTCCGCATCCTCTGACCTCCTGCCACCCCCTCTGCAGCCTCCGACCTCCGCCCCCCCCTCCGCAGCCTCCGACCTCCTGTCCCCCCTCCGCAGCCTCCGACCTCCTGTCCCCCCCTCCGCAGCCTCTGGCCTCCTGCCCCCCCTCTCCACAGCCTCAGATCTCCTGTCCCCCCCTCCGCAGCTTCCGCAGCCTCCTGTCCCCCCCCTCCGCAGCCTCCTGTCCCCCCCTTCGCAGCCTCCTGTCCCCCCCTCCGCAGCCTCCTGTCCCCCCCCCCCTCCGCAGCCTCCTGTCTCCCCCCTCCGCAGCCTCCTGTCCCCCCCCTCCGCAGCCTCCAGCCTCCTGTCCCCCCCTCTGCAGCCTCCTGTCCCCCCCTCCGCAGCCTCCGGCCTCCTGTCCCCGCCTCTGCAGCCTCCGGCCTCCTGTCCCCCCCTCCGCAGCCTCCGACCTCCTGTCCCCCCCTCCGCAGCCTCCGACCTCCTGTCCCCCCCTCTGCAGCCTCTGACCTCCTGTCCCCCCCTCCGCATCCTCTAACCGCCTGTCCCCCCCTCCGCTTCCTCTAACCGCCTGCCCCCCCTCCACAGCCTCAGGCCTCCTGTCTCCCCCTCCGCAGCCTCTGACCTCCCCTGTACCATCCGCAGCCTCTGACCATCTCTTGTCTTATATCACGTCTGGAGAGGAGTCAAGAGTGGGAGTGCCGCCAGGATGGGGGTCATGGAAGAAGTCAGACATGTATGGACTGTGGAGAGGAAACTATGGGATAAAAGCAGAGCCACCAAGCTGGAGCCGAGTGACTGAGTCCTGCACCGTGCACCTGAGAGGAGGTCAGTGACCCTTAAAGAGCCGCTCCGCACACTCCAGTGTGAAAGCCCAGAGGGCCTTCACACTGGAGCGCTGCGCTGGCAGGACGCTAAAAAATGTCCTGCTAGCAGCATCTTTGAAGCGGTGTGTATACCGCTCCTCCACCGCTCCTGCCTTTTGATATGAATGTGCACCGCGGCTATACCCTTGGAAAAGCGCATTTTGCTGGTGGTTTTAACGGCCGTTAGCGGGGATTAAAAGCTCCCCGCTAGCGTCCGAATAGCGCGGCAAAATTGACGGTAAAGCGCAGCTAAAATTAGCGCCGCTTTATCGCCGACGCATGGGGCTGGTATGAAATTATTTCCAGGGCTGGTTTTTATTCCCAGTCCGGCCCTGGCAGGTGACAATCTGCAACGTATGGCAGGTGACATGGCAAGTGACAATCTGCAACGTGTGGCAAGTGAAAATCCGCAACGTGTGGCAGATGACGTGGCAAGTGGACAATCCGCAACGTATGGCAGGTGACGTGGCAAGTGGACAATCCACAACGTGTGGCAGGTGACAATCTGCAACGTGTGGCAGGTGACGTGGCAAGTGACAATCTGCAACGTGTGGCAAGTGAAAATCCGCAACGTGTGGCAGATGACGTGGCAAGTGGACAGTCCGCAACTTGTGGCAGGTGACGGGGCAAGTGGACAACCCGCAACTTGTGACAGGTGACGTGGCAAGTGACAATCTGCAACATGAGGCAAGTGACAATCCGCACAGTGTGGCAGGTGACAATCCGCAATGTGTGGCAGGCGACGGTGGCAAGTGACACGCTCAGGGATCCCACTGATTCTGCATTATGGTGAGTTAAACTATTTCAATGTAATAATAGAAATAATGCGTTTCAATCATCCTGACACCATAACAACCATGGTGCCGTGATGATTGAAGCGCCAACACCAGCCATTTCCCCGATAAATTGCCCGCAAAAAATCTTATCTTCTGGCAGTGCCCCTCCCGAGACTAGACTCAAGATCTGCCCCTGCCTCCAGTTAGTTTGAGGTCATGTCCCTGCATTCTGGATGTTGGTTTCATATACACACTGTGACAGCAGGAAGGTAAAGTCACCTGGTTGCATCCAGGGGGGTAGATATATTTCGCCCAGATTCAGGCTTTACGCCGACTTATACAACTAGGTGGAGAGTTGTATAAGCCCAGCTGGGGCTAGTGGGCTCATGGATGACTCATACCTCTAGGGAGAGTGTGGGGCGTCGTGCAGACAGGGAGTTGATGAGACCAGCTGAAGCTTGTCAGCTCATTTAGGCCTCTATAAGAACTCCCAGTTTCATTAGATGTTAGCTCATGCCTGGACCCAGACCTGTGTGGACTGTCTAGGGAGAGTGAACCCCTGTGCGGTGAGACAAAGCCTGTGTGGCTATTTGCTTGGACATTTAAAACCAGGGACTTAGGGACTAGGACAGCACTAGGCTGATCCCAGTTGTTAGTTAGGAAACCTGTATGTTTAGTCAGAGGTCAACTTGACCAGGATTTATTTTGTTTATGTTTCTTTTGCTTTGCTGTGTTATGTCACTGTAAATAGAAAATAAACCGCACCTTTTTTGATTTTGAAAACCACAACCTCCGTTTGCTGGGCCTGTTTTGTGTGGGGAGCCCATCCCGGGGGTCACACACACCCGCTGCCGAGCTAACCCCCTCACAGTTGGTGGAGAATGCGGGCAGTTTTTTTTTAAGCCAGCATGGAGGAGATACTGAAGCAGCTGGCTCTAGCAAATGCCAATCAACAGCAGACAAATGCAGGTTTGCAAAAGAGCCTTGCAGCTCATCAACAGAGCCTTGCAGCTCAACAACAGAACTTCGCAGCCCAGCAGCAAGCTCATCAACAGAGCCTTGCAGCCCAGCAGCAGACAAACGCAACTTTGCAACAGAGTCTGGAGGCTCAGCAACGAGCCCAGCAGCAATCTGAGGCCCGCTTCATAGACCTGTTGCAGAAGCAAGAGCAGAGACTACAACAACAGATGGAAGCAGTAATGCAGCAACGTCCGCAGACCAGTGAGGAAAGCCGTCCCACTAATACCGCGTCCTTTGGGGTGAGTCGTTTATTGACAAAAATGACTGGAGAGGATGATCCAGAGGTATTTTTGACCACATTTGAAAGGACCGCTGAAAGAGAAAAGTGGCCTGAGGAGCAGTGGGCTGGACTGGTGGCTCCTCTGTTAACTGGTGAATCGCAGAAAGCTTACTATGACCTAGAGCCTAACCAAGCAAAAGACTATGTGATGCTAAAAGCTGAAATATTGGCAAGGCTGGGTGTCACCCAGGCTGTCCGGGCTCAGCGTGTGCATAACTGGACTTTCCAGCTTGGAAAACCCCCCAGGTCTCAAATGTATGATCTCATTCACCTGAGCAGAAAGTGGCTACAGCCAGAGACTTTGTCCGCACCAAAGATTGTGGAACGTGTTGTAATGGATCGGGTTTTGAGAGCTCTTCCTACTGCCATCCAAAAGTGGGTAAGCCATGGAGACCCAGAGACGGCCGATGGTCTTGTGGATCGTGTGGAGAAATACTTGGCTACAGAGAACCTGACGGCCTCTTCCAGAGACACTCGGACTTTCCACCCTAAGACCAGACCATCCCCAGGGGCGGATAAGAGGATTCCAAGGGGTGAGGGTGGAGAGAGTGAGAGGGTGGGAGCTCTACCCCAAGTTTGGCGAGAACAGCCTGGGAAATCAGCGGCTCAAGAGGCGGCAAGAAGGATCGTTTGCTACCGCTGCCGGCAAGCGGGACATATTGCAGCCAATTGCCCGGTTGTGGAGGAACCCATGCAGTGTGACTTTCTGACGGGCAGACGTCAGTCGCTGTGTGCGACAGTCGCATGCACTGCCATTCGAGGAACTGAGAAACATTTATGCAAAATGTGTGTTAATGGTAGAAATGTTGTGGTATTGCTGGATTCAGGTAGCCTTGTGACCCTGATAAAGGCTGAGTTAGTTAAAACAGAGGTCTCTGGGAATAGCAAGGTAGCTGTTATTTGTGTGCATGGGGACACCCGAGAGTATCCAGTGACTACAGTGTGTTTCGAGACCCCCAAAGGTACCCTCTCTCATCCAGTGGGCTTAGTATCTCAGTTACCGCATGACGCCATTGTGGGAAGGGATTTTCCGAAGTTCTGGGAACTGTGGGATGATCCTGAGCCCCTCACTGGTGCCCCTATGTACCAGGAATGTGATAGCCAGAACTCCCCTGAGAGTGGTGAGGACTCTCCGGAATTTCCCTTATCAGTATTGGCAGGGGAGACTCAAGAAACTGGAGAGGAGCCCACCTCCTCAGACGAAAACCTACCGTCTGTGGAGTTTTCTGATCTTGAGGTTCACAGGGAAAACTTTGCCACAGAACAGTTGAAAGACCCCGCCCTAATAAAGGCACGGGAAAACGTAGTGAAAATAGATGGCGAGTTAGTGAACCCAGATAATACCTGCACTTACCCATACTTCAGCGTAGAGAAGGACCTACTGTATCGGGTGGCAAAAAGGGCAGAAGAAACCGTTGAGCAGCTTGTGGTGCCCAAACCTTACAGGAAGTTGGTGTTGGAGTTGGCCCATGGGCACATTCTTGGAGGTCATCTGGGAACAGAGAAAACCCGAGAGAGGGTATTACAGAGATTCTATTGGCCGGGGGTGATGAAGGACGTAGAAAATTATTGTTCCTCCTGCCCTGTGTGTCAGAGGTCGGCCCCGATGCCACATTTCCGTAGCCCGCTGGTCCCTCTACCCATCATTGAGGTCCCGTTTGAGAGGATCGCCATGGATTTGGTAGGTCCTATAATCAAGTCCGCTAGGGGGCACCAGTACATATTAGTTATAATGGACTATGCCACCCGTTATCCAGAAGCGATCCCTCTCCGAAATACCTTGGCCAAAACCATAGCCAAAGAGCTATCTCTTGTGTTTAGCCGGGTGGGTATTTGTAAAGAACTGCTTACGGACCAAGGTACACCCTTTATGTCCCGGGTTATGAAGGAGCTGTGTAAATTATTCAAAGTGACGCAATTACGTACATCTGTGTATCACCCCCAAACCGATGGGCTGGTTGAAAGATTCAACAAAACCCTAAAACAAATGTTGAAGAAAGTGGTGGATAGAGATGGAAAGGATTGGGACTGTCTACTTCCTTATCTGATGTTTGCTATTAGGGAGGTGCCCCAATCCTCTACGGGATTCTCCCCCTTTGAGTTACTGTATGGGAGACACCCAAGAGGGCTGTTGGATATTGCCAAGGAAACTTGGGAAAGTGAGAGTTCTCCCCACAGGAGTGTGATTGAGCATGTCGCCCTGATGCAAGACCGAATTGCACAGGTAATGCCCATCGTGAAGGAACATTTGGCCCAAGCGCAGTTAGCACAGCAGAGAGTGTACAACCGTGGAGCCAAGACCCGTACCTTTTCCCCGGGGGATAGGATACTGGTACTTGTCCCTACGGTTGAAAGTAAATTCCTTGCCAAATGGCAAGGCCCCTACGAGATAATGGAAAAAGTGAGCGAAGCGAATTACAAGGTCAGACAACCAGGAAGGCGAAAGCCCGAACAGATCTATCACGTTAATCTGTTGAAAGCCTGGAGGGATAGAGAGTCCCTAGTCGCAGACACTTGGTCACCAGCTCAAACTGGTTGCGTGATTCCTGAGGTTGGAATAGCAGCCACCTTGTCACAACCCCAACAACAGGAGGTTAAGGAGTTTGTGCTTCGCAACAAGGAGGTATTCTCTGAGCTGCCGGGACAAACATCTGGGGTAGAGCATGACATCATTACCCCGCCCGGTGAAAGGGTGAAGTTAAAACCCTATCGGATCCCAGAGGCCCGACAGGAGGCAATACGGGAGGAAGTACAGAAAATGCTGAACTTAGGGGTGATAGAGGAGTCCCAAAGTGATTGGTCTAGTCCCATCGTGTTGGTGCCTAAACCGGATGGGAGCTGGCGATTTTGTAACGATTTTCGTCAGTTGAACAAAGTTACAAAATTTGACACCTACCCCATGCCACGTATAGATGAGTTGATCGACCGGCTGGGAACAGCCCGATACATGACGACTCTTGACCTCACAAAAGGGTATTGGCAAATCCCCCTGGCCAAGTCGGCCAAAGAGAAAACCGCATTTGTAACCCCAGACGGGGCGTTCCAATATAAAAGAATGCCGTTCGGGTTACAGAATGCGCCGGCCACATTCCAGCGGAAAATGGACCAGATGCTGAGGTCCCATCGGAAGTATGCTGCGGCTTACCTGGATGACGTAATTGTCCATAGCACAGATTGGGCCTCACATCTGCCAAAAGTGCAAGCAGTCCTGGACTCTGTTCGGGAAGCGGGTTTACGGCTAACCCCAAGAAGTGTACCATTGGGCAGGAGGAGGCCAAATATCTTGGGTACACCATTGGGAGGGGAGTAATAAAACCCCAACTCAACAAAGTCGAGGCCATCCAGAGTTGGCCACGTCCCAACAGCAAGAAGCAGGTACGAGCCTTTCTGGGAATCGCTGGGTATTATCGGCGATTCATTCCCCACTTTGCTTCTAAGGCTGTGCCCCTAACCAACCTGACGAAGGGGAAAGGGTCGGTCATGATTAAATGGACCCCCGAGGCTGAGGCAGCATTCCAATTCTTGAAACAAGCCTTATGTAGCCAGCCAGTGTTGTACTCACCCGACTTCTCTAAAGACTTTGTCGTACAAAGTGATGCGTCAGATGTGGGGTTAGGAGCAGTATTGTCCCAGGTCTGGAACGGGGAAGAGCACCCAGTCATTTACCTCAGCAGGAAGTTGAAGTCCCATGAGGTAAATTACGCCACCGTTGAAAAGGAGTGTTTAGCGGTGAAGTGGGCTCTAGATTCCCTTCGGTACTACCTGCTAGGTAGGCACTTTGACATGGTTACGGATCACGCTCCGTTAAAGTGGATGGCTCAAAACAAGGAAACAAATAGAAGAGTGAATAGGTGGTTCCTGGCCCTCCAGGAATTCAACTTCACAGTAAAGCATCGCCCTGGCGTTCAAATGGGGAATGTGGATGCTTTGTCTCGAGTACATGAATGCCTGATTGCTGGTGTTCCAACCCCGAGGTTAAAACAAGAGGGGGGGGTATGTGACAGCAGGAAGGTAAAGTCACCTGGTTGCATCCAGGGGGGTAGATATATTTCGCCCAGATTCAGGCTTTACGCCGACTTATACAACTAGGTGGAGAGTTGTATAAGCCCAGCTGGGGCTAGTGGGCTCATGGATGACTCATACCTCTAGGGAGAGTGTGGGGCGTCGTGCAGACAGGGAGTTGATGAGACCAGCTGAAGCTTGTCAGCTCATTTAGGCCTCTATAAGAACTCCCAGTTTCATTAGATGTTAGTTCATGCCTGGACCCAGACCTGTGTGGACTGTCTAGGGAGAGTGAACCCCTGTGCGGTGAGACAAAGCCTGTGTGGCTATTTGCTTTGACATTTAAAACCAGGGACTTAGGGACTAGGACAGCACTAGGCTGATCCCAGTTGTTAGTTAGGAAACCTGTAAGTTTAGTCAGAGGTCAAGTTGACCAGGATTTATTTTGTGTTTGTTTTTTTTTGCCTTGCTGTGTTTTGTCACTGTAAATAGAAAATAAACCGCACCTTTTTTGATTTTGAAAACCACAACCTCCGTTTGCTGGGCCTGTTTTGTGTGGGGAGCCCATCCCGGGGGTCACACACACCCGCTGCCGAGCTAACCCCCTCACAACACGTATAGATTTTGTTTCCTCCTTGAATGTCAACAGTTCAGGTGGGGTAAACCCCCCTGCCAGGCTACTGTATTCTGAAAGCTGGCACCACTGGCTGTCAGAATACACAAACAGTGCCTGCATCTGATTGGTTCAGCCAGCAATTTTCCAACAGGTTCTTCAACAAAAATTGATTGAACAATTAACTTTTGTTGAATGAAGAAGTGCCAGAAGGGCAATACACTGCCTGAATTTTGGCCAAGCCAATGGGAATTCACTGACACTCGAGCAGTGTATGGCCAGCTTAACACCAATAGATAATGTAATAAAGAGGGATTACTTTATGGGTAGATTCTATAATTAAAATTTTTAGACAGTTACAAAAACATTTGTTTTCCCTTTGGGATAAAGATTTTACATAAAAGAATAAAACCCTTGTAAGTGTTAAATGGTTTAACTCAATGCTCAAACTGCCACTTTTTCAGAACAGGTTGGTCTGCTGAATGAAATTGAAAAATATCAGACTTACTGGCTGGATCACCGGGTAAAAAAAAAAAAAAATGAAATAAAAAAAAAATGAATACAGCCACAACCATACAGAATAGGCAAGTTGCAATATAATATTGATTTTGGGTTTAATCCCACGTTTACATTGGGCCGATTTGACATGCGATTTGACATGTCAAATCACCGCCTAGTACCTCCCTACAGTGTGTTGGGAGGTACTAGAGAAAAAGAGGGGTGAAAGTGAAATGTGGATGGGGATGCAGAAGTAAGCAGCTCTGGAAGAATGCTGAACTCTGCACTCTGTGTGTAGCAAACCCCTGAATTCTGCACTCTGTGTGTAGCGCACCCCTGAATTTTGCACCCTGTGTATAGCGCACCCCTGAATTTTGCACCCTGTGTGTAGCACATCCCTGAATTCTGCACTCTATGTGTAGCACACCCCTGAATTCTGCACTGTGTGTAGCACTCCCCTGAATTCTGCATTCTATGTGTAGCACACCCCTGAATTCTGCACTCTGTGTGTAGCACACCCTGAATTCTGCACTCTGTGCGTAGCGCACCCCTGAATTCTGCACTCTGTGCGTAGTGCACCCCTGAATTCTGCACTCTGTGTGTAGCGCACCCCTGAATTCTGCACTCTGTGTGTAGCGCACCCCTGAATTCTACACTCTGTGTGTAGCGCACCCCTGAATTCTGCACTCTGTGTGTAGCGCACCCCTGAATTCTACACTCTGTGTGTAGCACACCCCTGAATTCTGCACTCTGTGTGTAGCAAACCCCTGAATTCTGCACTCTGTGTGTAGCACACCCTGAATTCTGCACTCTGTGCGTAGCGCACCCCTGAATTCTGCACTCTATGCGTAGCGCACCCCTGAATTCTGCACTCTGTGTGTAGCGCACCCCTGAATTCTGCACTCTGTGTGTAGCGCACCCCTGAATTTTGCACCCTGTGTGTAGCACACCCCTGAATTCTGCACTCTGTGTGTAGCACACCCCTAAATTCTGCACTATGTATGTAGCGCACCCCTGAACTCTGCACATAGCGCAACTCTGAACTCTGCACTTTGTATGTATGTAGTTAATGCCCCTTTAAGTCCCTCCCCCTGTTAGTGATATTTGACCACACCCACTATTTTATGCAGTTTGGAGGGTGTGTGTAGGTGGTGGAAGGGGGATTTGGGGAATTCTGCATCTATTTTATGAGAAAAAAAACGGTAATCGGTAAGAAGCAAAATCCAGCAGGAGCTACAAAGTATAAAAGAGAAGAGAGGCACCTCTAAGTGTAGCAATATGTTGCTAAATGTTGTACCTTCATTAAACGGGTTGTAAAGGTACATTCTATGCATTAAGGTGAAAAAACATCCGACGAGTAGCGGCCCCCCAGCCCCCCCATTTACTTACCTGAGCCCTGGAAAGACCTGCGTCGCAAACGCGCTCGATCGTTGCCCGGAATTCTCGGCTCTTCATTTGATAGATTAATAGCAGCGCAGCCATTGGCTCACGCTGCTGTCAATCAAATCCAATTATGCAGCGCGTCGGGAGGCGGGGCCGAGTGATACACTCGGCAGTTATGTCTGCCGACTGTATCACACGGGAGCGTGCCCGCAAGCTAACCCCCTCGGGAAAGAGCTTCCCAGAGGGGGTTAGCTCTTGCGGGGAGGAGCCGTGAGAGCCGCCGTGGGACCCCAGAAGAGGAAATCCGGGGCCACTCTGTGCAGAACGAACTGCACAGTGGAGGTAAGTATGACATGTTTGTTTAAAAAATTTTTTTTAAAAACGAACCCATAGTATCCCTTTAAATGTAACCATATTGCTACACTTAGAGGCACCTCTCCTCTCTTTTATACTCAGTTGTGACATGACGCTACTTGTATATCAAGACATCGTTTGTATATCAAGTAAAAAATAAATAAAAAAATGAGCTTGTCTTGCAAAACGCTCTCAAACCAAGGTTTTACTGTATACCAAATCAGGTTATTCTTGCTCTGGGATCTTGGTGGTACTGTATATGCTTTCTGTGCTGAACTGCCTGCTTTTAGCGATGAGGCTCTTGGCAAAGGATGAAGCAACTATTCAGCAGAATAGGGGTGGTAGTTTCCCTTTATAACAAGCCCAGCCATTTAAGTACCACAAAAATCACACAAAATAATTGCAACGAACATAGATTTTTCCAAGTTTTATTTCTGCATATAAATCACCTTGTGGGGATAAAACTGGTCCTCTAGATGTCAGGAGATACACATGACAATATTTCATCTCATAAGGTCCAGCAACTCAGGTGGCATTGAAAGTCATTGCTTTTTTTTGATTTTTTTTAATGCAGTCATATAAAATTTTACAATCCCCCCCCCCCCGCCCACCCCTCAGGTTCCCCCCCCCCCCACACACACACAAATATATCAATGTTTTGCTTTATTTCTTTGTACAAATCAGATCACAATACGGCAATTTGTCAGAATTGGTTCACCAAGTAGTGGGATGCATTCCCTGGTCTTCTGATACACAGAATACCTCATATTAGTACTAACAGTTTTGTTACAAAGCAACTTGAATCTAAACTTGAAAGAAATTTTGCCACCTTTGAATGGCTTAAACTCTATCTAAAGCCAAAACGTTTTTTATTTTTTGTTTAAGATAGATTGAGGTAGAGAGAACCCCTGCCAGGTCTTTGTTGCTGTCCGCCTCACTGGTGACATTCATGGTCAATTGAGGAGACCAGGACAGAAGATAAAGAGAAATGTTACAATTGTCACTAGAACAGGAATATTAGGAAAAACTTTGCATGGGGATATTTGTTCCAACGACAACAGTCTAATGCCACGTACACACGATCGGAAAATCCGACAAGAAAAGTCCGATGTGAGTTTTTGGTCGGAAATTCCGACTGTGTGTATGCTGCATCGGACTTTTGCTGTCGGAATTTCCGCCAACAAAAGATTGAGAGCAGGTTCTCTATTTTTCCGACGGAAAAAGTTCCTATCGGAAATTACGATCGTCTGTATGCAATTCCGGCGTGCAAAAAAACACGCATGCTCAGAATCAAGTACGAGACGAAAGCGATCGGTCATGTAAAACTAGCGTTTGTAATGGAGATAGCACATTCGTCACGCTGTAACGGACTAAAAAGCACGAGGCTGAAAAGCGCAAATCGTCTCTCACCAAACTTCTACTGACACGACTGGTATTGAACTTCCCTTTAATAGTGCCGTCATTCGTCTTGTACGTCACCTCGTTCTTGACGGTCGGAATTCCCGACAAGATTTGTGTGACCGTGTGTATGCAACACAAGTTTGAGCCAACATTCCGTCGGAAAAAAAAACCCACGGTTTTCTTGTCGGAATTTCCGATCATGTGTACGTGGCACAAGGCTATGGCCAAATCTGTTTGTTCCAACGACAACAGTCTAAAGCTAGCCGTAGAGGCTATGGCCAAATCTGTTGGTATGCAAGCAATGGATGGCCCTGCAAGCACCAACTTGCTCTATAAAAGTCAATGTAAAAGTCAATTGAGCCTGGTGGTCCTACCAAATAGCAACTACACCATGCAGTCACTGTTTGGCAGCACCACTGAACACAGTCTATCATGGGTGCTGAATACAATAGCCGGCAGTGGAGATTCCTCCATCCATCTCCCCAATGGGACACAGACCGCAAAATCAAAAAATCTTGATTGCTTTTTTACCATTCCATACTTTATCCAAAAACTAAAAATATTTTGGCTTTAGACATATTTTAAACTCTTGCAACTCTTACTAAACATGTTATTATTTCCTATCCTTGTTCTGTATTGTGTCGTTTTCATCCTGAAGAATTGTCTTCATTTTCCCTGGGATAGTGCTCTTGCTTTGTATCAGATTCCAGTGTATCAATAGAGCCTCTTCACGAGTATCCCATGATAAGAGAAAATAAAAGTAACATGTTTAGTAAAAAGTTACATTTCCTTCTATCGGCTGTGAGGACATTTGATGTATACAGCACACCCAAACATTTCAGATGAAACACATCTACATCAAGAAGAAATAATTGGTTGCTGTAATAATGGAGAGCAAACCAGCTGTAAAAAGTGATGCGTCAAAATGACCCAAGGCTGGGCTAAGTGGCGGGTCAAAATGGAGAGTTCCAAATTCATGTGAATGGTAAAACGCATCACTATTTACAAGTAATTTGCATGAAGAGAAAAAGTCTGAGCAGGGAAGGATGTGCAACTTCAACAGTACTTTGGACAATTGTTGTATGAATACTTTAGCACTGGAGAAACTAAAGCCGGGCATAGACGGCTCGAATTTTGGTTGTTTACCTGCGAGACACCGAGAAAAATCACTTGATTCCCACTTCCAATCTGGATGGCCAATATATTCAGGCAGCTGCAGGTCCAGAGGCTGTTGGTGCTGCTGAACAGTGACCGCACCTGATAGGATACAGCCACTGTTTAGTTGATAAATTTCCACCTGGCTCAGTCAATTTGTAAATTGACTTTTTTCAAGACTAGTGGTACTTGCAGGACCACCCATGCCTCGAATGCTGAATCAACCCAAATTAAAACTATTAATGAGGCCTTCATTTCTGTAAACTAGGTAACAGAAAACCCACACAGCTACATACAAATTCGATTTTAGACATTATCTCTTATTTAGACATTCTGATATTTTAGTGTTTGGTAGAAGCTGAATATTGAATCCACCTAGTTTCTTATCTCTCACTGAGAGCTCTGTGCTCTGTTGCTGCGCACATTATGACGGCACATAATGGTGAAGAAAGAGAACATCCTGGACTGCTGCACTCCGCACTAGCAGCTATGAGTTAGCATCTAACGATGTGAAACGCGTTAGCCTTTTGTCCCTGTTTCCTTTTGATTTGACTGTATTGCTTTGGATTGGATTTTATTTCACAATAAAGACGTCTTCTATGGAGTGCGGCAGTCCAAGATGTTCTCTTTCTTCATAGACTTTGTTTGTTCAAAGTAGGGCGGGAGCATTGCAAAGGATCAGAGGCTTGGTGAGCGGTTATTTCTTCATTGTTGGCACATAATGGTGATAGGGAACACCTCAAACTCCTAGATGGATGGGGAATGGGAGTTGGGAATTGTGGCAGTGAGATCTCACCTTTGGAACATCCAAGGTAAATAAGAAATGAGGGGTTGTCTCAGACCAGCGGCCACCACCAATGTGTAAAATAATACTTTTAGGTGATGCCCTTTAAGAAATAAAAACTGTCATAAAAAGAGCTCTAGGCCCCCCAGTGTATTTATATTTGCCCAGTCATTTGAACAAGTAGTTTTGAAGAAGAACGTTTCCTTGCCCCAGGGTAAAAGAGAAATGAACGAATGCTTTAGTGCAACAATGATTAAAGTGACTTGGGGGCATTAAGTTACCAGCTTAGCTGATCGAGAAGGCAGTTTACATAAAACATCAAAGTGACTATTCTTGACTTTAGGACAAATAAATTAAAGTCAGAACAAAACAAACATAAAGAGACAGACAAAGACAAAGCATTCAAAGGTAGATTTTGGGAAGGGTTAGGAAGCCCTGTTAAGGTTAAAGAATTTTGTGGGTTACGTAGACCTGATGCCTCAACAATGTGGTAGCCATTTTGTATGCCTAAACTATATTCAAAAGATTGTAGCCTAGGTCCCAATTGCTTTTTCATGAATAATGTATCTGCCTGAGAAATAGATGCCAGAAATGGCCCCTTAACGTTGGCTCAGAAACAGCATCTACAACGTGGTGTTTCAAGAAGCCAACTTGTAACTGAACAGAAGGGAGCAACAGTGAGCTAGTGAGAGTAAAACATACAATAGACATGGCATTGGTTGGGGTGGGGTGGGATGGGCAGGGGGGGGCAATGAGAGTGGGTCGACTAAATCGGGTCTGTTTTATGCCACTCTCACAAACTGTAGAATATCACAGTGCCCCCTAGAGTCAGAATAGAAGTTAGCATGTGCTGTTGCTGGATCATTGTCAGTCAACGACCTGATATGTTGGCTTTTCAAGGGATACAGTCATCAGAAAGAAAGCATTAAAAGGTCTAACCCAAAACCGGAAATGTATCTACAATCCACAAAAGCTGTCCAAACCTCAAGATGTTACTGGATACTATTATAAACTATGTGGTGATTTTATATTACCACATACTGGATATTATTTAATATATTTTGCTGCCTATAAATGCTTTGCTGTCCTCTGTGTCCCTCTTTGATATAGTTTCACTTCATAACTGGAGCCCACCTCTCCTGACTTCATAACCAAGCCCTGCCAACTGCCATTCTTCTGTCCAATTGTCCAGTAAGGCACTCTAATTGAACGGGGAAACAGCAGTTGGTGGAGCTTAGCTATACACGGTTCGAATTTCGAAAGAATTTTCTTTCGAAAATCGTATCAAAGAATTTTCGTACGAATTTCGCACCGTTAGTGGGCTGCAGCAACAGCCGGTTTTCGTGTGGCAATCAAATTTGAGGAATCCAACATGTTGGAAATTTTTTGAAAAACTAATGATTTTCTGATCAATGATGGGAGAATCGTGCGAGAAATGTAATAGAAAAAAAAAATGCGCATGTGCAAGAAAAGAATATTCCCGGAGAGAAACGAATATTCCCGGAGAGAAAAGAATATTCCCGGCAACATGAAGGTTTGGTCGGCCGAATTTCAAAAATCAATGGTGGCATCATTGGATCACCAAAAAAACGAACTTTCTGATTTTGAAAAGAAAATTTGTTCGAAATTCGACCCGTGTATGGCCTGCTTATGTCAGGAAAAGTCAGATTCTTGTATTAAAGTGGAACTAGACCCATTAATTTAACAGTTTAAAAAAACAGTTACATTCCCAGCATGTGGCAGGAATGTAAGTGTCATATTGGTTGTGCTCTCAACCCAACTGTTAAACCATCAAAAGGCTGGTATCATAACTGATAAAATGTGCAGCATCATGGCAGCTGAAGATCAAACAGAGGCCAAGATGGCAGCTTCTTTGGCTGAAAAAAATAGAAGGGTCTTGTTCCCCCTAAAAAGTGTAACTAAATTAGAGAGGGGTACAGAAGAGGTATTTTCTGTAAATGCCAGGTATCTAGTGGTGTAGTATCTGGTTAGGCAGGGTTTTTGCATTGCATTAATTTAGGGATGAAAAAAAAAAAAAAGGAAACAACAATACAAAATCATTATACTTGTTTAGTTAGATATTACAGGGGATAATAATGATATGGAGAATGTAGCAATCAATCAGAATGCTGCAATAATCAAACTCAGTTACCTTTGGACACCAATATTGCGCTTTTGCATTGCCTCACTGAATATGCCGGTATGACTGTATCCCTTGAAGAATAGATTAGAAGGTTTGATGGAACCCTGGTTATGCACTAAAGGTTGGTGTTATTAAATGTTTTTCGATGTATGCTGTATTAATCAAACTTATACACTAGTAACAGCAATCCACGCAGACTGGACTGTAATCATTCTCACTCTGAATTCATTTTAGCTTTAGGTGAGAATAAGACCAACATGAACCAAAACTCAAGTTTTGCCAGCTGTGATAGCTCTCTTTGCCCACCCCCCACCCTGCCCCATTTTTCAGAAAAAGAAAAAGAAAAAGAATGGTCATCTTTGGCATCTTTGCCATATTACAGGAATCAGATGGGATTTAAGTGACATGATTCCCTATGGACATTCCGTGAGGCATGGCCTGGGGGAAGATCTCGCTTTTATGGAAGGCAGGCATGTAAAGTGCAGGGTTGGAACCCAGGGATGTTGGGGCAAAACCTTGAGATGCCATCACCTGAGACAGGGCATAATGGCCTGCATTTTGTGATGAGAGGGACTGGACAACATCATAGGCTTCTCCACCATTTTCCCTGAGGTAGGGGTGCACCTGCCGTTTTCCTTTCTGCCGACGGTTACAAAACCAGACTCTGACAACCTGTGAACAGATGAACACATAGTTAAAAAGTCAATGTTAAAATAAAGAACCTACAATAATGATTCTAGTAGCTTAGCAGATAGGCAACATGGTTCAGACTTTTAGAGATTTGAAACAAAAACTGTAAAATAAGTCTTTAAGGCAGTGGTTCTCAACCTTCTAGTGCTGTGACCCCTTGATAAAGTTTCCCAAGTACAGGCATACCCCACTTTTAAGTACACAATGGGACCAGAGCATGTATGTAAAATGAAAATGTACTTAAAGTGAAGCAATACCTTTTGTCACTTCTGGGGCGTCAGGGGCTGTAGAGGGGTGTCAGGGACTATAGTGGGGGTGTCAGGGACTGTAGTGGGGGGGGTCAGGGAGTGTTTTTCCAAGTAGTGGGGAATCTGAACTATCCGTGCACGGATTACTCAGCTGCAGCTTTAGCTTGAGAGACACTTTACATACACTCAAGGGTATGTCCTTACTCGCGAGTGTATGTAAAGTGAGTGTACTTAAAGCGGGGTATGCCTGTGGGGACCCCTAACAGTAAAATTATTTTTGTAGCGTGGGTTGTCAGCACCCAAGGCAAGACAAGTAATTTGCGCCCCTAACCCACGGACATTTAGCGCCCCCTGAGTCCCTTCCATTCGTATGGTATTAAAACCCCTTATGTTACATTTTAGGATGTACTACTCTTTCGCTTTGTTCTCCTTTATTTTCCTTTAATCTCTCTCTTTCCTGATTTAGTGTTTTTTCCACCCCCATACCTCTCTCTAGCCGTCCTTTCTTGTTCTTTCTCTTATTCTTTCTCTCCCTTTTTCTTTGTTCCTCCCCCTCTTTTCCTCTCCCTTCCATGTATTCTATATTTTTATTCCTTCTCTTACTCCTTGGTGGGGAGGTGGGGGGAATGGGATGAGTGGCAGTGCTGGTGGGAGGTGGGGTCGTGGCAGTGCTGGGTGGGAAATCTGATCAGCCAACTAAGGTGCTCTTGATCAAGGTCATCTGCTGATCTGAGAACTGTAGTGGGGACTTTTAATGGCAACTATATTCACAGGTAGTGTTACTCATTGTGTCTCCGGCTTCACTGTGTCTCAGAATTTGTGGTGTCTCGTAGCAGTGACACGTATGCCTAAATCAGGAGATAGGGTCTCCTCCAGCCCTTCCCACTTCACATTCCTCACCAGTCAGCTGACCTCTAGGTCTCTGCCCCCCACCCATGCCGTGAACTGAATGGGTGGCTGCGAAGAGGCTTAGTGGGTGGCCATGGGCTCCAGGGACAGCCCTGCTAGACGGCCGCGAAAAAGCTGGTAGAGTGGTGCAGGCTTCAGGAACAGCCCAGGATTCGGTGACCCCTGGCAAATAGTAATTCGACCCCTGAGGGGGTCCCAACCCCCAGGTTGAGAAGCACTGCTTGAAGCGGAATATGCAACAAAAATGGTTACTTTTATCTCACATGGATGTTAATGGTAGAATTACTGCACTTGATATCCATAGCCTGCCTCAGCCATTATGAGGATCCCACTCTACTTGTTATTTGTAATTTTATATTGCAGATGATGTAACAGAATGAGTGGGGGCATTCCAATGTGCTGAAGTACATCAAAAACTCCAAGTTGGGCAGTAAAGTGTTGGGAACTATAAAGCCCTGTACACATGATCGGGTTTACCGATGAAAATAGTCCATCTGTGAAAAAAAATAGAACGTGTTTTAAATTTTTCCGATGGAAAAAAAAAACGATAGCAAATTCCGATCGTCTGTGTGGAACTCCATCGGAAAAAAAACCCACGCATGTTCAGACTGAATTAGGAGACGGGAGCGCTGGTAAAACTAGTGTTCGTAATGGAGATAGCACATTCGTCATGCTGTAACGGACTGAAAAGCACGGAGACTGAAAAGCGCAAATCGGCTAACACCAAACTTTTACTAACACGCGGTAACACGAAATAAGCAAAAGCAGTCCAAAGGGTGGCGCCATTGGATTTGAACTTCCCATTTATAGTGCCGTCGTACGTGTTGTACGTCACGGCGTTTGGGACGGTCGGAATTTTGTCTGATGGTGTGTAGGCAAGACTGATGGAAGTCAGCTTAATCGGAATTCCGATGGAAAAATCCATCGGATTTGATTCCATCGGAAATCCGATTGTGTGTACGGGGCAGAAGAGAAGATCTCTTTATAAAACAGAGGGTGACCTAGCTTATCAGGTGTCCAATCTCTAACTGAAAGATGACTTTTGGTTAGACTAAATATCTACTTCATTGCTAGCATTTAGCTGGCTAAGAAGAGCTTTTATGTAATAGTGCATCTATCAGTTGTAGCAAATGTAGACATGGATTCAGTTCAAGTGCCTCCCGTTATGGTCCATGTTACTTGCTCAAAACCCAGGCATGTATAGACATAGAGGTTGATTTAATAAAACTAGAGAGTACAAGACCTGGTACAGGCATGCATGGTAGCCATTCAGCTTCTAACTTCAGCTTGTTCAATTAAGCTTTGACAAAAAAAAAAAAAAAATGGAAGCTGATTGGTTTCTATGAAGAGCTGCACCAGATTTTGCACTCTCCGATTTTAGTAAATCAACCCCATAGTGTTCTCTATTGCTCTTTCTATCATCTCTCCAGCTTTAAAGAACACTATTAACACAAAAAATGTGCCTTTGAATCAAACTAATCTACTTTTATCATTAGCAAGACTGATACCCCTCCCACCAGCTCTGTCCTCCCCTGCTGCCATGGCAATAGCCTACATATTGAACAGCCGTTAGAGCTGAAACAACAACTCAGCAGAGATTAAAGTAGAACTAAATGCAAAACTTTTTTCAATTTGGATGGGGTAAGGGAGGGTATAACCCCTGACAATTTTTTTTTTTGCCATTGGTATGGTATAGTATAGGCATAGAGTTGTGATGCCATGGTTAAGCCAACTATCGTACAACAGTAAAATAATTGAACTAGGTATACTTACATCTTTATCCATGTTTAGTTCCCTGGCAATATGGGATATCTCTTGTGCACCAGGCTTTGAGCAGTGCATGAAATAATTCTCCAAACTGCGTTTGACGTTGTTCTCAATACTTGTTCGATGCTTTCGCTTCTGGATCAGAGGCAAAACTGGTCCCCGACTGATGATCTAAGGAGTCAAAGAAGAGAGTGTTATGGCTACATACTTGCACCTCCGTTCCAGCTTCTGAAACCTGCACTTCTAACTATGTAGGTCTCTTGTATCATAAGGGTGGCTGTTCATAAGCCCAAGCATTCCTTGCAACAGCTGAATGAGGATGTAAGGGTATTCTGCAATGGGCACTTAAAAGTACGGTTGGCATTCAAGGGTGTTTGCTATCACACACACACATTGTTTTTTCTTTTCTATAGAGAAAAGACATGGGATTGCTGCTAAATATGTTACATTTACTCATTGGCTGAGGGGACATTTTGGAAGGTCCTGATGATGATGCAATGTACTGGAACCAGCAGTGTTCTCACATCTGTGGAAGCCAAGGGCGGCTCTGTGGAAGCCAAGGACGGTTACCAAATGGGAATACCTATCAATCAGGCAGGTCAAAAGTTGCCAGTTCCCATTATTCCCACTTCCCTTACCATTTACACTATTAAAATTACCATTTACAGCCAAGCTGAACTTACAAGTATATAGATCTGTCTGCAGGGCTCCAAGGATGACTTTCTCTGTAGGCTTTTGGATAGTGCCTACCCAGCTGAACTTTATTGTTGCTTATCAGGTGTCTGCAAGGGTCAGGGGTAGCCCACAGGAATATCATCACCCAATTTAATAGAAATCCTATGAAATAGTAAATGGGCTATAAATACTACTTAGTTGATATTTGCACTGTTCCCACTAGCGATTTCATATTTGTAAGGCAATATCTTGGGAACGCCATAGTTAAATTCTCCCAACTAAAGTTTCTGCTTTTCCTCACTCCACTTTCAAGTCTCAGGCCTCGTACACACGGCCGAGATTCTCGTTGAAAAAAACATGTCGTTTTTTTCGACGAGATTCTTGGACAAGAAACTTGTCCCGGCCGAGTGTACACACGCTCGTTTCAAAGAACCCGCGGTTCTTTGAAAGGAGTGTACGCGGTGACGTCATCGACTACGTCGAGCATGCGCTCGTCACATTCGATGCCGTCGCCGCCATCTTGGTATACCCTACGTATGCCTAGGAAGCTACCGCGCATGCGTCAAATTCATTTCGAACATGCGCGGGCTTCCGGGAGGACAGGTAAGTGTACACACACTCACTTTTCTCGTCGAGAAACATGCCGAGGAGAATCTCGACGAGAAAATAGAGAGCAGGTTCTCTATTTTCTCGTCAAGGTTTCTTGTCGGTTTTCTCGACGAGAAACCCGATAGCAGCGTACACACGACCGATTTACTCGGCAAGACCTCTCTGCCAGCAAGTTTCTTGCTGGTTCTTGCCGAGAAAATCGGTCGTGTGTACGAGGCCTCATACTTCAAGAGTCTCAGATGCCCTCATACTAGTCAAAGCAGGTGGAAAGACCTAATCATTCAAGTGCAAACATCTGACGATAAGAATCTTCTTAAAAAATAACTTGCCAGCTGAGTCCACCCACCAGACTCAACCAAATGCTACAATATCAGTTTTGGATGGCCTTATGCCGCGTACACATGGTTGGATTTTCCGATGGAAAAAGTCCGATGGGATCTTTTCATCGGATATTCCGACCGTGTGTATGCCCCTTCAGACTTTTTCCGCCGAAATTTCAGACGGACTTAGATAGAGAACATGTTCTCTATTTTTCCGACGGAAAAAAATTCTATCGGAAAATCCTTTCGTCTGTATGCAATTCCGACGCACTAAAAACCATGCATGCTCAGAATCAAGTCGACGCATGCTCGGAAGCATTGAACTTCATTTTTCGTGGCTCGTTGTAGTGTTGTATGTCACTGCGTTCTTGACGTTTGGAATTTGGTGTGACTGTGTGTATGCAAGGCAGCTTGAGCGGAATTCCGTCTGAAAAACCATCCTTTTTTTTCCCAACGGAAATTCCGCTCCTGTGTACAGGGCATAACTCTTCCACTTTGTTATACAAACCCTTTTCTTAACCTATTTATGATGATGTAGTTACCTCCTGCATGTCCCCTCTTGTGTCCACTTCATGCAGCCAGCTGCCTAGTAGCGGTTTCAGCTTGCACATGTTTTTAAAGCTTAGCTGTAGAGACTCAAATCGGCAGATGGTCGTCTGACTAAAAGTTTTGTCTATGAGAGAGAATAGGAAAGAGAGGTTTCAGTTTCAAACAGCTTTAAACAATGCTCTCCTGCAGTTTTTTCTAGAATTCCTCATAGGTAAACTTACTGTAAAGGAGTCCTAGGGCAAAGCCAACATCTGCTTGTGTGTAGCCATGAGTGATCCGTTTGTGTTTCAGATCCTTAGCAAACTGTTCCATCTCTGCAGATGTCGGGACTTCCTGCAAGACATCACAAAAGCAAATTACTGAGAGATATTCAACTTTGAATAGCTGAAGAAATCAACTGTAAATTTAATGACAACAAATAGCAATACTGAAGGACACACATACGATGGGCATAGCAATGAGCAAAGGAAATAAAACAATTTTTCATAAATCACGTTATGGGCTTGCAAAAAATGTAGGTTGCAGAAAGGATATTTTCTAGTTCTAGTATGAATAACGAACTGAAAACCTTGTTTTCAGATTTATTTAACATTCTAACCTAATGCCGCCATGGGCGTCCGCTCCATAGGGCAAGGGGGGTCAATTGCCCCCCCCTGGAGACACACTATATTTATATGGACATGGAGTGAAGCGGAATTATCCTCAAGAGCTATTTCACACTGCCAGCTGGCCACGTTATCAGTAAAGCGCCACTAGTTTTAGCGGGGCTTTACCTTTGTTTTAGTGGCGCTATTCGGCCGCTAGAGGGGGGGGTTTAAAAAAAAATCAAAATTGCTAATCAGACAATGGCAGCTTGATCCTTCTATTAAGCTTTTGCATCAGGTTTCTCAAACCTTTGCAAGCCTGCGCTTTATGTCATAATGACTAAGCCCCTCCCCTTCATGACATTGTCAAAAAGGGACTGAGCATGGATGACCTTAAAATGATGCCCCCCCCTGAAAAAAGTTCAGCGGACGCCCATGAATGCCGCGTACACACGACCGTTTTTAATGATGAGAAAAATGCAATTTTTAAAAATGGTCATTAAAAATGATCGTGTGTGGGCTTCAGAGCACTTTTCACGACGTGAAAAATGGCCATGAAAAAATTGGAACATGCTCTAATTTTTCTTGTCGTTTTTCACGTTGTCGTTTTTCTCGTCATGAAAAACGGCCGTGTGTAGGCTTTATCGACGTGAAAAAAATGCGCATGCTCAGAATCAAGTATGAGACGGGAGCGCTTGTTCTGGTAAAACTAGCTTTCGTAATGGAGATAGCACATTCGTCACGCTGTAACGGACTGAAAAGCACGAATCGTCTCTCACCAAACTTTATTAACACGAGGATCAGCAAAAGCGTCCCAAAGGGTGGCGCCATTCGAATGGAACTTCCCCTTTATAGTGCCGTCGTACGTGTTGTACGTCACCGCGCTTTGCTCAAGCATTTTTTCTTCACGAATGTGTGTATGGAAGGCAGGCTTGAGAGGAAACACAAAAAATCACGTCGAGAAAAAGGTCGTTTTTTTCAATGACATGAATAACGGTCGTGTGTACGCGGCATAAGGGTACTTGAGCCACACCTGGCTTTAAGCATTATTATTTTGGTAGATTCAGGTGCAGCTTTATGTGATGACTTCTGAAAATGCTGACAACAGAAATATTGATCATAGCACATAGCATTGGTTGCTGTACAATGACCAACTTTAGCTCTGTGAGCAGAGGACACAAAGTCCTCAGGAGCTAATGACGTTGTGAACACCTGCAAAAAACCTACTTTGTTCATTTATAAATGGGTCTTTTTCCGTAAATGATGCTTTAACATAACATAATCAAGTGCTCAGTGGAACACAAGAAAACAAAGTCAGGGGGCTCAAAGCTAAATGGTTTCACGATAGCACAAGAAGATCGGGTGTTTAGATGGAACCACTTTAAAGCGGAGGTCCGCCCAAATTTTTTTTTTTAAAAGCCAAAAAAAGCCAGCAGCTACAAATACTTCAGCTGCTGACTTTTAAAAAATAGACACTTACCTGTCCAGCGTGCCCGCGATGTCGGCAGACGAGGCTGAGCAATCGCTCGGTCCTCGGATGTTGCCGCTGCCATGCTCGGTGTGGGAATCAGGAAGTGAAGCCTTGCGGCTTCACTGCCCGGTTCCCTACTGCACATGCGCGAGTAGCGCGGCGCGCCGTCACTGGTGCCCGCTCTCTCCTGGGAACAGTGTGTTTCCCAGGAGACATTGGGTGGGGGCGGGAAGTGGCATAGACTCCCATGGGAGTATCTGTACCCCCTCCCACCTGAAAGGTGCCAAATGTGTCACCGGAGGGGGGGAGGGTTCCGAAAAGTGGAAGTTCCATTTTTGGGTGGAACTCCGCTTTAACATAAGAGACTCCAAGCCAGCTAGAAGGCTAGGAGCAATATGAGGCGCTCAAGAAAATGGAGGTAATTTAACAAAATGTTAGGGGCTAAATAGCAAGATGGTGTCAGATAATTAAACTGCATAGGAAAAAAAGAAAATAAGTGTTTTTTAAAATAGGATGCCAAACATAGAAGAACGACAGTATAATAAAGATTAAGTGGGCCATTAAGTTTGCCCAATTTTTTTATTTATTGGTTAGCCTCGTACACACGATCAGACTTCCATCAGACTTTTCTGTGTAATTTTGCGCGAAGGGTGTTGTCCGTAAACTTGTTCTGCATACACACGACAGAACATTTTCAGCCAACATACACCAAACCAC
Source organism: Rana muscosa (assembly GCA_029206835.1). Classification (NCBI taxonomy): domain Eukaryota; kingdom Metazoa; phylum Chordata; class Amphibia; order Anura; family Ranidae; genus Rana; species Rana muscosa. Next base: position 232,805,961 of record CM055125.1, on the reverse strand, counting down.
GTGGTTTTTCAGCTCTTTACCGCCACCCTTTGGGCAACTTCTGCTGTTGTTGTCTGATGTTTAGCATTCGTTCGGAGCATGCATGTTTGTACTTTGGATTTTAGTCCGACGGATTTGTGTACACACGATCGGATAATCTGACAAAAAACATTTATTGTCAGACAGTTGGTGAGCATGACCATCCAACATTTGTTGTCGTTAATTCCGCCAAAAATTGTCTGATGGAGCATACACACGGTCGGATTATCCGACACAACACGTCCATCAGACAATCATTGTCGTAAAATCCGATCACGTGTATGGGCCTGTTGACTGATTAATTTATTTACGTATTTATATATTGGTCTGAGTATAGATCTATGTGTGTCCCAGGTATGTTTGAATCCACTTGCTGTTGACTGACTGACTACCTCTCCTGGAAAGTCTAGTCCAAGCATCAACTACTTTCTAGGATTAATTTTTAACTTGCCTCTTGCTAAAGTCAAGTTAACAGAATCTAGAGCTTGAAGCAACATTGAGTCAGTATAATGGCCCATACACACGATCGGACTTTCCGACAACAACGGTCCGACGGACATGTTTTATCGGACAATCCGACCATCTGTATGCTCCATCGGACAATTGTTGTCGGAATTTCCACGGACAAATGTTCACTGTGCATGCTCTCAAACTTTCCGACAACAAATGTGTTACGTTGGATCATCCGATCGTCTGCACACAAGTCCATCAGACTAAAATCCAAAGTACAAACACGCATGCTCAGAACCAATGTTAAACATCAGCCAACAATAGCAGAAGTTGCCCAAAGGGTGGCGGTAAAGAGCTGAAAAAACACGTGGTTTGGTGAATGCTGGCTGAAAATGTTCTGCCGTGTGTATGCAGAACAAGTTCACGGCCAACGACCCTTCAGGCCGAAAACCACGGAAAAGTCAGATGGAAGTCCGATCGTATGTATGAGGCTTAAGATGGAGTCACCTTAACACAACAATAAAAATAATTAATTAAATGTGAACAATTGGTTATTACATAATGGAGTCTCTTCACGAAAAGTTCTCAAGATGAAGTCCTCCTGATACAACATGATTAGATAGTACCCATAAGGTCAAGTCCATCACTAAACTATATTAAGGATTAAAAAAGTAATAAACAATATCCAATGTCACATGCAATGTGGGACTTGTCCTATGATAGAGTACTTCAGTCAACACAAAATGGAATTATGGAATTTCAACTCAGAAGCTCAATAAAACAGTAAGGCTGGGTTCACACCAGTCCGGTTCCAATTTCCTGCTCCGTTCTCTGTGCGAAGAGAAGAAGCCGCTGTTCAGCGCTTCCTCTGCATTGTAGCAGCGGATCAGATGAGCAGGGAGGGGGTGTAGTGAACAGGGGGAGAGAATGCCTGTTCACAATGGAATGCATCTGCGAATCAGACGCGTGTCCATAGAAGATAATGGGCTTGAATTCGCACCTGAGCCAGAACGCAATGCCTAGAAAATGCACACGTTTTTTCTGCACTGCGCAGTGCGAAGTCCCCGCAGATATGTGAACCAGCCTCATACAAATCTATGTATTTTAAAATGTCTTGCGAATTGGAAGCGTTGTAAGCCGCATCCAATTTGCATAGGTGTGAACCGAGCCTTAACAAAATGCGCATTCAATGTTATCAGTTGAATTCAGTCTAAAAGATTAGGAGTTCAATCTAGCATTGAGTCTGTTAGACCCAGTAATATCAGGAGCCCAATAGTACAATAGGGCCCCTGTCATCTACAAAAGCAGGAATATCTACAAGGTCAAGTAAATATCGCAAAATTAAACATTCAAAACAAGATAGAGTCACTTACGTCTATAAGATCACTATATAATGAGCTTATTGTAGGATGTATTAATAAAAATGTATAAACATCAGAATCATAAAACAAGATGGAGTCACTTACGTCTATAAGATCACTATATAATGAGCTTATTGTAGGATGTATTAATAAAAATGTATAAACATCAGAATCATAAAACAAGATGGAGTCACTTACGTCTATAAGATCACTATATATTGATCTTTTTTGTAGGATGTACAGTAAAACCTTGGTTTGAGAGTACTTGGTTTGAGAGCGTTTTGCAAGACAAGCAAAATGTTTTAATAAATTTTACCTTGATATACAAGCAATGTCTTGATATAAGAGTAGCGTCACGTCACAACTGAGTATAAAAAAGAAGAGAGGAGCCTCTAAGTGTAGCAATATGGTTACATTTAATGAAGGTACAACATTTAGCAACTTATTGCTACACTTAGAGCCGGTTCACACCGGGGTGACTCGTCAGGCGACTCAGCCGCCTGACAAGTCGCGCTCCGCTCTGTTCAATGGAACCGTTCTAATAGGAGCGATTTAAGTCGCTCCGACTTAGAAAAAGGTTCTTCTACAACTTTGGGGGCGACTCGGGGGCGACTTGCATTGACTTCAATACAGAAGTCATTTTGCAAATCGCCTCTGAAGTCATCTTGAGATCGCCTTGCCGAGTCGCCCCCAAAGTCGTGCCGCCCCTGTGTGAACCGGGTCTAGGAGGTGCCTCTCTTCTCTTTTATACCCTGTAAAAAAAATGCTTTGATATACAAGTGCTTTGGATTACAAGCATGTTTCTGGAACGAATTATGCTCGCAAACCAAGGTTTTACTGAACTCATAAAAATGTGTAAACATCAGAATCATAAAACAAGATGGAGTCACTTATGTCTATAAGATCACTATATAATGAGCTTATTGTAGGATGTACTCATAAAAATGTATAAACATCAGAATCATAAAACAAGATGCAGTGGCACAACTTGGGGAGCACAAAACAACTTTGATTCAAGTATTTTACACTAGCTAGGCTGAATATTTTCCCCCTTCCATAAAATACAAAAGGAGTTGTGGTTCTCCGGTAGGTTTCCTGTGAACCACACCTCTTGGATTTTATAAGAGGAATAAAAATCTTGGATTATGTCCAGCCAGATGGAAAAATCCATTCCAGACACAAGAAAAATTAATTTCTCAAAGAGCACCAAAAAATATGGATTTACTACAGCCTACAAGACTTCGGTTCAAGGTGAATTCTGCAAAATCTATGAGTTTCTGGGTCTCCAAATATGTCACCTAAACATTTAGGTCCGTATTTTCAGACCCTGGAACAAGACAAAGTAGTAGACAGGATTCTATTTGTAAGTTATAGGAGATATAATTAGACTGAGGGAAGTGGTCGGTGTAGACCCGGAGAAGCAGAGGTTCACTTACCTCCTCAATGTCGCTGCAGATGCCCTCGCTGCCCGCCCTGGAGATGCTCCGGGGCGTGACAATGTTCTGCACATTGGAGATCGGGCTGGTAGAGTTACTACAGCGGCTGGTATCCAGGCTGGAGAGCCCACTTTCCCCCGTCGGGCTCTGGGAATACTGCTGCACCGGAGTGGGTTTCACACTGGCTTGGGGCTTGTTGGCTGCGGTGGTGCCCGGGTTTGACCAGAAGGTACCGCCGCCCCAAGCCTGGGCATAGTAGGTTGCTCCCATGGCATTGTGCGGCTGCGGGTTGAGTTTGGCTGTTGGGGACTCTTCTTTAATCTCCGGCTCCATTTCTTTTTTCGGGTCCCTCTCTGCGTCTTCTGGGTTGGTCATCATCTGTTCTCTTCCCTGCTGCTCACAAAGAACGGTCATCTGGCTGGTCGCATCCATCTGTGCCAAGTGGTTCCAGGACAACGCCTGTGCCATACAGTCCCCCACACCCTGAACCCCGAGGTCCCCATAGTCAGACTTGACGGTGGAGAAAGGGAAAAAGCTCTGGGAGTGGTGTGGGTGCCCGAGGCCGGTGTAGTTGCCCATATTATATTGGCAATTGGCATCTTGCATCAGACCTGAGTTGTGAGCAAAGGCTTGGAAGGTCTGCTGGTTGTACATGGTGAGAAGAGCCTTTGAACTCAAACCTAATTTTAGGATTTAGCTGGAGTTAGGTCTACTGTTGGCTTGTAGATCCACCAAACATCTTAGAAAGTTGCAGCCAAGGAGTAGGTGGTCGTGCTGATGCCTACAGCCCCATACAGAAGGTCTTCCTTTGCCCCTTTTGGGAACTCTTCAATTGTGGATTAGTAAAAGTTCCATAAAGGTATCAATGCTAGTAAAAAAATTGTTAGATCTAAGCCTTCCTTCCAGAAGGTCTCCAGGAGTGACTTGTGGTCTTAAGCTGGAGGTCCCTGGTTGGGAAGTTGTTTGTACTGTAGTTCAACTGGTTGTAATCTAATTTATTATGGTGGCTGTCCCTACAATAGCCTAGGAAAAAGACCCCTCCCCCTTAGGTCGATGCTAATTAGCCTTCCAGGTGATTGGGGCAGTAAAACCAAAAGGCTCTCCAAGGACCATGAATAGGGTCAAGTTGAAGTAAGACATGGGACTAATAAGTCGATTTTTTTTTTAACTTGTATTTAGGGGTTATGATGATGTAGGTTAGGACCCCCAGTCTAGAAGTGGAAGCAAGTGATCACATTAACAATCGAACAAACCTGAAGTGTAATTTGTCAGGCTTGTACATGATTTCACATATGCATAGGAATACAGACTCCACAGAGGCATATGAATATTCAGCAGCTCTGTGTTTTACACACTACAGCTCCTAAATTCTAAGTCATCAGTCTTAACATTTCCCAAACATTAGAGGTTATAAAGCTATTGAGAGTGGGTAATGAGGCAGGGGTGCTCTGACCTGTGCCAAAATGGGCATAGGAAATGTTCACATCTACCTGCTAATGTCAATAACATCAGTATTATCCACACCATAGATAGTAGACAAAAGGCAGGTGTACAACAGAAAGTCAGATACTTATGTTACTGGTTTTATTTAATACTGACACTTTTATTGTAGTACTTTACATTAAGAGCCGGTTCACACAGGGGCAACACAACTTCCAGCGCGACTTTGGGAGGTAACTTGGACACGACTTGAGTATGAATCACAGCGCGACTTGGGGCGACTTACAAGGCAACTTCAAGTTGCCTCCAGGATAGGCGACTTTCCAGTGGCCAATCAAACAATAATTATCTCTGTGGGAGGGAGGGGTTTGCCTGGAAAACAATTTTTACTTCCTGGAAAGTTGCTTCAGTTAAGACAGGGGATCCGACTTGGAGGCGACTTCCATTGAAATCAATGGTTACAAGTCGCCTAGAAGTCGGATTGAAGTCGTACAGGAACCTTTTCTGAAGTCAGAGCGACTGCAGTAGTGTACATTAAGACGGTTCCATTCACTTCCATTACTTTTCTAAACCGCGCGACTTGGGGCGACTTGAAGTCGGATCCCAGGACGCCCCTATGTGAACCGGCTCTAAAACACACATATCAGTCTCTGTCCTGAAGGCGCTTCCCAGTCTAATGAACCAAGCAAAGTTATATAGGCACACATTGTATTGCTATGCCGCGTACACACGATCGGAATTTCCGATAACAAATGTTCGATGCGAGCTTTTGGTCGGATATTCCGACAGAGTATAGGCTCCATCGGACATTTGCTGTGGGAATTTCAGACAACAAATGATTGAGAGATAGTTCTAAATTTTTCCGACAACAAAAGTTTGTATGTATCTAATTCTGACGCACAAAAATCCTACGCATGCTCGGAATCAATTTGACGCATGCTCGGAATCATTGAACTTAATTTTTCTCGGCTCGTTGTAGTGTTGTACGTCACTGCGTTCTTGGTGAACGGAATTTACGACAACATTTGTGTGACCGTGTGTATGCAAGACAAGTTTGAGCGAAAATCCGTCAGAAAAAAATCCACGGTTTTGTTGTCGGAATGTCTGATCATGTGTACGCGGCACTAGTGTGGGTGAAACCCTGTTAACCACTTAATGACCGCTCACTGTATATATACGTCGGCACAATGGCACCGACAGGCACAATCACGTAGAGTGTACGTGATTGCCTTTGTACAGTTGGGGGGTCCAATCGAACCCTACTTCTGTACAGTGAGCGGTCGGAATTCGTTGGGGAGCGATCCGACATGAGGGGACGGCCGTTCGATTCCGGCCACCCCCCCGCGATCGCTCCCGGCGAATAGAAATGCCCCCTCTGTCTGTGGAATGTACACATAGACAGAGAAAGCAGGAGGAAGTGATGTCATCTCTTGTGCGGCGCTCACATATACCGAGCGCCGTACAAGAGAAGACATCAAGGTTAGTGCACAAACACTACACTAACACCAGCACACATAGGCACATAAATCGCCCCCCCAGGCCCCCCCAGATCACCCCCAGCCCCCAGTCACAATGTCACTGATTGCAGTGACCATTTATTTACTGATCACTGCAATCAGTGACATTTGTGACTGTAAAAGTGTCAGTACATTTAGTTTTAGGTCCAGTGTAGCCCCCTAACCCCCCCTAATAAAGGTTTAACCCCTTGATCACCCCCAGATAACCCTTTCACCCCTAGCACCGCCGTCGCTAAGCGATCATTTTTCTGATTGCTGTCTTAGCGTCTGTGATGCAGATCGGTAGCCAGTAATTTTTTTTAGGTTCGCCGCAGGTTTTTATAGCGTCAGGTACCCCCATAAATTATCTAATAAAGGTTTAACCCTCTTGATCGCCCCCCAGGTAACCCTTTCACCCCCTATCACCACTGTCGCTAAGCGATCATTTTTCTGATCGATGTCTTAGCGTCGGTGATGCAGATCGGTAGCCAGTATTTTTTTTTTAGGTTCGCCGCAGGTTTTTATAGCGTCAGGTACCCCCATAAATTATCTAATAAAGGTTTAACCCCCTTGATCGCCCCCCAGGTAACCCTTTCACCCCCTATCACCACTGTCGCTAAGCGATCATTTTTCTGATCGCTGTCTTAGCGTCGGTGATGCAGATCGGTAGCCAGTAATTTTTTTTAGGTTCGCCGCAGGTTTTTATAGCGTCAGGTACCCCCATAAATTATCTAATAAAGGTTTAACCCCCTTGATCACCCCCCAGATAACCCTTTCACCCCCTATCACCACTGTCGCTAAGCGATAATTTTTCTGATCGCTGTCTTAGCGTCGGTGATGCAGATCAGTAGCCAGTATTTTTTTTTTAGGTTCGCCGCAGGTTTTTATAGCGTCAGGTACCCCCATAAATTATCTAATAAAGGTTTAACCCCATTGATCACCCCCCAGGTAACCCTTTCACCCCCTATCACCACTGTCGCTAAGCGATCATTTTTCTGATCGCTGTCTTAGCGTCGGTGATGCCGATCGGTAGCCAGTAATTTTTTTAGGTTCGCCGCAGGTTTTTATAGCGTCAGGTACCCCCATAAATTATCTAATAAAGGTTTAACCCCCTTGATCGCCCCCCAGGTAACCCTTCCACCCCCTATCACCACTGTCGCTAAGCGATCATTTTTCTGATCGCTGTCTTAGCGTCGGTGATGCAGATCGGTAGCCAGTAATTTTTTTTAGGTTCGCCGCAGGTTTTTATAGCGTCAGGTACCCCCATATATTATCTAATAAAGGGTTTAACCCCCTAATTGCCCCTAGTTAACCCTTTCACCAGTGATCATCATATAAGTGTTACGGGTGACGCTGGTTAGTTAGTTTGCTTTTTATAGTGTCAGGGCACCCGCCGTATATAACCCAATAAAGGTTTAACCCCCTGATCGCCCGGCGGGTGATATCAATTAGGTTTTAGCGTCAGAGAGGGTCTGCGTCACACCCCAGGCAGCGTCAGGTTAGTGCCAGTAACGCTAACACCCACGCGTGAAGCATACACCTCCCTTAGTGGTATAGTATCTGAACAGATCAATATCTGATCTGATCAGATCTATACTAGCGTCCCCAGCAGTTTAGGGTTCCCAAAAACGCAGTGTTAGCGGGATCAGCCCAGATACCTGCTGGCACCTGCGTTTTGCCCCTCCGTCCAGCCCAGGCCACCCAAGTGCAGTATCGATCGATCACTGTCACTTACAAAACAAAAACACACATAACTGCAGCATTCGCAGAGACAGGCCTGATCCCTGCGACTCCAGTGCTGTAGGAGGTGATTTCACCACCACAGTTAAAAAAAAAAGCAATTATGCCGAAGCATTGGGGCAGCAGGGGCGGAGGAGCGATTTTGCTCATAATGCCGCGTACATACGGTCGAAATTCCGACGGAGGCTTGCCCGTGGAAAAGTCCGACCATGTGTGTGCGGCATAACTTTTTTGCGAGAGGATGCCCCCATGCTTCGGCATATATAAATGGTGCATGTATGCCCATCATTAGAAGTGGGTGGATGAAGGGCGGTATTCTAATGGTGGGCATACCCACCGATCAATCTCTTTTTTCGTTCAGCCACCTGGCTGCATGAAAAAAAAAAGATTACAATACATGTCCAACAAGGACCAGCAACGTACTGGTATGTTGCTGGAATTTGAATGGTTATACCAGATTGATGCCTGCGGGTTTAGGTATCATCTTGGTATCATTCTTTTCAGCCAGCGGCCGGCTTTCATGTAAAAGCAATCCTAGTGGCTAATTAGCCTCTGGACTGCTTTTACAAGCAGTGGGAGGGAATGTCCCCCCCCCCCGGATATAAAAAGCGCCATTGGGAAATTGGGAAAGCATTTTATCACACCGATCTTGGTGTGGTCAGATGCTTTGAGGGCAGAGGAAAGATCTAGGGTCTAGACCCCAGTTTTTTCAAAAAAAGAGTACCTGTCACTACCTATTGCTATCATAGGGGATATTTACATTCCCTGAGATAACAATAAAAATGATAAAAAAAAAAAATTATGGAAGGAACAATTTAAAAATAAAATCAAAAAGCAAAATTAATAATAAAAAAAAAAAAAAAAAAAAAAAAAAAGCACCCCTGTCCTGCCCTGCTCTTGCCCAATGGCGAACGCAAGCGTTGGTCTGGCGTCATATGTAAACAGCAATTGCACCATGCATGTGAGGTATCACCGCGAAGGTCAGATCGAGGGCAGTAATTTTAGCAGTAGACCTCCTCTGTAAATCTAACGGGGTAACCTGTAAAGGCTTTTAAAGGCTTTTAAAAATGTATGTAGTTTGTCGCCAATGCGCGTTTGTGCGAAATTTTAAAGCATGTCGTGTTTGGTATCTATGTACTCGGCCTAAGATCATCTTTTTTATTTCATCAAACATTTGGGCAATATAGTGTGTTTTAGTGCATTAAAATTAAAAAAAGTGTATTTTTTCCCCAAAAAATGCGTTTGAAAAATCGCTGCGCAAATACTGTGTAGAAAAAAAATGCAACACCCACCATTTTATTCTGTAGGGCCTTTGCTTTAAAATATATATAATGTTTAACATAATTTTCTTGCAAAAAAAAAAAAATGTTTTCATGTAAACAAAAAGTGTCAAAAAGGGCTTTGTCTTCAGTTCAAAACCCCCCCAAATGACCCCATTTTGGAAAGTAGACACCCCAAGCTATATACTGAGAGGCATGTCGAGTCCATGGAATATTTTATATGTTGACACAAGTTGCGGAAAAAAGACAATTTTTTTTTTTTTTTTGCACAAAGTTGTCACTAAATGATATATTGCTCAAACATGCCATGGGCATATGTGGAATTACACCCCAAAATACATTCTGTTGCTTCTCCTGAGTACGGGGATACCACATGTGTGAGACTTTTTGGGAGCCTAGCCGTGTACGGGACCCCAAAAACCAATCACCACCTTCAGGCTTTCTAAGGGTGTAAATTTTTGATTTCACTTCTCACTGCCTATCACAGTTTCGGAGGCCATGAAATGCCCAGATGGCACAAAATCCCCCCAAATGACCCCATTTTGGAAAGTAGACACCCCAAGCTATTTGCTGAGAGGTATTGTGAGTATTTTGCAGATCTCGCTTTTTGTCACAAAGTTTTGAAAATTGAAAAAAAAAAAAGAAAAAAAAAATATTTTCTTTCTTCATTTTCAAAAACAAATGAGAGCTGTAAAATACTCACCATGCCTCTCAGCAAACAGCTTGGGGTGTCTACTTTCCAAAATGGGGTCATTTGGGGGGGTTTTGTGCTATTTTGGCATTTTATGGCCTTCGAAACTGTGATAGGTAGTGAGGAGTCAAATCAAAAATTTGTGCCTAGAAATCCTGAAGGCGGTGCTTGGTTTTCGGGGTCCCGTACGCGGCTAGGCTCCTAAAAAGTCCCACACATGTGGTATCCCCGTAATCAGGAGAAGCAGCAAAATTTATTTTGGGGTGCAATTCCACATATAACCATGGCATGTGTGAGCAATATATCATTTAGTGACAACTTTTTGTAATTTTTTTTTTTTGTCATTATTCAATCACTTGGGACAAAAAAAAAATATTCAATGGGCTCAACAGGCCTCTCAGCAATTTCCTTGGGGTGTCTACTTTCTAAAATGGGGTCATTTGGGGGGGTTTTGTGCTATTTTGGCATTTTATGGCCTTCAAAACTGTGATAGGTAGTGAGGAGTGAAATCAAAAATTTGCGCCCTTAGAAATCCTGAAGGCGGTGCTTGGTTTCCGGGGTCCCGTACGTGGCTAGGCTCCTAAAAAGTCCCACACATGTGGTATCCCCGTACTCAGGAGAAGCAGCAGAATGTATTTTGGGGTGCAATTCCACATATAACCATGGCATGTGTGAGCAATATATCATTTAGTGACAACTTTTTGTAATTTTTTTATTTTTTTTTTGTCATTATTCAATCACTTGGGACAAAAAAAAATATTCAATGGCCTCAACATGCCTCTCAGCAATTTCCTTGGGGTGTCTACTTTCCAAAATGGGGTCATTTGGGGGGGTTTTGTACTGCCCTGCCATTTTAGCACCTCAAGAAATGAGATAGGCAGTCATAAATTTAAAGCTGTGTAAATTCCAGAAAATGTACCCTAGTTTGTAAACGCTATAACTTTTGCGCAAACCAATAAATATACACTTATTGACATTTTTTTTACTAAAGACATGTGGCTGAATACATTTTGGCCTAAATGTATGACTAAAATTGAGTTTATTCGATTTTTCTTATAACAAAAAGTAGAAAATATCATTTTTTTTCAAAATTTTCGGTCTTTTTCCGTTTATATTGCAAAAAATAAAAATCGCAGAGGCAATCAAATACCATTAAAAGAAAGCTCTATTTGTGGGAAGAAAAGGACGCAAATTTCGTTTGGGTACAACATTGCATGTCCGCACAATTTACAGTTAAAGCAGCGCAGTGCAAAATTCTGAATTCACCTCTGGTCCTTTAGCTACCAAATGGTCCGGGGCTTAAGTGGTTAACATAGTAATATATTTTTAGAATGTTAAAGAAAACTGTCTCCCCTGCATTGCCAGCTCCATTTGCCTTTACCACCAAGGGCTTACAGCTGTAGTGTTGCCTATTTGTATATTAACCTTCAATAAAAACATTGAAACAGAATGTTGAAGAAAACCATGGCTCCAGGAGGTAACCCACAAAAAGTGGGGAACAAAAAAACTCCACCAATACTCTAAGCTAGGTTGGTATTTTTAACCAGTCCTTTAATGTTTTCTCAAGATAACAGCTATGCTTGTTGGGAGAATGGTCTCACAGTAAATATGTAAATATGGCCATAGATGCTAGATAGCGGCAGACGTGCCTCTATACTTTACTACTAAACATTATTGTTTGAAGACCTGCGAGTAGACATAAACATGTAGTAATCAAGTTCTGATGGTGGCTTACTGGCATTATGGGGTTGATTTACTAAAACTGGAGAATGCAAAATCTGGTGCAGCTGTGCATGGTAGCCAATCAGCTTCTAAATTTAGCTTGTTCAATTAATCCTTGGCAATTAAATCTGGTTTCTATGGAGAGCTGCACCCAGCGGCGTTGCTAGCCAGGTGCGGGGGGGGGGGGGCGTGCCGCACAGGTGCCACTACTTCGACCGCACAGGCGCCACTACTCAAGGAGGAGGAATCGCTGCTTGGACAGCTGTCCCCACGCGCACTGCCGGGACCCTGGAGGAGGTCTTCATCAAAGAAGAGAAATCACCACAGGGCCCTTGCTCTCACCGTCGAAATGGAAGATCTGCCTGGTCAAAGCTTCCTGTGGCCGTGGAGGAGCTTCGCCCCGCTGCTTGCCTGGCCTGGATGGATCCGGAGGGAAGAGCCCTGGACATCGTGACACTACTACAGGCCCAGGTGAGCCAGGGGTTGGGACTGTTGGTGTGGTTGGAGGTGTCGGGAGTCCGCAGTTGGTGGAGCCCGCAGAGGGGGGTGACTCCGAGTCTACAAGGGGTTACCTGCCTGCTGAAATGTATGACACCTCTGACCTGGAGTCGCTCTTCGACATTGGAGACGATGCGGAGATTGACAAGATTTTCTGCCAGAAGGGCTGGGACAAGATACCTCTGTCCTCGTCCCGTGCCAAAAGGGATTCTCCTATGTCCGAAGGGGATAGTGCAACCCAGGTGGAGGCACCAGCGCCTGAGGAGGGGTCCCGTCCCCAGTCTGCCCTTCGATTCCCGGTGCCACCTGCCCAAGACACCAGGGGCCAGAGACTGTCGCTGTGGGCGCCTCTGCCCAATATGGAGGTGGTCAAGGTACCTCGCCATCCGGATTGTATTGTCTTGCCGGGTGTGGGGAACAAAGCTACTATGCCTCCCTTGGCCAGGCTTCAACGCTTATTCTGCCAGAAGGTTGCCCACGAGTATGGGTGGGAATACCCATACTTATCAAAAGACTTGCTGTACGAGGTCGGAGTCTATTGGGAGCGTTGGTACAATGACTTTGTGTGGACACATATTAAAGTGCCACACGCACGCAGATATCTCGCCTGCTCTCCCAAGGCATCACAACGGTTCAGGGACTGCAAGGCAGAATGGATGCTGGGCCGGCACATCCACGCGGATAAGGTGCTGATACGTTGGAAAGATAAGGAGGATGCTGAGTATCAGATTGAGACCATGAATCAACACTTGAAACCCCTTGTCCTGCCGCATCCCAGGTTCTATCTGTAGGAGAAAAAGACTCCTTTCCTTTGCCCTTTTTCCAAGTGATGGAACTTTCTGGAGTTTGTGTTTTCCTTCTTCCGGGAAAAGAATCAGTGACTGTGCCCTAGTTAAAGGGGTGTTTGTGCTCTTTGGAGGAATGGAGACTGTTTTAGTTGTTTGTTCTCTTTTCTTCCATCCCGCAAAGTAATCATGAACTTTGGGGTAGTTAGGGCCGAGATACAGAGAAGTTTCATCTCAGGATTCGACAAGTGCTTTGACCACGGCACTGTCACCAGGTGGCAGTGTTGCGCAACGATATTCACTTTTCACACACACACTTCAGGGAAGGAAGGAATTTCTCCTCGGTGGAGTTTTTTTAATTCCCACACGAATATATGTGTCAGGGATTTGTGTGCTTAACCCTTTTTGTTTCCCATCTGCAGGAGAACGTCCATCAAGACCGCTGAGAATGGGGCGGGTCTTAGTTAGTGATGTGGGCAGGGGGAAAATGTCAATAATGCTGATGTGTGGATAATTTGTTATGTGTTTGTTCACCTTCCCTTCCATGTTAGGTTCAGGCACAGTGTTAAGGTTTTTTTTCTCTTTCAAATTTTTTTTTGTTGTTTTTGAATTTCCCGTAGCTAGTCTCTGGATCGGGTTATGTTGGCTCCCGTTGGGGCAATGGCTTGTTCCAGACACTGGGGACCAGTGTCAAATTACTGGGGGGAGATTGTAGTGGCTATGTACTATTTAAAGGCAGCATTTGTGGTAGTATGACCCTGATGCAATGATTGGTAGAGTAGGGCTGTGTTTTCATTCGTGTGAAGACATTGGTGGTGTTTAGTTCCCTGCGGCCCAGTGGGTGGCGTTGTCGCTTTGGGCCGGGGTTGAACCACCACTGCAGTGCCGTACCCTTTTTGACCTCTCACAGCAGCTGTACTGTGGGGCGGGGAACCCGCTGTGCTTGCTGGGAGAGGGTATAAAGGGGCGGACATCTTCACCACGAGGTCGGAGTCCCAGGCACCTTTAGCCTGAGGGCTGCTGTCAGTGGTCGGTGTTCAGGCGCCCTTGGCCTGTACACGTGGAGTTCGTGTTCCATCCCAGACACCTTCAGTCTGGGGTGAGGTACTCAAAAGGAGGCCTGGGGCCCAGTACCTTCCACTGGGTCCCGCGAGGGAGGGATCGTCCTAAGGTGCCTCGGGTGTCGGGCGCCTGAATCCAGGGCGTAAGGGACCAGAGGGGGGATCCTCCCGATGAGCTGGTGCAGCATATTGCCAGTGCCGGGTGGACCTCTGGAGACCGTCCGGATGGATGTCTTTCCCAAACAGGGGCCAATTCATCAGGGAAGGTGATTCATGTTCTATGACTGGTGGCAGCGGTCCATCTAATCAACCCAGGTCGGTGGCAGAGACCTGCTCTTAGGCCTGTGGCAGGGGCCTCAACAGTTCACCCGGTCGGTGGCAGCGACCAATCTCATGGTCGGTGGCAGAGACTGTGCGCCAAGCCTATTTGCACTAGAAGGAATAGGAGAGTTCACTGTGCCTGGACCTTCTCGTATCCACACCCTGTCTGTTCATTTAAAAGTTCAACTGATGCTGTTCACTTGTCAAGAAGAATAAAGAAGTGTTGGACTTTTTATGGTGTGGGGCTCTATTACTGACAGTTAAACTCAAGGACAAGCGGAGGCTCCATCCAGAACACAGGCCCGAAGGTAACATAAGTGTTGGCTTTCACCTCTGCACATTAGAGGACATAGGCCGTAGTGAACCTCATCCTCCTCCCGCATACCCCTAGACAAGCAAGCCGTTTTAATTACAAAGGGGACGGGGGTGAGGCATGTTTATCCTTATGGAGGCTGCAGGGAAAGATTTTAAGAGAAATGGTTGACTGGGAAAAAAATACCCTGGCCCTATCCTTCCTCTGATTAATTGAGCAAGGGGCATCTGCAGAACAGGGTGCACTTATTGTGTTTCTATCTGCCTGTAAGCATTTATCCAAAATTTCCAATATTTATGTGTCCATCATTTTGTACCATGTTCAGGCAGTAGTTGTATATTTAAATTGCCGACTAGTCTCAAGCTCCCTTTAGTTGTCTTTAGATGTTGAAAGGCCAGGACTAGACATAGAAAATCTTATTAGGACCTGATAACAGGGCCCAGTCTTGACAAGAAGCTCTGCTTGTGTCACTGTTTGTTCAGCTTTCTGTCTCCAGTTGCCTTGGTAGTGGGGGGTGAGATAAGGATAGGATAATTGGCTTTGTAAGGTTTGTCTTTACTATTTGGGAAGACCAAGATCATGGTTTCCCCTGGCTCACACTAACCAAGAGGGGGTAAAATAGATTATTAACAGGTTTTCTTTGTTAATGGAGGTCAACTAAACGTATTAAGACACGTTAAGTGGCCTTAATCATGTTATCACTTCTAGAGCTGTGCTGTAGAACCATATGGAAGGCTATATAATCCTATCCCTGTAGACTTTTGTAAAAATATTTTGTTTATTGTGGCCACTAGACATGTGCACAACACAAAAATTTGTTTCGTTTGGTTTCATTTCTATTCATTTCCGTTGATTCGTAACGATTCGTAATTTCGTAAGACGTGGGTTATCGTATTCGGACTCTTTCGTATTTCCGTAAGGGTTATTTTTCCATTGATTCGTTTTTCCGTTAGTCTAATTTTCGTTGATTCGAAATTCGTATTTTTCGTTATATTTTTTATTCGGCCGCGTTCGTATTTTCGTAAGAACTATATTTTCGTTGATTTGCAGTGATTCGTATTTCTGTGTCTAATTTCCGTTGATTGGAAAATTGTACTTTTGTAGATTTAATTACATTCGTACTTTCTTTGGAATACATTTTCCGTTTATTCAAAACACTACTAGTCGTAATTTTGTAATTCGTACTTTCGTGAGATTGACCGGCTCATTTATTCATACTTTCGTAACATTGTTTTCGTAGATTCGTAATCGGGGCATAATTCGTAATATAGAAATTAGAATCTAGACAGAGTATGCTTAAGAAACAAAGAATTTCTCTCTCACAAGTCACAACTTAACTCACAAATCCACCAAAACAGTGCCACCTACCCAACCACAACCTATCTGGACTGTGGATGGAATGCACTGCAGTCTAACACAGAAAAACACACAAGGGAATAAGAACCAAGCTTATTGGGGGAAGGGACAACCTCTTCAGGGGAAGGGACAAGCTTATTGGCCAACGTCCATAAATATTTCAGAACAAATTTGTTGTTTTGATTTCCGTTTTCCGAATATTCGTAATTTCGTTTTTTTTCGTTCATTTTGATATTTGTTATTTTTGAATCTTTGTTCGGTATTTTCGTTGTTTTGATTTCCGTTTTCCGAATATTCGTAATTTCGAGTTTACGTTCATTTGGATTTTCGTTATTTTGAATCTTTGTTCGGTATTTTCGTTGTTTCTATGTTTTCATTTTTTCACTCTTTTGTATTTTCGCTGTTTCTAATTTAATAATTTTGTATTTTCGTTGTTTTCCATATTCGTTCTTTTCGATAATTAGTTGTTCGTTGGTAATTTTAGTAAACCGTTCGTTCATTCGTATGTTTACGAATTAACGAATATAACGTATTTTGACGAATAACGAATTCGGAACTGAACGAATTGCACATGTCTAGTGGCCACATAATGTTACACTTTGTTGACCTTGATATTTGAAAGATATGTTGCAGATTTGAGCATTACGTTAAATAATTGGGCAAAATGGAGAATGACGAGAACATTCAAGTCTTTTTCATGACCACAGTTGTGGAGTTCAAAAATTATTATACAAAGTAATAAAATTTTTAAAATAAACGTTTATATAAATGTATGTACTTTGTAACGGCCTACGCTGAAATATTGCTTTGGGATGGCTTTCTTAATATACACTAGAGCCATCACTAAGGCCCCTTTCACACTGGGGTGTTTTTCATGCGGTTTAGCGCTAATATTAGCGCTATTATACCGCATGAAAAAATCATGCCCTTTAGCCTTCAATGTGAAAGCCCGAAGGCTTTCACACTGAAGCGGTGCACTAGCAGGGCCGCTCCAAAAGTCCTGCTAGCCGCTTCTTTACAGCGGTAAAGGAGCGGTGTGTTCACCGCTCCTTTACCGCGGTCTCCCATTGAAATCAATGGGACAGCGCGGTAATACCGCCCGCAAACCGCGGCAATAGCCGCGGTTTGCGGGCGGTATTAACCCTTTTTCGGCCGCTAGCGGGGGTTAAATTTACCCCCCTAGCGACCGCATACCGCAGTAAGAACGACGGTATAGCAGCGCTGAAAATCACGCTGCTATACCGCCACTGCTCCTGCCCGCCCCAGTGTGAAAGGGGCCTGATAATGCTGAAGGTTGATTGCGCCTTGTTTTTTGAAAAGAGCAGAAGCCAGGGTGGGTGGTGGTAAACTTAAAAGAGTTTACTGGGTGCACAAGCCCTAGGTTTTCATAAGGTACTGAACTTCAGCATGTATAAAAAGATGCAATTTAATCCAGGTGTGTATTTATTCAAAATCATTATACCTAAAGCAATTTTTTTTTACTTTTCATTTTGGATAGAAGTGGGGATGGGGAAATGGAGGTTAAAACTGCTTTTTTTTTTTTTTTGTTTACAAACGATTTTTATTATATCAAAAGGTCATAGTTTGATACAAATTTATAACAGAAGCATAGGTACATTCAAATCTTATCAAGTATGTACTTAAAGCGGAGTTCCACCCTTTTTTTATGTTTATTAAAAGTCAGCAGCTACAAAAAGTGTAGCTGCTGGCTTTTAATAAACATACACTTACCTGCTCCACTGTCCAGCGACGCGCCGCCTGGAGCTCCGCTCCTCTCCCCCTTCCTCCGCCGACGCTTCCATTCACAGTGTGGGCATCCGGCCGTGACAGCTTTCGGCTTCACGGCCGGGCACTCACTGCGCATGCGCGAACGGCGCAGCGCTCTGTGAGTGGACAGGCGATCGCCTGGGACCTGTCACGTCCCAGGTGATCGCCTACAGGGAGGAGCCGCCACAAGGCGATATGACGTATCGCCTAGGCGGCTCCAGGGCGGAAGGAGGAAGTGGGACAGGAAGTCCCACTCCTACTGAAGCCCCCACTCCCCCGCCCAAAAAAATTACATGCCAAATGTGGCATGTAAGGGGGTGAGGAGTGGAATAAAAAAAAGAAAAAAAATTGGGTGGAACTCCACTTTAACATGAGATAAATGTTACTGTAGCGGGGGTTTAAATTTAGGGGGATACACCTGGGTGGTAGCATGACCCAGGTGTGTATAAATCATGAAAGGATTTAGACCCTTGTTAATTCGTGGAGGACTGGGTGGTGTATTATTCTCCTTGGCCTGTGGGTGGCGGGGTTCCCACAGGTCTAAGGTAGATTCACTGCCGCAGTGCTGGCCTTTTTGTCCCCTGCCAGCGATGGTACGGCGAGGGCGGGGAACCCGCCGTGGCGTTGCGGGAGGAGATAAAGGGGAGAGATTCCCTCACCACAAGGTCTTTTTCCTGCATCGCGCGCCCAGGCACCTTTGGCCTGGGTGCGGGCGGTCCGGAGTTCCGGCCCAGGTGCCCTAGGCCTGGTCGGAGCAGAGTTGGCGTCCATCCCAGGCACCTTTAGCCTGGGGTGAGGTACTAAACCGGAGGCCTGGGGCCCAATGATTTCGACTGGGTCCCGCAAGGGCGGAGGATTCCGAGGGTCCCATAGGTGGATGGGGCCCATGTCTGAGGTGAGGAGGCTGGGGAGGTCACCCGTCCGAAGAGTCTGGAGCAGCATCAACCCGGTGACGGATGGGCCTCTGGTAACTCCCTTGGAGGGACATCTTCCCCTGATAGGGGCCACAACGCAGCGAAGGTACTCCTATCTGCATTCTATTGAGTCGCTGGTAGAGACTCACAAGTTCTAAGTTCTCTCTCTAGCAATGGCTATAGTAACCGCTGGTGAAACCACAGTGGTTTAGCGTACAACCAGGATAGTGCCTCGACCTGCTCACCCCACCGTATTGAACTGTTATTGGGTCTCAACCAGTTGGCTGGTAAAGAACTGTTTGATTGTGAGTGTGACAATAAAACAAGTGTTGGACCCTAATCGGTGTGTGGTACTCTGGTTAATGGGAGCAAAGGGGAGTGTCAGCACAGAAAGACTTGGTCATTAACTGAAACACACAGGCCCGAGGAAAACAACTGGTACTGGCCTTCACCTCACTCACTGCCATGGGGAGGACATGGGCCGTAGCGCATCTTACTCTCACATACAACATACCCCTAGACAAAACGGTGGGAGTAAGGGCGCTACATTACATATAAAGATGGGATCTGTGTCTCATTGGGAAGATTCACTTCCTGCCCAGTAGACTCAACAGAAAGTGAGAGGATAACTTTCCAATATTGTCACAAGAACAAGTGTCCCCATTGGAAGATTTCCCCCTCCATTCCTGTTCTGGTGACTCAAAGTTTTGGATTTGCCCTCACTTTTTTTATCCAGGAACATTGGTGATTAGGACAATTAGAGGGTGAATCTACCTAATGGGAACTCACAGCAATAAAAACCTGACATTCATTCTAACTCTTCCTCACCACTATTTTCAAATCTCAGCAACAGACAGAAACGGAAAGACTGTACTAGGAACCAATGAGGGCTTTATGGCTATGCATTTGTTCTAACAGGAAGCCTGAAGACGGGTGGAGGGAGCAGAGTGAGCAAAACTGATGATTAATCGGTGTGTATCTGCTCCTTCATTATCCATTTAGCAGTTAGGGAATGGGTACAGTGTAGATCAGTGTTTCTCAACTCCAGTCAGGGCCGGCCCTACCATGGGACCCGGTGGTACCATTGTACCAGGCGGCACATTCAGGGGAGCGGCAAGTTGCCACTATCCAGTTCCGCCCACTCCACTCCCCCTGCACTCAGGGCTGGCGGTACCACTAGGCAGCCGCCTAGGGCGCAGCCATGGCCACTGGTTCCCTATCTCAATGTGTGACAGTAGTAGTCCTTGCCGCCGCGCAGTCCTGTGGAGGAAGAGGCACTGGGAGCTTGACGCAGCCTCGATCATCCAACAGTTGTTGGGTCAGTAGGTGGATCAATGTGCTCCCCTCCCCCGGCTCCTCCCCTTCTCCCGCGCTCTGCGAATCTCCTACCAAGTACCATGTGCAGAGCGCGGATAATGGCTGCCGCCGCCGCCGCTGCTGAGCAGCTCCTTGAATTCCTCTCCAGGATGGACGGCCGTAGTGTGGAAGACGTAGGTACTGTGAATGACGGTCCGCTGCCCGACACTGACAGCATCCAGTGACGTCACTCCCTGAACGAGGGAGCCCGAACATCCCTGCTACCAGCCGCCCGTGATGACCTCACACACAGCCCTAATGCTATGATGCCATCTACTGTCTCCTGTCATCATCATGCTCCTCGTCATCCCCCTGTTCCTGGCATGATCCCACCACCCTACCTCTGAGGCCTGTCTTACATTTTATCACCCCCTGTCATCTCCATCCTCCCTGTCATCTTCCTACCACCCACCCCTGTCATCTCCATATTCCCTGTCATCTCCATATTCCCTGTCATCTCCATCCTCCCTGTCATCTTCCTACCACCCACCCCTGTCATCTTCATCCTCCCTGTCAGCTTCCTACCACCCACCCCTGTCATCTCTATCCTCCCTGTCAGCTTCCTACCACCCACCCCTGTCATCTTCATCCTCCCTGTCAGCTTCCTACCACCCACTCCTGTCATCTCCATCCTCCCTGTCAGCTTCCTACCACCCACCCCTGTCATCTCTATCCTCTTTGTCAGCTTCCTACCACCCGCCCCTGTCATCTCCATCCTCCCTGTCAGCTTCCTACCACCCACCCCTGTCATCTCTATCCTCCCTGTCAGCTTCCTACCACCCACCCCTGTCATCTTCATCCTCCCTGTCAGCTTCCTACCACCCACTCCTGTCATCTCCATCCTCCCTGTCAGCTTCCTACCACCCACCCCTGTCATCTCTATCCTCTTTGTCAGCTTCCTACCACCCGCCCCTGTCATCTCCATCCTCCCTGTCAGCTTCCTACCACCCACCCCTGTCGTCTTCATCCTCCCTATCAGCTTCCTACCACCCACCCCTGTCATCTCCATCCTCCCTGTCAGCTTCCTACCACCCACCCCTGTCATCTTCATCCTCCCTGTCAGCTTCCTACCACCCACTCCTGTCATCTCCATCCTCCCTGTCAGCTTCCTACCACCCACCCCTGTCATCTCTATCCTCTTTGTCAGCTTCCTACCACCCGCCCCTGTCATCTCCATCCTCCCTGTCAGCTTCCTACCACCCACCCCTGTCGTCTTCATCCTCCCTATCAGCTTCCTACCACCCACCCCTGTCATCTCCATCCTCCCTGTCAGCTTCCTACCACCCACTCCTGTCATCTCCATCCTCCCTGTCAGCTTCCTACCACCCACCCCTGTCATCTCTATCCTCTTTGTCAGCTTCCTACCACCCGCCCCTGTCATCTCCATCCTCCCTGTCAGCTTCCTACCACCCACCCCTGTCGTCTTCATCCTCCCTATCAGCTTCCTACCACCCACCCCTGTCATCTCCATCCTCCCTGTCAGCTTCCTACCACCCACTCCTGTCATCTCCATCCTCCCTGTCAGCTTCCTACCACCCACTCCTGTCATCTCCATCCTCCCTGTCAGCTTCCTACCACCCACCCCTGTCATCTTCATCCTCCCTGTCAGCTTCCTACCACCCACTCCTGTCATCTCCATCCTCCCTGTCAGCTTCCTACCACCCACCCCTGTCATCTCCATCCTCTTTGTCAGCTTCCTACCACCCGCCCCTGTCATCTCCATCCTCCCTGTCAGCTTCCTACCACCCACCCCTGTCGTCTTCATCCTCCCTATCAGCTTCCTACCACCCACCCCTGTCATCTCCATATTCCCTGTCATCTCCATATTCTCTGTCATCTCCATCCTCCCTGTCATCTTCCTACCACCCACCCCTGTCATCTTCATCCTCCCTGTCAGCTTCCTACCACCCACCCCTGTCATCTCTATCCTCCCTGTCAGCTTCCTACCACCCACCCCTGTCATCTTCATCCTCCCTGTCAGCTTCCTACCACCCACTCCTGTCATCTCCATCCTCCCTGTCAGCTTCCTACCACCCACCCCTGTCATCTCTATCCTCTTTGCCAGCTTCCTACCACCCGCCCCTGTCATCTCCATCCTCCCTGTCAGCTTCCTACCACCCACCCCTGTCGTCTTCATCCTCCCTATCAGCTTCCTACCACCCACCCCTGTCATCTCCATCCTCCCTGTCAGCTTCCTACCACCCACTCCTGTCATCTCCATCCTCCCTGTCAGCTTCCTACCACCCACTCCTGTCATCTCCATCCTCCCTGTCAGCTTCCTACCACCCACCCCTGTCATCTTCATCCTCCCTGTCAGCTTCCTACCACCCACTCCTGTCATCTCCATCCTCCCTGTCAGCTTCCTACCACCCGCCCCTGTCATCTCCATCCTCCCTGTCAGCTTCCTACCACCCACCCCTGTCGTCTTCATCCTCCCTATCAGCTTCCTACCACCCACCCCTGTCATCTCCATCCTCCCTGTCAGCTTCCTACCACCCACCCCTGTCATCTCCATCCTCCCTGTCAGCTTCCTACCACCCACCCCTGTCATCTCCATCCTCCCTGTCAGCTTCCTACCACCCACCCCTGTCATCTCCATATTCCCTGTCATCTCCATCCTCCCTGTCAGCTTCCTACCACCCACCCCTGTCATCTCCATCCCCCCTGTCAGCTTCCTACCACCCACCCCTGTCATCTCCATCCTCCCTGTAAGCTTCCTACCACCCACCCCTGTCATCTCCATCCTCCCTGTCATCTTCCTACCACCCCCTGTAATCTTCATCCTCCCTGTCAGCTTCCTACCACCCACCCACCCCTGTCATATTCCTACCACCCCCTGTAATCTTCATCCCCCCCTGCCAGCTTCCTACCACCCCACCCCCTTAATTTACTGGTGCACATCACATATGATGGACGCAGGGACATTTTTTTTTTGGGGGGGGGGGGGCGCACATAGCTGGTCTTGCCTAGGGCGCCAAATTGCCTAGCACCGGCCCTGCCTGCACTGTGAGGCAAATTGCCACTGGCCAGCCCGTTCCGCCCGCCAGCCCGTTCTGCCCGCTTCACTCCCCGCTGCACTGTGAGGCAAATTGTCGCCAACTCGTTCCGCCCGCTCCGCGCTTCACTGTGAGGCAAATTGACGCCCGCCTGCCAGCCAGCCTGCTCCGCTCCACCTGTTCTGCCCGCACGCTCAATTCACCTGGGCGTCGGGCCCAGGTAAAAGGAGCGTGCGGGCAGAACAGGGGAACAGTCAGCGGGCGTGACAGTCAGCAGGTGAGCGGGCTTGCTGGCCAATCAGCGGGCGGGGGAGCAGAGAGATGACATCATCTCTCACTGCCCGCCCTGCATCGCTGCAGTTCGGCCCCCACTGTGTGGGCAGCAGAGAGATTACATTATCTCTCTGCTGCCCTCCTTTACTCTGGGACACAGCAAGTGGCAATCCGTTATGTGTGGCAGGTGACGTCATGGCAAGTGACAATCTGCAATGTGTGGCAGATGACGTGGCAAGTGACAATCCGCTATGTGTGGCAGGTGACATTGTGGCAAGTGACAATCCGCAATGTGTGGCAGGTGACGTGGCAAGTGACAATCCGCTACGTGTAGCAGGTGACGTGGCAAGTGACAATCTGCAACATGTGGCATGTGACGTCGTGGCAAGTGAAAATCCGCAATGTGTGGCAGGTGGCGTTGTGGCAAGTGACAATCCCCTACGTGTGGTAGGTGACGTGGCAAGTGACAATCTGCAACGTGTGGCAGGTGACATCATGGCAAGTGGCAATCCGCAATGTGTGACAGGTGGCACGTGACAATCTGCTACATGTGGCAGGTGACGTGGCAAGTGACAATCAGCCACGTGTAGCAGGTGACATCGTGGCAAGTGACAATCTGCAACATGTGGCATGTGACGTCGTGGCAAGTGAAAATCCGCAATGTGTGGCAGGTGGCGTTGTGGCAAGTGACAATCCCCTACGTGTGGTAGGTGACGTGGCAAGTGACAATCTGCAACGTGTGGCAGGTGACATCATGGCAAGTGGCAATCCGCAATGTGTGACAGGTGGCACGTGACAATCTGCTACATGTGGCAGGTGACGTGGCAAGTGACAATCAGCCACGTGTAGCAGGTGACATCGTGGCAAGTGACAATCCGCAATGTGTGGCAGGTGACAATGTGCATCTGAAGGCAGGTGACGTTGGCAAGTGACACGCTCGGGGCTCCCACTGATTCTGCAATAATGGTGAGTTGAACTATTTTATTTTATATAACAATGTAATAATAGAAATAATGCACTTGAAGCATTTTTATTATTATTATTTTTTTACTAGTAATGGTAGTGATCTGAGATTTTTTTTTTGCGAGACTGCGACATTGCGGTGGACAGGTCGGACACTTTTGACACATTTTTGGGACCATTGACATCTATACAGCGATCTGTGCTATAAAAATGCACTGATTACTGTGTAAATGTCACTGTTAGGGAAGGGGTTAAATGTGTTTCCTGGGAGGTGTTTCTAACAGTGGGGGGGGATGGGAATGACTGGAGGAGGAGAGAAATCTCTGTTCCTAATCACTAGGAACAGCAGATCTGTCTCTCCTCCCCTGTCAGAATGGGGATCTGTCTATTTACATTGACAGTTCCCCGTTCTGGCTCTCTGTGGACCGATCGTGGGTGGACGGCTGACATTGCGGCCGCCGGCCAGGCACAGGTCCTTTTATACTCCTATATACATGTATAGAGCCATGACAGGTCCTTTTTATACTCCTACATACATGTATAGAGCCATGACAGGTCCTCTTTATACTCCTACATACATGTATAGAGCCATGACAGGTCCTCTTTATACTTCTACATAGATGTATAGAGCCATGACAGGTCCTCTTTATACTCCTACATACATGTATAGAGCCATGACAGGTCCTCTTTATACTTCTACATAGATGTATAGAGCCATGACAGGTCCTCTTTATACTCCTACATACATGTATAGAGCCATGACAGGTCCTTTTTATACTCCTACATACATGTATAGTGCCATGACAGGTCCTCATTATACTTCTATATACACGCATAATGCCATGATGGTCCTCTTTATACTCCTATACATGAATAGAGCCATAACAGGTCCATTTTATAGAGCCATGACAGGTCCTCTATATACTCCTTTACATGTATAGAGCCATGACAGTTCCTCTTTATTTATCATATCAAATAATGGATGTGGGGGCATTTCGGTGTGCGTGATTTTTTATTTTATTTGGGGGGGGGGGGGCAGCATTTCATTCTTGGTACCAGGCAGCACAATGTCTTGGGCCGGCACTGACTCCAGTCCTCAAGGTGCCCCAGCAGGTCATGTTTTCAGGCTTTCCATTATTTTTGCACAGGTGATTTGATCAGTTTCACTGCCTTAGTAATTACCACAGCCCTTTCATCTGAGGGAAATCCTGAAAACATGACCTGTTGGGGCGCTTTGAGGACTGGAGTTGAGAAACACTGGTGTAGGTGACACTGTCTCTTTTACCTGTAAGGAAGGCTATACATTATACAATTTTCTGCTCGATTCAGTGTTGATGGGGAATTCCTCCCATGGCACTATTGTTTTCTGCCGGCGGGGAGCCTTCTCCACCGACAGAATACAATGATCACTGCTGGCAACTATAGCTGCTGGCGGTGGTCAGGCAGAAAAAAAAAACAACAGGCTGGTTGTACTGAAGTCAATCAATGGATCGACTTGAGTAAAACGAGCCTGCCCATTTACGGATCAAAATTCAGCTTGCTCCTGCTGAACCGACCGAATTTCAATCCGTCTATGGCTGGCTTAACTGAAAAAGGTGTCACCCTCCTTGCTGTATTTTTAACATAATGTAAATTCTTTGCCAAACAAGTCTGCTCATATGTGTGTATTTACATGTTTGTCTGGAGCTTAGTGTTAAAATGAGATGCTCCTTAGACCCGGTTCACACCAGGGTGGCGCGACGCGGCACGACTTGTGGGGGCGACCTCGGCGGCGCGATCTCAAGACGACTTGAGACGCCCGCCGAGGCGATTTGCATAAGACTTCTGTATAGAAGTCAATGCAGGTTGCCTTGGGTCGCCCCCAAAAGTAGTACAGGAACCTTTTTCTAAGTCGGAGCGACCTGAGTCACTCTTACTTAGAACGGTTCCATTGAAAAGCGTGGGACGCGACTTGTCAGGCGACCGAGTCGCCTGACGAGTCGCCCTGGTGTGAACCGGCTCTTAAGGTAACGTCAAGAGGAAAAATGTCTTGAGTGCAACACATCGCTCTGTAGCACCTTGCTGGAAGAAGCACTTTGATCATCAAATAGTCTTCTAGAAACCACTAGTAGATTCTAGTAACACATGTTCCTTGAAGTAGGTCAGGTTGAGTAGCTCTTCCCACCTTCTTTGGAGGAGTTGATTGCCTTGTGCAGGATACAACAGAGGGACTCGGGCTAGTAATAGACACTTCTTCTGTCACCGCAGGGGTCCAAGGGCCAGGGAGCCTCAGTGCACAATAACTGTATCACTTTGATTCATTGTTACCTGGCCCTCCTTCCACCCCCCTCCATGTTGACTCGCCACCGCAGGATGTTTTGCTACCCATAGACAAGACAGAAAATGGCTTTAAACCAGATAATCCACATTCCAACAGGCTTCTCTATTCAGAACTCGGAGCAATGGCCCCAACCTGTGACTTTGAACCTGCAGATGTGGACTGCTTGGTCCTCAGTACTGAAAGTGGTTATGCTAAAGTAAATTGACCAGATTTTTTTAATGAAATCCGGGGACATATTTTTTTTTACTAGTAGTGGCAGCAAACAGCGACTCTCTGCCCATCGCCGCCGCCGCCCGCCTCACAGCCTGTCAAGTCTTAATCTCCGGGCTCTGGATACTACTGGGTGGGGAGAGGAGGAAGATCACTTCGCCAGGGAAGGCAAGGAGATAAGCAGGCAGGTGGCTGGCCGGGACTTGAGCCAAGGCAGAAGAACATGCGAGCGGAGCTAAATGGGCATGCACCCGAAACTGAAGAAATATTCCCTCTGCTCCGACCAGCACATGATCATCAGAAAGGGGTACAAATAATGGAAAAAAATACACCCCTCTAAGCTAGTAGGAGCGGCGGAGCGGGGGATGTAATTCAGATTTTTTTTTAATTCTGCACTGACTGTCTTTGAAATTGCCCCAGCCACTGTTCAAATCCAATCCGGGGACAAAACCGGGGACAGACCTGGTCTGGGGACAGTGTCCTCAATCTGGGGACTGTCCCCGGAAACCGGGGATGTCTGGTCACCCTAGGCTAAAGGGTTGTGGCATCTTCAGATACAAAAATGTAAATGTAGCTACAAAAATTAGGTATCTGCACTGACCAATCACTATTTCAGATTATCACTGTACAAACATACATGTAGGAGGTGCGCAGTGCATTATCACTGAAGAAAATAACAGTGATCTGCCAAGAAGATCCAACCCAACTGTTTGATTCTAAAGCCCCGTACACACGGTCTGACTTTTTGCCAACGAATTTCAAAATGAGCAAGTTTGACAAAAAATCCGACCGTGTGTACGCTCCATTGTACAAACTTTTTTGGTTTTCATCGGACAAATGTTCAGTCTGCAAACTGACAAACTTTTCGCCAACAAAAGTCCGACCGTGTGTACAGAAATCCATCGGACTTTTGTCCAATGCACAAATAAGCATGCCCAGAACCAATGTTAAAATCAACCAACAATAGCAGAAGTTGACCAAAGGGTGGCGGTAAGGAGCAGAAAAGAGCAGAAAAACCACGTGATGTTGGGAAAGTTTTGGGAAAGTTTGCAGAAAAGTCCTGCCGTGTGTATGCTATGGGTGTGCCCAGCCAATTCCCTTCGGACAAAAATCCACAGAAAAGTTTGTTTTTAAGTCCGACCGTGTGTACGAGGCTTAACCCCGATAGGCTTGGCCATCATAGAAGGTCTACAGACATACCAATGTTCTCTGATCTATGGCTCCAATCTGGTGTTTTTATGTCTGTATGATTGAGAAATGATCAGGCCACACTCAAACGTACTATTAATATTAAAATAGAACTATAGGCAAAACGTTTTTTCCCACTTTGGATAGAACAAGGGAGGGTTATAACCCCCGGTCAGATTTTGGGAGATTTCCAATCATTTCCTGTCCCGTAGCAGAAATCCCTGCAAATTAAGGGAATTCCTTGGGGACCCCCAGGTCACCAGAACTAGTGTCCCCATTGGAAGATTCCCCCTCTATTACTTTTCTGGGGACAATCCAAAATGTGTGATTTTCTTTCACTTTCACTTTCAATGATAACGGTAAACAGGACCAATAGAGAGGGTGAATCTCCGGGGGGGAATAGACAGCAATGAAAACTGACAAGCGTTCCAATCCATCTCCACTTTATCCAAAGCTAAAAAAAAAAAAGAAGCTTTGCCTTTAGTTTAGTTGCCTTTAATTTTAATTATTTATTATAAATAAAGTGTATCTAAAGCCAAATCTATTCTTTTTTTTTTTTTAGTTTGAGATAAAGCAAGGAAGAGTTAGAACCTCTGTCATGTTTTGATAGTAGGGTGGGATCAAACACTCTATTTGTCTTGGTGCCCATTGTCTCTAGCAAAAAAGTGTTGGGAAATCCAAAATGTTACCGTTGTTACCAAAACACAAGGTAAGGGGTAATCTTCCAGTAGTGATAGCTGCATTCATTTTCTTTTTTTTTTTTTAGGCTTTTTTCCTTTATTTTCACCTGGTGATCCAGCCAGTTGGTCTGTTATTTTAGAACAAATTTTAACAGACTAAGTGGACCAGACAAAGTAACAGTTAAGGCCCGTACACACGATCGGATTTTCCGACAAGAATTGTGTGATGGCAGGGTCTTGTCAGAAAATCCGACCGTTTGTACGCTCCATTGGACAATTGTTGTCGGATTTTCCGACAACAAATGTGGGATAGCATGCTTTAAAATTTTCCGACAACAAATGTGTGTTGTCGTATTATCTGATCGTGTGTATAGAAGTCCTTCAGAAAAAAATCCAAAGTACAAACACGCATGCTCAGAAGCAATGCTAACCATAACACAACATTAGCAGAAGTTGCCCAAAGGGTGGCGCTAAAGTGCAGAAAAAACACGTAGTTTCGTGTTTGTTGGCCGACAATTCTTTGCCGTTTGTATGCAAGACAAGTTCCTGGCCAACGCCCTTCGGACAAAAGTCCTACAATTTGTCAGCGGAAAATCCGATCCTGTGTACCAGGCTTTAGAGGGTTGAGACAAAACATATAGCACTGTCAGGGGTGCTTACAATGGTACCTTAAATCCCAAAACCTTTCTCTCAAAAAGAAAAAAAACTGTTGCTGTAACTGCATATAAAGTGAGTTCAGCTTCAATTTGTTAGTCAAATCCATCTAAATCTGCTAGCCTAATGCCGCGTACACACGATCGGAAATTCCGACAACAAAACCGTGGATTGTTTTCCGACGGAATTTTGGCTCAAACTTGTCTTGTATACACACGGTCACACAAATGTTGTCGGAAATTCCGAACGTCAAGAACGCGGTGACGTACAACACTACAACGAGCCGAGAAAAATGAAGTTTAATGATTCTGAGCATGCGTCGAATTGATTCCGAGCATGCGTAGGATTTTTGTGCGTCGGAATTGGATATACACGGTCGGAATTTCCGACAAGAACTTTTCTTGTTGGAAAATTTGAGAACCAGCTCTCAAATTTTTGTTGTCGGAAATTCCGATCGTGTGTACGCGGCATTATACTACCCTCTCCCCAGACTGAAAATGCTGCTGTCCAAAAGGTGACTGCTTTACTACCTTATCCAGAATGCAGACACTATAAGGCTACTTTCACACTGAGGCGCTGGATGCGCTGGCGGTATAGCGGTGCTATTTTTAGCACTGCTATACCGTCGTTTTTGCCGCGATTTGCGGGCGCTAGCGGGGGGATTTTAACCCCCGCTAGCGGCCGAAAATGGGTTAAAAACGCTCGTAATAACGCCTCTTTGCGGCGTTTTACGATCGTTTTGGAGGCGCTACCCCATTGATTTCAATGGGCACGGGCGCTATAGGAGCGCTCCTATTGCGCCTCAAAGATGCAGCTTGCAGGAGTTTTTTGACCCTCCTGCAAGCGCAACGCTCCATTGTGAAAGCCCTCGGGCTTTCACATTGGATACTATTGAGCGGGTTTTTTGGGGCGCATTGCAGGCGCTATTTTTAGCGCAATAGCGCCTGCAAAGCACCTCAGTGTGAAAGGGGCCTAAAGCCTAGAACACATAATGAGATTATCAAACGAATGATCTGCCCTTTTTTTTTTTTTTTTGCATGCTAGTCTCCATATTGAAAATGAAGTATAAAAATTCGGAAGTGATGTCATGTAGTGTATTTGTATTGTATTTTTGGACGAAAACTGTACTGATTAAGTGAAAATCTTACAAATTGGTATCATATGAGAACATTTTTTGTGTTTGACCCTTCGGATACTTTCTGACAAAAGCTGTGTACTAACAATCAGATTATCGTACAATCACTTTGAAAGCGGTATTATTTTCTGATCGTGTTTACGGACATTAAAGTGGTTGTAAACCCACTTTTTCAACTTGCACCTACAGGTAAGCCTAGATTAAGGCTTACCTGTAGGTGCAAGAAATATCTCCTAAACCTACACGGTTTAGGAGATATTTACTAAAAAGACAGGCGCCGCTGTCTACAGCGCATGCGCACCGTAGACAACGACGCATTCATGGGGTTAATCCCATTCAGAAAATCGGCTACTTCCCAGCAATCGCTGGGCGTAGCCGAATGAAAACGCTCTCGCGCGCATGCGCAGAGTGACGTCTCCGCCGCTCCGGCCAATCACAGCGCCGGAGCGGCGCTGTGATTGGCTGGTGCGGCGATACCCGGAAGTAACATTCCGGCTATCGCCGCAGTGATGTCTGCGGCTGGACAGAGGGACGCGGACTGCCTCGGGGGCCCCGATCTAAGGTAAGTGGTACATAATGAGCTATTATGCTAGTCATAATAGCTCATTATGCCTTTCTCTTACAGGTTGGCCAAAAAGGAAAAAAAAAAAAAGTGGGTTTACAACCACTTTAAGACAGGAAGTGTGTTACTGGCTGGAGCACCATTTGAAATAAAGGGGAAAAAAAATCCTAAAAAAATAAAAACGAACGCAGCCACCATATCTAAGGGTTTGTAAGCTACAAAATATTACATTTTTGTTTCTGGGTTTAAAGTGGTTGTAAACCTGGAAAAAATAAATAAAAATAAAACACCTGCAAGACAAAGCCATAATGAGCTAGTATGACTAGCATACTAGCTCATTATGCATCACTTACCTTAGATCGGGGCCCCCGAAGCCGTCCTCGTCTCCCCCTCCAGCCATCGCTTATCAGATACCCGGAAGGTTACTTCCGGGTATCGCCGCTCCAGCCAATCCCAGCTCCGCTCCGGCGCTGTGATTGGCCGGAGCGGCGAAGACGTCACTCCGCGCATGCGCGCGGGAGCCGTCAAATCCGGCAAGGCCGGATTTGTGAATGGGGATTAACCCTATGAATGCACCGTGTCTACGGTGCCTGTCTTTTTTTGCAAATATCTCCTAAACCATGTAGGTTTAGGAGATATTTCTTGCACCTACAGGTAAGCCTTAATCTAGGTTTACCTGTAGGTGCAAGTTGCATAAGTGGGTTTACAACCACTTTAATATTGTGTTAAGATTGGATTTTTTTTTTTTTTACATCCTGTTGTGACTCTGGGACAGGAAGTGAATGGTAATCATCACAACAGGTCACAGACAGTTAAAAAAAAAAACACTTAGAAGAGATTTAACCATTTCCTGATCTATTCAGAACTATCTGGCTTCAGATATGCTTTAATAAAAATAAACAAAAAGGGGTTAACTATGTACTATATTACCTTCATCATTTTTTATATTATAATTAAATATTATTTTGTTAATTAACATTTTTTAAGGTTTATGTTTTATTACAGACACCTTTATTTTTTTGTCATCTGTAGGACAAATATTTTGTAGATTTTTAAAAATCCTAGATAGCCGTAATTAAACGTCAAATTTTGTAGATTTTTTAAAATCCTAGATAATTAAACTTCAAATTTTTGCTTCGTGGTGGGTGGGTCGTCTGCCTTCATCAGACCTCTAAGTTTTGTACACTTGTATAATATTTGGCAGATACACAAGTTCATCTAAATTATCTTGCATGCTTGGGAGTCAGGACATTTCATATAGTGTGTTCGGAGACACTGCAAAGTTAAAAAGAAATTAATTTTGCAGCACAATTAGGCTAAGTGCAGAAAGACAAAAAAATATTATTTTCCTAATTTATTTAAACAACCTTCATTTTTACCTTTTATCTACTTTTTTATTTTTACATTTCTGTCATATGCATACTATTTACAGTTTCGTTTTCTGTGTTCCCAAATAAATGTCTTGTAGGTGTGTCACTTTTTCCGCATACATTTCTCTGCATTTCTTGACTTGTATTGTCCGGCCTTGTCCCTATTAACACAACACTATGGACGATGGACGGGAGGGGTCACAACTATTGTATTCACACACTTCAGCTGTGCTGAAATACAATCATGAACGTTTTGGGTTCCACGCTCTTCTCCCCAGTCCATATTTTTACGGCTCCTCTGTAAATAAGGCTGGCCTTACATTATACACTTTTTTTGTACATTTTTCCTTTAGATTTACCAAAACCATGAAACCTAAATACCTCCAATCAGGCAGGCCCTTGCACCACATAGTTCAAGGTAAATCCAAAGAAAATTGTATAATGTATGGCTAGCTTAAATGATAAAATATGGAAAATTAAGAAATCTATTTATTTCTTGTATTTAGAAAACACAGTTTATGTGAAGTCAAAACTTTTTAATTTTTTTTTTAGTTTTCGATAGAGTGGAAAATTGTTAGACCCTCTGTTAAGTTTCATTGCACTCTGAATGGGTTCCAAAGGGTCAATACATCCACATCTGATGTTTTATTTTTGTGTAGACGCTAGAGCAGTGGTTCTCAACCTGGGGGTCGAATGATGATTTGCCAGGGGTCACCGAATCCTGGGCTGTTCCTGAAGCCTGCGCTACTCTCCCAGCCTGGAGCCTGTGGCCGCCCAGCTGGGCTGTTCCTGGAGCCCACGGCTGCCCACTCATCGTCTTCGCAGCTGCCAATTCAGTTCACAGCATGGCTGGGGGGCAGAGACTAGAGGTCAGCTGACTGGTGAGGAATGTGAAGTGGGAGGGGCTGGAGGAGACCCTATCTCCTGATTTCGGCATAAGTGTCACTGCTACGAGACACCACAAAGTCAAGGACACAGTGAAGCCAAAGACACAGTGAGTAACACTAGCTGTGATTAGAGTTGCCTTTAAAAGTCCCCACTACAGTTCTCAGATCAGCAGATGACCTTGATCAAGAGCACCTAAGTTGGCTGATCAGAACTCCCCCCAGCACCGCCACTGATCCCACCCCACCACCAGCACCACCATTCATCCCAACTCCCCGCCAGCACTGCCACTCATCCCATTTCCCCCACCAAGGAGTAAGAGAAGGAATAAAAGTATAGAGAATACATGGAAGGGAGAGGAAAAGGGAGAGGAAGAAAAAGGTATAGAAAGAATAAGAGGAAGAACAAGAAAGGTGGCTAGAGAGAGGGATGGGGAAAAAAATAAGAAATTATCATAGAGAGAGAGAGAGAGATAAGGCAAAGAAAGGAGAACAAAGAGAAAAAGAGGGGTTTTAATATTGTACGAGTGGAAGGGACTCTGAGTGTTAAATGTCCGTAGGTTAGGGGCACAAATTACTTGTCTTGCCTTGTGTGCTGACAACCCACGTTACGAAAATAATTTTACTGTTAGGGGTCCCCACAACTTGGGAAATTTTATCAAGGGGTCACAGCACTAGAAGGTTGAGAACCACTGACCTAGAGAGAAATAGTAAAGCTGGTCAAACGCAGTTAAAATTTTGTTCGAAAATGTTTATGTGCCCGTTTTGAGGGGTTCCCACTCTTCCTGCTGGATTTTTTTTATATTATGAAGAGTGTAACAGAAGAAGCTGAAACCAAAAAAGTGAGCATGAACACCCAAAACACCCAGGTAGATATGACTAAAGTCTGGAATCATGGCAAGAGGATTTTACTGTTGCGATAACTAAGACACATGGTAAACCAGGAACATACTCAGCCCCCCAGGTTCTACCCCTTCCTGTTAATGGGCTAGGCAACAGCCAAGTGATCTTTTTGGAGAAGGGAGAATATACAAATCTGGCACATTTGTTACATTGATTCGGGAATATATTTGAAATATGGGCCAAGTTACCCTGGTTTGGGGTGTGGCCCAAGTTTGGGGTTGGCGCACATGGTGGATTGTCCTCTCCATATGTATTTTAAATTGATATCTATCCTCCTCTCTTACAACAGAATCCTGGTGGAATTCTTCCTGTGGTCCCCCTTGAGTGACTTCTCTGCTGATCTGGGGGCCACCTAAAACATATTGGCCGAAAACAGGGAGTTCCATATATATATTGTTTCTATTGGTCACCAACTGTTACTCCTGAAGAAGTTGAAGGTATGCCGGACCTTCAGAGCATATGCATCGGTGACCCCACAGGCTGCATCCAGGGTGAATATCTCCTAAACGCTGTATGTTTAGGAGATATCCATTTTACCTAAGCCTTATTATAGGCTTACCTGTAGGTAAAAATCACAAAGCTGAGTTTACTACCACTTTAAGCTTTGAGAAAAGGAAAATGGAAGCTGATTGGTTTCTGTGCACAGCTGCACTTCTGTTACCAATTCTGATGGGTCACCTAATCTGACGGAACAGAGGCATGACTCCTTGAGGCAGAGGCATGATGGGATTTGTAGTTTCATCACAGCTGGAGGGCCGAGGTTGACTACCCCTGATCTGAAATATCTTTGTATGCTGACGCCTTAAGAGTTCCCTTCAATGGAACTAAGGGGCCAAGCCCAACCCCTGAAAAACAACCCCACACCATAATCCCCCTCCACCAAATGATTTGGACCAATTCACAAAGCAAGGTCCATAAAGACATGGATGAGCAAGTTTGGGGTGGAGGAACTTGATTGGCCTGCACAGAGTCGTGACCTGAACCTGATAGAACACCTTTGGGATGAATTAGAGTGGAGAGTGTGAGCCAGGCCTTCTCGTTGAACATCAGTGCTTCACCTTAAAAATTAGCTTCTGGAAGAATGGTCAAACATTCCCAGAAGAGTTGAAGCTGTTATAGCTGCAAAGGGTGGGCCAACTTAATATTGAACCCTACGGACTAAGACTGGGATGCCATTAAAGTTCATGTGCGTGTAAAGGCAGGTGTCCCAATATTTTTGACATTATAGTGTATATTTTTATCGTGGATGTTCCCCCACCCTTGTGCAGCCTGCCCTTGAGGACACCAGTTACCTAGTTCTGATCACTGGTCTCCTACAGGAAATGTTAAGGCTAGCCAACAGCTTGAAGTGTGAGAACTTTTTATTTACCAAAGCAGACATGCCCCATAGCAGAAAGCTAATTTTTAACACATATCACTAGGCATAGAGTGAACTTCAAAAGCCTGTGTAGGCTTAACAGAATGTAGGCAATGAATGTATGCAAAGTTAACTTGTCCTGCGATACAGTAGCCATTTATCCTACAAGTGGAGTTTTTGTTTTAAGTGCTTCACCCATACAGGTTCAGTTAGGTATGCCCCACTCCACATGAACTCACCTGACCTTTACCTACTTGCTATTCATTTTACTTATGGGAACAAACAAAAGAAGCTCAGTGCAACCTCCAAATCCACGCTCACGTGCCAGTACCTTAAAATTTTTCTCTTGGTAAAAATGTTTTTCTTAAAACTTTGGTTGGAGTGGTTATGCCCTCTAACGTGTGTTTATTTCTGTCTGCATCTTCATCGGAAAGATTTCCCCCCAATTTGTACCTGTGATCAGTCATTGATAAAGGGAGTAGAGGGAAATCCAACATTTTTGCGTTGTTCCCAGATCAAGGAGTAAAAGCTGGTAGATTTTTGAACAAACATTTGTACAAAAATTGTTCAGATGTTGTTCAAAAGTACAAAAACGATTGCACTTAACATTTGATTTTGGCGTAAACTGACTTTCGCAAATGAAATCCACATTCACTGTTAGAAATTTGTTCATTCGAGAAAAAATGTCCTGTTTTTTTTTTTTTTTTATCACTGTGGTTGAAAAAAACATTGATTCTACTCCACTAACGAATAAAAAAAAAATCAAATGTTCGTAAAAGGAAAATATTCGAAAGGAATTATACTATTGCTAGCTTTAGAGGAAATCGTTCGGTGGGGACACCTTTCTAAAGCCTCGTACACACGACCGGACTTCCAACCAACTTTTCCATGGATTTCTGTCCGAAGGGCGTTGGCCGTGAACTTGGTATGCATACACATGGCAGGACTTTTTCAGCCAACAAACACAAACGTAGTGACATAATTGATGTACTACGTGGTTTTTCTGCTCTTTAGTGCCACCCTTTGGGCAACTTCTGCTATTGCTGGTTGATTTTTAGCATTGGTTCTGAGCATGCGTGTTTGTACTTTGGACTTAAGTCCGATGGACTTGTGTACACACGATCTGATTTTGCACCATCGGACTTTTGTTGCCGGAAAGTTTGTCTGTTTGCACAGCGAACATTTGTCCGATGAAAGCTGAAAAAGTTTGTCCGATGGAGCGTACACACGGTCAAATTTTCGGCAAAAACAGGTCCATCGGAGGTTTGTTGTCAAAAAGTCAGATCGTGTGTATGGGCCTTTAGAGGGGAATTCCCCTTACTTTGGGGGATTTCCTCCTGTTGTGTTTCTTTTCCTTCCTCTTTCATCCCCAGGACAAGAAGTAAATGGAAAATTCCCTAATGGTACACAGACAGTAAAAATAATAATCTGGCAGGGTTTTTTTTTTTTTAATCAATAGTTTTTATTTCAAATTTCCAAATTTTCCATAGTAAAACAGAAATACAAAATATATAAACAGTGTCATAGCGGTAATTGCAACACCCCCCTTTAAGGCAACCACCCTCCTCCCATGATACAGCGCTGACAAAGTACCATCTGGGATGCAAAACATATTATTAGCACAACTATAAACAAGTTCTTCAAGTGGGGTCTATGTCTATGCCAAATTAACATTTTTAGATTTCTGCCTGACGATCCGCCTCATTGCGACAGCCTAATCAGGTGTACCCAGGAGGATTATCGTACCCAAAGAGAGGTAGTTTAAGAAGAAAAGAAAAGAAGAAAGAAAGAGTTTGAAATTTAGAAAGTAACCCTTGCACCCCTACGTCGTCGTCCCCCCCACCAGCCCCCTACATCAATGCAGTCCTAGAATCACCTGTTAGATATTGAATTCAAGGACTCCATATCTTTTAAAACTGCTGCATTTTATCGTTTAACGTTGCAGTCATTCGTTCGTTGAGCATGATCCAGGAGAGTTTGTGTTTGAGCTGGTCATATGGCACCACCGCCGATTTCCACGATTTAGCTATGGTAATTTTGGCCGCTGTAAATATAAATGTTATGAGACGCCTTTGGGACTTTGAGGCTGATTCCAACCCGGCACCCAGCAACGCCTGTCTGGGAGATTTGATCAGGTTCACCTGGGTGAGGGAATACACAAAGTTGTACACCCTGACCCAGTATCGCCTCACCTTGGGACACTGCCACCATATGTGGAACATCGTCCCCAGTTGGCCACAGCCTCTAAAACATAGCGGGGATGCCTCGGGTATAAATGTCGCCAGCCTCACAGGGACCATATACCATCTTAGTAAGACCTTGAAATTTGCTTCTATTAATGAGTATTTGGATTTCGTGGCCCCCTGGGCTAGTTTGTGCCACTCATCCAGCTCAGTGTTCTCCCGGAGGTCAGTCTCCCATCTCTGCATATATTCTAGCTTTTCAGTACATTTTGTTAGGACTGCATACATTTCAGAGATATGACCCCTAATCTTATCATACTGTGTACATAGATATTCCATTGGGGGTCATCGTAGTTATGTCCGAGTTTCTTGAAATAGTAGATATAAAATGCGCTGAGTAAACCAAAAGAATTCTGAAATCGGCAGCTGATGTTTGTCCTCTATTACTATTCTCGTTAAGATGCCCCTATGATCACATACATCTGCTATTCTCAGTAACCCTTTTTTCGTCCACCATTCAAACGTTCTGGGGTGAGGCCGGGGTGAAACTCACGTTTCTCAAAATTGGAGCCAGAGGAGTATGTAAAGATTGAAATTTATGGGATTTAAGCAGTCTGTCCCAAATACTTAAAGAGGTGGAGAGTGCCGGACATAGAATCGGGGGTCTCTGCTTAGGGCATAACCAAAGAATAAAGGAAATCGGATGCATCTTACAGGCCTCAGCCTCTATCTGCATCCAAATCGAATGGGGCCGTGAGCTATGGAATCTAGTAATAGGAGCCAGCTGTACGGCATAAAAATACTTCAGCAGATCTGGGAAGCCTAGTCCTCCATATCTCTTGGGGGTGTACAACGTGCGTATGTTCACCCTAGGCCTCTTATTCCTCCAGATGAATGACAAGAGTCTAGTTTGGCGAGCGTCACTGGTAGCGTTCTAAAGAGGTATAATATTCTCGGTAATACATTCATTTTAACCGAGTGTAGTCTACCACAGTGTTTCTCAACTCCAGTCCTCAAGGCGCCCCAACAGGTCATGTTTTCAGGCTTTCCATTATTTTGCACAGGTGATTTGAATAGTTTCACTGCCTTAGAAATTACCACAGCCATTTCAACTGAGGGAAATCCTGAAAACATGACCTGTTGGTGCGCCTTGAGGACTGGAGTTGAGAAATACTGGTCTACCAAACCACGACGGCGGATGTAGCGACCATCTTGTCAGGTCTGTCCCTATATTTTTAAACAGTGCAGGGTAATTTTGAGAGTACAATGTGTTCCAGGATGGGGTAAGGTTTATTCCCAAATAAGAGAGGGCATCAGTTTTCCATATAAATTTGTAGGATCGCTTTAGAGTGGAGAGCACGGATCCCTCCAAGGAGATGTTCATGGCCTGTGATTTGTCGTGGTTAATTTTTAGGCCTGATATTGTGGAAAATGGTTTGAGTATAGCATATAGATTGGGGAGGGTTGTGATGGGGGATGAGATTGCCATTAATAAGTCACCCGCAAAAAGGATGCATTTGTGTTCGATACCCCCACAGTCTATACCTTTAACATCTAACGAGGCTCTGATATGTATTGCCAGTGGCTCTAGTGCTAACACAAAGAGTAACGGGGACAATGGACAGCCTTGGCGTGTTCCCCTTTGGATGTTAATTGGGCCTGATAAGTAAACTTTCACCAATAATGCTGCCGTTGGGGAGCTGTACAGCGTTTGAAGTGTGGATAAAAAGTGAGGTCCGAACCCCAGTCGGGTTAGGACAAAGAAGAGGTAGTCCCAAGACAGGGAATCAAATGCCTTATGTATATCTAAAGACAACAGCATTCCCCGCCTTGGGCCCCCTCCGTCCCAGTCCGAGTGAATCGCCGATATACTATCCATGACCCTTCTAGTTTGATCCGTCGTTTGACGACCCGGTATGAAACCCGCCTGATCTGGGTGAATGTAATTCGCTAAAAATTAGTTCATTCTGACCGCCAGGATCTTTGTCATGATTTTTAAATCTGTGTTGATCAATGAAATGGGGCGGTAATTCTCGCAGCTCCCATGATCTTTTCCCGGTTTCGGGAGGACATGTATGAATGCCTTATTTTCCTGGACAGGGAGGGCTGTGCCCCATCTGATTGCGTTAAAAAAAGTACAAAGATGTGGGGCCAGAATCTCCTGAAACTTTCTATAATAAAGACCAGAGAACCCATCCGGGCCTGGGGCTTTGGAGGGATTTAGACTCTTGATTGCCTGTAATATCTCAGATTCTGTGAATGCCTGATCCATTAAGTCTAAATGTTCCTTCCATAATTTAGGGAGAGGTATGTCACTAAAAAATTCTTCCATTTTATTTGGTCCAATTGTCGCTGGGGCACTATAAAGTTTAGTGTAGAATTTCGTAAATTCGGTAACTATTCTTTCCGGGTTCTGACTCAGTTGTCCGCTATTTAATCTTAGCTTAGGCAACGCCGACATATAGGGCCGGGGTACTAGTTTTCTCGCTAATAGTGTGGTGGGTTTGTCTCCCATCGTATAATATCTGTGACGTGACAAGCGGATACGTGTTTCTGCCTGTGTGGTAAGACCTAAGTTCAGTGCTAGTCTAGTGTCATTTATTTTGTGTCCGATGTCAGCCAGTGGAAACGCTTTTTGTTCTTTGAGGAGATCGCGTAATATCTGTTCCTGTTGTGTAACTGTACTGTCTTGTGTCGTGCCTCCAGTTGGAGTAGTTTGCCTCTAATAGTGGCTTTATGCGCTGCCCAGTTAATTATAGGGGAAGTCGTTGTTGGTAAATTTTCCTTAAAAAAATAGGCGTATCTCCGTCTCTATTTCTGTTACCGTTATCGGGTCATTCAAGAGAGTCTGGCAGGAGTTTTAACCCTTCCCTATTCTATCAAAAACAAAAAACAATTTTGACTGTACAAACCACTTTAAAGTGGTTGTAAACACAAGAAGCTGCAGGATAAAAGGCATAATGAGCTAGTATGCATTGCATACTAGCTCCTTATGAAATACTCACCTTAGAACGAAGCTGTTGCAGCGGTCCCCGTACACTGCTGTGGCCAGCGACATGTCTTCCAGAGTTATTTCCAGGTTCGTGGGCTCTGGCACTGTGATTGGCCGGAGCTGAGATGACGCCACTCCCACACATGTGCACAGGTGCCGCTGGTCATGGCACAGCTACTGAAGAAATGGCACGAGCGAGCCGTTTCTTCAGTGTGCATGTGCCGATGACGTTGGCACATGCGGATATAGTGAATATCTCCTATACGGTGAAAGTTTCGGAGATATTCACAGTACCTACAGGTAAGCCTTATTATAGGCTTACCTGTAGGTAAAAGTGGTAGTAAAGGGTTTACAACCACTTTAAGGCCTGACGAAAGGAACATAATCACACCGCCCCCAATACCTGATAGTACTGAGTATTTCTTTTTACTCCCAACACCTGAATGGAGCCAGGAGAGAATAAAGGGAAGGTCAGTATATGCTGCTTGCAAGGGCGCATTTAGGAAAACCTGTTCCTTTGCCCTGCATAGACAAATGACAGGTTCTCTTTAGGGTCCATTCACACTTGTACGACTCCAAAGTTGTGCCGACTTTGGAGTGCAACCTTAATGCAACTTTGGATGGGTATGACTTGGATACGACTTTGGCTTTTTCCAGTGATAATGGACAACTGTTGCATTGCATAACATTCAGGTATGACTTTCATGCAACTTCTGAGGGTTAATATTGAAGTCTATGGCCTTCAAGTTGCATGAAATCAGACCAAAGTAGTGCATGAACTACTTTGAAGTTGCTGCAACTTTAAGTCGCACATATACGAATGGCTATTAAAGGAAGACATGGGGAACAACTTGTCATGTGACTTTGATGTCCAAAGTTGCATGACAAGTGGCACAAGTGTGAATGGAGCCTATTATGAGTATCAAATCTCAAAACAAGGATTTTATGCTGGACCCACTGCAGATTTATATTGCCATTGATCTTGTATCTTTCCAGTTACAGAAGAAAGAAGTGGTGTGTGTTTATCAGTTTGCAATCTGCACCTAAAGAGACTTTTCTACTGTTTCATGGCATGCTTTTAAAGTCTCATGATAAAGAACTGGCTAGAGAGGTGCAGAGATGAAGGCAGCAGTGGTTGAGTTTGCCCTTGGGGAGAAAAAAGACGATTCACCATTTGAAAGGGCCAAGCTGGGGAGTGCAGATCTATAGGAGAATAGAGATCATCATGGGAGAGAGGAGTGGGGAGGAGGTGGGAGCTCCAGGTGGAAACAAATGCAGATGGATTTTGTCTTCACAACAGTGCAGGTGTAATTGGTTTCCACTTCCTAGTCTTGAGAACATTTGTTACAAAGATCAAGACAAAACTTTTAATTAACTTCAACTGAGATCACATGAACTTAGCAAACTGGGCCTTTATCAGCATTTGCCTTTGAGGAGATAAAAAGGCCCAACTTCAGTTTTCAATCTATCATACAGAGTGTTTCGAAAGTCTTGTACACACAATGAGAATACCGGACGAATGATCATCCATATTTTTTTTTTGCATGCTAGTCTCATATCCAAAGACAAAAGGTTACTAAAGTTACAAAAATTCTTGTACGACAGACTAAAACTTTGGAAGTGTTGTAATGTGTTGCATTGTAATGTATTCTTTCACTTCCAAGCTCGCGTGGTCTCGGTCTTTAACCTTTTTTTGGACGAAAACTGTACTGATTAGATGAATATCGTTCATTCTGGTATCGTACGAGAAAAATTTTGATTTTGGTACTCACCGTAAAATCATTTTCTCTGTCGTCCATGGACGGACACAGCTACTTAATTCTTGACAGTTGGGTTATGTTCCTATTCATAGGAGAGGACTAGGCAGAACATGTTAGTTATCTTAAAACATGTAACTTTAACAGAGTTGAACAGCCCCACCCCAGGGGGCGGTCCCTCCATACATAACCCTCCTACCTGCAGTCAGCAGCCTCAGTTTGTAGTAAAGCTGTACAAACTAAAAAAGGAGGGGTGGGTGCTGTGTCCGTCCATGGACGACAGAGAAAAGGATTTTACAGTGAGTACAAAAATCCTATTTTCTCTTTTCGTCCATGGACGGAGACAGCTCCTTAATTCTTGTCAGTTGGGACATCTCCGTGGTCAGAAAAACAGGACAGCTACACAAAAGCATGAACAGATCTGAATCTGTCCTGCAGCAGTATGGGCATGACAACCCCCAAGAAACACCGCAATATATTGGAGAAGGAAGGTCCCAGCTTACGGGGCGCCTCCACTGTTAGCCAAAGAAAGGCAAATCTGTCAGAGCTTCCCTAGAAACTTTGTCAGCGGACCAGTATATCAGCCTTTTCAGGTGGTACAAAACCACCCCGGACACAGAGGCCCCCAGAGGCTAAAGCAGTCGCAGTGCACCTGTTGGTCAACTTATAGAGGAAGCTGATGCTCCTCCACTGCCTGGTACAAAAGCTTTGCCTAGTCATTGAGCGTCAGAGACACCAGAGACG
Organism: Rana muscosa; assembly: GCA_029206835.1. Taxonomy (NCBI): domain Eukaryota; kingdom Metazoa; phylum Chordata; class Amphibia; order Anura; family Ranidae; genus Rana; species Rana muscosa. The sequence goes on along the minus strand of CM055125.1, from coordinate 232,762,785 downwards.
CAGCCACTAACGAGCGTAACGCTGACCTCAGCATGGCGAACACAGTCCGAGCCATCGCTTCTGATCACCTCCGAAAGGCAGGTGACCCCCCTGCCGGGAAAGTGGTACCCCTAATACCAGGGGTCAACTTCATAGGCAAAAACACATATCCTTATGAAAATGCTCTACAAGGAATAACGTGCGTTGAGAGACCAAAAAGGACCTCTGCGACGAACCCAGTCCCCATCTATGAAGAGTCGGCACGTTTCTTCAATATAGAGTGGGTCGAGTGCGACCCAAAAAAGGGACGGACACCTTCCAGCAGCTACTTCATTGATAAGTGCTGATTGTACAAACACATAGTTTATACTGTGTATTGCGTCACTCAGCCACAGAGAGCATAGTACATAGACATACGGTGTATGTATTTTAGTATGTGTGAATAAACATATTGAACATGTTTATGCTGTGCATAGCCCTGAAGGCGCACATACCATTGGAGCGTGAGAGGAAACCCACGCAGAAACAGAGAGCAATAATACATACATTCAGTGTTGTGTATAAACATATTGCGTATGTTCATACTGTGTATTGCGCCAAAGGCGCACATGACATAGGGCATGGGAGAAAACCGGAGCACCCGGAGGAAACCCACACAGACACAGAGAATAACCATACAGACATATGCTGTAAATGTATTTAGTGTCGTATATAAACATATTGTTTATGTTTATAATGTGCATTGCACCGAAGGCGCGCATGTCATAGGAGCGTGGGAGGAAACCGGAGAACCCGGAGGAAATCCACGCAGATACAGAGAGTAACCAGACACATACTGTGAATGTATTTAGTGCCGTATATAAACATATTGTTTATGTTTATAATATGCATTGCACCGAGGGCGTGCATGTCATAGGAGCGTGGGAGGAAACCGGAGCACCTGGAGGAAACCCACAGAGACACTATAAACATAATTGTGTATGTTTAAACTATGGCGCTTAATCCTCTCTGAATCCAATCTGAGTATAAGTGCTGCCGAAGCAAGCACCAAAAACTGCACACAAAAAAACAACCTCTGACCCTCAGAACAGTGGTCCTGTCAGAGTCAGAGCATCCCTCGGGAAACCACAGGTGCAGGGGCACTGTCTGTTGCCTCTCAGATACTGACTCCATGTCACACAGAAAGCTCTCAGGACTAGTCAAACTAATGACCAAAGTCCCCCCCCCTCCATGCTGGACTGACCAGGGGGTCACCCAGGGGACACACCTGCCCAGAATGAGACCGTTCAGTGTCATTGCCCGCCTCTATACACCAAGACTGTGTATCACTAATATCCATGCTGCTCTATAAGCAGTGTGTGTGGAAACAGTGAGGGAAGTTGTGAGGAGAATCGTGTTTGCCATCCAGGAGCCAGCACTATAGGCCCACACTGCGCCAAAGATGGCCGCCGGACTCCTCAGGAAAGGGCATGACCAGAAGAAAATGGCCGCCCGCAATAGCAACTGCGCCAGAGCGTGGTCACGGCAAGATGGCCGCCAATGGGAAAAAGCAATGCAATAGAAAACACCTTGAAATGGCGCCTGAGCGCCGCGATGTGGACGAGAAGGCCAGGCATGGGCTTCCCCAGAGTAGAGCACCCCCCACAGAGGAACGAGCTATGACACCACACGGACCCCCACCGTGACCCGGAGCCCCCACAGGTACGCCCCCCGGTCGCAGCCAGCCCCGCTGGGGCAGAAGGGATAACAATGACAGAAAACAGGGAAGGGGAGGACAGGAGAACCCCCTTTCCCAGGAATGCCCAGCTGTTCACACCCGCCGAGGCAGGGGGAACTGTACTTACTCGTCCAAACGAGGACCTGCTGGTGCGTTACTGACAGGCCTACAACCGAGCAGTACGGAGTAGCTGTCGGCCCGGTCCACTGTGAGTGAGACAGCAAGCAGCCCAGTCATATGTGGACCCTGGAGCAGAAGCTCACCGGCCACCCCTGGAGTCATGGGGTATGTCGTGACAGACCCGACGCCTATTTGCCAGAGACTGTAACACGCTCGATGGCCAGACTGGGGGGACTACAAGGATCTATAATATCCTGCCTGTCATGCCCAGTCAGCAATAGATAGAAGATCTTAAAAATAAAATAAGATAAAATAAAATAAAAATTTCTTCAGGACTCCGGTCCCAAAGGGAGCCACGTCCATCTCCTCTGCTAGGCAGAAAAAAACTGAGGCTGCTGACTGCAGGTAGGAGGGTTATGTATGGAGGGACCGCCCCCTGGGGCGGGGCTGTTCAACTCTGTTAAAGTTACATGTTTTAAGATAACTAACATGTTCTGCCTAGTCCTCTCCTATGAACAGGAACATAACCCAACTGTCAAGAATTAAGGAGCTGTGTCCGTCCATGGACGAAAAGAGAAATGCTCATGTTTTTCCCTTCAGATAATTTCACATGAACTGTCGTGATTGTCTCTCAAAAGCTGTGTACTAACGATCAAATTATTGTATCATTTCTTCGAAAGCTGTATTTTTTTTGTCCAATTTTCTCTTGTGTGTGTACTAGGCATAACAGTAGACATTTAATAAAAGTGTGTATTGCTATTCTCATCAGATCACCACAGGCTTTCTGGAGGTCCTTCTTGTCCACCGGTTAAATAGTTTTGGTTTCCTTGAAAGTGTAGGACAAACACCAAATAAAAAAGCCGACGTTAAGCATTTAGGCACATTAGTTGCACCTATGCCAGAGTCAGGGCTGGGTTAAAGCCAAGCAAATTTTTTATTTTTTTGTATGAGATTCACTATTTTTATTGAATTTCAAAGAAGCTTACGAAAATACCTGGCGTACCTCAAATACAAGTCGTCTCAAATACATATAAACGTAACACAAAGAATTCTGAGGTCCAATGACAAACATAGCAATGCAAAGAGGCTTTTCAGCCTTGTATATCGTAATATAAAGGAGTAACCGCAGCAAAAGTAGAAGCGGCGACAGCTCATAACGTTAAAATTAAATAATAGCCCTTTTAATACATAGGAATGAGGCAGGCTATGGCAAGATTTCAGAAAAGCAAAAGAAATAGGAAGGTAGATAAGATAAGGAGGTTTCAACTGCTGCAGGGAGCCATATATGGGATTGGTTCCAGTAATTGCCCCCCTGCCGAACCGATCACCCTTCCTGCAAACATTCGATTCACCCTGTTGCTTGCCCCCCCCGCTGGCCTGGGCCCCGTACAGGAGGACTGGTGGTACCCTCTCAACCACAGCCCTGGTTTTGCACACAGCAGCCCCGATCCTTTATTTTTGGGTCCCCCACCGGAGGTCCTGGCTCCTATCCTCTGCCAAGTACTCCCCAATAGCGAACCTCTTGCCATGGGGGCACTCAAACAGGCTCACTCTATAGCCAGGCTATGTGTCCATTCACACAGAGTGCAGCTCGGCTCCGTCCCTGCTCTCTCTTCATTGGCTCACTGGCTGTGATTGACAGCAGCAGGAACCAATGGTTCTTACTACTGTTCGAGCCAATGGGGAGAGAGAGACCCAGGGGAGCTGTTCTCATGCACGTCGGTGGATCAAGATGGAGCTCAGCTAAGTACAAGGGAGGGGAGGGGGGAGCTGCACCCAGAATTTATTTTTTTACCTTAATGCATAGAATACATAAAGGTAAAAAAAACTTGAGCCAGGGTCCAAACTTCCAAGTGACATTTTTCTGGGACTCCCGACATTTCTGTTGCATCCCAAAATTCTTATTTCCACAAGAAAACAAAATTCCACAACTTTGTACAAAATACAACACTCAGAGGATAAGCGGGTAATTGTTTTATTAAATAAAACTGGAGTAGACACATGGAGGGGGGTTACAATTAAAAGACAGATCAGAATAAGGGAGAGCTGCACATACAGGTTCCACACATTGAGCTTTGGTACAGCAATGGATGGGATTTTATATCAGTCCAGCTTTAAAACAGTTGGCCTTGGACTGTGGTGGGCAGGAAGAAGGTTTAGGACATTGGAATGGAATTTATTCTTCACAAATGTTCTGTTAAAGGCTGAATGGTCCACAAAATGGCCCTTTGCTTTTGAACAATTGGTCAATTTAAAGTGAACCAGTGCTTTTGCAGCACAAAGCAACAGATTCCCTTTAAGGGCAGCCCCATCAGTTGGTTATCGCTTTTCCATCACGCTATTGTGAGAAAAAAAAAAGGAGAACTTTTTAATGTTGCTTACAGAGCTAAAAACTCTCTCCCCATAAGAGAGGACTGGTTGCCCAAGTGGTCAATTACCAAGCACCAGCACGCTCACAAAAGAGACAGAGGATTGAGGAACATGCGGCCCCATACCCAATAGTACCTATTTTTTCTTTCCCTCTAGCATCCAAATGGAGCTGCATGGGACTGAAGGAAAGTGTGTTTGTTTTGCTGGTGGGGCCGTTTTTAAGGTGAACCTGGTACTTTGAACATTTGGTCAGTTTAAAAGGGGTCTTTTCTTTGTCCATGAAGTGCAAATACAAAGCAGGAAGCCATTTTGTATGTCATTTTGAATATTAATACATGGGCAAAGTATATGTGTCCTTTGAAGAGCCATATTTACCCAAAAATTATACTTTAGTTTTGTTTGGTTTATGTTCACGTGAATTATCTTCTTACCTACCAGCATCCATCCGCCGTTCCTTACTGAACCTTGTGTCTAAGGAATTATTGACCAAGAAGTCAGTGAATTGTTATGGCATGTATAGAGGACCTTTTCATAAAGATTGGCGGAAAAAAAAAGAAAACAGCTTTAGCTTTCCTGCTTTACTGATACATTTTTCTCTAGTTTCTTATCTAAAACAAAAAATTGTGAAAGTTGAGAAATTGGGAACTGCCGATTATGGTATATCAGCAGTTCTCAACCTAAAGCCGGCCATAGACCGTTTGAATCAGCAAGGAACCGGTCAAGATTCGAACTATGTATGGGCAAAATGAATGTACCCAAGCTGATCGATCAACTTGGGTACGTTCAGCCTGTCTATACATGGTTCAAATCTCGACTGGACCCTGCTGAACCGGCAGAGAATCGTACCGTCTATGGACAGCTTTAAGCTAACCTTCAAGGCAATACAATAGGTAACCTTGGTAGCTGCATCCAATATAGTCAATACTTCCTCCCCAATCAGTAAATTGGTAAAAGGGCCCTTTTAACACCTTTAGGCCTGTTTCACACAGGCTTCAGCTTCAGTAGAAGAGCAGTGTGAACAGCAAGCTTTGACAAATCATTTGCTTTCAGCAAGCTTTTAAAATATTATTCAGCTCCAGTTTGTGAATGTTGTGCACAGATCCCAATGGAGGTTCTGATTGGCACGTTAAAACAAGCGTCTAGGTTTCAGCACTTTTTGAAGCTTGTTGACAGCCAGCTAGCAACTTGCTTAAAGTGGCAATCAGCACTCCCCTTAGAAAATGTGCACAACGTTTACAAACATAAGCTGAATAATACTTTAAAGGCTTCAACAAGCTTGATAAAAGCTCTGCAAGTGCTATGTCAAAGTTTGCTGCTCACACTGTTCTTATACAAGCTAAAGTGAAATGGGCCTTATAAAGTTCACAGAAGCTGCCCTTCCTAGCCCACACCCTTACATCAATGAGTACATAACTACCCTAGGTACCCTTTTGCCCTGCAAATAGAGATTACCTCTATGTGGAATTTTGCCTTTTAAACCAAAGGGCTGCCATAATTGATAGTCCACCTAGCCTTCCAGTGGAGAATCCCTCTCCAACATAATGGAGAAAAAGTTTTCTTCCCCTTTAGGTTTCTGAACCCCATTGGGGAGGTGGGGGTGTTATTGGAGTATGTTCATTCTTCAACAAGATAAATAATGTTTAGTATGTGCACTTGCATATAATCTGGAGATCTACATTTAGACACTTAGAACATTTATCTGACCCTTCATGGGGTAAGTTGACCAAAACAGTTGAGAACCAATAAATACGACATCGAATTTAATAAGGAATGATCCTTGTTGCTGTTAGTAACTAATCTGATACTTTCTTTTATGGCAGGAGAATATAGCGGCTTTTGATTGGTTGCTGTGGCAAAAGAATGGCTCTTCCTTCAGTCACTTTAATCCATTAGGCCCCCTGAAAAGTTAATGGACCACCTAGAGACGAGGCATCCTAATTACCTAACATGTTATAGGATTTGCGTTATTCTCTTACATATTGCCAATACATAGGATTCCATCTTCTCAGATAACCATGACAGTTGTGTAAAGATGGAAGTCTCTTGTATCTAAACCAAAATGCGATGAAGTCAGTCAGATTTTATTTGGACAGTTTCAACAAGTAAAAGTAGCAAAGTAAAAATATTAAATCTCATCAAATATTTAACAGATATATTTGTGCTACAAGACAGTGTTGGAGGGTAAAGTTATGCAACTCCCTGCAACCAATCAGAAATGATCCTTCACTGATTTGACCATTGCAAAGTTAAATCTGAGTGGTCTCCATGAGTCCTTTCATTATCACTGATCTTTACATTTCTATATTGTTGTTGGAGTTATCTTTAGCAACCTGCAGATAATGATTAGCTTTCAAGTCCAGAAATGCAGTCTCTGTTATTCTCTAATCCCCAACTCCAGCCAAAACTAGTTTACCTTAAGCCAGACATAGATGGAGCAAGTTTGTTTCCTGCAAAAAACACTCAGTGTTGATGAAGGAATTCCTCCTGCGGAGCCATTGTGTTCTCTTCTCGTCTTTACCGCTTCGTCCCTAACGCACCTCCAACTTGTTTCTGTGGTTGTCGAAAACCGGGTACCCTACTTCACTATTGGTGGACTTGCCCCAAGGCGGTCAGTGTCTGGTCGGAGGTGTACACTATGATTAGATTGGTCCTCAATAATCTGCCTGGCCAGTAATCAATGGGAAACTTTATTTGACTTAACCCATTTCATCTCTTTCTGGGAACCAGAGGAAATTGGTGAGCTTTGTTTTCCTGGCTGCTCATCAGATGCTGGCTAGAGCCTGGCGCCAACAATTCCTCCCATTTAGGGAGGTTAAGCAAAGACTTATGGGGATTATGCTAAATGAGACACTCTCCCCAATACTTAATGACACCGATGCCTAGTTTTTGAGAGTCTGGGATCCGTGGATATCTTACAACGCTGGTTTGAATCTAGACTGTGCCCTACTCTCGGTCTGACTGGACCCCCGGTGCCCCTTCCCTCACACCTCGGCCTGGACCCTGCGGGACCTCTGCCCCCTTTTTTGCCCTTTCTTTCTCCCTTCTGCTTTTTTTCTTCTTTCTTTTTCTTCCTCCTACTCTTTTATCTGCTCCCAAACCTCCCTGCCAAAAATGCAGGCTACCTTGCCTTTCTCTCACACTGACATGGCTGGCTGGGGCATCTACCTTGTCTATTGAAAACGAACGCATTTACTGTGCAATGTATTCTTCACTGCTCATTGGATCTTTGCTCCTCAGGGCCACTTTTTTATTTCCTATTTATTTTTCTCCCACGTTTGTGACTCTTTCACTTTTGTGTGTGTTTTTTTCACTGGATGAAGGGTGCAAGTCCTCGGGCTTTCCCTGACGTTTATGGGAAGGATGTGTGGCCCTCAGGTTCCTTCCTCCCCAGCCCTTGGGAGAGCCCCTCGACCAAGTATTTATTGGTCGGCTTCAGCTGACCTAGAAGAACGGGGTCTGCCAGGCCTTCTGGCTAGGCAGACCATTGGAAACTTTAGTCTCTGTCAGGAACCTTGCGCCCCAGGGGATTAGGGTAGAGGTCCTACCCCTTCAGGGGGTGGACTAAGAGCACACTCTTAAGTGCACTTTTTAGGGTGTGTGTTTCACGTGCATTTTTTTATTTTTTTTCACTTGCAGGTTTTTTCCGTTTAGGTTTTTGCACCACCGCGGACTTAATAAAATAAATAAAAATCTATGCTCTTTTATATTGTTGCCTTTTGCTCACAATGGATTTGGTATATTATCGTTTGCTTTTGTTACACTTTAATGTAATGTATTATATATTTTTTTTGCACTGAGTATTGGGAAAAAAATAAATAAAAATCCTTTGTAAAAGAATAGGATTTTGGCTGAAGGTAGGCTTCAAAACATGTTGAAATTGCTTCTTATTGCAGACTACCATCTAATGTGTGTGGGCAGCTTGTCAGGTGGGTACTTGTCATTCGACAAATCTGAGAACATGTCCAGCTATTAGGAGATTGATAATTCACCAATGAAACACATTTTGGTAAAAAAAATGAAAGCTTTTTTTTTGACAATATCGTATCCCAAGAACAGTCTGTTTATTTCTGGTGTCACACTTAACAGTCTACAAATGTCTTAAACCACATGGGCTCAGTCCTGAATTATATGTCTCCAAACCCCCCAATCCCAAAACCTCAATGAACCGGTGGAGAAAAAAAATTAAATAAAGGCCAGTTCCACTGAAAACTGAATTTTTAGTATCAGGTACATTTACACATCTGCATTTATCCTTCAAGGACTCCAGTATGATGTCCCCTCTGCTGTATGTATCCTCCCTCATCTCATGTGGCTTTAGAGCTGAGAACTGTAGAAGGAAGATCTCATCACTGGAAGCAGCGAGGTAAGCCCTTCACCACCCATCCAAAACTGAAAAATAGGTTTGCTTGGGCAATATTTTCAAAAAGCTAAATAAAATATATTATTTTATAATAATAGTAAGAGAAAAGCTTATCGGTAATTACAAGAGGAAAAGACAGACATACAACAGCTTATTATATATCTCAGGTTGTGCAAATAGAGAGTAAAATTACTATAACCGTCACCTGCCAATGGGGTAACAATCTACACAAAGTGCAAAGTGAACAAAAAGTCTGCACTATATATGATACAAAAAATATTCTGGCTATTAGGATACATTACCAGATATTGCACGGTTTTGACATTTTTGTTTTTCCAAGTGCATCTGGTTGCACAGTGAATGCATCCATTCTATATAGGCCAGACCAATGCCTGGATTAACAAGATAGTGAGGTTTGTGTTGGATGTGCATGTGATTTCTGATCTGAGATATACTGGTCCACTCCTACACAATGGCTCCTTCTTTGGATGGTCAAATGTGTGGACACATACATGCTTCTGCCTAAACACGCCTGGATGTTGACCTGTTGTAAACAATTTTGGATAGCCAGAGTAGCCTCACTTGTGACCACATTAAGCCACTTTGCTGTAAGCTTTCTATCACAACTAACGATCTACAGTGTAAACAGGTTCTGTTATTAGCTTCAACAACAATTAGAGCTGGACAGACTTTATATGGGATGCCAGGAAAGCCCTTTTGTAACACTTCAAGGAGCTCTTCTTGACTCTAGTAAGCACTTGTTAACCCAAGTTTGTTAACGCCTTCACAACTAGCAATGTTGGTCAAGCCTGGAATTGTTGACCTTAATAAGCACTCGCTGATCCAAGTTAGTTAACGCCTTCAAAAGTAGCAATGTTGCTGAAGGCTGGAATCTTTGACCCTAGTAAGATCTCATTGACCCTAGTTAGGGAATGCCTTCACAAGTAGCTATAACAGTCAAGTCTAGATTGACAGTCTCATGGTGGTGAGACTTGACCTGACTTTTCATAGTCTGCCAGCAGCTCTGACATGTTCCCTCTGCAACATTTGCATTCCTGGTGCATGAATACGTATCTGGAATGTAGATTCAGAGATGGCTGCTGATTTTTATAGAATGCTATAACGCAAAAGAGCAAATAATATTGAAGATCTGCTGGTGTTGGCCTATTTTTTCTAGCAGAACTACCCCCCCCAAACTTCCAGGAATCCCACAAGCCTTGTGTAAGCATGCACTTCATGGGCTTACTGTGGCCTTGCAATTGTCTTTTAGTTGTAATACTTTACAACAATATCCACATATTTTCAGTAGTATAGCTATTCCCTTTAATAGGCGTGGACAACTTTTGTAATTAAAAGCTTTTTTTTTTACTGGTCTGAGCGATGGTGGAACGCCATTCAATGGAAAATAACGGATACAGCGTATATGAATACATACACAATATTTAGGCATATAAAAGTGCAAAGTTATATTAAGGAAAGCAGATCTGCAGCTTTCTTTAATTATAATAACTGATATATATTTATATATATTTGCAATTGGAGGATCTCTCTTCAGTCCTGACTTTGCATTTGTCTAGAAGGTAATGTCAGTTCGAGGCTGGCTTTATCTGAAGCACAATGACAATGGGACGATAGAGTAGCAGTTAGATTTGAAAGAAGAGAATCAAAATCTCTGCAGGTTTAAAGAATCCTTCATTCCCCAGCGAGAGAAACACTTGATAGTGAAAGGAAAGAAGTTTCAGTATCCAGACAAAATACAATCCCATCATATATATAACAGTCTTTTAATTTATCACCGTCGATTGAGTGGGTTGGCTGGAAAGAAGTCCTTTGGCCAAAAAAAAATTGACCGTGTTCAGGAAAACCTCAGTAAGTCGTAAATTTGTAGTTCCCTTCTCACAAGGTTTCTTTTCAGAACTGGGTTTTGGTTTTGTGTTCAAGTCTGGAGGTTGAGGTTGCTAATGAGGATGGTGAGAGGAGTGATGGAGAGTCGAGTCATCAAAAAGTGGGTTTTTTACCTCCATTTCTCCTGTCTGGAAAAATAAAAAGGCTTTGTTATATTTTCTATTGAATTGGGTTTATACACATGATCCATCACTTTAAGTGTATAAGAATCATTTTAGTTTAATTAAAGCAGATCTTCACTTCACCTGATCACCACAAACCAGAAACACGGTTATTCATTTTTAGTATTCAAAGCAAACTCCCCCATCTATCCATGGCTCTAAGTTTTATTTTGTTGAGAAATCACTTTGAAAAACACCCCCCTAGCATTTCTGTCTGTGGCCATCTTAAACAAGGGCAGATAATTCATGTAGCATTTACTTCCTGGAATTCATCTGCCCTTAGCTCAAGCATGCATGCAGAACGTTGTGCTTAGCTGAGAAAACCTGTCTTCCTCCCCTCCCTTTCCGAAGACTCCTGGCATGTATGACATCATTTGCCTAGGCAAGAAACCAGAAAGTAACTGAAGAAATGTAAAACAAAAAAGTTTAAAACAATACAATATACTTTCCTATTTACTAATTTGCTATGTGTACAACCAGCCCAGACAGATTTCTTGCATGTGTTCATGAATCGAATGCTTCTGCATGGACAGCTCCTTCAGAATCAAACAGGAACAAGCAGCAGACCCCCTTGGCTTCTTCTTGGCTGTGTCCTGTACATGCAGTCATTGCCACCTATAAAGAGCTTTCACTGCGACCCCCCCCCCCCCCTGCCCGCCTCCTGCTGAGCCTTTGTGGACGCAGCACTTTACCTTGTGATGAGCGTCATCAAAGGGGGCTTTGCTCTGTAAAGGAACTGTATCCCACTGGGCCAGGCTGCAAGAGCCACAGAGCTGGCAAGGCCTTGTCCCTTTATCCCATAATGTCACACTGTACAAGAAACACGGCGCTCCATGCAGAGGGAAATTGTATAATGATACGATGCGAGTGAAAGAGGATTACTGACTTCTCTGGCCCCAGCTGGATTGATCCATGTAAGGGGAAACTGGATTGTGTGTGTTCAGGGAGCGCATATCCCGAGCTGTCAATGTACAGCTTACCTGAAAGCCGTTTTTAATGTGACGTTCACTTTTTACTCATTTACTGTTATTCAGTTTTAATCAATTTTGATATCTGTATATACAAATTGTTAATGCCCTCCTAGTGGTCATCTGTAAACCTAGCAATGTGTTAAAGGAAACTTGAGAGAGAAACAGAGGCTGCCACTGTGGACTTCACCTTCTGAAAATGCTAGGTGCCTGGCTCTCATGCCGATTCACTGTCGTCAATACTTTTTGAGTTGCTGACCTAGAAAAAACACACAGACCACTGCCCCTCCTTCACTGGCCACATGCTTGCTTGGAGTCAGTGATGGAGAAAGTGCTATATAGCCTGAGAAAGCCAAAAAACTAGCATTTTCCGAAGAAGTCAGCAATGCCCACCTATATTATTTCCTCAGCACAAGTTAGTGTATCTAGGGTCCTCCCATCTCAACAGCTGTTTTGAGAGGGGCAATGTAAGTTCCCTGGGAGCCGGATTATGTACAATTCACAGTCATTCCTATATGATTAGCTGCATTTTTGTGCATTTACCCATATTAAGTACGCACCTTGAAACGTTAAAGTGGTTGTTAAGCCACTCTGAATAATTCATACCATCCGCTCTGTGTCCTAATGCTGTGTCCCATGTGTGTGTGTGTGTGTGTGTGTGTAAATGATAAAAAAAATGCCGCTATACCTCATTTCAGAGCGCCGATCGGCGCTCACATGACCAGCTGGCTTTTTCCACTCCCCGTCTGATAGCTGCAGCGGACGGGCTGAGATTCCCCCACTGAAGTCAGTCAGGACAAGAGGAGCAGAGAGCCAGCCGGTCATGCGAGCGCCGTTCAGCGCTTTAAAATAAGGTATAATCAGCATTTTTTTTTAATAAATCACACACACAGGGGGACACAGCATTAGGAGCAGATGGTATGACAATGTAAAAGTTATTTCAGCAGCAGGAGGGTGGGCACTGTCACGAGCTGACAGGCAAGGAGGGGGTGGGGAGCAGAGAGAGCAGAGAGAAGAGCAGACAGAAGAGCTGTGTGTGACGGAGGCATGTAAACTGACCACGGTGTCAAGACTCAGTAGCCATAATGAACTGTGGTCAGTTTACAGAGGGGAGGGTAGAAACTGGCAGGATCAGCCAGGTATTCAGGTGTTACAGGGGGACAGATTACACAGCACAAGCACTGTGCTGTATAACATACTTTAAAGGGACAGGATCCATTTTTTTTTAGGTTAACAAATGCTTTAAATACCCAAAAATACAGGGGGTCCATTTATAAATGTTTTTAAACAAGATTCACAAAATTTTCACGCTGGATTCACACTTTTTCCAATCCGTTCCTCTTCTGAAAATGTGTGAATCTTGGGTGGAAGCTGTGTGATTCTTGAGTGAAAACTATTATAAATAGACCCTCATCTCAGGTATTATACAGTTTTTAAAGCATTTGAAGCGTGGAAATTAAAATTTTGAATGAACAAAACATAAATTGCACAAGGGATCACATAAACACATGCAGCAAAGCTCATCTACGTGTACAATGCTGCATATGCATGTAAGAAGACCCTGAGCCACTGCGTGCTGCACCGTGTTGCTAACCAACAAATCTCCATATTTATTACAGTAACAAAAAATTTGCATATTAGCCATATAAAATGTACACATCCAAATTTCAGGTAAAAACAGCAATAAAAAGAGAGAAGATCAGCTCACTAAAACTATTTTGTACTTTCCCTTTCAACTGACCCAACAGCAGATCTATGTGACAATTTACAAAGTACTCACAGGGGCTAATCCCGGACATTCATATACAGTGAAGTCACCATCTTCATTCTCCTCGTCCGATGTGACAGTTGAGTCTGGGTGCTTCAGCTCGTCTTTATTTCTTAAAAAAATAAATAAGATTTATTATAGACCAGTTCCATATTGGAAGGCGTTTCCCAACAAACACATTCTAAATGAGATTTCCCGGGCACTCACTTCTCCATGGATATCATCTGTTGTTTCTGATGTTGGTAATGGTACATCTGAGCATTCTGAGCCAATTTCTTATCTCCGGGCTGAAAAACAAACAAAACAAGAAGAATTAATTAAAAGCGGATCCCAGTCATAACTTAATGCTATTATAATATCTGGGATACTGGGATGGATAAGTAAAAAGTAATAGAAGGTATAAAAAAAAAAAAAAAAAAAATCAAGAAAAAATGCTGCTCCTTTTTAGTGCTGGCCACGCTATTGAATGCCTTGGCATTTAGGCTGACCATGCACGGTTCGAAACTTGGCCGGTTCAGCAGGAATGTACCCAGTTGATCGATCTACCAACTTGGGTACAACCAGCCTGCCAGATTCGCTTGCGATTATTGCAATCGGCTGCTAGCGATAATCACGGTCTTCTCCCAGCAGGGATGTCTTCCCCCTGCCCCCCCACTCGGAGAAGACAATGACACGGCAGGAGGGATTCCCATCAGCACTGTCTGTGTTTATAGGGGAATTGTGCAAAAGAAATTCGTACCATGTATGGCCAGCCTTAGTCATGGGATCACTGCTGATGCAGAAGATTCGGGCTTCAGCAAAGATACTGTGACCTAAGATTTGTGCTTCTGATTATCTGAGCAGCACTAGGAGGAGACCAGTGCAGCACTTTCTCCAGGAAATATAAACATTTCAGCCCTTCTGTTGCACCTTAATTATCCATTCCAAGAAGATGAGGAACCCAGTTTAATTTTAAAACCAGAGTACAGCTACAATTTAAAGCGGATCTGTAATCTGAAGCTAGTCACAGACATCAAAAAAAATGATCAGACACGCAGACATTCCAGCCATTGTCTTTTAGCATTCGGAAGTGGTCAGTATTGCCTCCTGAACGCCTGCAAACTGCAGTTCTACCTCCTTCAAAAAAGTGATCTACCATGGATTTCCACCTATGTGAAAGGGGCCTAAATGTGTACTAATTCCCTGGTGTAAAAAACAAAAAAAAAACAAAAAACAACTTATAAAAGTAATCCATAAGAACTTCACATAATGATTGTTTTAATTGATTGGTTCTAAATACTAAAAATATTACAGAAATGGATAAATTGATTGAAACTTGAATGACCACCAAAAGAAGGGCCCAATAATTCTACATGCACCCAGTTTTCAGATTTTAAGGGGAAACTACTACAAATGATTTTAGGTCAATTTTATTTTAATATATATATATTTTTTAAGTAAATACATTTAAAATGGATAATAATTAACCACTTCAATACAGGGCTTTTTGTACCTATTCAATACCGGGCCTATTTTGGCACTTCTCTCCTACATGTACAAATCATCATTCTTTTGCTAGAAAATTACTCAGAACCCCCAAACATTATATATGTTTTTTTAGCAGACACCCTTGGGAATAAAATGACGGTCATTGCAACATTTTTTCTTGCACAATATTTGCGCAATAATTTTTCAAACGCCTTTTTAAAAAAAAAAAAAAATGGTTTCATGAATTAAAAAATAACAAAACAGTAAAGTTAGCCCAATTTTTTGGAAAATATGAAAGATAATGTTACGCCGAGTAAATAGATACCTAACATGTCACGCTTTAAAATTGCGCACACTCATGGAATGGCGCCAAACTTCGATACTTAAAAATCTCCATAGGCGACGCTTTAATTTTTTTTACAGGTTACCAGGTTAGAATTACAGAGGAGGTCTAGTGCTAGAATTGTTGCACGCGCTCTAACGCACGCGGCGATACCTCACATGCGTGGTTTGAACGGCGTTTACATATGTGGGCGACTTACGTGTGCATTCGCTTCTGATCGCGAGCTACCGGGGACAGGGGCGTTTTAATTTTTTTTTTTTTATTATTTCTTTTTTTTTACTTTTTTTTTTTTTACAATGATTTTACTTTTTTTTTTTTTTATCACTTTTATTCCTATTGCAAGGAATGTAAACATCCCTTGTAATAGGAATGTGTGTGACAGGTTCTCTTTATTGAGAGATGTGGGGTCAATAAGACCCCACATCTCTCCTCCAGGCTGGAAAGCATGAGATCAGTGAATTTTTTTTCACTGATCTCATACTTACAGCCGCAATGGTGGCTTTGTTTACATTTGAGACCCGGGCGTGAAGTCATCACATCGCGCCCGGGCCTCCGACGATCATAGAAATGACTGGTGACCATCTGGTCACCAGTCATCTCTATGCTCATCACGTGACCCCACCAACGACGCCGGAAGATTCGCTACGGGTCCCCGATCGCACGGGGAGCCCGGAGAAGCACCGGATGGCGGCGGGAGGGGGGGGTGTCCCTTCCCGCCGCCTATAAGAACGATCAAGCGGCGGAACCGCCGCTATGATCATTCTTATGGTGCACAGAATCGCCAGGCACTTCAAAAGGATATCTGAATGATGCCTCTAGCTGCAGGCATCATTCAGATATCCCCCTACAAAGCCGAGGATGTCATATGATGTCAACCCAGGATGGGAGATCCCATCTGTGGACGTCATTTGACTATGGCTGGGTAGGGAAGTGGTTAACATCCCTGTGTTACTATTTAAATAACATTATTTTACAAATAAACAATGAATACTGGGTGTACTTTATTTAAAGAACATTATGGGGTTTTTAAAGAGAGAGCAGAACAGGCAGAGAGGAGGATGAGTCATGGCTTTGATTTATTCAGTTTTGTCTGTAAGCTTGAGTTACTGAGCTCTGTAAAATATAAGGCTTTTTTTTTCAGCAGCTAAAAATTGCTGAAAATATGAAAATTGTATGTACCGGTCTAAAAGTGACAAACAAAATATAGATTTTAGCACCTACATATATAAAAGAAAAGACATGCAAACCCACTAAACATTTTATTTAAAAACCATTTCAGAAATCCAAGGGGACAGTTATGAGCATCTCAGGTAGTTGCAGATTAAATTTTACACTTGCTGAAAAAATATCTATGCAAGTGCGCCCAATCCATTATTTTTCTATGAAGTAGGAGAAAGGATCAAAGCACTGCATGCCCATTTTTATCATTGATCCAGGATTAGTGGGATTTCTGCCGACAACCTATTGAGGGCGATCAGTTATCTCCACGTTGTTTGTTCTTGGGATAATTTCTGACAGTTTATGACTCATATTTATATTATATATATACACATACATACACACACTGTATATATATCAGCCAGTACAAGAAGACAACATTGTGTGAATCAGTCATTTAGTTTATAACATACCGATGATGTCTTTTCATACGGTGGAGGCGGTGACTGTCTATAGGCCGGATAATCTGTCTTTTCTGCCAACTTTATCTCTCGCCGCATTCTGTGAGACAGCAAAAAAAGAAAGTAACATGTAAATGTGAAATCCATGAAATCACAGGCCCCAGGGCCAGAAAGAAAGCATTTATATTGCATTAGCAACCAGACTGCAGTTGCCATTTTTACAGTCTGCACTAAAATGATGGAAGTTGGAAACTAGTTGCTGCGGGTAACACACAGAGCTCTTGGAAAAACTGGGAGGACGCTTTGCTGCAATAGGATAAAATGGCAATGTCATTGGAAATGTGTGAGTGTTCCCCATGTCTGTTGGTGTTGGACAATTAGCAGCATGTGGGATTGTAATGAAGTATGAGGGACACTTGCTTACTATGTTGACATGGATATTTTCCTATAATTGGCATATAGTAGACTGTATATATTTAAAGTGTATGTACTGTAAACCCCAACAATGAACTTCTCTTATTTGCTACCTTTTGGCCTGTAAAATCCACCATTCTTTCATTTTCTTCGCAGGAGAGGAGTACAGCCCTCAAAACACATTGGCTCTGTAAAGAATTTGTCTTTGTAATAAACTTGTATCTGGACTTGAATGTTATGGTGTGATGCTTCAATTATAGATTCCCACATGCAGAGCAATTGGTGCCTGTGTGTTGTAGAGATAATGGGGGGGGGGGGGGGGTTTGAGTAGTTTAGCAACAGAAAACTGGGCAGGGCTGACACCACTCAAATATAACAGATTTTAGGAGCCAAGTGCATTTCTGGTATATCAACAGGTATTTTTTTGTACTTGCAGGGTCTTTAAAGTAGAACTATAGGCATTTTTTTTTCTTTTGGATAGAGCAAGGGAGGGTTATAACCCTTGTCATATTTTTTTTTATTCCATAAAGTTTTTATTGAGCAAAAATCACAAACATCGTATTACAAGGTACAAGACAGAACAAGTGCAGTCAAAGAACCAGCTTTAGGAACATCAGATAGTAACAATACAAGCATGTATGGGGACATACAGAACTCTTGTGAAAGAGGTAAGGAACGTGTAGTCGGACCGAAGCCCTTAATGCTTTAACTCATATTCCGACTGTCTACTAAGTTTGCTACTTGTCGTGTTGCTTCTGGCATCGAAAGAGAGAGAAAAAAGAAAAAGGAAGGTGGTGTCTATGGGATAGAAGGAAGGAGATGAGGTGAGGGAAAAGAAGAAGAGAAAAAGAGAAAGAGAGAGAGGGATCCGACCTACAGAGTGGAGACGAGAGAAAAGGGGGGGGGGGGGAATGGGGAGGGGGGCTCAGGGGCTGGGGGGCAACTACCAAGGCGGGGTTCATGTCTCACACACAGATGGGGGTAGGGGTATATTTGAGATAACGATGAAGGGGATAGGAGAAGATATAGCCTAGGGGGCCGGAAGGCGTAGGGGAGCTGATAAAGTGACGGGGAGGGGGCAAGATGGGGGTAGGGGGTAGGGGTGAGGGGAGTGACCACTCGTTTAGTTGTCTATGAGCCTGAGCAAGGCGGTGTCGCCCTAAAGGATCATGCTCTAATCCGGGGGGATATGCTGTTTGTATTCTGCTGTTGTTGTGAAGTGTGACCAGCAGGACCAGGTAGTCGAGAACTTCTCCATTCTTTCCTGGGAAATGTGGATCAGCTCTTCCATGTCACAAATTCTTGAAATAGTCGTAAACCATTCCTTAAGTGACGGTATATGACCGGAGCGCCAGTGTTTGGGGATGCACAGTCTAGCCGCGTTAATCATGTGCATGGCTAGGGATTTTAAGTAGACTTTTCTAGATAGGGAGGTGTGGTGCAGGAGAAATTGTGCCGGTGTGAAGTCTAGGGAGTATGTGGTGACCGATGTGAGGAGCCTGTGAACTTCCCTCCAGAAAGGCTGGATGCGTGTGCAATCCCACCAGATATGTAACATGGTTCCCACTTCCGCATTACACCTCCAGCATGTGTTGGAGGTTGAAGGGGCAAATTTGTGAATGAGGGATGGGGTTCTATACCACCTAGTGAGAACTTTATACCCATTCTCCTGAATAGCGACATTCAGCGACCCCCAACCCTTGTCATATTTTTTTCGCCATCTGTGTCCTATTGCAGAGACTTTCCTTCACTTCCTGTCCCATAGCCAAACAGGAAGTGAGAAATTCCTACATATTAAGTGAATTCCTTGGGGACCCCCTGGCCATCAGAACTAGTTCCTCTCTTACTTTTCTGGGGACAACCCAAAATGTGCGATTTTCTTTTACTTTCAATGAAAATGGTAAACAGGACAAATTAATCTTCCCAACGGGGGCACAGACTGTAAAAAAAAAAACGGACAGGGGTTCTATTCCCTGACCCCTCTATCCAAAACTAAAAACGTTTTGCCTTTAGTTATACTTTAAGGCTGGATTGTGCGAATGTGCAATATATGAATTGGATTCGGGGAAATTCGCATTCAGGAGACTGTGACCGACTCTCAATAGAGTCGGTTCACACAGCTCCGGGGCGGCTGCGGAGCGATTTTCAGAAGAGTCCTGTGCGTCTTCTGGTCCATTTCAGGTCCGAATCCAGCAAAAAATTCAGGACAGACTCGTCCCTGAAAGAAAGAACAGGGGCACACCAGACCCAGTTCACACCAGATGCAGTTCCATGCAGTTCCGTTTTTTTCTGCACTAATACAGTCAGTTCCGGTCAGTTTCTGCACCGGAAACTGACTGCATGGTGTGAACTAGAGCCAACTAGAGCCATTGGAATACATGGAAAACACTGTGCATGCATTTTGTGCAGAAAAAAAGCGCACGGAACTGAACGGAACTGCGTCCGGCCTTAGGGCCAGTTCACACCACATGCAGTCCAGTGCGTTTTTTTTTCTGCATCAAAAACACATGGAAAGTAGGTTTTATGGTTTTCAATGGCATAGTTCACACCAGTGCTTGCAGTTCCAGTGCGTTCCAGTTCCAGAAAAAAAAAAAACATGCTGCATTTTACCTGCACTGGAACGCTGTAAAACGCATCAAAAATGCACCTAAATGCACAAAATCGCACTGGAACACAATTGTCATTATTTAAGGTTAAGAAAAAAGTGGGGTGAAAAAAAGCACCGGACTGCATAAAAAACTTACCAAAAACGCACTGGAACGCCCCTAAGGGCCAGTTCACACCATAGAAACGCAATTTGGATGCATTCCAGGTGTTATTTTGCATGCACGTTTTTGACGCGTTCCAGTGTGTTTTTGGTACGTTTTTAATGCAGTCCAGTGCTTTTTTTCACCCCTCTTTTTTATTAACCTTAGATAAGGACAAGTGAGTTCCAGTGCATTTAGGTGCGTTCCAGTGCATTTTTGATGCGTTTTACAGCGTTCCAGTACAGTCCAGTGCAGGTAAAATGCAGCATGTTCTACTTTTTTTTCTGGAACTGGAACACACTGGAACTGAAAGCACTGAGGTGAACTATGCCATTGAAAACCATATAACCTACTTTCCATGCGTTTTTGATGCAGAAAAAAAAACGCACTTGACTAAATGCACCAAAAACGCACTGGAACACAATTGTCATTATTTAAGGTTAAGAAAAAAGTGGGGTGAAAAAAACCACTGGACTATAAAAAATTTACCAAAACCGCACTGGAACGTGTCAAAAACGCTAATGCAACAAAGCACCTGGAAAGCATCCGGATTGCATTTCTATGGTGTGAACTGGCCCTTAAAGTATAAACATGGGGACATTTGCATGTATTGGAGAGAAGTACTGCATGTTTTTTTGTTATTTTGCCTTGGCATACACTTTAACAGACTTCAAATGCATTGAATGAGTATGCATTACCTGCACCAACATATACCGGCGATAGTCAAAGCCGTGAGACCAGCAAGGGCACAGGCCACCACCACACCTGCCGAGACACAGATTGAAGAAGTTAATGTAGGACTCCAATGTAAGTACTCCAGCAATCAGTATACGTTTTCACCTTATTTTTTTCATCTTTTTAATTTCAGCGCAGTTGAATGTGATGGGGGCATGTGCTGAAAAGACATACGGGATCTGCTATTGCTGGCCTTCTTCTTAAAATGCTAGTTGTCTGACTATTATGCTGGTCATGTGACTACAATACTTAACTGGGACAAGTATGCAAAACAAAAGTTCCGCCTTCACTGGCTGCATGCTTATTCTAGGTCAATAACCCAATAAACCAGAGACAACCAGTTATCTGCTAAATGGGCATTAATTCCATGCACAGAATATCCATACTGCTAAAGAGCGGATGATTTCTTTTTTTGAGTGCACAGGGAATCCAACTCTATTGGATCCTCATCTATTGCTCTGACTTGGAGACAATCTTCTCCCTTAACACTTTTTGTGGGTGAATGGTGAACTTTTCTCAAATATAGACCATCAGAAAGTCAGTGTTTGCATAGTAACCTCTACTGGGGTGGTGGAACGCCGAAATTAAGACCACTTTCACACTGGAGCGGTTTTCAGGCGCTTTAGAGCTGGAAATAGCCTCTGCTAAGTACCTGAAAACCGCCTTCCATTCATTCAAGTGTGACTTTTCACACTGGGGCGGTGCGCTTGCGGAAGGTTATGAAAAGTCCTGCAAGCAGCATCTTTGGGGTGGTTTGGGAGCACTGTATTTAGCGATCCTAAAACGTCCTGCCCATTGGAATGAAGCGCCTGAAAAGTGCTGCAGCACAGGAGTTTTTAACCCCTTCTTTGGGGTTAAAAGTGCCCCGGTAGCGTCCGAAATGCGCCGCTAAAACTAGCGGCGCTTTAGCGCTAACGTTGTTGCCGCCCCAGTGTAAAAGGTGTCTTAAGGTGAGATCTGCTTTATGCCAGTAGAGAAAGGTGGAGCAAAGAGCAGACACCAGCTTTTTGGGGACAGGGAATAGGTGGAGGGGGTGATAAAAGTAATAGGGACCACTATTTTACCCTGTTTAATCACCTGCTGCCCCTAAGAGTGACACTGTTCTTGAATCTGGCCATTAAGCTGCTATTGCTACCCCCTCCTCTTGAAAATGCTGCCTTCCTGCCATGCTGATCCAATGGCTTTAGTACTTTCTGAGACACTGAACTTAAAGAAAGATGCAGATCAGGAGTTTGGATGCAGAAAGTATTGAAGCCAAAGACAGCCAGGCAACTAGTATTCTCAGAAATAGTGAAGCAATGGCAGCCCCTGTATTTCCCCCAGGACAGGTTCCCTTTAATCACCCAGCTCTCATACTCAGTGGTCAGGTAGGTTTCATGCTACATGGCCATCAATGCCTTTACAAAAGAAGGTAACATTCTTTTGTCCATCGCTGTGCTTCCTATAATGGCCCGAGAGTCTTTTAATGTGAAGTCAGAGTTGGCAGAGCGAGTGGAGTAATGAGCACCTGTGGTTAGCAGGCAATGACTCTCTGCTGGGACTATTGTATCCCGATCAGAGAGCTCTTTTGGCTTTTTACAGATTTAATTGCTTTATTGTTTGGCTCAGCAGCCTTTCCTGCACCCTGTGCCTTTGAATGAAGAGCCGGACAAAACAGGAGAGGTTCAGCACGGGGCAAGACAATTGCTGTTTGATGAATGAACTGCAATCCTTTTATAATCAGACATGAAAAGCACAGAGCAGAGGGGGGTGTTATTATACACTAAGCACTTCCCGCACCCTCTGTCCAGAAGGATCAACATGTGGGGGGTCAATGACATGGCCTGTAGCTCATATGACCAGTTATGGGTGGACTAAATTCCATTTGCCCCATTTTAAGAAATTGTACAGCCAGTAGGGAGAGTGACTTCACTGGCTGGGTGGAACTGGTTATCCATGTAGGGAGGTCACTGTCGTGGTCCGAAAGTAAAAACCTGGTGTATTACCTAGTAACAGCGCATCACTAGGAGGTTTTCGGGTAGTTTTAGGTGAGCCCGGACTGTTACTTCGACCGGAAGGTTCTTTAGCTGGTGGCATGGGCGGAGGTGGAGGATTGGACGGTGTGGTATTGACTGCAAAGGAAAAAAAAATCACATATTGTAAATCACAAGCGCAGGAGCGATTATTGTTGTTGGTGCTTCTAAATATGCAGAGAGAAATAGGTGGCAGACATTGGGAAGTTATTTGACGATCTTTCAGCGAAAGCATGTAAATAGGTTATAAGTTTACATGAGCAGGCAGTAGGCAGATACCATTGTATTCAAAGATACATTTAAAACTGGGGCGTTAGTAATGTGTTCTGAAAGAGCCAATTTTATTTTGTATTCTTCGCATTGAACAGAGTGGGAGAAGCTTAGAAGCTCTGTTGGGTTTTTACTGCTGTCCCTGACCCTGTTGGGTGGGATTACTTAGAGACCGTTGTCATCAGTACAGGAAGTGAGGGAAATCTTCTATGGGGAATAAAACTCTGCTTTGTAGTGTATACCAGCAGATCTAATATGAAAGTGGCTCAACAATGGATTCATAGTCCAGATACCATTCTATTCCAGTGAAGTATCAAGTAGAAGATCAAAAGGAAAAAAAAAGGACCAAAAACGTCCATTCATTAGGGCTAAGAAAACATAAGAAATGAATGTCTAAATAAGTAAAACTCCTCAGTAGATGAACAATGAAATATTTAACTTATTTAGACATTCCATGCTTATGTTTTCGTAGTCCTAATGATGATGACGTTTTTGGACACCTGAAACATTGACTTTCCCTTTTCATTATTCTGCTTGACACTATACCAGCCTTTTTCAACCACGGTGCCTTCAGGTTTCTTCAGTGGTGTCCTGGAAAAATTCCCAAAAACTGAAGTGCGTGGATAAAGCTTGCCTTTTAGATACAAAGCCACAAAGTTATATAAAGCCACAGGTTTTCATTGCATACCATTACAACCTTCTAGCCACCGGCGCCCTAACATCCAATGACGTCATTGGTTGAGAAGGAGGATGTTGGGCGCCTGCACAGCATCCTTTTTTTTCCCCTTCCTGCCCTTCTCTGTCAGCACTGGGGTCATGTTAGCTAAACGAGGGAGAGAAACTAAGGGAGCAGAGAAAAACCAGAATACAAATCAGTACCAGTGTTCAAAATTGTATTTGCTTTGGAAGAATAAATCACCTCTAACATTGGTTGTCCTACATGTGTGGATATTGCTGTGTTTTGTAAGACCAATCATTAAATTTTAAGGTGCCTTGAGATTGTGCATCATTTTAAAGGGTGCCTTTACTGAAAAAAGGTTGACAAACATGGCACTATGTTGTATAAAATTGTATCCGGACTATCAATCTGCTGATGTGGTTCTTCAGTCTAAAGCCAGCCATAGACAGATGAAAATTCATCCAGTTCAGCAAGGACCAGACGAATTTCGATCCATGTATGGGCTAGCTGGTTATACACAACCATATGGATCGACTTGTGTACAATCAGCCTGTTGGATTTTTCCTGATCCATCAGTGCCGCCGGCTCTAGCAGGCAACACTGATCACTGTATTCTGTCTGTGGGGAATGCTCCCTGCTGGCACAATACAATAGCTCAGCAGGAGGTATTCCCTCATCTACCTCAAATCTGTTCATTTTTGTTTTTGTTCAACCTGCTGGTTGAATGAAAAAAATAGTAATTTATGGCCAGCCTTAGATCTGCTGTACAACAGACATAAATACAAACTGTGATAACTGTGGGGGTCCGGTGGGTGTAGAAGCTGTCAGCCAACTAGCCAGACAACCTGTACCAACGCCAACACTATTGGATATGATGTCACTGCTTCATACTTTGGCATATTAATACATATCCTTTGGAGATATGCTTTGATCTGTCTCTGTATTTGTATTCCAGTAATGGGGTTGGGTACTCTCACATCACCTGTCTGTCTGGTGTATTGGTATACCCACGTCTTATGCTAACGTTCGCAGTCCATCATTTTAAAATGTAATAAAACTTTTGTGAAGCCCCACCAAAACTATTGGACAGCAATAAGCTTAGGTCAACTCTTGGTTCTGTGTCAGACTGTGTTGACAGCTCCATCCTCTGGGCAACTGGACTAAAAATGATCAGAATCTTCCATTCCATTCCATCTTATTTAGACCTCATTCACACAGACAAAATGATGCATACATCCATGCAAACAGCTGTCTTTGCCTGAATGGGATGCACAGGTGTTCCATGCATTCACATGCAAGCAGTCTTATTCATGTCTATTGGGATGTAGCGGCTGCATAAACGCAGCTGCTCGTCCTAAATTGACAGCCATGCAGGTGCATCTGAACGCACACTGTCTGCGTTTGGGAACATGCACCCACGCGGCTGTCAAATTGAGACAATCAGCTGTGTCCGTGCAGCAGCTGCATCCCAACAGATATGAATGGGACTGCCTGAATGTGGATGCACAGAACACTGGTGAATCCTGTGCAGGTACAGGCGGCCCTTCGCACGGATGTACTGATAGGTACGGTTATGTGAATGAGGCCTGATTTTTGATCCAAAAAATAGTAACAAACACCACGAAGCTGCTGAACTCAGAACAATGAAATTATACTTTAAAAAAGGAGACTGTGTGATCAGATTGCAAAGTGTGTGTCCTGCTGTCACTGCTGGGCTGTCTGAGATCAGTAATTCAGTGAGAGATTCCTTTAGCTGACCTCTAAACAAATCAGATAAATCAGCTTCAGATAAGAAAAGCCCTTTACTTGTATATTACAAACAGAAGTGATGTCCTTCACACTGGTCCACAGTGTAAAGCCCTCTGAGATGTCAATGTTCCGCCTTGTACCTGGGTGTCCCAATAACAGGACACTGAGCCCACTGAGGCGTGACAATGGCACAAGCCAGCAGTGAATATTCATACAGCCCAGCCTGAGGCCGTTAACATGAAGATGTTGCAGTGTGTTTGTCACTTTATGGGTCATTTAACACAACTGGCTGCAGGCAGCTGACAATGAGGTGCTTGTCCGGTGACAGGCTAATCACTGAACTTCAACTGAAAAGAGGATTTACAGCCTGCTGCTCAGGGGTCCCTGTCCCGTCAGGTGCTGGCTCTGTATATGGGTGCCCCTCCTGTTTATTATTTCTTGGCGTGGTCTTCAATGTACAAATGTCACACTCACCATGCTCAGCAAAATTGACAGCGTGCGGCGGCTCTTGCTCCTTAAGCATTGAAGCCAGGAAGTCAATCTCGGAATCAGGAATGTTGTAGGCCACTGCAAAGGGAAAAATAAACATGTCACAAGTGTGAAAAAGAAAAATCTACATACACGAAGAAAAATGATAATATATTAAGAATTTTACTATCTAAAGAGAACCCGTCATGAAGGAAAAATCACTAATCCCATCATAGACGGCGACGCTGTGTATACTTACCTTTTTCCGCAGTTCCAACCCAGCAGCTGTCCTGTTGGAATTCCGGTACTTCTGGGTATGGCGGCGCGTAATTCAGTGTTAGGGGCCAGTCACTAGAACCCTTGCTGCCCTCAGGAGTGTGCTTTAGTCAACAATACTAGGTACCAATGGCAACTGCCAGGTGCTTTTCAGGGATTGCCACATACTGGTAAGTACTGCCTTGTACAAGGGAGGGATGAGTGGTCCAACACCAGACCAGTTTAATTTATTAAAAATTATCCTAATCTAACCAGAAAACTAATGTGACTTAATCTGGCCTTAGTGGAGTAAACCAAAACCACATCCAGAAATTGACAAACAGTTAACAAATTAATTTGAGATGGGATATTCAAGGTGTCACTTATTTACTAGATTTATAAATAAAACAAATGGGCTCCCATCTTGATAATCCCATTTCTACTTCATTTTTAACCTGTAGTCAATTATTATTTACTAAGACCACCAAAAACACTGCTTGTGGTATGGCAACCAGTGATGTTCTATACATTGATTGTGTAGACTGCAGGGGTGTCAAACTCAATTTCATTGTGGGCCGCATCAGCATTATGATTGCCCTCAAAAGGGCCGGTTGTATCTGTAAGATTAGATGTTCAGCGCATCCCCTCCCCTTACATTAGATGTCAAGAGCCACCCACCATCAGAAGTTAAGTCCCCTACTCTCCCTTACATCACAGTGCACCCCCCCTTTCCTTATGCTGCTGCTGGGAAGAAGCTGGATGCATTGATTGAAAGCAGAAAGTAGGGGTCTGGAGGAGGACCAGAGGAGGGCTGGAGCTCTCCTGCAGCTGCAGGAGAGGTGCGAGGGCCACATGAAATGGTCTGGAGGGCCGGTTTTGGCCTGCGGGCCTTGTGTTTGACACCTGTGGTGTAGAGAACCCCACCAAAGATCTAAGGCAGGCCATACACAGTTCGAATCCCAGTCAGTTCAACAGGAAACGGCCGAGATTTCTACTATGTATGGGCAGGCTGAGTGTACCAAGTTGATTGACATTGTGGCTAAAATTTAAAGACCTGCTCCAACCAAAATCCAGCTATTGGCTTAGTGCACCTGCTACATGTGCTATCCCATCCAGTCTTCTTGTATATCTCGAAGGATGAGATCCCCTTTCCACAGTCCAGTACAAAGACTTCACACTTCCCAATGGATTCCCATGATCCATCATACATAACAGGTCAATCCCTCGGCTGGAGAGTGACACCATGGTTGTGGCCTGGAAGGGGGTGAAGTCTCTGAGATGAAGGCTTCCTATGGCCCAGTTCATTCAGTTCTGGGTGGATTAGGTCTTTACTCTAGTGATGATTACATTGCCTGTGGCTCCTGCTTGGATACTCTTACTGTACATCAGTATACAACAAAGCCCCAAAGCACTGACCCCATCAGCACCAGCACGGCTTAACGACTAATCCTATTGTCAGTGGAAGGGGGATCATGGTCACACACAGCACGGTAGGAAGTGGAAGGTAATAAAGCAGAGGAGACAAGGCCATGACACTAATCAGGGACAGCAGCATCTGGGGATGAGGAAGTGTTCAACAAGAAGCTGTAAAACATTATAGAGCACCCTCCTTCAGTGTGGAAGAGTTACAAGGTGTTGACACATACACTATATTACCAAAAGTATTGGGACGTCTGCCTTTACACGCACATGAACTTTAATGGCGTCTTAGTCCGTAGAGTTCAATATTGAGTTGGCCCACCCTTTGCAGCTATAACAGCTTCAACTCTTCTGAAAAGGCTGTCCACAAGGTTTAGGAGTGTGTCTATGGGAATGTTTGACCATTCTTCCAGTCAAGTTTCGCCACCCCAAACTCGCTCACCCATGTCTTTATGGACCTTGCTTTGTGCATTGGTGCGCAGACATATTGGAACAGGAAGGGGCCATGCCCAAACTGTTCCCACATGAAAAACAACCCCACACCAAATTCCCCCCCCCACCAAATGATTTGGACCAGTGTACAAAGCAAGCTCCATAAAGACATGGATGAGTGAGTTTGGGGTGGAGGAACTTGATAGACCTGCACAAAGTCCTTACCTAAAGCCGATAGAACACATTTGGGATGAATTAGAGCAGAGACTGGGAGCCAGGCCTTCTCGTCTCACAAATGCCCTTGTAGAAGAATGGTCAAACATTCCCATAGACACTCCTAAACATTGTGGACAGCCTTCCCAGAAGAGTTGAAGCTGTTATAGCTGCAAAGGGTGGGCCAACTCAATATTGAACCCTACGGACTAAGCGTTTCGTTTTCAGGCAGAAAGTCGAGTGTTTTTACCACGTTTTTTTGCCATGATTTTGTACGGGTCAAATGGTCACCAATGTAAATAGAAGAAAAATGCCTGTAATCTGCCTAAAAAGAAGCTCCAGAACTTGTTTGAGCTTCAGGCGCTTTGGAATGGAAATGTTTTAAATATCTCTATATAGAATAATAGATTTTTCCCCTCCAGCGTTTTGTAGCTTCAGGCTTCAAGCTACAAAACGCTCAGGTGTGAATGGGGCCTAATGCCCCGTACACACGATCGTTTTTAATGTCATTTTTTAAACCGACGTTTTTCTCCTCGTTTTTTTTCATGTTTCCTCTCAAGCCTGTCTTGCGTACACACCATCATTAAAAAAAACGATCAAGCAAAGCGCAGTGACGTTCAACACGTACGACGGCACTATAAAGGGGAAGTTCCGTTCGAATGGCGCCACCCTTCATGTTAGTAAAGTTTGTTGAGCGACGATTCGCGCTTTTCAGTCCGTTACTGTGTAATGAATGTGCTATCTCCATTACGAACGCTAGTTTTACCAGAACGAGCGCTCCCGTCTCATACTTGATTCTGAGCATGCGCGTTTTTTTTCACGTCGTTAAAGCATACACACTATCGTTTTTCACGTCGTTAAAAAAAACGACATGAAAAACGACGTGAAAAAAGAGAGCATGTCCGGAATTTTTAATGGCCGTTTTTCACGTCGTTAAAAATGCTCTGGAGCATACACACGATCATTTTTCAGGGCCATGTTTTAAAATGGCAGTTTTAACGGCATGAAAAACGATCGTGTGTACGGGGCATTAGACTGGGAAGCCATTAAAGTTCATGTGCGTGTAAAGGCAGGCGTCTCAATACTTTTGGTAATATAGCGTACCACAGCGAAGTATGAGGAGCGATGGAGGACAGGAATGACACCCCCAACAGAATTTTACCCAATAATAGACACTCACTACATACTGGGGCTCAGTTCACATTATAGGACCAATCACATTCCACTCCTCCATAAAGACTGGCCACCCAAATTACAGTCTGATTACAATTACAATCTTCTTAAAGCTGGCTACACACATTGCCATTGGATTGTACAATCTCTATAAAACGTTGCATGCCAAGGAAATCACACGCGTGTGCACAGATGTATCTACGTGCTCTGCCAGAACCCAAAGGCTGGGCAGAGCCGTTCAGCACATCTAGACATGAGTTATAATGGCGGTAAGGAGTGGGACTGAAGTTCTGCTTTCATTTTATATTCAGTCAGGTAGGTCCTTGCCTCATGAAAAGCTGGCCACAGATGTTCCAGTCTGTACAATCCCTTCTTCATCTAATTGGGATGCCAATGAAGAAATGATCATATTTTACGCTGTAGGAAAGACATGAAATCAGGAGCAGGGCACCCAAACTAATTGCTTTTTGATGGAAGGCATTCCGCACGTCCCCATGCTACAAGACAAGAATGTTAACGAGTAAAGCCTCCCCCCCCAACCTGTTTGTTGTACATTTTCAGGTGATGCCCCCAGGACACAAGATGGTGGAGCCAGGAATACAATATGGGTGCCATAAGCCAATTATTTTTGTATATTAGAGGAAAAAATGTCTGGATCAGAGGCTCGGAGAACACGGCAGGGGTCCAGGGACTGATTAGCACATCACACCTCCATTCCCAGAACTCAGCAAACGAGTCTCTTTCCTCCACCTGAATAGCAAGGCACGAACTGTACACATGTTAATGAGGCCAGAACAGGACAGACTGGGACACAGCAGATGGCTGCAGAAACTGGGCCGGCCAGCTTCCCCCCCTGTGGGCTCCTACATGGGGCGGCACTTGTTTAGCGGGACAGATAACCGTGTTTGGTAAACATGTCAAACCAATGGGGCCTGGCCTGGCAGAGAAAAGCTTGAATTAAAGCGTCCAACCTCCCTCCATTCATGGTGTGCTTTTCACCCTGAACACAATAGAGTCCCTTATTGAGATCCCTGCTAGTCAACAACAATGGGGATCTGTGCTGACTTTATAAACCACAACGGGACAGCGCCCCACGTTGGTCAAATGTTGGATAAACATTGTCCAAAATAGCAAGCTAACTCAGAGAACACCATTGTTCCTTATATGTAGTAGAAAGCATTTGTGTGCCCATAGCAACCCCCCCCCCCCCCCCCAAGCTCTGTTTACAGGTGCAAAGGAGCTCACAATCCTGAAAAAACGCACTAAAGGACCCTTTATAAAAATCGCAATGCACTGGTACTTTGTAACCATTCATTTTGCTGTGTGCGGTAGGAAGGTGTGTGGGGATGCCATTAAAAACTAAGGCACCACTGCATGTCTGCAGAAGGGCTGCACATTTTTGTGTGTTGCGGGATTTTGCGTGCGTTCCTGCAATGCACAAATGTGAACCCAGCCGTGTTCTGCTTCCTGAGGAAAACATCTAAAGGTTTTTTTTTAAGTTGTTGACCCTCTAAGCTAGTACACCTTTCTGGAGAAGGGGGTTCCACATTTTTACTGCTCTATCAGCAAAGAACCCTTTCAGCAATCTAAGGTTTAATCTCTTTTCTTCTAACCTCAAATTGTGGCTGTCTCCCCCCTTCAGAGACCTTAGAGTGACTAGTTTATCACAGTTACTGGAGTCATCTTTGATATATTTGTACAATGTATTCAATGTGAGGGACTCTGACATAAATTCACTAGATTGTTCTCCTTTCACACTGAGGCAGTTTTCAGACATTTTAGCGCTAGAAATAGCGCCTGTAAAGCACCTGAAAACTGCCGCACGAGTGTGAAAGCCTGAGTGCTTTTACACTGGAGCGGTGCGCTTGCGGGATGCTAGAAAAAGTCCTGCAAGCAGCATCTTTGGGGCGGTTTGGGAGCGCTATATACAACGCTCCCAAAATGCCCCTGCCCATTTTAATGAATGGGCAGCGCTTCCGAAGCACCTAAACAATGCTTCTGAAGTGCCGCAACACAGTGTTTTTCA
Source organism: Rana muscosa (assembly GCA_029206835.1). Lineage (NCBI taxonomy): Eukaryota > Metazoa > Chordata > Amphibia > Anura > Ranidae > Rana > Rana muscosa. The sequence continues at coordinate 232,731,416 of CM055125.1, read as the reverse complement.
CCCTTTATTTGGGGTTAAAAGTGCCCTGCTAGCGGCCGAAAAGCACTGCAATACTTTAGCGCTAATGTACGGGTGGCCCCAGTGTCAAAGGGGTCTAAGGGCTCATGTCAGTGGGCGTAGTATTCCTGTTTGTGGCATGCACTTGGAATGCACGTCAAACGCAGGTCAGCAAAATCCCATTGACTGCAATGGAGGCTGCGTCTGACGTGCTTTTTTTTGAACACAGGATGTCTTATTAAGGTGTGACTGAACTGCAAGCTAATTCCTGGTACACACAATGAGATTATCAGATGAATGATCATCGATTGTTTCTTGCATGCTAGTCTCATATCGAAAAAGAAAAGGCTACTAAAAATAAAAAAATTCTCGTACGACAAAATAAAAATTCTAAAGTGATGTAAAGAGTTGTAGTGTATTTGCATTGTGTTTTCGGACAACTTTACTGATTAAACGAAAATTGTACAATCTGGTATCGTACAAGAAACATTTTCGCAGCGGCTTAAAAAAGCATAGATGTGAACGTTTCCCATAGGAACCCATGTGAAATGAACTGTAGGGCGTTTCTGCAAAAAGGACAAAAAACGCATAGGTGTGAACAAGGCCTAAGGCTTATTATGGGGAAATTGGACACATTGCATTTTAGCACATTGCAACGCATACATTAAAACGTGTAAATGAACCGGTTCTGCTTTTAATAAAATGTCTTTTATGTTTTGGCTGGAGTTATTTGTGAAGTTTGAATGTCTATACCAGGGATATGCAATTAGTGGACCTCCAGCTGTTGCAGAACTACAAGTCCCATGAGGCATAGCGAGACTCTGACAGCCACAAGCATGACACCCAGAGACAGAGGTATGATGGGACTTGTAGTTTTGCAACAGCTGAAGGTCCGGTAATTGCATATCCCTGGTCTATACTGAAGTTGGCCATTCTATATTAGCAGAATTTTGCTCAAAAGGTTTTGTTTTTAGAACATTCGTTCGATTTTCTTATTGTTAGTGGTGTCAAAACGATGTTCATTTCCGAATGCAGCGACCAGAAAGTGGAAGAAGCAGAAGGAAAAAACACATTTAACAGTGAATAGGGTTTTCTTTTGATAAACTCCATTCACATTCCAAAGCAGGTAAAACAACATGACATTTTACAGTACTTTGAACAACATTCGTCAATCATCAAATGTTCTGAGAATTTTCATACGAACGTTCATCAGAATATTGGTTCGAAAATCTCCTAGTGTATTGTCCAGGGCTGCCAATCCTTTGGATGCAGCCAAGTCTATTTACTTCTGTTCATGTTCTTGGCAAAAGCAAGCTTGGCTAAGCGGAAAGTGCAATACTCACAGCAACCAATCAGAATCCTTCTTGCGCGGATCTGACTTTAGTAAAGAGAATTCAGATCTTATCCTAAAGGTTAACACACATTGTGCTTTGTTGGGGGACACCATACATGTTACAATCTGATAGTACATTCTCTGTACAATCAATGTCAGATCTACCAAAATCTATCCAATCAATTTGTACCCAATCAGGCAGGTCCTTGCACTACCTACTTATTTGTAGATCTAAAAAGGAGATTGTACAATCAGATTGGATTGTGTGTGATCAGCACAGGCATCAATTAATGGCATCAGCTTATCAATGGTGTTAACAGGAAAGTTTCTTGTTCCTCATTGCCCCAAGCCACCAATGAGAATCCTGGTCTCCTTCTCCATTCTGCACTGCAGATAAGTCCTTTGGATCCCGAGTGATTGCTATGAAATGTTCCTGTTGGTATAATATTCATAAAAACACCCCAGAGACGCTCACTGATCTCAGTATCCCTCAAGCTCAGGTACATTAAACTCATCTAATATTAATGTGGGTTTGTTTTGTTTTTTTGTATCTTGCTGGAGGAGAACGATCACTGTAATTAGATTATCGAACACTTATGAGATTGTTATCGATTGGTTACATGTCCGCAGAGGGAGATGCAGACAGCCCCACAGCAACCAGCCGACTAGTCTTATCCACCTTTAGTAAGGTAAATGGATTGATTGATAGATCATCCTGCAGAGGCTTATACTACTTACTATCTTACGAGGAGCAGAGAGAGGACGCGCCTAGTCATGACTTGGATGGTAAAGAGATCTCTCGCTAGATGAAAAGGTTTCTCTAAAAAGCCCGGCCTGTAAAGAAAGGGTTAAGACTACATGAACACGTCTGTATGAGTTTTACTGATTATACCGGCGTGACTTTTCTGGCATTAAAGTTCCTGTGTGAATCACCAGTAAAATTCTTATGTTTACATGCATAAAGGCACACTTGCATTTTAATGCGTCTATATCCACCTCCTTTATTTTAACTCTCAAAATACACAATTTGCATCTCTGTATACAGCATGTAAAACGCACGTCCTCAGAGGCAGATTTTTTTTAGTTTTGGTTACGGATCTGAACGCAGCGCACTTTTACACACGTGTGCACGTTCTTGTTGAAAACAATACATTTGCATTCAGATCCGTAGACAAAATTATTTTGAATTGCATTTTTTTTTTTTACAGCCATGTGCATGTCCCCCAATACTTCCCCGTCCTATCATTCACTGACCTTCGCTTTGTTGCAGATCTAAGCTTGCTTAGAGATACTTCTGGAAGTTCTGCGAGTGTTGGGTGCCTGGCCCCCCTCTGATCACTATAGGACACAGTAGAGATGCAGGGGGAACCACAGTGCAAAGCGGGAGAGCAGGCACGCAACTCACTTGGAAGTGTCGGATGCAGAATATTTTGCAGCCCCCAAAGCTCTGCAATAGAGCCAAGATCAGTGGTGTAAGCAGTAATACAAACTTAGTTATACAGATTTTCCTTTGCAGGTTGGGCTTTTATTTGAAATGTTCCTGTCTACCCTTACTCTGGGTTAACAACGTGGTGGAGGAGCAAAGGAAAAGTATAAATCAGTTGGTTGGGCGGCACTTTAAGGCCTCCAACAAAACACTAGAGGACTTCCCTTGTGATAGGAATTTTTTTTTATTTTTTGAAGAAGCAGACCGGGTTCTTTACTGTAAGAGCTGTAAAAGAGAAGAATAGTCTTCTACTGGAAGTTCTAGTGGAAATAGCAGACTGTCTCAAAAAAAGGGGTTGGCTGCCAATCCAAAAGAACAAGTATGGTTACGTCACTTCTAAAAATTCAGTATGATAATGGTACAGGGCTTTAAACTGTTGCGGCTAGGGGTTAGAAAGGCTTTTTTCCTGTTTGAAGTCGATCCTAAAGAACTTATTTTCTTTATCCTATACAACTATAATACGTATGAATAATTTTCCAGCCATTTGAGCATGCCTTGATATCTTTGGAACATTCACGCTTCTATGAGCAATCAGACATTTGTACCATATTACCAATGACCCAGAGACTATCCCATACATACAGATACTAGTCTGAAATATTCAGGAGTTAGCATGCATATCGGGAGGTCCCTCATAGGTCCTGCTCTTCATACTGGTTAGGAGTCAATCACTCAAAAACTCATTGAAGACAGAAGGCAGCAGCCTCCATCTTTCCTGTAACTGTATATTGGGGGGTACAGTTAATGATACTGGTCAGACTGGGAATGCCACTAGCACAATATGCTTTAGGTGTGACATTTTTTTCTGAACACAACAAATGATCAAAGGCTTTACCTGTTGTCACCTTTTTTTAGGCAGCTAATACACAACCAGGAATTGCTGAGCAAACACAGACGGGCCTCCTCCCTGCACAGAGGGGTCCGCAGGTGAAACAGCCCAGAGATGATAAGTGTCTTACTACACCGACACCTCTTTGAAGTTCTTGTAGAGAAAAATAAAGCTATAATTATGCCAATGAGCAGAAGAAACGGATTTGTTCAAATCAGCTCTACAATTTTTATTTAAAATCTGTAGCACTTGTAATATGCTTCAATATCTACGGATCACCTAAGATGCTATAGCAGATAAGACTGTACAGTCTGGGGGCTAGGAGCTCATACCATTGTCCCACCGACTACACCAGTCCTCCTTGTAGGCTCCACTCCTGCTATGGCTTCATTTCCACCCCAACACTCTGCAGGCCTGCGAGATTCCATGTATTACAAGTAGACTGTCCTCTACAACACGGGGTTCTCATTCCTGTCCTCAAGTACCCCCAACAGGCCATGTTTTGGGAATTTCTCTTAGATAAAATAGCTGTTCAAAATTCCAAGCCACTGACTCTGATTTAAAGCACCTGTGTAAGATAAAGGAAAACCTGAAAACTTGGCCTGTTGGGGGTACTTGAGGACTGAGGCTGAGAACCACTGATCTACAACATGGCTGTGCAACCCATTGAGGTAGACATGATAGCAGATGGTCACACCAAAACTCTAAGGCTTGGTTCACACATGTCCGGCTGTGGTTTGCAGTCCGGAGTACACTGCGGTTTTGTTCCCTGGTTCAGGTGAGAATTTGTACTTGAATTCATACCTAAACCGAACCCAAAATGGCACAGGGCCAGTTTCAGAAATTGACCGTGGCTGCCCTGGACATGTGAACCAGCTCCATTGAAAGTCGGTCCCATTCACATGTTATGCAAATCGGATGCGGTTAAAAACGCATTCAATTTGCATATATGTGAACCGAGCCTAAATCTGAACCCAGGAACACATATGTAATATATTGCAGCATTTGTTTTATTTTTTTCAAGTTACGCATACAAGAACAGAAAAAAAAAAATCTTGATCCTGCCATAAATCCAATGTTCTTGTAGGCTCCTGAGCATTAACTGAAATATCAAACAAGGTCATCAGCCTCCTCTATTCATTTCTGTGGGCTAGAGAACACCACCTTCCTATGTTATGGAGATGAGACATATACTACTGACAACGCTGCTCCTCCACCGGTGCAGTAAAATAATGAACGTTGTCACTGTAGGACAGGAAGTGTGTTACTGTCAGAATCACCAGGTGAAAATCTAGGAAAAAAGGCCTAAAAAAGGTAAACCAAGGCCGCCACCACATACAATATATTACAATTTTCTTCTGGGGTTTCTTTTTTTAAATACATTTTTATTAATTTCAGTGAAGACACTTTGACACTAAAAGCAGCTACATTTTGGGGCCACCAAGGACCCCTTCTTCAGGCCGTAGTGAGAGTTTGGTGTAAAAGGATTTGAGCCTCACAAATTACTGCAAGTCCAGTAGAAGTTTTTGATAAAAAGTCAGATGCATTTTGGGGACTCAGAACATACCCTTCATTAGGGCTTGGACACTGGCAGGAACAGAAGGTTATACTGGACAGCAAATGCAAGACCACACTGAACATAATAACAGATGTGTAGTCAGCTGCCAGCTGGTGACCGAGCCCCTAAAACGCGTTGGCCTGATTTTCAACCAATAATAATAAACTTCTACTAGACTGGCACTGACCTGCAGCTTTGTTCATCCTTCTATAATTTTCTTGGGCTTTCCAGGGACCTGCCCAACAGAGAGTTGCCTTACTTAAACTAGAGAATAAATGTGACTTTACCACTTGGGTCCAGCACTCTTGCACGTTTTTTGCAATGCTTGGAACGCAGTAAGGGAGGGGTCATCTGAAATGTCGCTGGTTATGGTGGCCAATAAAACTTTTGGTGTGCTGGTGATAACCTGCTGTTTGGACTACATACCTGACAGCACAACAATCACTTCACCACAGCACCCGCTGATCTTCTGATCTATTTCTGTATGGAACACGCCAGAAAATAAAATAAAGACAAATCCAGCAGAGAGTGGACGCCCCTCTAAGGCTCGATTCACACAGGTTGCAATTTGCATATTGCAGGTGCATTTTGCGTTTCTCAATACACGTTTTTGATCCATTGAAGTCTATGGAACCAAAAAACATATAATAGTCCCTGGTCCTTTCCATAAAATGCACAGATATGAACTACATCCATAGGAAACTATGTTATATGGACTGTAGTGTGTTTCTTCAAAACTGAAAATGCACTAAAAAATGCATAGGTGTGAACTAGGCCTTAATGGATACAAAGAGATGGAAGAAATTGTCTGCTGCTTTTTGATGGACTAAAACTCTAAGAAAAGAGCTATAATGGTGAACGCAATTCTATACCATTCATACTACTGGAGGGATAGACAGAACTTACATTTGTACATTTCAGCAGAGTTACATACAGCGGGTTTCAATGGTCCTCTGGCACCCCCTATTGACCAGTAATAGAAATATCACTGTTATGGACAGATTGAGAATCTGAGATAGTGTTGTTCTTAAAGTGAAGTCAGACTGCCCTCTAGAGGCCAACTGCAAAATTACCACCCTTCCCTTTTGGCACAAGAAATACATTGTTTATAACAAAGTGTACATTTTTCACAAGATTTTATTTAAAAGTAAACATTTTCTGAAACAAATAAGCCCATTGTGACCCTGTGATTGGGTACTTTTTAAAAAGGTTATAACCCCCACCCCCTTACTTTATCCAAAATGAGAAATGCCTTTAGTTACAGTGAATCTTCACCCTCTTCCACAAGTATCTCATGTGAATGCTACAGCCTAGCTCTTTAATGTTTGGATATTGGAAGTTTCTGTTTTTTTTTAAATAAAAACTTTTTTTTTTTTGCCTCCACTTCAGGATCTGTCCGCTTAGGTGATCTACATCACTAGGACATCTCATTAAATCCAGGGATATCGGTGTCATCCATCCCAGGAGTCAACGGTCATCCTCTTGATGCTTGCGGCATCGCGTTATTTCAGCTCTATGTGCCACACAGTGCGATGACTGCGCAGGCGCGAGATCTAGTTGTGCATGCTGGGTAGCCAGCTGCACAAACCCCTAGAAGTTAAAGAGCGTCATCTTCAGGTGCCCTTACATGTGATGGCAGCTGACAGACTTCATTTCTGAACTAATCAACCTCATATTTAACCAGTAAACACAACATTTTCTTTAAAATGAAAAGTCTATATAGCAAAAACTGTTCCCTAAGCTTACTGAAGATGGATTTATGAAGATTTATTTACATTAGGAGATTGTAGCTTTTCTTTAGGTCACTTACCTGGAACATGTAGCAAGCATTCCTGACCTGCACCCCATTTTTTTGAGTCAGAGACCCAAAGTCTTGAGGACAAAGAACAAGCATAACTCCTGGTCAACTAGTATTTTTAAAATCAGCCCACTTCTATTTCTCAGTGTTACAAAGACCACGATTACATATAAAGAGCCTATACTGAACCCACCAATGCACCCTCATAGTCCAACCCTGCCACCAAACTCCTATAGCCTTTAGTTACCTCTAGGTACATAGGTTATCAGTGGAATAGGACGTGATGAGAAATCTACCCAGGTAAAAATAAAAACCTTGTGTAATGCTGAATTGTCTAATAAACCTTCTTTCTGTTAAAACTAAAAAAATAAAAACCTCACAGAGGATCCAACCCTTCCCCAGTGTATACAAAAAAAAAAAAAAAAAAAAAACAACAAACATCATAGAGGCAGATTTAACCATATTTAAAGGGAATAAATTCACTCCTGAGTATAGAAACGTGTCTTCAGAGTCTGCTTCATCAGCGCATTCAGTCTCACCTCTTCTGCCCCCAGAACATGCAGCCTAACCAGGCTAAACGCTGCTGTTATAGATATCCAAGTTTAGACTTTTTGTGAAAAGTCAACTTCTAAGTTCTCCTTCCTGAGCTCTGAACCACTCCCCTTCCATCTCTCGCCATCCCCCCGGCTGCTAACTCATGCAGAGAGCAATGATGTGACTGTGATAGAAGGGGCTGAGGTGGCTATACTGCTGCACGAGAAACAAGATGGCGGCACGGGGGATCATTGGACAGACTAGTGCCGGTTTGGTATAAGCTGAACAGTTCATATTTGGCAGTGAGATCTGTAATACCGGAAAAGGAAAAGGGTTCCATCCTTTCCCTACTGGTAATAAGTGGCACTGGACCATGTCACAGCACGCCACTCATCAAGTCTAAGGCGGATGTCAGACGAGTGATCCTGTCACTGGTGACAACTCAATACAGGCAGGATTGGTAAGAAATGCCTTTATCTTTTCTATGGAGTTGTACCCTATAGCTACCCCATGAGATTGTGCAGTGTTCCAACAATGGAGCAACTCCATAGGAAGACCTTGGTTACCAGACTTACGGCCCATTCACATTATAAGTGGTGATTGGCATTGGATCAATGCCAGTCACTGCAAGGGCACATAGAAAACATATTTTTTCTATGTGCCCTGCTCATAACCATATGAAAACTGCAGACATGCCACTTTATTCCTTAGCACATAGGATGGCACCAGAGGTCACCACAGCACAGTGCACCACGCTGTTGTGTGGAGATCTGAATGGAAAGTTACACTTACAATAAAGTAAAAAAAAAAAAAAATCTAAAAAGATTTATAATATATAAAAAGAAGTAAACAGCCACTGTCAGCGGCCCCTGTGCCAAAAGGAAGCACTTGGGCAGGCATTGTGAAGAGGTCCTGATGATAATGTGTCACCAGCAAAAGGTTCAACCACCTGCCATGGCCCCAAAGCTGACAATCGATACTCAAATCTGGGTTACAAGTATAATCAGACCCCTTCAGGGATTGGTTTCTGCAGCCAGGTCTCTAAATAAGAACAGTCCCATCAAACGTATTACTATGTGACGAGAGACCACAGGGACCCCATAAACACTAAGGGGCCCGAATAAGGGTATGCCTTACCACCACCAAACAACGGCTTTAAAAAAAAAAATTACATTTATGAAACACAGAACTGTACTTTACAAAAGTGTTTAGTGCTTTGTTTACTCGGATGTAAACAAAGCCCCATTCCAATGAACGAGTGCAAATAAAGCCGGGAGGAGGAAACCCTGGTCACATAATCAGTCATGTGACCGGCATCTCCACCAACCAAAATTTTCTCAATATTGTAATGCAGAATACACTCTTTGGGACACCAAGGCCTGAATTTCATGAATGGGGCCTAAAATGTTGGTTCAATGTGGATCTAAAGCTGAACTGAAGTTCTGCTGTAAGAAACAGTAAGCAGGCAGGCTTTTATCACAGAAGAGACACGCACTGTCACTTCTGCAATAAAATTCCCCTACCTGTCTGTTTGCTGTATTCTCCAGTGCTGTAAACTGAGCTGCGCATGCACAGCTCATCTTACAGTGCTGTGCTGTGCCGTTCTCTTACTGCCGGAATGACTAGCTTCTGCGCATACGCTGGCCAATGAAGAGGCACGAAGACCGGCATTCAGAAGAAGATGGCACCGGTGAGGGACCATTGGACAGGTAAGTATTCACCCTTTAATACCACTTTAATAATGCAGTGCCCAGCAGAGAGTGGCTATGTTAAGTTTGACTTTAAAATGGACCTGTAACATGGATATTTACATATTCTTACCAAGCAGTAATGAACTTTATGTATGATCCCTGTATCTATTTGTCCTAGTTACTTATGTCACCAAAAAAGTAAGGGGAAAGTGAAAATGAGGAGATGTCACCAGAATGGGAGGTGAGGGGAATCATCCTAATGGGGACACCTGTTACAAATGACAACCATCTAAGAGTGGAATTCCCCATTGTAGGGATTTTCTCGCACTTCCTGTTGCATCTCCAGGACAGGAAAGGTAGGGAAATCTCCCCAATAGGACACAGACAGCAAAAAAAAAAAAAAAGAAAGAAAACAGAAAGTTTTAACCCTTCCTTACTTTATCCCCCCAAAAATTCATACATTTTTAAGTTACACCCAAATCACAAGTGGAGTCTTTTGTGGTGACTAGATTTTTGAGGGAACATTCATATGAAAAATTTTAGGAAATTTCTCAGAACATTTAATGGTTAGACAAATGTCTTTCCAAAATACTTAAAATTTTGTTTGCTTTAACAATCGATTTTGGAACAAATGGACTTTCCTGAACAAAAACCGTATTCACTGTCAGAAATTCATTTGTTTGAGAATTTCTTTTTCATCCTGTTCCTTTAAATGTTTTTTATTACTGCAGGTAAAAAATGAAAACAGAGTTTATCTTACCAATGATTAGAAAATTGAACGAATTATTCTTAAAATGAAACATTTTGAATGAAATTCTGTATGGCCAGCTTCGGATTGGGATTGAGCAGCTCTGATCCTGCCCCCTCCCATCCAGAATAGAACAGATCAGACCGTTGAGGACTACCCCAGGGGGTGATGATGAGCGCCCCAGACATCAAAATCATTTGTCGCGCAGGGAAATGTTCCAGCTTACTTATCCTTGACTAGGACAGGCAAGTGTTAATGGCACGTGTGCTGCTTCAGTCTGCCGGGTAAATTGCCCACAAAATGCAAAGTGGTCCCAGCGTGACAGAGGACAGCCAATTCCATCCACTTTTCTATCGTCTAATAAGAGATCAAACTGCTACGTTTCTAATGAGATCAATACATACAACACCTACAGCTGAGATACACTGGAAGTGGACCTGTTGTGATAGACCACCCAGGAACAATCAGATCACACTCAGCCATACGGTGCTCTTCAGAACGCTCCTCATTCTCGGATGTACGCAAAACACAAAACATTACAAAATGCAGGTTATTAAAATGGTGCCTTTGGATGACAGAAATGGCACATTCGCTATGCAATTGTCGATCTATTTAAGACAGACAGACATGCCCGAAGATCAGTCCTACTATAGAAAAACATTGCACTTCAACAGATCAGGAATCTCGGTGACAGTGGTGTTGCAAGGAACGCTTCTGAGACTCAACAGTCAAATCAATATGTGACATTTAACACAGGTATCTTATATCAGTGTAAGGCATGGCTGATCAACCTGTGACCCGCCAGATGCTGTGGAACTACAAGTCCCATGTGGCATTGCAAGGCTGACAGTTACAAACATAACTCCCAAAGGCAGAGGCATGATGGGACTTGTAGTTCAGCCACAGGTTGAGCACCCATGATGTATAGCCTCAGGGGGCAGATCCTACACCCAGCAATTGGTAACAGATTTGTTGTAGGATCCCCTGCCAATTCATTTAGAAGGACCTTACAAAAGTGTGATCATCATCGGATCGATTTTTAATCCATTTTGAGCAGATATCAAATCCAGATCGATAAACTGATTGATTTTGTGCCATCAAAAGTGGATTTGCGGTCTTCAAAACACAGAAGCAAAGCTTGGAAGCTAAACATTGACAGATCAATTAAATTACTGTTGTGCAATTTGGTCGTGGCGACTTCAATGTACAAATTTTTTAACCATTAGGATCAAGTAATGGAAATCATTCATTTAGATCTGTATGTGTGTGGGCACCATCACCCTGCTAGAAGTGACAGATACAAAGACAGCAGACGCTGCAGCTTTGCATGGAATCCCCCCTCATCATCAGTACAAGCTCATGCAATCATTGACTTGCCTTTATGATGTCGGGAACCGGGCTCCTTCAAGTGCAAGTGGAAGGCGAAGCCCAGGGACCAGAGGGCGCACAGGCAGTTGGTAAAGGTCAGGGTTGAGGCTGTCATGATGCCGGTGAGAGCAGGTAAAGTGCAGCAGCCGGGAGGTAAGGCACTGCAGTACAGCCTCTGTATACAGCGATGTGACTGTGAGCTCAGACTGTGTGGGCAGCCGGGAACTCTCCTCTCTTCCCACGCACTGCTACTGGGCAGCAGCCAATCACAGCTCACAGCATCAGCGAAAAGGGGAGCAAACTACCTCTGACACATCAACAAAACCAGGAGGACCCCGGCTCTACCCAGACACAAATAATGCAGCATTGATGACGTGCCATGGAGCAGCCAGGTATATAGACATAGGTGCCCATTCACTAAGGATTATTCCATGTTATACATTTTTCTCCATAAATTATTCAAACACATTCATAAAACGTAAACAGCTGCAGAATCTGTGTTTTCTAACTGCTGCAAGTTCTTGTTATTTATATCTCCAATTTAGGGCCAATAATGATCTATGCATGTGTGAAGAAGGGCGTTTCTTGTAGCATTAGGCAGGTGCTTTGTCATGCGTCAAAGTGAATGGCGAGCATTTGGACGCATGTATTTCATTTAGAATTTGGGGTGGATAGGGTTAACAGGCATTGGCCAAGGCTTGTCAATAGGGTTGCACCGATGCCGATACAGAGTATTCTCACCAGTATTCATGAAAATGATCCAATACCCGAAACTGATACTTTGCGGTGCGACTTGCGCCCCATACAAAACTAATGGGCTTAAGGCTGGGTTCACATTTGTGCAATGACAGACATTGCATGCAATTCGCACCGCATTGCTGTACAGATCACATGCGATGTCTGTGTGATGCAAATTCAGACATACAAACTGTATGGCTGAAATCTCATCCCATTCGCACCAAAATGGCACAGGACCCTTTTTTTTGGTCCACACTGGTATCGGATCACAGGAGTGTTCACACCTATTCGATCCGATTCCTGCACCATTTAACAGTTCGGACTGCAATCTGCGAACCGATCTGGGGGTGTCATTAACTTTCCACTGACACCCCCAGCAGTTCACAGATGTCAGTGTGAACCGCCGACGAGCGACATGCGACATGCGATGCGGGAACCCACACTGGAATCGTGCCGCTTCCCGCATCGCATATGTGCGAACCAGGACTTAATTGCCCTGCAAAAAATGCATGCGATTTGAACAGGAATGCGTTTTGACTCCTGTCCAAATCACATACAGTTTCCCGCACCACTCCTGTGTGAACCCAGGCTGAAATCACTATGACAAGCCTGGGTTCACACAGGAGCAGTGGGGGAACTGTATGCGATTCGGACAGGAATCACACCACATTCTTGTGGAACTCACATGCGATTCTATGCAGTGCGATTTGAGCCCGTCAAACTATATAGGCTCAAATCGCACCTCAAAGTATAGTTACTCGGCATCAGCGAGTACTTGACCGAAAGTTATGGTACTCGTACTCATCGATTGAAAAAGGGTATCGGTGCAACCCTAATTTAGAATTTGGGGTGGATGGGGATAACAGGCAATGACCAAGGATTGTCAATACCTGTTGCAAACCCATCAAAACACACTGCAGTGCTGCCATGGGAACAGCCTCTATCTATATTATCGGGAATCGTGAAACGTGTGTATTAGCACATCAGAAAGCGTATAAACGGCACAGTTTAATGGGCCCTGAACCTTTCTGTTCTGCTCATAGAATCAATGAGTGACACAAGAGGCTGGAGGTATTTTAAAAGAAAAGTGCAGGTTAACAAAAAAAAAAAAAACATACATACTCACCTAGATGGCTGCAACATGGATCCAAAATGTAGCTGTTCCCCACCGCCTCTACACTGATAACTGATTGATCAAAGACTGCCGATTGCTCAGTTCTAGGTCTGCTCTGAGCACACTGGAGTGCTGGGATGAGTATGGGCGGGGGAATGGGGAGCGGCTGGCTCAGGCTCTTAGCAGTGCATTGACAGGCTAAGCCAACTGACAGTCAAGCATTTGGGTAGATCCCGACATTGTCAGGAACCCTGCAGAGCCTGGACTGGCTCTGTGACATCAGCCATCAGCGGACTTTAGCCCGCTGTCAGCTGAATCTGGAACACAGGAGTGCAGAACCAGGTGCAACTCCTGTGATCCCCAAAAGAAGTAGGGCCAAAAAAAGCTTTTTAGTGAATCGATTACATACAAAATTGTTAAAGTATCATGCATGTAGTAAATGCAGCTGGGCCGTGTGATTTGATCAAGAAATATGAACATGGAATAAATATAGAATACGATCATTTCCTATGCCATCTCGTGTCCATAATGCAGTATTTTCCTCTAGATGGTGCTTACAGTCATAATAAACAAAATATGGGGACTTTTTGTTGCGGCCTTGTAAATGTTTGTCACATTCATACAGCAATTTTTTTTTTAAATACATAGACTCCTATTTGTCGAACAGATGAACAGCAAATAAAACGTGATTTGGTACCCTGTAGAGGTCTGCGCAGAATCATTACGGTTTTTCCCGTGTCCGGATGGTCTGTGCATGGCTCCTCATCTTTCTGCCATTGCCATACATGTACGGGGTCGCGTGACCCCAGATTTTGCTCTGGCTATCACAAGTGAACTAAAAAAAAAACATTAGTCCAACAGGATACGGCTAATAAGATATTGCAGCTGTCCAAACCGATAATTTTCCAATGACAAACATGCACTCTGAACTTTGGCAAAATTATAGCATTTGCTTCTCCAAAGCATGGAATGGGGCGACCCCCATGGAAGATCAGGTGTTCAATGCCAAGGGGCTCATCCTATCTGCACAAATGCAAAGAAAAAGACCAGGTGCACTTCAAACACTGCTAACTTTATTAAACTGGACAACATGAGAGTCTCTGTCTGGGACCTCCTCCACTGATGCATTTTATTCACATGGCTGGGCCTAATCTATGATTAACTAAGTTCATCTTTTTGAAAATAAATAAATAAAATAAAATGTACATATTTTTGTAGGAAAAAAAATGCATTTATGATTTATTTCAGAAAAGCCTGCAGAGCATTGCACCCATGATCAGTAAATCGCAGGTGCAAAGTGAAGTTCCTGCAGACACTGCCTCCAGCTTTCCTCCCCATACTTCCATGCAGGCAGACAGTTACAAAGCTGGAAGAAGTATCAATGAACTATGAGGGTGCTCATCAGTGCCCTCCCAGTTCATTGAGAACCACAAGTCGTCTGCTGTGGTGTCAGAACGGACTTGTAGTTTTCTCATTCACAGATTGTTGTGAATGAATGACGTTTTTAAAATGTGTCTGCGGGTTCAGCAAGAGGATCTCCCACCCACTGTCACAGGGGTAGGGAACATGAGGTGCAGACCTGGAGAAGGCTACCCGTCACATACTAAATATTGGTGTAATGTTCAACATGCTACAAAGGGTGAACTTAGCCTGTAAACCCAGCTTTGTGGGTAAAATGTGTCAGAGAGGGGACTCTGAATTTTCTTCACAGTGCAACTAGTCTCTTTCTTTGGATTTGTGCACTCTGTGGGGCACAGGACGAGACTCTGCTGGTGTTTGCACCTGATCTTCTATGATAGTGATGCCTGGGAGCAGCATATCCTACACTACCATTAAGCCCAGCCCTGCAGGTGAAACGCATTAAAGGAGGAGGAGATTCCAGTTGGGGGACTCTGTTCATGTTATCTGGATAAATAAAGTTACTAGTGATTTCCTTTGGATTATGTGCGCGGAGTTTGCCCATTTCTTTGTGCGTAGCAAAGTGTTTAACAGGAAAGTCTCTGACAATCTCCTGTACCATGTCCCCAGTCTCTCACCATCTCCTGTAATGTGTCTGCAGTCTCTGACGATCTCCTGTACCATCTCCCCAGTCTCTAACCATCTCTATGTATAAAAATATTTTTTAAAAACAGTCACTTTCGGTATCGGTGCTGTTTCGTTATCGGTTTTCGGGATCAAAGAAGATTTATTTTCGGTATCGGTTTCGGCACCAAAAAACCCATTCGGTGCATCCCTACTACAAATATTGTTATAAAACACTGTCATAACATAGGAACAGAAAATAAATAAATAAACAAAAGTTATGTAAAAACATTGATTCCAGGTTAACATTATAAAAAAAAAAAGAAAAAAAAAAAAAGAAAGCCGAGGTCCAATTGCTGGTCCTAAAGTCACTGGTGAACTTGGGCAGATGTGAGCAGATATGACCGGTTGTAATCGGTTGTCCTCACTGACAAGACACACGTGTTCCCATCTCCTCCTCCGTGTGATTCAGACCTTGGCCTTCTTCTATTAATACATTCCTGGCCCCGTGCCGCTATCGGCAGATTCTGAGAGACAGATTTGTTGTGAAGGAGACGAATCATAATTCTGATGTCCTGATCAGGACTGATGGCTTTGTCACTCTTCAGTCTGAAGATGGGGGTAGATATCTGGAGGTGGTGGCATCTTTGATTAGTCACCACATATAGTGAAAGTCGTGGTGCCTGCGGGGGAACCTGAAGTGTGGATGCCAAGAAGAAGCACCACAACCCTCAACGCTCATCAAAAACTGGAAATACTCCAAATCACCTTAAAGGAGAACTCCAGACCAATATCTTTCTCTTATAAGTACAGCAACTACATTATCTGTGGGCAGCCTTATAGATTTATGGTGGATCTGCCGTGAAGAATACAACTATGCTTTCTGAGCCTGTAGTTATTCCTCTCTGTGACTCTGGGTTGGGTACGCTGCATGGCTAGAGTAACACCAAACGTCTCCACAGCCCATCTTTAAAAGGTACCATATATTCAGAAGTGGAGCTTAAAGTGGTTCTAAACTCAAAACGCTTTGATGCATTGTCTGCATCGGCCTTAAGCACTTGCCTGACTCCTCTCAATGATCCAGCGCTGTCCCATTTGCAGCACCGCTCTTCTCTCTTCCTGAGGAGACACAGAGAAGAGGGAGCCAAAGGCTTCTGCTACTGACAGTCAAACTCAGCGGCGGCTGGTGCTCAAAACATCAAATGCAGCCACTGTGCCCATCAAACGCAGCCACTGTGCCCATCAAACGCAGCCACTGTGCCCATCAAACGCAGCCACTGTGCCCATCAATTGCCGTCACTGTGCCCATCAAACCCTGCCACTCTGCCCATCAAACCCTGCCACTCTGCCCATCAAACCCTGTCACTCTGCCCATCAAATGCTGCCAGTGTGCATCCCCAGCCCGCCCGGCACTTACCGTGTCTCGTGGGGCAGCGGGTCAGAGCGGCGGTGTCCTCCACGCTCCTCAATGTCTTCTCTTGTCCTCTCTTCCTGTCCTCTGCTATGATTGGACGCTTGATTGGCTGAAATGACAGGCGCTGTGATTGGACGCCTATCAGGTAACAGACCCGAGCACCTGATTGGCGGAAAGGCGGTTCAGTGTTAGGATAGCGAATATTCATTCGCTTTCCTAACACACAGCGGAGTTACCTGCGAGCGCCCAGCATGGCGCTCGCTGTTCAAATTTTTTGATGCTTATTAGAGCCTACGGTTCTAATCAGGTGTTCAAAAAAATACCCCCACCGCTGTAATTCAGCCTCCTGGCGCCCGAAAAGGGGCCAGGCGCCTGAATAGGGGGTGGCAGCGGCGACCATAGATAGATTCATGCAATGCATGAATCTATCTCTAACGGGAGGGCCCGGGGAACCCAGAATCTGTTAGAAAGTATGGGATGCCCTTGCTTCAGATCCCCATGCACCTCTTATGTCTAAATCACCCTATGTCCATTAGGGGCATAGGGTGAGCAAGAAAAAAATGGACATTAAGAATATATCTTGGATTACTTGGAATGGGACAGTTATATTTATCCACAATATTCTCCAGGATATCTGTAAAGGACTATTTACTGTTTGATTCATTCTGAACTCAACATTTTAGTTGAAAGATGCTAATGTCATCACCCCCAGCCACCTGTCTGTTGTAATGTAAATGGGTCTAGGATAGCTTCTAATGGTCTTTTCATTGCGGCTTGTGGTAATTAACTCTGCTATTGGGGGAGGGAGTTCTGTGTTGAATTGTGATATTGTTGATTGTGTCTTCTGAGCTACAAGGCGACAAGTCTAGCTTAAATGTCTCTGAGCCAGGCTACTAAAAGGAATTAGGTAATTAGCATGTTAATTAGGTCTGGTCTATTTCCAGAGAAATATGATGCACCTCCTCTTTTAACTGTGTATAAAACTTGTGTTTTTTTGAATAAAGAGCATCAGTCTTGCCTGAAACCTCAAGACAGAGCTTCGTCTCGTTATTGAGGGAGAATTATTCTTATGGGTCTTGTTCGCCTGACTGCAGTGTCGGTAGCTGCCTTGTGTTTGGGAATGGAATATCCTAAACAGCGTTAACCCCTCTCATACACGTGGTGTCGTTACATTGGTGGCAGGCAGCGGGATGATTCCCACAGCCAGGACAGCTACAAAAGGACACAGGCCAATGGAGGCACAGTATGAACGGCTAAAGCTCTCTTCCCTCAAGGACTTACTGGAGAACCGGGGCAGACCAGCCAACAACCGTAAGAAGAGGGACATTATCGCAGAACTAGTCGAAATGGATAGAGCCGAAAGACCCAACATAACCGAAAGGCCCAACGTAACAGACAGGACACCCGAAGAGGCAAGTTTTGATCGGGCTGTTAAACTAAGACTGGCACATTATGGTCCTAACCCTCCAGCGGAGATTATAGACCTAGTTATAGCGGCTGTGGACGCAACTTGGCTACATAAAAAAGGTGCTGCAGAAGTCACAGCAGCACCAACTGAAAGGAGAGGAGAGGTACAGATACCAGCCACCATGGAAGAGGAATTCAGAAGGAGGTTTCAAGAGATGCAGATACAGATACAGCATAGAGGACCAGTATCAGAGGAGGTCCTGCTGGGATGGTCTGATTCTATCCGTTGCGAACTCTGGAAGAAAGCGCTAGCTCTCGAGCAGCAACACCAGGGAAAAGTTCTCCCCTCCATCAATGTAAGGTACTGGTCGCAGTATGATGTACGAACACCGTTATTGGGGGAACGATCGAAGCAGGAGTGGACAGCTGAGTTAAAGCGGAGGTTCCGCGGTCCATACTTTTTTTTTTTTTATGTCTACTACATGTGGTTACAGATGACTAATAAGTACTCACTTGTCCTGCGCTTTCAATCGTCCCACGTCCGTTTTCGGTAAAAAGAAAGATTTATAAAAAGTGTTCCTGTCTTTTCCATTTTGCTTGTGGGCATCGTGAAGCCCACAAGCACAGACTTCCGGGTAGCGGTGAATGCGCGTATGACGGGGTATATGAGTCACGTGATTTCGCTGGACGGCGTCTCCTGGGAAGCATGACAGTTTGCTCCCAGGAGACATTGCGCCGACATCCCAGCACACTTAGCGCCGCCGGGGAAACAGAAAGACCCGCCTACTCCCGCGGGAGGAAGACCAGGAAGTGGAACGAAACACAGCTGCTTATCTACAATTAGAGCCTCCGAAATTAAAAAAGGTAAGTGACATACTAATGTAAATAGTGTTAAGATATTGGGAATATAAAGTTTCTATGTAAGGTGAACCTCCGCTTTAAGCAGGCTGATCCGGGCAGAGATGCAGTTGGACGAGAGCTACAGAGCCCTCTGGTGGTATGTAGCCCAAGAGTGCCCGTGGTCAGCGGATGACAGCCCCACGGAAGGCTTTGACTATGATGGCCTGGGATTGTTGTATTGGAGGCTGATCAGTGACCCTGACTTTGGGAGTGAGCGGGAGTGGCGTTTAGAGGAAAAAATGGAGCACAGAGAGCGAAGACGGAATGTCTCGGAAGGACACTGGGCAGAGGAAGATTTGGAGTTCTTGGCCGTTCAGGAATGGGAGCTGGAGATCGCCTACAGACAGCTGCTAGATTCTGCTCAGCAGCAGGGTGGGGCTCCCTTTGCCTGGGACTATCAGGAAATACCAGTTGACAACTCTGAAATCCGGGCTGAAGAATCGGCAGTGGAAAATCTGGAGATTGCCATCCCCAAAGCTGAAGTGCTGACTGACCTTGTTGATCCTGTTTCTGCTTGGGATGATATTGGATGGAGGAATGTACCTGTCCAGCAGCATGCCAGAGAATCGGCAGTGTAAAATCTGGAGATTGCTACCCCTAAAGCCGAAGCGGATGATGTGGAGTCCCCAGCAGAAGTGCTGGCAACAGGGCAGAGTGCTACCAACCTCTGCCCAGCACCGGAAACAACTGTGGAGTACCAGGGAGCTGGGGCAGTTGGCCCCTCTCTCCAGCAACAAGCTGAGGTAGTAAAGCTTTTACTCCCAGCTGAATCACTGGCAGCAGGGCAAAATGCTACTGGCCTCTGCACACAACTGCAGCTTGAGCTGATATCGGGGGATGGGACTGCGGTCTCCACTCACAGCAACCCAGCAGAAGAGCTGGCAACAGAGCAGAGTGCTGCTGGCCTCTGCTCTCAACTAACAGAAGAGGGAGTTCCTGTGGGAGAGGATGGGACTTCAGTCTTCACTGACACAACCCCAGAAAATGGTGTAACATTGAGACAGGAGGATGTCAACCTTGCTTTGCAAGCACTAGGGGATTTTCACCTACCATAAGTGGATGGGAATTCAGTTTCCACTTGTATACCCCAGGGAGGCTGAGCAGTTGACCCAGATCCCCAACAGCATGACGGACTGAGCCCAGTCACCCTGTCTTCTCTCCAGCGGCTGAAAGGACTCCAGGGAGAAGGGCCAGTCCAGGCCTCTCCCCAGCGGCGGGTATGTTCTCTGAGAGGGGCAGAGTTTGGCTGGGTGAGTAATGCTCTGTTTGGAGCAATTTGTTTGGGGTACTGTGTGGATACAGGTATTAGAGGAATGGAACTATGGACTAACTTCGGAGTCAACCCGTCTGGGGTCTCCTCCTGTGTTAGTCTCCTGCCGAAAGGGGAGAGATGTAGTGGGAGGGCCTGGGAACCCAGAATCCCTTAGAAAGTACGGGATGCCCTTGCTTCAGATCCCCATGCACCTCTTATGTCTAAATCACCCTATGTCCATTAGGGGCATAGGGTGAGCAAGAAAATAATGGACATTAAGAATATATCTTGGATTACTTGGAATGGGATAGTAATATTTATCCACAATATTCCCCAGGATATCTGTAAAGGACTATTTACTGTTTGTTTGATTCTGAACTCAACATGTTAGTTGAAAGATGCGAATGTCATCACCCCCAGCCACCTCTGTTGTAATGTAGATGGATCTAGGATAGCTTCTAAGGGTCTTTTCATTGTGGCTTGTGGTAATTAACTCTGCTATTGTGGGAGGGAGTTCTGTGATGAATTGTGATAATGTTGATTGTGTCTTCTGAGCTACAAGATGGCAAGTCTAGCCTAAGTGTCTCTGAGCCAGGCTGCTAAAAGGAATTAGGTAATTAGCATGTTAATTAGGTCTGGTCACAGGTGTATTTCCAGAGAAATATGATGCACCTCCTCTTTTAACTGTGTATAAAACCTGTGGTTTTTTGAATAAAGAGTGTCAGTCCTGCTTGAAACCTCAAGACAGAGCTTCGTCTCGTTATTGAGGGAGAATTATTCTTATGGGTCTTGTTCGCCTGACTGGAGTGTCGGTAGCTGCCTTGTGCTCGGTAATGGAATATACTAAACGGCGTTAACCCCTCTCATACACGGGGTGTCATTACACTATCTATTGGTGATAGACAGGTGGCAGAAGAGAGGGGGCGGTGCCCGTGCGCCCCTTATGGACGCACCGCCACTGGTCAAACTCCTGCGAGGAGGGAGCAGGGTGTGGCTTGTCATCACTGTGTGTTTATGGACACACACAGCCCAGCTAGGGATAGCACATGCATGGATACCTTCTTAGCACCCAGCTTGCTAAGGAGGCACCCGGAGCAGGGAGAAGCGGACAGCCCCAGCGTGGGACTGCCAAACAGGAGGTAAGGGGCTGCTCTGTGCAATATCTTTGCACAGAGCAGGTAATTATAATATCTTTTTTTTTATTTTAAGATAAAAAATTGAAATAACCTTTATATCACTTTAAAGTTTTACCTGCCATGATGGAAATAGGGGAGCCGCCATGGCTGGCCTAACTGTCAAAAATTATTAGTTGTCCTGGGAGTTACTAACCTAGAACCAGCACTGAAATAAAAACTCCTAACCTCGCTCCAACTTATTTCCTGTAAACTTGTTGCAGGTATGTAACGGAGAAGTAATAAAATAGAGACAGCCAGGTATATGGCATTTTCAGAAAGAACGCCCCCATATTTCCCCAATGACAGGTGAACTTTAAAGTGAAAGAACAGCCTATCTATAACTATTATTAAAAATGTTCCCTTCCTCTCCTCCTTCCTATCCTATATAAAACAGCTCTGTGTACTTTCCTATTTTTAATCTGCTCCAGTTTGATTACATGATCCTGCAGCTCCGGGTCCCCTGTGTATTTGACATTGGCTGTGAATTCCCAGAGCCATGCTGTCACTCATAGGCTACCATGACCATGGCTTAGCTGTTGTCGGCGCTCCCTCCTTTCCCCTGCAGCAGCAACTGATACTGCTCGCAGGTTTTTACAGGGGGACTTTAGTTCCTCTTTAACTGACAAGAAGAATCTCCCCAGAAAAAAACCTAGACAGCAATAAAAAAAAAAAAAAAACTGACCCTTCTCCACTCTACCCCCCCCCCCCCAAAAAAATGATTTTAGATGTATTATAATTTCATCCCTTTAAAATACCTTCTCTCCTTCTGGGAAGCATGTGGCCTTACCCATGTACAAAATCACATAAAAAATCAACAAAAAATACCTTTTCAACGTTTAGTATCCCCTGCAGCATTACATTTACTGTAGCAAACTTCAAAATACACAGTGTATATACACTCACCGGCCACTTTATTAGGTACACTTGTTCAATTGCTTGGTAACACAAATTTCTAATCAGCCAATCACATGGCAGCAACTCAATGCATTTAGGCACCTAGACGTGGTGAAGATGACTTGCTGAAGTTCAAACAGAGCATCAGAATGGGGAAGAAAGGGGATTTAAGTGACTTTGAACATGGCATGGTTGTTGGTGCCAGACGGGCTGGTCTAAATATTTCAAAACTGCTGATCTACTGGGATTTTCATGCAAAACCATCTCTAGGGTTTACAGAGACTGGTCCGAAAAAGAGAAAATATCCAGTGAGCAGCAGTTGTGTGGAGGAAAATGCCTTGTCGATGTCAGAGGAAAATGGGCAGACGGCTCACAGCAGGGGTCTGGTGCATCCTGGTTTACCGTTTCAGGTCCGATTTCAGCCCAAATTTTGGGCTGAATTCGGATCTGAAACTGACCAAAAAAGATGCACAGCATTTTTGTGCAAAATAAACCGGACCAGCTGCAGAGATATGTGAAGCAGCTACATAGAGAGCCGGTCAAAATCTCCTGCCATTGCGAATTGGAGGCGGGTATCCCGCCTCCAACTCGCAATGGTGTAAAGTTAACCCAGCCTAACTCAAATAACCACTCATTACAACCAAGGTATGCAGAATACCATCTCTGAACACACAACAAATCAAACCTTGAAGCAGATGGGCTACAGCAGCAGAAGATCACACCGGGTGCCACTCCTGTCAGCTAAGAACAGGAAACTGAGGCTACAATTTGCACAGGCTTACCAAAATTGGACAATAGAAGATTGGAAAAACGTGGCCTGGTCTGATGAGTCTCTATTTCAACTGCGGAATTGAAATGGTAGGGACAGAATTTGGTGTAAGCAACATGAAAGCATGGATCCATCCTGCCTTGTATCAACAGTTCAGGCTGGTGGTGTCATGGTGTGGGGGAGATTTTCTTGACACACTTTGGGCCCCTTAGTACCAATTGGGCATCGTTTAAAAGCCACAGCCTACCTGATTATTGTTGCTGACCATGTCCATCCCTTTATGACTACAGTGTACCCATCTTCTGATGGCTCCTTCCAGCAGGATAATGTACCCTGTCACAAAGCTCAAATCATCTCACCACTGGTTTCTTGAACATGACAATGAGGTCACTGTACTCCAATCGCCTCCACAGTCACCAGATCTCAATCCAATAGAGCACCTTTGCGATGTAGTGGAATTCGCACCATGGATGTGCAGCCACTGCGTGATGCCATCATGTCACTATGGACCAAAATCTCTGAGGAATGTTTCCAACACCTTGATGAATCTATGCCATGAACAATTAAGGCAGTTCTGAAGGCAAAAAGGGGTCCAACCCAGTACTAGCAAGGAGTACCTAATAAAAGTGGCCAGTGAGTATGTATATATATATATATAAATAAATAATTTGCAGTCAATTGTAATGTTCTTAGAAGATGAGGACTACTAAAAAACTACCACTGCTAAGTTTGTACTGATTGAACCACAGCTGAATCCTGTTGGAATGAGTTTGGGCCCCCATATATCTCCCGGCTACGAGACAGATGGAGAACAAATACAGGTTCTCATTAATGTTTCATGATGCTGCTGTGTCTCCAACGCCCAGGAACACTATAATCCTTTCAATTCATAATACATAACCTGGGACAATGGCTCAGAATCTTCCATGTTAGGCTAATTGTGCTTCCAGAGACAAACACAGGATAACAACTTGAGGGAACAGTTTTCCAGATGCTGCAGAGCTAGAGCTGCACGATTCTGGCTAAAATGAGAATCACGTTTTTTTGCTTAGAATAAGATCACGATTCTCACAATGTAACATCATCTTTCACATTATACAAAAAAAATTGGGCTAACTTTACTGTTTATTTTTTTTTAATTCACTGAAGTGTATTTTTTCCCCAAAAATTGCGTTAGAAAGACTGCTGCGCAAATACAATGTGACATAAAATATTGCAAGAACCAGACTGCCGGTTGCGGTCTTGGGATGCCTTCCAGACCCCGGTTAGAGTCTAGAGAGACACCTCGAGAGAGGCATGTTCGTCGCGCCCCCCCCGGACCCTGATATCTCCCCCCCTCACTCCCCTCCTATCGGTACCCCCAGTCCACCCCATTTTCTTGCCCCCCTTTTTCTAATTCAATATCTCTGAGTTTTGTGACTCTCTAACTTTCCTAATTTATTTTCTCTTTTTCTTTGTTTTATAGTTTTAAGGAAATTTTTACGGTGTTTTAAATGACACTGTTATATAATAAATGGAAAATAGAGGCAGGGAGCGCGGGATCACACACTGTTTTTCAAAGATTGGGGAATGGATACTGATTATTTTGGTAATGAAGGCTCACAACCATATCCCTTAAGTACCAACGTGGGGCAGCTCATACATTCCGCTGTAAGCATATATGTTTGTCATAATTTGTATCTTTGTGTATAGCTGCTTAATCTAGGTTTTGTTGGACTGTTGATCATTATCTGACACCTTCAGTTTTTGTCATTCTCTTATTACCATGGCTGTTGTGAACTGTGTTCCCATGTCTCATTCAATAAACATTTAATTTGAAAAAATAAATAAAAATATTGCAAGAACCAAACATTTTATTCTGTAGGGTCCCTGCTAATAAATTATATATATACACACATATATGTTATGTTTGGAGGTTCTACGTAATTTTCTAGCAAAAAATACTGATTTTAACTTGTAAGCAACAAGTGTCAGAAAAAGGCTAAGGCCCCTTTCACACGGGACGGATCAGTATCCCCGCTGAGCCGGGGGATAACTGGGCGGTCCCCGCACCCTGTGCAGGGACCGCCCTGTCAGAGCGCCGCTCTCCCCTATGGGGGATCGGATGACGACGGACCGTAGAGTCATCCGATCCGATGACGGATGGAAAAAATAGGATTTTTATAACAGCTTACCTGTAAAATCCTTTTCTTAGGAGTACATCACGGGACACAGAGCGACATAGTCATTACTAATGGGTTATATAGATACCGTCAGGTGCTGGCACTGGCAACTTCCAAAACCGGAAGTACCCTCCCCTATATAAGCCCCTCCCATCCGGGAGCACCTCAGTTTTGTAGCAAAGCAATAAGTGTCCCCAAAGAGGGGCGGGAGCTCTGTGTCCCGTGATGTACTCCTAAGAAAAGGATTTTACAGGTAAGCTGTTATAAAAATCCTATTTTCTTTCTCGTACATCACGGGACACAGAGCGACATAGTCATTACTAATGGGATGTCCTAAAGCAATGCCCAATGAGGGGGGGGGATACACCATATATAAGCTGAGCGCTATCAGACATGAGGATCTTTTGCGGCCTGCAACACACTGCGCCCAAAGGCGACATCCTCCTGACTTCTAACGTCCACCTGGTAGAACCTAGTAAACGTGTGAACTGAAGACCATGTTGCGGCCTTACAGATTTGAGCCAGGGAGGCCTGGTGATGCACTGCCCATGAAGTTCCAACTGCTCTCGTGGAGTGCGCTCTAACTTTGAACGGAGGCGGTCTCCTTCTCAAGCCATAGGCTTGTATTATGACCTGTCGAATCCACTTGGCTAAAGTAGATTTTGACGCTGCCTGACCCTTTCTGGGGCCTTCCGGCAGAATAACCAAAGTATCCGTTCTGCGAATCTGAGCAGTGGCTTTTAGATAAGCTCTAACTGCTCTTACTACATCCAAAGAATGCAATAACTTTTCCTCTACCGAAGTAGGTTTGGGGAAAAAAGAAGGAAGAACCACATCTTGGTTCAAATGAAACCTCGGTACCACCCTAGGAAGAAAGGCTGGATGAGGACGTAATACTACTCTATCCTTATGGATAACCAGATATGGCTCCTTACAGGACATAGCTGCTAATTCCGACACTCTTTTAGCCGAACAAATGGCTACTAGAAAAATCAATTTCCTGGTGAGAAGCACCAAAGAAATATGCTGTAATGGTTCAAATGGTTGTTTCTGTAGAACCGACAGAACCAAGTTTAGATCCCATGGACATATGGGAATATTAACCGGAGGACTAATACGCATCACTCCTTGTATAAAGGCTTTGACTAGTGAATGCGAAGCCAAGGGCCTTTGAAAAAATATTGACAAGGCCGAAATCTGACCCTTGATAGTACTCAAGGCAAGCTTCCTATCTACAGCCCATTGTAGGAAGTCCAGAATCCTACCTATTACGTACTTATGTGGATGCCATTTCTTGGCCTCACACCACGTGATGTACGCCTTCCAGATTCTATATTAGATCTGCCTGGATACCGGCTTCCTGGCATTGATCATGGTAGATACCACAGGATTAGAGAGCCCTCTCTTTTTTAGAATGTGGGCTTCCATAGCCAGGCCGTCAAACCTAGGGCTGGTAAGGAAGGGTGGTATATCGGTCCTTGCGAAAGCAGGTCCGGACGACGTGGGAGAGTCCAAGGACTCCCCACTGAAATTTTACAATCTCCGCGTACCACGCTCTTCGGGGCCACGCTGGAGCCACCGGAATCACTGGTTTCTTTTCTACCCTGATTCTGCGGAGTAATCGAGGTAACCATTGTGGCGGTGTGAATGCATATATCAGCTTGAACTGATCCCAAGGGAACACTAGGGCATCCGAGCCGCAAGCTAGGGGATCCCTTGTCCGAGAGACAAACCTGTCCCCCTTTGCGTTGAATCTGGATGCTAGAAGATCTACATCCGATGTTCCCCACCGCTGACATATTGTCCAGAAAACCTCGGGGTGAAGGGACCCTTCCTCTGGGCCTAATTGCTGGCGACTTAGAAAGTCCGCCTTCCAATTCTCCACTCCTGGAATGAATACCGCAGATATGGCTGGGACATATTTTTCTGCCCATTTCAGGATGTAATTTACTTCCCTCTGGGCTGCACGACTCCTGGTGCCCCCCTGATGATTGAATTCTGACAGGGGACCCTTGGAGTTTGGATGTCCATGCTACTAGGGCATACCGGGCTGCTCGTATCTCTAAAAGATTGATGGGCAGGGCCTTTTCTGCATCCGACCATCTGCCCTGGAGAGACTATTGCTCCAGTACTGCTCCCCAGCCTATAAGGCTGGCATCTGTAGTGACCACCTTTCAAGAAATCAGACTGAAGGATTTCCCTTTTTCCAGATTCTGGGGAACCAACCACTAACGGAGGCTCTTGCGAACGGAAGGGGACAAGGACATTGTAAGTCTAGGGCCTGAACTTTTTTGTTCCAGGCTGACAGTATGGCCCCCTGCAAATTCCTTGAATGGAATTGACCGTAGGGTACTGCTTCGAATGATGCCACCATTTTTCCCAGCAGCCTTATGCACAGGCGTATGGACGGCTGTCTTTTTTGTACCCACTAAGTGGATCAAATCTTTCAAAGACAACACCTTTCCTCGAGGCAAGAATATTTTTCTCTGGCCTGAATCCAACCTTAGCCCCAAGTATTCCAGACTTTTGACTGGTTTTTAGGGCTAACTTGTCTCGGTTGATAATCCAACCGTGAGATTCCAGATACTTGATTGTCTTGTGAACGACCACGTCTAGTTTTTTCACTGAGTGGTCTATCAGCAACAAGTCATCTAGATATGCCATTATCATTACACCTTGTGTTCTTAGATTGGCCAATAAAGGGCCAGAATTTTTGTAAACACTCGTGGTGCTGTGGCCAAACTGAAGGGTAAGGCTCTGAACTGAAAATGGCGCCCTTCTACTGCAAAGCGTAGAAATTTTTGGTGGACTGGAAAGATGGGAATGTGCAAGTAAGCATCTTTGATGTCGATCGCGGCTAACCAATCCTCCCCTTGTAGGGCAGTGGCCACCGATCGGATCGTCTCTATCGGAAAGTCCTGATATACAGGAATTTGTATAGCCCTTTTTAGAATTAATATGGGCCTCCCGTCCGCGTTTGCTTCGGGACTGTAAAGAGGTTTGAGTAAAACCCAAACCCTCATTCTTACAGGGGAACCTCCATAATTACTCCTTGGAGCAATAGTTGTTCTAGTGCCAACAAGAGGGACTCTATCTTCCGGGGATCCCTTGGCACGTTTGACCTCAAAAATGGGAAGGAGGAGAGTCTTTTAACTCCAAACTGTATCCCAAACATACTGCGGAGAGCACCTATCTGTCTTGATCGTGTCCCGCCAGGTCTCTTGCGAACAACTGGAGTCCTCCCCCCACCCGACTGAGTGGGGGCAACCCTTCAATGAATTTAACTTTGGGGGAGGTTTTGTACCTCCCCTGACCCAGGGTTTCTCATTACCCTGCTATTGTCCCTGTTTTTTACCCCCGGGAATTGACCGAGGAGGCCGTCGGAACTGTTACACAGCCGATGCCCCAGGGACTGGAGAAGCAGGCCTCTTAAAGAGGGACCTCTAACTCTGTTTTTAACCGGCAAGAGCGTATTTTTACCGCTGGAAATTTTCTGGATATATTTGTCCAGGTTTTCCCTGAATAAGCGTTTACCATGAAATGGGACGCTAACCAGCCATTCTTTACAGGGAGCTTCAGCAGACCAGTTTTTGAGCCATAGAAGCCTACGCATATGTACTATAGACAGCGTAAGGCGGGAGGCCTGATGGACTGAATCCTTATGGCGTCAACCGCAAAGCCTAAGGCTCTAGGTAGATCAGCTAGGGCAAAGCCTGCTGATCTGTCAAGTCCCTCAAGACCTGTTTCAACTGATCCTTCACTGCTTAGCAGACCCCAATAGCTGCTACTGCTGGTTGTGTCACCAAGCTTGCTGTAGAAAGAAGCAGACTTTCATAAGGACTCCAATCTTTTATCTATTGGGTTCTTGAACATTTGGACATTATCCACTGGACATGTCAGTGATTTATACATACAAGAGATGGCTGCGTCCACTGTAGGGACCTTCCATTTTTTTTTTTTTTTGATGAACTTATCCTCCATGGGATAGACCACCGGAAATCTCTTGGGGGAATAAATATTTTCTCAGGACGTTCCCAATCCTGGTAAATAAGCCCTTTCAGTAAAGGGTGAAGTGGAAAAGAACAGACAGTCTGGGGGCTTCTAGCGACCCCAATGAGGATACAGTAGTGGTTGATGGTTCCGCAAGGTGCATTTTTAAATGCTGATCGGACCATGTTAGTCAGAGACTGAACCCATAATCTTTCAGCTTGAGATGCTGAGAAAAGGTTCCCCCACTGTTGACTCCTCTATAACAGAATCAACCTTATCCTGATCCCCTTCAGGCAGGTCGATCCCTGTATGGGACTGTTGCTCTGCTAACAGGCACTTTGAAGGAGGAGATGGAGATCGGCGTGCTTTCCCTGACAGGGAGGCAGCGATCAATGTTGACAATCTCTCTCTAATCCTCCCAGAGCTGAGGAAAAAACCTCCTCTGTTACATACACAGGAGCAGGTGAACTGAGGACAGCCACAGTACCAAGTACCCCTGCGGGGTCTCTACGGTCACTTACCTCTGAACTTCAGGGGAGACTGGTGCAGCAGAAGTATGCCCAAGATCCTCAGAGCCCGATGAGACCCCCTTCGCTTCCTGGAAGATTCAGTTCCGGAGCTTCTGGACGGCATATTCCTAAGCCTAAAGCTGAGGTATTCCAGCCGTAATACACCACTTTTACTGAGAATAGTCTAGCACAATTGCTGCTATATCACAGTTGGTGTCTACTAAAGTGCCTTTCTAGGGGATGCCTGCATCAACCGCCTCTATGTGCCTTTATATTGTTGCTAGCTCTGTCTGTGCACTTCAACAGCCAGCTATAATGTGCTTCAAAACACGCTGGACGCCCGCACATGCGCAGTAGCGCCGCGGCGCACACCTGAGCGTCATCCACCCGCTCCGCCCCTTTTTCCAGATCGCCTCTATGAATAGAGGCGCGTGCACGCGCTCGCGCGCGGGCACGTGCGCCTTCGGCGCTTTTTTTGAAAACAACAAGGAGCTAGATGGGAGCCAGGGTCCCTTTGCCGCAGGGCCCGGGGATGGATGAGCGCAGCAACAGGGCAGAGGAGACAGCTTCCCAGCAGAGAACATACCAACTGCCTGGATTTGATTCTGGAAGAAAAAAATCCACATTACAAGAAAAAGAACCATAGCGGCCTCTAGTGTCTAACACAGGTACCGCGGTCTTACATTTTTTTTTTTCTTGCCTACTATTAAAATTTTTACATTTTCTCAGTAGTAACAGGCATACACAGAATATTAGCGGGAATACCGTTAGGTAACAGACAGAAAGACAAATTAGGCTTGGGGGTCCCCCAATAGAACCAAGTTCCTGGGGGCCCCCACTTACCTGTTCCCCGCCGCAGGACTTTGTTTGGTCCACAAAAGCCCAAACTTCACCTATCACGGCAGGCATTGTAATCAAACCTTCAGGGACCGGGTTCCCAAGGATTCCACTCCCCTGGACCTGTATAGCACCCTGCACAGAAAACATCTTGGTCGTGGGTATGACCAGAGCTCTGGATCCCAGGGTCCAGCTCTCCTAAGAGAAGCATTACAGGCAAAACCTTGCTCTTCTCTGCAAGGCCCGGGTACCGACCGTTTAGCTATGAAGCTTTTTTGGTCGGATCCGGAATAGCTTACTGAGGCCCAAAAGAACCTGTACGCAAGCTCAGTGAAAAACACATGTTTCTTCGTGGCCAACACCTTAGACACTGGCAAAAAACTGAGGTGCTCCCGGATGGGAGGGGCTTATATAGGGGAGGGTACTTCCGGTTTTGGAAGTTGCCAGTGCCAGCACCTGACGGTACCTATATAACCCATTAGTAATGACTATGTCGCTCTGTGTCCCGTGATGTACGAGAAAGAAATAGGGTTTTCCTCCGTCACACTTTGGCGGATCGGAGCGGGTCAGATGTCAGCGGACATGTCACCGCTGACATCCGTGGCTCCATAAGGGTACATGGAGCATCCGTTCAGGTAGGGCTGGGAAAAAAATCGATTTTAATCTTGAATCGAGTTTTGAGCTCAAATCGTTTGAAGAAAATCGATTTTTTTAGATTTTTTTTTTTTTTTTCCTTCCCTTCAAAGTTTCCGTAGCAGGACTGCAGGGGGCGTATCCGGAATGGCACTGGGCAGCGTTACCCCAATTACATCTACTCGCTGCAGCCGCCGTCTGCCTACCTGATCAGCGTGTCATGCAGACAGACGGCGGCCATTGCAGTGTTCAAAAGCCGCGCCTCCCGAGTCCTCGTCGTCTGTGATAGGCGGAACACTCAATTTCACAGCAGGCAGTATTCAGCCTATCACGGACATCCTCTCATCCTCGTCTGTGTTATGAGGATGACCATGATAGGCGGAACACTGAATGCTGGGAAATTGAGTGTTCCGCCTATCACAGACGAGAAGGAGGCGCGGCTTTTGAATACTGGAATGGCCACCGGTGTAGCAGTAAAATCCGTATACCATGAAAATCTGCATCAGGTACGGGCACAGTGATTGAAGCACGGGCACAGTGAGGCACGGGTACAGTAAGGCATGGACACAGTTCAATTCAACTAAGAGTAACCTCAGGATTTTTTGTTGTTTTATTAGCTAAATCCAAATACAGTATTAATAATTTGGATGCTTAACAATCTTTGTTGCACACTGCAAAAAACAACAAAAGGTCACAAGCGCTAAATTGGTGGATAAAGAAAAAAATATAATGGATGATAATAAAGGGATTTTTATAACAGCTTACCTGTAAAATCCTTTTCTTGGAGTACATCACAGGACACAGAGCGACTTAGTCATTACTAATGGGTTATATAGATTACCTTCAGGTGTTGGCACTGGCCAATTCCAAACCGGAAGTACCCTCCCCTATATAAGCCCCTCCCATCCGGGAGCACCTCAGTTTTGTAGCCAAGCAATAAGTGTCCCAAAAAGAGGGGTGGGAGCTCTGTGTCCCGTGATGTACTCCAAGAAAAGGATTTTACAGGTAAGCTGTTATAAAAATCCCTTTTTCTTTTTCGTACATCACGGGACACAGAGCGACTTAGTCATTACTAATGGGACGTCCCAAAGCAATGCCAAATGAGGGGAGGGATACATAAGCTGGGCGCCATCAGGCATGAGGCTCTTTTGCGGCCTGCAACACACTGCGCCCAAAGGCGACATCCTCCTGACTTCTGACGTCTACCTGGTAGAATCTAGTAAACGTGTGTACTAAGGACCATGTTGTGGCCTTACAGACTTGAGCCAGGGAGGCTTGGTGATGCACTGCCCATGAAGTTCCAACTGCTCTTGTGGAGTGCGCCCTAACTTTGAACGGAGGCGGTCTCCTTTTCAAGCCATAGGCTTGTATTATGACCTGTCGAATCCACTTGGCTAAAGTAGATTTTTGATGCTGCCTGACCCTTTCTGGGGCCTTCCGGCAGAACAAAGTATCCGTTCTACGAATCTGAGCAGTGGCTTTAAGATAAGCTTTAACCGCTCTTACTACATCCAAAGAATGCAATAACTTTTCCTCTACCGAACTAGGTTTGGGGAAAAAGGAAGGAAGAACCACATCTTGGTTCAAATGGAACCTCGATACCACCTTAGGAAGAAGGCTGGATGAGGACGTAATACTACTCTGTCCTTATGGATAACCAGATATGGCTCCTTACAGGACAAGGCGGCTAATTCCGATACTCTTTTAGCCGAACAAATGGCTACTAAGAAAATCAATTTCCTGGTGAGAAGAACCAAGGAAAGGTGCCGCAATGGTTCAAATGGTTGTTTCTGTAGAACCGACAGAACCAGGTTTAAGTCCCATGGACACATGGGAATACTAACCGGAGGGCTAATACGCATCACTCCTTGTATGAAAGCTTTGACTAATGAATGCAAAGCCAAGGGCCTTTGAAAAAAATATTGACAAGGCCGTCTGACCCTTGATAGTACTCAAGGCAAGCTTCCTATGTACAGCCCACTGTAGGAAGTCCAGAATCCTACCTATTACGTACTTACGTGGATGCCATTTCCTGGCCTCACACCACGTGATGTACGCCTTCTAGATCCTATAATAGATCTGCCTGGATACCGGCTTCCTGGCATTGATCATGGTAGATACCACAGGATTAGAGAGCCCTCTCTTTTTTAGAATGTGGGCTTCAATAGCCAGGCCGTCAAACCTAGGGCTGGTAAGGAAGGGTAGCATATCGGTCCTTGCGAAAGCAGGTCCGGACGATGTGGGAGGGTCCAAGGACTTCCCACTGACATTTTTACAATCTCCGCGTACCATGCCCTTCGGGGCCACGCTGGAGCCACCAGAATCACTGGTTTCTTTTCTACCCTGATTCTGCGGATTAATCGCGGTGGGAATGCATATATCAGCTTGAACTGATCCCAAGGGAACACTAGGGCATCCGAACCGCAAGCTAGTGGATCCTTTGTGCGAGACACAAATCTGTCCACCTTTGCGTTGAATCTGGATGCTAGCAGATCTACATCCGGTGTTCCCCACCGCTGGCATATTGCCTGGAAAACCTCGGGGTGAAGAGACCATTCCCCGGGCATAATTGCTGGCGACTTAAAAAGTCCGCTCTCCAATTTTCCACTCCTGTGATGAAAACCGCGGATATGGCTGTGACATACCTTTCTGCCCATTCCAGGATGCAATTCGCTTCCCTCTGGGCTGCACGACTCCTGGTGCCACCCTGGTGATTGATATATGCCACTGCTGTGGCATTGTCTGATTGAATTCTGACAGGTGACCCTTGGAGTTTGGATGTCCATGCTACTAGGGCATACCGGGCTGCTCGTATCTCTAAGAGATTGGTGGGCAGGGCCTTCTCTGCTTCTGACCACTTGCCCTGGAGAGACCATTGCTCCAGTACTGCCCCCCAGCCTATGAGGCTGGCAACTGTAGTGACCACCTTCCAAGAAACCGGACTGAAGGGTTTCCCTTTTTCCAGATTCTGGGGCACCAACCACCAATGGAGGCTCTTGCGAACGGAAGGGGACAGGGACATTGGTAAGTCTAAAGCCTGAACTTTTTTGTTCCAGGCTGACAGTATGGGCCTCTGCAAGTTCCTTGAATGGAATTGACCGTAGGGTACCGCTTCGAATGAAGCCACCATTTTTCCCAGCAGCCTTATACACAGGCGTATGGATGGTTTTTCTTTTTTGTACCCACTAAGTGGGTCAAATCTTTCAAAGACGACACCTTCTCTGGAGGTAAGAAAATCTTTCTCTGATTTGAATCCAGTCTTAGCCCCCAAGTATTCCAGGCTTTTGACTGGTTTTAGGGCTGACTTGTCTCGGTTGATAATGCAACCGTGAGATTCCAGATACTTGATTATCTTGTGAACGACCACTTCTAGTTTTTTTCACTGAGTGGTCTATCAGCAACAAGTCGTCTAGATATGCCATTATCGTTACACCTTGTGTTCCTAGTTTGGCCAATCGTAGGGCCAGAATTTTTGTGAACACTCGTGGTGCCGTGGCCAGACCGAAAGGTAAGGCTCTGAACTGAAAATGGCGCCCTTCTACTGCAAGGCGTAGAAATTTCTGGTGGGCCGGACAGATGGGAATATGCAAATAAGCATCCCTTATGTCGATCGAGGCTAACCATTCCTGCCCTTGTAGGGCGGTGGCCACCGATCGGATCGACTCCATCCGAAAAAGTCCTGATATGTAGGAACTTGTTTTAGCCCTTTTATATTTAATATGGGCCTCATGTCCCCATTTGGTTTGGGGACTGTGACAAGGTTCGAGTAAAACCCGAACCCGTTTTCTTCCAAGGGAACCTTCATGATTACTCTTGGGGCAATAGTTGCTCTAGTGCCAGAAGGAGGGATCCACTCTTCTGGGGATCGCTTGGCACGTTTGACCTTATAAAATGGGCAGGAGGAATGTCTTTTAACTCCAGCCTGTATCCCAGACTTACTGCGGAGATCACCCATCTCTGATGGTGTCCCGCCAGGTCTCTGTGAACAACTGAAGTCTTCCCCTCACCCGACTGAGTGGGGGCAACCCTTCATGACTTAGGGGGAGGTTTTGTACCTCTCTTGACCCAGGGTTTCTTGTTACCCTGTGATTGTCCCTGATTTCTGCCCCCTGGATTTGACCGCGGAGGCCGTCGGAACTGTTTCACAGCCGATGTGCCAGGGACTGGAGAAGTAGGCCTCTTAAAAGAAGGACTTCTACCCTTGTTCTTAACCGGTAAGAGTGAACTTTTACCGGCAGAAATTTTCTGGATATATTTGTCCAGATCATCTCCAAATAAGCGTTCTCCATGAAATGGGAAGCTAACCAGCAGTTTTTTACAGGGAGCTTCAGCAGACCAGTTTTTGAGCCACAGAAGCCTACGCATATGTACTACAGACAGCGTAAAGCGGGAGGCCTGTTGGATTGTATCCTTTATGGCGTCCACCGCAAAACACAAGGCTCTAGGCAGGTCAGCTAGGGCAAGAGCCTGCTGATCTGGTAAGTCCCTTAAGACTTGTTTCAACTGATCTTTCATTGCTTGGCAGACTCCAATCGCTGCTACCGCAGGTTGTGTCACCATGCTTGCTGTAGAGAAAGCAGATTTTAGTAAAGACTCCAATTTTTTATCTATTGGGTCTTTGAACATTGGAACATTATCTACTGGACATGTCAGTGATTTGTTAACAGAAGAGATGGCTGTGTCCACTGTAGGGACCCTCCATTTTTTTATGAACTTATCCTCCATGGGATAGATCACCGGAAATCTCTTGGGGGGAGCAAATATTTTATCAGGATGCTCCCAATCCTGGTAAATAAGCCCTTCTAATAAAGGGTGGATTGGGAAGGAACAGACAGCCTGGGGAGCTTTTAGCGACCCCAGCGAGGAAACCGTAGTGGATGGTGGTTCCGCCAGAGGCATTTTAAATGCTGATCGGACCATGTTAGTCAGAGACTGAACCCATAATCTTTCAGCCTGAGATGCTGAGAAAGGTTCTTCCACTGTTGATTCCTCCATAACTGAATCAACCTCATCCTGATCCCCTTCAGGTAGGTCGATCTCTGTGTGGGGCTGTTCCTCCACTAACAGGCACTCTGAAGGAGGAGACGGAGATCGGACGCGCTTTTCCTGTGACAGGGAAGCAGCGATCAATGCTGTTAATCTCTCTTCCAATCCTCCCAGAGTTGAGGATAAAACCTCCTCTGTTATATATACAGGAGCAGGTGGACTGGGGACAGCCGCAGCACCAGGCACTCCTGCGGGGTTTCTACGGCTACTGACCTCTGAATTCTCAGGGGAGATTGGTGCAGTACAAGCATGCCCAATATCCTCAGAGCCCGATGGAGACCCCTTTGGCTTCCTGGAAGACCTATTTCCGGAGCGTCTGGACGACATATCCTTTAAGCACAAAGCTGAGGTATTCCCGTCGTCATACACCAATTTTTGCTGGTAATAGTCTAACACAGTTGCTGCTATATACCAGCTGGTGTCCACTAAAGTGCCTTTCTATGGGGATGCCTGCATCAACCGCCTCTGTGTGCCACTGTTTGTTGCTAGCTCTGTTTGCATCCAGCTGACACTTGTACTGTGTCTTTTAACCATGCTGGGACGCCTGCACATGCGCAGAAGCGCTGCGGATCGAGCGTCATCCACCCGCCCCGCCCCTTTTTTTTTCATAGGAGGCGCGTGCACGCGCGCGCGCCCGTGCGCCATTGGCGCCCTTTTCGAAATCAAACAGGGACTAGGAGCCAGGGCCCTTTTTGCCGGAGGGCCTGTGCGGTGGATGAGCGCAGCAACAGGGCAGAGGAAGTAGATTCCCACAGAGAAACTTACCAACTGCCTGGATCTTTTGACTTGAGAAAACCAAAGATCCACATGACAAGAAAAATGGACTACAGCGGCCTCTAGTGGTTTAACACAGGTACCGCGGTCCCTTTTTTTTTTTTTCTTGACTACTATTAAAATTTTAAATTTTCAGTAGTTACAGGCAAACACAGATATTAGCGGGAATACCGTTAGGTAACAGACAGAAAGACAAATTAGGCTTGGGGGTCCCCCAATAGAACCAAGTTCCTGGGGGCCCCCACTTACCTGATCCCCGCCGCAGGACTTTGTTTGGTCCACAGAAGTCCAAACTTCACCTATCACGGCAGGCATTGTAATTAAACCTTCAGGGACCGGGTTCCCAAGGATTCCACTCCCCTGGACCTGTATAGCACCCTGCACAGACAACATCTTGGTCGTGGGTATGACCAGAGCTCTGGATCCCAGGGTCCAGCCCTCCTAAGAGAGGCATTACAGGCAAAACCTTGCTCTTCTGCTGCAAGGCCCGGGTACCGACCGTTTAGCTATGAAGCTTTTTTGGTGGGATCCGGAACAGCTTACTAGGGCCCAAAAGAACCTGTACGCAAGCCCAGTGAAAACACATGTTACTCTTTGGCCAACACCTTAGACACTGGCAAAAAACTGAGGTGCTCCCGGATGGGAGGGGCTTATATAGGGGAGGGTACTTCCGGTTTGGAATTACCTGAAGGTAATCTATATAACCCATTAGTAATGACTAAGTCGCTCTGTGTCCCGTGATGTACGAAAAAGAAAATAATAATAAGAAGAAAAAAATCCCAAATATTTTGGGAAGTACAAAATATCCAAAAGGGGGAAAAAACAGGATCCAGCGCAGCAAGAAAAAATCCGTACCCAGAAGTACAAAATACACAACATGCACACAATATAATCCAGCGCTCATGGAACATACATTATTAACTATTCAAAACTCTTGAAGAATTGATAAAAAAGCTTAGTCCATTTATTAATCACAATAAAGAGAGGGATCCAATCCCAAATGTGCAGAGGGCAAATGAATCTTAACTCTCCAGTTGCCAGTGGTGACAAACTTGTTAAACTTGCAGTGACATCCGTGGAGCAAGGAGGGGTTAAAAAAGTCAAAACAAAGCCCGTGGCATGATCTCCGTGTGAGCACAGTACCTTGAATGATGGACAACAGGCAGACCAGCGTGTGGAGGGCCCTCCAACACAAAAGGATGCAGAGCCAGGATCACAGCAAGGCTGGGACAGAAGGAATCACACATAGAGTTTCAAGAGTTTTCAATAGTTAATAATGTATGTTCCATGAGCGCTGGAATATATTGTGTGTTTGTTGCACACTGACTTTGCAGTTAGAGAAAGGGTTTGCCTTTGCAATTTTGTTTGTTGATGCACTTTAATTAATATAATAATAATAAAAAAAAAAAAATCGAATCGAATCGTAAATCGAGTTTTTTATAAAAAAATCGCAGATTTTTTTTTGGGGGAAAATCGCCCAGCCCTACGTTCAGGTCCGCCTAAAAAACTGACAGGCGGACCTGAACGGACCGTCCGTGTGAAAGAGCCCTTAGTCTTTAAGTGGTTAAACTGCACTCAATTTACAGACCGAAGTTCACCCCTTTGATCTAAAAGAACCAAATGAAACAATGTTTATAGTTATCTCATTGCTGAGCAATGTTGATAAACATTTGCCAGCTTTTTTTTTTGTTTTTGACAGCTCTGAGTAAAGAACGGCTCTGCACTTGTTAAATAGAATAGTGGAAATGCCGGATTAAGATCGAGAGGGGGGTTGAACCAAGATCACGATTTTTTAACGATTAATCGTGCACCTCTAAAGCAGAGCTACATGCAACAGCACAAGCCGCTAGCTGGTAAATCTGGCTGTCCAGTATGGAAGTCTTAAGCTGGCATATATGGGTCAATTTTCTCATTCAACCAGCTGGTTGAACGAAGAAAAAAAAAACTGACCGGATTCCCCCATTTGTATTTTTGAGCTGGAGCATGACAGCTATGGGTTGTTAAAAATGCCTAGCCTATGCCTCATATGGGATGTGCAGGAAATCTGAAGACCAGGTCCCCTTGGGACCTTCTTCTAGCTGCCTGGTCTTCAGATTTCCTGCCCACACCACAGGAGGCATAGGCTAGGCATTTTTAACAACACTTGGCTGTCATGCTCTTTCTACCTTATATCATGTTCATATGAACAATGGGAATTTATAAGATGAAATGTATGCTAGGTATATGTGCTATAATATTGTTATCTTATACATGTCCTATATTTCAGAAAATGTACCACAGGAGCCCCTGAAGAAGACATCTGTTCGAAATGCGTCAGTAGCATCCAAATTAAATATTTCATGTGTAACATAAGACATACACTAAATGAAGGAGGGGTACAATGTTATAGTGACCCATCTTTTCGTATTACCTAGACTGGTTGGTGAACAGCCGTGATTGTCTTTTTTTTAATGTTGCTAAATAAAGATGCTATGCGATTTTAGAGATTTGTGCATGTAGTTTGTAGTGTTTAAAGTGCCTTAAAAGTCCTAGCCAATTCTTTTGTTTTTGTATTATCCTATGGGGGATGCTGGCACACAGAACTAGCAATAGTCCTTTATTATATTGTGAAAAACATATTCTAAAACCCTAAAATTAGTGTAATAAAATATAAGCAGTGCTGTAAACAATGTAAGATGAAATATCCGTTTTCACAGGTATTCAAAAATAATGCTAATGTCCATAAACATCACCATGTGACAAAAGTGAATATGTGCACAAATTCCCCAAAAAATTATATATAAATGCGTTTAAATATTAATTGAATATAAGTCCATATATCACATCAAATAGGTTTGTGAAAAAATAATGATAATAGCTTCCAATCTTCCACCACACCCGGTGACAGTGAATCCTCTCCCGTCAGATGCAAAACTCACCAACTCAAATTGCCGTACACTCTCTTGTTTGGCGTGTAAACGTGTACAAAAAGACCTCACTGGTAGGTATAGCAGATAATCCCAGTTCCAACCAATTCACTGCCAGAAAGCTTCGCATGTAAATAAAAGAAGTGCTCAAAATAGCTTGATACCGTAAAATCAGTTTAATATCACACTTAAATCTCCAAATATAGCACTCACATGAATCTCAAAAAATAGAACAATACACTGCACAGCAAACACTCGTTCAGAGATGAATCGAAAACCGAGTATATTGGTTGCGGCGGACCCAAGGTGTCCACTGATCGCTCACCACCTCCCCGCTGTTCCTTCCTGGATCTCCGCTTCCTTGATACGTCACACGTTCACTTCAGATGGTTGCCGCACAGTCACGCCCCGACATGTTTCGTCATAAAGACCGGGTGTGGTGGAAGTTGGAAGCTATTACCATTATTTTTTCACAAACCTATTTGATGTGATATATGGACTTATATTCAATTAATATTTAAACACATTTATATATATATATTTTTTGGAATTTGTGCACATATTCACTTTTGTCACATGGTGATGTTTATGGACATTAGCATTATTTTTGAATACCTGTGAAGACGGATATTTCATCTTACATTGTTTACAGCGCTGCTTATATTTT
The DNA here is from genome assembly GCA_029206835.1 of Rana muscosa. NCBI lineage: Eukaryota > Metazoa > Chordata > Amphibia > Anura > Ranidae > Rana > Rana muscosa. The sequence continues at coordinate 232,690,865 of CM055125.1, read as the reverse complement.
ATTTTATTACACTAATTTTAGGGTTTTAGAATATGTTTTTCACAGTTTGATTTTTTTAAAAGTAGCTGCTTCACTCTTTTGCAAATTTGATTATCACTATTTGTTCATAAGCGCAGTGGTGGGAACACAGAAAGGGCGGATTTATCTTTGTTACCATTATTTACAGTCCTTTATTATAGCATCTTTAGTCAATCTCGAGATCAACATCTGTACAACCAGCCTGCCCATAAATGGATCAAATCCGGCTGAATTTCAATCCTTGCATGGTCGACTTAACAGAGAAGTTCATTTATTTAAAAAATGATAAATGCACATTTTGTTGCAGGTAAAAAAATGTGCTTTTGTTATTTTTGGTAGTAGGAGCCTGAAATTCATTGCACCAGAAAACAGCAGATCGCTGGTGGCATGCAGGTCTCCTGCCGACCTGTCTGTGAATCTGCTTGCCCGTACATCCCGTATGGGGTAAGGCTCCTTTCACACTTGTGCGACTTGGGACTGCAAAGTCGCATGACAAGTCGTACCCCATGATTTCCAATGAGTACTGTATTTATTGGCGTATAACACTCACTTTTTTACCCTGAAAATAGAGGGTAAACTGTTCCTGCGTGTTATACGCAGGGGGCTGTGGAAAGTTTTTTCCCTGAAACTTCCCTCTTAAAGTTAGGGTGCGTGTTATACGCCTGTGCGTGTTATACGCCGATAAATACGGTACCATTCATATCTGTGCGACTTCAAGTCGCACTGACTTCAAAGTAGTCGCTGTACTACTTTGGTCCGACTTTGATGCGAGTTGAGGTCCTCAAGTTTACACAGGTATTCCCTGAAATCGTGGCCGCAGTTTGAAAGGGGCCTTAGTGGATGCTCCCTGACAGAAAGAATGAACTACCACAGCGCTAGGGCCGAAACAACTAATCTATTAATCGACAACTAATCGTTTATGAAATTAATCGATTACCATTTTCATAATCGATTAATCGGCCAGTAACATAACGGGGTTAAAAAATAAATAAATTTGCATTTTATAGTACAAAAAGAGCAAATCGCTACTGTAAATATTACTTTCACTGTCCCACAGTAAAAAATGAACCCCTTTCAGTAGCGATTATTGGCTCTTTTTGTACTAATTTTAGTTTTTTTAACCCCATTATGTTGCTAAACATCTCAGGCCTGGGTGACACCTCTGTGTTTTTTGGTGCTTTTTGCAGAAACACACTACAGTTCATTTACATAGTTTCCTATGGGACACGTTCACATCCATGATTTTTTCAGCTGCCGCGTATTTGGAAAGGGCAAAGACTTTTTTTAATGTAAAACTATGCTATTTTGGTTCAATATACTTCAATTGCGAAGCTGCAGAAAAGCGTGCAATGCGTTTTTGCGGCAATTTGTGTTTTTTATTCTGCCCAACAACATATTGGCCAAAAAATAATTAAAAATGCAAATCGCAGCTAAATTCCATATTTTTTTTTAAGTTATTAACCGATTAATCGATTAATGGAAACAATAAACCGACCAACTAATCGATTATGAAAATAATCGTTAGTTGCAGCCCTACACATCGCTATTATATTTCACTGAGAACTACAAGCCAACAGCTGCAAAAGCTGTAGGGACTTGTAGTCCATTCATACACAGAGCTGTGTGAATAAATGAATGACGCAGCCGTGTGGACGGAGCCCCGTACAGCCGCACTGATTTAAAAAAACTGACAGCTAGTACGGGAAAATTCTCCCCGGGCTGCTGTCACAGGGAGTGTGGGGATCGGGCAGTAGCTGCAGCATTGGGAAGATGTTACATATTCCCAAAAATATACATATCCTTCAACTCCTCTTGCACACTGCTGCCTACAATCGCAGTGTTTTCAGACATACAGGCGGATTTTTTTTTTTTTTTTTTACTGCTGTAAATGCAGACAATTGTTTTCAATGTGCCTGTACAGACAAGCACATAAACATATGCTGCATATAGATCAGTTAGAAAAACATCCAGAAATCTGCAGAAATATGCGCCACACACCCATTGATAAAAATAAAGCTAGAGGAATTTTCACGTATTTGCATTTAGATACACGCAAGTGTTATACAGCCCATCCTGGTGTTTTTTTCTGCCAGGAATGTCAGAGGTTCATACACCAGCACCGTGTGCAGATCAGCATCTCCGGCAACCTCTCACCTTGTGCCTTGATACAAAGTTACAATGTACAGTCTGAGTAATCACTGCGGAAGAGAAGACTGAGCCAATGCTTTCTTTTGCTTGTAGCAGACTGAGGACATAATCTCAGCCTAGGAAAAGTCACCTGGCTGAAGGACTGCTATTTTAGATTACAACAATTTTTAGGAATACAAACTGTTTCTGAAAGGTCTAATTTACACATTAAGGATAGGGTTAGGCTGACTAGGAGGATAGGTGATATACAGAAAAATGGGTGATTATACTTGCATTCAGATTTTTTTTTGGTGCTTTAACATCCTATGATGGGTTCTCACTGTGGAAAACGAATTTGTTTCCACCAAACTATACAAAGGCGCCGAGTCAGACACCAACTTCAAACCCACGTGTGCCCATAGGAAGCACTGACTTTGCTGCTAATGGCAACTGTGTGCTCCCTTTTATTCTCCTATACAGCACTAGAAAAATGAACCAAATTGGTTGCTATGGGCAACAAGAAAAGAACTCCCCTCCAAAGACTTCTGATTATAAAGCAAGGAGAAATACCAAAGCCCCAAAAAAACCAACCACTGCCAGAGGGGTCTAGGGAACCACCAAATGCCTTCTCCTGTATCAGATCAATGACACCCACGAGCCGATGACAATTTGTTTGCAAATTTCACATTTAGCTCTGCACATCTGTCAAGCAATTAGCAGTCTGAGTCATTAAAGCGATCTTGCAATTGTGACTGTACACGGTCTGGCATGAACCCAGGAGGTGACAGTGTGCTAGATTGACCACAAGGTGGCACTGCAGAATCAAAAGGCTGGCTGTGTCACGTAAACTTTGATGTAACTTGATGCTGCAATCATCGCAGAATTCAGCCATAGGCTCATATTATTTCTAAACACACAGGGAATAAACAACACAATTCCAACAGCTGTAGTGAGACACCACTGCCTGCCGCAACCTCTTTAACCCTTTCCATACGGGGCTTTTTGTACCACTTCCATACCGGGCCTATTCTGGCACTTCTCTCCTACATGTACAAATCATCATTCTTTTGCTAGAAAATTACTCAGAACCCCCAAACATTATATATGTTTTTTTTAGCAGACACCCTAGGGAATAAAATGCCGGTCGTTGCGACTTTTTATCTTGCACGGTATTTGCGCAATAATTTTTCAAACGCCCTTTTTTGGGGAAAAAAATGGTTTCATGAATTAAAAAAATAACAAAACAGTAAAGTTAGACCAATTTTTTTGTAAAATATGAAAGCTTATGTTACGCCAAGTAAAAAGATACCTAACATGTCATGCTTTAAAATTGCGCACACTCATGGAATGGCGCCAAACTTCGGTACTTAAAAATCTCCATAGGCGACGCTTTAATTTTTTTTACAGGTTACCAGGTTAGAGTTACAGAGGAGGTCTAGTGCTAGAATTGTTGCACGCGCTCTTTACCTCACATATGTGGTTTGAACGGCGTTTACATATGCGGGCGGGACTTACGTGTGCGTTCGCTTCTAAGCGCGAGCTATTGGGGAGGGGGCGTTTAAAAAAATATATATTTATTTTTTTATTATTTAACTTTTTTTTTTTTTTGATCACTTTTATTCCTATTACAAGGAATGTAAACATCCCTTGTAATAGGAATGTGTGTGACAGGTCCTCTTTATTGAGAGATGCAGGGTCAATAAAACCCCACATCTCTCCTCCAGGCTGGAAAGCATGAGATCGTGAAAAAAAATTCACTGATCTCATACCTACAGCCGCAATGGCGGCTTTGTTTACATCTGAGGACCCGGGCGCGATGTCATCACATCGCGCCCGGGCCTCCGACGGTCATAGAGATGACTGGTGACCATCTGACCCACCACCGGCGCCGGACGATTCTCTCCGGGTCCCCGATGGCACGGGAGAGCCCGGAGAAGCACCGGATGGCGGCAGGAGGGGGGGATGTCCCCTCACGCCGCCGCCTACAAGAACGATCAAGCGGCGGAACAAAAGTGAGTACACCCCACACATTTTGGTTAATATTTTATTATATCTTTTCATGTGACAACACTGAAGAAATGACACTGCTACAATGTAAAGTAGTGAGTGTACAGCTTGTATAACAGTGTAAATTTACTGTACCCTCAAAACTCAACACACAGCCATTAATGTCTAAACCGCTGGCTACAAAAGTGATTACACCCCTAAGCGAAAGTGTCCAAATTGGGCCCAATTAGCCATTTTCCCTCCCCAGTGTCATGTGACTCATTAGTGTTACAAGGTCTCAGGTGTGAATGGGGAGGTGGTGTTTTAAATTTGGTGTTATTGCTCTCACTCTCTCATACTGGTCACTGCAAGTTCAAAATGGTACCTCATAGCAAAGAACTCTCTGAGGATCTGAAAAAAATAAAAAAAGAATTGTTGCTTTACATAAAGATGGCCTAGGCTATAAGAAGATTTCCAAGACCCTGAAACTGAGCTGCAGCACGGTGGCCAAGACCATATAGCGGTTTAGCAGGACAGGTTCCACTCAGAACAGGCCTCGCCATGGTCGACCAAAGAAGTTGAGTGCATGTGCTCAGCGTCATATCCAGAGGTTGTCTTTGGGAAATAGACGTATGTGTGCTGCCAGCATTGCTGCAGAGGTTGAAGGGGTGGGGGGTCAGCCTGTCAGTGCTCAGACCATACGCCACACACTGCATCAAATTGTTCTGCATGGCTATCATCCCAGAAGGAAGCCTCTTCTAAAGATGATGCACAAAAAAGTCCGCAAACAGTTTGCTGAAGAGAAGAAGACTAAGGACATGGATTACTGGAACCATGTCCTGTGGTCTGATGAGACCAAGATAAACTTATTTGGTTCAGATGGTGTCAAGCATGCGTGGCAGCAATCAGGTGAGGAGTACAAAGACAAGTGTGTCTTGCCTACAGTCAAGCATGGTGCGGGAGTGTCATAGTCTGGGGCTGCATGAGGGCTGCCGGCACTGGGGAGCTACAGTTCATTGAGGGAACCACGAATGCCAACATGTACTGTGACATACTGAAGCAGAGCATGATCCCCTCCCTTCGGAGACTGGGCCGAAGGGCAGTATTCCAACATGATAACGACCCCAAACATACCTCCAAGCTGACCACTGCCATGCTAAAGAAGCTGAGGGTAAAGGTGATGGACTGGCCAAGCATGTCTCCAGACCTAAACCCTATTGAGCATCTGTGGGGCATTCTCAAACGGAAGGTGGAGGAGCGCAAGGTCTCTAACATCCACCAGCTCAGTGATGTCTTCATGGAGGAGTGGAAGAGGATTTCAGTGGCAACCTGTGAAGCTCTGGTGAACTCCATGCCCAAGAGGGTTAAGGCAGTGCTGGAAAATAATGGTGGCCACACAAAATATTGACACTTTGGGCCCAATTTGGACATTTTCACTTAGGGGTGTACTCACTTTTATTGCCAGCGGTTTAGACATTAATGGCTGTGTGTTGTGTTATTTTGAGGGGACAGAAAATTTACACTGTTATACAAGCTGTACACTCACTACTTTACATTGTAGCAAAGTGTCATTTCTTTAGTGTTGTCGCATGAAAAGATATAATAAAATATTTACAAAAATGTGAGAGGTGTACTCACGTTTGTGAGATACTGTTTATATACACACATATTTATATAGACATTTCCTTCCATTTCTGTATATGTAATATCAGTGGTGAAGCTACTATTGGTAGTTTAATCCATTACTTTTAATGAGGCCAACGATAATAATGGGTTTACAATACAGCAGTAAAAAACTGAAAAAATAAAGATGATGACAAAAGTGATCATTATCCTCTAAACCAGGGGTCTCCAAACCCCGGCCCGCTTGTACGTTTTATCCGGCCCGCAGCTGACGGGTCCTGTAAACAAAGCCGTCCGTGCTGCCACGCCATTTTTTTTTTTTTAACAATAGAAGCCACGCCGTTTTTTTTACATTGGCTGCTGCCTGGGACCGCCGAGGCGTGGCACCTCCCCTCTTCCCACGTGCTGTTTGAAGTTAAGATCCTTCCACGAGTGACGTCACAGGCACGGCACCTCCCCTCTTCCTGCCCGCTGCTACACTCGTGGAAGGATCGTTAATTCAAACAGCAGGCGGGAAGAGGGGAGGTGCCGCGCCTGTGATGTCACTCGTAGAAGAATCGTAATTTCAAACAGCGGGCAGGAAGAGGGGAGGTGCCGCGCCTCGGAGACGTCACTCGTGAAAGGATTTAAACTTCAAACAGCGGGCTGAAGTCGGCTAGTACGGAGGTAAGAGGCTGAGCATGTAAAAAAAAAGTTGCACAACGCTGATAAGCACAATACAGGGGAGATTGCTACATTGCTCTGCTGATAGGGATATTTCTGGGGACATTGCTGTGCTGATGGGAACATTGCTGGGGACACCTCTGATGGGGACACCACTGATGGGGACACCAGTGTCCCCATCAGCGGTGTCCCCATCATTGGTGTGCCCATCAGCGGCGTCCCCATCAGCAATGATGGGGATGCTGCTGATGGGGACATGGGGGTCACTGCTGATGGGGACACCGCTGATGGGGACACTGCGTCCCCATCAGCGGTGTCCTCATCAGCGATGATGGGGACACTGCTGATGGGGACACCAGTGTCCCCATCAGCAGTGTCCCCATCAGCGGCATCCCCATCATTGGTGTGCCCCATCAGCGGTGTCCCCATCAGCAATGATGGGGACGCTGCTAATGGGGACACCGCTGATGGGGACATGGGGTCACTGCTGATGGGGACACTGATGAGGACACCGCTGATGGGGACATTGCTGATGGGGAGTCTCTAAAGAGGGACACAGACGTGTGGAAGGTTTTGATGAGGACACAGGCACGTGGAAGGCTATGATGAGGTCACAGGCGTGCGGAAAGCTCTGATGGGGACACAGTACATAACTGATTTTTTTTTTTTTTGGCCCTCAAATACTTGTAAAATCTACAATGTGGCCCTCGTGTTGAAAAGTTCTCTAAACACAACACTTGTTTATGTGGCTGTCCAAAAATGTGGCCCCATTCTAGTGGTCAGCAAACAGTCCAAACACTGGTCTGAAAACCAAACACAGAACAAGGGACAACCAGCCACCAATGCAGATTATCACACTGCAGACAATGCAGAATTCTATTCTGAATAATGGAACAGAGTACAGACACAGCGCGGAGCCTCATCCTTATGTCCAGGACACCACAGCGCAGAGTTTTTGACCTTATGTTCAGGACATGTAGAGCCTAATCCTTATGTCCTAGACACAGAGCAGAGTCCCCACCCTATGACCAGGACAAAGCACAGAGCCTCCTCATTATGTCCGGGACACAGAGCAGAGTCTACTTACCTCCAGGGCACTGTGCAGAACCTCATCTTGATGGCAGTAAACAATGCAGTGCATAGTTTTGATGACCAGAACACAATACAGAACCTAGTCCGAATGACAAGGACACAATGTAAATACACATTCTAATGTCTGGGGCAGAAATACCGAGCCTCATCCTGATGACCAAGGGACAATGCGGTGTGACAATGCTAGGTCCTGCCCTGTGTAGATAAAAGGGACACTAGATTCGCACATATGCAGAGTGTGGGGCTTGTGAGTGGAGAAAACAGGTTGCTCTGGATTTTGGCATTACCAGGTTGGGTTCTGGAATTTGGAGATTTTAAAATGGGTTGGGAGGGAACTAAGCAAATCCAGGGGACTGGGGGAATCTAGAGGTCTTGGAGGAGTGAGAGAGCCCAGGGTGCCAGGAGATCCCCTACTATGAGGCCAGGGTGTGAGCCCATGCAGCAGGGTGCTGCAACTAAAAGGCTGAGAGAGCCAAGAGAGCTGGATGAGATGGTGTGAGGGACCAGAAAATAGCCAGGGTTAAGGCCTAAGTTTCGGCACTACCGAAGAGGGAGCCAGGAGGCTCGGCATGTTCCATTAGCTGTTTTACTGGTGTAAATCCCCTGCGTGGGGGCAACTGTTGTTTTAAACTTTTGTGTAAGTTTGCTTAATAAAAGTGGACTGGCAAGCCCTAAAAGCACAGTTCGGGCCCACTATGGACGCACTAAAACTGCTTCTACCACTAAGCTAATCACCCCAATTTCATGGCAGACACACAATACTGTTCAGTGGACAATTAAACTGACCAAAACCATACAGATCACAGCTCACCTTTTTCGAGACCCCCGTATTCTGTTGACCTGTACACAATGCAAAGACCTGAGTGACCAATAAATAAAGTCCACTGCAGCACTGATCAAAAGCAGCATAACAAAAGCAAGCAGCAAACCTTGAGCCCATTTCCGAGCCTTGCAGCCGCTGAACCGCTAGACTCTAAACCATCTGTTCCACCTTCACCCCAAAATCTGTATATTTGGTTTCCCATAATTTCACTTGTACAATACAATTAACTTTGAATGGCTTTCAAGCACTTGATTGCTTGCTGTATAATGCAGGAGACTATAAAAGTGAATTAGTATTACTCCTAGTACAGAGAGGACACACTGGGAAGAACATCTGTGTTAGTCATCACAGCATTGTCTGTCTTGATTTTAATACACCATCATGTTCCCAAACCATAGAGGTCCTTCCGACCTCAGACACAAATCATGAAGGATTATGTGAATTCCAAGGCCTCTAAAAATGACTGACCTTGTCTCTTAATCACGGAGATCCAGGCAGATATTGAAAGACAAATTTATTCTAGGTATGTGTTTAATGAATAGGATTACATGTGGTAAGGCTGGCCGCAGGCCAGCCTGTATTTGTGGGAGGAGACTGAGAGGGCTACTTAAGCCTCCTCCCCTGTCGGGTCTGGGTTGCCGTCATTTCTGGGCGACGCCGCCGACGCACATCATGTCCGGCCTCCTTACAGCACGGTGGTCGGCCGTTTCATGGTATCGTTCCTCTACCCGCCCGTCCGCTTCTCCCAGCCCCGGGGGGTCTCGTCTGTCTCCACATCAACCTTCCTTGCTATCCTTCCTTCCACCCACCACTTCCGCAGGGCTTCATCTGGCCTCTCTCTGGCTGGGTGCCGCCCGCTTCCCACGGTGCGCTCGCCGGGGGGGGGGGGGCGCGGCGTCTGTCCATCCATCCATCCACCTTCCTTGCTGGGCTAATCCCGCATGGTCGGGTGGGGAGGGGGCCCCACCACTCCTCGCTGCTCAATCTTCTGAGGGACCGCCTGTTGTCTCAATCTCGCCATGTGTCATGCCCGCTCTTCACTGTCCTTACGGCCGGACACACGCCAGCTTCGGGTGCAGGGCCGCCCGCTTGTTACCTGCTCCTCCTTCCGGGCTCGGACTCAGGGGAGGGCCACTCCGTCCTGCCTCCCACTCCTCCGGGCTCGCACAGTGAGGGGGGGAGGTCCGTCCATCCGTCCGTCCTCCCTCCCACTCCTCTGATCGCACTGGGTCATCTTTCGTTGGGCTCATGCCGGCTTCAGAGGGGGGGGGGGGTCACCCGCCCGCTCATCCGTCCTTCCACACGTTGGGACTCATGCAGGCTGCCCGCCCTCCACCCACTCCCTCCTCCGAGCGCACGCCGCCATCTTTTGCAGGGCCGCCCGCTCCTCCACCCTGTCTGTTTGGGCGCCCACCCACCCACTCACTCCTCTAAACTCACGCTGGCATCTTGTCAGGCCGCCCACTCGGCTGTTTAATCCTTCCCGGGGCTCGGAGTATGGGAGGGGGGGCATCGTCCATGCTGATGTTGGGAGGGGGGGGGCCGTCCATGCTGGCATAGAGAGGGGGGGCGTCCATGCTGGTATAGAGAGGGGGGGACGTCCATGATGGTAGAGAGAGGGGGGGCATCCATGCTGGTGTTGTGAGGGGGGGGGGGGCGTCCATGCTGGTACAGAGGGGGGACTGTCCATGCTGGTATAGAGAGGGGGGGGCGTCCATGCTGTTGTCTAAGGATGGGAGGCTGTCCATGCTGGTGTCAAGAGATGGGGGGCCATCCGTTTGGTGTCCGGCATTTCTGTCATTGCATTTCTACCCCGGCATTTCTGTCATTGCGTTTCTACCCCGGCATTTCTGTCATTGCGTTTCTACCCCGGCATTTCTGTCATTGCGTTTCTACCCCGGCATTTCTGTCATTGCGTTTCTACCCCGGCATTTCTGTCATTGCGTTTCTACCCCGGCATTTCTGTCATTGCGTTTCTACCCCGGCATTTCTGTCATTGCGTTTCTACCCCGGCATTTCTGTCATTGCGTTTCTACCCCGGCATTTCTGTCATTGCGTTTCTGCCCTAGCATTTCTGTCATTGCGTTCTCCCCCAGCGTTTCTGTCATTGCGTTTTCTGCCCCGTCATTTCTGTCATTGCGTTTCTGCCCCGTCATTTCTGTCATTGCGTTTCTGCCCCGTCATTTCTGTCATTGCGTTTCTGCCCCGTCATTTCTGTCATTGCGTTTCTGCCCCGTCATTTCTGTCATTGCGTTTCTGCCCCGGCATTTCTGTCATTGCGTTTCTGCCCCGGCATTTCTGTCATTGCGTTTCTGCCCCGGCGTTTTCTGTCATTGCGTTTCCTGCCTCAGCGTTTCTGTCATTGCGTTTCTGCCCCAGCATTTCTGTCATTGCATTTCTGTCATTTCGTTTCTGCCCCAGCATTTCTGTCATTGCATTTCTGCCCCAGCATTTCTGTCATTGCATTTCTGCCCCAGCATTTCTGCCCCAGCATTTCTGTCATTGCATTTCTGCCCCAGCATTTCTGTCATTGCATTTCTGCCCCAGCATTTCTGTCATTGCATTTCTGCCCCAGCATTTCTGTCATTGCGTTTCTGTCATTGCGTTTCTGTCATTGCGTTTCTGCCCCAGCGTTTCTGTCATTGCGTTTCTGCCCCAGCATTTCTGTCATTGCGTTTCTGCCCCAGCATTTCTGTCATTGCGTTTCTGCCCCAGCATTTCTGTCATTGCGTTTCTGCCCCAGCATTTCTGTCATTGCGTTTCTGCCCCAGCATTTCTGTCATTGCGTTTCTGCCCCAGCATTTCTGTCATTGCGTTTCTGCCCCAGCATTTCTGTCATTGCGTTTCTGCCCCGGCATTTCTGTCATTGCGTTTCTGCCCCGGCATTTCTGTCATTGCGTTTCTGCCCCAGCATTTCTGTCATTACGTTTCTGCCCCGGCATTTCTGTCATTGCGTTTCTGCCCCGGCATTTCTGTCATTGCGTTTCTGCCCCGGCATTTCTGTCATTGCGTTTCTGCCCCGGTATTTCTGTCATTGCGTCTCTGCCCCGGCGTTTCTGTCATTGCGTCTCTGCCCCGGCGTTTTCTGTCATAGCGTCTCTGCCCCGGCGTTCCTGTCATAGCGTCTCTGCCCCGGCGTTCCTGTCATAGCGTTTCTGCCCCGGCGTTCCTGTCATAGCGTTTCTGCCCCGGCGTTCCTGTCATAGCGTTTTCTGCCCGGCGTTCCTGTCATAGCGTTTTCTGCCCGGCGTTCCTGTCATAGCGTTTTCTGCCCGGCGTTCCTGTCATAGCTTTTCTGCCCAAGTATTGCTGTCTGCGTTTTGCCTCAGCATTTCTGCCCCGAGATTTCTGTCTATGTTTTTCTGCCCCAGGATTTCTATCTGCGTTTTCTGCCCCAGGATTTCTATCTGCGTTTTCTGCCCCAGGATTTCTATCTGCGTTTTCTGCCCCAGGATTTCTGTCTGCGTTTTTCTGCCCCAGGATTTCTGTCTGCGTTTTTCTGCCCCAGGATTTCTGTCTGCGTTTTTCTGCCCCAGGATTTCTGTCTGCGTTTTTCTGCCCCAGGATTTCTGTCTGCGTTTTTCTGCCCCAGGATTTCTGTCTGCGTTTTTCTGCCCCAGGATTTCTGTCTGCGTTTTTCTGCCCCAGGATTTCTGTCTGCGTTTTTCTGCCCCAGGATTTCTGTCTGCGTTTTTCTGCCCCAGGATTTCTGTCTGCGTTTTCTGCCCCAGGTTTTCTGTCTGCGTTTTCTGCCCCAGGTTTTCTGTCTGCGTTTTCTGCCCCAGGATTTCTGTCATAGCGTCTCTGCCCCAGGATTTCTGTTGCTGCGTGTCCGTCGTAGCATTCTGCCCCAGTATTTCTGTCTCCGTGTCCAGTCAGCGTTTCCATCTTCACATTTCTGCCTCAAACGTTTCCGTTTCAGCATTTCTGTCCTTGCATTTCTGCCCCTAGATTTCTGTCGTAGCTTTTTCGCCTCAGCATTCAGTCTCAGCATTTCCGTTGCAACGTTTCAGTCTTAGCGTTCCAGAGGGGTGTTGTGGTCCAGTCACGGCATACTCCGGTAGCTGTTCTCTTCTTTGTTGGTTTCTATGTATCATGTTGTCTTCGTCCATGTTTGTACCTGGGTTAGTTAGGGCACACATTTCCGGATCTGTCACGTCTACAGATCCATACGGGCTGAGGTTTCGTTTTTAATGATTGTTGACCACAATCTTCTCGCCCGTATACCATACGTCATACGATGCACGTTCATTCTTACACCTATACGATCACCCACCACGGTCCGTGGGTACACCAGCCCTGAGTGTTCAGTTAATTGCCTGTCTCTGCGCTACAGGTTACTCGGGCTCACTCGCCACTCACACAAGGTGGGGGGGGGTCATCCGTCATCAGGTTCATGTACGCGCGGTGGTCTTGTCACTTCTGCATGTTCTCTTCTTAGGTAGGCTCGTTGTTGTTCTCATGTCTGGTTGTCTGTCTTTTCTCTGGTTTGTGTTCTCAGGTTGGGCTGCGCTGGCATCTTCGCCTTCATCAAACATTGCTTGCACTCGCTTCCATCAGTCCTGCCCGTTGCCAGGGCTAGTTGATTGGTGCGGATGTCATTCATCACTGGGTTCACCCTTGGGTAGGAAGCAGTCTTCATTTTACTAAAATCATCGTTCTGTTGCTGAGGCCCTGGTCACCACCTAGGGTTTCACAGTCTTTCTCGGGGTGTGTGCTGAGCCACGGCCCCTTGTCGGCCACAGGGGTGGGTTTGGGGTTCCGCTAGCGGCTCTGATCTTTTGTCCAGGCATGTCTGCATCATGCCATGAGACTTCTTGCCCGGGATGGAGTCTGACCTTCCTTTCTAGGTTCAGGATTCAGTCGCTTGTCAGGTCACAGGCGGTGGCACGATCCGATTGAGTCAGGTGGGACCAGTGTTCTGTGTCTGGCATGTTTCTCCCATGCTTGACTATGCTCATTGCCGTAGCGCTTGGCCTTTTCTGCCTACTCCGGCAACCCATCCTCCAGGTATCCAGTCCTACAACTCCTGCCAGTTGTCAATTTTTGCCCTCTCCCTCTCTTCCCCATACCTAGTATGGGTAGGCCGGAGGCACATCTTTGATGTCCGGTTGGAGTATTACGATCTACTCGCCCATCGGTTGCAGAGGCTCCTCGGGCCAGCCTTCGCTTCCTTTCACCCACGTATCCTCTCATTTGCTAGCAGGTCATTCTCATGTTTGGATTGTGCCGGGCATCAGGCTTATTCCATTCTTGCACGGGACCGGGTTCAGATACTGTTGCCGTCCGGGTGCGTGCTACTTCTCTGTTCGTTACCTTCCCTTCTTCACCTACAGTTGTCTCTTTTTGCCCACTTTTCAGGCATACTGACCAGCTAGGCCAAGGCACACCTCAGGCCTTGGTGCATTAGGGTTATCACTGTCACACTCGAGGACTCGAAGACTCTGACGACAAATATTTTTATATAAAATTAGCATAAAACCTGAATATCTCTTAGTATTAAACCCAAAAGCAAACATTTATTATACTGCAGCTTACTATTTTAGATGTGGTGGTTGCATTAATTTTATTTTTTAGGCTTTTTTTCTTCTATTTTCATCAGGTGATCTGGCCAGCAGATTAGAGGGTTGAGACAAACCACTTACAGGGGCGCTTAAAAAGATCAGATTTATTCACATAAAACCTTTATCCCAAAAGGAAAAAAAGAGTTGCTGTAACTGAATATAATGTGTTATCTGGAGTTTTGCTTTAATTTGTTTGTGTATCTAAATCTGCTAGTACAGTTACCCCCCCCCCCAATTGACAATGCTGCCATTCAAGGTTGCCCTTGTGCTCCTTCACCCAGAGGGGGTACGTAAATACAGGAGGTGTGTTACTGGCCAGATCACCAGGGAAAAACAGAGGGAAAAAGCCTAGAAAAAGAAAACAAATACAGCCACCACATCTAAGGATTGGTAAGCTGCAATATAATACATTTTTGGTTTTGGGGTTAATACCTCTTTAATATCCGCTTCCTGTCATCCCTTAAACAATATCACACAAACTGGAAGAGGGAGGGGCAGAGAGCCAATTAGGGCTTATGTTCTTTCCATCTTCCTCCCTGAATATGCCAATTAGAAGAGAGAGCAGAGGGACAATGTCATCAGTGTACTTTCTGCTCTTTCACAGGCTGGGGTGGTCTGATAACCCAGCGGTATTGCTTAACTGCAAAGGAGAAAAGTGAGGTCACCTGCTTAGTAATGCTGGCCATCAAAAGGTGTCTAGATTACAATGGTGGCTGAAGAACATTCCACATAGCTGGATTTGACCTGTGGATTTAGCTGACTGCCCTGCACTCTCAGTACACAGAATTAGGAATTATGGCTGAGGAATCTCTGTGTCTGAATATAAAGACATAAGAGGCCAGGGGCTGACCCAGCCTGCCATGCTCCACCTAGGATTAAAATCACACATCTGGGAAGACCGATACTAAACAAGGTAAATCACCATGGTTAAATGTAGTGGATTTGAACAAAGGAAGCATGTACAAATAGATATATTCCCAGTCTGGTAAAGTGTTCTTGTTGCCTGTACTGGCCAATGGGGTCCTAGCCTAAATATCACCCATATTGGCCAATGGGGTCCTAGCCCAAATATCCCCTGTACTGGCCAATGTGGTCCTAGCCTAAATATCACCTGTACTGGCCAATGGGGTCCTAGCCTAACTATCACCTGTTCTGGCCAATGTGGTCCTAGCCTAAATATCACCTGTACTGGCCAATGGGGTCCTAGCCTAAATATCACCTGTACTGGCCAATGGGGTCCTAGCCTAACTATAACCTGTACTGGCCAATGGGGTCCAAGCCTAAATATCACCTGTACTGGCCAGTGGGGTCCTAGCCCAAATATCCCCTGTACTGGCCAATGTGGTCCTAGCCTAAATATCACCTGTACTGGCCAATGGGGTCCAAGCCTAAATATCACCTGCATTGGCCAATGGGGTCCTAGCCCAAATATCCCCTGTACTGGCCAATGTGGTCCTAGCCTAAATATCACCTGTACTGGCCAATGGGGTCCTAGCCCAAGTATCCCCTGTACTGGCCAATGTGGTCCTAGCCCAAATATCCCCTGTACTGGCCAATGGGATCCTAGCCTAAATATCACCTGTACTGGCCAATGGGGTCCTAGCCTAAATATCACCTGTACTGGCCAATGGGGTCCTAGCCCAAATATCACAGGAAGAATCAGACTAAACATTCCAGGACAATGATAGTTCGGTGGAGTACCTGGGACACACGAGCCATCGACGGCCTCCACGTATCCTTTCATACAGTGACCGCATTCTGAAGAGTCCTTAGGACAGGGATCTCTCTTATCCAAGACGCAGTTTATACTTTTACATTTCGGAGTGTCTGAAAAACATAAAAAAAAGCATCTTAATAAATTGCTGCATCAATTGCTATAGATTATACAGTATATATCAATAATGAAGAGCAACACCAGCCAAAGAAGACTTGTTTTGACTAGAGTAAGACAGGGTGTGACCCCCCCCCCTCCACCAGGTCTTTACAACCATCTGGGCCACAGTCGGGAAATTCTGCCCCATTCCTGGCACAGCCATGGCAGGCTAAACTCAAAAGTAAAAGCCCTGCATTCTTGAGGAAAAAAAAAAAGTTTTAGCCATCAAAAGGATTTCAAGAAAGACCAATACCTGCTTCTGTTCTGTATATAGTGAGATTGGCCATTCCATGTGCTGAAATACTTTAAAACAAAGGCGGTTATCATTAAAAAAGTAGTCAGTGTTGCAGTATAAACCAGTACACCATCAGCATATCCCTTTAACACATGCTAGAAAAAAAACCTGGCAAAAAGCCATATTCCATGCAACAGGTCGCCTGTCCTCTCACTGCAAACTATTACAGGAGCAGGGGGATGAGGACTCTGGGGAACCCTGTAGGGAAATAGAAATATGAAACAGTCTAGTAGCCATAGCAAATAATATTTAGCTGCAGTTTCATTAAAATACACAAGATTACAATACCTGAGATTACATTACAAAATGACTTGTGTAGGAATTTTACAGCGTAGTTTTGTTTTTGCAGAAATGTAGCATTCCTTATTGACTTTAATTCTTATGAATATATATATATATATATATATATATATATATATATATATATATATATATATATATATATTTTACAATTCAGGTTAGTGTTCGGATTAGGTTTGTGTGACTCCAGTAGAGAGTAAACCTTGAATATAATCGAAATGTCCACCACCATGGGAAGTGAGGACCTCTCTAAGGAGCTCCGACGGATAGATCTGAGATTTTACCTATATACATTACTGCATCAGTCTGGGCAGTCACACAGAATCTGCTCCGGACGCCATCTTCCCACCCACGCCTGCGGCAGTATGGTGTTCTGTGCAGAGACAAGAGGCGATCCAATAAATGAGTCTGTTACACAGCAAGCATCTGTCTTGTGTCTCCTGGAGATGGGGAACTCTCAGCAGCAAAGCCTCATCATTCAGTGCCAGGCGAAAGAGCCGAGTTATTGGCAGCTGGTGATACTCAGAGGCCTTTAACTCTTTGGTGGGATACCCAGAGAGCGGCATCTGAAACCAGCAAGGTTAGGGCCTGTGCAAATTAGACTTTCTTCACGTCAGAACTGCTTCTCTCCACATGGAAGTCAATGGAAACAAAAAAAAATAATTTTAAAAGGGTAACCTTGTTCATGGAAAAAATATAGCAAATAAGCCTATTCCATCGCTACCAGGGTGGATAAAAATCGATGATTAAAAAAAAAACAAAAAAACAACACAGATTTTTTTATTTAACCACTTGTCCACCAAGGACGTCATATGACGTTGCTGACTTTGAGGGGGGATATCTGAATGATGCCTGAAGCTACAGGCATCATTCAGATATCATTATTTTCTGCCAGCGATTCTGCGCACCATAAGAACGATCATAGCGGCAGTTCCGCCGCTTGATCGTTCTTATAGGCGGCGGGAGGGGACATCCCCCCCTCCCGCCTCTCCCGTGCCATCGGGGCCCGGAGAACGAATCGGCCGGTGTCTTGTCACATTCGGCTCCCCATCACAGTTTGATCCGGAAGTGACGTTTCGTCGCCGCCATCTTGCTATACCCCATACTCCTGCACAGTAATGATAGAGTGAGAAGGGGGCAAGCGGACATCTTGTTACACCCACCGGAGTTTTCGATTTTACAGTTATTTTCAACACAAAACGGAGCTTATATGCTTAAATACAGCATAGTTGGTATTATCCGTTATTGAGGAGTGACTAGGCAGAAAAACTTGTAAAAAGTGTTACATCACACCTTCTACAGCACCGCCCAGGGGGCGGACCCTCTGGGTATAATCCCTCTCCCTGCACCTCGCAGATCAGTTCGTCAAAAGCAGTACAAACCTAAAATGAGGGGTGGGTGCTGTGTCAGTCCATGAACTCAGAGAAAAGGATTTTACGGTGAGTAAAGAATCCTATTTACTCTTTTGTTCATGGACCGACACAGCTTCCTATTGACATAGTGGGACGTCCCAAA
Source organism: Rana muscosa (assembly GCA_029206835.1). Lineage (NCBI taxonomy): Eukaryota > Metazoa > Chordata > Amphibia > Anura > Ranidae > Rana > Rana muscosa. The sequence goes on along the minus strand of CM055125.1, from coordinate 232,672,986 downwards.
GCAGTATAAAAAAAACGAGGGGTGGGAACAGTATTAAAACTTCACCCCAAAACAAAACAGAGCTCCTCCATGGAGGAGTTGCAACTCTAAACGGCCGCCTGCAATATCTTGCGGCCGAAAGAAGCATCCGAAGATGCACACACATCAACTTGTAAAGTTTAGTGAAAGTGTGAACGGACGAGCAGGTCGCCGCCTTACACACCTGGTGAAAACAGACGCTTGATGCTCTCAGAACTCGGACAGCGTCCAAGAAATACGTTGTAGTTTCCTTAGGATTCGACAGCTGATTACACAAGGATGGCAGTACAATGTCTTCCTTGATGGAAGGTCAAAAGACCCTAGGAAGAAAGAAAGGCTGCGGACGCAGCACCACCTATCCTTGTGGAAGATCAGATAAGGAGCCTTGCATGACAAGGCTGCCTGCTCAGACGTAAACCAAGAGGCATCTCTTGCCCTGGTCGAATGCGCCGGGAAAGGGAGGCGCCTGACCCTTCATGGCGTAAGCCTGATCACAATCTGTCGGATCCACCTAGAAATGGTGGCCGATGACACTGATGGGCCCTACTAGGGACCAGCCACTGCAAACAAACAGTGAGCCTGGATTCTGGAACAGAGCAGATAGACAGAAAAAAAACTGATCTGCGAGGTGTAGAGAGAGGGATTATATCCAGAGGGTGCACCCCCTGGGCGGTGCTGTAGAAGGTGTGATGTAACACTTTTTACAAGTTTTTCTGCCTAGTCACTCCTAAATAACGGATAATACCCACTATGTCAATAAGAAGCTGTGTCGGTCCATGAACAAAAGAGTAAATGCTTTTGGAGTAAAAATGTATCTAAAGATAGTTTTCTATTTAAGATACATTAATAATTTAGTTTATTCAGCATGAAATAGAGCTTACCGTAGTTATGTAGCATGAGGCTGTATATTCTGCAATATTTACATTTTTGGTAAACTCATTCAATGAATCCAAGCGCTGCCAGATGAGATAACATGCAATGCATTGATGCATTCTGACAATTTCACAGTAAACATGAGATAAAACAAAGTTCAGCAATATTCCTTTATCCCATCGTTTTGCAAATCTATGTACACTTCAAACTGAATGATTGTTTGAAGAGAAATGCATCTGTACCAGGCTCTAAGTGTGAGGAGGAAGGGCAAGCAGTAAAAATGAGTGAAACATTCTAAGCAGCTTCTAAACCTTGTGATCTTTCTGCACATAGCTTGATGTGCTTTATTCCTCGCTTGGGGAGCAAAATGGCAGCAGGCTGTAAAAGAGACCCAGTTTGGAAATATTTACTATCCTGACAGTTTATTAATCTAAATAGGAAACCTTCATTTTGTTTTGCAACTACCAGCAAAAATAAGTCCTTACATTTAAAGAGCACCTGTCATTTCAGATGCATCATTGCAGCGCCTGTTAGCGGGCATCCACCCACGTGCTGCCGCCACATCCCTCACCTTGTGTCACTGCCACATCACCACCTGTCCAACTAAAGTGAATGAGATTGTCGGTGAGTCAACAGCGGGTCAGAGGAGGAGCCGCTGCGGGACAGAGATGACAGTTGCTCTTTAAAAATTGTGATGTAAATTGATCCACCCTAAATTGCTACACAAGTCATATTGTAATTTAATGCGTTTTAATAATGACCTTTCCATTTCAGTCTGCAGCCGCTGTAATTTTCTGTAAAATTCAATGCAATATGGTTACCCAGAGGCAATCTGTATACTACTGGTGTACAGAACATCCCCAAAAATGTAATTTCCTGCTTGTGCGATTGGCTCAGTGTTTGTCCGAGAAGTCTGCACTAAGATACACGTTAGATTTTAGGCATCCTCTGATACAGAAAGTAAATTTTTGGTGAGAACCCTAAGGGTTAATTACTTCTACAGGGATGCAAATATTGCATCTTCTCTTAGAGACTGGCTGGTAGTTATGCAAAATGCCTATTAGAAGGTAAAGGGTGCAATACCAGTTACTGAGACCAATGGTGTACCTACTTTGTCCATAGTACATCATTGGATACATTTTTGAAAAGGCTAAATTTTCTTGCGTTTTATTCAAGTACATCACCTTCTGTAGGTACTGTTTGAAATATAGATCCAAGTCTTAGTCTAAAGGCAAACAGCTTCTGCTATTGCTCTCTTTAGAGAAGCTATAAATTGGCTGACACCAGTGCTATGGGTACATCCTATATAAAATGTTTCTGTAAAGCAAAGATTTTATATTAATGGTAAAAAATGTGTTGAAAAGTATATTTGGGCACAGCAGTGATGCAGCATAAAACTTTCCGCTGAGCAGGCTGATGGCTTGTCCGTGTCCACGCTGCTTATGCAGAGCAGACACAACCTGTTCTCCTCTATGGGTGTGGATGTAAATGAACTGCTTGTCCATTTACATCCAACTGCCAGCCGATCCAATCCACTAGATGGATTGGGAACGGATCCCCATTCGTCTGTTTTTAGCAGATAGGGACGGATGTTGGCGGGTGTTAATGGACATGTGTACGTTGACAACCGCCAATCCATAGAGGGCAATAGAGGGTCTGACCGGGCCCTCCTAAAAAAAAAAAACTGACAGACGGACCTGATCAGTCCTCCCGTGTGAAAGGGGCCTAAGGTCAAGTCACTGGCCAGCTGAGTGGCAGTCATGTTAGGTCTATAAGTAAATCGTGAATTCCCTCTTATTCACAGCCATTCTCAACCTTTTTAACATGGTCAGGAACACTTGAAATGGCTTTCTGGTCTCAGGGAACCCCTACCAATAATTACTATATCTACAGCTAACAGTACATTAGTGGGATAGTCACTGGGAAGAATGTTCCTTCTACTTGTGGTCGTTAGGAAGAGTTCCCCGTTACAGATAGCTAAAAAGATCATTGTTGTCAGTGGTTACTTTACTTATGTGCGAGTCAGAAACTGCTAACAACCTATGGAGGAACCCTAAGGTTCTATGGAACCCCGGTTGGGGAAGGCTGGTCTACACTTTTCATTCCACTTCCTAGTCAATGCTGCTCAATTACGTCCATAGGACTTCTCTCGTGCTGCTCCTTCCTCTGAACACCCTTTTACACGCCATCAGACACTCACCAAATTTCCACACCTTTAAAAGCGCCATGAAAACTGATCTTTATAGAAAGACATACGACATCTCTATTCCAGCACAGGGTTTTCTTTAGCTACTTTCTACAACACAAGTCCTACAGCAAATCTCCCATCCCTACATTGTCTATGCCTTCTGTTAAGGGATTGAAAAAAGCTTTCCCCTTACTATTGTTTCATGTTCTACCACCTATGTATCCTCACTTTGTACAGCACTGCAGAAGATCGCAAACAAAAAATGAATAATAGATGCTGAGCATAAACCAAATCCTCTAAATCTGAGCGCAGGAGCTTATAATAGAGACAAAACATCTAAACAGAATTCTAAGAGAAGTCTAATTGTTCAGTATTATTTATGTTCTTGACTCTGATGGAAACAATTACAGAAGCCGGGCACCGCGCTCCATTGCGGCAAATGAGAACTCTCTCCAGACATCTCATTAGCAGGTTAGTAAGATTAGCCAGGCCCAGGTCTTTCCATGTGCCGAAATGATTGCTATGATAGGCTTATTACCCGTCATGTTTCTGGTAAACAAGACAGACATGTGACGCTGGATTACCGCTCAACACAAGAGACCAAGCAAACTGAAGGACCCAGCAGTCTAAGTGATCAGCTTCATCTCTGATATTTAGAGAATCTCTCAAAATACATTGGCTGCCACTAAGGTCGTTTTTCAGGCGCTTTAGCGCTAAAAATTGCGCCTGTAAAGCGCCTGAAAAAAGCCTCAGCTGCAATCCCAGTGTGAAAGCCAGAGTGCTTTCACACTGGGGCGCTGCGCTGGCAGGGCATCAAAAAAAGTCCTGCTAGAAGCTTCTTTGCAGCGCCCCTGCCCATTGAAATCAATGGGCAGCAAAGAGCGCCACAAAAATTACGGTAAAGCGGCGCTAAAAATATTGGCGCTTTATCGCAGACGCCCGGGCGCTTTCAGTGTGAAAGCACTCTTATAGGCAATACACCTTAACATAGTGTTAGGATATGAACAGGGAACATGTGTTCTTGTATTGAGCCTGTGTTAATCAATTCAGATCAACACTGCAACAGGCATAATGCAAGGCCGGCCATTGAAGGTTTGAATTTGAATCATGTATGGGCAGGCTGAATGTAACAAGTTGATTGATCAATCAACTTGGGTACAACTAGCCTGTTGAATTTTACATGCGATTAGCGATAGACGCTGGTACAGCCGCTAGCAATAATCAGTGTCTTCCAACAATGGGGAGGGCTCACCCCACCCATCCCTGCTGGGAAAAGACAATGACTCGGCGGGAGAGATTCCCCTATCAACACTGTCTATGTTGATGGGGGAATTGAGAAAATTTGCTCTGTGTATGGCTTGCTTAAATGAGCCCTAAGAGGTGTTGTAGCAAGGTTTTCCTTATGTGCATAATTGTTCTGGGTTAGTGACTAAAGCAGGCCACAGACGTGGGCACCACGGGTTGCAGGAAAGAAAATCAGTAGATTCCTCCATCAACACAGTCAGTGCTGATGGGGAAATCCATCCAGTGGAGCGATTGCGTTTTCCTGTCGGTGGGGGGCGGCAGGGGAAGCCGTCCTTGCCGGGAGAACACAGTGATTACGCCTAGCGGCTATAGTCACTACAAATACTTGTGTATAAAAAAAATCTCACATGCTGGTTGTACCCAAGTCAATCGATGGATCCATTTGGGTATGGGTACAATCAGCCTGCCCATGCATGGTTTGAATCTTGGCTGGTCCCTGCTGAACAGCATGAAGCTCAAGCTGGCCATACATGGATCAAAATTTGTCTGGTTCAGCTGGGCCTACCAAATTTTGATCCCATGTATGGGCAGGCTAGTTGAACAGATGTCCATCTACCAATTCACGTCTGTACAACTAGCCTGTTGGGTGTTTTCCGAATGATCAGTGCCGCCGGCTATAGCTGGGAACATTGATTAGTATGTTCTGATGGTGGGGAAGGCTCCCCGTTGTCAGAGCACAAATGGTACAGCGGGAGCGATTCCCCCATCCACATCAGATGGGTGAATATAAAAAAAAAAAAAAAAAAAAAAAAAAGAAGATCAATATATGGCCAGCCTTAGTGAATGAAAGAAAAATATTTGACTGGTTGTTATGAATGGCACCATCTTTCCCATTCAGGTTTTATATATCCACCAAGATAAATTATCTGCGTCTAGGAAAAAAGGTGATAAATGTTCTTGTGCTGGTACTTATGACAAAGGGTTCGTAGTACCAAGAACAAGATTATTCCAAAAGAGTATCCCTTATAATAAAAGACCCCTAATGCTTAACCTTCCTCTACATCACAGGTGTCAAACACAAGGCCCGCGGGCTAAATCCGGCCCTCCAGGCCATTTCATGTGGCCCTCGCACCTCTCCTGCATCTGCAGGAGAGCTCTAACCCTCCTCTGGTCCTACTCCAGACCCCTACTTTCTACTTTCATGCAATGCATCCAGCTTCTTCCCAGTAGCAGCATAAGGAAAGGGGGATACACTATGATGTAAGGGAGAGTGGGGGACTCAACTTCTGATGGTGGGTTGGCTCTTGACATCTAATGTAAGGGGAGGGGATGCGCTGGACATCTAATTTTACAGATACAACCGGCCCTTTTGAGGGCAATCATAATGCTGATGCGGCCCACGATGAAATCGAGTTTGACATCCCTGCTCTACATGAACACTAAAGCTAGGTTCACACTAGGGCTGGGCGATTTCCCCCCAAAAAAATCTGCGATTTTTTTTATAAAAAACTCGATTTACGATTCGATTTTTTTTTAATTATATTAATTAAAGTGCATCAACAAACAAAATTGCAAAGGCAAACCCTTTCTCTAACTGCAAAGTCAGTGTGCAACAAAGATTTTTAAACATCCAAATTATTAATACTGTATTTGGATTTAGCTAATAAAACAACAAAAAATCTTGAGATTACTCTTAGTTGAATTGAACTGTGCCTGTGTCTCACTGTACCCATGCCTCACTGTGTCCCATGCCTCACTGTGCCCATGCTTCAATCACTGTGCCCGTACCTGATGCAGATTTTCATGGGATACGGATTTTACTGCTACACCGGCGGCCATTCCAGTATTCAAAAGCCGCGCCTCCTCCTCATCTGTGATAGGCGGAACACTCAATTTCCCAGCATTCAGTGTTCCGCCTGAACACTGCCTGCTGTGAAATTGAGTGTTCCGCCTATCACAGACGACGAGGACTCGGGAGGCGCGGCTTTTGAACACTGCAATGGCCGCCGTCTGTCTGCATGACACGCTGATCAGGTAGGCAGACGGCGGCTTGCGGTTAGTTAGTGTTACATTACATCTACTCGTGGCGGCTGCGGAGAGTAGATGTAATTGGGGTAACGCCGCCCAGTGCCATTCCGGATACGCCCCTTGCAGCCCTGCTAAGGAAACTCTGAAGGAAAAAAATAAATAAAAAAAAATCGATTTTCTTCAAATCTGAATCGATTTGAACTCAAAACTCGATTCAAGATTAAAATCGATTTTTTTTCCCAGCCCTAGTTCACACCCATGCAGGTTGTGGTTGATACTATTTCAGGCGCGCTTTGTGTATTTTCACATGCGTTTTTGACACGTTCTTAAAGTTTTTTGCGTTTTTTTGTGTTAAGGGGAGGCGTCTGTTGTCATGTGGGAGAAAACAGTAAAAATGCAAGAGAAACGCATCAAAAACACAGTGCTTGCAGTTTAAGAAGCTCTGCCAGGTTTGTCTTGCTATACGGGGTCTCATTGAATAAATTAACAATGGGGACACTGTCAACAACAGTAAGTTGACAGAGGTTCAGTCTTACCCTAAAGTACGAACGCTAATTAACGCCTCTTCATTTGCACAGGCAGCTTGTCCAGTCCTGGGAACTATGATCTTAGGGCATGCAGCACCAAAAGTGTGAAGCCAGAAAAATCTGACTGGTTAAAGGGAACCTGTTAGGATGGCAAAAAACTTGGAACAGCTGAGGATCTCATCTGGTGTTTATGACACCTGAAAAACGTACTCAACCTGAAGCATGTGACCATACAGGATGCTACAAAGCTGGGCTCTCCTCCGACACGAGGACCACTTCCAGGTGCTGGATGAAGGGTTTGGCTGAGAGGGACAGGTTCCCTTTAATGATAGATGCGGAGCTCAGGAAAAGAAGTGCATCTAAACACAGACAATCATGTATTCCTGCATTCAGCTTTCATTGCTGCAAACAACAAAGGACGAAGGGGAGGCAGAGAGAGCGCACGCAGCCTGGCGACCTTCAGAGCATCCTTTCACGTGGCTTCGCTCAGGAACACACGGAGAAAGACACGTGTATCAGTCACCGGGGAGAAGATGGGGAATGACAGAAAACAGCCATATGGAGAACTTCTCCTTAGACGATTCCTTGTTTATTAAAAGTATATTTATTTAGAATTCTGCATTGTCCATGGAAACCAGATTCCAGCTGGCCTTTATTCCCTATGGCACACTAGAAAATAAACAAGAACCCAACCAGCTGGACAAAATGCTTTGATCAATGGAAGTCTGAAAATGTATGGGAAAATCCAAACATACAGTCTTCACGCAGACCCTAGAGTGCCGATATCTCTGGAAATCCACCAAGGACATGGTAACGGTAACATCCTGTGCTGCTCAGTTTGAATCTGTCCAGGGTGTTTTTCAGGGACTTTTAATTAATTAACCAACTTTAGCACCCCAACTTGTTGGCACATATGATCACTGTACATCATACAGTGCCAGTCTTGTTTCATAATGCCTGATCAGGCTCTTAAAGGAAAGATCGGGCTCAATGTAAAATATTACAAATTGACTTCCTGCTATTGGCTTCCTGAAAACGATCATTACAGACATGTCTGTCTACGGAGGACGGCATCTATGAACAGCGCATTTCGGGGGACATACTCCTAAAGGAAGGGGGCAGTAGTGTTGGTAATGCGCTAGGCATTTGCACCCTTTTGTCTGTCTTTACAGCAATTCTACTCAGATTTCCTAGTCTAATGAGGGCTGCCAAAGCATTACGACTTGTGACACCTTCCAGCTGCATTACTGTCTGAGTGCTGGAGAGATTGAGTACTTTTGTGGTTTTGTGGTAGTGTTGAACCTGCTTTCATATGCTCAATGTAGATGGTGTGAAGGAGCCCTTTAGGCACATGTGTCAAACACAAGGCTCACATGACTAATCCAGCCTGCCAGGTCATTTCATGTGGCTCTCGCACCCAAGGCTTATTTTCAGCTGGAAGGTGGTGGAACTTGCTCTCCACCGTCACTTTTGTAAGCACAAAAGCCTTCTGTGTTTACAAGGACAGCTCTCCTCTCGGCGACTCTTCGATTTCTGCCTTCCCTGCATCATGGCGCAGACAAGGGAGATACAGGTGTAATGTGGGATGGGGGGCATCATGTAGTAAGCTGCACTCTGTACGTAGGGCACCCCTGAACTCTGCGCATAGGGCACCCCTGAACTCTGCGCATAGGGCACCCCTGGCATCCATTGCCCCTTTAATATCCTCCCGATGTTAGTACAATTTAGCCACACCCACCGTTAGATGTTCGTCAGGGAAGCATGGTTAAATTCCTGCACCTATTCTTTTAAAAAAAAAAGCCCTGGATAAATTTATTTAGTCTTACAGATACAACCGGGCAACCAAAATGCTGATGCGGCCGACAATGAAACAGTTTGACACTCCTGTCTTAAAGTGGAGGTCCACCCAGAATATTTTTTTAACACTAAAATTCCTAAAAAAAAAATAGAAAAAAAATGTATATAAAAAATAAATAAAATTATACTCACCCGAAATGCCCGTTGCTATGCGGAAGTCCCCTAATCTGCCTCTTCCTTTGCCTCGGTGGTTCTCCTTCCACTTCCTCTTCTTGTGAATGGGACGTGCTGCCTTCTGGGAACTGTGTGTAATCCCAGGAGGCAGCCGCCCATTCACAAAGTGCCGTGCGAGTTGCGCATGCGCAGTAGGAAACGGGCAGGATGGAGGAGCTGGGACCTGCCAGGACCGAGCGATCGCCGTCGGGGGCCCAACATCGCGGGCGAGTAGGACAGGTAAGTGTCCTTATTAAAAGTCAGCAGCTACACTGTTAGTAGCTGCTGACTTTTAAAAAAAATAAAAAAATCGCGTGTGGAATCCCGCTTTAAGGTCTGCCAGCAACTATGTAGTGCAAAAGCCTTCCTGGTAGAGTACAAATTGATTGGATAGAGCATATAGGCCCTCATATTACACACAGTAGTCTGAGATTGACTGGACAGGCAAAATGTACCATGCATGGTGTCTCTAAAGGACTAATTGGTGTCTACCTCAATTCGCCTTAGAGCGTGTGCCTACAACCATGGAAGGAAGCATTGCATTGTCTGTGCTTCTGCAGCAGACACTGATGGGATTTATGTACTAAATGATATACTGTAAATAACTAATAATACATAACTATAGTCATGGATTTGAATTTGTGAAGAGCAAATTAGCAGTGGAAGGTGTGATTATTGCATATTTGAACACCAGGAGGCACCCTTGGCTTATGTACATCAGCCTAGGCACTTGTATATACCTTGTTTATACCTCTCAGTATCATGAGGGATCAATGAAACCATGACAACATTTAGGGCTTCTGTGTGTTGCTATGCTGGAACCTCAGACAGCATTAATCTACTCACATGTACGGGGAGGGGAGGAGATCATTTTATGGGACCTGTTATTTTATACACAGTTGTATGTTAACCCTTTGCTAACTGATCCAGTCCAACACTGCCTTACATTGCAACTCACCAGAGGAGGTCACCAGCACCAAGCAACAAAACGTCAATTAGAAGATCAATTCCCTGGATCAGAGAAAATTGCTGGATTTAGAAAATAAATGCTATGACCCCTGTGTAATAGGCCAATTACCATGCCACACACACCATTATATGAAATAATTAGTTGAAAGATCTGATTAGGCAGGTTAGAGATAAACTTTGTTAGTTTGTATGTTTCTGCATGTTTTTTTCCTAGTCGAATAGGTGGTTTGTCTATGTTCAAGTGACAAATGGGATGTTCATATAGAAACAAATCCCATTATATATATCTAAAAGAAAAAATCCCTTTTGGTCTAATACTTTAAAAACATTTCCGATCTGCATAAAAACATTACTACAGTTTCTGATGGCAGAACCATGTAGATCACTAATAAGAACCAAGAATCTCTCAATTAAAAAGAACTATCAACAGAACACACAACAATCCTGGTTGAATTCCCCAGGGAACCAATAACATATAGCACATGGTCCGGTTATGATCTGTAATACCATTGTGTAAACCAATTTGTATTTCTATCTATGCTGGCTGTAGCTGCATCCCAGGCTGTAGCCCAATTTGTGTGTGTTCCCATGGGGCACTATAGCCACTGCAACCTCTCTCTGTAAAAATAGGATTTTTATACTCACCGTAAAATCCCTTTCTCTGAGTTCATGGACGGACACAGCCTTAATCTGGACAAAGTGGGTATTAGCCTTCCTTCAGGAGTGACTAGGCAGAATGTGTTAACAACTTCAAAGCTGAACAGCCCCACCCAGGGGGAGGTCCTACTGGCTATATCCCCTCAGCCTGCACTAAGCAGCTCAGTTCGTCAAAAGCAGTACAAACTTTAAAAAAAAAGAGGGGTGGGTGCTGTGTCCATCCATGAACTCAGAGAAAAGGATTTTACGGTGAGTATAAAAATCCTATTTTCTCTTTCGTTCATGGACGGACACAGCCTTAATCTTGACAAAGTGGGACGTCCCAAAGCAGTGTCAAAACGAGGGATGGGAACAGCATTAAAACAACTTCACCCCAAAACAAAACAGAGCTCCTCAACTGAGGAGTTGTAACTCTAAACAGCCGCCTGCAAAACTTTGCGGCCGAAGAAGCATCCGAAGATGCACTCACATCAACTTGTAAAGTTTAGTGAAAGTGTGAACGGATGACCAGGTCGCCGCCTTACACGCCTGGGAAACAGACACTTGATGTCAGAAAGGCCAAGAGGCACCTCTTGCCCTGGTCGAATGCGCCGGGAAATGGAGGCGCCCGACCCTTTATGGCGTAAGCCTGATCATGATCTGTCAGATCCACCTCGGAATGGGGTCTTCTCCTTAGCTAGGCAGAAAAAAACTGAGCTGCTTAGTGCAGGCTGAGGGGATATAGCCAGTAGGACCGCCCCCTGGGCGGGGCTGTTCAGCATTGAAGTTGTTAACACATTCTGCCTAGTCACTCCTGAAGGAAGGCTAATGCCCACTTTGTCAAGGCTGTGTCCGTCCACGAACGAAAGAGAAAATTAGGTTTGTGTAGTGCTGTGTCAAATGGCGATGCTCGTCTCCAGTGTGAGCCAGCGCTCTCAATCAGCCCTTGTTATCTGTCTCCTTAATAGCAGCGTAGTCGGACAGCAGTGGGGAGAAAGGGGGGAAACTGTCACCCCTTTAGCTCAGCAACAGGCCACAGAAACAGGCCAAGTGCTTCTTTACTTGATCCCCCGGGGAACACAATATACAATTTGGCAGAGACTTTTGGTGTTATATCAGCTTTTAGTTTCTTTGACTCGAGTTTCTTTAATTGAACCTTTTTGGAGGGGTAGAGTTTTTTTTTTTTTCAAATCTTTTATTTATTCAAGAGACAGTTTACACAGGGCCAACAAAAGGAAGTTCACAATAAGGATATAGTCACACAGGCATATAATACAACACAGTACATCAAACAGTAATGTAACCGAGACAAACCAGATAACAACAAAAAACAAGCATGTATCGTGATTGGGTATAGCACATCGGAAACATAGCAAAGCGTGGGACGTCCGAATGTGGCGTTAGACCATGGATACCACCTCTTACATTTTCCTTTTTCTATAGAAAGAATAAAAACCCGAAGATAGCCGTAAACAATAGACATTAGAAAATAGAGAAAGAAAGAAATAAAATGGTGAAAGCCAGAGAGTAGAAGAGAGGGACGGAGTAAGGGAGGTGGGGTGGGATGACAGGGAGGAAGCAGTGGAGGGGGGGTGTCCGTGTATAAGGGGATAGAGTTTTTATTTTTATTATTATTATTTTTTTAGCTTTTCAAGTAAAAAGGACAGTGTAGAGGGCACATATAATGCATACCATCTGCACACAAATCATAGACATCTTGGCTCATCATGACACACATCTGACATGATGATCAAAGAAAGCATGGTGTAGCAACTTCCTACAAAAGGATCCCACAGTATTGCATTAAAACACCGCAGGCCTCATATACCAATATGTCTGAGGGTAACCACCAATCAGATTCTCCCTTCCATACTCTCTTGGCAGTATGTGAAAATGAAAGCCAGAATATGATTGGCTTCCATCAATATAAGGAAAAAAGATTCTAATAAAGTAAGGAAGGGTTAGAGCTTCTCCAGGTGCTGACTGTTGGTGTCTCCATTTCCCCCTGTGGATATTCTCCTCACTTTCTGTTGGTGTCTCCATTTCCCCCTGTGGATATTCTCCTCACTTTCTGTCCCAGGATTGGAATGTCAGAGTGACAGGAAGCCATGAGAAATCTCCCCATTTGAGACAGATAGTTCAATTAATCTTTTTTTGGAAGGATTAGAGCCTAGGTGAGGGTATTATTGCAGTCTGCTTCTCTTTCCTGTTCTGATGTCAGCTGCTCCATTTCATCTCCTGGTGTCACAGAGATAGGAAGTGAGAGGTAATCTTCTCAATGGGGCACGTTCAGCATTAAAAACCCGACATAAGTTCTAACCGTTTCCCACACAAAGTCAGAGGGGTAAGTATTAACCCTTTCTTTAAAGTTATTTTTAAAGTGGAAGTTCACACTTACTATACTTAAACCTGCTCCCATCCCCATTTTAAGCGGCCAACTTAAGTGAAAAGGAGAGATCACCGACAATGGCTGCAGAGGCTGGGCAGTGATGTCATCCATAGGCTTACTATGGGGCAGTTGTCTATAGATGGTCTTTCATTGTTGTAATTTCGATCCTGGCTGCCCCTTCTAGTAAGAGTTTGGCTGGGAATATTATGCAGCAGAGATGTTCAGACTAATTACTTCAGACTAAGTAGTTACAGGAAGTGATCATTTTGACCAATGCCCACATCATTCAAGCATGAAAATGAATGACAGGTCCACTTTACTAAGCTCCTTACAGTGTGGTCACCCCAGGACAGCTCAGAAACATTCGCTGTTCATGCAATAGTCTCACCTTGTACAGGTGTTCCTGCAATGTTTGTGCAGGGCGGTCTGAGTCTCCTGTCTTTGTTTAGCTGACGTGGCTGCTAGCCTTCCCAAGCGTGTGTGCAGGTTCCACTGTGTATCTATACTCAGATCATTTTCACCATCATCCTCCGTTGAAGCATACTGTCAAAATTTAACTCAAGGGATGATATATTTTGTATACCTACATTGGGCCAGCATACGTGACAACGGATTGGCCACTGTGGAAGCTGTAAATCACTGTGGTAACCTGAGCTACTACATAGATGAGAACGATCTTCCAAGTGCCATGCAGAGAGACCGTCCTTCTGTACAGTAACCACAGAGGAGCGCTCCCCTCTGCACTGCCGCCATTCAGAAAATGCCAATGAATGTAAAGCGTTCTCTGATTGAATGAGGTGGAAAGAAGAAGGAGTGATGATTTTGCTCCCCTCCCCCAACCATTGTAATGACAAGTGACGTTCTTGTCGTCTCCGGTTAGACCTACTGGTTTCCTAACGCTCTTGGTACGCCAGTAGTGAGATCTCTGCGCTGGACTACCTAGGTCAGAACACCTACATGGGTTTCTAAAGTGAAATTTACCTTTTCGCAAAAAATTTAAAAGGTGAACACCCTACACACACTTACCGCTGCAGGTGATTAGCGGTCATTGCCCACAGAACTGGCGCAGCAGTCCGGGGATTTGAAAGCTTTGCTCTTTCTATTATTTTGCTTAGGGCTTCCAGGACAAGTTAGAGCTATTTGGATTGGTCACATACAGGCTCGTGACCACTTTGACCAATCAGAATCTCTCTTTTCTGTTCCAGAAGCCCCAAGAAACAAATGGGAAGAAGAGTAGGGCATTCAAATCCCTGGACCGCTGCGCCAGCTGGGTGGGCAGTGACAGCTAATTTCCCATGGAGGCAAGTGTAGCATGGGCCGGGGGGTGGGGAGGATATAGGGTATGTGTTCACCTTTGAATTTTTTTTTTGTGTGAAACCGTAGACTTACGTTTTAACCACTTGCCGACTGGCTCACGCCGATATATACGTCGGCAAAATGGCACGGCTGCGCAAAACAACGTATGGGTACTTTGTTCCCTTTAAGAGCCGCCGTAAGCGCCCGCGGCATAGCGGGGGATCCGATGCGCGTGGCCGGCGGCGATCACAGGCACGAGAGCTAGTACAGGGATTTGTGTGTGTAAACTCACAAATCTTAGTTCTGTCAGGGGGAGGAAACATATTGTGTGTTCCTACTAAGTAGGAACAACGATATGTCTCCTCCCCCAGTCAGTACTATCCCCATACAGTTAGAAACACTAGCTAGGGAACACATTTACCCCTTGATCGCCCCCTAGTGTTAACCCCTTCCATACCAGTGACATTTACACAGTAATCAGTGCATTTATTAGCACTGATCGCTGTATAAATGTCAATGGTCCCAAAAATGGGTCAAAAGTGTCCGATCTGTCCGCCACAGTACCGCTAAAAATTGCAGATCACCGCCATTATTAGTAAATAAAAAATAATAATAATAATAAAAAGGCCATAAATCTTTCCCACAGTTTGTAGACGCTATAACTTTTGCGCAAACCAACTAATATACGCTTATTTTTTACCATAAATATGTAGAAGAATATATATTGGCCTAAACTGATGAAGAAAAACATTTTTGGGGATATTTATTATAGCAAAAAGTAAAAAAAATATATATATATATTTTTTAATTGTTGCTCTTTTTTTGTTTATAGCGCAAAAAATAAAAACCGCAGAGATGATCAAATACCACCAAAAGAAAGCTCCATTTGTGGGAAAAAAAGGACGCAAATTTTGTTTGGGAACTGCGTCGCACGACCGTGCAATTGTCAGTTAAAGCGACGCAGTGCCAAATTGTAAAACGTGCTCTAGTCAGGAGGGGGGTAAAATCTTCTGGGGTTAAAGCTGTTAAAGTGATTTTAAAGCCTAAACATTTTTTACCTTAACCTCCCTGGCGGTATGATTCTGTCTGGAATTATGTACAAAAGCGGTACAATTATTTTGCATGGAAATTTGGCATTATGTATTGTAGGCCTGCAATTCTTAGTAAATACTTACTTAAGCCTGACAAAACAAGACTCTAGTAGACATCCCAGATGTGATAAATTTGAAACACAAAATCATGAATTATAATCTAATAAATAATATAATTTTATTCAATAATGTAATAGAAAATAATGACATTTGTCAAACAAAGAAAATTCAATAAACATCCTGAGTGTGATACATTTTAAAGCATGGAACTAGACAAAGTCCAACGTCACAATCTACACAATGGTACCTTGTTTCTTTCTGGACTTTCTTTCCATTGCCATCTCTTTTTGAACAGCAAACCACGCACATCCTCGTAGGTGCTTCCTTTTTTGCGGTTGGCGGCATGTAGTCCAAAAAGTGACGACCAGTCAGGCGTTCTGGGTTGGCAACGCCAACAGCACGTCGTCCGGGTCTGTTCACAGCTATTGATGGCGTCTGGTGGTTGACAAAAATCTGCTCAGCCACATTCCAGATAAAGTCAGAATGAACAAGAGGCATGCCACTCTTTGCTTTGTATAGGATATACGCATTCCAAAGGCATTGTTCCAGAAGATGCTTTAAAATCTTTTTATAATATTTTTTTTGCCGTTTGTGCATAGCCGGGTAAAATGTCATTGCCTGATCGGCTCTATCAACACCTCCCATTGTATTATTGTAGTCCATCACGACTTGCGGCTTCAGCAGATCTTTCCCACCTTTTGTGTGGACCATGGCAGTGGAGGTATTGTGCACAGTACTCAAGAGACACACGTCCTTGTCTCGCCATCATCTTACCCTTCTGAAAGGCAACAATTTCTCCAGTTTTTATTTTTTTCTTGCCAAACATAGATGGCATGCCACGTCGGTTAGGCCCAACGGTACCATACCCATCAGTTTTGTTTTGTAGCAAAACCTCATACAGTTCCGGAGACGTGTAGAAATTATCCGTGGTCACACAATATCCTTGGTTCAGCAATGGCTCCAGCAGTGTAAGGACAGATGATGTGGCCATCCCATAGCCGCTGTACCTGGGGTTGAACTTCATGCCTTTACCTGTGTAAATGACCGTATTCCCGATGTACCCAGTGGATGACTCGCAGAGCATGTAGAATTTGATGCCAAACCGCGCTCTTTTGGATGCAATAAACTGTATCCAGCTTAGGCGTCCCTTGTAGGCCATCAAATTTTTATCCACGCTGACGTCCCTTTCTGGCACGTAGGTCCGCTGGAAATTGGTCACGATCATTTGGCATACCTCTCAGATTTTTTTACGTTTGGGCGCAGGATGCGTGGCCTCATCAAACTCCTCATTGTTCGTGAAGTGGAAATACTTCATGATGAGGGAAAAACGGTATTCTGACATCACGGTGCCAAAAACGGAGTGGCCAGTAACTTATTGGTGGTCCAGTACCATTTCTGGAGTGGTTTCCCCACCACCCCCTGAAGAATGATGAGTCCCAGAAACTTCCAGATGTCCTCTTTTGTTACCGGTTCCCAATTTCTGCTTCTGGAAAATCTAGCATGCAGCGTAGCAGATTGCTGATCATGGTAGCGATATGTCTCTGTTACAATTTTTTCAATTACCTCTTCAGTGAGGAATAATTGCAGGTATGCCAGAGGGTTGTCACACTCCACATCTACCTTCATCCCAGGTGATCCAGTGAATGGAAATCTTGGGGGCACTACCTGGTCCGAATCGCAGTCTATAGGGCACCAAGTGCGCACATCGCTGAGGTCAGGTGCAGGATCATCGCCGTTGTCACTTGCCAGATCAGTGTCAGACGACAAATCTCTCAACGACTCACTATCGCTCAGTTCTGCGAGCAACTCCGTGTCGCTGCCGCTGTCACTCAACTGGTCCAAAAGCGCCCTTGTGGTAAAGTGGCGCTTTTTTGATGCCATGTTTTTATGGGCACAGATGACCGTAAAATGGGAGCCAAGGGGCACTGTACAGTGATCAGAGATGACAGTGTAATCAGATACAATAGATAACCTCTTTTATGTTTATGTTATGTTGTTTGAACTTTTGAATTTGCCGCCCAGTTCCGCTCCCATGCGCCGCTGCGGCTCGCAGGGAACGGAACCAGGAGGTCAGATGGGGTCAGAAAGTGCCGACACTCGCCGGTGATCTCGCTGGCGATCACAGCAGAGGACATCATCGCTGGATCGCCAGGAGAAGGTAAGGAAAATCTGCTGCGGGCTCTGCAATGTTACCCCGAGCGTGACTCAGGGTTACCGATTCTAGCACAAAAAAACAACCCTGAGTCACGCTTGGGAATACCGCCAGGGAGGTTAATGCATTCCTTGCATTAAGGTAAAAATGTTTAGGCATTAGCATCCACCTTACCCCCGCCCCCTCCCCTTTACTTACCTGAGGCCTTATTCAATCCAGCACTGTGCACTTCTGCAGCTCTTCTCTACCCTCACTTCCATGTCTCCCTGGCTTTGCTGGGGATCTGGGAGCAATTCCCAGATAGCAAGCAATTAAGCTGCACGTTTTAAAATGACTTGCTAAGCTATTGCTAGACTTACCAGGCTACACAAGTTTGTTGCACAATTGCAGCAAGTCCGAATTGCATGACTGCAGGTCAACTTTCTTTGCAAACAGTCTGCAAGTTCTGGTTCAGTTATGTTGTGCAATAGTCCTCCCACCACAGGGGTCACTGTGACTTGTAGAGCTATTGCTGTAGACTCAGCACTGGAACTTTGCTCTTGCTAGAGACTTGCCATGAAAATTTGCTACAAATTGGAAAAGTGTCAACTAGAAATTGTGCTCTCCAAGTGTACAACTTGCCAGTAAAAACATGCAGCAAGTTAACAAGACTTACAATTCAACACTGCCACAAATTTGTGGCAAGTTATCCTTGCTATCAGAGTTGGCTCCCGTTGCTGTCAATCAAAGCCAGTGACGAGGGAGTGGGGGGGCGTGGCCGAGTCCCGGCGTCTCTGTCAATGGACGCAGCAGCTGGGCCCATAAGCGAGCACACGAGTGCCTCCATGGAAAGGGGCTTCCTGTGGGGGCACTGGACAGAGAGGAGCCAGGATCACTGGCGGGGGATCCGAGAAGAGGAGATTCCATTGCACAGAGCAGATAAGTATAGACATGTTTTGTTATTTATTTTTTACCTTTACAATCTCTTTAAGTTTTAATTATGGTGAATGCAGCAGGAAGAGTGGGAACACCCTAATGTTGCCAGGAAAAAGTGGGAACACCCTAATGTTTATATGTGCAATCCCCCGCGCTAACAGAAAATAGATTGAAATAAATATGTTGTGATGTGACCAAATACAGTGGAAAGATTGCTAAAAATCTAGTGTTCACATGTAGTAACAATTAAAATGAATGATAAACTGCGCAGTTCAATAGTCACAATGTGATAAAAAAAAAATATGTGATTCAAAAGCAAAATGTCCAAATATCTGTGAATGAATAAATCAAGTAATAATGAAGTGCAATTGCTTACTCAATAAACTGAATCCAAAACAATAGTCCAAGTGTCAGTGGATGAAAAAAGTCCTTAATAAAACTTCCATCCATAAAATAAATCCCTTGCCTTCAGACAACTGCTCAATGCTCACAGAACTCTCACCTCTATGTAGTAAATAAATGGCCCTTAGGATCCAAAGTGGTGACGGTATTCAACCTCCAGGCTCCAAACTACAGACTCTATACCGTGAATGATCAGCCTCTAGGACACATGCAGGAAATAAGGAAATCTCCAGACTATGTTTTCTAAATATATCAACCCAAGGCTCCGGTTCACATAAGAAATAAAATAAAATTGCCTCCCATGGTGAAGTACATTAAAACAAACGATAATTTATTCAAGACGAGTGAACACTTACATCAAAGACATTAAAAAAACACAGTAAGGTAAAACAGCGTTAGGCGCTTCTCGCATCACTTCCGGTCCGCGATATCTCCGCCATGCCCTATGCGTTACGTCACGAGACTTCATCAGGGACTTGATGAACACCCTAATGTTGCCAGGAACAGCCAAACCTTCAGGGTGGACAAGAACCGATTACGGAACCACGACTGTTATCACCTTGAGGTGGCAGGCGGTGACTCAGCCCATCTAACTCCACCTAGAACTAAATTAAAATAAGTATTCTCCACAACCGCTGTTATTTGGTGGACCCTTCAGAAAGTGTTTGGTCTTGTTCATGGTTGTAGACTGCAATTTGGCAAAGAAAAATGTTCCTAAGATTCTAGAACAGGATTCAGAAAAATTGCATTCTTGGTCACAAAGCCGATAAGAGATGGCTAAAAGCCACATTTATTTGAGTAGAAAAGAACATGTTCTCATGCTGTTTATAAAACTGGTTATCTTTATCTGTCACCACACAATAGGCATTTACTTTTCTTGGATCCTGGATCACACAGCTTTCACATCCGTTTCCCACTACCTGGGAATACCACTTGCCCGGTATTATACTGGCTTGGCTAGCAGTGGGGTAGTGGCCTGATAAAAATGTCTGTACACTTTTTAGGCTTCATGCGCACAGCCCTGCAGGGTACAGAACCTGTGTTATCGCTCTCCTGGCACCCGCAGCTGCCATGTACAGCTGCCTTTGAGATAAATTAGAAGAAGTGGTTATGTGCATCCACAGGGACGTATGCTACAAGTGCACACCATCTGCGTTCAAAGCATACGTCCATGTGTGTGCCAGTGTGCAGAACATGTGCAGCCTCATCTGAATGAGCGGCTGTATGCAGTAGCTGTGGGTCCCGGGTAAGTTATTACATGGGATCTGCACACTGGTCAGTATGGCCTTGTGCATGAGGTCTACGCGGCATTTTTTTGCCATGTGCAAGAGGTCTACGCTGAGAATGGAGTAGTGTCTTCTAAAGGCAGATCAATGGTAGAATTGCACAGGGACATTCCAGAGCTCCTGTAAAACGCATCAGACATCAGATTGTCTAACCAAGCGCAGAACACATAATAGGAAGCGGTCTCTGTACTACACCATGACTAGGAAATTTCGCTTCATTGGCGCCCTCTGAATAAATGTGAGTTTTATTCCTGGGCAGTAAAGGGGGAATGGAGGAGACCAGCACTGTTATGGATGGGACTACAGCAACCCCTGTTCCTATTCTTCTATTGGCTGTGTGGAGATGTGACCCTGTGTCACAGGTGCATGTGAGCAATGTATACCTGATTTTGGCAGGAATACTGATTGCACACCTGTGGGCTGGGTTTACATTGCTCTCAGGAAGACAGCTCAGGGCTCACACTTGGGAACAGCTCCATCCTACAGGCAGGTGGCCTCGTGTACAAGTCGGGAGGGCTTTCAGGTGGAGACGGCTCCACAAGAGAGAGACAAGCGATCTCTGGGAGGCTAAGAGCCGGTTCACACAGGGGCGTCTTTGGATCCGACTCCAAATCGCCCCAGGTCGCGCTGGCTGAGGAAATCAATGTAAGTTAATGGAGCCGTCCTTATGCACACTACTGCAGTCGCTCCGACTTCAAAAAAGGTCCCTGTACTACTTCAATCCGACTTCTAGGCGATCTGTAACCATTCATTTCAATGGGAGTCGCCTCTCACTGTCTTAATAGGAGCAACTCTCCAGGAAGAAAACATACATTTATCAGGCAAAACTCTCTCTCCCCCCTCCCTCCCACAGAGCCGATTCTTGTTTGATTGGCCACTGGAATGTCTCCTGTCCTGCAGGCAACTTGGAGTTGCCTTGTAAGTAGCTCCAGGTTGTGCTGTGATTCATTCTCAAGTCGTGTCTGAGTTGCCTCATAAAATCACGCTGGAAGTCGTGTTGCCCCAGTGTGAACCGGCTCCAAGGCTGCAGGTGGCAGTCAGAGTGTATGTCTGCAGGAGGCAGATATAATACTTCATATTCCCATCGCACAATCTCCTGGATGAGCTCTCAAATTTGGGTGCTGCAGCAACAACCAGCTGGATACTGGTTCAAGTCACAATGAAGATATTTGCCAGCACACCATGGAACGACATAAATAGCATGCAAACTGATAGTTTATTGCATGATCACAACACAAGGAGAGTGCCTTAGGTTGTGATCATGCAATAAACTATCAGTTTGGATGCCATTTATGTCATTTCATGGTGTGCTGGCAAAAATCTCCATCAGGAGGCAGATATGACCCACGACCAAGCTGAGCAAAGAAGCTCCAGGAGGGAGTTTTGACTAAGTAACAGTGAGTGAGCCAGGAGGCTGAAATTTCTTTTATACAATGACGTTGAAACCCCCTGCGAGGGAAGATTTTTCTGTGAAATTTGTTTCATCTAAATAAAATTGGGCTGCCACGCCCTTAAAAATACAGTCTGGACTGACCGGTGTTCCTTAAAACGCATACACCACTAGAGCTTAATCACCCCAGATCGTTACAGCTGATACAAACTGGACTTGTTGCCAAAGTTATTCTAAAAACACATGTTAATAGTCCTCCAGTGATGAATAAATTATAATAGAACAGATGAAATATTTAACTTTTCCCCCAAGAAAACACTATTTCATTCTCCCTCCAGTGCTGCCATGAGGCCAAAAGCATTTAGTTATTTAAAGCGGAGTTCCGCCTAAAAAAAAAATATTAAAATCCAGCAGCTACAAATACTGCAGCTACTGACTTTTAATAAATGTACACTTACCTGTCCACAGGGTGCCCGCGATGTCGGCAGCCGAAGCCGATCAATCGCTCGGCACTCGGCTGCCCCCACCGCCATCCTCGGCGAGGGAATCGGGAAATGAAGCCTTGCGGCTTTACTTCCCAGTTCCCTACTGCGCATGCGTGAGTCGCGCTGCGCGACCTGTGTGTTTCCCAGAAGACAGCGGTGGAGGACAGTGTAGGCGCCGGAAATGACGTAGATCACCGCGGTGATCTATGTCAGGAAGTGGGAGCAAATACCTGTATTAGATAGGTACCTGCTCCCCCCTCCCCCCTGAAAGGTGCCAAATGTGACACTGGAGAGGGGGGGGGGGAGGAATCCAAAAAGTGGAAGTTCCACTTTAAAGCGGTGTTCTCCCCCAAAAAGAAAAAAAAAAAAAAATGAAAAGCCAGCAGCTGCAACATACTGCAGCTGCTGGCTTTTAATAGGACACTTACCTGTCCTGGAGTCCAGCGATGTCGGCACCCGCAGCTGATGTTTCCATTAGATGTCGGGTGCTGCCACCGCCATTGCGGGTAAGGGAGCCTGGCAGTGTAGCCTTTCGGCTTCACGTCGGGAACCCTACTGCGCATGCGCGAGGCCAGCTCCTCTCTCCTACTGGCCCGGCGGCCGGGGGAGGAGGAGGCGGGAGCCCAGCGGTCACGTCACGGGCCATGGCCCGGACTCCCGGAAGTTGGAAAGGATACCTGTCAAAGACAGGTATCCTGTCCCCCCTCCCCCCGAAGGTGCCAATTGTGGCACCGGATGGGAAGGAGGAATCAGATGAGCGGAAGTTCCACTTTTGGGTGAAACTCCACTTTTAAGTGTTCCTAACACTACTACAGTAATATCAGTCTGTATATGCAGTAAAGCATGCTTATTATACTCACTGTGGATCCTAAGGGGTTAATCCTCTGCATTGCATAAAAAGGCTTTTTGATCCTGTCTTCTCTGATCCTCCCCTCCTTCCACTGTCCCCTGATAATATTCTGAGAACACAGAGTCTACGGAGTCAGGCTGCACATGCTCAGTTTTGTGTGTATTGCTAGAGAGGTTTTTGTTTTCTTGGGAGGATGCATGTGATCAGCACAGGGCCAATCAGCACTGTCCAGACAGAGGGGTCTTACAGTCTCATAGAACAGTCAGAAAACTCCTCCTACAAGCTTTAACCAGTGCTTGGCTGGACACTGATAGAAGTTACAAGACTGCTATATACTGGATGAGAAAATGTATTTAGCAGTTCATATTTACTAAAAATAATTGCATGTCCATGTTGTGTGTACTGTGGGAGACCAGATATAGTGAATGCAGGGTCCTGGGTTTAGTAACACTTTAACTTCTGCTGGAGGACAGGAGTAGCCAATGTACTTTGATGGCCCCATTCGCAGAGATAGCTTTTGGCTATATGGCAGCACTGGAAGAAGAAATTAGTAGCTTTTTAACCCGGAAAAGTATTTCAGCCCTCTTATTGCTCTATATTTATCCATCACAGCAAGATTAGATAACAGGAACATAAAAAAAAAAAAAAAAAAACAACATATTTTTATGTTAACATTACATAAAACACAGCCTGGCAATTTCCTCTGAAGATTCCTGCTCATAAAGGCCTGAGCATGTATGTTTATACTCAGTGCATATATCTCCAGCTCTGGTCTCATCTTGGGGGATTAATAATAATCTTCTTCCTGCCAAGGCCCTTTGTCAGAGTTGCTGGTCGTTAGGATTATTTCTTTATCTGAACATGATGAAATATTTTTTTTGTCTATGGGAGCTGAAAAATATCCATATTTCATGATTATCCCAGATCAGTTAGCATAAGCTTGTTTCCTCAACCTGTCCTGGCCATAGATGAGCAATTATGGCTTCCATGACACAGACGAGGCCTGCGGCACAGAGTTTGTGTAACAATTAGGGTGTAAGGCTACAAACACAGGGTGTTGTCATCACACACATAGGGCGAGGTATATATGGAGCCCACACCTTTACTGTGATTTAGAGGTGTAAAATCTCAAGTACTTGTCCCTAACCTTCAAAATATCACATATTTAATAAAAAAATGTTCAGAATAGGATGAGTGTGGACTGCAATATGAGTCACCGAGCAGCCATAGACGTAAATGTGATACAATTGCTACAGGCCACGTCACGCATACAGGTTTATAGTACAAACGTTCAAAAAAAACATTAAAAAGTTTATATTTCACCGCTACCCCTAGAAACAAATTCTACCCTCCCGTAAATACAGACTAATTGTCTCAGAGTTCTAGGGATTATGGGTCATTACCATAAAGAAGGAAGGGGGTTGCATAACGCGGTTTATGAAATCTGTAAGAGGAGAAGCAGCAGGGAGCCACAGTGGTGAGTCTGTAGGTCAGGGGTAGGCACCCTGCTGTAGGCGATAATGCCGGAGACCAGGTCTGAAAAAGAGCCACAGACCCTTTTTTTTACATTTCATTTAGGTGAACCTGTGCTCCGATCAGCAGAATAAAGTATTTACATATTGTGCAAAAGCAGAAAAATCACTGTACAGTATATACCAAGCCCTCATTTATCTCTGTGTCTATAAGCATTAAGGAGAAAATGAAAGTGGTTCTAAAGGCTTAAAGTTTTTTACCTTCATGCATTCTCTGCATTAAGGTAAAAAAAACCTTGTGTGCCATGGGATCCCCCCAGTCCCCCCTTATACTTACCCAAGCCTGATCTCCACCCAGCTGCTCTCTTGGCTCTCTGCTTCTTCACTGGGTAGATGAATAGCAGCGGGAGCAATTGGCTCCCACTGCTGTCAATCAAATCCTATAATGAGGGAGCCGGGACATGCTGTCTGTGTCTATACACACAGGCAGCAAGATTTGTGTGTGAGCCAGCACAAGTGCCCCTGTGGAAAGCCGCTTTCTATGGTGGGCACTCCGTGGGGGAGGAGGAGCGAGAAGCACCAGCAAGGGACCCCAAAAGAAGAGGATCCAGGCTGCTCTGTGCACCACAATTGTACAGAGCAGGTATGAATTGTTTATTTTTTTGAATAAAAAAAAAGTGAAGCTTTACAAATTGAAAAATGCACAACACAGGCAGCAAAATGTTACAAACACACTAAGGCTGGGTTCACACTGGTGCGATCACAGACATCGCATGTGATTAGTACTGCATTGCTGTGCACATCGCATGCGATGTCTGTGCGATGCAAATTTAGCCATACAAACTGCATGGCTGAAATCGCATCACATTTGCGCCAAAATGGTGCAGGACCCTTTTTTTGGTCCGCACTGGAATCGTATCGCATGGGTGTTCACACCCATGCAATCTGATTCCTGTACCATTTCACAGTTCACACTGCAATCTGCAAACCGATTTGGGGGTGTCTTTAACTTTACATTGACACCCGCAGCGTTTCGCAGATGTCAGTGTGAACCACCAGCGATTCAGGTGCAATGCGGGAACCAGCACAGGAATGGCAGGGTTTCCCGCATCGCACCAGTGTGAACCCAAACCTGATTTTAGAGTCATTGTTGTGATATTTGAGGATCTTTGATAATTAATTTCTTTACATTACAAGCACCTAAAGAGGTCAGGGATGTCCTTTTTTCAAAAGCTTTGAAATAAAACAATATTGTAAACATTCAAGAAATAAGAAGAATGCAGATGCCCAATGGTGGCAGGTTCCCTTTAATGAATGCAAGTCTTGAATCGTTCACATTTCTTGTTCCTATCAGGCCAATATGGCCATCCTAAAACTGCCCATACACATACAGGCTGAAAGGAAAAAATTAATCAGATCCCTCCATCCACGCCAAACAGGGCAGGTGGCCAAATCTCCCACTGCGGCTAATGTATTTCCACAGGCAGCCCGCCAGCTGTCAAAATAGCAAGACGGGGGCTGCATCTGATTGGATGCAGATGCTGTTCACCCAACAATTTTCCACCCTGCTTTGATGTTTCAGACTAGGGATGTCGGTCGGGCTGGAAGAGGTACATTTCATTCGTTCCATCAGGAAATGGCCAAAATTTGCACCATGAAGGTGTTCTTGTTGTCTCGGATAGTAAGGCTCATTCTTCCAGCATGCAGCCAAGCGCTCATTCCTGGTGTTTAGAGAAATGCACTAAGTGGAGAGGCTTCAGATCTACTTCACTTAAATGCTACACACTGCTGCCAGGAAGAAAACCGCACTTGAACCGCCAAGAAGTGCGCGGCCTCTTAGAAGACTTGTGTCAAACATTGAAGGAAACCCTTCATTTCTTTGCAGCACCATGAGAGCCTGTCCTTGTGCCCTAGATAAAATCAATACATACCCTGAAAAAGTTGAATGCTATATTAGAAAGCCAAATTTTAAGACGCCAAGAAGTACAACCAAGAAGAAGAAGATCAGTCGTTTTATTTTTTTTAAAAGAGCCTGTTTTTTTATTATTTTTATTCCCTCTTGGCGACTTTAAAAATTAAATCCAAGATTCTGCCTATTTGCAAAGATCTTCTGACCTCATCTCATACGGCATGTCACGGGCAATGCTGCTGTTTGGTTATTAGAAGTATACACTCCATTCAAAACTGGAAAAAAACTTTTGCCTTTAGTTATACTTTAAGTGTGGACATGCCTAGCCTTTAAAACGCCAGACTGGAGTTTATTAGAACACAATTATCTATTCCACATAAATCACAAATAATCCATATATAGAATAATAATAATGTTTAACTAGTTAGCCAATACTTGGGAAATAGTCTTGGTTTTACTTCTTGGCCAAGCATTTTACATATGAGAATTCTATATGTGGGGTATTTGTGATTTATGTCCAATAAATAATTGTGTTCCTAAAAACTTCATTCTAGCATTTAATTGATTGGCATGCTCTTCTATTTAATTATAAGGTACAACTACAGTAAGTCACCTACATACGAACCTTCGAGTTGCGAACTTTCAAAGATGTGAACATGTGTTTGCGCATTTTTTTTTTTAAATTTAACCCAGCAGGCTAGAGCTGCACGATTCTAAATAAAATGAGAATCAAATTTTTTTGCTTAGAATAAAGATCACGATTTTCTCACGATTCTTGCGGCGTAACATTATACAAAAAGATTGGGCTAACTTTATGGTTTAGTTTCTTTTAATTCATTGAAGTGTATTTTTTCCCCAAAAATGTTGTTTGAAAGACCACGGCGTAAATACAGTTTGACATAAAATATTGCAACAACCGCCATTTCATTCTCTAGGGTCACTGCTAAAAAAAATTATATTTATATTTATATATATCTCGTTTGGAAGGTCTAAGTAATTTTCTAGCAAAAAAATACTGATTTTAACTTTGAACTTGAAAAAGGCTTAGGTCTTTAAAAGGTTAAATTGTTCTCATTTGCAGACCGAAATGCATACCTTTGATCTAAAAAAGAATTGATACAATGTTTCTTTTTATCTCTCAGTGCTGAGCAATGTTGATAAACATTTGCTGGCTTATTTTTTTTGTTGTTGACAGCTCTGAGCAGAGAACGGCTCTGCACTTGTTAAATAGAATCGTGGAAATGCCGGATTAGGATCGTGAGGAGGGGGGGGTTGAGTTGAGATTGCGATTTTTTTACCGATAAATTGTGCAGCTCCAAAGCAGGCTGAACGAAAAAGAAAAAAATGAAAGATTATTGGTGCAGCGATCTCTCCCGCTGTGCTATTGTGTACCGGAACACACTGATTAGTGCTCCCTGCCATTGTCTGCAAGCACTGACCTTTTTTGGACTTATGGAGAAGCTCCCAGAGCAGAAATAATTTGTAAGTAGGGGACTTGCTGTACTAACTTACAGTATATGGTGGTTAGAGTCTTAGCCTGGTTTTTTTGTTTTTGTTTGGTTCACATGGATTATAGACCATTCTTGGTAGGGAACCTTTAGGTCAGAATATGCAATATTACTGACATAAGCTCACCACACTTGTGACAATCTCCTTTAGGTCCTCCAACTATGTAGTGCAAACATCTGCTCATATTGATACAAACCAATTGGACAGATTAGGCAGGTCCTCATATTACATAGTTTGGTAAGGCTCGGTTCACACTACTGCGACCTAAAAGTCTCGTGACTTGCAGTGCGACTTTGCCAGGGGACTTCCTGGCCATTTTCTGGTGACTTGAGTACTACTTTAATGCGCCTTTGTTTTAAGCAGGTATACAGAGATAACAGCATACAGGAAGATGCCATGCACTGCCCTGAGTAATCTTTCTGTAATGTCGGATCCAAATCACATCGATATAGATGAGGATCCGACTTGTAGGCGACTTCCATTAAAGTCTATGGGCACAAGTTGGATAGAAGTCGCCTTGAAGTAGTACAGTAACCCTTTCTAAAGTCAGAGTGATTTCAGTAGTACAAGCTCTCATTGGCTAACATGGGATTTTACATGTCAAACGACTTGGGCTTTCACAAGTCGGATCCCAAGTCGTGGCAGTGTGAACCAAGCCTAAATATAAAGTTGACTGTACAAAAAGATTGCATGGTGACCCATACACTTTAGCTACTGGTTTTCTATACCATTCAGAGATGTCTGCACCCACAGCTTTGCCCCCAAACTGACATCCAAGCAATTAGCATCAGGCCAAAATCCTTTTACTGCAAACCAGTTCAGGAGTTGGAGAAAATGGTCACTTTGGTCCTTCATCAATACACAGAAAGGTCTGAATCAGTGCAGAGCGCAGTATATCTCCACCATGATTGTTTAGTCAATGGACCACTAATTGCAGCCATTGTGTCATCGTGTTGGGAAAATTAAAGACTCTAAAGTATACTACAATATCCAGGGAATAGGACTGCACAGCCCAGATACACCAAGGCTTCCATCACATCTCGAAACTGATAACTGGCAGGAAGCAATTAGCAGAGCCTGAATCATACAATGTGTTAATTATCTATCAAGATGGCGTCTATTTAGCACATTGTCGCACAGGCGGAGAAACCGCCGGAATCTAGGTGTCTTTTTAGGCAGAGGTGCCAGACAAGTCTGAAAAATTATCAAATGACTTCTAGAAAGACTCTACTAGATCCTCTGGGCATTGCACGGTTATTGATTTACCTAAAACGACACTTAGGAGGCCACTAAGGGTTTTTTAAATACAATTTTAAGGTCTTCGAACGTACAAAAATTGTGAAATTGGTATGTTCCCACACATATGAAAAATGTTCCAGTTGCAAAACTATGTGTAATTCTGTTCTGATGCTCTTGTGACAGCCGTGCCTCCCTGTGCAGTCCCTTGTATGATGACAAATGTTTGTGGATTACGTTTAAAGTGGAACTAAACTCTCTCAATCAATTATTTTTAATCCTTATGCTGCTAGCATTAGTAAATAGTTAGGAAGGTATATTACATTTACTTAAAGCGGAGGTTCTGCGGCCAAATGTTTTTTTTTTTTTTTTCTGTGCATTCAATGTGGGTTAACATCACAAGTTAGTACTCACTTGTTTGGCGAATACAACCATCCCCCGTCCGTTTTTGTTTACAAGAATAACTTTTAAAAATCGTTCTATTGATTTCCCATTTTGCTTGTGGGCATTGTGAAGCCCACAAGCACTGACTTCCTGGAATGCCTCCCGGCATTCACCGCTCCTTCTCACGTACGAGCAGTGTAGACGGCGAGCAGCGCCGTCAACACTGCCTGGTTGCCATCACAACGGGCGGCGTCATAGAAAGTATACGCCCCGTTGTGATAGCATTGAAAACTCTCACAGCGCAGAACGGGGCATCAAGGAGATTACAGCTACGCCCCCGTCACGTGACCAGCTCCCAGAGAACACTGCGGAGCTGGGGAGACGCCTACTCCCGCGGGAGAGGGATTAAATGAAAATGCCAATTACTTAAGGCATTTACATATAAAAAAAAAAAACGGCCGATTATATATCCTACATGTCCACTGATGCAGTGGAGACAGTCTTGTGTTTTTGGTGAACCTCCGCTTTAACACATTAAAAGGTGTTAACCTTTCCCAGGTTTTGGGCCTAGGCCAAAATGATGTCATACAAGGGGGTGCTGATAAGTATTGAGCCTTACCCAGAAATAATTGAGCGAGGAAGCTGTAAATTGCAGGGTGTACTGTCTAATTTTTCTATATTCAATGGTGTAAAAATCAACTACCCATGATTTTAACTTATCTTTCTTTTTCAGGTCCAAATTGAACATTGAAATTTAAATTGAACAAATTGAGCAGGACCTCCAATGTCACAAACTTTGGGTGACAGTGGCCCTTCATATGCAACAGTTAAATTTTAGGTTGCCAATTTTAAAACTGGCCATTTCGTTGTTGAAAGTGAGAAACCCAGTGGAAGGCCTGTTTCTGTCTCTGTGCCTGCAAATGTGAAAGCCATCCATGATATGATCATGGAGGATCAGCCAAAAGTATTGCTACATATCTGGGAATATCACGTGAGAGAGAGTTGGTGCCATTATCCACAATGACTTGGAAATTAGAAAGCTTGCAGCAAAGTGGATCCCAAAACTTTTGACTTTTGCAGGCACAGAGACAGACCTTCCACTGGGTTTCTCACTTTCAACACCAAAATGACCAGATTTAAAATTGACGAACCAATGTTGTATATGAAGGGCCACTGTCACCCAAAGTTTTTGACATTTCATCATAGATCTGCTTCGCATCTTTCCCTTGGAGAAACAGGAACTTGATTATGGTCCTTTGTTTTTCCACATTGCGTTTTTCTGGAGGTGCTGCCATGTTTACTTTGGACCTGGAAAATGTCAGAGGTGAATGGGCAGACTGGTTTAAAGTGATAGAAAGGCAATAATAACAATAACCACTCGTTACAACCAAGGTATGCAGAATACGATCTCTGAACGCACAATACATCGAGCCTTGAAGCAGATGGGCTACAGCAGCAGAAGACCACACCGGGTGCCACTCCTGTCAGCTAACAGAAAACTGAGGCTACAGTTCGCACAGGCTCACCAAAATTGGACAATAGAAGATTGGAAAAACGTTGCCTGGTCTGATGAGTCTCGATTTCAGCTGCGACATTCATATAGTAGGGTCAGAATTTGGCGTAAACATGAAAGCATGGATCCATCCTGCCTTGTATCAACGGTTCAGGCTTGTGGTGTTGGTGTAATGGTGTGGGGGATATTTTCTTGGCACACTTTGGGCCCCTTAGTACCAACTGAGCATCATTTAAACTCCATGGCCTACTTGAGTATTGTTGCTGACCATGTGCATCCCTTTATGACTACAGTGTACTCATCTTCTGATGGCTCCTTCCAGCAGGATAATGCACCATGTCACAAAGCTCAAATCATCTCACCACTGGTTTCTTAAACATGACAATGAGGTCACTGTACTCCAATGGCCTCCACAGTCACCAGATCTCAATCCAATAGAGCACCTTTGGGATGTGGTGGAATGGGAGATTCGCATCCTCGATATGCAGCCAACAAATCTGCAGCAACGGCGAGATGCCATCATGTCATTATGGACCAAAATCTCTGGAGGAATGTTTCCAACACCTTGTTGAAGCTATGACACAAAGAATTAAGGCAGTTCTGAAGGCAAAAGGTCCAACCCGGTACTAGCAAGGAGTACCTAATACAATGGTCGATGAGTGTATATGTAAGCAAGGTTTATAAAACTCTAAAACACACACTGATAGTTCATTACCGTTACATGCTAATCTAAAAACACCAAGAAGACTACACATTACCTTTTAAGTAATTCTATACTCTGGGAGAATATGGTGGAAATCTCTTTTTGAAAATGCCAATTGCCTAGCTGTCAAGCAGATGTAATAGCTTTAATGCCTAGAACAAGTACACAGATCAGGAGATCTGACTTCACTGGCTGCATACTTTCTCTGGGTCTCTGACACAAGGCATTCAGACAGACAGCTGGGCAACTAGCATTAAGAAGAAGGTCAACATCTTAGGCCCCATGCACACGAGACGCTGTTATTTGCTGTTGAACGCGCGTTCAGAGGCATTTGGACGCTTTTTTCAACTGCTCCTGAACCCATTCAATGTTATCCTATGTGTCCATGCACACACTCTCGTTTTTTGGCGTTTAACCTCGTTTTTCCAGAAGCAAAAAAATGGGTTCAGATGCAAAAGTTTTCCACGTTTCAGACGCTAAACGCCGATAAACGCGGTACCGGCGTTTTGCCGCGTTTGCGTTTATAAGCGTTTTTAAAGGTGACCTATTTTTTAACATTAGAAATCTCAAAAATGATGGCAAATGATGAAAAACTATTAAAAAATATAAAAGAAAACTGTAATTGCTTGCATTGCATTGTGGACAATCCACAACTTGTGGCAGGTAACGTGGCAAGTGGACAATCCACAGCTTGTGGTAGGTAACGTGGCAAGTGGACAATCCACAGCTTGTGGCAGGTGACGTGGCCAGTGGACAATCCACAGCTTGTGGCAGGTGACGTGGCCAGTGGACAATCCACAACTTGTGGCAGGTGACGTGGCAAGTGGACAATCCGCAATGTGTGGCAGGTGACGTGGCCAGTGGACAATCCACAGCTTGTGGCAGGTAACGTGGCAAGTGGACAATCAACAACTTGTGGCAGGTGACGTGGCCAGTGGACAATCCACAGCTTGTGGTAGGTAACGTGGCAAGTGGACAATCCACAGCTTGTGGCAGGTGACGTGGCCAGTGGACAATCCACAGCTTGTGGCAGGTGACGTGGCCAGTGGACAATCCACAACTTGTGGCAGGTGACGTGGCAAGTGGACAATCCGCAATGTGTGGCAGGTGACGTGGCCAGTGGACAATCCACAGCTTGTGGCAGGTAACGTGGCAAGTGGACAATCAACAACTTGTGGCAGGTAACGTGGCAAGTGGACAATCCACAACTTGTGGTAGGTAACGTGGCAAGTGGACAATCAACAACTTGTGGCAGGTGACGTGGCCAGTGGACAATCCACAACTTGTGGCAGGTGACGTGATCAGTGGACAATCCACAACTTGTGCCAGGTGACGTGGCCAGGTGACGTGGCAGGTGACATTGCCAGGTGACGTGGCCAGTGGACAATCCACAACTTGTGGCAGGTGACGTGGCCAGGTGACGTGGCATGTGACGTTGCCAGGTGACGTGGCAAGTGGACAATTCACAACTTGTGGCAGCTGACGTGGCAAGTGGACAATCCACAACTTGTGGCAGATGATGTGGCAAGTGATACGCTAAATACAAGTACACTGCTGCTCTCTCAGCTGCTGCTACTCACTCTGGTCTCACAAACTGGCTGAAATGGTTAAAATGTACTGTTTTTTTGAGCTTAGGGAGGGTCTGTGATGAAACGCTTATAAAAGCAAACGCGGTTAAACGCGGCCGCAAAAGCGGCAAAACACGCGTTTTTAAATGCCGGTTTCAGTGTTTAAAAACGTGTGTTCAGCAGAGTTTGCACCTGCGTCTCGTGTGCATGGGGCCTTACACACTTCAGTATGGTATTCCTCCCAACTCTCTAAACAACCTTTTCATCAGGGATTCCCCAGGCTGATCACATAAGAATAACAAACATCTCATCTGTCGATTTCTCCATCAAGTGACTTTGATGTTTTACTAGTTTAGAGCTCAGAATCCAGGAAGGACCTGCGGGCTGTGCTAGAAGACTGCTGAAAGTGGCAATGTCCTTGATAAGACGTAGAGACAACTCTGGGGAAAATGTACCACTTACTGCATTAATATCTAGAGCAAACAAAGTCAAATTCAGATTAAAACTTGGCTAATGTGACTTAAAGGGGGACTCCACTGCATAACATTTAATCAGGATAATGTGTGATAGTCTCAACCTTTGTAATCCCCACTACATTGCACTGGCCAGAATACCACATCCCATAAAACCAGTATTTTGCCCACAGGCCTATTTCAGAACTGCAGAGGAAAGATTTTCCCCTTCAGAGTTCCCAACCACACCCTAAAAAGTCTCCGCTGACTACCCAGCTCTTCCTAGGATGAGCTCATGGTGAAGCCATATCAGAAAGTCCTAGTGCTGAAGATGCCATGAGATGTAAGAAGCTGGGGAGAATTCAGAGTAGAATGAGCTATTGAATTATTGC
Organism: Rana muscosa; assembly: GCA_029206835.1. NCBI lineage: Eukaryota > Metazoa > Chordata > Amphibia > Anura > Ranidae > Rana > Rana muscosa. Next base: position 232,639,038 of record CM055125.1, on the reverse strand, counting down.
CCATATCAGTAAGACCCAATACACAACTCTGCTATAGAGGACAAAGCTAACATAATATAATACTCCTAGTAAAACAGAAACTCCCTAACTCGGTCTATGACTTTGCGAGCAAAGAAAAGTCCCAAAAGCTGCACATCACAACAAAGCCCTGTGTATGGAAAGTGAAAACAGCCTCAGCCTGGGCTCCATCCAAGCCAAACACCTACAACGTATTTTGCCCCACCCACAGAGCTTAATCAGTAGGAAAACCTGTTGCTTTTGGCATCAGTCTATTCCTTTCTCATGATGCAAAATGCATTGATCTTTTTTCTTCTCCCCCCCAAGAAGTTGCTGCCATCATCTAAGATTTAAGGTACATTGTTTCAGTTATGAAGGTTCAAGACTTTAAAAAGGGGGAAACTAAATTCACACCAATGAAGCCCCACATCTCAACTACCAGTTCACCAGTGCCACCCAATTTTATACTGCTGAAGGAGGTTGGGTTGTGTTATAGTTTGTTCTCACTGGAAACAATGTTCTGTAATGCAAAATCCCAGCTGAGCCTGTTAAAACCCAACTCCTTCAGTCTAATCTCCTAACACTGCCATGGTTAAAAAGGTAGCCAGCATAGACTTAAAGAAAAACTGGCCTTAAAGGAAGCCCTTGCTAAAAGAGAGATACAGAATCTTCCATCGCCTCCTAAAAATAGATTGGCCCTCTCATGTCATTACTTTCTGAATCTTTGACCTGCGTGCATGCAGCTGTTGAAGTTGCAGCAAATTCAGAACTACTTTTTCTTTAGTTTTAGATTTCTCTCTATTTTTCTGACATTACACATTTCAGAATTACTTGCTAACTAACAAAAGCAGTTTGGAAGAATTTGGAACGCAGTGTTTAAAGTGGATGTAAACCCCAAAGCTGACACACAGATTTATTTTGTTTAGCCCGCAGCATTTTCATTGCAGCCTTCACCCCGTCAGCGCAAACACCCCAGCCAATTAGAGTGGCACAGCCTCCATTCTATCACAGCGGCCTGGTCTTATTGCCCAGGTTATTTAATCTCGGAGCAGTTCACATCTCACAGTCCGATCAATAATATCACTGCCTGCTGCCATGCCACTAGTGAGCTTTCCTGTTATCCATCCTGCATTCTTGGCCAATAATTTCTCTGTCCCACCCCTGGCTAGTTCTTCGTTAATCATGTCTGCTGCCTGCTCTGACCTCTGGCTAGTTTTTCGTTATTTGTGTCTGTTACCTGCTCTGGCCTCTGGCTAGTTCTTCATTATTCATGTCTGCTACCTGCTCCGACCTCTGGCTAGTTCTTCATTATTCATGTCTGCTACCTACTCTGACCTCTGGCTAGTTCTTCGTAATTCGTGTCCGCTACCTGCTCTGACCTCTGGCTAGTTTTTCATTATTTGTGTCTGTTACCTGCTCTGGCCTCTGGCTAGTTCTTCATTATTCATGTCTGCTACCTGCTCTTACCTCTGGCTAGTTCTTCATTATTCATGTCTGCTATCTGCTCTGACCTCTGGCTAGTTCTTCGTTATTCGTGTCTTCTACCTGCTCTGACCTCTGGCTAGTTCTTCGTTATTCGTGTCTTCTACCTGCTCTGACCTCTGGCTAGTTCTTCGTTATTCGTGTCTGCTATCTGCTCTGACCTCTGGCTAGTTCTTCGTTATTCGAGTCTTCTACCTGCTCTGACCTCTGGCTAGTTCTTCGTTATTCGTGTCTGCTACCTGCTCTGACCTCTGGCTAGTTCTTCATTATTCGTGTCCGCTACTTGCTCTCACCTCTGGCTAGTTCTTCGTTATTCGTGTCTGCTACTTGCTCTGACCTCTGGCTAGTTCTTCATTATTCGTGTCTGCTACCTGCTCTGACCTCTGGCTAGTTCTTTGTTATTCGTGTCTGTTTCCTGCTCTGACCTCTGGCTAGTTCTTCATTATTCATGTCTGCTACCTGCTCTGACCTCTGGCTAGTTCTTCGTTATTCGTGTCTGCTACCTGCTCTGACTAGTTCTTTGCTATTCAGGTCTGCTACCTGCTCTGACCTCTGGCTAGTTTCTGGTTATCCACCTCTGCTGCCTACTCTAAACCTCTGGCTAGTCCTTCGTTATTCGTGTCCGCTACCTCTGGCTAGTTCCTGGTTATCCACATCTGCTGCCTGCTCTGACCTCTGGCTAGTCCTTCGTTATTCATGCCCGCTCCCTGCTCTGACCTCTGGCTAGTTCTTCATTATTCGTGTCTGCTACCTGCTCTGACCTCTGGCTAGTTACTGGTTATACAGGTCTGCTGCCTGCTCTGACTTCTGGCTAGTTCTTCATTATTCATGTCTGCTACCTGTTCTGACCTCTAGCTAGTTCCTGGTTATCCTTTTCTGCTACCTGCGCTGATCTCTGGCTCATATCCTGGCTGTCCACGACTGCCGCCTGCCCTGACCTTTGGACTGTGCCCTAGCGACCTATTTCCATCTACTGTTACCTGCAGTTCACCTATCTGCTTCAGACTTACTACCCAGCATCTGACTCATGGTTTGTGGTGCTAGAGCTTAAGGGTTGTGACCTGGGGTCAGTACCAGCTGCAGGGGGGTCCCTTGTGAATACTGGCCTCGGAATAAGACTCTGACCCCTTAGGGATCCTGCATCGCCTGCTCTCTCATGGGACTATCCTCGTACATTGGTAAATCCTGAGTTAAATCCCAGGTCTTATCTGCTCCAGCATGATCCTGATTCGAGGTTCACATCAAGCACAATGCCCATCCAGACTGTATTATGAATTACTACTTTTTTTTTTAATGCTTTTTCTAACCGTTTCCTCCTTTGTTGAACCCCAGCACTCTTGATCTCAAGGCATTATTTTAATGAAAGCTTCACATTTAAAAATAATAAAAATGGGCATCGATCCCCTACCCTCGAGACGCCTCATCACACCCCTATTCCGGACACGTTCACTAACCTACCTGCCCACCCCAAATCCTTCATGATACTACCTGGATCACCATCATGATATACATTACCACCCTTTACTCATAATGGATATTCTACAATGGTGCCGCCATGGGCGATCTGCATACCGAAGCTCATCCTTGAGTTGATCACATACCCCCTTACCCTTTCTCCCATTTTGTTATCTATTCCTGCTATTACCATAATAATAAACCAGCTAACTGTTACAGTCACTATTAGTTTCTTTCTATGTATATGGATGTTAGCTTATATTTAGTGAACATTACTTTGCAATTTACATGCTTGCTTTCATTTTGTACAACATACAAACTGAATGTAGGCTTATAGCATCCTCTGTACTTTGAAAATGTTTAACTTAAAAAAAAAACTTTTGTAAAAGAAAATAATAATAAAATATACATTAGAGGTTATAAGGTATATGAGATTTTAGGTATTGATGCCATCACTTTCCCATTTTGGTAAGTGCAGCACGCCCCGGTCCTCAACACCCCACAAGTTAATCTGCAATTCAAACAGAAGGTACTCTAAAGCAAGTCACATTTTCTTGAGGGGACCTGAAAGTATACTGCATTTGACTTTACCTCCATGTATTAAGTTAAGATCTTTATTAGTGTTAATAAGACAATCTAATATTTAACAGTTTCAGAACATTATGAAACCTAAAAAAAAAAATCTATATTAAAGTGATTGTAAACGATCACCTTGTAAAATAAACCATTCAGTTTAAAATAGAAATGAAAGGCAAAACATTTTTGTATAGATATAAAAAAACATTATAAATACCTTTATAATCTTTTTTATAAGTGATCACATTCCCTCTGTTCTAAGCTGAATAAGATCTGGGGGAGGAGAAGCAGCAGTACAATGAGCTTCCCACTGAATGGCTGTGCAGCGGGAGTGTATCAGGATAAATCTGATCATTGGAGGAGAGTACACCGACTTCCCAGCATAGCTAGAGAACTGACCACGCTGTGCGCTCCTGCTTAGTGTGGACAGTTTTTAATACGAAAGCAAGGGGACTAGCAGGGAAACCAGGGATTTCACATAAAGGAAGCAATACAAAGAGAACAGGAGGCTTTCTCATACAAGTACATGGTACAGCAAGCAGAGAATATGAAGTGTTGGTGTAACAAATGCTTTAAGGGATTATATGGGTGGCCATTTCCTATACACAGCCGATTATGCCCTAGGGGGTCTTTAAAAAAAAAAAAGAAAACAAAAATACATTTACCATAAAATATCAAAGAACAGAGAAGAAAAGCTTCAAAAGTAAGATTCATAAATGACAAACTTCTCATTTGTGGTAACAGAGGCACACTCACTTTCACATTCTATGGAATGCTATTAATGGTGCTTTCATATAAAGGTTTTGATGTTTACTGGTCTTTTAAAGAAATAATAAGAATAATTAGAGGTTACCTCTGCCAAGTACCGGGACTGCAGGCCATGACCTAAGGTCTATAGACTTTCTTAGCTACACAATGTATAAATGACAAAACCTGCAATGTAAGAACAAACTGTTTGTTTGATAGAACTACATAGCTAAGAAAACAGATAAAAAGGTCTATACAAACTCTGAGGCTCCGTTCGCACTTATCAGATTTAAATTGCGGGCGAAATCGCTGCAATTTTGCCTGTAATTACAGAATCGCTGCAAAATGCAGGATTTGTTTGCGATGGAATTAATTCTTAATGGCACCCTAAACGCGGTGCGATTTTGCCGTAATTGTTGCGTGACAAATCAAAACTTCTGTCCAAAAACTTTTTTTGTGCGACCTGCATCGCGTGACGTGTAAACTGAGCCTAATAGGCCTTGTTCCAATACAGCAGCTGCAAGGAGGAAAAGATGCCTTTTTATAGATTTGGTCACAATAATGTTTTAAGGTGCGGAACAACAGTTTTAAACCTATCACCCTTAGGTTTATGAAAAGTTAATCTCTAGACTTGCCATAGTAACAATTAAAGAATATAGAGGAATTCAAGAACAGAGCAGGCTTCAAATCAGGGGTGCTCAACCTGAAGGGCACGGGCCACTTAAGTGATTTGGTAACCAGTTGGGGGTCACAATGAAATGAAATGGATCCGAATTAAAAAATAATTTTTTTGAATCGCATAATCAAGATTTTAAAACAACAATCAGGATCATAATTTTCCATGGGACCAATCCCCGTTGGATGTTTAATCACAAAAATCACATATTTAAATAACCAGATCACCAATAATCCTATTCTCATGGTCAGGGGTGACCAGACAAAAAAAAATGTCAGAACCAGCGTTACAGTCTTCACTATATCAGGGTCTCTGCAGCCATCCCTTAAATTGCCAAAACAAGGACTGTGGACAATTTAAACAAAAACCAACAGACCAGGTAAACGCATACCCTAGTAGTACAATAAACTTCTTTAATAAGCAAAGGTAAAATAACACATAATGCACTCACATGCTCCCGGAATGACACCGAGCTCATAACACAACTGAGAATCCACCATCAGAAGCCCTGTATAGAAGCCACTAGATGCAATCCACTTGGCTAAAGGCTCCTCTCCCTGTGTCTGTGTGTTAGGAAAGTAAGAGAAGAACGGGGAGCCAGGCACAATAGTGACTTGTGTATGACAACCATCAGGATTAAGGAAGACCAGTAATCATTCAGTAGAGCGGTGTGCATCCAAAGAAGGCTGTGTGGGTTGCGATAGATTTGAAGTCGCAAGCCACATTAGACGGTTAAGCGGAACACGGGTTGAGCATGTCTGCTTTAAAGGTTAACTCCCCATTTAAGACCATCTTACACCCATATGGGGAACATCTAGAAATGTTGTCTATGCCTAAATTGTACCCAGAAAATGTGACCTTTATTCTTAAATTTGCACTTCCTGTGCCTAGGCACGTTTTCACTTACAGGCTTCTAGTTGTGCATCTGCAATATGAGAAGCACTGCGGTCTCTGATGGCTAGCCTTAGGAGATTTAGTGATGGTCACTATTGTGCCGACTGTTTTCCTTGCTGGAGAGAAAGCTGCAGTACAGGGATCTCCCTGCTCCTGACTCATCCATTCTAAGAATCTGTTCTTTATGCACTTTTCCTGATGCCTTTATCTACAACCCCAACTCCACCTCTATAGATGTCGACCTCTATCAATAAGCCCAGTCAGACTGAAACTGTCTGAGGGGAGTGGCTTAGGGTGGAGACTATGTCTGGAAGCTGGCACAGTAAACCTGAGAGTTATACACAGAGATTAGAGCAGTGCTATCTTGCTCTGAATTTCTACCATAAAATGCTGGGTATTAGGGATGGGCTTAGTCGTGTTTGGCTCCTAGTCTCAACCCCCCTAAGCAATCCCACCAGGAAGCCATCGCTACACACCGCCGATCATAGCCCACTGCTGCACATACACACGCTGCTCATGATTGGTGCTGTGCAGGGACGGCTTCCTGGCGGGACTGGTCAGGTGGGTTGGGACTAGGATCTGAACACGCCTGAGCCCATCTCTACTGGTTATTAGGTCTTTGATCTCTGCCTGCCTTATTGTTCCAAAAGCTTTCACAGGTCAATTCCACGTTCTAAATCAATGCAGCCAAAACATAGGATTTAGTTATTGGTGAATGTGAATTACCAGAATTACTATTGGACATTCTGGTAAACAATATCCTTATTGCAGTTACTAGTACTGATCCAATTATTATAGAAATATAGACAAACAGAGCACCAGACCAATGATAAAGTCCAAATAAGGAAGTCCAAAGATTCAACAGCAAGCCAACGTGTTACGGAGGCTATAGGGACCACTTCATCAGGGCTTTAAAACATGGAAATACATAACATTCACAATAAATGAGTTTTTATACCTCATGAAAAACAAGAGATACAAAGTAAGCCTATTGGTGTTATAACAAGTAATCTAATCTAACCAAAGCGCTGGATGGCCTTTTTTCTTACCTCACAGTACTGTTTTTATTTCTACAGTACAAGTACATGTAGCGATACCCCCGCAGGAGCTGCTGGATTAATTTTTAGGTCCTGCCGTTACCCCACACTTCACCGTCCCAGAACTTAAGAGTCTATGTTAGTAGTTTTGAAAAAGGTGATTGCCAGTCACTTCAGTCTTTTTCTCAATTGCTTCATTACACAACTTCAGGTAGTGTAAGTTTGAGAAAGGCTGGCTTAGACACAGTGTTGTTCGATAAAAACCTGGTGAAGTCTTCTCCCCATTTTCCCCTGCTGGACCAGATAAAATAATTTGGATTGGTCAAAACTGTGTGATACATTTCTGTTAAATCTCATATACGTAAAAATTGAGGGTTACGGTCTTCTAATGGAAAATTGCTAAAAAAAAAAAAAAATCAGACTTATTCACCCTTCTAACCGTGCAATGAAGACTGTACATGCTGCCCTTTCTTCTGGTTTGCTAGCTATGTACCAGGCCCTGGGCTGAAGTGGTGTGTCCTTGTGCCGGTAAATGTCATTTAATGTGAAAACATCTTTCCAAAAGGCACCGTGATCAATTAAAGGTAAAAATCTCCGAATGCCTGAGGACGCAGAGGCCGCACCTTATAATTCATGTGTATAATACATTGCCCGGGACACCCACAGCAACCAAACTGAAGTTTCCCTAAGGGGGAAAAAAAAAAAAACAGCTTTCCGCAAGCTCTTTGGTTTTAGATGCTTTTATATATGGGACCCAGCCAGGGACCTTTTCTGAATGCAGTGAGCCTAGGGTATCCAGAGCACCCCCACCATCAGGAGTCAAGAGTCTCCCACCATCCCTTACATCACAGTGCACCCTCCTTGCCTTGTGCTGCTGCCAGGAAAAAGCTGGGGGCAGAGCTAGGAAGCAGAAATTGCAGGATCTGGAAGAGGACCAGAGGAGGGCTGGAGACAGCTGCTAGAGTCTGATGAATGCGAAGACCAGGGGAGGCAGAGATGAAGGGGTCCTGCGGCTGCACAGGGAAGTGAAGAATCTGGTGGAGGTGTTCTGTCCTCCTCTCTGCTCCCGACTGCTGGGACAAGGTGGGGGCAGAGTGGAGGGGGATGCCGCAGCTACAGGAGAGGTGCGAGGGTCACATGAAATGGCCTGGAGGGCCGGATTCGGCCCCCGGGCCTTGTGTTTGACACATGTGGATTAGGTACAACATAATACTGGACGTGGTTTAAATGGGCATGGTTATAGTCCAAGATGACTTGCATAATACAGAATGAGTTGGTGCAGAAAAGGGAATGTACAGTGCAGTGTACCAATGAGGTGTGGATAGAAAATTTACAGCACAATGTACAGAACAATGTAGTGAAGATTATGGAACAAACTGCATAAATGTACAAAATGAGGTGTTGTGGAATGTGCAGCGTACAGTATAATTTACAGAATGAGGCGGTGTGGAATATGGAACATGCAGCACAGCACACAGAATAAGGTGGTATAGAATATGGAACATACAGCACAGCATACAGAATGAGGTCGTGTTGAATATATGGAATGTATAGCAGACCATAAAGAACAAGGTGGTGTGGAATATGGAAAATATAGCACAAGTTACAGAATGAGGAGATGTAGAATACAAACGTATTGCACAGCGTAGCGTCCAGAATGAGGCAATGTGCATCATGGATCATACAGCACAGTAGGGCTGGGAAAAAAATCGATTTTAATCTTGAATCGAGTTTTGAGCTCAAATCGATTCAGTTTTGAAGAAAATCGATTTTTTTAGATTTTTTTTTTTTTTTGGAAAAAAAAAAAAAAATTATTTTTTTCCTTCAAAGTTTCCGTAGCAGGACTGCAGGGGGCGTATCCGGAATGGCACTGGGCAGCGTTACCCCAATTACATCTACTTGCTGCAGCCGCCGTCTGCCTACCTGATCAGCGTGTCATGCAGACAGACGGCGGCCATTGCAGTGTTCAAAAGCCGCGCCTCCCGAGTCCTCGTCGTCTGTGATAGGCGGAACACTCAATTTCACAGCAGGCAGTATTCAGCCTATCACGGACATCCTCTCATCCTCGTCTGTGTTATGAGGATGACCATGATAGGCGGAACACTGAATGCTGGGAAATTGAGTGTTCCGCCTATCACAGATGAGGAGGAGGCGCGGCTTTTGAATACTGGAATGGCCACCGCTGTAGTAGTAAAATCCGTATACCATGAAAATCTGCATCAGGTACGGGCACAGTGATTGAAGCACGGGCACAGTGAGACACGGGCACAGTGAGGCATGGACACAGTTCAATTCAACTAAGAGTAACCTCAGGATTTTTTGTTGTTTTATTAGCTAAATCCAAATACAGTATTAATAATTTGGATGTTTAACAATCTTTGTTGCACACTGCAAAAAACAACAAAAGGTCACAAGCGCTAAATTGGTGGATAAAGAAAAAAATATAATGGATAATAATAATAATAATAATAATAATAATAATAATAAGAAAAAAATCCCAAATATTTTGGGAAGTACAAAGTATCCAAAAGGGGGAAAAAACAGGATCCAGCGCAGCAAGAAAAAATCCGTACCCAGAAGTACAAAATACACAACATGCACACAATATAATCCAGCGCTCATGGAACATACATTATTAACTATTGAAAACTCTTGAAGAATTGATAAAAAAGCTTAGTCCATTTATTAATCACATAAAGAGAGGGATCCAATCCCAAATGTGCAGAGGGCAAATGAATCTTAACTCTCCAGTTGCCAGTGGTGACAAACTTGTTAAACTTGCAGTGACATCCGTGGAGCAAGGAGGGGTTAAAAAAGTCAAAACAAAGCCCGTGGCATGATCTCCGTGTGAGCACAGTACCTTGAATGATGGACAACAGGCAGACCAGCGTGTGGAGGGCCCTCCAACCCAAAAGGATGCAGAGCCAGGATCGCAGCAAGGCTGGGACAGAAGGAATCACACACAGAGTTTCAAGAGTTTTCAATAGTTAATAATGTATGTTCCATGAGCGCTGGAATATATTGTGTGTTTGTTGCACACTGACTTTGCAGTTAGAGAAAGGGTTTGCCTTTGCAATTTTGTTTGTTGATGCACTTTAATTAATATAATAAAAAAAAAAAAAAAATCGAATCGTAAATCTAGTTTTTTATAAAAAAATCGCAGATTTTTTTTTTGGGGGAAAATCGCCCAGCCCTACAGCACAGCAAACAGAACAAGGCAGTGTGGAATATAGATGTACAACACAGTGTTCACAATGAGATGGTGTGGAATAGGAAACACACAGTAAAGCCTACAGAATGACGCAGTGTGGACTATGGATGTACAACACAGTGTACACAATGAGACGCTGTGGACTAAGAAACACACAGTAAAGCCTACAGATGGAGGTAGTGTGGAATATGGAGCATACAACACAGGTTATAGAATGAGGTGTGTGAAATAGGGAATGCATAGCACAGTGTTAAAACACATGCATTGTGATGTAAATGACCCCCTGTAGGTTAAATACTCTGGACCACCATTCAGCCAGCAGAGAGTAATCCAACCCTGTTAATATTGTGACGGTAAAACAGAATGATTACAGGGTAGAAGATTAAATTATTTATTCTTCCCTCTACCATTCTATTTTTCCACAGTCTCTCAATTCATAGGGCTGAGTAATTGTAAAGTGGTATAATATGTTATTGGAGAGGCTGTCATTATTACAAATGTCATCACTCTTACAGTATGACTGTCCAGTAACAGATTGCAGAGCAGCCTTTGAAGCAATCTTACCAGATTGCTTACATTTGAAAGAGCTGCCATTTAGCCTTGTAAGCCACCAATGAAATCTTACCCCCACACAGACCCCCGGCTGTACCCGCTGTCTCAGGCCTATGTGTCTCTTGCACTTGGTAAGTGGTACTTAAATTTATGATGCACATACAGCCCAAGTAGCAAGGTGAGTAACTCCTTGGATTGTCTATATGTGCTGTGCCTCATCTTCGTCTGTGACGTATGATCAGCGTATCGCCGGCACTTTCCTCCTTCAGAGAGCAAGTGAAGTGCCGGCATACACAGAATGAATCTCCTTGGGGCTGTAGCCACAAGTGATAGGTGAGACTGCAGCTCAAAGGATGGCATGGTGGCCACAAATGTATTCCCTAGAGTATGTGCAGGGAGTTAGAGTAGGCCCCGACCCTCATTGGAGTACATTTTAAAGCAATGCAATAGGAACTCACTAAAAGCTGCATTATGGGCTTTGAGGAAAATGCATGTTTATTCCCTGAACATGAAGGCATGAACAGATCCTAACCCTTTCTCTTTGTCCTGGTGGCCAATGTAAGTGGGAGAGAAATTACTCTCTGGGAAATACAACATTTTACAGTTGTCTGGAACAGGGGGTTGCAATGGGGAAACTTGTGTTGTGACAACTGTCTAGATTTACTCCTACTTCCTGTGGTATATCTAGGAGACTCTCCTACACTTAGGCCCCATGTACACTGCTGCTGCTAAACCGACGTTCAGAGGCAGTTGGATGCTTTTTTCAACTGCCCCTGAATTCAATGTTATCTTATGTGTTCATGTACACAGGTTTGTTTACTGTCGTTTTTAGGCAGTTGCGTTTATAGGCCTTTTTTTGAAGGCAAAAAAAATGAGTTCAGACACCGAAGTTTCCGACGTTTCAGACGCCAAACGCGTTTCGTTTTTATAGGCGTTTTTCATTTTTGTGCTCTCCTACTTAGTGTGGTCAGTTTTAATAGGAAACCAAGGGGACTGCCAGGAACACCAGGGATTTCACATAAAGGAAGCAATACAAAGAGAACGGAACATTTTTCATACATGTACATGGTACAGCAGACACATGTCAGGAATATGAAATGTTGGGGTAGCAAGCAGTTTAAATTGTTAACCTAACTGAGCTCCTTTTGAAAATGCTAGCTGCCTGGCTGTTATGCTGATCTCAGGACTTCAAAGCAGTACTGAGTCACTGACCTGGGACAAGTAGAAAGAGCATATAAGTCAGGAAGTCCTTACCCGCATACTTGCTGTTGGGTAATGATACCCAATGTTAAAGTGGTTGTATACCCTGTTTTTTAACTTTTACCTACAGGTAAGCCTATAAGAAGGATTACCTGTAGGTAAAAAGAATATCTCCTAAACCTGTACGGTTTTGGAGATATTCCCCCCGCAATGAGCCGCTGACTGCAGCGGCGCATGCGCGGCGGGGATTCTCGGCTAAAGTCCGGCAGCCGCCGGACCTTGCCGACGCGCGGGAGTGACAACATCGCCGCTCCAGCCACTCACAGCACTGGAGCGGCGATACCCGGAAGACACGCCGAGGCAAGATGACATCTCCCTCGGCGTGGACCAGGTAAGTTCCCGACACCTTGTTCTAAGGTAAGTATTTCATAATGAGCTAGTATGCGGTGCATACTAGCTCATTATGCCTTTTAGGTATGAAGAAAAAATAAATAAATAGGAGCGGGTATACAACCGCTTTAACATATAGAGGGTCAGCATGACAAGCAGCAATTATAGCAGGTGGTCAGCAATGGGAGCACTTCTCTCCGGGAAGGTGAAAAGGACATTACACTCCGTTAGATATTAGTTATGCAACAGAGAATGCTGGTAGTATGAAACGCTTCTCCGCTTTTTGTTGTTCTGCTGTCCATCATCCCGGCGGATACACAGGACAGCGCAGACACTAAATTAGATAATTTGCATAATATCAGGTGCTGCATAAACAATGAAAGCATTGATTTACATTTAGAGATTTAATGTGTGTTACCCGAACATATCATATTCCTGATATGTGCCTGTTGTACCATGTACCTGTGTTAGAAAGTATCCTGTTCCCTTTGTATTGCTTCCTTTCTGTGAAATACCTGCCAGTCCCCCTGCTTTCCCATTTCAAACTGACCACACCAGGCATAAAAGCAAATCTTTCCCAGCATGGTCAGTTTTATGGCTGTGACAGCCTGCCCGTCCTTCAATGGCTGCATCCTGATGACACTGTGCCCCCCCCCCCAACTCATCATGTAGGTCTCTAGCCCAATATCTAAGCTCTTTATGCAACTTTGAACATTGGTCACGTGGTCACTTATAAAAATAAAAATTAAAGAAACAAAAAATGCACACACACGTTTTGCCTTGCATTTCTTTCTTAATCTGATTTTTTATTTTTTTTCACATATACTTTTGAACCATTTGTTCACTACAGCTTCCAATGATTTGCAGTCATCCGTTAGAGCAGGCATCACTAAATGGCGGCCCGCGCCACAGTCCCATCCGGACCGCCGTGGTTAGGAGCGGTTTCCTTCCCCCAGCCTCCGCCGTTGTCCTCATCACAGGAGAGATCGAGAGGCAGGACAATTGTGGACTAAGTGCAGGAGAACGTTTCATAGTAACCAGCAAATGATTGGTTGCTAGGACCACTCTGCATCCTAGCAACCAATCACCTGCAAGTTAACCCTGACAGCTCCCGCCCTCCGCCCAATGCTGTGCTTTGCCTCCTGCACTCAGTCCACAATTGTCCTGGCTCTCGCTCTCCTCTCTGTCTAAGGTAGGAGAGTAAAGGAGGACAGATGACACTAGTTTGCGTGGTATGTTGGTATGTGGGTGGGGTCGGAGTTTAAAAAAGGGGGCAGTGCTGTGTGTTTGGGGGGGGTGTCAATAGGGCAGAGCACACTATTGTGGTCGTGGTGGTGGGGGGGAGGGGGCAGTGTTGTAGGGGACTGATGTAAAGGGAAGGGGTGACGTGAAGGGAGGCAGTGAAGAAGGTAGAGCACACCACTATGGAATGGGGTTTGTGATATGGGGGGGGATGGTATGTCACAGAGTCATTGCACAAAAATGCGTTTTGGACCTCTACTGGAAGAAAATTTTCACTGATCTGACCTACGTGAATTTTAAGGCCTCATGCCCACTGGCGTTTTTACAGCTGCGTTTTTTGCAGCTTAAAAACGCCTGTCCATGTTATTGTAAATATTTATTTTTTTTTGAAAAAAAAAAAAAAAACGCGCTAAAAACGCGACCGCGCGTTTTTTGCGCGTTAGTGCGCGTTTTTTGACGCTCGCGTTTTTTTCTGCCTAATTCTGACGCTGAGGAACGCACTGGCCCTGGGTTTTTTTTACAGCTTACAAACGCCTATGCTCTTTACAGCTCAAAAACTAAGCTGTAAAAAACTCTCAAAAACGCGGCTGAAAAAACGCCCGTGGGCATGAGGCCTAATTCAGTGCCCATCTTACAACGTCCCTCCACTTAAAACAGCACAGTGGCCAAGTGATTAGTACTTCCGCCTGGCAGCACTAAGGTCGTTGGTTCGAATCACAACCAAAGCACTACCTACCTGGAGTTTGCATGTTCTCCCTGTGCAGGTTTTCTCCGGGTACTCCGGTTTTCTCTGACATACACAAAAAAAATGCTGGTAGGTTAATTGGCCCCTGGTTAATTTGTTCCTTGTATGTGTATGTATAATTGTGAGTTAGGGACCTTAGATTGTAAGGTCTATGAGGGCAGGCACTGATGTGAATGTACAATATATATGTAAAGTGCTGCGTAAATTGACGGCGCTATACAAGTACCTGTAATAAATAAATAATAATAAACTCAAAACTTCAGCATCTCAGTGACTCCCGGCTATGCACACTTCCTTTGATCATTATAAAGGGGGTCCCAGCTAGACTTTTCCTTATATTTTATTATTAAGAGCAGGAAGTTGGAACACACAAAGATGAGCGGGGGTCCCAGGGGACAGAAGGGTGTATCTTAAGCCCCGTACACGCGGTCGGACTTTTGGCCAACAAACTTCATTTTGAGCAAGTTGGACCAACAATCCGACCGTGTGTACGCTCCATCGGACAAACTTTTTTTGCTTTTTTCTTGTTTTCATCGGACAAAAGTTGGGTCTGCAAACGGACAAACTTTTGCCCAACAAAAGTCTGATGGAGCAAAGTCCGACCGTGTGTACAGAAAACCATCGGACTTTTTTCCAATGGACAAAACAAATAATGTTAAAATCAACCAACAATAGCAGAAGTTGACCAAAGGGTGGCGGTAAAGAGCAGAAAAACCACGTGATGTTGCAAAAAGTTTTGGTAAAGTTTGCAGAAAAGTCCGAGCGTGTGTATGCTATGGGTGTTCCCGACCAACTCTGTTCGGACAAAAAACCACGGAAAAGTCCGATAGAAGTCCGACCGTGTGTATGGGGCTTAAGAGACACAAATGGCCACATTATTCAACAAGCAGGGTTCCCAGCTCTTGCCTGTTCAGCCATTGCACAGCCGCGACCAGGATGAGATGCCAAATGTCTACAAATGGTGGAGGTGTAATTTCAATGAATACATCACATGCTGAATACCTTTGTTTTGGGGGAATATTATACTGTGTACTTTGAATCTTTACCTGCGGCAATTATACATTCTTCACAGGGATCAGCCTGTAGGTATGACGTGTTTACAAACGGCTGACATTTGAAATAGTTGCAAAGGAAGTTATTATCTGGCAACCAAAAATATCTCATCTATCCCTTGGCAGCCTTCCCTTTCACCCCCGGCAGCAAAAGCGGATTATAAATAGAGAGGACTGCATTAAGCCCCTACGCCGTTTATGGCATGTCACTGTCCTTCACTGTGACCAAGGATGCCTCATCTATCTTCTGAATGACAGGATCCATAATAATACTCCGAAAAATGACACAAAACTCCAACAAACTCACAGCACCTCTCAAATGTTCTCTCTCTCCAACCAAAATGGCGCTAACACATGCTATTTAACATATTTTATTTATTTTCTTTGGCATTGTGGGTAATTTGGGAGTGGAAAATAGAAGAGGGATGTCTTTTTTTTTAAAAACGCTGCTAAGCGATAACAAGGCTAAATGCGCATTGACACCAATGCAAAACGCTGCTAAAATCAAATTTTTATTGCCACTTTTTCCTGAAGCCAGAACAAGTTTTTCTAATGCCCCGTGTACATAAAGCCTTAAAGCGGAGTTCCACCCAAAAGAGGAACTTCCGCATAAAAAGCACTCCTCGCCCCCTGACATGCCACATTTGGCATGTCTTTTTTTTTGGGGGGGGGGGATGTACCCCCTTTTAGTGGGACTTCCTGTCCCACTTCCTGCTTCCTTTCTTCAGCCCCCTAGGCTACTCCTCCTCTCGCCCTAGGCGGCCCCTCCCTGCCAGCGATCTTCTGGAGCTCAAGTCCCAGAAGATCGGCTGGCCAATAGGAGAGCGCAGCGCGACTCGCGCATGCACGCACGGCCGTGAAGCTGTAAGCTGTCACGGCCAGGTGTCTACAGTTACTATGATGGCGCCAAGGAGATGAGGGGGAGAGGAGCGAGCCTCCGGGCGGCCGCATCGCTGGACCAGGGGGCAGGTAAGTGTCGGTTTATTAAAAGTCAGCAGCTACACTTTTTTTAGCTGCTGACTTTTAATAAACGAAAAAACGGGTGGAACTCCGCTTTAAGCCTCGTACACACGGTTTGATTGTTGGAAGGGGATTGTCTGTTGACAGACTGTTGTCCTAAATTCTTACCGTTGGTACGCTCCTTTAGACAATTATTTTCCAATTTTTGGCCAACAAATGTTGGATGACAGGCTAGTAAATTTTCAGCGGAAAAACGGCTCCATGTCTGATTTTCGTATGGTCAGTACACAAATCCGTCACACAAAAGTCAAAAGTACAAACACACATGCTCAGAATCAATGCTCACCAAACAAGAAATTAGCAGAAGGGGCCCAAAGGGTGGCACTCAAGAGCTGAAATTCCTCGTAGTTCGTCACTAAGTTCGTGTTTGTTGCATGACAATTGTGTACCGTTAGTATACAAGACAAGATCCTGGCACACGCCCTTTTGACAAAAAACAGATGCACGGTTTGCCAACAATCGTTGTGTGTGTACAAGGCTTAACAGTCATGGCCATACAATATATGAAATTAGCCCATCTGGCAGAGAATTGTCAGCCACAGCAGCTTCATCAAATCATTTACAGAGGCTGTTTTTGACAACCCTTTTTCCTCCGGGGTCAGGTGTCAATGTACAATAAGCACGGTAGGAGAGCCCTGCTTGATAGCATGGATAGAATAATCTGTGTTTTTTGTGTTTAGCTTGCAGGCAGAACAAAAAAAAAATGTCAGTGTATGACCAGCCTTAGAACATTAGGATTCTTGCAGGACTGAACAAGGGAAAGCCCTCGGTTCCCCATCCAAACTGGGAAGCATGGATGGAGAAATCTGCAGTGGTGGCTATAGTCTACTGACAGCTGTGTGTGTCTGAATACCTGAACATTGACTGTATCTGATGGATGCAGGCACTGTTTGGCTGAGAATTGTCTGCCCGACTCCATCAACAGTTGACTGAAAAAGAATCTTTTGTTGAGCCATATGGTGCGGACACAGCAGCCCACATAAAGAATTTTGGTTAATTCAACAGGAATCGATCTTTGCATAATTTAACTAACAATGTAAGGGGTATCTTCCCCTTTGAATGGGTGTTAGTAATACCCCATTCACACAGGGGCGGCACGACTTCTGGGGGCGACCTCGGCGGCGCGATCTCAAGACGACTTGAGACGCCCGCCGAGGCGATTTGCATAAAGACTTCTTACAGAAGTCAATGCAGGTCGCCTTGGGTCGCCCCCAAAAGTAGTACAGGAACCTTTTTCTAAGTCAGAGCGACACGAGTCGCTCCTATTTAGAACGGTTCCATTGAAAAGCGTTGGACGCGACTCGTCAGGCGGCCGAGTCGCCTGACGAGTCGCCCCTGTGTGAATGGGGTATATGGGTTCACAAGATCTGAAAATTATTGTAGGGATTTCTCTGGGGGAGGGGAAAGGCTGCGTTAAAGTGGTTGTAAGCCCTATAGTAAGGCTTACCTGTAGCTACCGTGAATATCTCTTAAACCTGTACGGGTTAGGAGATATCGCCTGTATCTACAAGTGCTGACGCGCATTGAAGCAACGGCTCATTTGTGCCATTGCTTCAGCTGATGTGCCGTTACCAGTGGCTCCCGCGCGCATGTGATGTCATCACGGCTCCGGCTAATCACAGCATCGGAGCCCGCAATACCAGGAAATAGCTCCGGGAGACATGTCGCCGGGCAGAGCAATGTGACGGGACCTATACAGGGGGCTTCGATCTAAAATGAGTATTTCACAATGAGCTAGTATGCTATGCATACTAGCTCATTATGCCTTTGTCTTGCAGGTTTTTTTTTGGGGGGGGGGGGGTTTACAAATACTTTAAGGCTGGCCATACATTATACAATTTTCCTTTAGATTTACCAAAACCATATGAAAATTAAGATTTCGGGAATTCCTGACCATAGAAAGAGAACATTTCTAAGAAACAGTGATGAAGATCAGGGACCTTGGGGTGGCTCCAAGTACCTGTACCGGTCTTCACATACAGCCCTTGGTTCCAGACTGTATGGACTGTCCAATCAGATCTGCCTGAAAAACTTGCAGGTGGACCTGATCAGACCCTTTGTGTCAAAGGGGCTTTAGGCTGGCCATTCATTATACAATTTTATTGTACAAACCAAAACCGTATAATATGAGGTCACACCTAAACACCTACAATTTGTATGCAATCAGGCAGGTCCTTTCAGTACACAGTTGAAGGTAAATCTAAAGAAAATTGAATAAGAAATTTGTCTAATATGGCCAGCTTAAGGCTGGCCATACATTACACCATTCCAAATTATTATGCCAATGATATTTTGCTCATTTACCTAAATAATTGATGTAAACAGTCAGCATAATTCTCATGTTATCAACTATTAAGAGTACAATTCAAATTTTATTGAACAAACCTCCTAATGAAAAGTTTTTTTTCAAAATAAAAAAAAAAAAACTTACAATGCACTGTTCCAAATTATTACGCACAGTAAGTTTCAAAACACTTTATAGGTTGTAAAGAACTGAAAATTGTCATTTGTTGTGTTGGCTTTTGATTTCTGTAAACATGCTGCAATTTCAATCAAACTTTGAACAACGTTTTAACTTTTTAAACATTTTAACAGGTCACGTTAAATTTTAACATAGGACCCCTTATTTGATAGCAGCTTCACAAGTCTTGCATCCATTGAACTTGTGAGTTTTTGGACAGTTTCTGCTTGAATTTGTTTGCAAGATGTCAGAATAGCCTCCCAGAGCTGCTGATTGGATGTAAACTGCCTCCCACCCTCATAGCTCTCTTGCTTGAGGATGCTCCAAAGTTTCTCAATAGGATTGAGGTCAGGGGAGGATGGAGGCCACACCATGACTTTCTCTGCTTTTATCCCCATAGCAGCCATTGATACAGAGGTATTCTTTGCAGCATGAGATGGTGCATTGTCATGCATGAAGATGATTTTATTACGGAAAGCATAGTTCTTCCTTCTGTACCAGGGAAGGAAGTGGTCAGTCAGGAACTCCACATACTTTGCAGAGGTCATCTTTACGCCTTCGGGGACCCTAAAGGGGCCGACCAGCTCTCTACCCATGATTCCGGCCCAAAACATGACTCCACCACCGCCTTGCTGACGTCGCAGCCTTGTTGGAACAGGGTGGCCGTCCACCAACCATCCACTACTCCATCCATCTGGACCATCCAGGGTTGTATGGCACTCATCAGTGAACAGGACTGTTTGAAAATGAGTCTATTTTTCTGCCCAATGCAGCCGTTTCTGCTTGTGAGCATTGGTTAGTGATGGCCGAATGGAAGATTTATGCACAGTTGCAAGACTCTGGAGGACTCTACACCTTGATGTCTGTGGGACTCCAGAGGCACCAGCAGCTTCAAATATCTGTTTGCTGCTATGTAATGGTGTTTTAGCAGCTGCTCTCTTGATCCAATGCATGGATCTGGCAGAAATCTTCCTCAATGTGCCTTTATCTGCACGAAACCCGTCTGTGCTCTGAATCGGCCGCAAATCTCTTATTAGTACGATGATCACGCTTAAGTTTTCGTGAAATATGTAATGTTTTCATACCTCGTCCAAGGCATTGAACTATTTCACTCTTTTCGGTAGCAGAGAGATCCTTTTTCTTCCCCATATTGCTTGAAAATGGTGCTCTGCTTAATAATGTGGAACACCCTCCTTTAGTAGTTTTTCCTTTAATTGGGCTCACCTGGCAATCTAATTATCACAGGTGTCCGAGATTTGTTTTCAGTGATCAAAAGAGCCCTGAGACACAATGCCATCCATAAGTTAAACTGAAAAACAAAATATTTAATCTTTGCGACACTGAAATAGAATTTGCATAATAATTTGGAACAGGGTGTATACAATTTTCTTCTATAGATTTCCTATAGATTTACAAAAAACATATAATATGAGGTCAAAACTTAAACACTTTCAATTTGTATGCAATCAGGCAGGCTCTTCTACTACACTGTTGAAGGTAAATCTAAAGGAAATTGAATAAGAAAATTGTATGGTGTATGGCCAGTTTAAGACTGCTCTAAGCCCCCGTTCCCACTGCTGCGATTTGTCATGTGATTTGACAGTTCAAAATCGCATGACAATTCACACCCCATTTCCAGCAATGAAACCGTTCATGTCGCAGGGATTATGAAGAAGGATCCTGCACTAGTTTTTACCAATTTCATTGCGACTTGCATAGACTTGTTAAATGAAGTCGCAAGCCGCAATGAAATCGGCAGTGCCAATAGCACTGATGTGCAGCTTTGAAATCACGCTAAAATAGCCCGATTTCAAAGCCACACCGGTGTGAATGGGGGCTAAATGATTGCATTTGTTTTTTTGAAAAGACAGTACAAAGGAAATGTAATGTGGAAATAAGCATTTGTAGGTTTAACGGGTAATTATTGTGTATTATTTCCTTCTGCTACACATAACTAAAGATACAGCAAGGGTGTGTCCCCTGTCTACATACATTTTCTTGAAAGGTGTTGCCCCTTTCATCTCAAAGAGGTTGTTTGGTAAAACTGCAACTTGTGCTACCTAATGCGACATACATCAATACATGAAAAGGTATGTGGTATTTAAATAAATATTTATATACCTTAGATTGTAAGCTCCTTGAGGGCATGGACTGATGTGCGCTGTGTGAATTGTTGGTGCTATATAAGTACCTGTAATAAATATTTTATATATAGGCCGTCCCTGAGTTACAAACAAACCGACTCACATACGACTAATACTTACATAAGAGGCAGCGAGACGTCACGCTGGTCCTGGTAACCGCCGGGTGTCCATCTTGTTGCTCACCGAATGCTGCCACCTACTGTTTGGTGGATCTCACATCACTGCATGGCCAGGTAAACCTTCCCTATGCTATCCAAAACGTAAAAATCTTTTTTTGGCTGGAGTTAGAAATTTACCTGTTTGACCTTGCATACAAATTTAACTTGGGAACAAACCTACAGAACCCTTGTTCATAATCCAGGGACTTATATATATATATATAATATATTATATTATATATTTATTAACATAGAAAGTTCCAGCTGGTTGACAGTCATTTAGCTGTGTCTTCCAGGACAGATCTGTAAGCGGATTAAAAGGTCTTATGTTCAGGCGCACACGGCAGCCCGCGTGGATTGAGTGCAATGACCAGCTGTGCCTGCTCAGTGCCTTCCATGTGCTGGGTAGTGTGAGTGGTGTGTCTGTGATCCAGAACACAAGATGTACCCATCACTGATATAAGAAGTATGATCTCAGACAATGGTTGATATGCACAGAGATGAGCAGTGTGAGTACTGGGAAGTGTTTTTATAATAGCAATTTATTTCCAGATTGTATTTTAAAACATTTTCTCCATTTTAAAAGCCAAGGACGTTCCTATTTGAACTTCGTATTATTGTGTCAGATTGCTTTATCTTCATACATGGTCATCATCTAAGGCCCCTTTCACACGGGCGGCTGTTCTGCCGCAGTTAAAAGCATGTTTCTTTCTTTTGAAATTCAAGACCCCAGGCACAGCGATCAGCTGCATTTGTACACTGCGATTAGCTGCGTTTACATGCGGCTGCGTTTAGCTGCGGTTGGCCATTATTGTCATCCCCATAGCAACCATTTTTATTTTGATGTGCTTCCTGTTTTTTTTATTTTGTTCACGCTGCTATCCGCAGCTGACATAGTGCACTGCGATTACCTGCAGTTATGTGCAGATAGCTGCGCTACATCGCACCTGGACGCATTCAATTCTGTCCGTGTGTGAAAGGGGCCTAAACCTTTTCCCAGTCATTTGCTATGAAAATGAAAATTTGGGGAATTCCTGACCATACAGTGCCTTGAAAAAGTATTCATACCCCTTGATATTTTCCACATTTTGTCATGTTACAACCAAAAACGTAAATGTTTTTTATTGGGATTTTATGTGATAGACCAACACAAAATGGCACATAATTGTGAAGTGAAAGGAAAATTATAAATGGTTTTCATTTTTTTTTTTACTAATAAATATGTGAAAAGTGTGGCGTGTATTTGTATTCAGCCCCCTTTACTCCGATACCCCTAACTAAAATCTAATGGAACCAATTACCTTCAGAAGTCACCTAATTAGTGAAAAGGTCCACCTGTGTGTAATTGAATCTCAATATAAATACAGCTGTTTTGTGAAGCCCTCAGAGGTCTGTTAGAGAACCTTAGTGAACAAACAGCATCATGAAGGCCAAGGCCAAACACACCAGACAGGTCAGGAATAAAGTTGTGGAGAAGTTTAAAGCAGGGTTAGGTTATAAAAAAATATCCCAAGCTTTGAACATCTCACGGAGAACTGTTCAATCCATCATCCGAAAATGGAAAGAGTATGGTACAACTGCAAACCTACCAAGACACCATCCACCAAAATTTTTTGAAAAACAAACGATTTTCTAATCAATGAAGGGAGAATCATGTGAGAAATGTAATAAAAAAAGAAATGCGCATGTGCAAGAAAAGAAAATTCCCAGAAAGAAAAGAAGATTTCCAACCACAAAAATAATATTCTGTAGCAACAGGAGGTGAAATAGAAGGCTTGGCTGGTCGAATTTCAAAATCAATGTTGGCATCATCGGATTACAAAACGCACAAAATTTCTGATTTTCAAAAGAAAATTCTTTCGAAATTCGACCATGTATGGCCAAGCCTGAAGCCTCGAAAACACGACGATTTTCCCGGCAAGAACCAGCAAGAAACTTGCTGGCAGAGCTTTCTTGCCGAGTAAATCGGTCGTGTGTACGCGGCTTTCAGTTTTCTCGTCAAGAAAACTGGCAAGAATCTCGACGAGAAAAATAGAGAACCTGCTCTCTATTTTCTCGTCGAGATTCTCGTCAGCATGTTTCTCGACGAGAAAAGTGTGTGTGTGTACACTTACCTGTCGCCATGGAAACCCACGCATGCTCGAAATGACTTTGACACATGCGCAGTAGCTTCCTAGGCATAGGTAGGGTGTAGCAAGATGGCGGCGACGGCATCGAATGTGACGAGCGCACGCTCGTCGTAGTCAATGACGTCAC
Source organism: Rana muscosa (assembly GCA_029206835.1). Taxonomy (NCBI): domain Eukaryota; kingdom Metazoa; phylum Chordata; class Amphibia; order Anura; family Ranidae; genus Rana; species Rana muscosa. The sequence continues at coordinate 232,615,743 of CM055125.1, read as the reverse complement.
CGCGTTCACTCTATTCAAAGAACCACGGGTTCTTTGAATCGAGCGTGTGTACACTCGGCCGAGACAAGTTTCTTGTCCAAGAATCTGGTCAATAAAAACGACAAGTTTTTTCCTGACCAGATTCTCGGCCGTGTGTACGAGGCCTTACTCTGACTCTGCAAACCCTTTTCCAGGTCTGTGACTCAGAACACATTGAAGTCAAGCTAGTAAAAACCATTCCATATTATTACCTTCCTGAGCGGCTCACATGCATATCATTGGTTCGCTCTCAGAAATATTCCCTCAGCAGTGTGGTTTCCAAAGTTCAATAGTGTGTTTTACTACATTACTTAGGCCCTGATGACGGGGGATTTGTTGGCCCCCAAAACCTGTTGGCTTCTGCTTATTCTTTTATTGTTTTTTAGGAGTTTTAGGAAAAAAAGCATTTTGAACTCATAAGATCTACAGTTTAGCCAGCAGTGGACAGACTGAAATCCAGAGGGTTCAGCAGGAACTGGCTGAATTTTAATCCATCTATAGGCAAGCTGTTGTACGGTAGACAGTCTATTGATTTCATGATAATCAGCCTGTAGGGTTTTTTCGTGTGATTACAGCTGCAGGCCATATATTAGCCAGAAATTGTATTCTGACGGCAGGGAAACCTCCCACTGTGGGAATAGAACAGCGCAGCGGGAGTCACTGTGTTGATGGGCAAATCAAGCCATTTTCCTTCCCTCAACCTGTGGTTGAGGGAAATAAAATGGCTAAATGAATGGCTTGCCTTATGTGCTATTTTTTTCTGTTTTCATGTGGATTCAGACAGCCCTTGCCTTGTTGTAGAGCTGCTGAGGTCTAATTTTAGGAAGTCCAGCACCTCATGTCTTTTTCTTGGATGAAGTGCACTCCAACGTTGTTAACCACTTGCCCCCCACCATATAGCAGAATGAGGCAAAGTGGTTGTGATATCCTGACCGGACGTCATATGACGTGATCAGGATATCAGAGATAGCGCGTGCCCGCGGCGATCAGACGTGCTGTGTGTCAGTCTGACACACAGCAACTCTGATCATGGTATGAAGCCTCTGACAGATGTGACCAATCACAGCTGATCATCGTGTGAACTAGGAAGTGCCGGTAAACGGCTCTCCACAGTTAACGCTGACAGGGAGAGCCGATCGGCGGCTCTCCCTGTCAGAGGGGGGGTCTGTGCTGATAATCAGCACATTGATTATCAGCACGGCCCCCCATCAAAATGTGCAAATCAGTTTACAGTAAAGGCCCATCACATGCCAGCCTGTGCCCCTCTAAAAAGCCTGTCAGTGCCCATATCAGTGCAGATCAGTGCCCAAAAAAGTGCCAATCAGTAACCCATCAGTAATGCCTGTCAGTGCCCCATCACAATGCCAAACAGTGCCACTCAGAAAAGCCTGTCAGTAGATCCTCATCAGTGCTGCCTATCCAGTGCCACCTATCAGTGCCCATCAGTTGTTTTTTCAAAATTGTCGCGTTTTTTAGTTTATAGCACAAAAATTTAAAACCGCAGAGGTGATCAAATACCACCAAAAGAAAGCTCCATTTTAGGGAAGAAAATTATAAAAATGTAATTTGGGTACAGTGTAGCATGACCGCGCAATTGTCATTCAAAATGCGACAGCGCTGAAAGATAAAAATTGTCTTGGGCAGGAAGGAGGCAAAGTGCCTGGTATGGAAGTGGTTAACGGGCTTACAAAATAGACAACAGGGATGATTTAATTAATTTTATGCTGCTCCCTGATTGTCCAATCAGCAGGCTAGAAAAGGCCAAGTGACTAAGGGCTCGTTTACACTTGCTTCGAATTCAACACACATTAAAGCGCCTACTACTTCAGCATGCTTTTATGATGTGTTTTTGGTGCTTTAGTGGGACTTCAGTGATGCTTCTGTGATGCTTTTTTACAGATTTAATGAAGCTTAGCAGATGCCCTGTCTGTGCTGATATCTAATTTCTGCCATTTCTCCAAAACAAAGCTAAAGCCGAGTTAAAGCCTCTCAAAAGCTGCAGGTGCTTCAAGTGAGCTTTGTCATAGACTTCTATGGAGGCTTTGAAGACACTTTGAAGCACCACTAAAGCTACATGAGGTATCATTTTTGAAGCAAAGACAAAGCAAAGCTTGGAGTTTCCCTATGCAAGGTGTAAACAGGACTGTACGCTAACCATTTTATTTAGTGACAGGGGCTTTGACTGTCATTCAGAGAGCTTTTAAAAAGCATTTCTGAAGCCTTGTTTTGAAGCAAGTGTAAACGAGCCCTAAGAAAGTAGAACTTCAAGGAGAAATATTAAGGCTGCCATCTTTCTGAACATGCTAGCTAACTGTCCGTCATACTGACCCCTCTCTTGCTCCAATGCTGAAAACTGCAAGAGGAAAATGCCAATTTGCCAGCTGCTGATTAGAAATGCTAGCTGCCCGGGTGTCTTTGGCTTTCAATACCTTCTAAGTCACAAACATGGACCAAGCATGCAGATTAGAAAGTCCGAATTCTAGATCTCAATGCTTGCTCCAGGTTTGCTCCTTAGAAGGTACTGAAGCTACTGGATCATCATGACAGCCACGATACTAGCATTTGTAGGAGACGTCAACAATAGCAGAATCCATACGTTATCAATACAGGTTTCCTTTAAGATGCAAAGCCAGATTTGGGCCCATTCAGAAAGATAGCCGTCTCCAGTTTACTACAGGAGGCTGAGCAGTTAATGGGAAAATATACACAACAAACCAAAGATAACAATTAGCGAAGTGCTTAGCTCTGTTATTAGCGGATCATGATGCCACTGTCACTGTCGCTGAATAATAAGCCAGAAAGCAGAGGCAGCTGGGACAATAAATATTTCAGAGGTCCCTGAGATTACACTTGGATTAGAAGACAAAAGTCTGAGCGGGTGGAAAATAGCTGCTATTGTGGTGCTTATGTAACCTGCCGTACATCTCCCAAAGTACAGACAGTGCCATGCCTCACAGAAGACTTTCAGGTTATGGCTTCATTTCCTTATGAACAATGGGCTACAGTACAAAATTACAAGAAAAGGCGTGTGTATATTTCTGTCTTCTGCAGAATATAACCCAATAAAAAAATCTGTTCTGGTATAACAAGTAGATGGCGGACATTGAACCTGTCCATTGAAGGGGAAGAGAAAGGAAGGCGAGTATATAATGCTGGGGAGGGAGAATGTAAAAAAACAAACCTATTTCTTTGCCCTGCAAGGGGCGCTCTAGTTAGAACTGAAAGTCAAGCTGTGAGATGCATAAAAGGAGTACAGCCTTGTTCAGAGTTCCTGCCTTCGAACCAGGCATAGGCAGAGCATACCAGTCCACTGCACTCCACCTGAGCGTATGCAAGTAATGCTGGAACCCCTTTCCTTGCCAGCATAGACGTGTGCATGGGGTGTGCCAGTTGTACCTGGGCACACCCTAATCACCCCATGCTGTATCCTGAGATCTGCCCCAAAATGTTTTATCCAGATCGTGAGGCTTGCCGGAGCCGCTCAGTGTGTGAAACTGTCAGGTAATGTAACTGCTTGGAGGGAGAGAGTCCAGCTATCAAAACTCAGTGGTGATGTAGGGGGAGGGTGAGACCGAACAGCTATCAAACACCAGCCAATGGGATGGGATCTGGGTGGGCCGCTATATTTATGTGGCTCCACCCCCTGCTTGGTCCCACCCATCTGACATTGCGGCTGAGTTGCGACAGCTGATCTCTCTCCTAGAAAGCAGTGACATTATCTGACAGTGTCACAAACTGAGCATCTCTTGCAAGCCTCACTATCTACTGAATGTGAAACTGCCCCTCTACCCCATCAGTGCCACCAATAAGTGCTGCCTATCAGTGCCAATCAATGCTGCCTATCAGTGCCAATCAATGCTACCTATCAGTGCCGCCTATCAGTACCAATCAATGCTGCCTAACAGTGCCACCAATCAGTGCTGCCAATCAGTTCCACCTATCAGTGTCAATCAGTGGCGGTTATTACTGCTCATCATTGCTGCCAATCAGTGCCACCTATCAGTGCCAATCAGCGCAGGGATGGGGAGATGAACTCAGCAGCCAGGCACATTGTCCGTTGGGGGGCGGCCTGCTGGGGCCCAACTGAAATGCGTTGAAGTTTATTAATGTCAGATGCCAATCTTTAGTACAGTGGTTCTCAACCTGGGGGTCGGGACCCCCTCGGGGGTCAAATGATGATTTGCCAGGGGTCACCGAATCCTGGGCTGTTCCTGAAGCCCGCACCACTCTCCCAGCCTTTTTGCGGCTGCCAAGCAGGGCTGTCCCTGAAGCCTTTGGCCACCCAGCTGGGATGTTCCTGGAGCCCACGGCTGCACACTCAGCCTCTTCGCAGCCGCCCATTCAGTTCACGGCATGGCTGGGGGCAGAGACTAGAGGTCTGCTGACGGGTAAGAAATGTGAGGTGGGAGGGGCTGTAGGAGACCCTATCTCCTGATTTCAGCATAGGTGTCACTGCTACGAGACACCACAAAGTTGGAGACATAGTGGGTAACACTACCTGTGATTATGGTTGCCATTAAAAGTCCCCACTACAGTTCTCAGATCAGCAGATGACCTTGATCAAGAGCACCTAAGTTGGCTGATCAGAACTCCCTGCAGCAATGCCACTCATCCCCCCCCCCCCCACCAAGGAGTAAGAGAAGGAATAAAAATAGAGAATACATGGAAGGGAGAGGAAAAGAGGGGGAGGAAGAAAGAAAAAAGGGAGAGAAAGAATAAGAGAAAGAACAAGAAAGACGGTTGGAGAGAGGGATGGGGGAAAAAACAAGAAATTAGGATAGAGAGAGATAAAAGAGACAGAGTGGTACATCCTAAAATGTACCATATGAGGTTTTAATACTGTACGAGTGGAGGGGACTCAGGGAGCGCTAAATTTCCATGGGTTAGGGGCGCAAATTACTTGTCTTGCCTTGGGTGCTGACGACCCACGCTATGAAAATAATTTTACTGTTAGGGGTCCCCACAACTTGGGAAATTTTATCATCAAGGGGTCACGGCACTAGAAAGGTTGAGAACCACTGCTTTAGTATAATAGGTAATCACCACACTGCTATTTACAATTACCGTATAAGCCGACCTGAATATAAGCCGAGGCACCTAATTTTACCACAAAAATATGGGAAAGCTTATTGACTCGAGTATAAGCCTAGGGTGTCCATCTGCATGCCTCACTGTGCCTCACTGTGTCCATGTGCATGCCTCACTGTGTCCATGACTAGACTGACATTTAACATGGGAGTCTATAGAAGGGGTGCCCGGCTTTGAAAGATTGGTGCTCCCCAGCTCTAGGTCCCCCAGACAACAAACTTTGCACACTTATAGAGGAGAAATGGAACTACATGTGTGCCAAGTTCCGGGTCCAGGGGACCTATGACCGGCCGGTACCTGGTCCCCAAATTCACTGGAGAAATGACCGTTTAACATGGGAGTCTATGGAAGGGGTGCCCGGCTTTGAAAAATCGGTGCTCCCCGGTCAACAAACTTTGCACACTTGTAGAGGAAGAGTGGGGCTACATGTGTGCCAAGTTTGGGGTCCAGGGGACCTATGACCGGCCGGTACCTGGTCCCCAAATTCACTGGAGAAATGACCGTTTAACATGGGAGTCTATGGAAGGGGTGCCCGGCTTTGAAAAATCGGTGCTCCCCGGTCAACAAACTTTGCACACTTGTAGAGGAAGAGTGGGGCTACATGTGTGCCAAGTTTGGGGTCCAGGGGACTTACGGACGGTCGGTACCGGGTCCCCAAAGTCCGGGAGATCAGGCGCAAAAAGGTGACTCGAGTATAAGCCGAGGGGGGCATTTTCAGCACAAAAATATGTGCTGAAAAACTCGGCTTATACTCGAGTATATACGGTAACTACTGAAGGTAAAATAAAAAAAAGTGTCAGTAAAAGGCATGCCGCTAAGCACTGTTACGTGTTCCCACACCACATAACTTACTAATCAAAAACTTAACAATAGTGTCTGGAAATCTCAATAAACTTCAATATTACCACAATACCGGTCTCTGTGATACGCAACTTCACATACTGTATAATACACAACAAGACATAAATAAAAAAAACTTAGCAGGGATGGTGGAAACCCCTCTACAGATAATTGCAATACAAATTAACTTCAAGTGCAACAACTTTTTAGTTGGGAGGTTCCCACCATTATAGCACTTTGGAATTTATTTATTTTTTGATTGTTACACTTAAAATGTTATATGTTTTAGGTACTATTGTAGCACACACCACCCTGTTTCTGCTTTTCTGCCATTTCTGCAGTCAGGGCACACCTGCTACTTGCCCGGAATCCCCCCTTTTGTGTAGAGAGGGGCGAGCGGTGTTAATGTTTTTGGGTCTTGCGGCGAGTTACCTCTCCAGAGTAGATCCCTGGCCTCTGTTGTCTGGGGAAGAAAGCCTCTTTGAATAAGGCCAATGTCCACACATGAGTAAAACCCGAGCAACAAGGTTTTATTATTTTCTTGAGATAAAACTTGGAAGAGAGAGAGTAGAAATTACAGAATAGGGGAAGGTTCAGGCACGCAACACCTAAAGAACACTTTCGTCGCCACTCAAGCCTGAGTGGGTATTGCTCACCCGGATAATCCCTTTGAGATCGGTCCTAGCAGCCGGAGTGGAGCATGGATGTCAGAGATGATGGATCCCCTTTAGGTAGGCCTCCAGGCCTCTCCCCGAGACAGCAGTACCGTCGCTGTCTCCGCCGGGACTGATCTTCCCGTGGAACTCCTTTCCTAAAGATGGGCCCCCTTCAACCGGGCAGCCTGGGATCCTTCTCCGATGCGTAGGCCCTCGTTAGGAGAGGTGGGCCTAATATGCAGCAGCAGAGCCTCGGGCTAAAGGTGCCCGAGGCCTAAACACTCTCGCTCACCCTGTGCCATGCGGGCCACGAGACACGCTCACTGGACCAGAGGTCGCCCCTGAACGCCCTGGGGTCCCCCTGGAATCACCTCACGCCTAATGGCGTCTGCCCCTTTTGTACCCTCTCTAAGCATGCACAGCAGGTCGACCACGCCCACTGCATGGCTGTCGAGAGAGGACACCCAAGGTACTGTGATACCCCCCTGATCCAGCCTGTGCCGGTGGTGACAGTGCCACCTGCAGGCAAAGGAGAATAACACTGCCAGGCAGTATCACACCCAGAGCAGAGCAAATTTGTCATAATCAACAGGTCCGAGCCCAACTATTAGCTCAGACCACGCCTAAATTTACACGTATAGCGCCCCAAAATTGGGGTGGGCGCTACACTATTATAAATGTGAATTATTGCACTTGAAGTTCATTTTCCACCACTCCTGCTAAGTGTTTGTCTTTATGGACCTTGCTTTGTGCACTGATGCTCAGTCATGTTGGAACAGGAAGGGGCCATCCACAAACTATTCCCACAAAATTGGGAGCATGAAATTGTCCAAAATGTCTTGGTATGCTGACGCCTTAAGGAGTTCCCTCCACTGGACTTAAGGGGCCCAAGCCCAATCCCTGAAAAACAACCCCACACCAAATCCCACCTCCACCAAATGATATGGACCAGTGCACAAAGCAAGGTCCATGCAGACATGGATGAGCAAGTTTGGGGTGGAGGAACTTGACTGGCCTGCATAGAGTCCCGACTTCAACTCAATTGAAAACCTTTGGGATGAATTAGAGCGGAGACTACGAGCCAGGCCTTCTCGTCCAACATCAGGGCCTGACCTTGCATGCTTCTGGAAGAATGGTCAAACATTCCCATAGACACACTCCTAAACCTTGTGGACAGCCTTCCCAGAAGAGTTGAAGCTGTTATAGCTGCAAAGAGTGGGCCAACTCAGTATTGAACCCTACAGACTAAAGCCTCGTACACACGGCCGAGAATCTCGTCAAGAAAAAACACGTAGTTTTTCTTGACGAGAGTCTTGGACAAGAAACTTGTCCCGGCCGAGTGTACACACGCTCCTTTCAAAGCGGTGACGTAATCAACTACGACGAGCGTGCGCTTGTCACATTCGATGCCGTCGCCGCCATCTTGCTACGCCCTACCTATGCCTAGGAAGCTACCGCACATGCGTCAATGTCATTTCGAGCATGCGCAGGCTTCCCGGAGGACAGGTAAGTGTACACACACACAATTTTCTCGTCGAGAAACATGCTGACAAGAATCTCAAACGAGAAAATAGAGAGCAGGTTCTCTATTTTTCTCGTCGAGATTCTTGTCGGTTTTCTTGACGAGAAACCTGATAGCCGTGTACACGCGACCGATTTACTCGGCAAGAAAGCTCTGCCAGCAAGTTTCTTGTCGTTTTTCGACGAGAAACTCGGTCGTGTGTACGAGGCTTAAGACTGGGATGCCATTAAAGTTCATGTGCGTGTAAAGGCAGGTGTCCCAATACTTTTGACAATATAATGTGTGTTTGAGCTTTGGGGTGGACACCCTAATGCAATAGGCTGCGCATGCCTGTGCTTGCCAGGTTGTAGTATAGGAGAGGTGTTCCTTAACACACCCGTATGCAAGCTTCCTTCTATATTGCACAAACAGAGAATGTCTGATGCATCAAAGAGTTATTGGCAAGATGTCTCTCGCAGTCACCAATCAGATCCAGGGCTCATTTACACCAGATACAGTCAAATGCATATTTACTATGAAAGCATATTCAAGAAAAATGTATGTATTTCAATGAGCCATTAAATAAAACAAAAACATTTTTTTGCACTCTTTGCGATTCCTTTATTCCTAGAGCTGCACCTATTTCACATCCAAATACAAAAATGTTGGTTTGCTCCGATTTATTAAATTTATTATCGTTTAGCACTTAATTATTTATCTGGTAGCACACCTGTGTGTGTGTGTGTGTGTATACACTTTACACCATTGAAGTGCTTTCACATGTGCCTAAGAAAAAAAAAAAAAGAAGTACAGCATGCTTCTTTTTTTGCACGCAAAAGTACTAACATGCACAAGAACGCTTCATGACGCACGGAACTGCTACACAGAGAAAAAAAAAATTCATAAAAAGGACAAAAATGTGCACCGTAAATGCATCACAAACGTGTATTTGGAACTACACATTGAATGCAGAAAATGTGCTGTAAATGCATAGACAGGGCAGCGCAGACACTAAATCTGATCATTTGCATAATATCAGGTGCTGCATAAACAATGATAGAATTGATTTGCATTTAGAGATTTAAAGTGTATGTTACCCAAATATTTCATATTCCTGATATGTGCCTGTTGTACCATGTACTTGTGTTAGAAAGTATCCTGTTCTCTTTGTATTGCTTCCTTTCTGTGAAATACCTGGTTTTCCAGCCAGTCCCCCAGCTTTCCTAATTCAAACTGACCACACCAGGCATAGAAGCACAACTTTCCCAGCATGGTCAGGTTTCTGGGCTGTGCTTGGAGCACGAAGGACAGACAGCAGCCTGCCTGTCCTTCAATGTCTGATTGCTGCTGACACGACTTTCCCCCATGTAGGTCCCCACCCCAATCTCTAAGCAGCTTTAAACAGTGGTCATGTGATCACTTATAAAAGAAGAAATAAAAATAATAAAAAAGGTATTTAGAATGTGTGTGTGTGTGTGTGTGTGTGTGTGTGTATATATATATACACACACACACACACACACACACACACACACACACACACACACACACACACTGTATTTATTGGCGTATAACACTCACTTTTTTACCCTGAAAATAGAGGGTAAACTGTGCCTGTGTGTTATACGCAGGGGGCTGTGGAAAGTTTTTTCCCTGAAACTTCCCTCTTAAAGTTAGGGTGCGTGTTATACGCCTGTGCGTGTTATACACCAATAAATACGATATATATATATATATATATATATATATATATATATATATATATATATATATATATATATATATATATATATTATACACACACATATTTTCCCTTGCACAGTAAAACCTTGGTTTGAGAGCGTTTTGCAAGACAAGCAATATTTTTTAAAATTCATACATTTTGACCTGATATACAAGTAGCGTCATGTCACAACTGAGTATAAAAGAGAAGACAGGCGTCTCTAAGTGTAGCAATATGGTTACATTTAATGAAGGTACAACATTTAGCAACATATTGCTACATTTAGAGGCACCTCTCTTCTCGTTTATACTCTGGAGCTCCTGCTGGATTTTGCTTCTAATCCCCTTGTGGAGGATTCCATTTGTGAATGGACATATTATGGTTACACAACCTGGTCACATTGCTATAATCTTTTTATATGGACTATAAACTGAAGGACCTATGAATAAATGGTTGTGGAACAAATCATTTGAGTTTCCATTATTTCTTATGGGGAAATTTGCTTTGATATACAAGTGCTTTGGATTACAAGCATGTTTCCGGAAGGAATTATGCTCGCAATCCAAAGTTTTACTGTGTTTCTATTTTAAACTGAATGCTTTATTTATTTATTTTTTAACAGGTAGGGGTTCACATATACTTTAAGTATTTCTTCACTATGAGTATCCTGTTCTATTTCTATTGCTTCCTTTGTGTGAAATGCCTGGTGTTCCGATCAGTCACCCTGTTTTCTCATTTCCAACTGTCCACACTAGGCATGAGAGCACATCCATCCCAGCGTGGTCAGTTTTCGGGCTGTGCTAAGAGCACAGCCTGCCTCTACTCCAATGGCCAGGACTTGTGCTGACACGCTTCCCTACACAACTCTTCACTGAAGAAGATCAGTGTGCTGCTGTTTCTCTGCCTCCTTCTGATCACAATTATAAGCAGCTGCAGCCGACCAAGAACATTTTTTCAACCAGCCTGTACGACAGAAGTTAATTGTTCGATCGACTTCTGTCAAGTGGGATCAGACACACGTGGATTGAAATTCAGCCAGTCCCTGCTGAACTGCCTGAATTTCCATCCATCTATGGCCAGCTTGAACCGGTTTCTTTGCTCTGCATGGTTTCCTATAGGATAAAGTGTATTTTTTAAACTAAAGCCTCGTACACACGGCCGGTTTTCTTGGCAAGAAAACTGCTGGCAGAGCTTTTTGCCGAGAAAACCGGTCGTGTGTATGTTTTCTAGCCGAGTATACTGCCGGGAATCTCGATGAGAAAAATAGAGAACCTGCTCTCTATTTTCTCGTCGGCCTGTTTCCCGACAAGAAAACAGTGTGTGTGTGTACGAGGCTACAAGCTTACCTGTCCTCCGGTAAGCCCGCGCATGCTCAATGAGACTTTGACGCATGCGCGGCAGCTTACAAGGGTAGTATAGGGTGAAGCAAGATGGCGGCGACGGCATCGAATGTGACGAGCGCATGCTCGTCATAGTCGATGACGTCACCGCGTTCTTGCCATTCAAAAGAATGGCGGTTCTTTTGAATTGCTGTCTGTATGCACGGCTTGGCAAGACAAGCTTGTCAGGAAAAACAACGTTTTTTTCCCTGACGGGATTCTCGGCCGTGTGTACAGGGCTTTACACTACATAATGGGCTGTATAGCAGCAGAGCTTTACTGATTGCCCTTATTTCTTGTATGGAATGTTTTTGAATACCAAACCAGACAAGTCTCAGGAGTCCACAGAGAGAAAATAAGAGAGCTGTCAGCTTGTGTGTTATAGACTTGTACACCTAAGTACTGAGCAGCCACTCCCAGAGCAAGGCTTATCTTGTACTGTATAGATAGACAATAACTACTTGTCAGGAGAAACGAACCGAGATCCCAAGATTGACAACAAAAACACTACGAAGGACAAAACACTAAAGCCTTGCTGCATTTGATGGAACCTTCAAAGGAGGACCAACAAAGAAAACTAGAATTCCCTATTTAAATTTCTGTGTAGTTACATGGCCATTGCCAACTTCACAGCCTCTCAGGACTGGTTCACACTGGGAATTACACAAGAACACAGTGTGGGTTTCTGTGCCATTCACGTGCAGTTCTGTGTGATTTCCACCAATTCATTTAAATGAGGTGAAATCATACCGCACTAAAAGAAGTGCATGTGCTACTTTTGGAAACTTCTGTACCATGCGATCCGGTGTAAGCAACCGCACTGCGTTTGCAATCTGCGTTTGGAATGTCACAAACTCAAAAGAAGAAGTACAGCCAAAGCTCGTTTGGCTGTACTTCTCCTGTGGATCACAGGAGTGCAGTCCGTTCTGCACTCCTGTGACCTGTTTTTCAGCAGACAGCAGGCTGAAGCCCTCTGTCGTCTGATGTCACAAAGCCGAACCAGACTCGGGCACGATCGCAACCATATGGTTGGGATCCGCCCACATATCTGAGCCGGCCGCTTCCACCCCCTCCACTGCCCAGCGCTCCACTGAGTCACCAGCTCTCTGCTTACAGAGCTCTGAGAACCAAAAGATCTGCAGGGTTTAATCACTCAGTTCTCAGTGTTAGGGCCAGAGGGGGACCGATGCTGCATCCAGCTAGGCAAGTATGATTCCCCAAAAAAACAACAACACACTTCTCTTTTAATATTGACACCTGCTGCAGATCACAACTGCAGTGCATTCTGAACATGGAGCAGGAAACGCGCACGGAACGTGGGTTTGCTGCATCACGTTCTGGTGTGAACTGGCCTTTAAAGCTGAACTATAATAGTTAGCAGTTTTTTTCTTTCTTTTTTGTAAATGAGATTTTATATATATATATATATATATATATATATATATATATATATATATATATATATATATATATATATATATGAATAAAGGTGTGTTGTATGAAGGCCTGACAGAACACACACTTAGCGCCAGTTCAAACTTGCAAAATACAAGGCAGCCTGAACAGTAAAATTCAAGGTATTTTTATACAAAACACATTAAATGGTAAAGCAGCTGTTTAAAATTGGTAAAGAAATAAAGGGCGGTAAAACGATAAACAGGTAAAACTGTAAAATAAGTTTTACACAAAACAGCGCTAAAATATAAACAAAAATAACATAAAAGAACCCGTGGATCATGCCACTGAAAAAGTCCAGCACGTATGAAGAAATGACCAGTTCAGAGTATTATGGTGAGTAATATCACAAAAAAGTCCAAGTGTGCACTTTCCACCACCAAAGACAATTGTTTGGAATCCACCGTGTGATGAAAAAAAACCCTTAGGGGTTCACACTTACCAGAGGTAAGATATAAATGAGCCTTAAATAGAAGGTAACATCAGCTACTCTGTATCAGCAAATCTTCTCCAATCAGGGTACACCAATAAGGATGGGCTCCAAAGCAGACCATAAAATAATAGGAAGATAACAGCACAATAGTGTAATCCTGTTTATTTCAAATCTGTTAACCCACCAGTAGGAGACCCCTTTAACCAAACTACGTACATCAAACAGCAGTAAAATAAGCAATGAATGGCCCAAGAGGGCGCTATCACCATTTCCAGCGTCCTAGGGAGAGTGTGTGTGTCCTCACGGATCCTGCAGACGCCCTCTGTTGAAGTCAGGTGACGAAACGCGTCAGGGCGTAACCACGACTACCCGCGACCCGGAAGTGACGTCTGCGCTCCAAGCGTGCGTTCCACCGCTCACAGCTACCATTCGGAAGTGTCTGCAGGATCCGTGAGGACACACACACTCTCCCTAGGATGCTGGAAATGGTGATAGCGCCCTCTTGGGCCATTCATTGCTTATTTTACTGCTGTTTGATGTACGTAGTTTGGTTAAAGGGGTCTCCTACTGGTGGGTTAACAGATTTGAAATAAATAGGATTACACTATTGTGCTGTTATCTTCCTATTATTTTATGGTCTGCTTTGGAGCCCATCCTTATTGGTGTACCCTGATTGGAGAAGATTTGCTGATACAGAGTAGCTGATGTTACCTTCTATTTAAGGCTCATTTATATCTTACCTCTGGTAAGTGTGAACCCCTAAGGGTTTTTTTTCATCACACGGTGGATTCCAAACAATTGTCTTTGGTGGTGGAAAGTGCACACTTGGACTTTTTTGTGATATTACTCACCATAATACTCTGAACTGGTCATTTCTTCATACGTGCTGGACTTTTTCAGTGGCATGATCCACGGGTTCTTTTATGTTATTTTTGTTTATATTTTAGCGCTGTTTTGTGTAAAACTTATTTTACAGTTTTACCTGTTTATCGTTTTACCACCCTTTATTTTTATATATATATATATATATATATATATATATATATATATATATATATATATATATATATATTTTATTTGCTAAAGGAGAAGCAGAAACCGTTTCCCTGCTAACCATCCTAGCTTTCAATGGAGCAGTACCCAGAGGTTGAGTCACTTCTTGACTTATTTAACTGTGTGTGCAATCTGAGCTTCACCTACACAGCTATGTTCCCATACAAAACCATTGTATTTAAAGTTTCACCCCATGTACCCAAAATTAGATTTAATATTCCCAACACTTGCCCTGCATGGCAAAAGCCCCACATACTAACTAATGGAGTCCAGCATGGTCTTTCTTGCAAGCAAAGTTCTCTATCCACTGCTCTGCTCTTGGCCCACCACCTTGAGACTAGATTTGGCACATGCGCAGACACGCTGCAGGTCTCCGTCAGGTCCCATAGACCTGTGGGTGGCCAGATACAGTGCCTTGGAAAAAGTATTCATACCCCTTGAAATTTTGCACATTAAGTTACAGCCAAAAACGGAAATGTCGTTTATTGGGATTTTATGTGATAGACCAACACAAAAGTGGCACATAATTGTGACGTGGAAGGAAAATGATAAATGGTTTTCAAAATGTTTTACAAATAAAATATCTGAAAAGTGTGGCGTGCATTTGTATTCGGCCCCTTTACTCTGATACCCCTGACTAAAATCTAGTGGAACCAATTTCCTTCAGAAGTCACCTAATTAGTAAATAGAGTCCACCTGTGTGTAATTTAATCTCAGTATAAATACAGCTGTTCTGTGAAGCCTTCAGAGGTTTGTTAGAGAACCTTAGTAAACAAACAGCATCATGAAGGCCAAGAAACACACCAGACAGGTCAGGGATAAAGTTGTAGAGAAGTTTAAAGCAGGGTTAGGTTATAAAAAAATATCCCAAGCTTTGAACATTTCACGGAGTTCAATCCATCATCCGAAAATGGAAAGAGTATGGCACAACTGCAAACCTACCAAGACATGGCCGCCCACCTAAACTGATAGGCTGGGCAAGGAGAGCATTCATCAGAGAAGCAGCCAAGAGGCCCATGGTAATTCTGGAGGAGCTGCAGAGATCCACAGCTCAGGTGGGAGAATCTGTCCACAGGACAACTATTAGCACAAATCTGGCCTTTATGGAAGAGTGGCAAGAAGAAAGCCATTGTTGAAAGGAAGCCATAAGAAGTCCCGTTTGCAGTTTGCAAGAAGCCATGTGGGGGACACAGCAAACAAAACAAAGGTGCTCTGGTCAGATGAGACCAAAATTAAGTTTTGGCCTAAAAGCAAAATGCTATGTGTGATGGAAAACTAACACTGCATATCACTCTGAACACACCATCCCCACCGTGAAACATGGTGGTGGCAGAATCATGTTGTGGGGGTGCTTTTCTTTAGCAGGGACAGGGGAGCTGGTCAGAGTGGATGGGAAGATGGATGGAGCCAAATATAAGGCAATCTTAGAAGAAAACCTGTAATGCCCTGTACACACGGTCGGTTTTTCCGATAAAAAAAGTCCATTGTTTCATCTGAAAAAACGATCGTGTGTGGGCCCCATCTGACTTTTTTCCCATCGGTGTTAAAAAAAAAAAGAACATGTTTTAAATTTTTCCGATGTAAAAAAAACCGAAAGGAAATTCCAGTCGTCTATGTGGAACTCCTTCGGAGAAAAATCCACGCATGCTCAGACTAAATTACAAGACAGGAGCGCTCGTTCTGGTAAAACTAACGTTTGTAAAACTAGCACATTCGTCATGCTGTAACGGACTGAAAAGCACAGAGACTGAAAAGCGCGAATCGGCTAACACCAAACTTTTACTAACACGTGGTAACACGAAATCAGCAAAAGCAGCCCAAAGTGTGGCACCAATGGACTTGAACTTCCCATTTATAGTGCCGTCGTACGTGTTGTACGTCACGGCGTTTTGGACGGTTGGAATTTTGTCTGATGGTGTGTAGGAAAGACTGATGGAAGTCAGCTGCATCGGTATTCCGACGGAAAATTCCATCGGATTTTATTCCATCGAAAATCTGATCGGGTGTACAGGACATTAGAGTCTGCAAAAGACTTGAGACTAGGGCAGAGGTTCACCTTCCAGCAGGACAACGACCCTAAACATACAGCCAGAGCTACAATGGAATGGTTTAGATCAAAACATATTCATGTGTTAGAATGGCCCAGTCAAAGGCCAGACCTAAATCCAATTGAGAATCTGTGGCAAGACTTGAAAATTGCTTTTCACAGACACTCTCTATTCAATCTGACGGAGCTTGAGCTATTTTGCAAAGAGACATACCCAGAAAGACTTGCAGCTGTAATTGCAGAGAAAGTTGGTTCTACAAAGTATTGACTCAGAAGGGCTGAATACAAATGCACGCCACACTTTTCACATATTTGTAAAAAAAAAAAAATGAAAACCATTTATCATTTTCCTTCCACTTCACAATTATGTGCCACTTTGTGTTGGTCTATCACATAAAATCCCAATAAAATACATTTACGTTTTTGGTTGTAAGATGCCAGCATTTAAAGGGGTATGAATACTTTTTCAAGGCACTGTATGTCAATGCTCACCTAGGTGAGGATGAAGAAAGTGGAGATAGAAAAAATAAAGTTATCTACTTAAAAAATCCACAATAGTGTAAGATGAAGGAAGGAAAGAGGATGCAATTTAAATGGGTGAAGGTCCGCTTTAAAGTTTGCTAAATTACATGTCATTAACCTAGGATTATGCGAGTGACATTCATAATTGTATATCTCTGTCCTGCAAAGTGTTCCTGGAAATCAGTTTTGAAAAAACAATGTATGGTCAAAAAGCAGTTTGTGGAACAGTGGGCTTGACTGTATGCTATTCATGTACAACTAGACTGGTATTGCTTCGAAATAGCATTGTAATCTTATATACTTTACAAGAAGATCTTAAGTGCAACTTCAGTCTGTGGTGACACCAGGACAAGAAAAGTGGGGACACTGGTGCAGTGGTGTCACTGGGACAGGACAACAGATAGAGCAATAGAAATCTAACTGCCAATGGGACAGGAGGTAGGTGTAAGTCACTATCATGGGCAGAGACAGGGGTAGGTATCCGACATTGGGTCTAATCCTTCCCCACTCTATCCAAAAATATAAATATATGGCTGATGTTGGTCTTTAACCACTTGCCGACCGCCGCACGCTGATGTACGTCGGCAGAATGGCATGGGCAGGCATATGGGTGTACAGGTACGTCCCTTTAAAATTTGCCGCGGCCGCGGGTCCCGGGAACTCGATGTTTCCGGGAGTCCCGCGATTGCCGTCGGCAAGAGCAGAACAGGGGAATGCCTTTGTAAACAAGGCATTCCCCTAAACTCCCTAGTGACACTGTCACTGATGACCGTTCCCCGTGATCGGGAACGGTCATCAGTGATGTGTCACGTGTAGCCACGCCCCCTAACAGTAACAATCACTCCCTAGGAAACACTTAACCCCTGCAGCGCCACCTAGTAGTTAACCCCTTCACTGCCAGTGTCATTTTTACAGTAATCAGTGCATTTTTATAGCACTGATTGCTGTAAAAATGACAATGGTCCCAAAATGGTGTCAAAAGTGTCCGATGTGTCCGCCATAATGTCGCAGTCACGGTAAAAAAAAAAAAAAAAAAAAAAAAAATCGCTGATCGCCGCCATAACTTGTAAAAAAATATATATTAATAAAAATGACATAAAACAGTCACCTATTTTGTAGAAGCTATAACTTTTGCGCAAACCAATCAATAAACACTTCTTGCATTTTTTTTTTACATAAAATATGTAGAAGAATACGTAAACTAAACTGTGGAAAAAAAAACATTTTTATATATTTTGGGGATATTTATTATAGCAAAAAGTAAAAAATATTGAATTTTTTTCAAAATTGTCGCTCTATTTTTGTTTATAGCACGAAAAATAAAAACCACAGAGGTGATCAAATACCACCAAGAGAAAGTTCTATTTGTGAGGAAAAGGTTTGTTTGGGAGCCACGTCGCACGACCGCGCAATTGTCAGTTAAAGCGATGCAGTGCCGAATCACAAAAAGGGGCCTGGTCCTTTAGCTACAAAATGGTCCGGAGCTTAAGTGGTTAAAGTGTTACTCAACCCAGGACCCTGCATTTACTATATCTGGTCTCCCACAGTACAAAGAACATGGAAATGCAATTATTTTAGTAAATATAAACTGCTAAATATCTTTTCTCATCTTGTGATTTCCATCAGTGTCTGGCTGGACACTGGTTAAAGCTTGTAGGAGGAGTTTTCATTCTCCTCTGACTGTCCCATGAGGCTGCAGGACCCCTGACCCTTTGTCTGGACAGTGCTAATTGGCCCTCTGCTGATTACATGCACTCTTCCAAGAAAAAAAAAAGTCTCCAGCAACACACCAAACTGAGCATGTGCAGAGTGCCCCCAAGGCTCTGTACTATCAGGAGATGGATTGGGGACTGTAGAAGGGGAGGAACAGAGAAGACAGGATCAAACTGCCTTTTTACACAATGCACACGATTAACCCCTTAGGTTCCACAGTGAGTATAACAAGAATACTTTACTGCATATACAGACTGATTTTACTGTTGTGGGTTTGGTAACACTTTAACAAAACTTATTTTCCCAGAAGGATACAATGCTGACTCACAAAGATATAGGTGGATTTCGAGTGTACACATCCTTCCATAGGAGCAGCAACTACTGGAAGCGAAACCCAAGCCTCCAGCAACACAACACCCTCTGTAAAAATAATTATACAGCGCTATAACACATAGAAAGACTTATAAAGCGCAGAATTGGGACGCACCATCACTGGGCTCTGCAATGAGGAGAATTAAAGGACAACTGTCAGTGTTCATCTCCATCTGAAAATGCTAACTACCTGGATGTCATGCTGAACCTCTGGCTTCAATACTTCCAGAAAAAATTGGCCTGGGCAGGAAGGGGGTGAAAATGCCCTGTATGGAAGTGGTTAAAGAGCACCTGTCATTTCAGATCCATCATGGCAGCACCTGTTAGCGGGCATCCACTCACCTGCTGCCACCACCTCCATCACCTTGTTATGTCACTGCCGCATCACCAGCCGTCCCAATTAAGTGAATGGGACTGATGGTGAGTCAACAGCGGGTCAGAGGTGGAGCCGCTCCGGGACAGAGATGACAGTTCCTCTTTAACCTCCCTGGCGGTATGATTCTGTCAGATTTTAGGTGCTGAAAGCGGTACCATTATTCTGCATGGAAATTTGGCTTTTTATATTGTAGGCCTGTAATTCTTAGGAATAACTCAATTAAATCTGTCCAAACAAGAGTCTAGTAGACATCCCGGGTATGATAAAGTTCAAAAAATTAAATCATAAATTATAATATAATAAATAACTATAAATAATTATAACAAATAATAATATAATAATAAAAATTATTCAATAATGTATTTAAATCAAAAAAACACTGAAATTTGCTTAGTTGCAGAATTGTCGCTGTCATTAGATTTAGAGTTTGAGGCCGAATTTCCCCACAAATCGCTATCGCTCAATTCTGCAAGTGATTCTAATTTATTTGCCACTAACACAGGCATTCCTTGAAATCGCGGCAAAATCGCTGTGAAGTCGCACAAGTGTGAAAGGGGCCTAATGGAAATATTTCCTATCACTTTCTGTCCCAATAACAAACAGGACACTGCAGTGAGTTGAACTTCCTGTTTATTTTCCTTCTGCAGAGTATTCTCCATTTATTCACATGAAAAGACCATTGGAACAAGTGGTAGTGTATAACCAGCCCCTAGGGGACTGCCCAATAGAATATATATGAGTATACAAAACAAATGGCACCTATTGGGGTTCTTTTTTAGCAGCTGTTCCCCTTTACAGAGCTAGTCCATCCAAAAGTCATATCTTGGAGATGAAGCCTGATCAGCTGAGTCAGCCCCTGGCTTCTTGTAAGTCTTGGGGCCCTTTTCACGCAGGGCAGGCTCCATTGGAGTCCGCCCGCTGATCCTCGCTGAGCAGGCAGATGGCTGGTCCTTATGCAGAGTGGACACTGACACAACCCGGTCTCCTCTACGGGCAGTCCGATATAAAAAGCCGACTGCCATCCGATCCGATCCCCCATCCATCTGTTTTTAGCAGACAGGATTGGATTGGATTAAAGCGGATGTCAATGGACCCGCATCTTCACAGGAATAGACTGAAGGGTCCAATCAGGTCCACCTAAAAAATGGACAGGCTAACCCAACTGGTCCACCCGTGTGAAAGGGCCCACAGATGCTTCCAGCCGTAATCCCTAAATATGTTCCTGTCCACCTGGGAGCTTTGATCCCAACAACCTTCCAGATCCTTATTACATCATCCATATCATAAAATAAATATGTATTCAACAGCCAGAGCAAAAACCTTCTACAATGGCCACAGGTGTGCAGACTTCTTCCAAAATCTTCAATATTTACCAAATCCAATACATCAGTTTTGAGTGGCCCGACACTTTAAAGCAGAACTAAACCCTCCTGTCCTTTACTACAGCCAAGGAAGCTGCCATCTTGGTCTGTGTTTGATATGCAGGTGCCATGGTACTTCACCTCTGACAAGTTATGACACCAGCCGTTTGATGGTTTGACGGCTTGGTTGACAGCACAAATGTAAAAGCCATCATCATTCAAAGCTTGCCTCTGTAAAGCTACCCCCGAAAGAGCCATACATAGTTTAACTGGTTCTTCCCCAAGATTAGTGCAGTGCCAGCCAGGCACACAATGGTTCACTCACTCTGGCTCAGTAATCAGTAAGGGATGTCTTTTTAGAATTTTTATTGATGAAGAATTGAGAGGGCATACACTTGCTTCAGGTTCAACACACATTAAAGCGGTTGTATACCCTCATATACTACATGCACCTACAGGTAAGCCTACATTAAGGCTTGCCTGTAGGTGCTTGCAATATCTCCTTAACCTACATAGTTAAGGAGATATATGCAGAAAAGCGAGCACCGATGTCTACGGCGCATGCGCGCCGTAGATAACGGCACAGGCGCACTGAGCACAGCGGGTCTTTAATGGGAGCCTGGCGGACACTGTCGGAATGCGCACATGCGCGGGGATCGTGCCGTTTCTTGTGCATGCGCGGGAGTGACATCATCGCCGCTCCGGCCAGTCACAGCGCCGGAGCGGCGATACCCGGAAGTCACTCCGGGTATCATGGCGGCGACAGAGGACGTGTCCGAGGATCGCTGCGGGGGCTTCGATCTAAGGTAAGTGATTGATAATGCGCTAGTATGCTAGTCATACTAGCTCATTATGCCTTTGCCTTTGAGGTTTAAAAAAAATTAAAAAAAATTTGGCGGTATGCAACCGCTTTAACGGCTAGATTACACTTGCTTCAAAACATGGCTTCGGACACGCTTTGTTAAAACTCTCTGAACGCCAGTCAATGCCCTGTCCCTAAATAAAATGGTTAGCTTACAGTTCTGTTTACACCTTGCTTTTGCTTGGTGCATCAGTGAGCCTTCGGTGGGGCTTCATGGGGCTTGGATGAGGCTTGGATGAGGCTTCAAGCGAGCTTTGCCATAGACTTCTATGGAGGCTTTGAAGACGCTTTGAAACACCACTAAAGCTACATGGGGGTATAATTTTTGAAGCAAAGCCAAAACAAAGCAAAGCAAAAGCAAGGTGTAAACAGGACTGTAAGCTAACCATTTTATTTAGTGACAGGGCATTGACTGACGTTCAGAGAGCTTTAAACAAAGCCTGTCCGAAGCCTTGTTTTGAAGCAAGTGTAAACTAGCCGTTAATGTGTGTTGAACCCGAAGCAAGTGTAAATGAGCCCTTAACGACTTCAATACAGGGCTTTTATACCACCTCAATACCAGGCCTATTCTAGCACTTCTCTCCTACATGTACAAATCATCATTCTTTTGCTAGAAAATTACTCAGAACCCCCAAACATTATTCCTTTCATGACTAAGCCTATTTCTGACATTTAGTGTTTACAAGTTAAAATCCATATTTTTTGCTAGAAAATTACTTAGAACCCCCAAATATTATATATATTTTTTTAGCAGAGAATCTAGAGAATAAAATGTCGATTGTTGCAATATTTTACGTTACACAGTATTTGTGCAGCGGTGTTTTAAATGCAACTTTTTTGGAAAAATTAACTTTCATTAATTTTTAAAAAAATTAAAAAGTAAGGTTAGCCCAATTTTTTTGTATAATGTGAAAGATGATGTTACGCCGAGTAAATAGATACCAAACATGCCATGCTTTATAATTGCACGCAGTCGTGGAATGGCGACAAACTACGGTACCTAAAAATCTCCATAGGCGACGCTTTAAATTTTTTTTTACGGTTACCAGGTCTATGGCTAGAATTATTGCTCTCGCTCTGACGATCGCGGCGATACCTCACGTGTGATTTAAACACCGTTTACATATGCGGTGCGACTTCCGTATGCGTTTTCTTTGCTGCGCGAGCTTGCGGGGACAGGGGCGCTTTAAAAAAAAAAAATATTTTCTTATTTATTTTTATAATCTAAAATTGTGTTTTTGTAAACATCCCTTGTGACAGTAATAGTTGGCGACAGGTACTCTTTATGGAGGGATCGGGGGTCTAAAAGACCCCAATCCCTCCTTTTCACTTCAAAGTATTCAGATCGCCGAAAACTGCGATTCTGAATACGGTGTACTTTTTTAAATCCAGGGCCATTGGCAGACGAGTAACCCGGACGTGACATCATGACGTCGCTTCCGTGGTTACATTGAAGAGACTAAATCAAAGCCGTTCGCGGCTTTGTTTCAGTCTCTCTCTAGGCACCGGAGGTGGCGAATCGTGGATCACGTCTCCCGGTGGGACGGGAGGCTCGGTAAGAGCGGCGGAGGCTACGGGATGTCCCCTCCCGCTCCTCCGGGATAACAACCCAGTGGCTTTTAGCCGCATCAGTTGTTATCCCTGGAAAGCCAATCGCCGGCTCTAAAAAAATGATACCGGGATGATGCCTGCAGCTGCAGGCATCATCCCGGTATAACCCCCGAAAGCCGAGGCCGCATATCTGCGTACGCTCGGCGGGAAAGGGTTAAATATGTTTTTTAGCAGACACCCTAGGGAAGAAAATGACGGTCATTGCAACTTTTTATCTTGCACGGTATTTGCGCAATAATTTTTCAAACGCCTTTTTTTGTGAAAAAAAAAATGGTTTCAGGAATTAAAAAATAACAAAAAACAGTAAAGTTAGCCCAATTTTTTTTGTAAAATATGAAAGATGAAGTTACGCTGAGTAAATAGATACCCAACATGTCACGCTTTAAAATTGCACACACTGGAATGCGCCAAACTTCGGTAATTAAAAATCTCCATAGGCGACGCTTTGAAAATTTTTACAGGTTACCAGTTTAGAGTTACAGAGGAGGTCTAGTGCTAGAATTGTTGCACATGCTCTAACGCACGTGGTGATACTTCACATATGTGGTTTGAACGGCGTTTACATATGTGGGCGGGACTTCCGTGTGCGTTCGCTTCTGAGCACGAGCTACCGGGGACAGGGGTGTTTAAAAAAAATATATATATTATTTATTTTTTACTTAATTTTTTTTTTTTTTTACACTTTTTAAAAAAAAAAAAATTTTTGATCACTTTTATTCCTTTTACAAGGAATGTAAACATCCCTTGTAATAGGAATGTGTGTGACAGGTCCTCTTTATGGAGAGATGCAGGGTCAATAAGACCCCACATCTCTCCTCCAGGCTGGAAAGCATGAAATCGGGAAAAATAAATCACCGATCTCATGCTTACTAGCCGCGGCTTTGTTTACTTCCGGGTACCCGGGCGTGACGTCATAACGTCGCGCCCGGGCCTCCGACGGTCATAGAGATGAAATCTCTATGCTCGTCATCCGATGCCGGACGATTCTTTCTCCGGGCCCCTGATGGCACGGGAGAGCCCAGAGAAGCACTGGATGGCGGCGGGAGGGGGGGATGTCCCCTACCGTCGCCTATAAGAACGATCAATCGGCGGAACTGCCGCTATGATCATTCTTATTGTGCACAGAAACGCTGGCATGAAAGAATGATATCTGAATGATGCCTCTAGCTGCAGGCATCATTCAGATATCCCCCCCTCAAAGTCAAGGACGTCATATGACGTCCACCCACGATGGGAGAGCCCATCTGTGGACGTCATATGACTATGGCTGGGTAATGAAGTGGTTTTAAAGCTCTCTGAACGTTAGTCAAAGCCCCTGTCACTAAATAAAATGGTTAGCTTACAGTCCTGTTTACACCTTGCTATTGCCTTGGCTTTAGGGGGGGCCGACATCACGGGATCCCTGGACAGATGAGTGTCCTTATATTAAAAGTCAGCTGTTACAGTATTTGTAGCTGCTGACTTTAATTTTTTTTTTTTTTTTTTTTTTTTAGAGGCTGGAACTCTGCTTTAATTTCCTGCACCAAATATGAACGCAGTTCACAGCCTATAGCTCTGGATTGTATAGTCAACGCTGAGTGCTTAGTAATAACACCGCAAACAAACTGGAGACTGCAGTGCAGAGACTTTCATGTGGACGCCTGATTAGTACACATTATTGGTTTTATGCAACATGACCCTCCGATGTTCCCTGTGTAATGGAGCACATCCACTATACTGTGGGCTGCTGTCAAGGCATTTCATGTCCACAGAGGCATGATGAAGGAGGTGTTGTGTTTATGGGTTTATGGAACTATATACAGATCAACAAGCAGACAATGAAATACTGCAAGAAAAAGATGATTATAAACACCAGCCGCAGAAAAGAGAGGGCTACTTATCCCAGGCATACAGAGCCCGATCTTTGCAAGTATCGCCTGTAACTTGGGCAAGGATTAGGCCTAGAGGGGTAACCAATGCTTCCAAATACTTTGACCTCACTTTGTGCATGCTTGTTGGGGGCTCAGAAAGTATTAATGTCAGAGACAGCCAGGATTGTAGCATTCTTCAAAAGGTCAACAGTGCCATCCTTCATATTCTTACAGGTTCTCTTTGGTAGGTGGATTAGCATTTTTAGATTTAAAATCAAACAGGAATGCATTAAAGTGTATGCATAGCCAAAACTTTTTTTTTTTTGCTGTCTGTGTCCCTCTTAGTAAAATTTCCCTTCACTTCACTTTCCCTTCAACAACCCCCCACCCAGTGCTCACTGGAGTTCTGGGCTGTGGAGGGGGCGAGAGCGGCTGGCTCACGTTCTGAGCGGCATGCTGAAAGTCTGAGCCAGGTGCCGGTCCAGGCATCTGGGTGGATCCCGACCATATAGTCAAAATCTTTTCAGAGCCTGGACCAGTTCTGTGACATCAGACAACAGCGGGCTTTAGTTGGCTAATAACAGGTCACAGGAGTGCAGAACCAACTGCACTCCCGTGGCCCCTGGGAGAAGCAATGCCAAACAAGCTTTGGCCATGCTTCTCCTTTAATCTCTTAGCGACCACCCCACGCACATATACTGCAGCAGGACGGCCGCTCTGTGCCAGATCGCATACCTAGTACGTGATCTGACACGTCTGGGGCACGCGCGCGGGCTGCCGGCGACCCGCTACCGCTGTGATTGGACACAGTGGGAGCCAATCAGCAGGGCCGGAGCGAGTGATGTCCGCCGGGAACTGCCGATCATTTGGGAAACAGGCTTAACGGTGGTCTGTGAGAGTGGAATGTACTGATCTTGGGTACTGATCTTTACCTTCCCCCAGTCAAAGCACCTCCCCCACAGTTAGTAAGCACTCCCAGGTAAATCATTTAACCCTTTGATCGCCCCTAATATTACCCCCTTTCCTGACAGTGTCATTAGTACAGTGACAGTGCATATTTTTTTAGCAGTGTTCACTGTATTAGTGTCACTGGTCCCCAAAAAGCGTCAGCTAGGTGTCCGATTTTTCTGCCGCAATATCGCAGTCCCGCTATAAGTCGCTGATCGCCGCCATTATTAGTAAAGAAAAAAAATAAAAAATATTCCATAGTTTGTAGACGCTATAGAACTTTTGCGCAAACCAATCAATATACACTTATTGGATTTTTTTTTTTACCAAAAATATGTAGTCGAATACATATTGGCTTAAATTTATGAAGAAATTTATGTTATATTTACAAAATAAACTTTTTGCTTTTGGAACCACTTTTCGGTAGAGACCAAGGCTGAATCATTGGCTTGTTATATTCTGTATCTCCAGGACTCCATGGGGCCGATTTACTAAAACTGGAGCGTGCAAAATCTGGTGCAGCTCTGCATAGAAACCAACCAGTTTCCAGGTTTTTGATTAAGATCCCTGTCCGATCAGGTCCTCCTGTCAGTTTTTCAAGTGAACCTGATCGGACCTTGCAGTCTCCTCTAAGGACACGTCCACTGACACCCACCGCCATCCAATCCGATCCTGTCCACCAAAAACAGACAGATGGGAAAACTATTCCCCATCCGTCTGGCGGATTGGATCAGATGGAAACGGACAGGGGGTCCATTCCCATCCGATTGCTCCATAGGGCAGAGCGGGCAATGACCTGTCATTCGCCTGCTCAGTGGGGATCAGTGGAGAGATCCCCCGCTGAGCAAGCGGATCCCGCTTCACAGAGGCACCCATGTGAAAGGGGCTTAAAGCGGAGCTCCGCCGTAAAAAAAAATAATATTAAAAGCCAGCAGCTACAAAATACTGCAGCTGCTGACTTTCAATATTAGGACACTTACCTGTGCTGGAGTCCAGCGACGTCCGCAGCAGAAGACGAGCAATCGCTCGTCACTCTGCTGCCCTCACCGCCATCCTCGGTGAGGGAACCAGGAAGTGAAGCCTTGCGGCTTCACTGCCCGGTTCCCTACGGCGCATGCGCGAGTTGCGCTGCGCCGTTCTGACTGGTCCCCGTGTGTCTCCCAGAACACAACGGGTATTCTGCAGGAAGTGACGTGCTTCCCACAGATTTCCCGCAGAGAGGACTCCCGGAAGTGGGTGCAAATACCTGTCTTAGACAGGTATCTGCACCCCCTCCCCCCTGAAAGGTGTCAATTGTGACACCGGAGGGGGGGAGGGTTCCGATGAGCGGAAGTTCCACTTTAGGGTGGAGCTCTGCTTTATTAATTGAACAAGCTGAAGTTAGGAGCAGATTGGCTACCATGCACAGCTGCTACAGGTCTTGCACTCTCCAGTTTTAGTAACTCTATCCCACAGAGTCTGCACTGGAATTCCCAGCCCTGCCCTATGGCTACAGCTATTACAAAGCCACCCAAAGTTGGTGTTCTCAGTTTTTATGTTGAATTTTCTAGAAGACAATTGTCAGCAAGAGAAAGATTCACTTTTAGCGACAGCCAGCTAGAGATGGGAAATAAGGAGTTTCGTTTTTCGAGAGAGGGAAAAAGTCGGTGAATGATTCAGCATACCCATATTTACCAAAACTGAAACCATAGTCTGGGTGGAGCTAGGGTTTAAAAGGTAAAATTACTGGAGCTATAAAAGAAATGGAATGCGTTTACAAGGGGTTACCCAACTAGATTTCAATACACAATGACATAGCTGACCAGAAACAGTGAGCAACTGCAAAGAATGGCAAAAATGTCACCAATCATACCCAAGTGCAGAAAGTGTCCTTGGAGATTCTGTGTAAACTGAACAAACACACAGCAGTAATCATAAACATCTCTGTGACACAGGGGGACGGACAGGTTTTACTGGTTGGGGACATGCACGACAAACCAGAATCCCACATGGGAGAGGTCAGAGAAAAACGTATTACTTTCATTGAGGTCAGCTGTCCAGTGCAGGATATAGAAGAGATATACAAGGCTAGTAGAAGGGGCATGCGTCATTGTCACACGCAGGTCTAAATTAACGAAACTGCAACCATCTTGTTTTATAAAAGCCACCAACCTGTCTAAAGGAAAAAGGTGGTCTCAGGTAACCCTAGATATGTGTAGTGATGGATAATACCACCAAATTAACAATTCTTTCAATACACGGGCACTGCATAAGAATGCTGCTCAAGGTAAATGGCTTGTAGGCTATGCCTTACCATGGCAGGATCTTGTTTGAGGGCCAGTTCACACCACATGCAGTCCAGTGCGTTTTTTTCTGCATCAAAAACGCATGGAAAGTAGGTTATATGGTTCACACCAGTGCTTGCAGTTCCAGAAAAAAAAAGTAGAATATGCTGCATTTTACCTGCACTGGACTGTACTGGAACGCTGTAAAACGCACTGGAACTCACCTAAAAATGCACCAAAAACGCACTGGAACACACTTGTCCTTATCTAAGGTTAATAAAAAAGAGAGGGGAGAACAAAGCACTGGACTGCATTAAAAATGTACCAAAAACGCACTGGAACGCATCAAAAACGCGCATGCAAAAAAGCACCTGGAACGCATCTGGATTGCGTATCTATGGTGTGAACTGGCCCTTAGCGCTTTCTCAGAGGGGAGTCAATTGGTTGAGCTGGATTTTTTTTCTGACCAATCAACACAGTTCTCCTCCAAAATATGCTGGTTCAATGCCTGGCTCTATGATGCGGGGTCTATCCCTCATACCTATCAAATTAAGACCGGAGGCGGTCTTCATCTTGATGGAGTAACAGACGGCTCCAGCGGCAAAAAACTGCTCATTCTTACCGTGTGGATGAGCCCTCAAATTTTTTTTTTATCATTTATTTTTTACAATGTTGTTGGGGGGGGGGGGGGGTATTGGGTGAAATTCAGGGGTCTAAAAAGACACTTGACATCTCACCTTTGAGACAGATGAAGTATTTGAGAACGCAAATTCTGCATTTCCTTTCTCTGTAGCCTCAGCTGCACTGCAGATGAATCAACAGGAGACAGAGGCATACACAGTTTACTATGCTTCTGTTATGAATAGACACATGAGTGATCGACACTGATCACTCACTGTGTTCGTTCACTAAAGGAAGGGGCTGGTACATGACATACTCACTGGCCCCTTCTCCCCACTCCCCCCCCCAGTGTGCAGGCTGCAGCCAGTAGGAGAGAGAAGCACTGCTAGGGGGGGGGTGGAGGGGGTCAGGCACACAAGGGGACCCTGAGAGTAGGGAGAATGAAAATTGGGCAGGGCAGAGAGGGCGATTGATGTGGCAGGGGGGGGGGGGTTTCAAATACAGGAACAATGCCCTATGTGCGTCTGCCTGCAGCAGTTGAAAGCCGGTGGGAGAGGGCAAAGTGGCTTTCAGCTGCTGCAGAGAGAGACACAAGGCATCGCTCCTGTAATTGCCCCTTGCAGAACCAATCCCCCTTCCTGTCCTGCCCACATCTGATTCCCCCTGCTCTCCAGGCCCCCTACAGGAGGATTGCTGGTGCCCCCTTATTAGCGGCCCGGTGACTATTCCATCTCAGGGGTGACTAGACAAGGGGCTCACATACACAAAGAAGACATGGAAAACAACTGTAGCCAGCCTAGAACAGGAAGTCTGAGAATAGCAGAAAAATGCTTGCATTTGAGAGATGAAAGGAAAGAAAGAGACAGAAGATACATTCTACTTCTACTTAAACATATTGCTTTTATTTTAAAAAGTTTAGTGTCACTTTAGATTAAGAAATAAACCAGTTCACCCTGTTCCATCTACAACTTGCCCATTAATGACAGCTTCTCAAACATCTCTGTATCATGTGTGTTTATTTCTCCACAAGGTGTTCAACAGACTTCATTCTGATGATTGCTGTCCGGTGACA
This sequence comes from Rana muscosa, assembly GCA_029206835.1. NCBI lineage: Eukaryota > Metazoa > Chordata > Amphibia > Anura > Ranidae > Rana > Rana muscosa. The sequence continues at coordinate 232,585,978 of CM055125.1, read as the reverse complement.
ATGCAACCTTTCCAACAAGCAAGTCCACCTCATCGCAAAGAAACTTATCATCCAACTTCAAAGCAAACAAATCCTAGCAATACATCCTGCAGACGTGGACTTGTTTAGGTTACTTTAGCATTTAATAGCCGCTGAACACATAAATGGACACTTTAAGACCTGAAATCTTCTATCATATGGTATGGGGCTACACCCAAATTTTTGCTTATTGGGGCCAAATTACAACTAGACTGTCCACCTACCTGTGCCACGTGACCCTTTCTGTTTTGTTGCTGGGTATTTATGATGCTCTCCCTTTTCAGAAACATGATAAACTACTACTCTTTTATACCCCTTATTACCCCTTATTACACTAGGAGAGAAATTATTAAGTGACCCCCCCCCCCCCTTATAACAACTGGTGTTTGGCAAGCAGGGCTTTTGCCTCTGCATTACACAAGTCGGAATTTGTCATCAAAAAATATTCTGAAACTACCACAAACTCCATCCACCTCCATTAGCACCTACCAACAATCTGAAGAGGGTGGAGGCAATTCCTCTAAAATGCGTTGGCACAATTTGTACTCTCTCATACATTCAATAATGTTTGTATTCTTCCACCAAGAGTTGCAATGTTTTTATTTTGGAGACTGGGCGCTCCTTCCTTCTCAGTCAAGCATTGCTTCTACTGAAGCATCAGCTCCGTCGTACCAGTAAGGTAGCAGGCCAAACCTCCAAAGAGAAATAAGCACAACCACTTACTCATGGAGCCACCCAATGCCTACATCAGTAACTTTGAACCAGTCCAGCACAGTCTCTAGTCTCTTCTTAAGGGTCTGACATTTTTGAATTGGTATACTGCAAATATCTTTACCCAAATGAGTCTATATTATTTGTCTCCGTGAGGCCTATATGACTTTTTCTCTATGCTGTATAGGATTTGTGGCTCGACCTTTTGTAAGTTTGTTACGTTGTAACTGAAAAACTTTCAATAAAGTTTTTTACTGTTAAAAAAAAAAAAAAAAGATCTTTGAGTTGGACTGCGTCAGCCCGTCTTCTTATATGTTTGTGCCACCAATGCTAAGAATGCAAGTTGCCTGGCTATCATGCTGATGCTCCGTCCTCCATCCAGAGTCATTGATTGACTCAAAAAGCATTAAGCCTAGGACACACAACAGCCAGGACAACAACAGCGGCCTCCATATGCCTTAACCACTTAACGACCGCTCACTGTATATATACGTCGGCAGAATGGCACCGACAGGCACAATCACGTAGAGCATACGTGATTGCCTTTGTATAGTTGGGGGGTCCAATCGGACCCCCCTTCTGTACAGTGAGCGGTGGCTAAGTGTCCGGGAGCGTTCCGGGATGAGGGGGCAGCCATTCGTTTCTGGCCACCCCCTCGCGATCGCTCCCGGCGAATGGAAATGCCCCCTCTGTCTGTGTCAGACAGAGGGAGCAGGAGGAAGTGATGTCATCTCTGGTGCGGCGCTCACATATACCGAGCGCTGTACAAGAGAAGATATCAGGTCAGTGCACACAACACTACACTGACACCAGGACACATAGGGACATAAATCGCCCCCCCCAGACACCCCCCCAGTCACAGTGTCACTGATTGCAGTGACCATTTATTTAGTGATCACTGCAATCAGTGACATTTGTGACTGTAAAAGTGTCACCAAAGTTTAGTCTTAGGTCCAGTGTAGCCCCCTAACCCCCCCTAATAAAGGTTTAACCCCCTGATCACCCCCCAGATAACCCTTTCACCGCCTATCACCACTGTCGCTTAGCGATCATTTTTCTGATCGCTGTCTTAGCGTCAGTGATGCCGATCGGCAGCCAGTAATTTTTTTTAGGTTCGCCGCAGGTTTTTATAGCGTCAGGTACCCCAATATATTATCTAATAAAGGTTTAACCCCCTTGATCGCCCCCCAGGTAACCCTTTCACCCCCTATCACCACTGTCACTAAGCAAACGTTTTTCTAAACGCTGTCTTAGTGTCTGTGATGCAGATCGGTAGCCGGTAATTTTTTTTAGGTTCGCCGCAGGTTTTTATAGCGTCAGGTACCCCCATATATTATCTAATAAAGGTTTAACCCCCTTGATCGCCCCCCAGGTAACCCTTTCACCCCCTATCACCACTGTCGCTAAGCAATTGTTTTTCTAAACGCTGTCTTAGTGTCGGTGATGCAGATCATAGCCAGTAATTTTTTTTAGGTTCGCCGCATGTTTTTATAGCGTCAGGTACCCCAATATATTATCTAATAAAGGTTTAACCCCCTGATTGCCCCTAGTTAACCCTTTCACCAGTGATCACCATATAAGTGTTACGGGTGACGCTGGTTAGTTAGTTTGCTTTTTATAGTGTCAGGGCACCCGCCGTGTATATAACCCAATAAAGGTTTAACCCCCTGATCGCCCGGCGGGTGATATCAATTAGGTTTTAGCGTCAGAGAGGGTCTGCGTCACACCCCAGGCAGCGTCAGGTTAGTGCCAGTAACGCTAACACCCACGCGTGAAGCATACACCCCCCTTAGTGGTATAGTATCTGAACAGATCAATATCTGATCTGATCTATACTAGCGTCCCCAGCAGTTTAGGGTTCCCAAAAACGCAGTGTTAGCGGGATCAGCCCAGATACCTGCTGGCACCTGCGTTTTGCCCCTCCGTCCAGCCCAGGCCACCCAAGTGCAGTATCGATCGATCACTGTCACTTACAAAACACAACACACATAACTGCAGCGTTCGCAGAGACAGGCCTGATCCCTGCGACTCCAGTGCTGTAGGAGGTGATTTCACCACCACAGTTAAAAAAAAAAAGCAAATATGCCGAAGCATTGGGGCAGCAGGGGCGGAGGAGCGGAGGAGCGATTTTGCTCCTAATGCCGCGTACATACGGTCGAAATTCCGACGGAGGCTTGCCCGTGGAAAAGTCCGACCATGTGTGTGCGGCATAACTTTTTTGCGGGAGGATGCCCCCATGCTTCGGCATATATAAATGGTGCGTGTATGCCCATCATTGGAAGTGGGTGGATGAAGGGCGGTATTCTAATGGTGGGCATACCCACCGATCAATCTCTTTTTTCGTTCAGCCAACTGGCTGCATGAAATAAAAAGATTACAATACATGTCCAACAAGGACCAGCAACGTACTGGTATGTTGCTGGACTTTGAATGTTTATACCAGAATGATGCCTGCGGGTTTAGGTATCATCTTGGTATCATTCTTTTCAGCCAGCGGCCGGCTTTCATGTAAAAGCAATCCTAGCGGCTAATTAGCCTCTGGACTGCTTTTACAAGCAGTGGGAGGGAATGCCCCCCCCGGATATAAAAAGCGCCATTGGGAAATTGGGAAAGCATTTTATCACACCGATCTTGGTGTGGTCAGATGCTTTGAGGGCAGAGGAAAAATCTAGGGTCTAGAAGACCCCAGTTTTTTCAAAAAAAGAGTACCTGTCACTACCTATTGCTATCATAGGGGATATTTACATTCCCTGAGATAACAATAAAAATGATAAAAAAAAAAATACTTGGAAGGAACAATTTAAAAATAAAATAAAAAAGCAAAATTAATAAGAAAAAAAAAAGAAAAAAAAAAAAAAAGCACCCCTGTCCTGCCCTGCTCTTGCCCAATGGCGAACGTAAGCGTCGTTCTGGCGTCATATGTAAACAGCAATTGCACCATGCATGTGAGGTATCACCGCGAAGGTCAGATCGAGGGCAGTAATTTTAGCAGTAGACCTCCTCTGTAAATCTACTGGGGTAACCTGTAAAGGCTTTTAAAGGCTTTTAAAAATGTATGTAGTTTGTCGCCAATGCGCGTTTGTGCGAAATTTTAAAGCATGTCGTGTTTGGTATCTATGTACTCGGCCTAAGATCATCTTTTTTATTTCATCAAACATTTGGGCAATATAGTGTGTTTTAGTGCATTAAAATTAAAAAAAGTGTATTTTTTAACCCAAAAAATGCGTTTGAAAAATCGCTGCGCAAATACTGTGTAGAAAAAAAAAATGCAACACCCACCATTTTAATCTGTAGGGCCTTTGCTTTAAAAATATATATAATGTTTGGGGGTTCAACATAATTTTCTTGCAAAAAAAAAAATGTTTTCATGTAAACAAAAAAGTGTCAAAAAGGGCTTTGTCTTCAAGTGGTTAGAAGAGTGGATGTAAGCTTCCTAATGTTGTGTATAAAATGCCAGAACAGTTCAAACCCCCCCCCCCAAATGACCCCATTTTGGAAAGTAGACACCCCAAGCTATATACTGAGAGGCATGTCGAGTCCATGGAATATTTTATATGTTGACACAAGTAGCGGAAAAACGACAATTTTTTTTTTTTTTTTTGCACAAAGTTGTCACTAAATGATATATTGCTCAAACATGCCAAGGGCATATGTGGAATTACACTCCAAAATACATTCTGTTGCTTCTCCTGAGTACGGGGATACCACGTGTGAGACTTTTTGGGAGCCTAGCCACGTACGGGACCCCAAAAACCAAGCACCGCCTTCAGGCTTTCTAAGGGTGTAAATTTTTGATTTCACTTCTCACTGCCTATCACAGTTTCGGAGGCCATGGACTGCCCAGATGGCACAAAACCCCCCCAAATGACCCCATTTTGGAAAGTAGACACCCCAAGCTATTTGCTGAGAGGTATTGTGAGTATTTTGCAGATCTCGCTTTTTGTCACAAAGTTTTGAAAATTGAAAAAAAAAAATATATATATATATATATATATATATATATATATATATATATATATATATATATATATATATATATATATATATATATATATATATTTTCTTTCTTCATTTTCAAAAACAAATGAGAGCTGTAAAATACTCGCCATTCCTCTCAGCAAATAGCTTGGGGTGTCTATATTCCAAAATGGGGTAATTTGGGGGGGTTTTGTGCGATTTTGGCATTTTATGGCCTTCGAAACTGTGATAGGTAGTGAGGAGTGAAATCAAAAATTTGTGCCTAGAAATCCTGAAGGCGGTGCTTGGTTTCCGGGGTCCCGTACGCGGCTAGGCTCCTAAAAAGTCCCACACATGTGGTATCCCCGTACTCAGGAGAAGCAGCAAAATGTATTTTGGGGTGAAATTCCACATATAACCATGGCATGTGTGAGCAATATATCATTTAGTGACAACTTTTTGTAATTTTTTTTTTTTTTTTTTTTAGTCATTATTCAATCACTTGGGACAAAAAAATAAAAAATTCAATGGGCTCAACATGCTTCTCAGCAATTTCCTTGGGGTGTCTACTTTCCAAAATGGGGTCATTTGGGGGGGGGGGGTTTTGTACTGCCCTGTCATTTTAGCACCTCAAGAAATGAGATAGGCAGTCATAAATTTAAAGCTGTGTAAATTTCAGAAAATGTACCCTAGTTTGTAAACTCTATAACTTTTGCGCAAACCGATAAATATACGCTTATTGACATTTTTTTTACTAAAGACATGTGGCTGAATACATTTTGGCCTAAATGTATGACTACAATTGAGTTTATTCGATTTTTCTTATAACAAAAAGTAGAAAATATCATTTTTTTTCAAAATTTTCGGTCTTTTTCCGTTTATATCGCAAAAAATAAAAAATCGCAGAGGCAATCAAATACCATTAAAAGAAAGCTCTATTTGTGGGAAGAAAAGGACGCAAATTTCGTTTGGGTACAACATTGCATGTCCGCACAATTTACAGTTAAAGCAGCGCAGTGCAAAATTCTGAATTCACCTCTGGTCCTCTAGCTACCAAATGGTCCGGGGCTTAAGTGGTTAAAGCATTTTTAAGGCTAGTCCTTCATACATCCATAACCATTTGACCACCGAAAGATTTACCCCCCTTCATGACCAGGCGCAACTGAAAATTGCGCGGTCATACAACGCTGTACTCACATAAAACATATCCTTTTTTTTCCCCCACAAATAGAGCTTTCTTTTCGTGGTATTTGATCACCACTGAGTTTTTAGATTTTTTGCAATATAAACAAATAAAAGACCGACAATTTCGAAAGAAAAACAAATAATTTTTTTTTAATTTCTGCTATAAAACATATTCAATAAAATACTGAAAATAATCAAATTTATTCCTACATTTAGGCCAATATGTATTCTGCTACATTTTTTTGGTAAAAAAAAAAAAAAATCCCAATAAGTGTATATTGATTGGTTTCCGCAAAGGTTAGTGTCTACAAACTATAGGATATTTTTATTTCTTTTTTTTTACTAGTAATGGCGGTGATCAGCGACTTATAGCGGGACTGCAATATTGCAGCGAACATTCTGACACTAACTGACACTTTGCGAGAACCAGTGACACTTAGGCCCCTTTCACACTGAGGCGTTTTTACCGCGTTTTCGCGGTAAAAATAGCGCTGTAATAACGCCTGAAATAATCCTGCCCCAGCATTCTCAATGTGAAATCTCTGAGGGCTTTCACACTGAGGCGTTTTGCTGGCTGGGCGTTGAAAAAAATCCTGCAAACAGCTTTTTTAGAGCAACTTTAGGGCGCATAAAATAGCGCTGTAAAAACGCCTATCCCCATTGAAATGAATGGGATTCGCGGTAAAAACGCGGTAAAAACGCACAGGCATAAGCGTTATGTTAAAAATAGCGCTAACGCCTATGCGTTTTTACCGCGTTTGCGCTAATTTTAGCGCGAACACGGTAAAATCGCGGCAAAATCGCATACGCGTTAGCGCTATTTTTTTTAGCGCGAACACGGTAAAAACGCGGTAAAATAGAGGTACAAAATCCTATAATTTTTGAGCGTTTTTTCAACGCCTCAGTGTGAAAGGGGCCTTAGGCCTCATGTACACTGCTGCTGGTAAACGGACATTTAGGAGCAGTTGTGCATTTTTTTCAGCTGCCCCTGAACTCTCCTCTATGTTATCTTATCAGTACATGTACACAGGGTCGTTTCTAGGCAGTTGAGTTCAGAAGCATTTTTTGGAAAGCAAAAAAACATCCGAGCATTAGCAGCCCCCCCCCCTCCCGTTTACTTACCTGACCCCTCGAAAGTCCTGCGCCATGAACGCGCAGGCTTCTCGGTCGGCTTCTCGGCTCATTCATTGGTTGATTGAAAGCAGCGCAGCCATTGGCTCGCGCTGCTGTCAATCATATCCAATGACGTGGCGCGCCAGGGGCGGGGCCGAGTGATACAATGAGCGGCTATAGCCGCCGGCTGTATCACGGGAGCGCACCCGCAAGAAATTTCCACAATGCGAGGGAGCTCGCATGAAGGTGGAAAGTTCTTGCGGGGGGGGGCCGAGACAGCTGCCGAGGGACCCCAGAAGACCAGGTTCGGCCACTCTGTGCAAAACAAGCTGCACAGTGGAGGTAAGTATAACATGTTTGTTATTTTTAAAAAAATAAAAAAATTCTCTGTAGTGTTCCTTTAACTTGTGTTTAGCCGCGTTTCGTTTACAGGCGTTTTTAATTTTTGACTATTTGAAGAAAAAAAAAATTATAATTAGATATTATATATATATATATATATATATATATCTATCTATCTATCTATTTTCGCTCCTAGATGCAAACGCCATATGTAAACGCAGCAAAGCTGTCAAGTTAAAACATTCAGGAGAGGTTGTAAAACGTCCTTTGTACATGAAGCCTAATACAGTGATCAGTGCTAAAAAAATATGCATTATCACTGTACTAATGACACTGGCTGGGAAGGGGCTAACATCAGGGGCAATCAAAGGGTTAAATGTGTGCCTAGCCGGTGTTTTACTATACTGTGTGAGGTGCTTTTACTAGAGGAACAGATGGAATTTATTCCCTGCTTCACAGGGACACAAACTCCATCTCTTCCTTCCTGTCATATTTGCGATCTGCTTTGTTTACATATTCAGATTGCAGTTCTGTGTGTATGCCTGACGATAGGTGGGTGCTAGAGGACCTCAGCCACTCTGCAGCAGTTAAACTGAAACCTATCAGTAACTGTGCAGAAATATATTAGTTATATATATAGTGGTCATGTTATGCAACAGTTTTCTTTAAACATCTTGTATTGTGAATATTATTAGTTCTTGTCCTCCAACTGACTGTGCCAAAGTACAGCCTCAAACTCAGAGTCTCCCTAGTGATCACTTTGACTACACATTGTAATTTTGTGGCAACACATGAAGAGGCAACAGCAGGGGGCTGAGCACACAACCTGTGCACATTCAGCCAAGAACACAGAGTGCTGCACACAGGATTTACATGCCTGTGTCATCCATATGCCGGCATCTCATTGCAGAACATAAATTCTGACTTAGGATGATGCCTGACCGAAGATGGTGCTGTCCAGAGAAGAAGAAAGATGAAAGCATTGTAAGGGGAGAAGTAATAAACACCTTGTACACTTCCATATTACTTCGCATGCATGCTCCTAATATATATATATATATATATATATATATATATATATATATATATTAGGGCTGTGGAAATTAACTATTAATTCCTCGATTAATTGCTTTGATCGATCAAAATTATTTTGATCGATCAAAATTCGATCAAAATTCTTTGGGCTTGTCCATCTGAATGGCTCCTTTGCTGTGCCTTCATATCTGCATGCCAGCGGGACCTTACTATCTGCCACACGCAAGGGCTGTTACACTTCCCTCTATCAACCTGGGATTCTACAGCCATCCACTGGGAGTTGTGATAGTTCCCTTCACAGGACATCTACATGCCGACGGACTGATGTTAGCCCCTCCTCATCTGGATTCAGCAGTGGTATCGTTGTACACATTTTTATACCAGTATCATACTTAGATACATGTTTTTATGACTGCTTTTGCTACCATAGATTTTATCTCCAGTGCAATATTAATTTTGTTATCTACTTGAAGACTATAACATTTTTTAATGCTATTCCCATCGAGCGCTGCCTTTGTGTGTTTTTTGTACCCTGCTATCGATTTTTCCAGTGGTTGGTAGCTGCACTGGGAATCCACCTGCAAGGAGATCAGCTAAAAGTAGTTGGATATCTATGTGCGTTATAATTAATCGAAATTAGTCGATTAATCGATTAAAAAAAAAAAAATCGATTAATCGAACACGAAAATTTTAATCAGTAACAGCCCTAATATATATATATATATATATATATATATATCTATATAGATATATATATATATATCTATATATATATATAGCAGAAGGTCGACTTTAACAGCAGCCGCATATGCCAGAATCTCAGGAAAAAGCAATGCTTCAACTTAATGCAAAATAAAAAAGGGAAATTGGGTCAAGACAATAGAGTAATGTTTCACAGGAAGGAACTGGCAGCCTGAGAGAGCTGGAGTGTTTATTTCACAGTAAAATCCTTCAGACTCGATGAGCCATGACTAAAGATCTCACTATACAGTTTACAATGACAGGAGATGGTCCTGGCGCTCCACCAATATGTCAGGAATAACTCATAAAGACTTAGTAGTTAGCAATGCTTAGTTGTAGCTTCGGGGTTCTGGGCTCACTTCCTTCCAGGGACACCATCCATGCAGATTGTACATGGTTTTTCACTGACAGTCCACAAACATACTAGGAAGAGTACTGGTATCCACTAACACTATACTTACTGTGCTGGAGACATTAGATTGTAAGCTTCAGTATTTGTCTGCTGAAGAGAATGCTGTGCCATAAACAGTACATGAAAAAAATAGCAGATGAGCAAGAATTAATCCAGTGTACCTATTAAAGGATAACTGTGTCATCCTGCTCAATCCTATAATGTTATGTAAGATGGGGAGATAAGCAACGTTGTACACAGTTGGTATGATCTGTACAGGTAGGAGAACACTCGGTAGAAGTCTGGGGTACAACATCAGGACAACACTCGGTAGAAGTCTGGGGTACAACATCAGGACAACACTCGGTAGAAGTCTGGGGTACAACATCAGGACAACACTCGGTAGAAGTCTGGGGTACAACATCAGGAGAACACTCGGTAGAAGTCTGGGGTACAACATCAGGAAAACACTTGGTAGAAGTCTGGGGTACAACATCAGACGTGTAGAATGGCTGTCACAGGAACAGATGAGAGGTGGCAGCACCAGGACCTAAGCATTGGCTAATTGGAGGTTAAAGTAGAACTATAGGCAAAACTTTTTTCCCATTTTGGATAGTGTAAAATTCCCCCCTCTATTGCTTGCTGGGACAACCCAAAATTTGGGATTTTCTTTTACTTTTAATGATAATGGTAAACAGGACAAATAGAGAGAGTGAATCTCCCCAACGGGGACACAGACATCAATAATAACTGATAGATGTTCTAATCCCTCTCCCCTCTATCCAAAACAAAAATTAATACATTTTGCCTTTAGTTATACTTTAAGTATTTTACTAGCCATTGTCACTCAGAAAGGCCTTTTGTCCTTTAACGGGTAAGCAACCACTAACTATAATGATTCTATTAAAAGTGTAGATATCTGATGGAAAACTAGAGGCTATAATGTTACCCCCAGCAATGCAATTTTCCTGACTCTTGGCCGAGATTCATAGTCCTGTCTCCTTCCCATGGGGCAGCTCTATTACATCATGCACCGCCATCTTGTTCCCTCTGACTGGGTGGTAAGACAAAAAGTCTGATGGGGGGGGCTATGCCATTAAAGTCTCAGTAAATCCCAAATTAGGCCCATTATAGCATCTACAATATAATATTGTGTCTTTTTTTAAATACTTAAAAAAGTATAGTACTTAAAGTGGAGCTCCACCCTTAAATTAAAAATCACCTCAATAGCTTCTGTTTAAAGGGGAGTTCCACCGTTTTTTTATGTTTATTAAAAGTCAGCAGCTACAAAAAGTGTAGCTGCTGGCTTTTAATAAACATATACTTACCTGTTCCACTGTCCAGCGACGCTCCGCTCCTCTCCCCCCCTTCTCCACCGGCGCCTCCATTCATTGTGTGGGCACCCGGCCGTGACAGCTTTCGGCTTCACGGCCGGGCACTCACTGCGCAAGCGCGAACGGCGCAGCGCTCTCTGAATGGACAGGTGATCGCCTGGGACCTGTCACGTCCCAGGTGATCGCCTACAGGGAGGGGCCGTCACAAGTCGATATGACGTATCGCCTAGGTGAGCCCAGGGCGGGAGGAGGAAGTGGGACAGGAAGTCCCACTCCTACTGAAGCCCCCACTCCCCCCCCAAATAAAATTACATGCCAAATGTGGCATGTAAGGGGGTGAGGAGTGGATAAAGCGGAAGTTCCAAATTTGGGTGGAACTCCGCTTTAAATAGTACATAAAAGATCTGTGAAAAAAAAAATGTTTTACTTGCCTTGAAATATGTGTTGCTAATCTGCCTCTTCCTGGACCTCGGTCGTTCTCCTAGCAAAGGAGTGTCATAATTTCCCAGGAGACTGTGCGCTCCTCTGTGCACAAAAATCGCGGGATTACTACTGTGGAGGATTGCGTTTACTACGTTGTCATAACAACGGGGCGGGACGTTCCTCCGCCGCCACCGCCCGTTGTCATGACAACGGCATAAACAACCTGCGCTACGAGCGTCGCTCTACTGCGCACAGCGCGAGATGGAGAGGAAGGGAAGAAAAAAAAATGTTCTGGGCTTCAGATGCCCACACATAGAATGGCAACGGCCGAAGAATGACGAGCAGCAAATAAGGTGAGTTTCACTTATATTTACAGATTGTTTGGCTATATTTCAGTAGATTTAATGGCATGTTAGGTGTATTTCTATTTAACTGGCCAAAAAAAAAAATATACAATTTATGACCCGAGCTCCGCTTTAATAAAAATATATGAAGCTACCCGTTGATCCTGCCAGTGGCTTTCTTTTGTTTTTGGCAGTGGCAACCATCAACAGGCTTACCTATCCTCTGCAAGAGGGGCCAATGTCATTCAAAAACTCTTACCCTCCATGTCAGGAGGTACATCTAGTGATGTAGATAACTGGGAGCCTGATGGGGCAGGTAAGAGTGTTTGACTGACAGTAGGCCCTTCTTTTCCATAGCCCCCGCCCTCACACTATGATTGACAGCGGCTTCCAAGCACCTTCTGCAGTCTCCACTCCTAGTCCTCCAAACTACAGATAGAAAATGGGACCAAATGGACATATGACCGTGAATAGGAGGATTTTGCTGATTGAAAATGGGGCCAATTCCATAGTACTGGTGAATTTTAAATTGTTTGACTGGTTTTGCATCTACAAACACTTTAAGGAACCAAGATTTGGCGAACACTCTATTCCTGTATTACAGGAAACACGTAGTGAGAAAATTAGGTAGATTTCCATGGCTGGACTCTCCTAAAAATTCTTCCTTGGCTGCATAAGTGATTTAGAAAACCCTGACAATAGCCAGGCAGCTAGCATGTTCAGGAGGTGGGGTAAGCAATGCCATATTTCTCTCACCATGGGTGTCCAGGATGTCATTTCTGAAAGAACAATGTGAATTTACATTTGCCTCCATGATATGCTGTAACCTGCAATGTGCTTTACTACGTGTGACTAGCAAATTGGATTCAATTCTGCAGCCATTGGGTCTTCTGCAAATACGGCTTTCCTGTCTGAATGGATTATACATCCAAACTGATCAAATCCGAGAAAGTGACCAGAACAGCCAAATGATGAAGGAAGGTCATGAAAGATAACACTGATCCTGGGCTTTCAAGGAGTCTTTTTACCATTTTTAGCTATACATCTCATCTTATTGTAAATAATCTCATCAGTGTGCCAAACCTAGAGATTAGAATTATCTTTGTACATAGGAGAAGTCATCATTGCTCACCGCCTACACTTGATCAGCTTACTTTGCCCCAAGCAAATCTACCAGACCGGATCTGTCTGATTGAAAGCAATAGACTCTCTGCAGCCTCTAACAAAGTAAAACACCCACAATGCTCTTAGCAGACCCATTTCATGTGATCTAGGGAGCTCAGGGATGGCAGTTTTTTTTTTTTTTTAATATTGATGACAAAAAAATACTTTCTTTAAGTTAAAAAAAAATAAACTACGATTTTATATTGCCTACAGACATCCTGTTGATTCATTGGAAGTTTGAATTTTTTTTTTTTTTTTTTTTATAAAAGATCCCATTTAACCTTTCTGAACATATTTAGGGTGAAACGTGCAACATGTTCAGCATCCATCCCCTCTCCCCCTGACCCCACTGTCAATTTGAAAACAGCGTGGCCATGCAGAGCTCTGCTCACACGGTCGCGTCATTCATTCATTCAGATTCCTTTGAATGGATAGACTACAAGTACAGTCAACCATTGCGGCTGACAGCTTGTAGTTCTCAATGAACTAAGAGGGCATTGGTGGGTTTATTGATCTTCCTGCGCTCAAGTAACTGCCTAACCATACAGGGGGTACAGGCAGGCAGCTATCCTGAGAGTCTGCAAGAGCCTGGCATTGCACCCGTGATCTGCGGATTGTGGACGCAATTCTCTGCAGGCTCCTTAGAAAAACTGCACATTTTTTTACCAGTGAAACCATGTGCATTTATTTATTTCTTCAAAAGGTGAACTTACCCTTTAGAAAAACCAAGTAAGAGATTTTTTTAGCCAGGGTCCAAACAAAATTGGCAGCCAATGTACGTTTTTAGGCACAATGGAAGTCTGGCTCTAAGCCAGAACCAATCAGGTTTTAGCAGCCATATTTCTAGTGAAGATTGGTTGTTGAAAACGCATCTACGGTATTTGTCCTTCATTTCAGCTTTAAAACATTTCTATTGTCCCAGAGTGTATCCCTAACATTGGCAGTCCTGTTCATTATCATCTGATTACAAAGAGCAGAAAACAGAAAGGAAAGAACAATGGTGGCTGAATAGCAGGAAACGAGATGGAAAAAAAAAAAACCTTTCCTGATGGAGCAAGCTGATCCGAGAGAGGAAAGGCCGACATGGTATTGCTGTACAAGTTAAACAAACAGACGCAGACACACATGGTTTAAGAAAACATGCAGAGAACAAGTTCTACACCTTTCCCATCTGACTCACCCACACTCAACCAATACCTGCCTCCCATAGCATAGGCAGGCTGCCATGTGTGACAGTGGCTGGAGAGATGACAACTTTAAGGGCAAGTTCACCGCGATCTGCGGCAGATCACTTTTCACAGGGCAATACAGCAGCAGCTTCCAAGCATTCAGAAGATAAACCTTCTGTTCCCTGAATCCCTGTTTTCTTTTTTTTTGGCAAACGCCAATTTTTTCTTGGAACTAATGCTCAGCAACTTCGCTGAAACGTCAGGTCCTTTAAAATAAGGATGGTCTGAGTGCTGGAAGACTGTAAGGGCTTTGATGAGCAATCCATGGGCAATATGGATACGGAACTCTATGGAGAAGAGCTTATACATACCTAAGAGAGAGGACTTCTGCACAGTGTCCTTCTCCCCTTTTAGGTCATGTGGCCTGTATGGTTCAGGAGGCGGCGGTCGCACGTTCCCCCCCCCCCCCCTTTCCAGACCTGCCAGGCAGCATGCTCCGATAATGGTCTGGTATGGATTTTGGGGGGAGGGCACGCCATTTATTATTTTTTTTTAATTTTAGCGTGGTTACCCTTAAAATTCATACCAGACCCAAAGGGCCTAGGATGGTATGGATGGGGGGCATGCTATTTCTTTTCATTTATTTTTCATTCTTTTGTTTACATTCAGCTGTCAGCGGGCAAAACCAGCTGACAGCTGATGAGTCATTGATTGTTAAGGATGTAGCGGTTGGTTTCCCGGTCCCCTCCTTAACAACCAGCTATTCTTTACATAGAATTCAGATTGGTCAAAAACTGATCAACCAATCTGAATTCAAAACGTTCTGAAAATGTGGAATTTGTTAGAAAATGAAGAAAACCAAAATGGAACCAACTAATTTTTCCATTCTGCACATCTAGCTACTTTGTAGAGCACAAACAAAATGATCACAATTCGTAACAAAGTTGCACTCATCCAAAGTCACACAGTAAAGTTGCAATGGAAATGGCACGATTGTTAAGTTGCACAAATGTGAATGGACTCTTAGGGTCAAAATATTTGCATTCTCAATAGGTTCAACAACCTTGTATAATTGACAATGAAAGAAGAACACTGCATCTATACTTCTCTTCCAAGGCTGACCATAGATCGATTGTTTTTTTTTGCGTTTAGCCAGCAGGTGGAACAACAAAAAAGGAGGACTCCTCCATCTGCACAATCAAGGTGTGGAAATATGCTGAATGCACACATCTTATGGCAACAATTTGGTTGAAACGAAAGGTTTGGCGATAGGAAATGAACAGTATATGAAATCTACCCAAGAAACGCAAGAGCGTGTTTAGCAAGGAACGACTTTCTGCTTATTAAGATATTTACAGTCCGCAGTCCCAAAGGGGAATAAATGGCTACGGATAAGGACAGCCCGTGACTGTGACTATCAGCGTCCAAAATACGCAGAAGGAGAGGGAAATAATGTGCAAGGAAATATTTTAGGCAGATCAGATATCAGTCAGTTATATACACACACATATACATACACACACACACACACACACACACAGAACTAGAAATCAACAAAGGGATTATTAGGATGAAAGGGAATCCATATTTGTTAGTTATTAGATTACAAATGCAAATAGATACAATCTTATGGTTATAAATCATAGTATTGCTGTGCAAAGCTAGCGAAACACATTGCAATTTAGATGCACAATCTCCTTTAAGTAGTTACTAAACCCAGGACCCTGCATTTACTATACCTGGTCTCCCACAGTACACAAAAAATGGAAATGCAATAGTTTTACTAAATATAAACTGCTAAATACCTTTCCTCATCAGCAGTCTATAACAGTCTTGTGACATCCATAAGTGTCTGGTTAAAGCTTGTAGGAGGAGTTTTTATTCTACTCTGACTGTCCTAAGAGGCTGCAGGACCCCTGACCCTTTGTCTGGACAGTGCCGATTGGCCCTGTGCTAATCACATTTTATCAGAAAAATCTTGACGTTTGTAAACTTTGTGAAGAATCCCACATATTTGCTTCCTTGAATTCTGTGACACGTTCTCACTATGTCCTGTGTGTAGGCCGTGTCACGCATTTCAGGGTCTGCACAGCTAACCGGAAGACAGCAACAAAAAGGCCAACGCAGGTCATCTGTCACTTTGAGAAAGGGGACCTGTGTGTCTCGGAAACAGTGTTTTTTATGTTTGGGTGGTTGATCTCTTATGCCGGCCACTTGTATTGCCGCCCGGGCTACACCTCTTGTTGGTCGGCAGCAGGCAGAGACCCCAGGGCATCAGAAGGAAAAGAGCAGCACCCACTTATTGACAGGGGGCAGAGCTTCACTCGCTCACACCCCTGCTGTGTGGCAAGTGAATATAATAGCCCTGCATTGTAGCCGCACAGCAGGGAGTAAGTGGCGGGCGAGCAAGTGAAGTCAATAAGTGATGGCTCAGCTGCTCTCCTCCTTCTGATGCCCCGGGGCACAACAAACACATGAAGGACTTGGAAAAATCCAAGGTGCAAGGTGAGGAGAGATGAATGGATGCAGAAACCTGGTGATCTGAGGTGCTCGGTGAGCTCTGTGCAGTGATCCACTCACTAATAGCGTTTCCATAGGAGTCTCTGTGCAGTCAAACCTCTCTGCTAATGATCTGTAAATACAGATCATTAGCAAAGAGGTTTGACTGCACAGAGATTCCTGCTAAAACCCCATCAGTGAGTGGCAACAATATCACCCAGTCCCATTGCCACTAACCACAACCCCCAGTGCACAGAGCTGGTAAGAATATAGAGATCTGGGTTTTTTTCTTTATAAAATCAATTTAAAAGCTTACCAGCAACTGTTGTGCAAGATCCAACCTAAACAATACATTCAATTTAAACCCAATATGGAAGACCAACTCACTTCACAGTTCTAGATAAAAGTGTGCAATCAGATTGCTGAAGATTGCACAATCAAATTGCTAAGTGAATTGTCAGCTTGTGTTCATCTGATTACACAAGTAATAATTATATTCTTCAATAATCTTTAGATTTATTTACAAATATGACAAATTTGAAGGGCCAACCTGATTGTACATAATTCCAATAGATTGTTTAGATAGGCCCTTGCATTACATAGTCATTTGTAAATCTGAAGAAAATTGCTCTGAGGTTATACAATCAGATTGTGATGAGTGTGGTCCAATGCCATCAAACCACAGAATGACAGGTGTCATCTGACCACAAGATTTGTCTGCCACCCCGAGACCTGAAAGAAGCCAATCATACACACATTTTGTAAGCACCAACCAGCTTAACAGCCATCAATCGAAAAGTCAAAGGAGCTGATTGGAGAACTGTTGGCCAGACAGTGACTGCATCCAATCAGCTGCAGCCATGCTGTGTACATGCAATAGCTGGCAGTGAGAGCTTTTTCCTTCCACGCTATTATTAGGCCTCATGCACACTGATGTTTGGCCTTCTCTCCTAGACGCCTTTCCTCCTGGCAGCAGCGTTTGGGCAGCAAAAAAAAACATTTGACGCTTGTAAACGTGTTTAACGCGTTTTGGGCACCTCATGCGCTTGGGCCTTATTTTATTGGACAGAATAATAATTTATTCTGGCCAATGAAATGAATTAACGCTCAAGCACTAAACGTGCCTAGTGTTAACACACGCCAAGCGTTTTTTCTGCCAAATCATTGCTGCTCCTGGCCCCATGGTCAGTGTTTTTTTTTTTTCTGCCTCTGAACGCCTATGTTTGCATGGACACATAGGCTTACATACAAGAGCATTTAGGGGCAGAAAAAAAAAAATGCCATACCCCCCCCTAACAGCCACATTCAAAACATCCAATGTGTATAAGGCCTTAAAGTGATTGTAAAGGCTCATTTTTATTTATTTTTTAAATAACAAACATGTTATACCTACCTCTTCTGTGCAGTTGGTTTTGCACAGAGCAGCCTGGATCCTCCTCTTCTCGGGTCCCTCTTGTCTGCTCCTGGCCCCTCCCTCCTTTGAGTGCCTCTCAGCCAGCAGCCTGCTACAGGGGGCACCCAAGCCTAGTCAGAGCTACGTGTATCCATTCAAACACAGACCCCCGACCTGGCTCCGCCCCTCTCTCCCCTAATTGGCTGACTGACTTTAATTGACAGCTGTGGGAGCCAATGGCACCGCTGCGGTCTCAGCCAATCAGGAGGAGTGTCCTGGATGGCTGAGGGGATTGTGGACATCGCTGGAGAGAGAAGGGGCACAGGCAGGTAATTAGGGAGGCTGCTACACACAGAAGGTTTTTTATCTTAATGCATAGAATGCATTAAGATAAAAAACCTTCTGCCTTTAAAACTCTTTAAGTATTGATGGGAGAATCTATAAGGTTGGGAAATGAGATGAAAGAAACGTATACAAGTCATGTAAACATCTGTTCCCAGGCTGGCTAGTCAATCTAAAACTTTTTACCGATACAACTAAACCCAAACTCACAAGCGGCAACCATAACACAGACCAACCAACTTCAATTGCAGTCCTAAATATCTCTCAGCATGCTGGGAAAATCACCGTAAAAGTTGATAATGTCCTCCAATGAGACTTACTTTTTCTAAACATGCTGCAAAAAAGTACTAGCCAACCGTTGTGTTATATATATTCCTATACATACCGTAACTATACAATTATAACTTCACTCCTGTACAATGTCCAGTCCCCGGTTTTAGTAACTGAAGTGGTCCAGTCCTCCCACGTTATGAGTGTTAGAAACACCAACATAAAAGGCCGAGCCATGGGTTGCACATTCATGGGGGGTGATGCCGAATTTTCATACTCAATAATATAAAGCTGGTCATATACATTATAATCCCTTTGTAAAATGTAACATCCTAAGGGTCCTTTCACACGGGACGGATCCGTGCAGATCCGCCCCGTGAAGCTCCGCTTGCTCAGCGGGGATCGCTCCGTTGATCCCCGCTGAGCCGACGGATGACTGGGCGGTCCCCGCACACTGTGCAGGGACCGCCCTGTCAGAGTGCCGCTCTCCCCTATGGGGAATCGGATGACGACGGACCGTAGAGTCCGTTGTCATCTGATCCGCTCCGCCGACGGAAGGAAAAATAGGGTTTTCCTCCGTCACACTTTGGCGGAGCGGATGTCAGCGGACATGTCTCCGCTGACATCCGTGCCTCCATAGGGGTACATGGAGGATCCGTTTCAGGTCCGCCTAAAAAACTGACAGGCGGACCTGAACGGACCTCCGTGTGAAAGGGGCCTTACTTTAATATTATTTTCTAACAGTAAGCCAATGACTATATAATCTGGTAACACTATATAAAAGGCTGTAAAATGATTGCACACACATAAATACAATGCAATGAAATTGCACATTACAACCTAATGAGAGCCCACAGACATCTCTGGCCTAAAGCTGGCTATACACTAGTCTTTTGTTGAGTAAAAAATGTATTTAAAAAACATTTGTTCAATTTTCTAATTATTATTTGGGTCAAATCGACATTTGTTTTCCACCGCAGTGATGACAAAATTCAAAAGGTGCAGGATGGACAAGTTTTCCCAAACAAATTTTTAGCAGAGTATGTAGCCATCGTTCTGGAAATTATTCATTCCAAAATGAAATGTTAAAAGAAAACAAAATTTCAAAAAGTACTTTCAAACGATATTTGTCATCGAACGTACAAAGAATTTTTGTTTCATTCATTCACAGATCTAGCAGTGTATAGGCAGCTTTAGGCTTCATTCACACTCCTGGGATTTAGGTGCGTTTTTACATCCATGCCCAAATAGCAACCTTTCTCAACCAGGGTTCCTCCAGAGGTTGCTAGGGGTTCCTTCAGCTCTGACCATTGGTGGACCTTGATCTCCCACCTACACTGGCTATTAATTTTGGGGGGCCAAATTCCCACTGGCATTCAATGTAAGGGGTCACTTCTACACTGGTCAACAATGTAACAGGGTACTTTTCATTGAAACACTAATGTAAGAGGGCAGTTTTCAAAGGACCACCAACATATGAAAGCACCTTTCAATGAACCACCAACCAAAGAGGGCACCCTTCAATGCACCACCAATGTAAGAGGGCACTTTTCTACCGATCCCTAGAGTAATGCCTCGTACACACAATCGGAATTTCCGTCGGAAAAACATTGGATGGTTTTTCTGACGGAATTCCGCTCAAGCTTGGCTTGCATACACACGGTCACACAAAAGTTCTCTGAACTTTCGACCGTCAAAAACGCGGTGATGTACAACACTACGACGAGCCGAGAAAATGAAGTTCAATGCTTCCGAGTATGCGTTGAATTGTTTCCGAGCATGCGTCTGAATTTTGCACGTCGGAATTGCTACAGACGATCGGAATTTCCGATTGGAATTTTTTCCGTCTGAAAAATTGAGAACCTGCTCTCAATCTTTTGTTGGCGGAAATTCCGACAACAAAAGTCCGATGGAGCATACACACGGTCGGAATTTCTGACCAAGAGCTCACATCGGACTTTTCTTGTCAGAATTTCCGATCGTCTGTATGGGGCATAAGGGGACAATACAATTTTACAGTCTGAGCTTCTTTTCTGGCGATTATTAAAGAGCAACGGCACTCATTTTTTCAATCCAATGCCCCCCCCCCCCCCATCACATATCCTAGAAGGCTTTAGGAGCAGGGGGACACAGTGGCCAGAGGGCACACCTGGTGACACGGCATACTGGTAGGGGGCAGGTGCGTCCCTAAGTGACAGCTGGCGCCTGATAACACAGAAAGGCCTGACCTGTGGCAGAAAATTGCTTCAGGGCAATGTTGTATTTTCTGGTCGGGCAAATATGTTTTGTGATTAAAAAACCCACATAACAGGCAAGGGGGTATAGAAAAAAAAAACCGGGGGGGGGGGCTGAAGTTCCTCTTCAGTATTCTTTTCCTGTCATGATTATTGTTGAAAATATTGTTGTCATGTAGAGCAAGGGGGTGTGATCCACTCTGGGTGCCATTAGTGTCAATGATCTGGTGTCTTTCTGCAGCATCTACAATTCTACTCATTTCACATTAGCAGATCATTGACTGTAGATACAGGTCATCATAGGGGTTTCCTAGGAGCTCTAAATGATTGCAGGGGTGCCTCCGATGTAACAAAGGATGAGAAAGGCCAATATAGAGCTGATACTGCACAAACTATACCAAAAGCTGGATTATTTTTTTTTTAATGCACCAAAATGTGACTGGACCTAAACCTTTAATAGATTAAATAATCAAAACTCCAATACCGATGTCCACAATTACCTGACAAAAGCAGCCGTTATATTGTATTATGAGCAATCAATTAACAATAATGTCTTCAGTCTAGCTGTACAGCCCCTTGTGATTGGAGTAACCTGTTGCCCCGTACTGCTTTATAGAAAGAGGAAATAAATAAGAATTAAGCCCCAAAAGTATTCACAGGGGACACAGTACCTAACGAGATAAATCTGGAATGTCCTCTGTGACCCCTGATATCTCACTTGATATAATTAGAATGTATGTAAACCCCAAACCAAAAGTTTAATATATTGCCTATCAGTCCTTGGATGCAGTGGCTGCATTAGTTTTGTTTTTATGCTCACCTGGTGATCCTGCCAGTAACACACTTCCTGTCCTTGGGTGACAACTAAAGGCTCATTCAGAAGAGCGGTCAGACTTCTATGGGCTGCCTACATGCAGTTCCAAGGTGGACCCACACACAGCAGCTCAGATCAGAAGACGGGTCTGATCACCCATCTGATTGAGACTGAACAATGAATTTGGTTTTGATTGGAACCCTGGAGGAAGCTGTCAGTGCTGGGCCAATCAGCTGCTGGCAAAGGATTCCCCTCCCACAGCTGTACATAAACAAAGGGGTGGGGATGCTTGTGACATCACTGACTTAATAAGGTCACATATCTGTATTAAAGCAGAACTAAGCCTTCCTATCCTTTGCAGCATCTTAGGCTTGGTTCACACCTATGCGTTTTTAGTGCATTTTGCAGAAACACACTACAGTCCATTTAACATGGTTTCCTATGGGACATGTTCACATCTGTGCGTTTTTGGAAAGGGTCAGGGACTTTTTTAAATTAATTTTTCTCCTGCAGCAGGTTGCTTTTTGCGTGTAATAGACTTCAATGGATCCGCAGCAAAAATGCAAGTGTTGTGTTTTTGGTGTGTTTGGCTATATATTTTTTTTCTAATAGGAAATTATGACAGTTCTGTTCATGTAATGCGACTTTGATGTGCACTACATAAACAGAACGGTCATACTTTCCTATTAGTAAACAATAAAAAGCGCAAAACGCATCAAAAACACAAAAGGCACTGGAAAAAATGCATCAACTGCAACCTGCATAGATGTGAAGCTAGCGTTAGCTTGTGTAGGATCTGCAGTGGTTATGGAGTTGCAGGCATGCTCAGTTATGGCAACAGCCATTTGATGGCTTGACAGTTGAGAGCACAAGTGACAGTTATTTACTGCATGTCTTACACAGACCTGTTATAGTGGAAGGTTTTATAAATGATGGGTTCATTTTCTAATAAGTCAATGACAATTACATAATATGGCTGTACAAAAGTGGAAGCTCCAATAATCTGCCTCCCCCCCCTCCCCTCCGGTGCAACATTTGGCACCTTTTGGGGGGGAGCGGGGAGCTATTTTTGACTTGTACCCCGTCCCCACTTCTGAGAGATCTCACCGCGGTGAGATCACTCGGAAGTTTGTCCCTCCTTTTCCTTCCTCCACTGGCGGGCCATTCAGAAATCGCAGCGCCATTCACGTATGTGCAGTAGGTAGGGAACCGGCTGTGAAACCGAAAGGCTTCACTGCTGGTTCCCTTTACCATGAATGGCGGCGGCACCTGAGAGCCAATAGAAACATCAGCTGGGGTGCCAAGATCGCTGGATTCCAGGACAGGTAAGTGTTCTAATATTAAGAGCCCTTTCACACTCAGTCACGGCAAAGCACTGCTAGTTTAAGTGTCGTTTTAGCAGCGCTTTTCGGCTGCTAGCGAGGTGCCTTTAACCTCCGCTAGCAGCTGAAAAAAGGGTAAAAAGCGCCCATGTTGCGGCATTGCCAAAGTGATTTGCTGGTGCTTCGGCAGCGCTGCCCATTCATGTTAATGGGCAGGGGCGGTTTAGGAACGCTGTATACAGCGCTCCAAAACCGCCTCAAAGATGCTGCTTGCAGGACTTTTTCTAAAATCCTGCAAGCGCACCGCCCCGTGTGAAAGTACTCGGGCTCTCACAATGGGGTGGCATGGGAGGCTTTTACGTTACAGGCGCTATTGTTACAGCTAAAACGCCTTCAGTGTGAAAGGGGTCTAAGCCCTGGTTCACACTGGTGCGTTTTGACATGCGATTCAGCATGTCAAAACGGCGATATTTGCCGCAATTTGCTGGCAATGGCACCGTCCTAATCGGTGCGACGCTGCATCTGCGGCACTGCACCGATTTCAAAAAGTTGTTTCTGTACTACTTTTTGCGATTTCGGCCGCGATTTACATTGACATCTGTGCAGAAACCTGCACAGATGTCTTTGTAATCGCGGCTGAAATCGGGACTGACAGCGAGAGTGAAATTGTGCGAGTTCAGCTGAACTCGCACGGCTTCACTCCCGCATCCCAGTGTGAACCTGGGCTAAAAGTCAGCAGCTACAGTACGTGTAGCTGCTGACTATTATTTGCTGGGGGGGGGGGGGGGGCAGAACTCTGCTTTAAGCCAATAATGTCACATGTATCCCGCCCCTTTGTTTACATGCAGCCACAGCGAAAGGGAATCCCCCTCCTGCACGTGATTGGCCCACTACTATGGACACCTTCCATTGAGGCCCAGCTAACCACAGGTGCAGATCCAAGCTCATCCTCACCATACTGTATCTATGGAGGAACGGTCACTCAAGGACAGAACTATATAGCACCCCCCTCTCTTCTCCATAACATAAAGGGGAGGGGTTCTGTAGTCCACATAGATAGCCAGATAACTGCAGTACAGGCACAGCGTACAGGAACGCTTTGAGCTGATAAGATTTCAGCATCATATTTGTTTTTACTCATTGACCAGATATATAAAAAAAAAAAAAAAAAACACGACACATAAAATTGTATATTAGTCCAGGTAGACAGAACGATCGGCAAAAAAAAAAAACTATTTGGAAAGGGAATTTCAATTGTCCCAAAATCATTTCCTTCTGTACAGATCCCGGAGCTGACACCTCACCAGCCAATGTAAACAAACCGTCCGCCACCATAACATATGGAGGGAGGTCGTGTGATTGTATGCATGCACGCCAATCATCGATCAATGGAATCATACTGCATGTGCAATACACACACCAACACTTGTATGTGTGTGTATATATATATATATATATATATATATATATATATATACACACACACACACATATACACAGACTAACAATATAAATGATATATACATACACACGAATATTATATATAAGAAATATACACACATTATATATATATATATATATATATATATATATATATATATATATGTGTATAGATCCCATAATCCTCCCCCCTGTAGGGTGTCGGAGGGATGAGGTGTGGTGCAGACAGTGACAGGTCCTCCATACCTGGACTCGCAGCCCCCAGCCGGAGAAGAAGGAGGAGCGTCACCCAGCAGAACAGTGCGGCCCCCATAGGGGTCCCCGATCTCTGCGATCCCCCCATGGCTTAAGCTGATCCGGGGTGAGGCTGCATCGCGTTCCCCGCTCCGAGCAATCACTGACAGCGCAGCCAGGGATGCGCGCGACTGCAGGAGGAGGCGCGCGCCTGCAGGGGAGAGGGGCGCGCACGGGGAGGGAGAGCGGTGTGACATCGGGAGCGCGCGTCCCTGTGTGTGTGTGTGTGTGTGTGTACAGTGATGTCAATGGCTCGTAATCACACACACACACACACACACACCTCACTGTAATGTGATGGCATACAATGATTATTTCATCCCCTCACAACACAGAGAGATAGAGAATAACCCACTTCTTCTGGGTTCATTATTTTATCACATATTGTCCAGTAAAATCATACGTTTACCAAAACATATCACACAGGTATGACGACACTAACAATGTGTCATAATTCCTGAGGTAAAAGAACAGCTCACAATTTAAAATAGCAATGTATTGTGTACAATGGGGGAGTTCATGAGGTGAACAGTTACAAAAAAAACAACTATGAGGTAAAACAACAATTTATGGTGTAAAATAAGGAATCGTTATTTCATTATTCATGAGATAAAATAACGATTGATGGTGTAAAACTTTGATGCCCGACCTGGCCGCATGCAGGCCCTTGGCAGTTTTTGTTAGGCCCTCAGGGCCCCTGCAGACATTCCTCTGTGTCCCCCCAATACCCTAGGTTCACACGAATGCAGGTCTGGGAACGCATGCTAATTGCACCCGCAGGCAAATCGCATTGCTTTTTTGCAATGGAGGTGCTATTAATTCTTAAAGAGGAACTGCAGTCTGCTCACATAATTTACAATAAAAATAGGTATCAAAATATGACCGCTCCTAATATCTTGTACCACCACTGTGCCAATGCAAAAAAATGTAAATTAAAATATATTAAACTAAAGCTGCCACTTAAAATGATAAATATGAAAACAGAATTTAAACCTAAAAACACACAAGTGAAAAATAGGAAAAAATGTAGCGCTAATAAACGAAAATCACTAAACTAATATAATAGCATTCACTAGTGACACTGTGATAATCAAATTGTACCCCACGTGACATGTGATAAAATTCAAAAACAATAGTCCATAAAGTGAAATAATGTTCCAAAGAAGAAAGAAATATTCCAAAAAGAGAGATGTAGTCTTCTTAATAGAGAATAGCTTCCACTACACCGTGCACGTATCAGCTCCCCTTTGAAAATGCACTCACCAGCTGTATATGCCTCCCACTCTCGTGTTCGGCTCAAAAGCCTTGCTAGTTAACCACTAGAGGGTGAACAACCATAAATTGAAAGCGTGTATCAAACACAGGATATTCCATACATGTAAAAATGAAAAGGTGCTCCAATAGTGTAAAATAGTCATGACCAAATTTATTAAAATACACAACCACACTTCAAATATTGCACTCACATGATATGAAAATAAAACCAGCCTTAAATCAATCACAGCAAGCAGAAAAAAGAGTAAAATAGCACTGCAGTGATTTGCGGTCACGGCGGACCCAAGGTGTACGCTCGGTGTAGGTCTCTCACCCCCTCCTGAGCTCCGGGTCACAGCAGCCGTGTAGCGTTCTTAGCCTCAGCGTGTCACGATAGTTTCAATGATAATGCAGCCATGCTCATTGACACTATGGCGTGCGGAAGTAAGGGGGGTAAAGAAGCGCCCCCTTCCCCCGCCATCTACTGGGGAATGTTAGACAGGGCACTTATGAGTGCACTTCTTGATGCTGTGCGGGACACTCTCCAGCTGGTAGATGCAGCTGGGACTTCCGCAGAGGAGTCTGTCTCCTTTAGGTCACACAAATCTGACCGCTTTGTGACGGTTTTCCTTATGTTACTTTCTTTGATAAGTTCGGAAATAAGGAATGGGAACGGCCACAGAGGTCCTTTGTGGTCCCCCAGCGCATGGCGGTCCGTTATCCTCCAGGACCCTTCTGATAGGAGGTCCGGGGCGGCGTCCGGCTCCAGGTTAACCATGCTGGGGTCAGTGTTGCGACCTATATTGGCTGCGACATTCACTGAATGGAGGGCAGCACAGTGGTGTAGTGGTTATCTCCCTCACCAGGCAGCAGGGGGTCACTGGTTCAACCCGGACCCCGTCGCCGTTTGCCTGGGGTTTGCATGTTTTCCCTGTGTCTGCGTGGGATCCCTGGGCAGATGCGTCGGTCACGTTGGTGGCTCCATGGGGAATTTATGCCTTTCCCCTAATGAAATTGCTTCCTCGTCTGCTCCGCAGAGTGGAGGCCGAGGGGATTCTGGTGATTCTCATCGCCCCAGATTGATCCCGGCGTCCCTGGTACGCCGACCTCGTGAGACTGGTAGCTGACGCTCCCTGGCGGCTGCTGATGCGGGAGGACCTTCTGTCTCAAGGTCCCATACTTCATCCTGTTTTACAGTCACTGGCTTTAACGGCTTGACTATTGAAAGCCAGGTACTAAGGGACCGTGGTCTGGCAGATTCGGTGATCTCCTTCATGTTGAGGGCCCGGAAATCTTCTTTCTGGACGATCTCCCATTGCATTTGGAAGGCCTACATCTCTGTGTGATGAGATGGCCTGGCGCCCACGGACATATTCGATTTCTCGGATCCTGCTGTTCTTACAGTGCGGAGTGGATCTGAACCTTGCCTTGAGCAATGTTAAGGGGAAGATTTCAGCCTTGGCTGTCTTCTTCCAACGAACCCTGGTGGCTCACTCACTGGTAAGTACGTGTGTGCAGGGGGTCCGACAAGTGGTTCCCCTGATTGGACCACGCTTCCTCTGTGGACTTGACTCTCATGCTCTCGGTACTTCAAGAACCTCCCTTTGAGAACATCAGGGAGATTCCACTCTTTCTCAGAAAGTTGCCTTTCTGGTTGCCTTTACATTGGTCAGAAGGGTTTCTGAATTGGCAGTCTTCTCTTGCAAGTCACCTTACTTGGTCCTCTATAAGGATAAAGCGGTGCTACGCCCGCAACCTTCATTCCTTCCTAAGGTAGTTTTGGCTTTACACCTAAACGAGGACATTGTGCTTCCATCCTTGTGTCCTCGGCCGTCTCATCCCAGGTTGCTGCGCTACATACCTTGGACGTGGTATGTGCCCTACGGGTGTACCTGTCTGCTACTGCTCCGTTCCAGAGTTCTTACTCACTGTTCATTTCGGTATCTGGTCCACAGAAGGGCCTGGCGGTCTCATCGGCCACCTTTCTAGGTGGATCAGGCAGACCGTAATCCGGGCCAATGCCCTTAAGGGGCGGGCGCCTCCCTTTCCTGTCACGGCGCATTCAACCAGGGCAATTGGTGCTTCCTGGGCTTTACGACATCTAGCATCTGTCTTCAAGATGTGTAAGATGGCGACCTGGTCGTCTGTTCACACTTTCTCAACGTTTTACAAGGTTGGTGTGAGTGCATCTTCGGATGCTTCCTTGGCCGCAAGGTTTTGCAGGCGGCTGTTTGAGGTTGCAACAAAATCCTTTTCTCTGTCGTCCATGGACGGACACAGCACCTACCCCTCCTTTTTTAGTTTGTACTGCTTTTCTACGAACTGAGGCTGCTGACTGCAGGTAGGAGGGTTATGTACGGAGGGTCCGCCCCCTGGGCGGGGCTGTTCAACTCTGTTAAAGTTTTAAGATAACTAACATGTTCTGCCTAGTCCTCTCCTATGAACAGGAACATAACCCACTTTGTCAAGATTTAAGGAGCTGTGTCCGTCCATGGACGACAGAGAAAAGGATTTTACGGTGAGTACAAAAAAATCCTATTTTTACTATCCAAAGTTAAAACCACCGCAGAGGCGCTTTGCCGGTGGTATGGCGGCGGTGCCCCATTGATTTTAATGGGCAGGAGCGGTGGAGGAGCGGTATACACACGGCTCCTTCACCGCTCCAAAGATGCTGCTAGCAGGACTTTTTTTACCGTCCTGCTAGCGCACCGCTCCTCTGGGCTTTCACACTGGAGAAACAGCAGCGGCTGCTTCAGGTCGGTTTGCAGGCGCTATTTTTAGCGTTATAGCGCCTGCAAAGCGACCCAGTGTGAAAGGAATCTAAAACAACAAGGGCATAATATTTAATAGATGGGAAGTTAAAAAAATGACTGAAGTTCTGCTTTATTGACCCCCCCCCCCCATGCATTGCAAAATGTGGCACGTTTTTGGGTGTGTGAAACCGCAAGGTGCCAAAGCACCATCCAGCTCCATATGGCCACATTTGTAAGGCTAGTTGCACACAGGTGTAATATTTTAACCACATGAACATAAAAAAAAATAAAATAAACAATACTTGTGGAATGGCGCCAAACTTCGGTACTTAAAAATCTCCATAGACGACGCTTGCATTTTTTTTATAGGTTACATGTGTATCTGGCCCTGATACTAGCCAGTGCCTCACCAGCCACTGACCTCACCGCACATCCCTGATGTGTATGCGTATAAATGACTGCACTCATTGCATGGTTCCATAGAAAACAATGCATCTAATTTAAAATCAGTAAAAAATATGGTGTGTTTTACTCCTGTATGCAAGAGGCCTAAAAAAGGGTCATAGACTTTTTCCCTGTATTTCCCGCAGCTAAAGCAGCACATTCAAATAAATAGGCTGCTGTGCCACTGCAAACATGGCACTTAAAGTGGAGTTTCCACCAAAAATACAGAATAGCATTATTGTGCATATAATAGCCTAAAAAAAAAACATTTGAAAAATTTTTTTTTTTTTACTCACCTGGAAGTACCTGTGCTATGCGGTCCCACAAAATCTGCCTTCTGAATCACCTCGGATTCTGACATCATCTCCCTCAGCTCCCTACTGCTCCTGGGAAATGTGTGTCATAATTTCCCAGGATGCAGTGCGCTTCCCCTATGGCTAGAATCACTCTTCAATACAATCAAGGAAGTAAATGCTTGTGGGCTTCACATGCCCACAAGCAAAATGAAAACTTCAGCAAAGATTTTTTTAAAGTCTCTCTATGCAGTAACTCGGCAGATCGGCGGCAGTTTTTAAAATAGTAAGTCATCTTATATGTACCACTGTATTGAATGCTGAAATAACATGCTTTTAAAAAATGAAAAATGTGATTGGAACCTCACTTTAAAGCGGAGGTTCACCCAGAAAACATTTTTACATTAAAAATCCTATAAAAAAAAGAAAAAAATTTATAGAAAAAAAATAATAATTTATACTCACCCGAAATGCCCGTTGCTATGCGGAAGTCCCCTAATCTGCCTCTAATGTGCCTCTTCTCATTCGCGGTGGATGTCCTTCCACTTCCTCTTCTTGTGAATGGGGCGCGCTGCCTTCTGGGAACTGTGTGTATCCCATTCACAAAGCGCTGTGCGAGTGGCGCATGCGCCTTAAGGCTTCACTGCTTGTTTCCCTTAGTCAGGATGGAGGAGCCAGGACCTGCCAGCAGCGATCCGATCGCCGTCGGGGGACCGACATCGCGGGCGAGTAGGACAGGTAAGTGTTCTTATTAAAAGTCAGCAGCTACACTGTTAGTAGCTGCTAAAAATTGCGGGTGGACCTCCGCTTTAAGAATGCTAAAGTGTAAACCTATCCTTTTATAACAATGATTTCATGATTTCAGATCTCATGTAATATGTCTTTGGTCTATGACTGTCTCCTGAAGCATGCCCCTCAATCTCCAACAACTCCTATAACATTGAAGACAGTTATCACAGTCTCTGATCATCTCATGTATTATCTCCGCAATCTCTGACCATCTCTTGTTTCATGATATGACTGTGGGTAAACCGATCGTGCACCAAAAAAATATATATTTCTAAGGTAAAATAACATTTCATGAGGTAAAAAACAACTTGCAAGGTAAAATAATGATTAATTGTGTAAAATAGGGTTCACGCTGATGCGGTGCAATTTTCCTGCACCGCATTTGCAGCGCAGTTTACCTGAAGGTTTGGAGCAAGCGTGTCAGTGTGCTTTCAGATTAAGCACCAAAACCACCCGACACACAATAGAACTCTATGGAAAAGCACAACTAACCCACTCCAAACCCGGGGGTACACTGCACTGCACATGCAGCGTGGGAAAACCCCACTGCATCAGTGTGAAAGGGCTCTTATGGTATAAAATAATGATTCATTAGGTAAAGCAATGGTTCATGTGGTAGCTTACGTTTTGACTGTAAAATAAT
This sequence comes from Rana muscosa, assembly GCA_029206835.1. NCBI lineage: Eukaryota > Metazoa > Chordata > Amphibia > Anura > Ranidae > Rana > Rana muscosa. The sequence goes on along the minus strand of CM055125.1, from coordinate 232,555,267 downwards.
AATTCATGGTTTAAAAAAAGTACCTTATGAAATGTTATTTCTCTTATCGTCCATGGACCGACGCAGCTCTCATACTGATTACATGTGGGTATATGTCCCTGCTCGCAGGAGAAGACCTAGGCAAAATGTTAGAGGTTAAAACATTCTAGAACAAGCCAGAGCTGAACAGCCCCGCCCAGGGGGGCGGTCCCTCCGGACATTACCCTTCCACCTGCAGCTAATCAGCCTCAGTTTTTTTCTGCCTAGCAGAAGGAGAAGACGTGGCTCTCAGGAGCCAGTCTCCTGGAAGATTTTACTTTTGGTTTTTATTCCTTTGGGAATTTTATTATTTTATTTTTGAGACCTTCAATCAACTGTCGGCTGGGCAACAGGTTGGGTACACTGGTATCCTCGTAGTCTTCCCTGTCCGACCATCGAGCGTGCTGATCCTCGCCTTGTGTGCGTGAGACTCAGTTCACGACATACCCCATGGCTCCAGGGGTGGCCAGGTTGCTTTCATGCTCCCGCGGTCCTCTCAAGATTGAACAGTACTTGACTGACTGTATCTCTCGCGGTGGACCGGGCCGACAGCTACGCAGTACGACTCTGTGATAGGTCTGTCTGAAACAAGCCAGTGGGTCCCTGAAAGGGACGGGTAAGTAGTCTCTCCTACTGCAGGTGAGTACATGCTGGCTGTGTTTCTGTGTGTGAGGGTTTCTCCCTGCCCCCCCCCCCCCTGTTATGCTGCTCTCTGCACCCTGTACTGGTGCTGTGGGGTGCTTGGGGGTCACTCTGGCCTGGTTGGGCGCTCATGTCTGCAGTTTTTTCTGGTGTGTGAGGTGATTATTGCGTGCGCCATTGGCGCTGTTTGAGATGGTTATTGCGTGCGCCATTGGCGTGCATTAGAGCTTTGAATTTTGCGCTTGGCGGCCATCTTGGCGTTCAGTGGCGCAGTTATAGCTGCGGCCGGCGGCCATTTTCTTGTGGCCGCCGCGCATTTATTTCTGGCGGCGGCGCGAATCCCCTCACAATCTCCTCACAGACTGAGCTGTCCTTAAGGGTTGGTGGGTCCTCCCGGGTATCCCCTCCTCAGCGTAGCCAGTGGGTGGACTGTATATTCACTGTATAGTGTATAAGGTCTCAGAGGGTGGCGTTTATGGAGTCTGATACACCTGCTCTCCACATTGCCTGGGGCAACTGGCAGTGCTGCACAGTTAAAACATGTTCATATGTTTCCTGCACCTGCGGTCCTTATGGACCAGTTGTCAGCAGTCCTGGAATCATTCCTGTCAGAATGGAAGCGGTGTGCGAGCAAAAGGAGCTATAAGCCCCCTCCCCCCACAAAAATCTTTAGTGAAGGAGTGCTCTGAGTCAGATATGGGCCTAGCTATTGGGCTCAGGACCCTACCTCTGAATATTTAATGTTTATGAACAGGACATTCCCTTGTGAGGAAGACTCCAGTTCTGTGTCAGTGAATGACAGGGCGCTTGTAAGTGATCTCATTGATGATGTGAGAAACACACTCAGGCTGAAATTGCTGTGACAAGCTTTTCTTTTACAGTTTCCTCACTGTTTTCCTCACACACTGCCTCAAGAGCAACATGGATGAGGGAGGACTTTATTCATTTATGTCTGTAGTCCCTGTGAGGCTTATGTGTGATACCTGAGGTAACATTTCCCGCGGCTCCCGCCATTTCCTGGAGAATGATTTGAGCTCTGACAGACACACAGTCTGAGGATCAGAGGTTACCTGTTACCTGCATGCTGCACAGTCAAGCAGGTTGGAATGATACAGAGAAGATTATGCGCCTCTGCGCCATAATTTAAACTCATCCTATACCTCTACACTGCATACATTCACAGTGTATGTATGTGTTATTGGTCTCTGTGTCTGCGTGGCTGTCCCCACGTTCCAATGCTGTGTTTCAGTGCTATACATGATATAAACGTACAAAATATGTTTATGCACGACTCCAGATACATTCACAGTATATGTATGTATTATACTCTCTGGGCTGGCGGGGGCTCCGGTGTCCTCCCGCACTCTCATGGTATGTGCGCTTCGGCTCTCTGCACAGTATAGACATGTTCAATATGTTTATTGCACATATTATACATGTTTACAGTATGGGTATACTGTTTGCGTGGGGTTCCTCCGGGTACTCCGGTTTCCCCCCACGCTCCAATGGAAATGCACAGCATAAACATGTGCAATATTATGTTGATTCACATGCTATCATTCCTACACGGTATCTGTGTGCTGTCTGCGTGGAGTTCTTCCGAGTGGGCGCTTCGGCGCTATGCACAGTCTAAATTTGTGCGATTGGACCTACCTGGTATGTCTTTGCAGGCTGCGTGGGTTTCCGCCCACGCTACATGACATGCATGCCTTTGGTGCAATACACGATGTAAACATACACATTATGTTTATACACTACACTAAATACATTCACAGTAGTTGTAGGTATTGCATTCTCTGAGTATGCGTGGGGTACTTCGGTTCCTCCCACGCGCCAACGGTGTGCGCGCCTTCGGTGCTATGCACACATGAGCTTGTGCAAAAGGTTTAGCACACACACTATAATACCTACACGGTATGCGTATGCAGTCTGCGTGGGTTTCTGCCCATGCTACATGACATGCATGCCTTTGGTGCAATACACGGTGTAAACATACACATTATGTCTATACACTACACTAAATACATTTACAGTAGCTGTAGGTATTGCATTCTCTGAGTATGCGTGGGGTACTTCGGTTCCTCCCACGCGCCAACAGTGTGCGCGCCTTCGGTGCTATGCACACATGGGCTTGTGCAAAATGTTTAGCACACATACTATAATACCATACATGGTATGCGTATGCAGTCTGCATGGGTTTCATCTGGGTGCTCAGGTTTCTCCCCTGCGTTCCAATGGTGTGCGCATTCTCAGCACTATGCACAGTATAAACATGTGCAATTTGTTTATTCGCAGGCTAACATACCTACACGGTTGTGTACGCAATCTGCGTGGCTGGTTTACGTCCAGGCCCCGATGATGTGCACGCCTTCGTCGCTGGCACAGTATATACGCGTTTAATAGGTTTATCCACAAATACTAAACTACATATGCCGTATGTGGTGGTATTATGCTCTTTGTGGCTGGGTGGGTTTCCTCCCACACTCTCCATTTGTGCGTTTGGCGCAATACATAGTATAAACCATGTGTTTGCACAATCAGCACCTATCCATGGGTAGCTGCTGGATGGAGCATTGTCACAAGGATCCCTGGTTTCAGGGGTATCACTTTCCACCTGCTTTCAGTGGTGATCAGAAGCGCTGGCTTGGACTGTGTTCGCCAGGCTGGGGTTGGCGTTGCGCCCATTAGTGGCTGCGTCTCTGGCATTTTTTGTAGCTCAATGACTGGGCAAAAGCCTCTGCTTCATCCATCAGTCGTCTAGCAGGTGCACTAAAACTGCTTTAGCCTTTAGGGTCTCTGTGCCTGGGGTGGGTTTGCGCCACCTGTGGAGGCTGAGGTACTAGTCCTTTGACCAAGTTTCTAGGGAAGTTCCGTCAAGTTGCCTTTATTGGCCAACATTTGAGGCACCCTGTACACTGGGGCCTCCCTTCTCCGATACATTGCGGAGTCTCTTTGGGATTTTCATACGTCTTGCTGCAAGACGGTCCTGTCGGCCGTGTGCATTGCAGGTGAAGGGTCCTTGCATCCGGAGGTGTTTCCACCTTCTTTACCGGAGGTGGGGCACCGGAAGTGGACCTTGTGGCCTCTCGACTCACTCGCAAGGTGGCAAGATCGTGGTCAGGTCCAGGGACCCCTGGGCGGATGCGTTAGACGCGTTGGAAGCCCGTGGGGGCAGTATCGCCTGATATATGCTTACCCTCTGCTACTGTTGTTGCCTCGCCGGCTTCGCAGAGCATACTTCATCCTGCTTTACAGTCCTTGGCTTTAATGGCATGGCTGTTTAAAGCCAGGTGCTAAAGGACCGAGTTCTCTCGTATTCGGTCATCTCTTCTATGTTGTTGACACGGGAATCTTCCTCCAGAAAGATATCTCACCGTACCTGGAAGGCTTACATCGCTATGTGCGAGGAACTTGAGTGGCATCCTCGGATGTTTTCCGTTCCCAGGATTTTGCTGTTCTTACAGCGTGGTGTGACCCAAAAGCTGGCCTTGCATACGTTTTTGTTTTTTTTTGAGGGTCGGATTTCGGCCCGGACTGTCTTTTTCAATGACCGCTGCCGGGCCATTCCTTGATTAGCACCTTTTGGGCAGGGGGTTCGCCATGTGGTCCCCCCTGTCAAGCCTCCTCTCCCTACTTGGGATCTGATTTTGATGCATCTCGGTTCTCCAAGAACATCCCTTTGAGAATATCAGAGAGATTCCTCTCTTGACCTTGTCCCGGAAGTTGGCCTTATTGGCCATTGCTTCGGTTAGACGGGTGTCTGAGTTGGCAGCCTTGTCTGGCAAGTCGCCTTACTTGGTCCTCCATAAGGATATGTTGGTGTTGCGCCCACGACCATCCTTCTTTTCTAAGGATGGTCTTGGCCTTTCACCTTAAGAAGGACATTGTTCTTCTGTCCTTGTGTCCTCACACATCGCTTCCCTGAGAGTTTGCGCTTCATACATTAAGATGGGTACAAGCCTTACGAGTGTACCTGTCTGCTACTGTTTCCATTCGGAAATCTGTGTCTGGTCCAAAACAGGACCAAGCGGTGTCGTCTGCCACCATCTTTAGGTGGATCAGGCAGACCGTCATACAGGCCTATGCCCTTAAGGGGCGGGCGCCTCCCTTTCCGGTTGCGGCGCATTCCACCAAGGCAATTGGTGCTTCCCGGGCCTTCCGACATCAAGCGTCGGTTGCACAAGTGTGCAAGGCGACGACCTGGTCGTCCGTTCATACCTTTTCAAAGTTCTACAAGGTTGATGTAGCTGCATCTTCGGATGCTTCCTTCGGCCGCAAAGTGTTGCAGGCCGCTGTCTAATGTTGCAACTCTTTCGTTGAGGGGCTCTGCTGGTTTGGAGTGAAGTTTTGGTTGTTCCTTACTTTTTTTGCTCCCACCCTTTTCTTATACTGCTTTGGGACGTCCCACATGTAATCAGTATGAGAGCTGCGTCGGTCCATGGACGATAAGAGAAAATAGGATTTTTGTACTCACCGTAAAATCCGTTTCTCTGACGTCCAAGGACCGACGCAGCACCCACCCTTCCTTTTAAGTTTGTACTGCTTTGTTACGAACTGAGGCTGATTAGCTGCAGGTGGAAGTGTAATGTCTGGAGGGACCGCCCCCCTGGGCGGGGCTGTTCAGCTCTGGCTTGTTCTAGAATGTTTTAACCTCTAACATTCTGCCTAGGTCTTCTCCTGCGAGCAGGGACATATACCCACATGTAATCAGTATGAGAGCTGCGTCGGTCCATGGACGTCAGAGAAACGGATTTTACGGTGAGTACAAAAATCCTATTTTTACCTCAGAAATTGTTTTGTTTTTTTGTGAACTATCTATCGTCTTACCCACAATCATATTACTCACGAACCCTATTTTACACAATGAATAATTATTTTACCTTGCAAGTTGTTTTTTACCTCATTAATTATATTTTTACACCATATTTTTTGTTATTTTACCACATAAGGCATGACCCCAATCTCCAACAACTCCTATAAAGTTTCAGACAGGTGTCAAAGTCTCTGATCATCTCATGTATTATGTCCGCAGTCTCTGACCATCTTTTGTATCATGCCATAGTCTTTGACTATATCCTGTTGTGTGTCTGCTGCCTAGGATAATGAATATTCACTGAATTTTATTTGTGGCCCCTTAGTAGTGTTGGGGCCACACTTGAGGCCCACCCTATCCAGAAAGTTGACTACAACTGGTGTAAAATACCAATTAATGAGGTAAAAAATAGCAATTTAGAGCCCTTTCACACTAATGCAGTGCAGTTTTCCCACACTGCATGTGCAGCTCAGTGTACCTGAGTGTTTGGAGCAGTTTAGTTGCACTTTCCCTTAAAGCGGAGTTCCACCCAAAAGTGGAACTTCCGCTCATCTGATTCCTCCCCCCCTCCAGCGCCACAATTGGCACCTTTCGGGGGGGAGGGGGGACAGGGTACCTGTCTTTGACAGGTATCCTTTCCCACTTGCGGGAGTCCGGGCCACAACCCGTGATGTCACTGCGGGGCTCCCTCCTCCTCCCCCATCCGCCGGGCCAGTATGAGAGAGGAGCGGGCCTCACGCATGCGCAGTAGGGTTCCCGGTGTGAAGCCCAAGGGCTACACTGCCGGGTTCCCTTAGCCGCAATGGAAACATCAGCTGCGGTGCCGACATCGCTGGACTCCAGGACAGGTAAGTGTCCTATTAATAAAAGCCAGCAGCTGCAGTATTTGTAGCTGCTGGTTTTCAGACCCCTTTCACACTGGGTCATTTTGCAGGCGCTATTGAGCTAAAAATAGCGCCTGCAAACCGACCCTAAACAGCGGCTGCTGTTTCTCCAGTGTGAAAGCCCGAGAGCTTTCACACTGGAGCGGTGCGCTAGCAGGACGGTAAAAAAAGTCCTCCTAGCCGCATCTTTGGAGCGGTGAAGGAGCAGTGTATATACCGCTCCTCCACCACTCCTGCCCATTGAAATCAATGGGACACCGCAGCTATACCGCCGGCAAAGCGCCTCTGCAGAGGCACTTTGCGTAATTTTTAACCCTTTCTCGGCCGCTATCGGGGGGTAAAACCGCCCGCTAGCTGCCGAATAGCGCAGCGAAATTGGCAGGAAAACCCCGCTAAAAATAGCGGCGCTTTATCGCCGACACACCTCCCGCCCCAGTGTGAAAGGGGCCTTAAATTTTTTTGGGGGCGGAACACCACTTTAAAGTTCTATTGTGCCCAATGGTTTTGTTGAGCTATCTGAAAGCACACCGAAACTCCTGCTACAAACCCACGTGTACACTGTGCTGAACATGTAGTGGGGGAAAACTGCACTGTTAGGGAGTATTAGAAAAAACGAGCTGTAACGCCAGGAAAAAGCAGCTGTAAAAATGTGCTTTTAGTAGCTTTTTGTTTTGGCGTTAATGCACGTTTAACGACGTTTCTCTGCCTCCATTTAAAATCAATGGTTCCCTATGAGAGCCCATTGATTTGAATAGAAGTCACACCAGAAGTCGGATCATGATGATCCAACTTGCAGTGCGACATGTGGATCTTGAAGAGGAACCCCACACGCCAAAATTAAGAAAAAAAACAGCGTGGAACCCCCCCCCCCAAGATTCACATCAGACCCTTCAGGCATGTAGATTGGTATGGTCCAGGAGGTGGGGCGCGTCCCTTCCCTTTCCTGACCTGCCAGGCTGTATGCTCGGATAAGGGTCTGGAATGGTTTTTAGGGGGAACCCCCCACACGGTTCTTTTTTTTTTTCTTCTCATTTTGGCGTAGGGTTCTTCTTCAAGATCCTCAGCACAAAAGTCGCACAAAAGTCAGATCATCATTATCGGACTTCTGGTGCGACTTCTATTCACATCAATGGGCTCTCATAGGGAACTATTGATTTTGACATGTTAACAGCGTTAAGCCGCGTTTAGCAGCTTTTAGTGGGGTCAGACGTTTTTACAACTTAACAGCCTCTGCTCCTAAACGCACAAGTTGTCGTTTTTTTTTCTACTGCCCCTAAATGCTTATGCCTCTGACAGTTTATGTGTGCATGTACACATAGGCTAACATGGAAGGGCGTTTAGAAGCGGTTAAAAAAAAAAAAAAACGTCAAACGCCCCTAACAGCAGCTGTAAAAACATCCTTTGTGCAAGAGTCCTTAATTGCTATTTTTACTTCATGGATTGTTATTTTACACCAGTAGTAGTCAACTTTCTTCATATGGTGGGCCTCAAGTGCGGCCCCAAACATCACCAAACACCACACATAAAATTCTGTGAATATTCAAAATCTAAGACAGCAGACGCACAACAGGATTTAGTCAAAGACTATGGGCATGAAACAAGAGATGGTCAGAGATTGTGGACACAATACATGAGATGATCAGAGACTGTGACAACTGTCTCCAACTTTATAGGAGTTGCTGGAGATTGGGGACATGCTTCATGTGGTAAAATAACAAAAAATATTGTGTAAAAAAACAATTCATGAGGTAAACAACTCTTAAGCCCTGTACACACGATAGGTTTTACCGATGAAAACAGTCCGATGGACTTTTTTCATCGGACAAACCGATCGTGTATGGGCCCCATCGGTCTTTTTTCCATCGGTGTTTAAAAATAGAACATGTTTTAAATTTATCCGATGGTTAAAAAAACGATAGCAAATTACTATCGTCTGTGGGGAACTCCATCGGATAAAAAACCCACGCATGCTCAGAATCAAGTCGACACATGCTCAGAAGCATTGAACTTAATTTTTCTCGGCTCATCGGAGTGTTTTACGTCACCGCGTTTGGAACGGTCGGTTTTTTGACTGATGGTGTGTAGGCAAGACTGATGGAAGTCAGCTTCATCGGTTTTCCGATGGAAAAATCCATCGGTTTAAAAACCATAGGAAATCCGATCGTGTGTACAGGGCTTAAGAGAAAGCTCAACTAGCCTGCTACAAACACGGGGGTACACTGCACTGCACATGCAGTGTGGGAAAAATCACACTGCATCAGTGTGAAAGGGCTCTTATGGTATAAAATAAAGATGCATTAGGTAAAGCAATGGTTCATGAGATCCATTACGATTTAGAGCATAAAACAACTCATGGGTAAAAAAGAGTGTTTTTTGCCTCATAAATTGTTTTTGTTTGTGAACTATCGGTTTAACCACAATCATATTACTCATGAACCTTATTTTATCCAATTAATCATTATTTTACCTTGCGATTTGTTTTTCACCTTATGAATTGTTATTTTACACAATTTTTTGTTATTTTACCATATGAATCATGACCTCATTCATTTTTCTTGTAGCTCATAAATTATTATTTCTGTATCGTCCATTGAGGGTCTCTACACTAAGGGACTAAAGCCCTGTACATACGATCAGATTTCCGATGGAATCAAATCCGATGGATTTTTCCATCGGAATTCCGATGAAGCTGACTTCCATCAGTCTTGCCTACACACCATCAGACAAAATTCCGACCGTCCCAAACGCCGTGACGTACAACACGTACGACGGCACTATAAATGGGAAGTTCAAATCCAATGGCGCTATCCTTTGGGCTGCTTTTGCTGATTTTGTGTTACTGCGTGTTAGTAAGTTTGGTGAGAGCCGATTTGTGCTTTTCATTCTCTGTGCTTTTCAGTCCGTTACAGCATGACGAATGTGCTATCTCCATTACGAACGCTAGTTTTACCAGAACGAGCGCTCCCGTCTCCTAATTCAGTCTGAGCATGCGTGGGTTTTTTCTCCGATGGAGTTCCACACAGACGATCGGAATTTCCTATTGTTTTTTTTTCCATCGGAAAAATTTAAAACACGTTCTATTTTTTTTCACCAATGGAAATAAGTCAGATGGGGCCCACACACGATCGGTTTGTCTGATGAAAACAGTCCATCGGACTGTTTTCATCGGTCAAACCGATCGTGTGTACAGGGCTTTAGGCTGGATTCCCACCTATGCAGTTTTAATGCTTTTTGCATTTTGCAGATTTGCTCTACAGTCCATTTAACATGGATACCTATGGAACACGTTCTGTAGTGCAAATCTGTAAATTTCTAAAAATGCCTAGGTGTGAATCCAGCCTAAGCGAGAGGCTACCGCAAGTGACGTGGGAGTACAAGCTCGTCACTCGTGGAGTATATGATTGTTCTAGTCACTGAAAAGTCAGTAACATACTAGCTGTTTTTATCAATAAAATCATCTAAATGGTATTACACTATTGGAGTATTCTTTCTCATATATTCTTTCTTTATATATATTTTTTTTCCTGCTGCTCTGGATCCAAGTCCTCCCTTAATATTTTTTTGTACCTCTTGACATTTTGAGTTTTTTTTTCACACCCACCCACCAATTTTAGCTTTGTGTTTTTATTGTTGTTTTATTAGTAGTGCGCCACACGCCAGGACATAGCGCATCTCACGGAGGCCGCATGGCTTAAGGTTGGCGTTTTGCACCGCTATAGAGTTTCATTCACAAACATTGTGGAAGTTTAGTTTGCTTTCCTTCAATACCCATTCGGATTACAAATGTTATGTGCACCAACGTTTGCTAGAGAAGACTCCTACCACTGAAGGAACTGGACATTGAACTTAGTCAGGCCTGACTAGGATTGATAGTGACGGGAAACGGGCACGGTATTGCCTATTAGGGGGAGCTTGCGAGCATAGGCCTTATTACTCATTTAGGAAGTGTGCATTTAAATTGTTTTATAAATTTAAATTGTGTTATAATATTGGCATATATCATTGACTCTGCAGGGCCCTGCACTTGGTATCAGACCAGATGAAGAAACTTCCAGCACCCATGCACTGTTGGAATGGAAAGAAGGAATACCAGAGAGCTTCAAGGGAAAGAGTGTGCACTTGGGGGGCAAAACCAAGTTGTGTCTAGTCCATCCAAGAGCTCCAAATAAGGAGTCCCCAAGTATTAGTCTGGAAAGACACGCAGGAGGAATCACAACCTCCCCCGCACCCCTGACCATGATTGGTCCAGAACTCCTTAATGCTCTGGGAGACCTTGTTTCAAAGTGCCAAAAGAGCAACACAGTATGTGTGGAGTCTGGGTACAGGAAACTGAGGATCTTCTCAGGGAGACAGCCAGGACCGCCTGGAGAAGAAGAATTTGACACCTGGATAGAGCAAGCCATGCAAGCTCTAGAAGGATGGGAACTGCCAGAGGCCCAAAAGAAGCAGCACATAAACGAGAGCTTGAAAGGAGCCGCTGCGGAATCTGTCAGGAACTTAAGGTTTAGTAACGCTGCTTGTGCAGCCTACGACTATTTGGTCATGCTGCAGGAGGATTCCGGACAATTAGAAAAAGCTGTTGACCTCATCTACAAATTTGAACACACTCTTCAACAACCAGGAGAGCGCCTTTCTGAGTACATTACAAGACTGAACAAAATGTTGTGCCAAATTGTCTTAAAAAAGGGAATAGCACCATCTGCTATAGATCAAGCTAGGATGCAACAAATCCTAAGAGGGACTATACGTTCTGATCCAGTTTGGCTCCACTTGAAAACCTCAGTGGGTGTCATGTCACTAAGTTACCCTGACCTTATCAGAGTGGTGAGAGATGAAGAAGCCCTGCTGAATGATCAACAAGCAACCGTTCAACCCATCTCTACCCCTTCAGCTGGAGTCAGATCTGCAATAACTATGGAGCGGGACTCTGAAGTAGCTATCCTAAAGTCTCAGATGACACAAATGATGGAGATGCTGACTACTTTGATCACAAAGACTTCAGGAATGAGTAAGGAAGGAGGAACCGCCACTGAAGTGGTCCAGAATACACCCACTTCATAATCCCAATGCTCAAAAGATGAGGTAGTTTGTTTCAACTGTGGAGGGACTGGGCACTACAGACAAGTGTGTCCCAGCCCGAAGAAGGTTGCAGCACCATACCATAAGCCGGCGGAAAACTTAAGAGGGCCCCGGTGAAGGAGTCAACCCGATGCCCATCAGTCCCAGCCAACTCCAGAAAGTTCAACAACACAGGAAGACAGAAGAAGGGAAATAGTTCCTTACCAAGCACCCCTGTTGTTACATCTGAACCACCTGATATCTCCCGCTCCATGTTCAAAAATTCTCAACGGCAGGAGATCAGTGCATACCAGCCAGGCCCAACCAGGATTGAGATCCAGGAAAAGGCTCAAGAAAAGAGGGAAGAAGATCCAGATTACTGAATCAAACAAGAAGGTTTCTCCACGGAAACTCCCTGCCAAATTAGTGGGGCCCTCCCCAGTGGTCTCCATTCAGGTAGAAGGAATCTATACCAAGGCCCTTTTGGATACTGGAGCCCAAGTAACTCTGTTATACAGGGACTTCTACGATAAACACCTTAGACATCTACCGCTACAAAATCTCGAAGACCTGGAGATATGGGTCATAAGGACCCAGAGTTTCCCTTATGATGGATACCTTCCAATCAAGTTGACATTTTTTTTTTTTTTTTAACAATAGATTTTTATTGAATTTTCAAGTAGATGACATGAAAAGTATACATGTTGCGTTCCAATTTCATTTCAGGATATAACTAATATACAGCTCGAAGAGCACAGTCACATTTTTCAAAAGTAGTTAGTACAAACATATAGACAAAACAGCGTATTTCACTTCCTTAATATGGCATAGGTTTAATTAACAGGTTCAGGGTTTACTATCTCGGTTGTTGAGTCATAAGAACATTTCTGCTCTATCCCAATTAGACCAGGGATCCCATTCTTTTTTTTGTTTTCATGAGTAAGCCTCTGCTGGATGCCATTGTAAGTTCAAAGTTAAAATGCAAATTTACTAGATCGAGAGTATTTTCTATCGTAGGTGTTTGGGTGTTTTTCCATAGCCTAGTCAAGCTTATTCTAGCTGCAAGGAGGATGTTAGCCGTGACCAATCTCAGCGGACCTGGGATCAGCTCGATCGACAGATTGAGCAATGCCAGTGCCAGTGTTGGTGTTATGTGTTCTTTTGTGATATCCGACAAGATGCAGAAGATAGTTGACCAATATGGTTTTATGGAGGTGCAGGACCAGAGGATATGTAATAGGTCTCCCCTCTCTGTGTTGCATCTCCAGCATGTGTCCGAGGCAGTATTATCGAATGAGGCAAGTTTGGTGGGTGTGAGGTACCACCTCAGGGAAATTTTTTGTGCAAGTTCCCAGAATGCTGAATTTTGGGTAGCTTTGTATATAGAGCATAGAGCTGTGTGCCATTGTGTATCTGAGAAGGTTCGCCCAAGATCTGTGTCCCAGTGGAGGTGAGGTTTGGTTTTAGTAAATTCCTGTTTCTGATGGAAAATGTTGTAAAAGAGGGAGATTCCCCTTAATTTTGAGGTAGGATTTGTCAAGAATGACCACACCCTAGGGGGTAGTGAGTAAAATATTTGCTTTGGTTGAGATAAGCAGTGTTTGATTCGAATGTAGGTGAAGAGATCTGTATGGTGGAGGTTAAACTTTTGTTGTAAGTTTTGGAACGTCATTAGGGTGTCCCCTATGAATAGATCCTGTATATGTTTGATTCCTTTAGCTACCCAATGTGTCAAAGAAAGATCTGTAGTACAGTGGCAAAGTATGTCTAACGGTAGAGGAGGAGAGAATGAGTATTCCATTGTTGTGCCTAGGTTCACTAGTTTCTTCCAGGCTTGTGCGGAGGCTCTGATTGTTGGGGGTAAAGCTTTGGGGATGGGAATGCCGTAGGTGATTCCCAGTAACCAACTCTTTAAGGTACGGTGTTTAATCATTGATGTTTCTAATTGTCCCCAAAGCGTATGAGGAGAGTCGTGGAACCAGTCTTGTAGTTGTGTCAGTAATGATGCCCAGTAGTAGTCTTCAAACTCGATTGACCCTGACCCACCTGCTAGTTTGTGTTTGATTAGAGTGTGTTTTGCGCATCTAGGTGTCTTTCCTTGCCAGAGAAATTTGTTTAGGAGTGTTTGGAGAGATTTAAAGTATGATACCGGGATAGGGATAGGGATGGTCCTATAAAGGTAAAGCAGTTGGGGAAGATGTAACATTTTGAATGCGGCAAGTCTACCTGACCACAAGAGTTCATGTTTAGCCAGTTTTTGGACCTCGGTTTGAAGTTTAGTAAGAAATGGTATAAAGTTGCTACTATATAAATTTTTCGATGATCTTGTCAGCTGAATCCCTAGATACGTGATACTGTGTGTTGCCCATGTGAAGGGGAAATGGGATTGTAGTAGGTTTCTCGAGGTAGCGTTTAGTCCTAGATCTAGTATGTATGATTTAGTAGCGTTTACTCTGTAATAGGAGATCTTGCTAAACCACTGAAGAATGTTTTGTGTTTCTGCTAGGGAGGAGCTCGGGTTCGTGATCATGAGTATTACATCGTCTGCGAACAAACTAATTTTGTGCGTTTGCCGGCCTATTTCAAATCCTGATATTTTAGGGTTCTGCCTAATGTGCTCGGCTAGTGGTTCCATGAGTAGATTAAAGATCAGTGGCGACAGAGGGCACCCTTGTCTGGTGCCATTGGTGATGTCAAACAGTTGGGATAGCATGTCTGCAGAAAACACTCGGGTCAAGGGGGTTGTGTATAAAGCTAATATGGCGTTTAATATTTGACCTTTGAAGCCAAACTTTTGGAGGCCAATCAAGTTGACATTTGACCCCTCAGTAGCGGGAGGAGCCGAGACATTCAACACCCTGGCTGTAGTTTGCTCCCGACCGCCAGGAGCCAGCAAGAGTTCCCTCATCATAGGGACCAACACTGACCTGGTCAGGAGGCTGTTGACACCTGTGGCCCAAGAACTGGAGATCTCAACGACAAGGGTCCATCCTATGCTACAGCGAGTATACCAGCGGCTGGTGTTGGAGAAAAATGCCCCGACAGAAGGGGTTGGGAAGATCTGGAAGCTGGATAAGACAGAGAAGGTATTACAGCCCGGAGAGATGACTTGTTTGAGGGCCTCCGTGAAGCTTACCTGGGAGCAGCCTGGCCCCTTTGTTATTCTTGAACCAGATCCGCAGGAGAGTCAGAGGGGACTAGAAGTAATTCCTGAAGTGGTCCCATTGAAGGTCCTTAGGAAAAGTCATGGGAAAATCTCAGTGAGCATTAGGATAACTGCTACCACACCATTGAAGGTACCAGCCAGAATGCTATTGGGCCAAGTGAACCCAGCCACCCCAATTGCCCTATCTGACTTGGAGAAGGAAGAAAGGGGTGAAGTTACTGTGAAGGAGCTCTGCTCTGAAGATGCGACCCTCCCACCACTATGGAAAGAAAGGGCTAAGGCTCAACTTGCTCGATGGCAGAAGATTGTCTCCAAGAACGAATTTGATGTGGAATGTGCTAAAAGTGCCACCCACAAGATTCGCCTACAGGAAGATAAGCCGTTCAGGGAAAGAGTCCGGTGGGTTCCCTTGGCTGACCTAGAAGATCTGCGTGAGCAACCAGCAGAGCTTAAGAGGACGGGCATTATCCGAGAGTCCAGAAGCCCCTACGCCTCCCCAATAGTGGTAGTCCGGAAGAAAAATGGGTCCCTGAGGCTGCGTATTGACTACCGGACACTGAACAAAAGGACTATACCTGATCAGTACACCACCCCTCGAATAGAAGACGCTTTACAGAGTTTGTCAGGGGCTAAGTGGTTCAGTGTGATGGACTTGAAGAGTGGGTACTATCAAATCCCCATGCACCCGGAAGATCAGGAGAAAACGCCTTTCATCACCCCAGTGGGTTTCTTTGAGTTCAACCACATGCCCCAGGGCTTGTCGGGAGCCCCAGCCACCTTCCAAAGACTGATGGAAAAAACAGTGGGAGACATGAACCTCATTGAAGTACTGGTATACCTGGACGACATTATTGTGTTCAGTAAAACTCTGGAAGAACACGAAGAGCGGTTGGAAAAGGTCTTGAAGTGGCTCCATGAAGAAGGCCTGAAACTTTCTTTAGAGAAATGTCAGTTCTACCAGTCCTCAGTCCATTACCTGGGCCATATCGTGTCTGCTGAAGGGGTGGCTACGGACCCCGAGAAACTAGATGCTGTCACCTCTTGGCCAAGGCCCACCAATGTGACTGAGCTTAGGTCATTCCTGGGATTCTGCTCCTACTATAGAAGATTCGTGGAGGGGTTTGCCAAGATTGCCAGGCCTCTAAATGAACTATTGAAGAATGAAGGGGAAGATGAAGCCCAAGAACTAGTCAACCCAGTGAAACCCACCACAGGATCCAGGAAACCTAAAGAATCTATCCAGGACCAGTGGACCACTCAGTGTGAAGGGGCCTTCCTCAAGTTGAAGAAAAGCCTAACCACTGCCCCCGTCTTGGCCTATGCAGATACCACAAAACCCTATGAATTGCATGTTGATGCCAGTAGAGATGGGCTAGGTGGTGTACTCTACCAAGAACAGGGTGGCCACTTGCGGCCTGTTGCCTATGTGAGTAGAAGTCTGGTCTCCGCTGAGAGGAATTACCCCACACACAAGCTCGAATTCCTGGCCTCAAAGTGGGCACTAGTGGACAAGTTGAAAGACTATTTGTACGGGGCTGAATTCATGGTAAAGGACGGATAATAATCCTCTCACCTACCTTCTGACCACCGCCAAACTGGATGCCACAGGACACAGATGGTTGGCTGCCCTCTCGGGTTTCACCCTTAGTTTAAAATACAGACCTGGAATTGGAAATAGGAATGCGGATGCCCTTTCCAGAAGATCCCATGTCCCCAGTGACCCACTGAAGAATGGACTCAGTTGACCCCGGAAGGAGTGAGAGCTCTATACCAGGGAGCGGAACTTCAGGCCAGAGGGGGATCAAGAGCCGAAGAGATCGGAGTTTCGGCTGTTGGAGTACCTGGGTGTTACTGTAATGTGACTCAAGTTGGAGAAGAGGGGCTACCTAAACTGTCCAAGGGAGACTTGAGAAGGGATCAATTGGAAGACCCTCTGGGGAAGCTCCTGTTGAAGGCCTTAGAGAACCAGTGCCCTGAGATGCTTCTAAAAGACTCTAAAGAAGCCAGACTGTTACACAGAGAGTGGGACCGGCTGCAGATACATCAAGGGGTGGTCTACCGAAGGGGCCCCTCTGATGATATGGAGGAGAAATGGCAACTATTCCTACCCGCTAAACACAGGAACGGAGTCCTGACTGCTCTCCATGATCTGACTGCTCTCCATGATGAACATGGTCATCTGGGACCTGAAAGAACTTTCCACCTTGTAAGAGACAGGTTTTATTGGCCCTGTATGCGGGCTGAAGTTGAAGGGTACTGTCATTCTTGTGCCTGGTGCATCCAGAGGAAGACTCTGCCCCGTCAAGCCGCCCCAATGGGCCACCTTCAAAGTCAGGGACCCATGGAACTGGTGTGCATTGATTTCCTCTGCCTAGAGCCTGATTTGAGTGGACAAGGGAATGTTTTAGTGGTAACAGACCATTTCACCAGATATGCTCAAGCATTTCCAACAAAGGATCAGAAGGCCTCGACAGTAGCAAAAGTACTTGTGGAGAAGTTCTTTGTGCATTATGGCCTGCCCCAACGCCTTCATTCAGATCAAGGGAGAGACTTTGAAAGCAGGCTAATAAGGAAACTGCTGGATTTATTAGGCATTAAGAAGACTAGAACAACCCCATACCACCCACAAGGGGATGCTCAGCCTGAACGGTTCAACCGGACTCTCTTAGACATGCTGGGAACCCTGAGCTCAGAAAAGAAACAACACTGGAGCAAGCATGTGGCTGCCATCGTACATGCCTACAACAGCACCAACAGTGATGTAACTGGATACTCCCCGTACTGATTGATGTTTGGGCGAGAGGCTCGGCTACCAGTGGACTTGGCCTTTGGCACCTCACTGGATCACACCTCAGCAACATCCCACAAGGGATATGTGGATCGGCTACGGAAAGGCTCAAGCTACATCTGACCAAAGGGGATTGAGAAACAAAAGAAAATTCGACCTCAGAGTCAGAATACAGGACTTGCAGCCAGGGGATAGGGTACTATTGAGGAATCTGGGTATCCCTGGGAAACACAAGTTGGCTGACCGATGGAGATCCCAGCCGTACATCATCTGCAAGCAGCTGCCAGGCCTTCCAGTATATCAAATAAGGCCAGAGGGGAGTGTAGGCCTGGTAAAGACTTGGCACAGGAACCATCTGTTGCCCCTTTCTGAAGCAGTTCGCCTACCCTCCTCTTCAGACTCACAAGAGCCCCCTTCAACCTCTCAAGGATCTAGATCAGTTACCAGATCTCAGTCAACACATCCAGATGTGGAGCATGAAGACTTGGAGGAAAGGGATTCTGAGGATGAGGAGCTGGAACTTGATTGGTTGTGGTCATCTCAAGTGCCAGAATCCATGACCACTTCCCTGTCACCACCTGAAGTAGCTGACAGTGAAGTTCTTCGCCCAGAGGCTCCTGAGTTTATGCCGCACAGCATGCTCACCGAAGACTTGTACAACGATCCGGGTCTTTTGCTAATAGAAGACCCTGATGAGACTTTATTGCCCCTTGAAATTGAACCAGACGCTTCCGAAATAATGGAGCTCAGCATGCCCGAACTAGAAGGGAGGGCACTTGATGGACCAGCAGAATCTATTGCCCTTGATATGCCAACACCTCGGGAGCAGAGAGAGAGGAGAGTCATTCACCCTCCAAAGAGACTGACTTACCATCAAATGGGTGAATGCTCTGAAGAAGCTGCTTTCACTGCAAGAAGAACAGT
This sequence comes from Rana muscosa, assembly GCA_029206835.1. NCBI lineage: Eukaryota > Metazoa > Chordata > Amphibia > Anura > Ranidae > Rana > Rana muscosa. The sequence goes on along the minus strand of CM055125.1, from coordinate 232,536,974 downwards.
TGATATGCCCGGTCCTTCCACTGTAAATTTGGTGGAGGGCAACCCTAGCTCATCCCCTGGCACAGCTGGTCAGGCCATTCCCGTTGGGGTGGCCTGTAGGCAGGACAGCTCCCCATCATACGACAATTGGTGTGAGGCTCCTCTGTCAGTCTTATGCAGCCGTCTAGAGGCAAAAATGTGTTACAGAATCAAGATTTTGGATGTCTTTGGGGACCAAAGATTTAAAGTGGGGGGAGTGTGTAGTGGGGTGCCTATTTGTTGTGTGTTATAAAGGATTATGGTTATATTGAGAATATCCTCAGCTCCCTCCGGAGTCTATTTAAGATATTGCAGCAACTGTTGTTTACCTTATTGAACAATGCATTGGGAACTTATGGTACAGGGAGAAAGGGACTCAATTGCCTTAGGTATCTAATAGACTACGGTACCCACAGTGCAGCTGTACTCCCAAAGTGCATTGCATTCTCGCACAGCTTTCTGGGGGAGGTTACTTAAAGGAAGGGAGGGGCTATGCTAGCTCTCTCTGGACTTCGCCCTCAATCAAGCAGGAAGTCTGTGTGAGGCCTGCTGCTGGAGCGACTAGGCCCAAAGCCTGGGCCTACAGCTTTTGCGGAGGATCACTCAGCTAAAAAAGGGATCCTATTCCGTGTGACTAGCTCACGCTTCTCAGAGACCGGAGTCATCTTTCAACCGACATCCACTGCGGCTGTGAGAGGAACCAGGGACTGCAAGTTGCGGAGAGGTCGCGGATCAAGGTACCGACAGCGAGACATACCGGAGGGACGAGGCCTACTTTGGTGAGAGGGCACCTGCCCAGGACTTCATTAACTGTTTATATAGGCCTGTGACTGTGTTAGGGCCCACAATTATTAGTAGTGCGCCACACGCCAGGACATAGCGCATCTTACGGAGGCCGCATGGCTTCAGGTTGGCGTTTGCACCGCTATAGAGTTTCATACACAAACATTGTGGAAGTTTAGTTTGCTTTCCTTCAATACCCATTTGGATTACAAATGTTATGTGCACCAACGTTTGCTAGCGAAGACTCCTACCACTGAAGGAACTGGACATTGAACTTAGTCAGGCCTGACTAGGATTAATAGTGATGGGACACGGGCATGGTATTGCCTATTAGGGGGAGCTTGCGAGCATAGGCCTTATTACTTGTTTAGGAAGTGCGCATTTAAATTGTGTTATAAATTTTAATTGTGTTATAATATTGCCATATATCATTGACTCTGCAGGGCCCTGCACAAGGAAATTGTACAGCTGTTTAACTCTGCTATTTTCACCACTAAGTAAATGTGATTCTTGGTTAAGCAGAATACTGTGTGGAGTTCTTTATATTACCCTGCAGGACGAGAGGCTATACCAGGTAACAATTTCAGGTACCATTTTACTGTTGTGTATTATTATTGTGTACCCCATTGCCATTGGGTTCCACAACCTAATTGCAGACCAGTTGTGCCAAGGGAGGGTTCGAGACAGTTTCTTGGGGTTGATAGCTAGGGTACAGACCCAAAACAAACCAGCAGCTCTCTTAACTGGGGGTAGTGCTACATAAAGAATTTCCTTTTATTCAGAAAAGAAAAGAAGCACTTTTACTTAGCGAGAAATGTGGCAGTGTTTGTTCCTGCTGGCCATGATGGAATAAACAGAAATGTTTATCATGGAAATGTGTGCTATTCCTCTATTTGTTGCATTGCATGCCTGTTCAATGTCAGCATCTCAGACCGTTAACAAGCCATGGAGTCTGCATGACAACAATTGCAGCCTATGTATTTTTCTAACAAATAACTTCTTAAGGAAACCCTTAGAAGCATACATATTCCAGGTGCAGCATTCAAAAAGCTAAAGCCAGGGGGTCAGCCTGGCAGCCAGGTAAGTTGCATTTCATGAAAATGCTAGTTGCCAGGCTGTATTTTCTGATTCCCAAACCTGAAACAAGTACATGGATCAGGACCCTTTAGAGTTAAGTCAGAACTCCTGCTCTACATATAAATTCCAGGTCAAGAAATTACCAAAACCAAGCATTATATTTTCAGCATTGTCAGAGTGAAGGTCAGCAATGGAAGTTTTGAAGTTTTCCCAAGTTTCCCTTCACCTATATACTTTTTTTTCCCATAAGCACAAGTTTTATTATTTTATGAATCAATACTATTATATGAATGGGCACAGTTGTAGGCGGGGCCAAATGTTTGGTACCCCACCGTGGAGTAAATGCACACAGAGACCATATTATATTACAGCAGGATCCAACATGGTGGCAACAGGGCCTGAATATCCAAACCAAGTATAACAGTTTCTTACAGTAAGATTTATAGAACACAGTTTCTATGCTGTAGAAAACTAGGGAGCAAGCTTACGATACCCATCAGCAGGGCATCTGATATGGGGGTAGCACCTATAGGGGCCACGCCAGCAGGGGAGGGGGGGGGCGACAAGCAGCAGGGAAATTGGATATGGGCAATTAGAGGGAGTGATCGATAAAGCAGAAAGGGGGGGCAATTAGAGGAACTGGTCCCCTGGGTATCTCTCCCTGCAGCAGCTAAAAGCTGGCTTCTCCCTCTCTCCCTCCTATCAGCTTTAAACTGCTGCAGGGATAGACATACAGGGGATTGGTTTCTGTAATTGCCTGCCCTCTCCCCCCCCCCCCTCACACACTTAACTGATCCCCTTCCCTGTCCAGGATTCGATTCCCCCTGCTGCCCACTAATAATGATTTTAGTGTTTTTTTATTTCAAATATAATTTTAATATTTCAATTGGACTGCTGCTCCACTGATGATGCCTACAGAGGCCTCAGAGAAACAAGAGCTCCACTTACCTCTATTCCCCCCTGCATGGTGGCTGTCAGGACAGCACCACCTGTGCAGGAAGGCTGAACCACACTCTCCTCTCTTCTACTCTTTGAACACCACATGATATCGCTGTAAACACTGCACATTACGCTGGCATTCTACGTTTTATCATTTATAAAATGCCGACTGCAGTAACCCGTGGATGTCGATGATGTCCTGGGAATAGAAGAAAAGTGCTGACATGTGTCAAGTTTTCTCCTCCTCCCAACACACCCTTTGACACTTTTCAACTCATTAGAATGTATGGGGCTTTGCTTGCTTTGGGGTCCCAACATTTAAAAAAACATACACCCCCCCAAATATGTTGAAGGAGATTTTAATCAAAAAGCAAAAGTTATGGCCAGTGGCATCACTAAGGGGTGGCTATTGGGGCTATAGCCCCGAGTCTGGGGCCCATAGCCCAGAGTCTCTTACCGGGTTGGGTGCATTCCCTGCAATTAGCAGATATGTCCCGGTCCGGAATGCAAGAGACAGGGGTGGACTAAGCCGGGGTAGTGCTGGCTCCGGCTCTGCCCCTGCCTCCACCTGACTCTAATCTTTGCCTACTGGTTGCTAGAGCCGCCTAGCGTCTAGCAACCAGTGACATCACGGCCGCAACTCCCTTCCTGCCCTGCAATCAAAGCGGAGGAGAATTCCACTTCCTCCTCCACCTTAGTGCTTGTGGGGCCTAAAGAGCCCCCTTGTCATGGTCCTGGACTGAATCATCCCACCGCTGGTTCAGTGGCGGTGGGGTGCGGGGCAGCAGCATTTTCAAACAGGGATGGGGAGGCCTGGGCAGCCGGGAAGAGCCCAGGAGGGAGTGAGAGAAGACAAGGCCTCACTGCCACCCTGAGCGGCATCCCCAGTGCCTCTTAGAGCCTGCACTCCTTCTCCAACCTGCTCTCCTAGCTCGCTGTGACTGTCAGGACTGGAACAGAAAGAAAACAGGCTGACCGAGGACGTGCAGGAGGTAGGTGGATCACACATGCCTACCCACACAGACAGGGGCTGGGACAGTAGGGACTGCAGGCAGGGCTAGGGGGGTCTCTCTTTCCCACCCCCTCTCTCTCTATCACCCCCTCTCATCCACCCCCCTCTCTCACCCTCCCTCACCCCCCTCTTAGCCACCCCCTCTCTCTCTTTTACCCCTATTCATCCACCTCCCTCTCTTTCATCCCCCCTCACCCCCCCTCTCTCTAACTCTGATGTAAGGATTTGGGCTCTCTGGGGACCCTGATGTAAGGGGGCTCTCTGGGGACCCTGATGTAAGGGGGCTCTCTGGGGACCCTGATGTAAGGGGGCTCTCTGGGGACCCTGATGTAAGGGGGCTCTCTGGGGACCCTGATGTAAGGGGGCTCTCTGGGGACCCTGATGTAAGAGGGCTCTCTGGGGACCCTGATGTAAGGAAGGGGCTCTTTGGGGACCCTGATGTAAGGAAGTGGCTCTTTGGGGACCCTGATGTAAGGGGGGGCTCTCTGGGGACCCTGATGTAAGGGGGGGCTCTCTGGGGACCGTGATGTAAGGAAGTGGCTCTCTGGGGACCCTGATGTAAGGGGGGGCTCTCTGGGGACCCTGATGTAAGGGGGGGCTCTCTGGGGACCCTGATGTAAGGAAGGGGCTCTCTGGGGACCCTGATGTAAGGAAGGGGCTCTCTGTGGACCCTGATGTAAGGAAGTGGCTCTTTGGGGACCCTGATGTAAGCAATGGGGCTCTCTGGGGACCCTGATGTAAGGAAGGGGCTCTGTGGGGACCCTGATGTATTGGGAGGCTCTCTGGGCACCCTGATGTATGGGGAGGCTCTCTGAGGGACCCCGATGTAAGGAAGGGGCTCTCTGTGGACCCTGATGTATGGGGAGTCTCTCTGGGGACCCTGATGTATAGGGAGGCTCTCTGGGGACCCTGATGTATGGGGAGTCTCTCTGGGGACCCTGATGTATAGGGAGGCTCTCTGGGGACCCTGATGTATGGGGAGGCTCTCTGGGGACCCTGATGTATGGGGAGGCTCTCTGGGGACCCTGATGAATGGGGAGGCTCTCTGGGGACCCTGATGAATGGGGAGGCTCTCTGGGGACCCTGATGAATGGGGAGGCTCTCTGGGGACCCTGATGAATGGGGAGGCTCTCTGGGGACCCTGATGAATGGGGAGGCTCTCTGGGGACCCTGATGAATGGGGAGGCTCTCTGGGAACCCTGATGAATGGGGAGGCTCTCTGGGGACCCTGATGTAAGGGAAGGCTCTCTGGGGACCCTGATGTAAGGGGAGGCCCCCTCTCAGCCACCCCCTCTCTCTCTTTTTTACCCCTATTAACCCACACCCCCTCTCTTTCACCAACCCTCACCCCCCCTCTCTCTAACCCTGATGTAAGAGGGGGGGTTCTCTGGGGACCCTGATGTAAGGGGAGGCCCCCTCTCAGCCACTACCTCTCTCTTTTTTACCCCTATTCATCCACACCCCCTCTCTCTAACCCTGATGTAAGGGGGGGTTCTCTGGGGACCCTGATGTAAGGGGAGGCCCCCTCTCAGCCGCCCGTCTGTTTTTCTTACCCCTATTCATCCACACCCCCTCTCTTTCACCCCCTCTCTCTAACTCTGATGTAAGGGGGGGGCTCTCCGGGGACCCTGATGTAAGGGGAGGCTCTCCGGGGACCCTGATGTAAGGGAAGGCTCCCTGGGGACCCTGATGTAAGGGGAGACTTTCTGGGGACCCTGAAGTAAGTGGGGGGGTTCTCTGGGGACCCTGATGTAAGGGAGGGCTCTCTGTAGACCCTGATGTAAGGGGAGACTTTCTGGGGACCCTGAAGTGGGGGGGGGGTTCTCTGTGGACCCTGATTTAAGGAAGGGGCTCTCTGGGGAACCTGATATAAGGAAGGGGCTCTCTGGGGAGTCTGATGTAAGGGGGGATCCGCACTCAGATATGTAACGATATATATATATATATATATATTGTGAGGGGGTTAGCTCGGCAGCGGGTGTGTGTGACCCCCGGGATGGGCTCCCCACACAAAAACAGGCCCAGCAAACGGAGGTTGTGGTTTTCAAAATCAAAAAGGTGCGGTTTATTTTCTATTTACAGTGACAAAACACAGCAAAGCAAAAGAAACATAAATAAAATAAATCCTGGTCAACTTGACCTCTGACTAAACATACAGGTTTCCTAACTAACAACTGGGATCAGCCTAGTGCTGTCCTAGTCCCTAAGTCCCTGGTTTTAAATGTCCAAGCAAATAGCCACACAGGCTTTGTCTCACCGCACAGGGGTTCACTCTCCCTAGACAGTCCACACAGGTCTGGTTCCAGGCATGAGCTAACATCTAATGAAGCTGGGAGTTCTTATAGAGGCCTAAATGAGCTGACAAGCTTCAGCTGGTCTCATCAACTCCCTGTCTGCACGACGCCCAGCACTCTCCCTAGAGGTATGAGTCATCCATGAGCCTACTAGCCTCAGCTGGGCTTATACAACTCTCCACCTAGTTGTATAAGTCGGCGTAAAGCCTGAATCTGATCTGGGCGAAATATATCTACCCCCCTGGATGCAACCAGGTGACTTTACCTTCCTGCTGTCACATACCCCCCCCCCTCTTGTTTTAACCTCGGGGTTGGAACACCAGCAATCAGGCATTCATGTACTCGAGACAAAGCATCCACATTCCCCATTTGAACGCCAGGGCGATGCTTTACTGTGAAGTTGAATTCCTGGAGGGCCAGGAACCACCTATTCACTCTTCTATTTGTTTCCTTGTTTTGAGCCATCCACTTTAACGGAGCGTGATCCGTAACCATGTCAAAGTGCCTACCTAGCAGGTAGTACCGAAGGGAATCTAGAGCCCACTTCACCGCTAAACACTCCTTTTCAACGGTGGCGTAATTTACCTCATGGGACTTCAACTTCCTGCTGAGGTAAATGACTGGGTGCTCTTCCCCGTTCCAGACCTGGGACAATACTGCTCCTAACCCCACATCTGACGCATCACTTTGTACGACAAAGTCTTTAGAGAAGTCGGGTGAGTACAACACTGGCTGGCTACATAAGGCTTGTTTCAAGAATTGGAATGCTGCCTCAGCCTCGGGGGTCATTTAATCATGACCGACCCTTTCCCCTTCGTCAGGTTGGTTAGGGGCACAGCCTTAGAAGCAAAGTGGGGAATGAATCGCCGATAATACCCAGCGATTCCCAGAAAGGCTCGTACCTGCTTCTTGCTGTTGGGACGTGGCCAACTCTGGATGGCCTCGACTTTGTTGAGTTGGGGTTTTATTACTCCCCTCCCAATGGTGTACCCAAGATATTTGGCCTCCTCCTGCCCAATGGTACACTTCTTGGGGTTAGCCGTAAACCCCGCTTCCCGAACAGAGTCCAGGACTGCTTGCACTTTTGGCAGATGTGAGGCCCAATCTGTGCTATGGACAATTACGTCATCCAGGTAAGCCGCAGCATACTTCCGATGGGGCCTCAGCATCTGGTCCATTTTCCGCTGGAATGTGGCCGGCGCATTCTGTAACCCGAACGGCATTCTTTTATATTGGAACGCCCCGTCTGGGGTTACAAATGCGGTTTTCTCTTTGGCCGACTTGGCCAGGGGGATTTGCCAATACCCTTTTGTGAGGTCAAGAGTCGTCATGTATCGGGCTGTTCCCAGCCGGTCGATCAACTCATCTATACGTGGCATGGGGTAGGTGTCAAATTTTGTAACTTTGTTCAACTGACGAAAATCGTTACAAAATCGCCAGCTCCCATCCGGTTTAGGCACCAACACAATGGGACTAGACCAATCACTTTGGGACTCCTCTATCACCCCTAAGTTCAGCATTTTCTGTACTTCCTCCCGTATTGCCTCCCGTCGGGCCTCTGGGATCCGATAGGGTTTTAACTTCACCCTTTCACCGGGCGGGGTAATGATGTCATGCTCTACCCCAGATGTTTGTCCCGGCAGCTCAGAGAATACCTCCTTGTTGCGAAGCACAAACTCCTTAACCTCCTGTTGTTGGGGTTGTGACAAGGTGGCTGCTATTCCAACCTCAGGAATCACGCAACCAGTTTGAGCTGGTGACCAAGTGTCTGCGACTAGGGACTCTCTATCCCTCCAGGCTTTCAACAGATTAATGTGATAGATCTGTTCGGGCTTTCGCCTTCCTGGTTGTCTGACCTTGTAATTCACTTCGCTCACTTTTTCCATTATCTCATAGGGGCCTTGCCATTTGGCAAGGAATTTACTTTCAACCGTAGGGACAAGTACCAGTATCCTATCCCCCGGGGAAAAGGTACGGGTCTTGGCTCCACGGTTGTACACTCTCTGCTGTGCTAACTGCGCTTGGGCCAAATGTTCCTTCACGATGGGCATTACCTGTGCAATTCGGTCTTGCATCAGGGCGACATGCTCAATCACACTCCTGTGGGGAGAACTCTCACTTTCCCAAGTTTCCTTGGCAATATCCAACAGCCCTCTTGGGTGTCTCCCATACAGTAACTCAAAGGGGGAGAATCCCGTAGAGGATTGGGGCACCTCCCTAATAGCAAACATCAAATAAGGAAGTAGACAGTCCCAATCCTTTCCATCTCTATCCACCACTTTCTTCAACATTTGTTTTAGGGTTTTGTTGAATCTTTCAACCAGCCCATCGGTTTGGGGGTGATACACAGATGTATGTAATTGCGTCACTTTGAACAATTTACACAGCTCCTTCATAACCCGGGACATAAAGGGTGTACCTTGGTCCGTAAGCAGTTCTTTACAAATACCCACCCGGCTAAACACAAGAGATAGCTCTTTGGCTATGGTTTTGGCCGAGGTATTTCGGAGAGGGATCGCTTCTGGATAACGGGTGGCATAGTCCATTATAACTAATATGTACTGGTGCCCCCTAGCGGACTTGATTATAGGCCCTACCAAATCCATGGCGATCCTCTCAAACGGGACCTCAATGATGGGTAGAGGGACCAGCGGGCTACGGAAATGTGGCATCGGGGCCGACCTCTGACACACAGGGCAGGAGGAACAATAATTTTCTATGTCCTTCATCACCCCCGGCCAATAGAATCTCTGTAATACCCTCTCTCGGGTTTTCTCTGTCCCCAGATGACCTCCAAGAATGTGCCCATGGGCCAACTCCAACACCAACTTCCTGTAAGGTTTGGGCACCACAAGCTGCTCAACGGTTTCTTCTGCCCTTTTTGCCACCCGATACAGTAGGTCCTTCTCTACGCTGAAGTATGGGTAAGTGCAGGTATTATCTGGGTTCACTAACTCGCCATCTATTTTCACTACGTTTTCCCGTGCCTTTATTAGGGCGGGGTCTTTCAACTGTTCTGTGGCAAAGTTTTCCCTGTGAACCTCAAGATCAGAAAACTCCACAGACGGTAGGTTTTCGTCTGAGGAGGTGGGCTCCTCTCCAGTTTCTTGAGTCTCCCCTGCCAATACTGTTAAGGGAAATTCCGGAGAGTCCTCACCACTCTCAGGGGAGTTCTGGCTATCACATTCCTGGTACATAGGGGCACCAGTGGGGGGCTCAGGATCATCCCACAGTTCCCAGAACTTCGGAAAATCCCTTCCCACAATGGCGTCATGCGGTAACTGAGATACTAAGCCCACTGGATGAGAGAGGGTACCTTTGGGGGTCTCGAAACACACTGTAGTCACTGGATACTCTCGGGTGTCCCCATGCACACAAATAACAGCTACCTTGCTATTCCCAAAGACCTCTGTTTTAACTAACTCAGCCTTTATCAGGGTCACAAGGCTACCTGAATCCAGCAATACCACAACATTTCTACCATTAACACACATTTTGCATAAATGTTTCTCAGTTCCTCGAATGGCAGTGCATGCGACTATCGCACACAGCGACTGACGTCTGCCCGTCAGAAAGTCACACTGCATGGGTTCCTCCACAACCGGGCAATTGGCTGTAATATGTCCCGCTTGCCGGCAGCGGTAGCAAACGATCCTTCTTGCCGCCTCTTGAGCCGCTGATTTCCCAGGCTGTTCTCGCCAAACTTGGGGTAGAGCTCCCACCCTCTCACTCTCTCCACCCTCACCCCTTGGAATCCTCTTATCCGCCCCTGGGGATGGTCTGGTCTTAGGGTGGAAAGTCCGAGTGTCTCTGGAAGAGGCCGTCAGGTTCTCTGTAGCCAAGTATTTCTCCACACGATCCACAAGACCATCGGCCGTCTCTGGGTCTCCATGGCTTACCCACTTTTGGATGGCAGTAGGAAGAGCTCTCAAAAACCGATCCATTACAACACGTTCCACAATCTTTGGTGCGGACAAAGTCTCTGGCTGTAGCCACTTTCTGCTCAGGTGAATGAGATCATACATTTGAGACCTGGGGGGTTTTCCAAGCTGGAAAGTCCAGTTATGCACACGCTGAGCCCGGACAGCCTGGGTGACACCCAGCCTTGCCAAAATTTCAGCTTTTAGCATCACATAGTCTTTTGCTTGGTTAGGCTCTAGGTCATAGTAAGCTTTCTGCGATTCACCAGTTAACAGAGGAGCCACCAGTCCAGCCCACTGCTCCTCAGGCCACTTTTCTCTTTCAGCGGTCCTTTCAAATGTGGTCAAAAATACCTCTGGATCATCCTCTCCAGTCATTTTTGTCAATAAACGACTCACCCCAAAGGACGCGGTATTAGTGGGACGGCTTTCCTCACTGGTCTGCGGACGTTGCTGCATTACTGCTTCCATTTGTTGTAGTCTCTGCTCTTGCTTCTGTAACAGGTCTATGAAGCGGGCCTCAGATTGCTGCTGGGCTTGTTGCTGAGCTTCCAGACTCTGTTGGTGAGCTTGCTGCTGGGCTGCAAGGCTCTGTTGATGAGCTTGCTGCTGGGCTGCAAGGCTCCTTTGCAAACCTGCATTTGTCTGCTGTTGATTGGCATTTGCTAGAGCCAGCTGTTTCAGTATCTCCTCCATGCTGGCTTAAAAAAAACTGCCACTGGTTCTCCACCAACTGTGAGGGGGTTAGCTCGGCAGCGGGTGTGTGTGACCCCCGGGATGGGCTCCCCACACAAAAACAGGCCCAGCAAACGGAGGTTGTGGTTTTCAAAATCAAAAAGGTGCGGTTTATTTTCTATTTACAGTGACAAAACACAGCAAAGCAAAAGAAACATAAATAAAATAAATCCTGGTCAACTTGACCTCTGACTAAACATACAGGTTTCCTAACTAACAACTGGGATCAGCCTAGTGCTGTCCTAGTCCCTAAGTCCCTGGTTTTAAATGTCCAAGCAAATAGCCACACAGGCTTTGTCTCACCGCACAGGGGTTCACTCTCCCTAGACAGTCCACACAGGTCTGGTTCCAGGCATGAGCTAACATCTAATGAAGCTGGGAGTTCTTATAGAGGCCTAAATGAGCTGACAAGCTTCAGCTGGTCTCATCAACTCCCTGTCTGCACGACGCCCAGCACTCTCCCTAGAGGTATGAGTCATCCATGAGCCTACTAGCCTCAGCTGGGCTTATACAACTCTCCACCTAGTTGTATAAGTCGGCGTAAAGCCTGAATCTGGGCGAAATATATCTACCCCCCTGGATGCAACCAGGTGACTTTACCTTCCTGCTGTCACAATATATATATATGTGTGTAGCGGCCTCACCCCATCTTTTTTGTCTAGGGGTATCACACATGACAGGGTGAGATGCGCTACGGCCCATGTCCTCCCCATAGCTGTGGGTGAGGTGAAGGCCAGTACCAGATATTTTCCTCGGGCCTGTGTGTTTTAGTCAAGGATCAAGTCCTGCCGTGCCAACCTTCCCTTTGCTCCCATTAACCAAAGTTCCACACACCGATCACAGTCCAACTCTTGTTTTATTGCATAACTCACAATAAACAGTGCTTCCGTAGCCAACTGGTTGAGACCCAATAACAGTTTGATACAGTGGGATGAGCAGGTCGAGGAACTATCCTGATTGTCAGCTAAACCACTGTGATTTCACCAGCGGTTACTATAGCCATCGGCTAAGAGAGAACTTAGAACTTGAGAGTCTCTACCAGCGACTCAAGAGAACGTAGATAGGAGTACCTTCGCTGCGTTGTGGCCCCTGTCAGGGGAAGATGTCCCTCCAAGGGAGTTACCGGAGGCCCATCCGTCACCGGGTTGATGCTGCTCCAGATTCTCTGAATGGGTAACCTCCCCGGCCTCCTCGCCTCAGACATGGGCCCCATCCACTTCAGGGACCCTCGGACTTCTCCACCCTCGCGGGACCCAGTCGAAGTTACTGAGCCCCAGGCCTCCTGGTTTAGTACCTCACCCCAGGCTGAAGGTGCCTGGGATGGACTCCAACTCCATTCCAGTCAGGCCTAGGGCACCTGGGCCGGAACTCAGGACCGCCCGCACCCAGGCCTAAGGTGCCTGGGCGCGTGATGATGGACCTCCAAAGAGCAAGAAGAACCTTGTGGCAAGGGCGTCTCCCCCTTTTATCCCCTCCATTGACGTCACGGCGGGTTCCCCGCCCTCGCCGTACCATCTCCGAGAAGGGACAAAAAGGACAGCACTATGGCAGCAAATCTACCTCGAGCCTACGGGCACCTGCCACTCACAGGCCAAAGAGATTATTACACCGCCCAATCCTCCACGAATACAAATGGTCCAATTACTCTATTAATTTACACACCTGGATCATACTACCACCCAGGTGTACCCCACCTAAATTTAAAGACCCCGCTACATACTCCCCCCTGTGATTTGACGCTGGTCCCCAGCGTCTGGTGCAAACCCATGTCTCCCAAAGAGTGGTGACATAAGCCTGACCCCAGAGGCTTTCCCTAAAATTTTGAACCTTAACCATGCCCAGACCTGCTCAAAGGGAAGGGGAACATAAAACAATAAACTTTTTCATAAAACCCTCTAAGCATGTACACATATACAATCCCTCCCTTTACTGTCTAAGAACCACCCCATACTCAGTAGTCTTGACAGACGAATCTCCTGCAGAAGGGAAACAAACAAAACACACACAAAAAAAAAACATCCTGACATTTTGTGTTAATTTGGAATGAATGGGTCTATCAGCCGAGAGACCCACTCGCTCCAATGAGTAAAGTGATGCAAATGTACAACAATATCCGTTGCGCAACACCGCCACCTGGTGACGGTGCCACGGTAATGACACTTGGCGAAATCTTCAGTCTTCCTGCATCTTTACTCTGATTCTACCCCCTCAGTCTCTGTCTTTAAATTGTGAAAGAAGAGAGAACAAACAAACAGCTCTCATTCCTCCAAAGAGTAGAAAAACAAAAACCCAAATAAAAAACTAGGGTACAGTTCGATGCTTCGGCTAGAACACTCCCAGAAAGTTTCTGCAGTGTAAAACACACAAGTGAGTCTCTTCTCACAAGTAAAACTTCGGGTCAGGCAAGAACAAGGGCTTCAAATGCTTATCGAAAACCTCAATCGAATAGTCAGCGTCCTCTCCATCTTTCCTACAGATGCACACCTTGTCTGCATGGATATGGCGGCCCCACATCCAGTCCGCTCTGCAGTCTCTGAACTTTTTCGACACAGGTGGCGAACAGGACAAGTATCGCCGGGCATGAGGCACTTTAAGTTTCTCCCAAACGAACTCATCGTACCATCGCTGTCGCAGAACTTCAACCTCAAACAGCAAGTCCCTGGGCAAATAAGGATATTCCCATCCGTACTCGTGAGCGACCCTCTGAGAAAAGAGTCGTTGCAATCGGGCCAAGGGAGGCATTGTGGCCCGCTCACCTTCTCCTGGTTGAACAATGGCCTCCGGGTGCCGAGGTACTTTCACTACCTCGGATGGCTTTTCTCTCGGTGCCCGTAGTGATGCTCGTTGTTTCCCCGCCAACAAAACGGGTGATGCTGTGGATTGTGGAAGAGCAATTGGAGGACTAGGCTTCCTCATAGACTCCGGGGCCTCCGCCCGGGGCGCGCTATTTCCTATAGACATAGGCGAATCTTGGGGTGCACGTAGCATAGGTAATGGGCGTTTGTCCCAGCCCTTCTGGTGAAACAGTTCATCGATCTCACCGTCATCTCCACAATCCGACAGTGACTCTAGGTCGGAAGTGTCATACATCTCCACGGGAAGGTAGTCTCTAGTAGACGTGGAACTACCCTCCCTAGCGGGCTCCACTGACTGGACCCCCGACACCTCCAACCACCACCACAGTCCCAGCCCCTGGCTCACCTTGACCTTTCGTAGAACTGGGATGTCCAGGACTCTTCCAACCGGATCCATCCAGGCCAGGCAAGCGACGGGTTGAAGCTCTTCCACGACCATAGGAGGCATGCACCAGGCCGACTTTCCTCTTCGGAGGTGGAAGCAGAGAATCTGTGGTGACCGAAGCAGCATCCTCGGATTTTTCTTTCTCAGTCTCTGATTGGGCAGTCACATCGCCCTGGTCAGTGCGTACGGGAACCTCCGCAAAGGCCTGGATCTCCCCTTCCGGAGTAGCGGTACCTGTGAGGCTGTTGAGGCGAAGGGCCCGGGGCTTTACTGTGGATGGCTCCACCTCGAACAAGAACTCTTTGCATGCCTCGCAACGCCGAATGGCTTCAGGTGGACCACCAGTCCCGAACATCCGGGACAGATCACGCGAGGGCCTCCGTGTCTCTGCAGGTGTACAGAGCCAACTGTCCTTGGGGCCTGAGTCTTATCCCCGTGTCTGTAAGGGGAGCAGCAAAGGTAGTCATCTTCGCGGGGTAGGGAACCGGAATCCACGGGGAGCTTGAGGCCATCCCGACTGTCTGCTGCTCCATCATGCACTGACCACGCGCCGAAGTCTCCACGTGAGTTCCTCCACACGGCCAGACTCCTCCCACGACTTGCACGTTTTTGCGGGCTTCCATCAAACTCCGCCCACGAACTGTGTAGTCACGGGGTGCCTCATGGCGCAGTGCAGTAAAAGCCCCCACATGTAGTACGTCACACGCTGGACCTCTCCCTCTTCTCGTTCCGCATGTGCCTTTCCCGTCTTAGGGTCATTTCCACGTCTTTGAGCAGGGATGCACTTTGGCCGATCACATGGCCGACCTGCTCGGAACTCCTCCGGGCAGCAAAGTCCAGACACAGCCATTCTTACTTCCAAAGTCAAAACACACATCATCCCGGACTCACGAGCCCCCACCTGTAGCGGCCTCACCCCATCTCTTTTGTCTAGGGGTATCACACACGACAGGGTGAGATGCGCTATGGCCCATGTCCTCCCCATAGCTGTGTTGAGGTGAAGGCCAGTACCAGATATTTTCCTCGGGCCTGTGTGTTTTAGTCAAGGATCAAGTCCTGCCGTGCCAACCTTCCCTTTGCTCCCATTAACCAGAGTTCCACACACCGATCACAGTCCAACTCTTGTTTTATTACATAACTCACAATAAACAGTGCTTCCGTAGCCAAATGGTTGAGACCCAATAACAGTTTGATACAGTGGGATGAGCAGGTCGAGGCACTATCCTGATTGTCAGCTAAACCACTGTGATTTCACCAGCGGTTACTATAGCCATCGGCTAAGAGAGAACTTAGAACTTGAGAGTCTCTACCAGCGACTCAAGAGAACGTAGATAGGAGTACCTTCACTGCGTTGTGGCCCCTGTCAGGGGAAGATGTCCTTCCAAGGGAGTTACCAGAGGCCCATCCGTCACTGAGTTGATGCTGCTCCAGACTCTCCGAATGGGTGACCTCCCCGGCCTCCTCGCCTCAGACATGGGCCCCATTCACTTCAGGGACCCTCGGACTTCTCCACCCCTGCGGGACCCAGTCAAAGTTACTGAGCCCCAGGCCTCCTGGTTTAGTACCTCACCCCAGGCTGAAGGTGCCTGGGATGGACTCCAACTCCATTCCGGTCAGGCCTAGGGCACCTGGGCCGGAACTCAGGACCGCCCGCACCCAGGCCTAAGGTGCCTGAGCGCGTGATGATGGACCTCCAAAGAGCAAGAAGAACCTCGTGGCAAGGGCGTCTCCCCCTTTTATCCCCTCCATTGATGTCACGGCGGGTTCCCCGCCCTCGCCGTACCATCTCCGAGAAGGGACAAAAAGGACAGCACTATGGCAGCAAATCTACCTCGAGCCTACGGGCACCTGCCACCCACAGGCCAAAGAGATTATTACACCGCCCAATCCTCCACGAATACAAATGGTCCAATTACTTTATTAATTTACACACCTGGATCATACTACCACCCAGGTGTACCCCACCTAAATTTAAAGACCCCGCTACATATATATATACATATACACACACACACACACACATACACACACACACACACACACACACACACACACACACACACACACACACACACACACACACACACACACATATATGTATATTATATACATGTGTATGCCAGCCCAAGCGTATGACTCTTTACTTCATTGCTATGGGCTCTAGCCCCAGATCTTTTGTAGACCTAGCAACACCCCTGGTTATGGCCATGGTTAGTACATTCTTCTACTTTATAAATGGGTCCTTTACTAATTGCTGATTATTTCAATTTGGATTGCTCCATGTAAGATTGAAGGCCGGTTCACACCAAAATGTGGCATGTTCCGTGTGAGTGTTCTGCACCCCAGGTAAACCCGCTGCCCCTGTGAGAGCGTGCGGGGGGCCAATGATTTGATAATGGCACCCCAAACATATCTAGCAAATGCAGTGCATTTTTCAGCCACCAAATGGCACGGTACCACAGTACCATGCGGTTTTGCACGCCCCATTTTTAAAAGTGCATGCACTCCTTTTTCCTTTTTCCAGTATGTTTGGCAGCCCATTAATGGGCTGTCAAAATGGACTGCGTGGAAACGTGCAAGGAAAGCACACATTTTGTTGTGTACCAGCCCAAAAAAATACAGAAGCATTAATCTTATAACAGAATAATGCTGCAAACAGTACGGGAAGTCTCAAGTCCTTCACTTGGCTCTGACTGCCACCTAGTGACACAACAGTCTCTGTACAACTTCTTGATGTTTCCTTGAGGCAGAGCAGTTGCACACACTAGCATTCCTGCGTTTAGAATGTTTAAACACAGAAGAAATTATCTTGGAAGAGTAAACAAACATTATGTTTTCAGGGTCAGGTTCTCCTTTGTTTAAATATACAGTACTTCCCTTTGTGTGTTTAGACATGTTTACATGTGCTCAGATTATCTAACCTGCATATGGAACGCACATCATTCTATTTTCTCTAGATGCAACTAAACTGAATTCACCTAAAAGTAGGTAGACACATTGTGAAACATATTTTTGGCCCTTTCATACCTAACTCTACATAAAAATGCACTGCAACACCGTGAAAAATGCATGTGTAGTGTAGCGCATCCCCCGTAGGAGCCGCTGGTGGATAGTGATCCCCTACCCTGCACAGCTAGGCACACCGAATTTTCCTACAGGCTCACTGAGACAGGAAACAGTCCTTGCAGCTTTATTTACCGGTAGTTTTTTATTAGGGGTTAGCCCACTTGACTGGAACAAAGTCTCTCCAGGAACACTCAACTATATACTGTACATTTCTATGTGCACTCCTCTTCCTCCAGCACATTACTTGCTTGCAGAAACACTCAGGCCCGGCTGGAACACTGTTTAGGTGGGATCTGACAGGATACTCTGTCAGATCCAGCAAAAGCCCCTTACAGGCAGGGACCGCGAGCCCATTTGGCGTGTAGAAAATTCCCAGTGTCCAGCTATCTTCCTGTGACTACTGATCTGAACACCACGTCTTCAGGCACTGCCAGCCCACCTGGCTGTAGCTGACTCTTTCATTAGCCCTCCTGGCTAATCTTCCACAGTCCTCCGTGACTGGCTCTACAGCAATCCCAGACTGCCACTCCTCAGTCCTCTCAGGCTGTTTCTCAGTCCTCCTGGACTGTCTCACTCACCAGCCACCTGAATATCCCCCCGGACATGCACGCTGTTTTCCGCTGTCCTCACACCTGGTCCCATGCCTCTGAAAAGGAGTCCTCCCTGTGTTTTCAGAATATCCCTCCAGTACCCAGCCCCAAGCTCAGCCCCGAAACTAGGGGTTACCCTCAAGGGCCTCCAACAACTCAGCACTCCATCTACAGCTTCCACCTGAACTCACACTGCCCCTGCTGTGCTGACTCAGAGTATTTAAGAGGTGCCCTCCCCCTGCCAGCCCATTTGGTCGGGGATTGGTTGGGGCCCTCATCAATACTCCAGGCAACTCCTCCTAACCTCCCTCCCATTTTTCTGGAAGTTTCTCCAAAGTTCCCGAAAATAGGGGGAGGTAACAGAGGTGTTGTCTGATGAGCCATCCAGCCTCCCTGAGTCACTGACCCTGACCCAGATTCAAAACACAGGCTTGGCTGCCAGCCAAGCTTAAATTTACCTACACCACAAAAACCCTATGTACAATACCTAGCACTCTACACTAGAGTGAGCTACAGTAAAAATAAGCATTTGCATGCATTTATATGCATGTTGCACTGTATTTACTGTATATGCGTTGGCATCCATTTTAATGTTCATCTTTTAATGAGCATTTTGCAGTCCTATTGCCCCCAAACTCCATCCAAGCTTCTTAACCTGAAAGAGGGTGTGGAATGGATCTTTAAAAAGAAACACAGGCTAAAATGTAGCTCATAAAATGGCATAGGAACCCCTAAAAATACAAACCAGACCCAAACGGTCTAGTATGAATTTAAAGGGTGTCCAACAGCAACAATTTGGGCAGTATGGGATTCCACCACAAAATCCAAACCAAGGGACGACTTGCCTGCTTAACATCCTTTGAATTTTCTTGCAAGACTGCCACACTCCTGAGGGGCCACGTGTCCACCTTATATGAGCTTTTAGTTACTCCAACTCACAAACTCCCCTACATGACCCAATGGGAACACAATTTGGACCTGGCTAGATGAATGTCAAGAAATAGCAAATCATCTCGCCAAAGTATCTCTTAACACAACACTGGTAGAATCCAATTCTAAAACACTGTTGAGGTGGTACATGGTCTATACCAGAGTTGCTAAAATATGCCCACAAGCCTCCTCTTCTTGCTTTAGGCGATGTGGACAACTGGGAAACATGTTCCACATTTGGTGGCAATGCCCCAAAATTATTAGATTTTGGATAAGGATCTTTAGTCTAATACACTGAGTAACGAAGGTGAACATCCCCAGAAAACCTGAAATTGCCCTTTTTCAGAAATTGGACATTGAGGCTCCTAAACACCGCAAAAAATTATATCCTACATTATTCTATTATGCTAGGTGTTGGTGTCGGTGGTCTCACCTGAATACATTACTCAAAAACTAAACTGGATAATGATTAATGATAATCTCTCATGTACCCTCAACAGTGGCGGCTGGTGCTCCAAAAATTTTGGGGGGTGCAAACAAACTGAAAAATTAAACTGTTAGTAATGCAGGACTGTAAATAGCCATTTATCAGGTGATTATGTATCGCTACTGCTAGATAAAACTGTGCCCATCATATGCAGCCTCACTGTGCCCATCAATTGCAGCCTCACTGTGCCCATCAATTGCAGCCTCACTGTGCCCATCAATTGCAGCCTCACTGTGCCCATCAATTGCAGCCTCACTGTGCCCATCAATTGCAGCCTCATAGTGCCTGTCACAGCAGGCCAATCACATCCACATTTCAAGTAAAATAAAATAAAACCACTTAACATAAGGTGTCCTCAACAGTGCCCCCTTTTACATCAGTTGTCCCAATCAGAGTCCCCCTTTACAACAGGTGCCCCCCCTTCACATCAGGTGTCCTAATCAGCGTCCCCCTTTACAACAGGTGTCCCCATCAGCATCCCCCTATAAATTAGGTGTCCTCATCAGAGTCCCCGTCAGAGTCCTCATTTACATAAGATGTTCCCATCAGAGTCCCTATTTATATCAGATGTCCCCATGAGAGTCCACCTTTACATCAGATGTCACCATCAGAGTCCCCCTTCACATTAGGTGTCACCATCAGAGTCCCCTTTTACATCAGATACCACCATCAGAGTCCCCCTTCACATCAGATGTCACCATCAGAGTTCTTCTTTACATCAGATATCACCATCAAAGTCCCCCTTCACATCAGATGTCTCCTTCAGAATCCCCCTTTACATCAGATGTCCCCATTAGAGTCCTCCATCAGATGTCCCCATCAGAGTCCCCCTTTACTTCAGATGTCACCATCAGAGTCTCCCTTTACATCAAGTGTCCCCATCAGAGTCCCCCTTTACACCAGATGTCCCCATCAGAGTCCCCCTTCACATCAGATGTCCCCATCAGAGTCCCCCCTTCACATCAGATGTCCCCATCAGAGTCCCCCCTTCACATCAGATGTCCCCATCAGAGTCCCCCTTTACTTCAGATGTCCCCATCAGAGTCCCCCTTTACTTCAGATGTCCCCATCAGAGTCCCCCTTTACATCAGATGTCCCCATCAGAGTCCCCCTTTGCATCAGATTTCCCTATCAGAGTCCTCCTTTACATCAGATGTTACCATCAGAGTCCTCCTTCAAATCAGATGTCCCCCACCCCTCGTACTCACAGCTCTCACAGCAAGTCACCTTCCATCCACCTTCAGACCGGCCAGGATGAGTCAGAGAAACAGGAAGTGACAGCGCGGGACCCACCAATCACTAACCACAGCAGGGAACAATGCTACAGTGGGAGTGTTCTGGGCACAGAGCTCAGCGCCTCAAGGACTTTCTAAAGCCAATAGAACTTCCTGTTTGCAATCACATGATTGCAAACACGTCTTGCTTCCCATAGCAGCTGTGTGTCCGGCGCCCCACACACACTTAAAGGGCCATTGTTTTTTTGTTTTTTTTTATCTTATTTTTTTCAGTGATTACAGTACGTCATGCTTCCCATACACCTGTATGTCCGGCGTCCCACACACACTTAGAGGGCTATTATTTATTTATTTTTTTGATCAGTAGCTTTGGAGGGGCGATGGCCCTGCACCCCCTATGGGTGGGCCACCACTAACCCTCAATAATACCAGTCAGTTTGATTGCCTTGGAAGCCTTGGCTGCATTACCTGGAAAGAAAGTCTAGTGCAACCTGGGGACCTTGCTCACATCTTTTCTACTTTCTTCTTTTCTCTCTAACTTTCTTCTTGTCTCCCCCTTGCCTGCCCTTTTCTTCCCCTTTTTTTCTTTGGATGACCAAGAGAATTTTTTACTTGCTTGCAATTTGTTTTCATTTAGGGACTTGGTGCAAGTAAGACAGCCAGTATTCTATCAGATTACCGCTAACTATGATATTTTGCAACGGAAGTGACGTTCCGAACAAAAAGATACTTACTGCGAATGCGCGAGGCGTTTCACTGCGCACTTTGCGTTCCACACCCTTTATAATCTGATGGGTAGCGATTTTCTGATAGAACACCGCCCCCTCCTGCATTGAAGACACATTCTCCTCTCACAGGGGACACTCTCGCCCCCTAGTGGTGGTTCTAGCTCCACAGTGGAATAGACACCATGCTGACATCTTACCATAGGTGTGCGCAGCCTGTTGCATTAGGGTGTGCACCTGAAAGCTCAAAAACACGGTACCGATCTCTCACAGTGTTCATTCAGAAAGGAAAGGGGTCGGTAAATGAAACTACCCTTCCCCCACTCATCCTGAAATATCATCTATGTGTGCTCACTGCAGTAGCCAATGAGAGAGGAGGTAAGCCAGCCATGCTGTTGGAGGGGGCACCAGGCAGCAGGGGGAATCTGCACTGCAGGGAGTGATTAGGGTGTGCCTGGGCACACCTGGCACACCCTGTGCGCACGCCTATGCATCTTACTACACCCAGCTTAAATATAAATAAATATAGTATGTGATATTGATTTATATATACGCTCTCTTTATTGCTAAAATTACTTTGCAATTCAAGACATAGTTGGGTGTACCAAGATGTCCGCATGGGTGTTGTATCAGAATACCG
The DNA here is from genome assembly GCA_029206835.1 of Rana muscosa. NCBI lineage: Eukaryota > Metazoa > Chordata > Amphibia > Anura > Ranidae > Rana > Rana muscosa. The sequence continues at coordinate 232,515,283 of CM055125.1, read as the reverse complement.
CTACCCGTTAGATCAAAAAGTGTGTTTAACACTGTACATAGCGTGCCGTGGAACGCATGGTGGAATGCATCTCGCATGCACAGTAAGTATTTTTGGTCGGATTGTCACTTCTGTTGCAGAATCTGATGAGTAGCGGTAATCTGATAGAACACCCACATCTACTATAAATGCGTCCCTGAGTTCTAGAGGGCTCTTTTGCAGCTTAATAGCCTACATTCATGGTATATCTTTTTGGGGTATATGACTATGCCAGTAGACGCCGCATACGGAGAAACGCAGCTTCGGGCAGGGCTGAAGATCCTGACGTCACCACGCTTCAGCTGACTGGATAGAACCGCAGCTGTGTCTATTTCGTTTGTAAAGCTTGTTGCTTCTATGAACTTTTTAAAGATGTCAGTTTACCCAGGATTATCAATAAAGGGTATTCCTTTTAAAGAAACTACTGCACTATGAAGTGTTCCTTTCCTCTCTTTCACCCGCTGCCTTATCCAGCTCTGTGAGTGATCTCACATATGCTGATACCAGGAAGGAGATCATTCTCTGAATCCTCAGAAGGTCGGTGGATGATTGGGAACACCAGCTGGATCTGTCGTTTTGTTGCTGTTTGCCCGAGTGATCTTCGTAGGATACTGAGCCCCTAAAGATCTCTGTGATAGAGATCCACCAGATTCGGTAAGCGGCTTATTCATTTATCCCTTCCTGAGCAAGATTTGAGTGGAATTTATACTTATACTTATCCCAGGTGTTTGGAACATATGAATAACATCTGATGTGGCTACTTTGATATGGAGTATTGTTGTTTATCTCTTTCATTCCAGTGATTGAGCTTTTTGCATTGGACTTTGTTTCAGCACTTTTACACTATATATATATATATATATATATATATATATATATATATTGCACTGTGATTGCTTTTATTTTTAGGTTGCGCATCTATTTTCATTTTTACACAAAAAAAACGGCAGCCAGGGAATACATTGGCTTGGGGATCAGCACTGCAGCCAGGTAAAAAGCACTTTCAGATGTAGGCCAGCAATGGAAAACATGTTTCACCCATGACAAGTCTTGTTTAATATAGCTATAGATTTAACACACATAAATACATTTATAATGATAAGACTAAATTCACCTTTACATCTAAAAATAAAAGCTTTATAGGCTCCCATAGCAACTGTTGTATTTGCAGGTGACTGAAATAAAACAAAAGGTAAATTAATAAGACTGAACCTCAAGGAGCAAGCCACACACGAGATGTGAAAGTCCAAACTTTTATTTTTTATTTTTTACAAAGAGTCTCTAAAGAGAGAAGATATTCTAATTATTACACTTGATTACCCTCATTATCTGGTTCATGCTACCTGGATTGATTGTACAGTTCTCCATTCCCCAGCCTGTCCTCATCTGGCTTTGAAACTTGACCCACATTATTATTTCAACTTAGTGATGCACTCTTCCATGATGTTTAATTATTACAGGAAAAAATAATTGCTTTTCTTTCATCTGCCTCCTAGGAATGACAATATTCTCAGTGCATGTTTCCTGGAACAAGCACAAACAAAACTACGCAATCTCACCCTATGCCCTGGTTCACACTGGTGCGTTTTGACATGCGATTTGGCATGTCAAATCGCATGTCAAAACGGCGGTATTTTCTGCAAATTGCCGGCAATGGCACCTAATCGGTGCGACGCCGCATCTGCATTTCAAAAAGTAGTTTCTGTACTACTTTTTGCGATTTTGGCCCACAATTTACATTGACAACCTGCACAGATGTCTCTGTAATCGCGGCCGAAATCGGGACCGACCAGCGGGAGTGAAATCGAGCGAGTTCAGCTGAACTCGCACGGCTTCACTCTCACAGCCCAGTGTGAACCTGGGCTATAAGTCTCTTTTGTTAACCCTGTTCCCCCAGAGCTCAAACCCTGTGTGTGTGTGTGTGTGTGTGTGTGTGTGTGTGTGTGTGTGTGTGTAATCCCCCCTTGACCTCCGGTATCAGGGTGGGTTGACATTTCATCCCAGGCTGTAGGTTGATATACATGCTGGGTTACGGACAACGATAGAAAATGGGCGCCAGTCACTTTTAATGCGGGACAAAAGAATGTAGGAAGAGAGCGGTAAGGGCACAGGACACCCTAGGGCAAGTAAAAAAAAATAGCAAGATAGTCATCAGCCTTTAAGCCATACCCAGAGTTCTGTACTTTCTTACCAACAGCTGCCCCCAATAGAAACCACATCTCACAGTAAAGTGCAGGACTTGGCTGGATGAGTCCGTTTTTGATGCTTTCCCAGTCTCTTCCAAGGTTCCCTATCTCTGGCAGCATGGTTTATGGTACACCATTTCAGGTCCCCATCAGTCCCTGCATGCACAACGACAAGTCTCTAATTGCAGAGCCTGGAGCACATGGCTAAGCCTTCGGCTTTAGGCCTACCAAGGACAGCAGTTCCTTCCACGCCCACCCCAGACCAAGGTCTGTGCAGGATGACTCTGACCACTTGACCTCACTGCATATTTATACTCTCTCCCAGCATGCACCAGTGGCCATGAAACTCCCACTGGTTGGCTAGCAGAAGAATGCATATTCATAACCCGGTTCCACTGCAGCTCATCAAACTAATGCCAAAGGTACCAGTGACACCTACTGGCAATAGGGAGGAACTACAGCTACACTGAACTTAGGGGAAACCCAACTGACCAAACAGACTACAAATCAACCAGGTTACCTACAACCTAGCAACGGTAAATTTAACTAGTAGCCCCTGTTTAGAACAGGGTGGCTACATCTGCATGGCCTCTCGCAAGCTATGAGCTTCTTATTTTTTTAACATGTTCTTCTGATTTAAAGAAGGCAGTCACAGTGGAACTTATGAAAAAGATAAAACTCAGTTTTTTTTTTTATTTTAAACTTCATTTAAAGGCTCTTAATTGTATTCATAATATAGGTTATTAGCTGTATGGAACATAGCGGGAACATATAGGGACCAAGCTCTTCTGTAAAAAAAAATATAAGCTGTAATTTTCGCTATATATATTTTTTCAAATCATCTTTGCTAAAGCGGTCTATGAACTGTAAGGTTACTTCTATTCGGCCCCAAGCTGAAGGAAAGAAATCTATTGATCCACCCCCCCCCTCCATCCATGCTAAACATCGCGAATGGAAGAGTCTTCCCTGCCAGTTAATGTATTCTGGCAGCTCACATCTATAGTTGCCTGAATACCCAAACAGTGCCTGCATCAGATTGGATGCAGCTCTCGTTCGACAATTTTTCACCTAGCTTTTTCAATTTTCAGATCAACAGATGATGGGCCGGAGGGTGCTAACAGGGCCACCTGCAGCTTAAATTTGGCCTGGTTTATAAGAAACTACATAATTCACTCTGTGTATGGCCAGCTTTACTTCCACTCCCAGAGAATACATGTAAGGTGGCAAAGATTTCCATAGCACTTGCCCGTCATGACACACCGACCAATGTGTAGACCAAGAGCTGCCAATCAATATCAGTGGGTGGGGCTAGGCTAGCCGCTGATTGACAATCTAGAGGCTAATAGTTAGGCTCCTTATAGTCACCACATTGTGCTGTAGTCTAAGCAGGTACAAGAGATGCAAAGTTGACAATGAGGACCTGAACTGAGTAGCAGTAGCTCAGCGTTGTTTCATGCCACTATTAAAGCAGGTAAACCATTTTTATGGCAGAATCCATAGATCATTTGTGGACATTGCTAACTGTGGTGCACATGTAAAAAGCTGTACAGTCTCTATATTTTTTTTTAAGGAGTGAGATAATCTTCCCAGGTTCGATTCAAACCCCGCTTGAAATTTGGCGAACCTAAACTTAGCAGTGAAATCTGTTGGGGAATCCGGTTTTATAATTTAGGCAATTTTTAAGGCTAATAGGCCATGGGGAACATGTACCAAGGCAAAAAATAAAATTTAAGAAATACAGGTGCATCTCATAAAATTTGAATATCATCAAAAAGTTCATTTATTGTAGTAATTCAATTCAAAAAGTGAAACTAATATATTTTATATAGACGCGTTACACACAGAGTGATATTTTTCAAGCATTTCTTTCTTTTAATTTTGATAATTATGGCTTACAGCTGGTGAAAACCCCGAATTCAGTATCTCAGAAAATTTGAATATTACATAAGACCAATAAAAAAAAAGAATTTTTAATACAGAAATGTTGGCTTACTGAAAGGTATGTACTTGTATAATATAGTATGCACTCAATACTTGGTTGGGGCTCCTTTTGCATGAATTATTGCATCAATGCGGCGTGGCATGGAGGCGATCAGCCTGTGGCACTGCTGAGGTGTTATGGAAGCCCAGGTTCCTTTGATAGCGGCCTTCAGCTCGTCTGCATTGTTCTGGTGTCTCTCATCTTCCTCTTGACAATACTCCACAGAATCTCAATGGGGTTTAGGTCAGGCAAGTTTGCTTGCCAATAAAGCACAGTGATATCATGATCATTACACCAGGTATTGGTACTTTTGGCAGTGTGGGCAGGTGCCAAGTCCTGCTGGAAAATGAAATCAGCATCTCAATAAAGCTGGTCAGATGCCATGCCACATTGAGGCAGTTGTAGCACCCTGGTGTTTAGGCAGGGTTTTAAATTTACCTGTCAGGTATAGCTGCCTTGGCTAATTGTTGAGGATCAATTGATTTCACTTTAAGTCTGTAATTGCTGCACTTTTCTCTTGGTGACATTAGATAAGACAAGGGCACTGCAAGGTCAGATTATGGGTATATGGGTCATCTCGGCCAATGGGCAGGGGTTTTCTTAAATCCCTTGGCCTGCTGGGAGAGCCTATATATTTGGGTGATGTCAGGTGATCAGTGTTCTGCGCCACCTGGACGGCTGTCTGGGTGGACATGTGTTGTATTGCCTGGGCTGGTAGGCCAGGGTTTGGGCCTATCCCAGGATAATCTGGCTGCTAGGCTGTCTGAGGGCCTATCCAGAAGCAAGAGAGCAGCGCAGGGTTGGGATTGTGGCTTGCAATCCAACCAGAATTGAGAGCCAGAGAACCTGTCGTGGTCGGAGGTAGAGGGGAAGCTGTCACCACTAAGGGACCATCCACCTTATTACCAGGGACCACAGTGAGTAACTGAAGCAAGTACCGGAGCAGAATTCTCATCAACCGGGGACGGTGAAGAATTGGGAAACTTTAGCAGGTATCAAGCCAGGGACCCAGCCAGCGGAGGTGACGCTTGCAGAGTAGCCTTGTGTGTCAGGCCAGGGACTGAGCAGGCCAGTGGGGTGAAGCTCGAGAAGAATCTGGAGTGCCAAGCTAGGGACCCAGCAGAGAAGCGGGGCTGACGCTTAAGGAAGATACTACCGTGAAGATTGGAGGTGCTCAAAGGGATTCAGTGTCAGTGAATCATCTAGTCTAGGGAGAGAGACTGGGAGCTAAAATGGCTGAAGAACTACAGGAAGTGATTGTAGTGCAAGTGAAGGAACTGTTAGACTTTGGGGGTTATTTACGAAAGGCATATAGTACCTCAAAAAGTGGGATTTTAAGGGCAATGAAATCTTGGTATAGAAAAAAATTAATAAATATAGAAACAATGAATAAAAAAATACCACCCTTGCATTGTTCATTACGTTGTTAATTTGACCTTTGCAATGGCTCATTTGTGCATTTTCTGTCTGGTTTTCGCCTGTTTTTGCTCCATTTTCCTTGTCGGGTCTGTCGCCACTATGTGCATGCCTGGCACATGTAACCCATCTGTTTGATGGGATTTTACATGACCCGATGTGGCAATTTTCTTTTTTGCCTCATCGGTGCCATGCGTCTATGTGTCAGGGGTCTTTTTCACCTTGTGGCATTTTGGTTTTCCGTCGGACTGTAGGCACCGTTCTTTTGTTTGTGGGGTTTGTAGCGCCTTAGATTGTTAATGTCCGGCTCATCTGCCAACCAGCCCTTTCTCTCTGCCTGGTAGCTGCCTTTGGATTCTCGGTCTGCGGCTGCAGACTGTCCATCCAGCTCCTTGTAGGTTTTTCCATCCTGGGCATTCAGCGCTTCCGGTTCTATGCAATCCGGATGTGGACACCTCTGGCTTCCTGTGTGTTGGGATCTCCGTCCCTTCTCCGGAAGCCGGAAATCATCAGGGATGTCCAGCGCTCCACGTGGCACTTCGGCCCACCCCTGATGTCTGTCCCGCCCATCGACGTCATCGCGGGGTGTGGCCTTGGGCTATTTAAGGTTGAGGCCAGGTTTCCTTTACTGCCAGTCTCCTTTGGACACCGCAGTGGAAGGATACCATCTCGGACCGTTGCTCTCTGCCTTTCCCGTTCATCTTAGGAGATCCAGTAAGTACTTTTTAGGTGTTTTTTTCACCACTTTTTGGATCAAGTCACATATATTATATATATATACTTAGTATTTTTTGGCCTTTGTTTTTGTTTTAGGTCCATTTCTTGTTTCCAGGAGAGGATTTTCCTTTTGTTTTTTTCTCCTGGTCTCTGGGGGTTGGATTCTTTGCAATTTGTGGATCCTATTCTTACACCACTCCATAGCCCCTTCTTTGTTCTTGGATCGGTGGCTTGATTTGCCCACTGTAGCTTAGAACTACCAGGGCAAGTATTCTCAAAAATCAATAATTAAAAATTAAACGTTAACTAAAAATTACCAAAGATTTTCAATCTAGTGACTTCTTAGTGGATTTTTTTAGCAGTTTTTCATGGTCCCCTCTCCTTCCCTTGCAGGTTTTGTCCTTTTCTCTTCCCCTTTTTGGGTGAGGAGTTTTTTGGACACTTTATCTTTTGGCAGTTTATTTTTACCCGTGTGGTTTATGGATTCCTTCTTGCTATAGTGGCTTCGGTGGACCATTTGATCGGGAGTTTGGAGCTTTTCTGGTGACTGTTATTTTCCTTGATTGAGGATGCACACATGTGAGTCATGTTTAGTATTTATTGTAGTGTTATGTGTTTGTTTACTACGCACTGTACTGATTCTGTATTTTGAATTATAGAGAATTTGCCATACCTGAAGAAGAATCTATTTTGTATTTGTTCGAAACGCGTTGGCTGCAGCAGCTCTATTCATCTAGGACCCCAATTCCTTGGGCTCTTTAGTTACCTTCATGTATTGTGCATATTATGTTTATGACGTTTTTACTATCACCTGTGGTGTTTTATGTTCATATTTAATAAATTTGTATATTTTATTAATTGTTTCTATATATTTTTTTTATTTTCTATACCAAGATTTCATTGCCCTTAAAATCCCACTTTCTGAGGTACTATATTCTTATCCATTTATTAGGGATGGTAGTCTATTCAATTATTTACAAAAGGCAAATCCACTTTGCACTACAAGTGCACTTGTAAGTGCAGTCGCTGTAGATCTGAGGGGAAGCTCTGCTGATTGTATCATCCAATCATGTGCAAGCAAAAATGCTGTTTTTTATTTTCCTTGCATGTCCCCCTCAGATCTACAGCAACTGCACTTAAAAGTGCACTTGTAGTGCAAAGTGGATTTGCCTTTCGTAAATAACACCCTTTGTGTTAGAAACTGTTAAAGACTGTTGCCATAGGAGACAGCATTCCTACACATGCAGATGTGGCGTTTTGCTGGATGCTTTTCCCTGCATGGCTGTCCTCCTGTAGAAGTCTCGGAGTCTGCTAATTGATATGGCAACTTCCTAAGGGTGTCCAGGCCCTAATACTCTCTCCCAAAGTTCTGTTAAGAGAAATAAAATCTCTTTGCATTCAAGTAGTGTCTGGCGCCCCAATGAATCTAACTTGTATTACACTCACCATGCCTCACAACCCACCATATACAGAAGGATGCCAGCTATCTCTGGCCCTAGAGGCTCTCATTAGACTTAAGGAGGCCTGGGACCTTGCTACACAGTAATTCATGCAAAAGGAGCCCCAACTAAGTTTTGAATGTACACTATACTGTACATGGACATACTTTTAATTAAGCCAACATTTCTGTATTACTTTTTTTTTTTATTGGTCTTATGTAATATTTAAATTTTCTGAGATACAGAATTTGGGGTTTTCACTAGCTGTAAGCCATAATCATCAAAATTGAAAGAAATGCTTGAAATATATCACTTTATGTGTAACGCATCTATATAAAATATATGAGTTTCACTTTTTGAATTGATTTACTAGAATAAAATAACTTTTTGATGATATTCTAATTTTATGAGATGCACCTGTGGTTTTAATAAACAAGGCTATGCACAAATGTTATGGAGACACAGAGCACAGCAATGTATTTTCATTGAAGAGTTAGGAGACTGCAGATGATAAAGTGGTATAAAATTTTCCAGTAGCAGGTTTTTTTTAATGGATAGGAGGCCTAACCTGTGTATACCTAACATTTATTATCAGGATAGGGAGGTGTGGTTAAAGCGAAGTAGGGGTACAAACTCCATGCCAATATAACTAGTGGCACACAACGCACCAGGCATTAGAGTGGGAGAGAGCATTGTGTCAACATCTGAAGAAGAGAAGAGGGAAGAAGACAACAGAGAAGACCAGGCAAGAGCTAGCAAAAGAGCGGGCAAAAGAGCAGAAGATAGTGAAAACCTGGCAGAAGACACCGGACAGAGGGAGAAGAGCCAGAGAGGGAAGAAGAAATTGGAAGAGACCCCTGGAGCTGCCTAATAAATGACTTTAAAAACCTGTGTAGTGCGTTTTTATTTTTGACACTTTTTTTCCCCCCAGGTGAATGGGTAGGGGTACAATGTACCCCATACTCATTCACATAGGGTGGGGGGCTGGGATCTGGGGGCCCCCTTATTAAAGGGGGCTCCCAGATACCGATAAGCCCCCACCCGCAGACCCCAAAACCAATGGCCAGGTTGTCGGGAAGAGGCCCTTGTTCTCATCAACATGGGGACAAGGTGCTTTGGGGTGGAGGGGCGCAGGCCCCCCTTGCCCCAAAGCACCCACCCAACCCATGTTAAGGGCATGCGGCCTTGTACAGTTCAGGAGGTGGCGCTCGCTCGTCCCCACCCCTTTCCTGACCTGCCGGGGCTGCGTGCTCGGATAAGGGTCTGGTATGGATTTTGGGGGGACACCCCCCACGCCATTTTTTTTGGCGTAGAGGGTTCCCCTTAAAATCCATACCAGACCAAAGGGCCTGCAATGCTCTTAGAGGGGGAACCCATGCAGTTTTTTTTATTTGGCATGGAGTTCCCCCTCCAGATTATCAGAGCACAAGTCACATGTCAAAGACTCATCATGCAAGACAGCGATCCAACTTTAGCGATATTCAATGGGCTGAAGTAGGATCAAAGTCGGACCAAAGTAGTACAGGGAGCATTTTTAATGTCGGACCGACTTGTGTCGGACCAGTTAAGACGGCTCTCATAGGGAAACATTGATTTTCACACGTCATGCGACATGAGCTCCCAATGTCGGAGCGTTTGTCGTACCAGTGTGAACCCGGGCTTAACATGAGTTTGCATGTGATTGCTTAATTCTGAGCACAGCTACATCCCCGGGTTATAAGAGGGTGTGCACACTTATGCAACCACATTATTTTTGTTTTTTTATTTTTACTTCCACCTATAAAAGATTTCAGTTTGTTTTTTAATTGAGTTGTACAGTTTATAGGTCAAATAAAAAAAAAGGTGGAAAAAGTTCTGATATGATTTATCTTTGTCTCATTTTTTTACATCACAGAAACCTGAAATTTTAACAGGGGTGTGTAGACTTTTTATAGCCACTGTATTCGAAAAACTGTCATGTTCTTATTGTAGTCTGTGCCCCCCCCCCCCCTGTTAGGGACTTTACCTTCTCGCTTTGGCCTGGTGGCCCTTATCCCTGAAAGAAAATCCCAAATTTTGAGTGGTCCGCAGAACAGGAATAGAGGGGAAATTTTCCAGTGGGGACACTAGTTCTGGTGAATACCAGGCATTTCACTCACTTTGGAGAGATTGTCTCTCACTTCCTGTTGGGGATATGGACGAGGAAGTGAAGGGAAATCTACCCAATGGGACACAGAATTTAAAGAAAAAAATAAACTGACAGGGGTTATAACCATATCCAAAAGTTTTGCCTTCATAAAACTGCTGCTGGACTTAACCTGCCTGAGAGAGCTGAAAGGGTCACAGTAAGGACAAATAAAATCTAGGTAGGCTTGCTACTGGCTCTACTGCTGAAGAAGGGGGCCCAGGTGTGTGCAGTTGTGTACTGCTGCTACGTCTAGAACAGCTATTGTCAACCAAGGTTCCCCCAGAGGTTGCTAGGGGTTCCTTGAGCAGTTGCAGACTGCCCCCCTCTCATCTAATGGTACACTATATTGTCAAAAGTATTTGGATGCCTGCCTTTACACACACATGAAATTTAATAGCATCCCAGTCTTGGTCCATAGGGTTCAATGTTGTTGGCCCACCCTTTGCAGCTGTAACAGCTTCAACTCTTCTAGGAAGGCTGTCCACAAGGTTTAGTGAGGTCAGGCACTGATGTTGGACGAGAAGGCCTGGCTCGCAGTCTCTGCTCTAATTCATCCCAAAAGTGTTCTATTGGGTTGAGATCAGGATCCCCAAACTCGCTCATCCATGTCTTTATGGACTTTGTTTTGTGCACTGGTCCAAATCATTTGGTGGAGGGGATTATGGTGTGGGGGTTGTTTTTCAGGGGTTGAGCTTGGCCCCTTAGTTTCAGTTAAGGAAACTCTTAAGGCATCAGCAGACCAAGACATGTTGGGCAATTTCATGCTCCCAACTTTGTGGGAACAGTTTGGGGCTGACCCCTTCCTGTTCCAACATGACTGCACACCAGGGATGGGCCCGATGTTTGTTTGTTTGTAGATGCGCCACTTTACAGGCAGACTAAGGGGACCCCAGGCATGATATTTAAAGGAATGTTTCATTTTTATTATTTCACTTTAAGTATCATTAAAATAACTGCTCCTTTAAAAACGATCATATTAAAAACTTTTTTTTGCATAGATACATGTCCCCTAGGGTCGTAACCGGTCCCCCATACCCTTTTTAATGACTATAAGCCCTTAAAATGAGGACTTTTGATTTTTCACGTTCGTTTTCCATAGACTTTAATAGAGTTTGCATGTTCGCTAGAACTTTTTGCCTGTTTGAGATGTTCTGGTTCAAACCGGGGGGTGTTCGGCCCATCCCTAGTGCACTCCATGAGTGTCAAATAATCTGGGCTGCCAAACCAGCTGCTGACAAGACTTGTGCTTGAGATCACACTATAAAAATAAAACTAAAAAAGCCCAGTGTACTTTTAGTCTATTCACATTGTTGTCAATCAAGCCGTAATGAAGGGGGCACTCTTGGACCCCTGAAACGTGTTGGCTACTTTTTGAACCTCTGAGCAGTGGTGTGGCACTTTAAATTTCAATGATATTACATTAAAAGCCAAGGAGACCATGGAGATCCTCTGGGATGTAGAAACCGCCTGTCCAGGAGCCAGATCGCATACACCAGGGGTACCCATCCAGTAGCCCATAACCTCCTGCTCTGGGATGGCCGATTGGCGATCTGTGATAAGGGCTTGCCTATCAGCCATCCCAGAGCATCAGTGTTGTGAATGAAGCTGGCAGTAGAGAAAGCAAGCGGCCGCAGAACAGAGCTGCATAAACCGATGCTTCCTCTATAGCGCTGGCTCCAGTTACAAATCAGAGTGATGCCAAATGAGGGCCAGCAACAGCCGGCGATACCTTACTGGAAGACCGTTATTAAAAAAGGTAAGATTATTACTAAAATTAGTGTATATATGGGCATATCTGTTCTGCAGTGGTTACTGGGCTGCTTTAAAACTGTTCTGCAGGTGCAGCACAGTGCACCTGGGGGGGAACCTGCCCTGAGCCATAGACTTCTGTTATTACCTGCGAGTCTGGTGAGCTTTCAGAAAGTGAACCACACCTGCAGAATATAATAGAAGTCTATGGCAAAGTGCAGCTAAGCCGCAGGTGTACTGCGCTGCACCCGTGGTATGGGTAAACCGCAGAGTATTAGTGTGAAAGCAGCCTTAGGTCCCTTTCACACAATCTGTCCGACCCAAATCAGACCCTCCATTCATTTCTATGGAGCGCCAGATGTAAACGGACTTGTCCGTTTACATCTGCCTACCTCCAAATTGATCTGCAAAAAACAAAACAAAACAACAGAAGGGGGATCTGCCCCCTTCTATCTGGGCCAACCAGATCAAAGGGCCCATAGAGTAGAGTGGGCTGTGTCTGTGTCCGCTCTGCATATGCAGAGCGGACACAGACCTGTCACTTGCCCGTGCCACTCATTGTGGCCCGCGACTGGTTACAAAGTCGCGTAAGTGGCCCTCGCGCTTCAAAAGGTTGGGCACCCGTGACTTACATCAACATCAATACTTTAAGATAGCAATACCAGCGAGACAACTCTACAGGTCCAGTGCTATTTTTCCACTTTCCGCAAATACTCTAGGTATGTCATAGTTGCTATTTTTATTTTTATTTTATTAGAATATATTTTTTTCTTTTTTTAAGCAGGGTTTCCCTGAAACTTGAACATTTTTTCAAAAGTTTCATTGGGGTAAATTGGTTGAGAAAGGCTGATCTAACTAAAAATATACATCTATACTTTTCAGAATTCGTCAAAACATTGAAATTGTGAACATATTCTTGCCAGACAGGACTGTTGACTCCTAGAATTCTATCCTCACATGGATTATTTAGACTTATTTAGAAAAAAAGCCAACCACACAAGTTTAAAAAAAAACAAAAAAACTTTATTGAGCTTTCAAATGTCAGAGTTGTCTTCTGTTGGGGAAATTTGGATACACAGAATAATCTACCATTTGTTGCCTGCTAAAAAAAAAGGAACCATCTCATCTTTCTCACTGGTTGCATTGCATTACTATCCATGATGGCTTTTTGCTCTGCATTTGTCAAGTGGAAGACAATTCTCCTGTCAAAATAGCTGATACTTGTTTTCAGCCACTCTTGTGAATTGTGATGAGTAAAGCCTCATACACACGATCGGACTTCCAACCAACTTTTCCGTGGATTTCTGTCCGAAGGGCGTTGGCAGTGAACTTTATATGCATACACACGGCAGGACTTTTTCAGCCAACAAACATGAACGTAGTGACGTAATTGACGTACTACGTGGTTTTTCTGCTCTTTAGTGCCACCCTTTGGGCAACTTCTGCTATTGCTGGTTTATCTTTAGCATTGGTTCTAAGCTGCGGGAAAAAAGGGTCCTGTGCGTGTTTGATCTGTGTGCGATGCGAATTCAGCTTTATAGACTGGCATTCCCTGAAATCGTGGCCGCGAATCGCGGTAAAATTGCGGCCGCGAAATCGCGCGATTTTGAATTCGCAGCAGTGTGAACCTAGCCTTAACCAAGAACTAAATAAATGGGATTGTATATACTGTACTGCAAATCAAATAGATGATTTAGGCAAGTTCAGGCTGTACGTAGTTGTTGGCATATCTAAAAAGGAGTGTAACATGTGTGGCCAGATTAAAAAGTCCTTGAAGTAACAAAAGGCAAGTTAAGGCTATGTTCACACTGCTGCAAATTCAAAATCGCCCGATTTTACCGCGATTTCAGGGAATGCCAGTCTATAGAGCTGAATTTGCATAGCACACGGATCAAACTCGCACAGGACCCTTTTTTCCCACAGCTTAGATTCGCAACGCATTGATATGAAGGGCACTAATGTAAAACAATTTTATTTAAATGAATTTGCAGCAGTGTGAACCCAGCCTCACAGCTAAGAGGTAAACAGAATATGAACAAGGCCATACTAGATAGATAACAAAAAGCTGAAGTCTAGGTTTGGTAATATTTAGGAGCTAAAATAAGTTCTATCCATTTTTATCCATTTACCTCTTGATACGTATTTACACAATTAAAAACAAAAATGTGCAATAAGCATACCTAACTAGCATGTACAGCTATAGCGTTAACATGATACAAACAGTGGTTTATTACCCAGTGGCAGCCATATGGTTCAAGTCTTTAAAAGTCTAATCAATATTCATAGCTGAGCAGTAAATAGATCTATATACACAAAGGTATTATTCTGAAGGATGTTCTAATTTTCCCGACCAACAGCTTACTGCGTGTTTTACATGAACAGCAAGTCAACTGAAAACACAAGCAAAAGGCCCAAAAATCAGGTTTTGTAACCTTCAGGATTTCCATTGTCTGAAGAGTGATATAGGTTTTTCAGATCTTTTTCAGGTGAGTCGGTAAGGCCTCAGCAGGGGAGACCATTTGATGACACCGATGAGAAGACTCTTTTTGGTCTTGCAAAGGAACGATGACAAGAACTGGAATTTTCGTCCTCCCATCAGATGGTTTGCTGCTGTTTATTTGACCTGCATGTGCCGAATAGTACGATGAGAGCAATTAAAATGACGACCACAAAGAGGAAAATGAGAGCGGCCCATGAGCTGAAGTCAGTGGCTTTGAGAACGGAGGTCTCCTCAGCTGGGATCATGTTGGTAAGGTTCAGCATATACCCGAGGGCCCAGCCGATGGACGTGTCACCTGCCTGGAAAGAACATTGAAAAGAACGGTGATGATCATCTTACTCTGTAACCACAGTAGAAAGATAGTTTGAAATAGACAGATGTAATATTAAAGAGAATCCTTCACTTCAAAATAAAGCATTGTACAAGGTTGATGCACAAAGGAAAGGTTCTGGAATGTTTTCATAAAACATATCCACTGCGAATTCTATTTATTGACAACCTCGGATCTCATAACTCTGGGTCTTTGTGAAATGGCCTTTATTATATTATTTAATATTGTAACATATTTAAAGAGCATACGTTTTGCAACTGTAAGATATTTATTATTTTTAGTCTTTTCACAAATAACACATTACACTTATGCACCATGAAATTACTACTTTCCAAAGCACAATTACAATAGAATAGAATAGTAACATAGGAAGTGCCTGACAATATTTCAATGGGGAGGGGTGGTCAAGCAAGGTTTTAAATTTCAGGGATGGACTTCCATTCTCCTCTGGAAATAAATTCCTTAGCCTAAACTAGTTGGTACTGATAAAATGGTTTTAATGGGGGAGCCAGGAGGAAAATTCATGTAGGAGAGATGCAGACAGCGCTATCCGGAACTCAATGGGGATGTGGAGCCTCCAGTCAAACAGCGCCAAGACGATGTAAAGGCTAAACAGTTTATTGAGAACACTTACAGTACATACAATACCAGGCCGGTATATAGATGGATGAAGATGGGCTAAGCTAATGTCCGGTGGTGCAGAAGAAAGGAAATAACCTGCCGTAATCATGCAGCACACTTATGGTGTAAGGCCTTGGATGCTGGAAGCCAAGCCGGCTTGGCTCTCAGCATCCACGGCCCTACACCATAGGTGTGCTGCATTAAAACTGCGGATTTCCTTCCTTCTGCCCACCAGACATTAGCTCATCTTCATCCATCTATACCGACCTGATATCGTATGTACTGTAATTGTTCTCAAACTGTTTGGCCTTTACATCGGCTCGGTACTGTTTGACTGGAGGCTCCAGATCCCCATTGAGTTCCGGATAGTGCTGCCTGCATCTCTCCTACCCAATTCACTCATTCCATGTGTTTTTTTGACGGCTGCCACGGACTGGCTCTGGGGCAGTGGATAGCAAGTTCCCCCATAGGGCCAGCACCTGGAACATTGTGTTGTTTTTAGGAGGAAAAGTCAGGGAACTGATCACTGGGGTCATAGCAGAAGGATTTAGCTGTAAGCTTGAGGTGCACCCAGATTTGGAAATAATTGATAATGTGGTCCCTATAAGTGGATGGAATTTAAATCGCTGGTGGGTGGGAGCATGGACTGTTGTCAGGGCAAGGATTGTAGGGAAATTTAGACCATGTTTTACTCCAAGCCCCCATTGTTCCTTTGGCAAGGTAAAGACTCTATATGGTATGTTTTTAGATTTATACACCCACAAAATTTTTATAAATTCAGCTTTTACTGACCTGAGGGAGACCTAAAGAATAGTAATAGGGAAAGTATTTAGGAGATACAGCCATTGCGGAAGAATAAGTAAACTATTAGCTGATTGGTTACTCTGGATTACTGCATTTTGCACTCTATTCTGCATCACCTTACTGAATAACTCCAAACAGTTCCTAGCAGAGTTCTGAATATTCAGTTTTAAACTATCGTAAATTAACAGGCTTGCTTTTTTAACTGACTGCCTACGTTTACCTAATAATTTTTTCCAGCACAGGTTTGCAAAAAATGTGCAACAAAGAGCAGTAAAAAATGTGCAAAGCACAAAAAGGGCGCATGACCTGGGAGTGAAACCTGGTAAATTAGTAGCTTTAGATTGAATGCAAGTTTATATCACGATAACAAAATTGAGAAAACTGTTGAGGGGAGAGATCAGGTATAGTGTTGAGATTTTTTACCTTCTTCTGAAAAGTGATGTTGGGGAAAGTGCTGTTATCAAATTTGTAGCCTTTACTAGTTAACAGGTAGATGAAATTAGCGGTGGCGCAGTATCCACTGAGATGTTTCTGTAGAAATGCAGGACTCTTGCTGGACAGCTATAGAAAAGACAGAGAAGAGAAATACACATAACTATATAAAACACAGTGCAGCACAAGAGAAGTTCTGATCCCAATAAGGCTTATTGACATACACATACACTTTAGTGTGCCTGGTTGGGCAGCAACCTCTAAAACTAGGTATACCAACAGTGCATTCTGCTGTTCAAAACATTCTAAAATAATTGTTTTTAGGATTGATTATGTACAAGCCTACCTAAAAATACTCACTGCAGCGATGAAAGACATTGCATGTGATTCGCACCGCACTGCTGTGCAGATCACATGTGATGTCTGTGCGATGCGAATTTGGCCATACAGATTGTATGGCTGAATTTGCATCGCATTCAGGCCAAACTCGTGTACGACCCATGCAATCCAATTCCTATCCGAATTAACACTTCGCACTGCGATATGCGAACCAACCTGGGGGTGTCATTAACTTTGTATTGACACTCCCAGCGGTTCGCATAGGGCAGTGTGAACTGTCTGTGAGTCAGGTGCGATGCAGGAACCCGCAGTGGATTCCAGGGTTCTCTGCATCTCACCAGTGTGAACCCAGGGTCAGGGGTGTTGCGTTTTCTCATTTTCTTACTTTAAATTACTTGCTTGTAATACAATTGGAATGACAAAAATGGCAGCTTTGTTAAGAGTTAAATTTTTCATATTGTTTCGCCATTCAATACACAAATAGTATTTTTGCTACAATTATTTTTTATTCCATGATAGACAGCGTACCTGAAGGGATTACTGCCATGGTGCATAGTTTGAGCACAGGTTCACTGTATGAATTTAGGGAGTTTTGTAATGGACAAGGGCGATCCTTTGTTTACTTGCCCCTCCTCTTCCCTTGTCTATTCAGAAAATACCTTAAATTCTGTTCACCTACACACTTTGCCTGTGCCCAGAATACGAGGAATTATGTGAATGGACAAAAAGGTAGAGGAAAGGGTGGCTACACGACAAGATCCCTTCACAGTATGAGAGATGCATCTCTCATAGTTGTGACATTAGCTGTATTATCTGGCGATACAAATGAATAAAAAAAACATACCCTAAACAGGGCTCCCCCCCCCCCCCCATGTATTTGTAACGAGGTCTGTTGCTGAAGTTCTGCTTTAAAGTGCATATGTGCCCAAATTATGGACATATTCTTAACAAGCTATCCCTGACCTCTCCAGTTACTTTTAATGTGAAGTTATTCACTCTTAAAGACCTTGGTTTCAAACTTTTTTTAGTTTAGTAATGGTTGTGTACATTCAAATTTGGACATGTAAAACTCTGAGCTAAGTGAAAAACCAGAATTGAATTTAAGGTATGCGAATCAAAAAAAGGAGGAAAGCCACACTTAAGGTCATCTGAACACAAGATATAAAAAAGGAGAAAAAAAAATAAATTGGGCCCATGCGAAGCTCCACCCACCCAGCAGCGCCATTCATGCCAAGAGTTCTGGGAATGGGAAACAAGTACTGACAGCCTTTGCGGCTGTCGGCTTGTACTGACAACATTTGCAGCTGACGGCTTGTAGCGCTCAATGAACTACCAGGGCACTGTTGAGCGCTCTAGGAAGTTCATGGTCTTTCCTGTCAGTGTGCAACTGCCTACAAGGTACGAGATACGAGCAGATAGATACACTGACGAGTCTGCAGGAGTCCTGCATGGCACCTACAATCTGCTGATCACGAGTGCAATGATTTCCAGGCTCCTACGGTAGTAAAAATAATAAATTAACATTTTTTTGAAATGCAAAAAGATGTGCATTTATTTTTATTTTTTAAAAGGTGAACAAAGTCCTGAAAACATGACCTGTTGGGCATACGCGAGGCCTGAGGTTGGGAACCACTATTCTAGGAGATGCTTTAAAAAAAAAAAAAAAATTATACAACAATAATAATAATTAATTAATTAATTAATTAATTAATCGTACTCCCTCTAGTGCAGGGGTCGGAAACCTATGGCTCGCGAGCCAGATGTGGCTCTTTTGATGGCTACATCTGGCTCTCGCCTCTCAATCCGCGGATCGCGTGGTGTGCCGATCCGCGGATTGAGGCCATAGGAAAGGCTGCGGCTTTGGCCTAGCTCCGGAGCGGCAGCCATCTTGGTACACCCGGCGGTGCCCTAGGTGAGTGGCGCGCTGACGTCATCATCACCCGCCTCAACTGGATCTGCCTTCTTGTAGTGGTAAGCAAGCAGACAATTGTAGGGGAGATGTGGACATTACAGTGGGGGAGATGTGGACATTACAGTGGGCGAGATGTGGGGAGATGGAGGGAGGTGGACATTACAGTGGGGGAGATGTGGATATTACAGTGGGGGGGGGGGGAAATGTGGATATTACAGTGGGGGGGGGGGAGAGATGTGGACATTACAGTGGGGGGGGAGATGTGGACATTACAGTGGGCGAGATGTGGGGAGATGGAGGGAGATGTGGACATTACAGTGGGGGAGATGTGGATATTACAGTGGGGGGGGGGAAATGTGGATATTACAGTGGGGGGGGGGAGAGATGTGGACATTACAGTGGGGGGGGGGGGAGATGTGGACATTACAGTGGGCGAGATGTGGGGAGATGGAGGGAGATGTGGACATTACAGTGGGGGAGATGTGGATATTACAGTGGGGGGGGGGGAAATGTGGATATTACAGTGGGGGGGGGGAGAGATGTGGACATTACAGTGGGGGGGGAGATGTGGACATTACAGTGGGGGGGGGGAGATGTGGACATTACAGTCTTACATAAAATGCACACATTTACTTGTATTTAGTTTTAAACATATTGTATGGCTCTCACGGAATTACATTTTAAAATATGAGGCGTTCATGGCTCTCTCAGCCACAAAGGTTCCTGACCCCTGCTCTAGTGGATACTAAAAAGAACTAGTGAAAGCACAAGCTGGTGAAATGAATGGCTGAAAAGTCATGCCGTCATTGCATTTTCTCCTCATTTCTATGAGAACCCTGCAAATTCTGCAAGCACCACCCCACAACTAAGAAATAGATTTTTTCTTGGCAGTCTTGCTCTTTAAAAATAGCTGCTTGCATGTGATCTAGGCAGTATATAGACGATATTTCAAAGGTTACTCAACAAAGACTGAAATATTATTATTTTTTTTTTTTTTAAAACACGCGTTTGGCTAGTATCATCTGTATATTGCTATTAAAATATTAACGTGTATGCTCGGCACTTAATGACATCTGCCGCTTTTTATTGTTTGAATCAATCCGCTTGAGATACCTATGACCAATTGATGTCGATCAAATTTCATGATGAGCGGTAACGATAAAGCTGACCGACTGATGAATATGAGATTGTTAAAAGATAATGCTGGCGTATTCCAGTTTGTCATGACTCACATCGCTAAAAGTGGAGGAGCAGATGGCATTGGTGGCGGTATCTAGGTCCTCCAGAGAACTGACTGGCATCTTCATCACGGATTTTATGAAGTCGATGGTGTAGTAAAATGCTGCAAATGCCTGAAATAATTAATAAAATAATAAATAATTTATTGAGACTTTTCACCACATGCACTTGTACGCAGCTTCATATACTTTGCCTTTTATTATTTTAATGTGACAATAGGCTGTAAAGGCCCAAAGCCTGCCTTAGATTTTTTCCAT